>CM062577.1:0-1200000 GCA_031468815.1 Morus bassanus
TAGTAGTCAAGGGCAGAGGCCCAGTGTTGGTGTGGCTGTGAATGCGTTTGCCATGGGAGGGTGAGGACCAGCAGTAGCTTGTAGCGCTGGCGTCCTTGGTGTGGGAGCAATCCCTGGACGTTTTGAATTTTGGAGCTGGCGTCGGGCCGAAACGAGGCGGCGAGCGGGAGCGAACGTCGGGGGTTTTGAGAGAGTAGTCAAGGGCAGAGGCCCAGTGTTGGTGTGGCTGTGAATGCGTTGCCACGGGAGGGTGAGGACCAGCAGTAGCTTGTAGCGCTGGCGTCCTTGGTGTGGGAGCAATCCCTGGACGTTTTGAATTTTGGAGCCGGCGTCAGGCCAAAACGAGGCGGCGAGCGGGAGCGAACGTCGAGGGTTTTGAGAGAGTAGTCAAGGGCAGAGGCCCAGTGTTGGTGTGGCTGTGAATGCGTTGCCATGGGAGGGTGAGGACCAGCAGTAGCTTGTAGTGCTGGCGTCCTTGGTGTGGGAGCAATCCCTGGACGTTTTGAATTTTGGAGCTGGCGTCGGCCGAAACGAGGCGGCGAGCGGGAGCGAACGTCGAGGGTTTTGAGAGAGTAGTCAAGGGCAGAGGCCCAGTGTTGGTGTGGCTGTGAATGCGTTGCCATGGGAGGGTGAGGACCAGCAGTAGCTTGTAGTGCTGGCGTCCTTGGTGTGGGAGCAATCCTGGACGTTTTGAATTTTGGAGCTGGTGTCGGGCCAAAACGAGGCGGCGAGCGGGAGCAAACGTCGGGGGTTTTGAGAGAGTAGTCAAGGGCAGAGGCCCCAGTGTTGGTGTGGCTGTGAATGCGTTGCCATGGGAGGGTGAGGACCAGCAGTAGCTTGTAGTGCTGGCGTCCTTGGTGTGGGAGCAATCCCTGGACGTTTTGAATTTTGGTGCCGGCCGTCGGGCCACGACGAGGCGGCGAGCGGGAGCGAACGTCGGGGGTTTTGAGAGAGTAGTCAAGGGCAGAGGCCCAGTGTTGGTGTGGCTGTGAATGCGTTGCCATGGGAGGGTGAGGACCAGCAGTAGCTTGTAGCGCTGGCGTCCTTGGTGTGGAGCAATCCCTGGACGTTTTGAATTTTGGAGCTGGCGTCGGGCCAAAACGAGGCGGCGAGCGGGAGCGAACGTCAGGGGTTTTGAGAGAGAGTAGTCAAGGGCAGAGGCCACCAGTGTTGGTGTGGCTGTGAATGCGTTGCCATGGGAGGGTGAGGACCAGCAGTAGCTTGTAGTGCTGGCGTCCTTGGTGTGGGAGCAATCCCTGGACGTTTTCAATTTTGGAGCCGGCGTCGGGCCGCAACGATGGCGGCGAGCGGGAGGCGAACGTCAGGGGTTTTGAGAGAGTAGTCAAGGGCAGAGGCCCAGTGTTGGTGTGGCTGTGAATGCGTTGCCATGGAGGGTGAGGAGCAGCAGTAGCTTGTAGTGCTGGCGTCCTTGGTGTGGGAGCAATCCCTGGACGTTTTGAATTTTGGAGCTGGCGTCGGGCCGAAACGAGGCGGCGAGCGGGGGGTAATGCTGGAACGTCGGGGGTTTTGAGACAGTAGTCAAGGGCAGAGGCCAGTGTTGGTGTGGCTGTGAATGCGTTGCCATGGGAGGGTGAGGACCAGCAGTAGCTTGTAGCGCTGGCGTCCTTGGTGTGGGAGCAATCCCTGGACGTTTTGAATTTTGGAGCCGGCGTCGGGCCGAAACGAGGCGGCGAGCTGGGGAGCGAACGTCGGGGTTTTGAGAGAGTAGTCAAGGGCAGAGGCCCAGTGTTGGTGTGGCTGTGAATGCGTTGCCATGGGAGGGTGAGGACCAGCAGTAGCTTGTAGCGCTGGCGTCCTTGGTGTGGGAGCAATCCCTGGACGTTTTGAATTTTGAGCTGGCGTCGGGCCGAAAGGAGGCGGCGAGCGGGAGCCGAACGTCAGGGGTTTTGAGAGAGTAGTCAAGGGCAGAGGCCCAGTGTTGGTGTGGGCTGTGAATGCGTTGCCATGGGAGGTGAGGAGCAGCAGTAGCTTGTAGTGCTGGCGTCCTTGGTGTGGGAGCAATCCCTGGACGTTTTGAATTTTGGAGCTGGCGTCGGGCCGAAAGAGGCGGCGAGCGGGAGCGAACGTCGGGGGTTTTGAGAGAGTAGTCAAGGGCAGAGGCCCAGTGTTGGTGTGGCTGTGAATGCGTTGCCATGGGAGGGTGAGGACCAGCAGTAGCTTGTAGTGCTGGCGTCCTTGGTGCGGGAGCAATCCCTGGACGTTTTGAATTTTGGAGCCGGCGTCGGGCCGAAACGAGCGGCGAGCGGGAGCGAACGTTGGGGGTTTTGAGAGAGTAGTCAAGGGCAGAGGCCCAGTGTTGGTGTGCCTGTGAATGCGTTGCCATGGGAGGGTGAGGACCAGCAGTAGCTTGTAGTGCTGGTGTCCTTGGTGTGGGAGCAATCCCTGCATGTTTGAATTTTGGTGCCGGCGTCGGGCCGCGACGAGGCGGCGAGCGGGAGCGAACGTCGGGGGTTTTGAGAGAGTAGTCAAGGGCAGAGGCCCAGTGTTGGTGTGGCTGTGAATGCGTTGCCATGGGAGGGTGAGGACCAGCAGTAGCTTGTAGTGCTGGCGTCCTTGGTGTGGGAGCAATCCCTGGACGTTTTGAATTTTGGAGCTGGCGTCGGGCCGAAACGAGGCGGCGAGCGGGAGCGAACGTCGGGGGTTTTGAGAGAGTAGTCAAGGGCAGAGGCCCAGTGTTGGTGTGGCTGTGAATGCGTTGCCATGGGAGGGTGAGGACCAGCAGTAGCTTGTAGTGCTGGCGTCCTTGGTGCGGGAGCAATCCTGGACGTTTTGAATTTTGGAGCCGGCGTCGGGCCAAAACGAGGCGGCGAGCGGGAGCGAACGTCAGGGGTTTTGAGAGAGTAGTCAAGGGCAGAGGCCCCAGTGTTGGTGTGGCTGTGAATGCGTTGCCATGGGAGGGTGAGGAGCAGCAGTAGCTTGTAGCGCTGGCGTCCTTGGTGTGGGAGCAATCCCTGGACCTTTTGAATTTTGGAGCTGGCGTCGGGCCGAAAGGAGGCGGCGAGCGGGAGCGAACGTCGGGGTTTTGAGAGAGTAGTCAAGGGCAGAGGCCCAGTGTTGGTGTGGCTGTGAATGCGTTGCCATGGGAGGGTGAGGACCAGCAGTAGCTTGTAGTGCTGGCGTCCTTGGTGTGGAGCAATCCCTGGACGTTTTCAATTTTGGAGCTAGCGTCGGGCCGCAACGAGGCGGCGAGCGGGAGCGAACGTCAGGGTTTTGAGAGAGTAGTCAAGGGCAGAGGCCCAGTGTTGGTGTGGCTGTGAATGCGTTGCCATGGGAGGGTGAGGAGCAGCAGTAGCTTGTAGTGCTGGCGTCCTTGGTGCGGGAGCAATCCCCTGGACGTTTATGAATTTTGGAGCCGGCGTCGGGCCAAAACGAGCGGCGAGCGGGAGCGAACGTCGAGGGTTTTGAGAGAGTAGTCAAGGCAGAGGCCCAGTGTTGGTGTGGCTGTGAATGCGTTGCCATGGGAGGGTGAGGAGCAGCAGTAGCTTGTAGTGCTGGCGTCCTTGGTGTGGGAGCAATCCCTGGACGTTTTCAATTTTGGAGCCGGCGTCGGGCCAAAACGAGGCGGCGAGCGAGGAGCGAACGTCGAGGGTTTTGAGAGAGTAGTCAAGGGCAGAGGCCCAGTGTTGGTGTGGCTGTGAATGCGTTGCCATGGGAGGGTGAGGACCAGCAGTAGCTTGTAGTGCTGGCGTCCTTGGTGTGGGAGCAATCCCTGGACGTTTTGAATTTTGGAGCTGGTGTCGGGCCAAAACGAGGCGGCGAGCGGGAGCAAACGTCGGGGGTTTTGAGAGAGTAGTCAAGGGCAGAGGCCCAGTGTTGGTGTGGCTGTGAATGCGTTGCCATGGGAGGGTGAGGAGCAGCAGTAGCTTGTAGTGCTGGCGTCCTTGGTGTGGGAGCAATCCCTGGACGTTTTCAATTTTGGAGCCGGCGTCGGGCCAAACGAGGCGGCGAGCGGGAGCGAACGTCGAGGGTTTTGAGAGAGTAGTCAAGGGCAGAGGCCCAGTGTTGGTGTGGCTGTGAATGCGTTGCCATGGGAGGGTGAGGACCAGCAGTAGCTTGTAGTGCTGGCGTCCTTGGTGTGGGAGCAATCCCTGGATGTTTTGAATTTTGGTGCCGGCGTCGGGCCGCAACGAGGCGGCGAGCGGGAGCGAACGTCGCGGGTTTTGAGAGAGTAGTCAAGGGCAGAGGCCCAGTGTTGGTGTGCTGTGAATGCGTTGCCATGGGAGGGTGAGGACCAGCAGTAGCTTGTAGCGCTGGCGTCCTTGGTGTGGGAGCAATCCCTGGACGTTTTGAATTTTGGAGCCGGCGTCGGGCCGCAACGAGGCGGCGAGCAGGAGCGAACGTCGGGGGTTTTGAGAGAGTAGTCAAGGGCAGAGGCCCAGTGTGGTGTGGCTGTGAATGCGTTGCCATGGAGGGTGAGGACCAGCAGTAGCTTGTAGCGCTGGCGTCCTTGGTGTGGGAGCAATCCCTGGACGTTTTGAATTTTGGAGCCGGCGTCGGGCCGAAACGAGGCGGCGAGCGGGAGCGAACGTCGGGGGTTTTGAGAGAGTAGTCAAGGGCAGAGGCCCAGTGTTGGTGTGGCTGTGAATGCATTGCCATGGGAGGGTGAGGACCAGCAGTAGCTTGTAGCGCTGGCGTCCTTGGTGTGGGAGCAATCCCTGGACGTTTTGAATTTTGGAGCTGGCGTCGGGCCGAAACGAGGCGGCGAGCGGGAGCGAACGTCGGGGGTTTTGAGAGAGTAGTCAAGGGCAGAGGCCCAGTGTTGGTGTGGCTGTGAATGCGTTGCCATGGGAGGGTGAGGACCAGCAGTAGCTTGTAGTGCTGGCGTCCTTGGTGTGGGAGCAATCCCTGGACGTTTTGAATTTTGGAGCTGGCGTCGGGCCGAAACGAGGCGGCGAGCGGGAGCGAACGTCGAGGGTTTTGAGAGAGTAGTCAAGGGCAGAGGCCCAGTGTTGGTGTGGCTGTGAATGCGTTGCCATGGGAGGGTGAGGACCAGCAGTAGCTTGTAGTGCTGGCGTCCTTGGTGTGGGAGCAATCCCTGGACGTTTTGAATTTTGGAGCTGGCGTCGGGCCGAAACGAGGCGGCGAGCGGGAGCGAACGTCGAGGGTTTTGAGAGAGTAGTCAAGGGCAGAGGCCCAGTGTTGGTGTGGCTGTGAATGCGTTGCCATGGGAGGGTGAGGACCAGCAGTAGCTTGTAGTGCTGGCGTCCTTGGTGTGGGAGCAATCCCTGGACGTTTTGAATTTTGGAGCTGGTGTCGGGCCAAAACGAGGCGGCGAGCGGGAGCGAACGTCGAGGGTTTTGAGAGAGTAGTCAAGGGCAGAGGCCCAGTGTTGGTGTGGCTGTGAATGCGTTGCCATGGGAGGGTGAGGACCAGCAGTAGCTTGTAGTGCTGGCGTCCTTGGTGTGGGAGCAATCCCTGGACGTTTTGAATTTTGGAGCTGGTGTCGGGCCAAAACGAGGCGGCGAGCGGGAGCAAACGTCGGGGGTTTTGAGAGAGTAGTCAAGGGCAGAGGCCCAGTGTTGGTGTGGCTGTGAATGCGTTGCCATGGGAGGGTGAGGAGCAGCAGTAGCTTGTAGTGCTGGCGTCCTTGGTGTGGGAGCAATCCCTGGACGTTTTCAATTTTGGAGCCGGCGTCGGGCCAAAACGAGGCGGCGAGCGGGAGCGAACGTCGAGGGTTTTGAGAGAGTAGTCAAGGGCAGAGGCCCAGTGTTGGTGTGGCTGTGAATGCGTTGCCATGGGAGGGTGAGGACCAGCAGTAGCTTGTAGCGCTGGCGTCCTTGGTGTGGGAGCAATCCCTGGATGTTTTGAATTTTGGTGCCGGCGTCGGGCCGCAACGAGGCGGCGAGCGGGAGCGAACGTCGCGGGTTTTGAGAGAGTAGTCAAGGGCAGAGGCCCAGTGTTGGTGTGGCTGTGAATGCGTTGCCATGGGAGGGTGAGGACCAGCAGTAGCTTGTAGCGCTGGCGTCCTTGGTGTGGGAGCAATCCCTGGACGTTTTGAATTTTGGAGCCGGCGTCGGGCCGCAACGAGGCGGCGAGCAGGAGCGAACGTCGGGGGTTTTGAGAGAGTAGTCAAGGGCAGAGGCCCAGTGTTGGTGTGGCTGTGAATGCGTTGCCATGGGAGGGTGAGGACCAGCAGTAGCTTGTAGCGCTGGCGTCCTTGGTGTGGGAGCAATCCCTGGACGTTTTGAATTTTGGAGCCGGCGTCGGGCCGAAACGAGGCGGCGAGCGGGAGCGAACGTCGGGGGTTTTGAGAGAGTAGTCAAGGGCAGAGGCCCAGTGTTGGTGTGGCTGTGAATGCATTGCCATGGGAGGGTGAGGACCAGCAGTAGCTTGTAGCGCTGGCGTCCTTGGTGTGGGAGCAATCCCTGGACGTTTTGAATTTTGGAGCTGGCGTCGGGCCGAAAGGAGGCGGCGAGCGGGAGCGAACGTCGGGGGTTTTGAGAGAGTAGTCAAGGGCAGAGGCCCAGTGTTGGTGTGGCTGTGAATGCGTTGCCATGGGAGGGTGAGGACCAGCAGTAGCTTGTAGTGCTGGCGTCCTTGGTGTGGGAGCAATCCCTGGACGTTTTGAATTTTGGAGCTGGCGTCGGGCCGAAACGAGGCGGCGAGCGGGAGCGAACGTCGAGGGTTTTGAGAGAGTAGTCAAGGGCAGAGGCCCAGTGTTGGTGTGGCTGTGAATGCGTTGCCATGGGAGGGTGAGGACCAGCAGTAGCTTGTAGTGCTGGCGTCCTTGGTGTGGGAGCAATCCCTGGACGTTTTGAATTTTGGAGCTGGTGTCGGGCCAAAACGAGGCGGCGAGCGGGAGCAAACGTCGGGGGTTTTGAGAGAGTAGTCAAGGGCAGAGGCCCAGTGTTGGTGTGGCTGTGAATGCGTTGCCATGGGAGGGTGAGGACCAGCAGTAGCTTGTAGCGCTGGCGTCCTTGGTGTGGGAGCAATCCCTGGACGTTTTGAATTTTGGAGCTGGCGTCGGGCCGAAACGAGGCGGCGAGCGGGAGCGAACGTCAGGGGTTTTGAGAGAGTAGTCAAGGGCAGAGGCCCAGTGTTGGTGTGGCTGTGAATGCGTTGCCATGGGAGGGTGAGGAGCAGCAGTAGCTTGTAGTGCTGGCGTCCTTGGTGTGGGAGCAATCCCTGGACGTTTTCAATTTTGGAGCCGGCGTCGGGCCAAAACGAGGCGGCGAGCGGGAGCGAACGTCGAGGGTTTTGAGAGAGTAGTCAAGGGCAGAGGCCCAGTGTTGGTGTGGCTGTGAATGCGTTGCCATGGGAGGGTGAGGACCAGCAGTAGCTTGTAGCGCTGGCGTCCTTGGTGTGGGAGCAATCCCTGGATGTTTTGAATTTTGGTGCCGGCGTCGGGCCGCAACGAGGCGGCGAGCGGGAGCGAACGTCGCGGGTTTTGAGAGAGTAGTCAAGGGCAGAGGCCCAGTGTTGGTGTGGCTGTGAATGCGTTGCCATGGGAGGGTGAGGACCAGCAGTAGCTTGTAGCGCTGGCGTCCTTGGTGTGGGAGCAATCCCTGGACGTTTTGAATTTTGGAGCCGGCGTCGGGCCGCAACGAGGCGGCGAGCAGGAGCGAACGTCGGGGGTTTTGAGAGAGTAGTCAAGGGCAGAGGCCCAGTGTTGGTGTGGCTGTGAATGCGTTGCCATGGGAGGGTGAGGACCAGCAGTAGCTTGTAGCGCTGGCGTCCTTGGTGTGGGAGCAATCCCTGGACGTTTTGAATTTTGGAGCCGGCGTCGGGCCAAAACGAGGCGGCGAGCGGGAGCGAACGTCGGGGGTTTTGAGAGAGTAGTCAAGGGCAGAGGCCCAGTGTTGGTGTGGCTGTGAATGCATTGCCATGGGAGGGTGAGGACCAGCAGTAGCTTGTAGCGCTGGCGTCCTTGGTGTGGGAGCAATCCCTGGACGTTTTGAATTTTGGAGCTGGCGTCGGGCCGAAAGGAGGCGGCGAGCGGGAGCAAACGTCGGGGGTTTTGAGAGAGTAGTCAAGGGCAGAGGCCCAGTGTTGGTGTGGCTGTGAATGCGTTGCCATGGGAGGGTGAGGACCAGCAGTAGCTTGTAGTGCTGGCGTCCTTGGTGTGGGAGCAATCCCTGGACGTTTTGAATTTTGGAGCTGGCGTCGGGCCGAAACGAGGCGGCGAGCGGGAGCGAACGTCGAGGGTTTTGAGAGAGTAGTCAAGGGCAGAGGCCCAGTGTTGGTGTGGCTGTGAATGCGTTGCCATGGGAGGGTGAGGACCAGCAGTAGCTTGTAGTGCTGGCGTCCTTGGTGTGGGAGCAATCCCTGGACGTTTTGAATTTTGGAGCTGGTGTCGGGCCAAAACGAGGCGGCGAGCGGGAGCGAACGTCGGGGGTTTTGAGAGAGTAGTCAAGGGCAGAGGCCCAGTGTTGGTGTGGCTGTGAATGCGTTGCCATGGGAGGGTGAGGACCAGCAGTAGCTTGTAGCGCTGGCGTCCTTGGTGTGGGAGCAATCCCTGGACGTTTTGAATTTTGGAGCTGGCGTCGGGCCGAAAGGAGGCGGCGAGCGGGAGCGAACGTCAGGGGTTTTGAGAGAGTAGTCAAGGGCAGAGGCCCAGTGTTGGTGTGGCTGTGAATGCGTTGCCATGGGAGGGTGAGGACCAGCAGTAGCTTGTAGTGCTGGCGTCCTTGGTGTGGGAGCAATCCCTGGACGTTTTCAATTTTGGAGCCGGCGTCGGGCCGCAACGAGGCGGCGAGCGGGAGCGAACGTCAGGGGTTTTGAGAGAGTAGTCAAGGGCAGAGGCCCAGTGTTGGTGTGGCTGTGAATGCGTTGCCATGGGAGGGTGAGGAGCAGCAGTAGCTTGTAGTGCTGGCGTCCTTGGTGTGGGAGCAATCCCTGGACGTTTTGAATTTTGGAGCTGGCGTCGGGCCGAAACGAGGCGGCGAGCGGGAGCGAACGTCGGGGGTTTTGAGAGAGTAGTCAAGGGCAGAGGCCCAGTGTTGGTGTGGCTGTGAATGCGTTGCCATGGGAGGGTGAGGACCAGCAGTAGCTTGTAGCGCTGGCGTCCTTGGTGTGGGAGCAATCCCTGGACGTTTTGAATTTTGGAGCCGGCGTCGGGCCGAAACGAGGCGGCGAGCGGGAGCGAACGTCGGGGGTTTTGAGAGAGTAGTCAAGGGCAGAGGCCCAGTGTTGGTGTGGCTGTGAATGCGTTGCCATGGGAGGGTGAGGACCAGCAGTAGCTTGTAGCGCTGGCGTCCTTGGTGTGGGAGCAATCCCTGGACGTTTTGAATTTTGGAGCTGGCGTCGGGCCGAAAGGAGGCGGCGAGCGGGAGCGAACGTCAGGGGTTTTGAGAGAGTAGTCAAGGGCAGAGGCCCAGTGTTGGTGTGGCTGTGAATGCATTGCCATGGGAGGGTGAGGACCAGCAGTAGCTTGTAGTGTTGGCGTCCTTGGTGCGGGAGCAATCCCTGGACGTTTTGAATTTTGGAGCCGGCGTCGGGCCGAAAGGAGGCGGCGAGCGGGAGCGAACGTTGGGGGTTTTGAGAGAGTAGTCAAGGGCAGAGGCCCAGTGTTGGTGTGGCTGTGAATGCGTTGCCATGGGAGGGTGAGGAGCAGCAGTAGCTTGTAGTGCTGGCGTCCTTGGTGTGGGAGCAATCCCTGGACGTTTTGAATTTTGGAGCTGGCGTCGGGCCGAAAGGAGGCGGCGAGCGGGAGCGAACGTTGGGGGTTTTGAGAGAGTAGTCAAGGGCAGAGGCCCAGTGTTGGTGTGCCTGTGAATGCGTTGCCATGGGAGGGTGAGGACCAGCAGTAGCTTGTAGTGCTGGCGTCCTTGGTGTGGGAGCAATCCCTGGACGTTTTGAATTTTGGAGCTGGCGTCGGGCCGAAACGAGGCGGCGAGCGGGAGCGAACGTCGGGGGTTTTGAGAGAGTAGTCAAGGGCAGAGGCCCAGTGTTGGTGTGGCTGTGAATGCGTTGCCATGGGAGGGTGAGGACCAGCAGTAGCTTGTAGTGCTGGCGTCCTTGGTGCGGGAGCAATCCCTGGACGTTTTGAATTTTGGAGCTGGCGTCGGGCCAAAACGAGGCGGCGAGCGGGAGCGAACGTCAGGGGTTTTGAGAGAGTAGTCAAGGGCAGAGGCCCAGTGTTGGTGTGGCTGTGAATGCCTTGCCATGGGAGGGTGAGGACCAGCAGTAGCTTGTAGCGCTGGCGTCCTTGGTGTGGGAGCAATCCCTGGACCTTTTGAATTTTGGAGCTGGCGTCGGGCCGAAAGGAGGCGGCGAGCGGGAGCGAACGTCGGGGGTTTTGAGAGAGTAGTCAAGGGCAGAGGCCCAGTGTTGGTGTGGCTGTGAATGCGTTGCCATGGGAGGGTGAGGACCAGCAGTAGCTTGTAGCGCTGGCGTCCTTGGTGTGGGAGCAATCCCTGGACGTTTTGAATTTTGGAGCCGGCGTCGGGCCAAAACGAGGCGGCGAGCGGGAGCGAACGTCGGGGGTTTTGAGAGAGTAGTCAAGGGCAGAGGCCCAGTGTTGGTGTGGCTGTGAATGCGTTGCCATGGGAGGGTGAGGACCAGCAGTAGCTTGTAGCGCTGGCGTCCTTGGTGTGGGAGCAATCCCTGGATGTTTTCAATTTTGGTGCCGGCGTCGGGTGGCGACGAGGCGGCGAGCGGGAGCGAACGTCGGGGGTTTTGAGAGAGTAGTCAAGGGCAGAGGCCCAGTGTTGGTGTGGCTGTGAATGCGTTGCCATGGGAGGGTGAGGACCAGCAGTAGCTTGTAGTGCTGGCGTCCTTGGTGTGGGAGCAATCCCTGGACGTTTTCAATTTTGGAGCCGGCGTCGGGCCTCAACGAGGCGGCGAGCGGGAGCGAACGTCGGGGGTTTTGAGAGAGTAGTCAAGGGCAGAGGCCCAGTGTTGGTGTGGCTGTGAATGCGTTGCCATGGGAGGGTGAGGACCAGCAGTAGCTTGTAGCGCTGGCGTCCTTGGTGTGGGAGCAATCCCTGGACGTTTTCAATTTTGGAGCCGGCGTCGGGCCGCAACGAGGCGGCGAGCGGGAGCGAACGTCGGGGGTTTTGAGACAGTAGTCAAGGGCAGAGGCCCAGTGTTGGTGTGGCTGTGAATGCGTTGCCACGGGAGGGTGAGGACCAGCAGTAGCTTGTAGCGCTGGCGTCCTTGGTGTGGGAGCAATCCCTGGACGTTTTGAATTTTGGAGGTGGCGTCGGGCCGAAAGGAGGCGGCGAGCGGGAGCGAACGTCAGGGGTTTTGAGAGAGTAGTCAAGGGCAGAGGCCCAGTGTTGGTGTGGCTGTGAATGCGTTGCCATGGGAGGGTGAGGAGCAGCAGTAGCTTGTAGTGCTGGCGTCCTTGGTGCGGGAGCAATCCCTGGACGTTTTGAATTTTGGAGCCGGCGTCGGGCCAAAACGAGGCGGCGAGCGGGAGCGAACGTCGAGGGTTTTGAGAGAGTAGTCAAGGGCAGAGGCCCAGTGTTGGTGTGGCTGTGAATGCGTTGCCATGGGAGGGTGAGGACCAGCAGTAGCTTGTAGTGCTGGTGTCCTTGGTGTGGGAGCAATCCCTGGACGTTTTGAATTTTGGAGCTGGCGTCGGGCCAAAACGAGGCGGCGAGCGGGAGCGAACGTCAGGGGTTTTGAGAGAGTAGTCAAGGGCAGAGGCCCAGTGCTGGTGTGGCTGTGAATGCGTTGCCATGGGAGGGTGAGGACCAGCAGTAGCTTGTAGCGCTGGCGTCCTTGGTGTGGGAGCAATCCCTGGACGTTTTGAATTTTGGAGCCGGCGTCGGGCCAAAACGAGGCGGCGAGCGGGAGCGAACGTCGGGGGTTTTGAGAGAGTAGTCAAGGGCAGAGGCCCAGTGTTGGTGTGGCTGTGAATGCGTTGCCATGGGAGGCTGAGGACCAGCAGTAGCTTGTAGCGCTGGCGTCCTTGGTGTGGGAGCAATCTCTGGACGTTTTGAATTTTGGAGCCGGCGTCGGGCCAAAACGAGGCGGCGAGCGGGAGCGAACGTCGGGGGTTTTGAGAGAGTAGTCAAGGGCAGAGGCCCAGTGTTGGTGTGGCTGTGAATGCGTTGCCACGGGAGGGTGAGGACCAGCAGTAGCTTGTAGCGCTGGCGTCCTTGGTGTGGGAGCAATCCCTGGACGTTTTGAATTTTGGAGGTGGCGTCGGGCCGAAAGGAGGCGGCGAGCGGGAGCGAACGTCAGGGGTTTTGAGAGAGTAGTCAAGGGCAGAGGCCCAGTGTTGGTGTGGCTGTGAATGCGTTGCCATGGGAGGGTGAGGACCAGCAGTAGCTTGTAGTGCTGGCGTCCTTGGTGCGGGAGCAATCCCTGGACGTTTTGAATTTTGGAGCCGGCGTCGGGCCAAAACGAGGCGGCGAGCGGGAGCGAACGTCGAGGGTTTTGAGAGAGTAGTCAAGGGCAGAGGCCCAGTGTTGGTGTGGCTGTGAATGCGTTGCCATGGGAGGGTGAGGACCAGCAGTAGCTTGTAGTGCTGGTGTCCTTGGTGTGGGAGCAATCCCTGGACGTTTTCAATTTTGGAGCTGGCGTCGGGCCAAAACGAGGCGGCGAGCGGGAGCGAACGTCAGGGGTTTTGAGAGAGTAGTCAAGGGCAGAGGCCCAGTGCTGGTGTGGCTGTGAATGCGTTGCCATGGGAGGGTGAGGACCAGCAGTAGCTTGTAGCGCTGGCGTCCTTGGTGTGGGAGCAATCCCTGGACGTTTTGAATTTTGGAGCTGGCGTCGGGCCGAAACGAGGCGGCGAGCGGGAGCGAACGTCGGGGGTTTTGAGAGAGTAGTCAAGGGCAGAGGCCCAGTGTTGGTGTGGCTGTGAATGCGTTGCCATGGGAGGGTGAGGACCAGCAGTAGCTTGTAGCGCTGGCGTCCTTGGTGTGGGAGCAATCCCTGGACGTTTTGAATTTTGGAGCCGGCGTCGGGCCGAAACGAGGCGGCGAGCGGGAGCGAACGTCGGGGGTTTTGAGAGAGTAGTCAAGGGCAGAGGCCCAGTGTTGGTGTGGCTGTGAATGCGTTGCCATGGGAGGGTGAGGACCAGCAGTAGCTTGTAGCGCTGGCGTCCTTGGTGTGGGAGCAATCCCTGGACGTTTTGAATTTTGGAGCTGGCGTCGGGCCGAAAGGAGGCGGCGAGCGGGAGCAAACGTCGGGGGTTTTGAGAGAGTAGTCAAGGGCAGAGGCCCAGTGTTGGTGTGGCTGTGAATGCGTTGCCATGGGAGGGTGAGGACCAGCAGTAGCTTGTAGCGCTGGCGTCCTTGGTGTGGGAGCAATCCCTGGACGTTTTGAATTTTGGAGCTGGCGTCGGGCCGAAACGAGGCGGCGAGCGGGAGCGAACGTCGGGGGTTTTGAGAGAGTAGTCAAGGGCAGAGGCCCAGTGTTGGTGTGGCTGTGAATGCGTTGCCACGGGAGGGTGAGGACCAGCAGTAGCTTGTAGCGCTGGCGTCCTTGGTGTGGGAGCAATCCCTGGACGTTTTGAATTTTGGAGCCGGCGTCAGGCCAAAACGAGGCGGCGAGCGGGAGCGAACGTCGAGGGTTTTGAGAGAGTAGTCAAGGGCAGAGGCCCAGTGTTGGTGTGGCTGTGAATGCGTTGCCATGGGAGGGTGAGGACCAGCAGTAGCTTGTAGTGCTGGCGTCCTTGGTGTGGGAGCAATCCCTGGACGTTTTGAATTTTGGAGCTGGCGTCGGGCCGAAACGAGGCGGCGAGCGGGAGCGAACGTCGAGGGTTTTGAGAGAGTAGTCAAGGGCAGAGGCCCAGTGTTGGTGTGGCTGTGAATGCGTTGCCATGGGAGGGTGAGGACCAGCAGTAGCTTGTAGTGCTGGCGTCCTTGGTGTGGGAGCAATCCCTGGACGTTTTGAATTTTGGAGCTGGTGTCGGGCCAAAACGAGGCGGCGAGCGGGAGCAAACGTCGGGGGTTTTGAGAGAGTAGTCAAGGGCAGAGGCCCAGTGTTGGTGTGGCTGTGAATGCGTTGCCATGGGAGGGTGAGGACCAGCAGTAGCTTGTAGTGCTGGCGTCCTTGGTGTGGGAGCAATCCCTGGACGTTTTGAATTTTGGTGCCGGCGTCGGGCCACGACGAGGCGGCGAGCGGGAGCGAACGTCGGGGGTTTTGAGAGAGTAGTCAAGGGCAGAGGCCCAGTGTTGGTGTGGCTGTGAATGCGTTGCCATGGGAGGGTGAGGACCAGCAGTAGCTTGTAGCGCTGGCGTCCTTGGTGTGGGAGCAATCCCTGGACGTTTTGAATTTTGGAGCTGGCGTCGGGCCAAAACGAGGCGGCGAGCGGGAGCGAACGTCAGGGGTTTTGAGAGAGTAGTCAAGGGCAGAGGCCCAGTGTTGGTGTGGCTGTGAATGCGTTGCCATGGGAGGGTGAGGACCAGCAGTAGCTTGTAGTGCTGGCGTCCTTGGTGTGGGAGCAATCCCTGGACGTTTTCAATTTTGGAGCCGGCGTCGGGCCGCAACGAGGCGGCGAGCGGGAGCGAACGTCAGGGGTTTTGAGAGAGTAGTCAAGGGCAGAGGCCCAGTGTTGGTGTGGCTGTGAATGCGTTGCCATGGGAGGGTGAGGAGCAGCAGTAGCTTGTAGTGCTGGCGTCCTTGGTGTGGGAGCAATCCCTGGACGTTTTGAATTTTGGAGCTGGCGTCGGGCCGAAACGAGGCGGCGAGCGGGAGCGAACGTCGGGGGTTTTGAGAGAGTAGTCAAGGGCAGAGGCCCAGTGTTGGTGTGGCTGTGAATGCGTTGCCATGGGAGGGTGAGGACCAGCAGTAGCTTGTAGCGCTGGCGTCCTTGGTGTGGGAGCAATCCCTGGACGTTTTGAATTTTGGAGCCGGCGTCGGGCCGAAACGAGGCGGCGAGCGGGAGCGAACGTCGGGGGTTTTGAGAGAGTAGTCAAGGGCAGAGGCCCAGTGTTGGTGTGGCTGTGAATGCGTTGCCATGGGAGGGTGAGGACCAGCAGTAGCTTGTAGCGCTGGCGTCCTTGGTGTGGGAGCAATCCCTGGACGTTTTGAATTTTGGAGCTGGCGTCGGGCCGAAAGGAGGCGGCGAGCGGGAGCGAACGTCAGGGGTTTTGAGAGAGTAGTCAAGGGCAGAGGCCCAGTGTTGGTGTGGCTGTGAATGCGTTGCCATGGGAGGGTGAGGAGCAGCAGTAGCTTGTAGTGCTGGCGTCCTTGGTGTGGGAGCAATCCCTGGACGTTTTGAATTTTGGAGCTGGCGTCGGGCCGAAAGGAGGCGGCGAGCGGGAGCGAACGTCGGGGGTTTTGAGAGAGTAGTCAAGGGCAGAGGCCCAGTGTTGGTGTGGCTGTGAATGCGTTGCCATGGGAGGGTGAGGACCAGCAGTAGCTTGTAGTGCTGGCGTCCTTGGTGCGGGAGCAATCCCTGGACGTTTTGAATTTTGGAGCCGGCGTCGGGCCGAAACGAGGCGGCGAGCGGGAGCGAACGTTGGGGGTTTTGAGAGAGTAGTCAAGGGCAGAGGCCCAGTGTTGGTGTGGCTGTGAATGCGTTGCCATGGGAGGGTGAGGACCAGCAGTAGCTTGTAGTGCTGGTGTCCTTGGTGTGGGAGCAATCCCTGCATGTTTTGAATTTTGGTGCCGGCGTCGGGCCGCGACGAGGCGGCGAGCGGGAGCGAACGTCGGGGGTTTTGAGAGAGTAGTCAAGGGCAGAGGCCCAGTGTTGGTGTGGCTGTGAATGCGTTGCCATGGGAGGGTGAGGACCAGCAGTAGCTTGTAGTGCTGGCGTCCTTGGTGTGGGAGCAATCCCTGGACGTTTTGAATTTTGGAGCTGGCGTCGGGCCGAAACGAGGCGGCGAGCGGGAGCGAACGTCGGGGGTTTTGAGAGAGTAGTCAAGGGCAGAGGCCCAGTGTTGGTGTGGCTGTGAATGCGTTGCCATGGGAGGGTGAGGACCAGCAGTAGCTTGTAGTGCTGGCGTCCTTGGTGCGGGAGCAATCCCTGGACGTTTTGAATTTTGGAGCCGGCGTCGGGCCAAAACGAGGCGGCGAGCGGGAGCGAACGTCAGGGGTTTTGAGAGAGTAGTCAAGGGCAGAGGCCCAGTGTTGGTGTGGCTGTGAATGCGTTGCCATGGGAGGGTGAGGAGCAGCAGTAGCTTGTAGCGCTGGCGTCCTTGGTGTGGGAGCAATCCCTGGACCTTTTGAATTTTGGAGCTGGCGTCGGGCCGAAAGGAGGCGGCGAGCGGGAGCGAACGTCGGGGGTTTTGAGAGAGTAGTCAAGGGCAGAGGCCCAGTGTTGGTGTGGCTGTGAATGCGTTGCCATGGGAGGGTGAGGACCAGCAGTAGCTTGTAGTGCTGGTGTCCTTGGTGTGGGAGCAATCCCTGGACGTTTTCAATTTTGGAGCTAGCGTCGGGCCGCAACGAGGCGGCGAGCGGGAGCGAACGTCAGGGGTTTTGAGAGAGTAGTCAAGGGCAGAGGCCCAGTGTTGGTGTGGCTGTGAATGCGTTGCCATGGGAGGGTGAGGAGCAGCAGTAGCTTGTAGTGCTGGCGTCCTTGGTGCGGGAGCAATCCCTGGACGTTTTGAATTTTGGAGCCGGCGTCGGGCCAAAACGAGGCGGCGAGCGGGAGCGAACGTCGAGGGTTTTGAGAGAGTAGTCAAGGGCAGAGGCCCAGTGTTGGTGTGGCTGTGAATGCGTTGCCATGGGAGGGTGAGGAGCAGCAGTAGCTTGTAGTGCTGGCGTCCTTGGTGTGGGAGCAATCCCTGGACGTTTTCAATTTTGGAGCCGGCGTCGGGCCAAAACGAGGCGGCGAGCGGGAGCGAACGTCGAGGGTTTTGAGAGAGTAGTCAAGGGCAGAGGCCCAGTGTTGGTGTGGCTGTGAATGCGTTGCCATGGGAGGGTGAGGACCAGCAGTAGCTTGTAGTGCTGGCGTCCTTGGTGTGGGAGCAATCCCTGGACGTTTTGAATTTTGGAGCTGGTGTCGGGCCAAAACGAGGCGGCGAGCGGGAGCAAACGTCGGGGGTTTTGAGAGAGTAGTCAAGGGCAGAGGCCCAGTGTTGGTGTGGCTGTGAATGCGTTGCCATGGGAGGGTGAGGAGCAGCAGTAGCTTGTAGTGCTGGCGTCCTTGGTGTGGGAGCAATCCCTGGACGTTTTCAATTTTGGAGCCGGCGTCGGGCCAAAACGAGGCGGCGAGCGGGAGCGAACGTCGAGGGTTTTGAGAGAGTAGTCAAGGGCAGAGGCCCAGTGTTGGTGTGGCTGTGAATGCGTTGCCATGGGAGGGTGAGGACCAGCAGTAGCTTGTAGCGCTGGCGTCCTTGGTGTGGGAGCAATCCCTGGATGTTTTGAATTTTGGTGCCGGCGTCGGGCCGCAACGAGGCGGCGAGCGGGAGCGAACGTCGCGGGTTTTGAGAGAGTAGTCAAGGGCAGAGGCCCAGTGTTGGTGTGGCTGTGAATGCGTTGCCATGGGAGGGTGAGGACCAGCAGTAGCTTGTAGCGCTGGCGTCCTTGGTGTGGGAGCAATCCCTGGACGTTTTGAATTTTGGAGCCGGCGTCGGGCCGCAACGAGGCGGCGAGCAGGAGCGAACGTCGGGGGTTTTGAGAGAGTAGTCAAGGGCAGAGGCCCAGTGTTGGTGTGGCTGTGAATGCGTTGCCATGGGAGGGTGAGGACCAGCAGTAGCTTGTAGCGCTGGCGTCCTTGGTGTGGGAGCAATCCCTGGACGTTTTGAATTTTGGAGCCGGCGTCGGGCCGAAACGAGGCGGCGAGCGGGAGCGAACGTCGGGGGTTTTGAGAGAGTAGTCAAGGGCAGAGGCCCAGTGTTGGTGTGGCTGTGAATGCATTGCCATGGGAGGGTGAGGACCAGCAGTAGCTTGTAGCGCTGGCGTCCTTGGTGTGGGAGCAATCCCTGGACGTTTTGAATTTTGGAGCTGGCGTCGGGCCGAAAGGAGGCGGCGAGCGGGAGCGAACGTCGGGGGTTTTGAGAGAGTAGTCAAGGGCAGAGGCCCAGTGTTGGTGTGGCTGTGAATGCGTTGCCATGGGAGGGTGAGGACCAGCAGTAGCTTGTAGTGCTGGCGTCCTTGGTGTGGGAGCAATCCCTGGACGTTTTGAATTTTGGAGCTGGCGTCGGGCCGAAACGAGGCGGCGAGCGGGAGCGAACGTCGAGGGTTTTGAGAGAGTAGTCAAGGGCAGAGGCCCAGTGTTGGTGTGGCTGTGAATGCGTTGCCATGGGAGGGTGAGGACCAGCAGTAGCTTGTAGTGCTGGCGTCCTTGGTGTGGGAGCAATCCCTGGACGTTTTGAATTTTGGAGCTGGCGTCGGGCCGAAACGAGGCGGCGAGCGGGAGCGAACGTCGAGGGTTTTGAGAGAGTAGTCAAGGGCAGAGGCCCAGTGTTGGTGTGGCTGTGAATGCGTTGCCATGGGAGGGTGAGGACCAGCAGTAGCTTGTAGTGCTGGCGTCCTTGGTGTGGGAGCAATCCCTGGACGTTTTGAATTTTGGAGCTGGTGTCGGGCCAAAACGAGGCGGCGAGCGGGAGCGAACGTCGAGGGTTTTGAGAGAGTAGTCAAGGGCAGAGGCCCAGTGTTGGTGTGGCTGTGAATGCGTTGCCATGGGAGGGTGAGGACCAGCAGTAGCTTGTAGTGCTGGCGTCCTTGGTGTGGGAGCAATCCCTGGACGTTTTGAATTTTGGAGCTGGTGTCGGGCCAAAACGAGGCGGCGAGCGGGAGCAAACGTCGGGGGTTTTGAGAGAGTAGTCAAGGGCAGAGGCCCAGTGTTGGTGTGGCTGTGAATGCGTTGCCATGGGAGGGTGAGGAGCAGCAGTAGCTTGTAGTGCTGGCGTCCTTGGTGTGGGAGCAATCCCTGGACGTTTTCAATTTTGGAGCCGGCGTCGGGCCAAAACGAGGCGGCGAGCGGGAGCGAACGTCGAGGGTTTTGAGAGAGTAGTCAAGGGCAGAGGCCCAGTGTTGGTGTGGCTGTGAATGCGTTGCCATGGGAGGGTGAGGACCAGCAGTAGCTTGTAGCGCTGGCGTCCTTGGTGTGGGAGCAATCCCTGGATGTTTTGAATTTTGGTGCCGGCGTCGGGCCGCAACGAGGCGGCGAGCGGGAGCGAACGTCGCGGGTTTTGAGAGAGTAGTCAAGGGCAGAGGCCCAGTGTTGGTGTGGCTGTGAATGCGTTGCCATGGGAGGGTGAGGACCAGCAGTAGCTTGTAGCGCTGGCGTCCTTGGTGTGGGAGCAATCCCTGGACGTTTTGAATTTTGGAGCCGGCGTCGGGCCGCAACGAGGCGGCGAGCAGGAGCGAACGTCGGGGGTTTTGAGAGAGTAGTCAAGGGCAGAGGCCCAGTGTTGGTGTGGCTGTGAATGCGTTGCCATGGGAGGGTGAGGACCAGCAGTAGCTTGTAGCGCTGGCGTCCTTGGTGTGGGAGCAATCCCTGGACGTTTTGAATTTTGGAGCCGGCGTCGGGCCGAAACGAGGCGGCGAGCGGGAGCGAACGTCGGGGGTTTTGAGAGAGTAGTCAAGGGCAGAGGCCCAGTGTTGGTGTGGCTGTGAATGCATTGCCATGGGAGGGTGAGGACCAGCAGTAGCTTGTAGCGCTGGCGTCCTTGGTGTGGGAGCAATCCCTGGACGTTTTGAATTTTGGAGCTGGCGTCGGGCCGAAAGGAGGCGGCGAGCGGGAGCGAACGTCGGGGGTTTTGAGAGAGTAGTCAAGGGCAGAGGCCCAGTGTTGGTGTGGCTGTGAATGCGTTGCCATGGGAGGGTGAGGACCAGCAGTAGCTTGTAGTGCTGGCGTCCTTGGTGTGGGAGCAATCCCTGGACGTTTTGAATTTTGGAGCTGGCGTCGGGCCGAAACGAGGCGGCGAGCGGGAGCGAACGTCGAGGGTTTTGAGAGAGTAGTCAAGGGCAGAGGCCCAGTGTTGGTGTGGCTGTGAATGCGTTGCCATGGGAGGGTGAGGACCAGCAGTAGCTTGTAGTGCTGGCGTCCTTGGTGTGGGAGCAATCCCTGGACGTTTTGAATTTTGGAGCTGGTGTCGGGCCAAAACGAGGCGGCGAGCGGGAGCAAACGTCGGGGGTTTTGAGAGAGTAGTCAAGGGCAGAGGCCCAGTGTTGGTGTGGCTGTGAATGCGTTGCCATGGGAGGGTGAGGACCAGCAGTAGCTTGTAGCGCTGGCGTCCTTGGTGTGGGAGCAATCCCTGGACGTTTTGAATTTTGGAGCTGGCGTCGGGCCGAAACGAGGCGGCGAGCGGGAGCGAACGTCAGGGGTTTTGAGAGAGTAGTCAAGGGCAGAGGCCCAGTGTTGGTGTGGCTGTGAATGCGTTGCCATGGGAGGGTGAGGACCAGCAGTAGCTTGTAGTGCTGGCGTCCTTGGTGTGGGAGCAATCCCTGGACGTTTTCAATTTTGGAGCCGGCGTCGGGCCGCAACGAGGCGGCGAGCAGGAGCGAACGTCGGGGGTTTTGAGAGAGTAGTCAAGGGCAGAGGCCCAGTGTTGGTGTGGCTGTGAATGCGTTGCCATGGGAGGGTGAGGACCAGCAGTAGCTTGTAGTGCTGGCGTCCTTGGTGTGGGAGCAATCCCTGGACGTTTTGAATTTTGGAGCCGGCGTCGGGCCGAAACGAGGCGGCGAGCGGGAGCGAACGTCGGGGGTTTTGAGAGAGTAGTCAAGGGCAGAGGCCCAGTGTTGGTGTGGCTGTGAATGCGTTGCCATGGGAGGGTGAGGACCAGCAGTAGCTTGTAGCGCTGGCGTCCTTGGTGTGGGAGCAATCCCTGGACGTTTTGAATTTTGGAGCTGGCGTCGGGCCGAAACGAGGCGGCGAGCAGGAGCGAACGTCGGGGGTTTTGAGAGAGTAGTCAAGGGCAGAGGCCCAGTGTTGGTGTGGCTGTGAATGCGTTGCCATGGGAGGGTGAGGACCAGCAGTAGCTTGTAGTGCTGGCGTCCTTGGTGTGGGAGCAATCCCTGGACGTTTTCAATTTTGGAGCCGGCGTCGGGCCGCAACGAGGCGGCGAGCAGGAGCGAACGTCGGGGGTTTTGAGAGAGTAGTCAAGGGCAGAGGCCCAGTGTTGGTGTGGCTGTGAATGCGTTGCCATGGGAGGGTGAGGACCAGCAGTAGCTTGTAGCGCTGGCGTCCTTGGTGTGGGAGCAATCCCTGGACGTTTTGAATTTTGGAGCCGGCGTCGGGCCGAAACGAGGCGGCGAGCGGGAGCGAACGTCGGGGGTTTTGAGAGAGTAGTCAAGGGCAGAGGCCCAGTGTTGGTGTGGCTGTGAATGCATTGCCATGGGAGGGTGAGGACCAGCAGTAGCTTGTAGCGCTGGCGTCCTTGGTGTGGGAGCAATCCCTGGACGTTTTGAATTTTGGAGCTGGCGTCGGGCCGAAAGGAGGCGGCGAGCGGGAGCGAACGTCGGGGGTTTTGAGAGAGTAGTCAAGGGCAGAGGCCCAGTGTTGGTGTGGCTGTGAATGCGTTGCCATGGGAGGGTGAGGACCAGCAGTAGCTTGTAGTGCTGGCGTCCTTGGTGTGGGAGCAATCCCTGGACGTTTTGAATTTTGGAGCTGGCGTCGGGCCGAAACGAGGCGGCGAGCGGGAGCGAACGTCGAGGGTTTTGAGAGAGTAGTCAAGGGCAGAGGCCCAGTGTTGGTGTGGCTGTGAATGCGTTGCCATGGGAGGGTGAGGACCAGCAGTAGCTTGTAGTGCTGGCGTCCTTGGTGTGGGAGCAATCCCTGGACGTTTTGAATTTTGGAGCTGGTGTCGGGCCAAAACGAGGCGGCGAGCGGGAGCAAACGTCGGGGGTTTTGAGAGAGTAGTCAAGGGCAGAGGCCCAGTGTTGGTGTGGCTGTGAATGCGTTGCCATGGGAGGGTGAGGACCAGCAGTAGCTTGTAGCGCTGGCGTCCTTGGTGTGGGAGCAATCCCTGGACGTTTTGAATTTTGGAGCTGGCGTCGGGCCGAAACGAGGCGGCGAGCGGGAGCGAACGTCAGGGGTTTTGAGAGAGTAGTCAAGGGCAGAGGCCCAGTGTTGGTGTGGCTGTGAATGCGTTGCCATGGGAGGGTGAGGAGCAGCAGTAGCTTGTAGTGCTGGCGTCCTTGGTGTGGGAGCAATCCCTGGACGTTTTGAATTTTGGAGCTGGCGTCGGGCCGAAACGAGGCGGCGAGCGGGAGCGAACGTCGGGGGTTTTGAGAGAGTAGTCAAGGGCAGAGGCCCAGTGTTGGTGTGGCTGTGAATGCGTTGCCATGGGAGGGTGAGGACCAGCAGTAGCTTGTAGCGCTGGCGTCCTTGGTGTGGGAGCAATCCCTGGACGTTTTGAATTTTGGAGCCGGCGTCGGGCCAAAACGAGGCGGCGAGCGGGAGCGAACGTCGGGGGTTTTGAGAGAGTAGTCAAGGGCAGAGGCCCAGTGTTGGTGTGGCTGTGAATGCGTTGCCATGGGAGGGTGAGGACCAGCAGTAGCTTGTAGCGCTGGCGTCCTTGGTGTGGGAGCAATCCCTGGACGTTTTGAATTTTGGAGCTGGCGTCGGGCCGAAAGGAGGCGGCGAGCGGGAGCGAACGTCAGGGGTTTTGAGAGAGTAGTCAAGGGCAGAGGCCCAGTGTTGGTGTGGCTGTGAATGCATTGCCATGGGAGGGTGAGGACCAGCAGTAGCTTGTAGTGTTGGCGTCCTTGGTGCGGGAGCAATCCCTGGACGTTTTGAATTTTGGAGCCGGCGTCGGGCCGAAAGGAGGCGGCGAGCGGGAGCGAACGTTGGGGGTTTTGAGAGAGTAGTCAAGGGCAGAGGCCCAGTGTTGGTGTGCCTGTGAATGCGTTGCCATGGGAGGGTGAGGACCAGCAGTAGCTTGTAGTGCTGGCGTCCTTGGTGTGGGAGCAATCCCTGGACGTTTTGAATTTTGGAGCTGGCGTCGGGCCGAAAGGAGGCGGCGAGCGGGAGCGAACGTCGCGGGTTTTGAGAGAGTAGTCAAGGGCAGAGGCCCAGTGTTGGTGTGCCTGTGAATGCGTTGCCATGGGAGGGTGAGGACCAGCAGTAGCTTGTAGTGCTGGCGTCCTTGGTGTGGGAGCAATCCCTGGACGTTTTGAATTTTGGAGCTGGCGTCGGGCCGAAACGAGGCGGCGAGCGGGAGCGAACGTCGGGGGTTTTGAGAGAGTAGTCAAGGGCAGAGGCCCAGTGTTGGTGTGGCTGTGAATGCGTTGCCATGGGAGGGTGAGGACCAGCAGTAGCTTGTAGTGCTGGCGTCCTTGGTGCGGGAGCAATCCCTGGACGTTTTGAATTTTGGAGCCGGCGTCGGGCCAAAACGAGGCGGCGAGCGGGAGCGAACATCAGGGGTTTTGAGAGAGTAGTCAAGGGCAGAGGCCCAGTGTTGGTGTGGCTGTGAATGCGTTGCCATGGGAGGGTGAGGAGCAGCAGTAGCTTGTAGCGCTGGCGTCCTTGGTGTGGGAGCAATCCCTGGACCTTTTGAATTTTGGAGCTGGCGTCGGGCCGAAAGGAGGCGGCGAGCGGGAGCGAACGTCGGGGGTTTTGAGAGAGTAGTCAAGGGCAGAGGCCCAGTGTTGGTGTGGCTGTGAATGCGTTGCCATGGGAGGGTGAGGACCAGCAGTAGCTTGTAGCGCTGGCGTCCTTGGTGTGGGAGCAATCCCTGGACGTTTTGAATTTTGGAGCCGGCGTCGGGCCAAAACGAGGCGGCGAGCGGGAGCGAACGTCGGGGGTTTTGAGAGAGTAGTCAAGGGCAGAGGCCCAGTGTTGGTGTGGCTGTGAATGCGTTGCCATGGGAGGGTGAGGACCAGCAGTAGCTTGTAGCGCTGGCGTCCTTGGTGTGGGAGCAATCCCTGGATGTTTTCAATTTTGGTGCCGGCGTCGGGTGGCGACGAGGCGGCGAGCGGGAGCGAACGTCGGGGGTTTTGAGAGAGTAGTCAAGGGCAGAGGCCCAGTGTTGGTGTGGCTGTGAATGCGTTGCCATGGGAGGGTGAGGACCAGCAGTAGCTTGTAGTGCTGGCGTCCTTGGTGTGGGAGCAATCCCTGGACGTTTTCAATTTTGGAGCCGGCGTCGGGCCGAAACGAGGCGGCGAGCGGGAGCGAACGTCGGGGGTTTTGAGAGAGTAGTCAAGGGCAGAGGCCCAGTGTTGGTGTGGCTGTGAATGCGTTGCCATGGGAGGGTGAGGACCAGCAGTAGCTTGTAGTGCTGGCGTCCTTGGTGTGGGAGCAATCCCTGGACGTTTTCAATTTTGGAGCCGGCGTCGGGCCGCAACGAGGCGGCGAGCGGGAGCGAACGTCGGGGGTTTTGAGACAGTAGTCAAGGGCAGAGGCCCAGTGTTGGTGTGGCTGTGAATGCGTTGCCACGGGAGGGTGAGGACCAGCAGTAGCTTGTAGCGCTGGCGTCCTTGGTGTGGGAGCAATCCCTGGACGTTTTGAATTTTGGAGGTGGCGTCGGGCCGAAAGGAGGCGGCGAGCGGGAGCGAACGTCAGGGGTTTTGAGAGAGTAGTCAAGGGCAGAGGCCCAGTGTTGGTGTGGCTGTGAATGCGTTGCCATGGGAGGGTGAGGAGCAGCAGTAGCTTGTAGTGCTGGCGTCCTTGGTGCGGGAGCAATCCCTGGACGTTTTGAATTTTGGAGCCGGCGTCGGGCCAAAACGAGGCGGCGAGCGGGAGCGAACGTCGAGGGTTTTGAGAGAGTAGTCAAGGGCAGAGGCCCAGTGTTGGTGTGGCTGTGAATGCGTTGCCATGGGAGGGTGAGGACCAGCAGTAGCTTGTAGTGCTGGTGTCCTTGGTGTGGGAGCAATCCCTGGACGTTTTGAATTTTGGAGCTGGCGTCGGGCCAAAACGAGGCGGCGAGCGGGAGCGAACGTCAGGGGTTTTGAGAGAGTAGTCAAGGGCAGAGGCCCAGTGCTGGTGTGGCTGTGAATGCGTTGCCATGGGAGGGTGAGGACCAGCAGTAGCTTGTAGCGCTGGCGTCCTTGGTGTGGGAGCAATCCCTGGACGTTTTGAATTTTGGAGCCGGCGTCGGGCCAAAACGAGGCGGCGAGCGGGAGCGAACGTCGGGGGTTTTGAGAGAGTAGTCAAGGGCAGAGGCCCAGTGTTGGTGTGGCTGTGAATGCGTTGCCATGGGAGGCTGAGGACCAGCAGTAGCTTGTAGCGCTGGCGTCCTTGGTGTGGGAGCAATCTCTGGACGTTTTGAATTTTGGAGCCGGCTTCGGGCCAAAACGAGGCGGCGAGCGGGAGCGAACGTCGGGGGTTTTGAGAGAGTAGTCAAGGGCAGAGGCCCAGTGTTGGTGTGGCTGTGAATGCGTTGCCACGGGAGGGTGAGGACCAGCAGTAGCTTGTAGCGCTGGCGTCCTTGGTGTGGGAGCAATCCCTGGACGTTTTGAATTTTGGAGGTGGCGTCGGGCCGAAAGGAGGCGGCGAGCGGGAGCGAACGTCAGGGGTTTTGAGAGAGTAGTCAAGGGCAGAGGCCCAGTGTTGGTGTGGCTGTGAATGCGTTGCCATGGGAGGCTGAGGACCAGCAGTAGCTTGTAGTGCTGGCGTCCTTGGTGCGGGAGCAATCCCTGGACGTTTTGAATTTTGGAGCCGGCGTCGGGCCAAAACGAGGCGGCGAGCGGGAGCGAACGTCGAGGGTTTTGAGAGAGTAGTCAAGGGCAGAGGCCCAGTGTTGGTGTGGCTGTGAATGCGTTGCCATGGGAGGGTGAGGACCAGCAGTAGCTTGTAGTGCTGGTGTCCTTGGTGTGGGAGCAATCCCTGGACGTTTTCAATTTTGGAGCTGGCGTCGGGCCAAAACGAGGCGGCGAGCGGGAGCAAACGTCAGGGGTTTTGAGAGAGTAGTCAAGGGCAGAGGCCCAGTGCTGGTGTGGCTGTGAATGCGTTGCCATGGGAGGGTGAGGACCAGCAGTAGCTTGTAGCGCTGGCGTCCTTGGTGTGGGAGCAATCCCTGGACGTTTTGAATTTTGGAGCTGGCGTCGGGCCGAAACGAGGCGGCGAGCGGGAGCGAACGTCGGGGGTTTTGAGAGAGTAGTCAAGGGCAGAGGCCCAGTGTTGGTGTGGCTGTGAATGCGTTGCCATGGGAGGGTGAGGACCAGCAGTAGCTTGTAGCGCTGGCGTCCTTGGTGTGGGAGCAATCCCTGGACGTTTTGAATTTTGGAGCCGGCGTCGGGCCGAAACGAGGCGGCGAGCGGGAGCGAACGTCGGGGGTTTTGAGAGAGTAGTTAAGGGCAGAGGCCCAGTGTTGGTGTGGCTGTGAATGCGTTGCCATGGGAGGGTGAGGACCAGCAGTAGCTTGTAGCGCTGGCGTCCTTGGTGTGGGAGCAATCCCTGGACGTTTTGAATTTTGGAGCTGGCGTCGGGCCGAAAGGAGGCGGCGAGCGGGAGCAAACGTCGGGGGTTTTGAGAGAGTAGTCAAGGGCAGAGGCCCAGTGTTGGTGTGGCTGTGAATGCGTTGCCATGGGAGGGTGAGGACCAGCAGTAGCTTGTAGCGCTGGCGTCCTTGGTGTGGGAGCAATCCCTGGACGTTTTGAATTTTGGAGCTGGCGTCGGGCCGAAACGAGGCGGCGAGCGGGAGCGAACGTCGGGGGTTTTGAGAGAGTAGTCAAGGGCAGAGGCCCAGTGTTGGTGTGGCTGTGAATGCGTTGCCATGGGAGGGTGAGGACCAGCAGTAGCTTGTAGTGCTGGCGTCCTTGGTGCGGGAGCAATCCCTGGACGTTTTGAATTTTGGAGCCGGCGTCGGGCCAAAACGAGGCGGCGAGCGGGAGCGAACGTCGAGGGTTTTGAGAGAGTAGTCAAGGGCAGAGGCCCAGTGTTGGTGTGGCTGTGAATGCGTTGCCACGGGAGGGTGAGGACCAGCAGTAGCTTGTAGTGCTGGCGTCCTTGGTGTGGGAGCAATCCCTGGACGTTTTGAATTTTGGAGCTGGCGTCGGGCCGAAAGGAGGCGGCGAGCGGGAGCGAACGTCGGGGGTTTTGAGAGAGTAGTCAAGGGCAGAGGCCCAGTGTTGGTGTGGCTGTGAATGCGTTGCCATGGGAGGGTGAGGACCAGCAGTAGCTTGTAGCGCTGGCGTCCTTGGTGTGGGAGCAATCCCTGGATGTTTTCAATTTTGGTGCCGGCGTCGGGCCGCGACGAGGCGGCGAGCGGGAGCGAACGTCGGGGGTTTTGAGAGAGTAGTCAAGGGCAGAGGCCCAGTGTTGGTGTGGCTGTGAATGCGTTGCCATGGGAGGGTGAGGACCAGCAGTAGCTTGTAGCGCTGGCGTCCTTGGTGTGGGAGCAATCCCTGGATGTTTTCAATTTTGGTGCCGGCGTCGGGCCGCGACGAGGCGGCGAGCGGGAGCGAACGTCGGGGGTTTTGAGAGAGTAGTCAAGGGCAGAGGCCCAGTGTTGGTGTGGCTGTGAATGCATTGCCATGGGAGGGTGAGGAGCAGCAGTAGCTTGTAGTGCTGGCGTCCTTGGTGTGGGAGCAATCCCTGGACGTTTTCAATTTTGGAGCCGGCGTCGGGCCAAAACGAGGCGGCGAGCGGGAGCGAACGTCGGGGGTTTTGAGAGAGTAGTCAAGGGCAGAGGCCCAGTGTTGGTGTGGCTGTGAATGCGTTGCCATGGGAGGGTGAGGACCAGCAGTAGCTTGTAGCGCTGGCGTCCTTGGTGTGGGAGCAATCCCTGGACGTTTTGAATTTTGGAGCTGGTGTCGGGCCGAAACGAGGCGGCGAGCGGGAGCGAACGTCGGGGGTTTTGAGAGAGTAGTCAAGGGCAGAGGCCCAGTGTTGGTGTGGCTGTGAATGCGTTGCCATGGGAGGGTGAGGACCAGCAGTAGCTTGTAGCGCTGGCGTCCTTGGTGTGGGAGCAATCCCTGGACGTTTTCAATTTTGGAGCCGGCGTCGGGCCGAAACGAGGCGGCGAGCGGGAGCGAACGTCGGGGGTTTTGAGAGAGTAGTCAAGGGCAGAGGCCCAGTGTTGGTGTGGCTGTGAATGCGTTGCCATGGGAGGGTGAGGACCAGCAGTAGCTTGTAGTGCTGGCGTCCTTGGTGTGGGAGCAATCCCTGGACGTTTTGAATTTTGGAGCTGGCGTCGGGCCGAAAGGAGGCGGCGAGCGGGAGCGAACGTCAGGGGTTTTGAGAGAGTAGTCAAGGGCAGAGGCCCAGTGTTGGTGTGGCTGTGAATGCGTTGCCATGGGAGGGTGAGGACCAGCAGTAGCTTGTAGCGCTGGCGTCCTTGGTGTGGGAGCAATCCCTGGACGTTTTGAATTTTGGAGCTGGCGTCGGGCCGAAATGAGGCGGCGAGTGGGAGCGAACGTCGGGGGTTTTGAGAGAGTAGTCAAGGGCAGAGGCCCAGTGTTGGTGTGGCTGTGAATGCGTTGCCACGGGAGGGTGAGGACCAGCAGTAGCTTGTAGTGCTGGCGTCCTTGGTGCGGGAGCAATCCCTGGACGTTTTGAATTTTGGAGCCGGCGTCGGGCCAAAACGAGGCGGCGAGCGGGAGCGAACGTCGAGGGTTTTGAGAGAGTAGTCAAGGGCAGAGGCCCAGTGTTGGTGTGGCTGTGAATGCGTTGCCATGGGAGGGTGAGGACCAGCAGTAGCTTGTAGTGCTGGTGTCCTTGGTGTGGGAGCAATCCCTGGACGTTTTGAATTTTGGAGCTGGCGTCGGGCCGAAAGGAGGCGGCGAGCGGGAGCGAACGTCAGGGGTTTTGAGAGAGTAGTCAAGGGCAGAGGCCCAGTGTTGGTGTGGCTGTGAATGCGTTGCCATGGGAGGGTGAGGACCAGCAGTAGCTTGTAGTGCTGGCGTCCTTGGTGTGGGAGCAATCCCTGGACGTTTTGAATTTTGGAGCCGGCGTCGGGCCAAAACGAGGCGGCGAGCGGGAGCGAACGTCGAGGGTTTTGAGAGAGTAGTCAAGGGCAGAGGCCCAGTGTTGGTGTGGCTGTGAATGCGTTGCCATGGGAGGGTGAGGACCAGCAGTAGCTTGTAGTGCTGGCGTCCTTGGTGTGGGAGCAATCCCTGGCCGTTTTGAATTTTGGAGCCGGCGTCGGGCCAAAACGAGGCGGCGAGCGGGAGCGAACGTCGAGGGTTTTGAGAGAGTAGTCAAGGGCAGAGGCCCAGTGTTGGTGTGGCTGTGAATGCGTTGCCATGGGAGGCTGAGGACCAGCAATAGCTTGTAGTGCTGGCGTCCTTGGTGTGGGAGCAATCCCTGGACGTTTTGAATTTTGGAGCTGGCGTCGGGCCAAAACGAGGCGGCGAGCGGGAGCAAACGTCGGGGGTTTTGAGAGAGTAGTCAAGGGCAGAGGCCCAGTGTTGGTGTGGCTGTGAATGCGTTGCCATGGGAGGGTGAGGACCAGCAGTAGCTTGTAGTGCTGGCGTCCTTGGTGTGGGAGCAATCCCTGGACGTTTTGAATTTTGGAGCCGGCGTCGGGCCAAAACGAGGCGGCGAGCGGGAGCGAACGTCGAGGGTTTTGAGAGAGTAGTCAAGGGCAGAGGCCCAGTGTTGGTGTGGCTGTGAATGCGTTGCCACGGGAGGGTGAGGACCAGCAGTAGCTTGTAGCGCTGGCGTCCTTAGTGTGGGAGCAATCCCTGGATGTTTTGAATTTTGGTGCCGGCGTCGGGCCAAAACGAGGCGGCGAGCGGGAGCGAACGTCGGGGGTTTTGAGAGAGTAGTCAAGGGCAGAGGCCCAGTGTTGGTGTGGCTGTGAATGCGTTGCCATGGGAGGGTGAGGACCAGCAGTAGCTTGTAGTGCTGGCGTCCTTGGTGTGGGAGCAATCCCTGGACGTTTTGAATTTTGGAGCTGGCGTCGGGCCGAAACGAGGCGGCGAGCGGGAGCGAACGTCGGGGGTTTTGAGACAGTAGTCAAGGGCAGAGGCCCAGTGTTGGTGTGGCTGTGAATGCGTTGCCATGGGAGGGTGAGGACCAGCAGTAGCTTGTAGCGCTGGCGTCCTTGGTGTGGGAGCAATCCCTGGACGTTTTGAATTTTGGAGCCGGCGTCGGGCCGAAACGAGGCGGCGAGCGGGAGCGAACGTCGGGGGTTTTGAGAGAGTAGTCAAAGGCAGAGGCCCAGTGTTGGTGTGGCTGTGAATGCGTTGCCATGGGAGGGTGAGGACCAGCAGTAGCTTGTAGCGCTGGCGTCCTTGGTGTGGGAGCAATCCCTGGACGTTTTGAATTTTGGAGCTGGCGTCGGGCCGAAAGGAGGCGGCGAGCGGGAGCGAACGTCAGGGGTTTTGAGAGAGTAGTCAAGGGCAGAGGCCCAGTGTTGGTGTGGCTGTGAATGCGTTGCCATGGGAGGGTGAGGACCAGCAGTAGCTTGTAGCGCTGGCGTCCTTGGTGTGGGAGCAATCCCTGGACGTTTTGAATTTTGGAGCCGGCGTCGGGCCAAAACGAGGCGGCGAGCGGGAGCGAACGTCGGGGGTTTTGAGAGAGTAGTCAAGGGCAGAGGCCCAGTGTTGGTGTGGCTGTGAATGCCTTGCCACGGGAGGGTGAGGACCAGCAGTAGCTTGTAGTGCTGGCGTCCTTGGTGTGGGAGCAATCCCTGGCCGTTTTGAATTTTGGAGCCGGCGTCGGGCCAAAACGAGGCGGCGAGCGGGAGCGAACGTCGAGGGTTTTGAGAGAGTAGTCAAGGGCAGAGGCCCAGTGTTGGTGTGGCTGTGAATGCGTTGCCATGGGAGGGTGAGGAGCAGCAGTAGCTTGTAGCGCTGGCGTCCTTGGTGCGGGAGCAATCCCTGGATGTTTTGAATTTTGGTGCCGGCGTCGGGCCGCAACGAGGCGGCGAGCGGGAGCGAACGTCGGGGGTTTTGAGAGAGTAGTCAAGGGCAGAGGCCCAGTGTTGGTGTGGCTGTGAATGCGTTGCCATGGGAGGGTGAGGACCAGCAGTAGCTTGTAGCGCTGGCGTCCTTGGTGTGGGAGCAATCCCTGGACGTTTTGAATTTTGGAGCTGGCGTCGGGCCGAAAGGAGGCGGCGAGCGGGAGCGAACGTCGGGGGTTTTGAGAGAGTAGTCAAGGGCAGAGGCCCAGTGTTGGTGTGGCTGTGAATGCGTTGCCATGGGAGGGTGAGGACCAGCAGTAGCTTGTAGCGCTGGCGTCCTTGGTGTGGGAGCAATCCCTGGACGTTTTGAATTTTGGAGCCGGCGTCGGGCCGAAACGAGGCGGCGAGCGGGAGCGAACGTCGGGGGTTTTGAGAGAGTAGTCAAAGGCAGAGGCCCAGTGTTGGTGTGGCTGTGAATGCGTTGCCATGGGAGGGTGAGGACCAGCAGTAGCTTGTAGCGCTGGCGTCCTTGGTGTGGGAGCAATCCCTGGACGTTTTGAATTTTGGAGCTGGCGTCGGGCCGAAAGGAGGCGGCGAGCGGGAGCGAACGTCAGGGGTTTTGAGAGAGTAGTCAAGGGCAGAGGCCCAGTGTTGGTGTGGCTGTGAATGCGTTGCCATGGGAGGGTGAGGACCAGCAGTAGCTTGTAGCGCTGGCGTCCTTGGTGTGGGAGCAATCCCTCGACGTTTTGAATTTTGGAGCCGGCGTCGGGCCGAAAGGAGGCGGCGAGCGGGAGCGAACGTCGGGGGTTTTGAGAGAGTAGTCAAGGGCAGAGGCCCAGTGTTGGTGTGGCTGTGAATGCGTTGCCACGGGAGGGTGAGGACCAGCAGTAGCTTGTAGTGCTGGCGTCCTTGGTGCGGGAGCAATCCCTGGACGTTTTCAATTTTGGAGCCGGCGTCGGGCCAAAACGAGGCGGCGAGCGGGAGCGAACGTCGCGGGTTTTGAGAGAGTAGTCAAGGGCAGAGGCCCAGTGTTGGTGTGGCTGTGAATGCGTTGCCATGGGAGGGTGAGGAGCAGCAGTAGCTTGTAGTGCTGGCGTCCTTGGTGTGGGAGCAATCCCTGGACGTTTTCAATTTTGGAGCCGGCGTCGGGCCAAAACGAGGCGGCGAGCAGGAGCGAACGTCGAGGGTTTTGAGAGAGTAGTCAAGGGCAGAGGCCCAGTGTTGGTGTGGCTGTGAATGCCTTGCCATGGGAGGGTGAGGACCAGCAGTAGCTTGTAGCGCTGGCGTCCTTGGTGTGGGAGCAATCCCTGGACGTTTTGAATTTTGGAGCCGGCGTCGGGCCGCAACGAGGCGGCGAGCGGGAGCGAACGTCGGGGGTTTTGAGAGAGTAGTCAAGGGCAGAGGCCCAGTGTTGGTGTGGCTGTGAATGCCTTGCCACGGGAGGGTGAGGACCAGCAGTAGCTTGTAGTGCTGGCGTCCTTGGTGCGGGAGCAATCCCTGGACGTTTTCAATTTTGGAGCCGGCGTCGGGCCAAAACGAGGCGGCGAGCGGGAGCGAACGTCGAGGGTTTTGAGAGAGTAGTCAAGGGCAGAGGCCCAGTGTTGGTGTGGCTGTGAATGCGTTGCCATGGGAGGGTGAGGACCAGCAGTAGCTTGTAGTGCTGGCGTCCTTGGTGCGGGAGCAATCCCTCGACATTTTCAATTTTGGAGCCGGCGTCGGGCCAAAACGAGGCGGCGAGCGGGAGCGAACGTCAGGGGTTTTGAGAGAGTAGTCAAGGGCAGAGGCCCAGTGTTGGTGTGGCTGTGAATGCGTTGCCATGGGAGGGTGAGGACCAGCAGTAGCTTGTAGCGCTGGCGTCCTTGGTGTGGGAGCAATCCCTGGACGTTTTGAATTTTGGAGCCGGCGTCGGGCCGAAACGAGGCGGCGAGCGGGAGCGAACGTCGGGGGTTTTGAGAGAGTAGTCAAGGGCAGAGGCCCAGTGTTGGTGTGGCTGTGAATGCGTTGCCACGGGAGGGTGAGGACCAGCAGTAGCTTGTAGTGCTGGCGTCCTTGGTGCGGGAGCAATCCCTGGACGTTTTCAATTTTGGAGCCGGCGTCGGGCCAAAACGAGGCGGCGAGCGGGAGCGAACGTCGAGGGTTTTGAGAGAGTAGTCAAGGGCAGAGGCCCAGTGTTGGTGTGGCTGTGAATGCGTTGCCATGGGAGGGTGAGGACCAGCAGTAGCTTGTAGTGCTGGCGTCCTTGGTGTGGGAGCAATCCCTGGACGTTTTGAATTTTGGAGCCGGCATCGGGCCAAAACGAGGCGGCGAGCGGCAGCGAACGTCGAGGGTTTTGAGAGAGTAGTCAAGGGCAGAGGCCCAGTGTTGGTGTGGCTGTGAATGCGTTGCCATGGGAGGGTGAGGACCAGCAGTAGCTTGTAGTGCTGGCGTCCTTGGTGTGGGAGCAATCCCTGGACGTTTTGAATTTTGGAGCCGGCGTCGGGCCGCGACGAGGCGGCGAGCGGGAGCGAACGTCGGGGGTTTTGAGAGAGTAGTCAAGGGCAGAGGCCCAGTGTTGGTGTGGCTGTGAATGCGTTGCCATGGGAGGGTGAGGACCAGCAGTAGCTTGTAGTGCTGGCGTCCTTGGTGTGGGAGCAATCCCTGGACGTTTTGAATTTTGGAGCCGGCGTCGGGCCAAAACGAGGCGGCTAGCGGGAGCGAACGTCGAGGGTTTTGAGAGAGTAGTCAAGGGCAGAGGCCCAGTGTTGGTGTGGCTGTGAATGCGTTGCCATGGGAGGGTGAGGACCAGCAGTAGCTTGTAGCGCTGGCGTCCTTGGTGTGGGAGCAATCCCTGGATGTTTTGAATTTTGGTGCCGGCGTCGGGCCGCAACGAGGCGGCGAGCGGGAGCGAACGTCGGGGGTTTTGAGAGAGTAGTCAAGGGCAGAGGCCCAGTGTTGGTGTGGCTGTGAATGCGTTGCCATGGGAGGGTGAGGACCAGCAGTAGCTTGTAGCGCTGGCGTCCTTGGTGTGGGAGCAATCCCTGGACGTTTTGAATTTTGGAGCTGGCGTCGGGCCGAAAGGAGGCGGCGAGCGGGAGCGAACGTCAGGGGTTTTGAGAGAGTAGTCAAGGGCAGAGGCCCAGTGTTGGTGTGGCTGTGAATGCATTGCCATGGGAGGGTGAGGAGCAGCAGTAGCTTGTAGTGCTGGCGTCCTTGGTGTGGGAGCAATCCCTGGACGTTTTCAATTTTGGAGCTGGCGTCGGGCCAAAACGAGGCGGCGAGCGGGAGCGAACGTCGGGGGTTTTGAGAGAGTAGTCAAGGGCAGAGGCCCAGTGTTGGTGTGGCTGTGAATGCGTTGCCATGGGAGGGTGAGGACCAGCAGTAGCTTGTAGTGCTGGCGTCCTTGGTGTGGGAGCAATCCCTGGACGTTTTGAATTTTGGAGCCGGCGTCGGGCCGAAACGAGGCGGCGAGCGGGAGCGAACGTCGAGGGTTTTGAGAGAGTAGTCAAGGGCAGAGGCCCAGTGTTGGTGTGGCTGTGAATGCGTTGCCATGGGAGGGTGAGGACCAGCAGTAGCTTGTAGTGCTGGCGTCCTTGGTGTGGGAGCAATCCCTGGACGTTTTGAATTTTGGTGCCGGCGTTGGGCCGCAACGAGGCGGCGAGCGGGAGCGAACGTCGGGGGTTTTGAGAGAGTAGTCAAGGGCAGAGGCCCAGTGTTGGTGTGGCTGTGAATGCGTTGCCATGGGAGGGTGAGGACCAGCAGTAGCTTGTAGCGCTGGCGTCCTTGGTGTGGGAGCAATCCCTGGACGTTTTGAATTTTGGTGCCGGCGTCGGGCCAAAACGAGGCGGCGAGCGGGAGCGAACGTCAGGGGTTTTGAGAGAGTAGTCAAGGGCAGAGGCCCAGTGTTGGTGTGGCTGTGAATGCATTGCCATGGGAGGGTGAGGACCAGCAGTAGCTTGTAGCGCTGGCGTCCTTGGTGTGGGAGCAATCCCTGGACGTTTTGAATTTTGGAGCCGGCGTCGGGCCAAAACGAGGCGGCGAGCGGGAGCGAACGTCGGGGGTTTTGAGAGAGTAGTCAAGGGCAGAGGCCCAGTGTTGGTGTGGCTGTGAATGTGTTGCCATGGGAGGGTGAGGACCAGCAGTAGCTTGTAGTGCTGGCGTCCTTGGTGTGGGAGCAATCCCTGGACGTTTTCAATTTTGGAGCCGGCGTCGGGCCAAAACGAGGCGGCGAGCGGGAGCGAACGTCGGGGGTTTTGAGAGAGTAGTCAAGGGCAGAGGCCCAGTGTTGGTGTGGCTGTGAATGCGTTGCCATGGGAGGGTGAGGACCAGCAGTAGCTTGTAGTGCTGGCGTCCTTGGTGTGGGAGCAATCCCTGGACGTTTTGAATTTTGGAGCTGGCGTCGGGCCGAAACGAGGCGGCGAGCGGGAGCGAACGTCGGGGGTTTTGAGAGAGTAGTCAAGGGCAGAGGCCCAGTGTTGGTGTGGCTGTGAATGCGTTGCCATGGGAGGGTGAGGACCAGCAGTAGCTTGTAGTGCTGGCGTCCTTGGTGTGGGAGCAATCCCTGGACGTTTTGAATTTTGGAGCTGGCGTCGGGCCGCAACGAGGCGGCGAGCGGGAGCGAACGTCGGGGGTTTTGAGAGAGTAGTCAAGGGCAGAGGCCCAGTGTTGGTGTGGCTGTGAATGCGTTGCCATGGGAGGGTGAGGACCAGCAGTAGCCTCCTAACCCTAAACCTGACCTTAACCCTAACACCTAACCCTAACCCTAACCCTCCTCTGACCCTAACCCCTAACTCTAAACCTAACCCCTAACACTGAACTTAACCCTAACCCTGACCTTAACCCTAATCACCCTAACCCTAACCCCTAATCCTAACCCTAACCCTAATGACTAACCCTGACCCCTATACCCTAAACCCTAAATCTAACCCTAACTCTAACCCTAACCCCCAACTTTAACCCGAACACTAAAACTAACCCTAACCCTAATAACCCTAACCCTAACCCTAATGACCCTAATCCTAATCCTAAACACTAACACTAACCCTAACCCTGACCCTAACCCTAAACCCTAACCCTAACCCCTAACCCTGACCCTTACCCCTAACCCTAATGAACCTAACCCTTACCCCTAACCCTAAGGACCCTAACCCTAACCGACGCTAACCCTAACCCAATAAACCTAACCCTGACTGTAACCCCTAACCCTAATGACCCTAACCCTAACTCAAACCCTAACCCTTACCCTAACCCTAACGACCCTAAACCTAACCCTAACCCTAATGAACCTATCCCTGACCCCTAACCCTAACCCTAACACTAACACTAACCCCAACACTTACACTAACCCCAACCCCTAACCCTAACCCTAACCCTAAACCTAATTCTAACCCCTCACCCTAACCCTAACCCCAACCCTAAACCTAATGACCCTAACTCTAACCCTAATGACCATAACCCTAACCCAAACCGCTAACCCTAACCCCTAACCCTAACCCTAACGCTAACCCTATCCCTAATGAACCTAACTCTAACCCAAACCCTAATGACACTAACCCTAACCTTAACCATAATGCTAACCCTAAACCTAAACCCTAACCATAACTGCAACCCTAATCCCTAACCCCAACCATGAACCCTAACCGTAACCCTAAACCCTAAGAATAACCCCAAACTGAACCCTAAACCCTAACCCTAACCCTAAACGCTAACCATAATGACCCTAACCCGAACCCTAACCCTAACGACCCTCACCCTAATCCTAACCCGAACCCTAATGAACCTAACCCTAACCCTAATGACCCTAACCCTAACCATAACCTTAACCCTAACAACCCTAACACTAACCCTACCCCTAACCCTAACGACCCTAACCCTAACCCTAAACCTAAACCTAACCCTAAACCAAACCCTAACCCTAACCCTGATGACCCTAACCCTAACCCTAACCCTAACCCCTAACCCTAACCCTATCCCCTAACCCTATCCCCTAACCCTAACCCTAACCCTAAACCCTCACCCTAATCCTAAACCCTAACCCTAACCCTAACCCTAACCCTAACCCTAACCCTAACCCCTAACCCTAAACCCTAAGCCTGACCCTGACCCTGACACTAGCCCTAAGCCCTAAGCCCTAAGCCCTACGCCCTAAGCCCTAAGCCCTAAGCCCTAAGCCTGACCCTGACCCTAGCCCTAAGCCCTAAGCCCTAAGCCCTAACCCTAAGCCCTAAGCCCTAAGCCCTAAGCCCCAACCCTAATGACCCTAACCCTAACCCTAACCCCTAAGCCCTAAGCCCCTAGCCCCTAAGCCCTAGCCCCTAAGCCCTAGCCCTAATGGCCCTAACCCTAACCCCTAACGACCCTAATCCTAACCCCTAACCCCTAACCCCTAAACCCTGGCCCCTGGCCCTAACCCCTGGCCCTAACCCCTAACCCCTGGCCCTAACCCCTGGCCCTAACCCCAATGGCCCTAACCCCGACCCCTGACCCCCTAACCCCTTAACCCTAACCGCCCTAACCCTAACTGCCCTAACCTAATGACCCTATGTCATGGTTTTAGCTGGGATAGTTGATTTTTCTTCACTGTAGCTAGCATAGTGCTGTGTTTTAGACTTGGTATGTAAATAATGTTGATAACACCCTGGTGTTTTAGTTGTTGCTGGGTAGTGTTTACACTAGTCAAGGACTTTCTAGCTTCCCATGCTCTGCCAGGTGCACAAGAAGCCGGGAGGGGAGGGGATACAACCAGGAGAGCCGATTTGAATTGGCCAAAGGGTATTCCATATCATGTGACGTCATGCCCAGTATATTAACTGGGGGAAATTGGCTGGGGGAGGCAGCGATCGCGGCTCGGGGACTGGCAGCGTCGGTCGGCGGGTGGTGAGCGGTTGCAGCACTTGTTGTTTAGTTTTGGTTTGGTTTTTTTTTTGCTTTTTTTTCCCTCTTATTCCAGTGTTTCATCTCTCTCTCGCTCATTATTTTCCTTTTCATTATATTAGTATTATTGCTGTTTTATTCTAATTATTAAACTGTTCTTATCTCAACCCATGAGTTTTCTTACTTTGGCCCTTCCGATTCTCTTCCCCATCCCACAAGGGTGGGGGAGTGAGCGAGCGGCTGTGTGGTGCTTAGTTGCTGACCGGGGCTAAACCACAACAGTCCTTTTTGGCGCCCAACGTGGGGCACGAAGGGTTTGAGATAATAACAGTTGCTGGTCACAGCATTGATTCATCTGTTCTCGATATTAGTTAGTCAGGCCTACACCATGCTGATTTTGAAGTACATGTTAAAGATTGGCATTGGGTTTTGTAGTTTGCTGTGCTCTGCAGTGGTTAGAGATGTTTTGCCTAGGAGATTTGTTATTAAAACACTGGCCTTGAGTTTTATCGGTTATTTGGGTCTTGCATGGAAGCCGTTACTGTACTTCGGCTACCACCTCATGGAGACAATTAGCAATTATACCTCCTCTTCTGAAAGGTTCTTTATGGAGGAAATACAGAATGGCACCTTAGCTACCGTCTTCTGTAATGTCTCCTCCTTCATTACAACAACTTTTCAGTATCTTGAACATCCTTGGGTAGTTAAGATACAGCTGTTGATATTCCTATGGCAGATTGTTTCGGTTTTGTCTAAGGTTAATAAGCAATTTAAGAATATCATCCAGAGATCTGCTCCAAGGCTCGATAATTATGGGTGGCAGGGTATGTGGGATAGTATGGGCAAATGCCTGAGACGGTGGGCACCTCCAGTGTTTTGGGACTTCACCCCTGAACAAGTTGAGAATCCTGAAAAATTAGTAGAATATTTGGAGGAAGTATGTTGTCACCCTAGCAATTCCAGAGAGATACAAATCATTGCAATGTGTTGGGGCCTGGCCCATGCCTACCGAGCCCTGTTCAACAGTATTCAGTACCACCAAGGGAAAATGACAGGCCCTGCAGCTACTCCAAGCCCAACGACAAGCACTGTGGCCACTCAAACCCCCACAACAGGCGCTGCAGCAGCTCCAAGCCCGACGACAGGCACTGTGGCCACTCAAACCCCCACAACAGGTGCTGCAGCAGCTCCAAGCCCGACGACAGGCACTGTGGCCACTCAAACCCCCACAACAGGCACTGCGGCTGCTCCAAGCCCGATGACAGGCACTGTGACCACTCAAACACCCATGACGGACACTGAAGATGAATCGGAGAATCAACCCGTGCCAGTATCAGTTGCCCCTATACAAAAGAAGAAATCTTTAAAGAGAAAGTCAACTCGTATAGAAAAGGATGATGGAGAAGTAGGACCATCACGGGGAGAGGAGAAGGAAGAGGAAGAACTCGTACAAGAGATGGAAACTACCCGATCCCTATCCTTAAGTGAGCTGCGAGATATACGAAAAGATTTCGGCCGTCATGTAGGTGAGCATATTGTCACCTGGCTGCTCCGATGCTGGGATAACGGGGCCAGTAGCCTGGAATTAGAGGGTAAGGAAGCCAAACAACTGGGATCCCTTTCTAGGGATGGGGGCATTGACAAAGCAATTGGAAAAGGGACACAAGGCCTCAGCCTCTGGAGGCGACTCCTGTCTGCTCTGAAAGAAAGGTATCCCTTCAAGGAAGATGTTCTATATCGCCCTGGAAAATGGACCACCATGGAGAAAGGTATCCAGTACCTGAGAGAATTAGCTGTGCTTGAGGTGATTTATGGTGACCTGGGTAGTGAACAGTCATCCAAAGATCCAGATGAAGCGCAGTGCACACGACCCATGTGGCGGAAGTTTGTACGGAGCGCACCATCATCCCATGTAAACTCCCTGGCAGTAATGTCCTGGAAAGCTGAAGAGGCACCAACGGTAGGGGATGTGATTGATAAACTCCGGGATTATGAAGCACATGTCTCTTCCTCCCTCATCTCAGCTGTGGAAAAATTGTTGTACCGGGAGTTCCAGCAATTCAAAGAAGATATGTCCTACTCCCTACCTGTACGGACCAGTATCTCGGCCATTAGGAGTAAGCGTCCTTCTGCTCAAGAGAGAAGATACACACCACGGGGCACCCTATGGTTTTACCTGCGTGACCATGGAGAGGACATGAGGAAGTGGGATGGAAAACCTACCTCGACCCTGGAGGCACGGGTACGTGAGTTGCAAGGAAAAACAACCACTCAAGGGGGGACCTCCAGGAGAGTTGCTGCTCCAGTTTCCAGTAGGCGGTTCCCCAGACAGAGGAGTAGAAGCGCTGATTCTATCTGTGATCTTAATAGAGAGACTTCTGATTCCCGTTCACAAGATCTGGAGTGGGAAACCCGCAATTGGAATTAGAGGGGCCCTGCCTCCAGCCAGGTGGAGGAAAGGGACAACCGGGTTTACTGGACTGTGTGGATCCGATGGCCTGGCACATCTGACCCACAGGAGTATAAGGCTCTAGTGGACACTGGTGCACAGTGCACCCTAATGCCATCAAACTACGTAGGGGCAGAACCCATTTGTATTGCTGGAGTGACAGGGGGATCCCAAGAACTAACTGTATTGGAGGCTGAAGTGAGCCTAACTGGGAATGAGTGGCAAAAGCACCCCATTGTGACTGGCCCAGAGGCTCCGTGCATCCTTGGCATAGACTACCTCAGGAGAGGGTATTTCAAGGACCCAAAAGGGTACAGGTGGGCTTTTGGTATAGCTGCCTTGGAGACGGAGGAAATTAAACAGCTGTCTACTTTGCCCGGTCTTTCGAAGGACCCTTCTGTTGTGGGGTTGCTGAAGGTCAAAGAACAACAGGTGCCAATTGCCACCACAACAGTGCACCGGCGGCAATACTGCACCAACCGAGACTCCCTGATTCCCATCCGTGAGCTCATTCAGCGACTGGAGAGCCAAGGAGTGATCAGTAAGACCCGTTCACCCTTTAACAGTCCTATATGGCCAGTGAGGAAGTCTAATGGGGAGTGGAGACTAACAGTAGACTATCGTGGCCTGAATGAAGTCACTCCGCCACTGAGTGCTGCCGTGCCGGACATGTTAGAACTTCAATACGAACTGGAGTCAAAGGCAGCCAAGTGGTATGCCACAATTGATATCGCTAATGCATTCTTCTCAATCCCGTTGGCAGCAGAGTGCAGGCCACAGTTTGCTTTCACTTGGAGGGGTGTCCAGTACACCTGGAATCAACTGCCCCAGGGGTGGAAACACAGCCCTACCATTTGCCATGGACTGATCCAGACTGCACTGGAACAGGGTGGAGCTCCGGAACACCTTCAGTACATTGATGACATCATCGTGTGGGGCAACACAGCAGAAGATGTTTTCGAGAAGGGGAAGAAAATAGTCCAAATCCTTCTGAAGGCTGGTTTTGCCATAAAACAAAGTAAAGTGAAGGGACCTGCACAGGAGATTCAGTTTTTGGGAATAAAATGGCAAGATGGACGTCGGCAGATCCCAATGGATGTGATCAACAAAATAACAGCCATGTCTCCACCAACTAGCAAAAAGGAAACACAAGCTTTTTTAGGCGTTGTGGGTTTTTGGAGAATGCATATTCCAAATTACAGTCTGATTGTAAGCCCTCTCTATCAAGTGACCCGGAAGAAGAATGATTTCAAATGGGGCCCTGAGCAACGACAGGCCTTTGAACAGATAAAGCAGGAGATAGTTCATGCAGTAGCCCTTGGGCCAGTCCGGGCAGGACAAGATGTAAAAAACGTGCTCTACACTGCAGCCGGGGAGAATGGCCCTACTTGGAGCCTCTGGCAGAAAGCACCAGGGGAGACCCGAGGTCAGCCCCTAGGGTTCTGGAGTCGGGGATACAGAGGGTCCGAAGCACGCTACACTCCAACTGAAAAAGAGATATTGGCAGCATATGAAGGGGTTCGAGCTGCTTCAGAAGTGATCAGTACTGAAGCACAGCTCCTCCTGGCACCTCGACTGCCGGTGCTGGGCTGGATGTTCAAAGGGAGGGTCCCCTCTACACATCACGCAACTGATGCTACATGGAGTAAGTGGGTCACACTGATCACCCAACGGGCTCAAATAGGAAACCCGAGCCGCCCAGGAATCTTGGAAGTGATCATGGACTGGCCAGAAGGCAAAAATTTTGGAATGTCACCAGAGGAGGAGGTGACACGTGCTGAAGAGGCCCCACTGTATAATAAACTGCCAGAAAATGAGAAGCAATATGCCCTGTTCACTGATGGGTCTTGTCGTCTGGTGGGAAAGCATCGGAGATGGAAGGCTGCTGTATGGAGTCCTATACGGCAAGTCGCAGAAACTGCTGAAGGAGAAGGTGAATCAAGTCAGTTTGCAGAAGTAAAGGCCATCCAGCTGGCTTTAGACATTGCTGAACGAGAAAAATGGCCAGTGCTCTATCTTTATACTGACTCATGGATGGTGGCAAATGCCCTGTGGGGGTGGTTACAGCAGTGGAAGCAGAACAACTGGCAGCGCAGAGGCAAACCCATCTGGGCTGCTGCATTGTGGCAAGATATTGCTGCCCGGATGGAGAACCTGGTTGTGAAGGTACGTCATGTGGATGCTCATGTCCCCAAGAGTCGGGCCACTGAAGAACATCAGAACAACCAACAGGTGGATCAGGCTGCTAAGATTGAAGTGGCTCAAGTAGATCTAGACTGGCAACATAAAGGTGAACTATTTATAGCTCGGTGGGCCCATGACACCTCAGGCCATCAAGGAAGAGATGCAACATACAGATGGGCTCGTGACCGAGGGGTGGACTTGACCATGGACACTATTGCACAGGTCATCCATGAATGTGAAACATGCGCTGCAATCAAGCAAGCCAAGCGGATAAAACCTCTGTGGTATGGAGGACGATGGCTGAAGTATAAATATGGGGAGGCCTGGCAGATTGATTATATCACACTGCCACAAACCCGCCAAGGCAAACGCCATGTGCTTACAATGGTGGAAGCAACCACCGGATGGCTGGAAACATATCCCGTGCCCCATGCCACCGCCCGGAACACTATCCTGGGCCTTGAAAAACAAGTTTTATGGCGACATGGCACCCCAGAAAGAATTGAGTCAGACAACGGGACTCATTTCCGAAATAACCTCATAGACACCTGGGCCAAAGAGCATGGCATTGAGTGGGTGTATCACATTCCCTATCATGCACCAGCCTCTGGGAAAATTGAACGATACAATGGACTGTTAAAGACTACACTGAGAGCAATGGGGGGTGGGACATTCAAACACTGGGATACACATTTAGCAAAAGCCACCTGGTTAGTCAACACTAGGGAATCTGCCAATCGAGCTGGGCCTGCCCAGTCAGGACTCTTACGTACTGTGGAAGGGGATAAAGTCCCTGTAGTGCATGTAAAAAATATGCTGGGGAAAACCGTCTGGGTTATTCCTGTCTCAGGCAAAGGCAAACCCATTCGTGGGACTGCGTTTGCTCGAGGACCTGGGTGCACTTGGTGGGTGATGCGGGAGGATGGAGGAGTTCGATGTGTGCCTCAAGGGGGTTTGATTTTGGGTGAAAATAGCCAATGAACTGAACGGTATGCTGTTAATTGCTATATGATATTGTATGTCATCACTCCTATGGTTGCTATATGCTGTATCAATGGTATCATAGTAAGAATTTCCAAAATTAATGAAGAATGAACTTTGATTGAACCAAGCAACGTGTAGCGGTGGTGGAACAAAGACTGACTTCAGCATGCAACAATCCAACACCACGCAGACCATCTCTCCAGCCTTGAAACACTGTTACGATAGATGGAGCCCAAAGTTATGGACTGAATGAACTCAATGGACATGTGTGGACCCTCTACAGATGTTCTACAGGGATGGTCCATAGACTACGGGAATGATAAATGATATCTATGTATGTCATCAAAGGATGGGGAGGCGGGTGGTGGTTATTGAGGTCATATTGGATAGTATGAGACCTGAGCATGACGTAAATGGTATGGAATAAGGGGTGGATACTGTCATGGTTTTAGCTGGGATAGTTGATTTTTCTTCACTGTAGCTAGCATAGTGCTGTGTTTTAGACTTGGTATGTAAATAATGTTGATAACACCCTGGTGTTTTAGTTGTTGCTGGGTAGTGTTTACACTAGTCAAGGACTTTCTAGCTTCCCATGCTCTGCCAGGTGCACAAGAAGCCGGGAGGGGAGGGGATACAACCAGGAGAGCCGATTTGAATTGGCCAAAGGGTATTCCATATCATGTGACGTCATGCCCAGTATATTAACTGGGGGAAATTGGCTGGGGGAGGCAGCGATCGCGGCTCGGGGACTGGCAGCGTCGGTCGGCGGGTGGTGAGCGGTTGCAGCACTTGTTGTTTAGTTTTGGTTTTTTGGTTTTTTTGTTTTTTTTTTTTTTCCCTCTTATTCCAGTGTTTCATCTCTCTCTCGCTCATTATTTTCCTTTTCATTATATTAGTATTATTGCTGTTTTATTCTAATTATTAAACTGTTCTTATCTCAACCCACGAGTTTTCTTACTTTGGCCCTTCCGATTCTCTCCCCCATCCCACAAGGGTGGGGGAGTGAGCAAGTGGCTGTGTGGTGCTTAGTTGCTGACCGGGGCTAAACCACAACACCCTAACCGTAACCTAATGACCCTAACCGTAACCCTAACGACCCTAACCCTAACGACCCTAACCCTAACGACCCTAACGACCCTAACCCTAACCCCAACAACCCTAACCCCTAACCCCAACCCCCTAACGACTGTAACCCTGACTCCTAACCCCAGCCCTCTAACCCTCAATGTCTAACCCTAATGGCCCTAACCCTTAAGACCTTAACCCTAATCTGTAACTGCAAGTGTAACCCTAACCCCCCACCGTAACCCTGCACCCTAGTCCTGTGTCCTAACCCTAACCCCTACCCTGTAATCTGTACCTGTAACTGCAACCCCTAATGGCTGTAACCCTAATGCCAACTCCTAATGAGTCTAACCCTGACTGTAATGATTGTGGTGTTACCAGTAACTGTAATGCATAGCTTGTAACTCCTCACTGTAAACCTTGGCTGTAACCCGTAACATTAAGCTGTAAGTCTACATCTTGGCTGTAACTATAAATGTTAAAGCTGAATCTCTAAAATGTAAGTGTGAACTCTAAGTGGAAGGTGTAAGTGCTGAACTGTAATGATCATGACCCTGACTTTTGACCCTGAGACTGTAGTGATTGTAACTGCGGTAAGTGGAAGTGTAGTGACACTAATGTGTATTCCAACTGCTAACCCTATATGTGTAATCCTGTTTACCCCTAATAGTGTAATTTTGATGACTTGAGTATAATGAGTTTAATTGCAATCTGTAACTGGCAGCTGTTGTCTTGTAAGTGTTTGTTATTGTGGACTTTTAAGTTTGTGATGGTAGAAAAAAAATTTTGCCTAATTTGCATATTTTGTTGAGCCATTTGCATATTCATGACCCTTTTTTGCTTAATGGGTGTTCCACCTGGGAGTAATAAAGGTTTAGTGTTCATAGTTTTCTTTTATTACTCCCAGGTGGAAGCAGTGATTATTTTTAATCCAAAAAAATAAAAATAATATTTCTGGTGCAGCAGTAGAAAATGGCATTTGGCCCTGGGAGTATATTTTTTTACTTTGATGTATATTTCAGTAATTTGGTTTTTTTCTATGTAATATTGTTACTCCCAGGGACTTTGCCATTTTCTACTGCTGCTTCATTTTTATTTATGTACTCAATTGTGTTTAAACACCCAAGAGCCCCATAACAAACCACACTGCTTGTCTTTGTATAGTCCTGTGCAGTGAGTTTGGGTTTTGTTCACAGTAAAAAAAAGTGACACAACTAGTCAAGCAGTACTTTATTCACACTTCACATCCATGTTAGAGTTGGTAAATTATACAGTGAAAAACTATTGAAACCTATTTACCTAGCTGTATTACCTCTTCCTGCAATTTAGCTACTAAAACCTAGCCTTAATCTCAGCTGATCCCTACTGCCTACCATATAACTTCCAGTTTACTACTCTGACACAATAACTGGCCACTGTTCTCTAAAGAATACAGTTTAGCTGTGGCAGCAATTGTTATAAAGTACTGTTCCCAATTTTTTGAAGCCAAACTAAGCTTTTTAGCAATTACAACTTCCAGAAATTCAAGAGTACATTATACCTACTTAACACCTGCTCTAACAAAGGCTGCCTTTAGACTGGCTAAATCCTACATTATATTTACTTGCTTACACCTCACCCTGCAACACATACTGCTAACTTCCATCACGCTTTGCCCACTGTATTGCTTTTACATACTGAGTAACACCAATCCCTGCCAAGAGAATTTCATCACCCACACAACAATCGTTACTCCTGGGTGCTGACTACATATGCATTGCTTTGCTCTCATTGATTTCAGTTACTGTTGTGATCACAGCAGTAAGATACTGTACACACTAAACATTTCTGTTCAATTGATCCATTTCTACCTCTGATTGATCCTCCCAAGATCCATTCACAAGACTCATTTCCATGTAGTACTTTTACAATCATATTATATGTACCAAAATCCCTAGTAGATCAAACACTGCCTATTATGACATTCACTCACTTCCAACTTATTACTTTTTGGAAGACCCTGTACTTCTAACTAGTCATCATTTCCTTAAGCATCATTGCAACTAATTGGCACCTGTGCTCTTATACCCAGCCATCTTCTCAGCATTTCTCTGAACCTTTCAGTACTCCATGTATTGCTTTACATATGTAACTTTACCTTGTCCTCTTCCAAGACATACTGCCTCTGCAATGCATATTCCCAGGGCAATGGCAATGGAGCTCCTCTCATCTCCTCAGACCACTGACTTCTACACTCCCCACACCAAGACAAAAAAAAGACTAATCATGACATGTTAAGTGATAAAACACCTCAAAGTGAATTTAAAACCATACAAGTAGACAGGAAAGTTGGGCCCACCTCATTCACAAGCAAGTCTACCTACAGGCTGTCAACCAAGCCCAACTGCCCATACCCCTCACCTAGAATATGCTGATTCATCTCCTGAGACTGATTCATAACACAGCATACCTCCCCACAGTAACAGTCAGATACCACGTTCCAGGACAGCGCTCAGGAACTCTGGCGCACCTCAAAAACTACCCTCCCGGCCAAAAGCCTATCCTGATCCCAGCCTCCACCCAAACACAAGCAATACCTGTTGTTTTACACAGTACATGAAAAACATGAAGAAAACCGCACCAGCCAGAAGAAAAGCCAAAATCCCCCAGCTGGGGTGTTTCCTATAATTCCTTTCTCAACCTCTGTGAAGACCAAATGTCAATTTCACATGCAACCTGCAAAAAAAAGCCCCTTAAAACCCAACTACACAGCCATTCAAACAATGAACTCATTCAATCCTTCAGAGTTAGATACATTTGCAACGTACCACTCATTTGGCTACTGTGAAAACCACCCTGTGCTCTTAGCCCGTCTGTTCTGCCACCAGGCTACCTCAACCAGCCATCACCCTGTTTCTGCAATGCTCCCCAGGAACTCTGCTCCGGGGGGGCCTCAAGAAATTGCCCTGCCTGCAAAAACCCCGGCCTAGACCTGACCTCTGCCCAAACATTGGCGACGATCATCGCCTCAGAGCGGCTGGGACCAGGGGAAAAAAACCCAGCTGGGGGAGAGAAAAAAATCCCCCAGCTGGGGTTTTTCTATTTTGTTTTGGTTTTGTTTTTCCTGTGAATAATATCTAAGTTAGTTGATAGTACCACACCCAAACCACCATAAAAAACCCACCAACCATTCCAGAGTAAGTATACAGAAACCAACCATACAAGGGACACAGGGTAGTTACTTACACATGTACATTCTATCTTAAAACACAGAAAGACAACGTTGACATATTCAACCTCAAAAGTCAGGGAGATCTAAACATACATTCAACTGTACCTCTAGAGATTGTTTCATTCACACACACACACCAGGGATTTTACAAAGAAAGATGTCTTCAACTGCTCCAGGGTGGGAGAGCAAGTAGGAAGATTCAGTCAACCACACAGAGAGATGGTAGGGCAGACACTACATCCCTTCAGGCATACAAGGCTGAGATGATAGCTAGGAAGCCTCATTCATTCAACCACACAAGGCACACAGTTTAGTTACATACATACATGCACCCTCATGTGGCATGCTGGAGGGATACATACATTTACCCACACAAGAAAACACACTCAACTGTACAACACTGAGAACATATATACATCCATTCTCCCATACAAAAAAGGAGGACATATATTTGGACACATACGTTCACCAATACAACAGTATATTCATTCAACTGTGCAAGTGTGGAAGGGAAGATACATATATGCAGTCAACTGTACAAAGGTGGAAGGGAAGGCAGGTAGATTCAGTCTACCTTACAATGGTGGCAGGATACATATATTTAACCTTACGTTCAGCCATATAAGGTTAGATACTTTGAACCGTACAACAAAAGGTACAATGGGTAGAGTAGGTTACCTCAACCACACAACGGAAGAAGGGTACGTACTGCCATTTCGTTAGATGAATTGTAGATATACATGTACACTCATGCACTTAAGGGAATCTGCGGACATATGTACATTCAGCCCTACAATGCCAGGAGAATAGGGAGCTATACACATTTGGTCAACCGTACAAGGGAGAGGGAATACATACGTACATTCAACCATAAGCCTGTATGTGCCTTCAACCATACTAAAAAACACAGGATGTGTAGATACAAACACACAAACCGTGCAAGGCAGGAAGGACAGGTACATACACACATTCAACCGTGCAAGGCATGAAAACTAGACACATTCAACCTTACAGAAACATGTAAGAACACCCACAAAAGGGAGGGAGGATGGATACCTAAGTTACACCATGCAACAGTCAATTCATTCAACTGTACAGGGAAGGGAGAGTAGGTACTGAGATATTTTCATTCCGCCTTACAAGGGAGGGAGGGTAGGTACATAAATATGTTCACCCGTTAAGGGCTACCGTGATTCCACCACACAAGGCTGTGAGGTTACATATATTTACTCAACCTTACAAGGGAGATAGGGGAGGTAGAAATATACATTCAACCATACAATGCAGATTGAAGTTTATACATATGTTAAACTGTAGACCAATACCTACATTCAACCATTCAAGGGAGGACCAGTAAGTACATTCATTGATTGAACTGCACGAGGGAGGATGGTAAACACATACTTGCAACAATACCAGGGAGAATTCAAATCAACCGTACAAGGGCAGGTGGGTAAAAAAGAACATGCATTCACATAGTACTAAGGTAAAAGCATGCGTAGGGACATATGTACATTCACCGATACAAGGGTGGATGGTAGATAGGTACATCTGTACATTCAACCACACAAAGGCTGAAAGGAAAGGTAGGTATCTTCACACAACCATTCAAGGGTAGTAGGGTAGTTATGTACATACCTACGTTCAGACTTACAAGGGTGGGATGACAGATATGTACATTTAACTGTAGAAGGGTAGACTCATTCAGGGATACAGAGGACTTGGGTAGGGAGGTATGTTCAGCCATACAAGGCTGGAGAGTAGGTAGGTAGATGCGTTTACCACACACGAGTAGAAGACTGCATATACACACGCACCTTAATTAAACCACAAAACAAAGAGATCGGACTTGGGTAGATATGCATATTTGACCACACGCAACACAAGGAGAGTTCTACAGTCAACCAACCCTACAAGGCTATGTATGCTCAGTTGACCAGAGACTGGCTGCCTTATATAAGCATATAGGTAGACTCATTTACAGAAGGGATGGAAAGGGCAGACATACTTGTATTCAACCGTACAAGAGTGGAAGCGTAGGCACACGCAGAGATTTACTCACCTGTACAAAGTAGGGAGGGTAGGTAGACACAGCGAATGATACCAAAGCACGGTCATCTACCCACACAAGGCAGGCAAAGTAGGTACGCTCATACACACATCAAATTGTACCAGAGACATATGGTACACAACTACATCAAACTGCACAAGTGCTCTATACGTACCCTCAACCACACAACTGTAGATTCATACAACCGTGAGGGCAGGAGAGTAGTTATGCACATACAGTCATTCGGCCATACAAGGGAAGGACAGGTGCGTACACACATTCAACTACTTAAGGCAGGTGACCTAGATACATACAATCAGTTTTACACTGGTAGTCACAATACAGCGCAAAAGGTAGAAAGGGTTTTAAGGTAATTGAACCGTGCCATTTTTGATTCATCCAACCGTACAAAGAAGGGAGGGTAAGTAGCTAGATACATTCTTTCACCTCTATAAGCAACGAAGGGCAGTTACATACATTTACACATGAAAGGGTAGTGTGATTGCACCGTGGCAGGGTGGAATGTTATATATCTACACTCAACCATACAACAGCAGACCCATTCAAACATTCTAAAGGGGGAGGATATGTAGGTATATTTAGCAGTACAAGTCTGGACAGTGTGTACATGAAGTACATACCAGGATATGAACGTATGTAGGTACATACATTTGATGGCACAAAGGCAGAGCACTTAGGTAGATATGTTCTACCTTGTGAGAGGGGGACCATAGGTAGGTAAACATGTTGAACCGCACAAGGGAGAGGGGGTATATGCACATTCAGCCACATGAGGCACAGAGGGTAGATGCATATCCAGCGGTACGATGGTATGATTGTATGACTGTACAAATGCTGGGAGTTTAGATATGTAGATGAATTCATTCAACCCTAGAAGGGAGGAGAGTAGGTACATACCTTCACCAATACGAGGGTAGATGCATTCAAGCATACTATAGCAGCGCGTTAGGTACATGTACTTGTTACAGCTTCCAAGGGTAAAAGCTTAGGTACGTATATATGCTCACTCAACCATACAAGGGTGGAACAGAAAGCAGGTAGATGCGCTCAACCGTACAAGAGTTGGAGATTAGGTATGGACATGTGTACCAGCGTACAGGAGCAGGAGTAAAGGTATCTGTAGGCACTCAACTGTACAATGGTGGGGGTGAACGTAGGCGTAAGCAGTCAACTCTACAATGACAGGAGAGAAGGTACATATGTAAATACAACTATCTAAGGGTGAGTGCAAAGACAGCTAGATGTAGTCAGCCATAGAAGGGTGGGAGGGTAGATAGGTATATACACATTCACTCAGGCATACAATGAAGGAGGGTAGGCACATACATTTGAACGTCCTAGGGTGTGCAGGACAGTATGTTGATTCTATCACCACTACAAGGGTGAAAGGGTACATAGTTATACACATTCTAATGTATAACGGAGAAGAGGAGATACAGTCAACAATACAACCGTATATTGATTTCACCAAATTAGGGCAGGGCAACAGTTCTGTAGATTCATTCAGCCATAAAACATTACCAGGATACATAGGCAGATATATTCATTCACGTGTACGACACCGGTAGTTAAGATATATGTATAGGCACTCTACTGTACAAGAGCAGGAGGGGTGCATAAATATATTTCTTGAACCGAACAAGGGTGCAAGGGAAGTTATATAGATTTATTCAACCATAAAAGGGTACAAAGCAATAATCATATATTCAACCCTACAAGCTAGATTCATTCAAATGTACAGCAGGGTAGATATAGATATATATACCCATACTACCATACAAGGCTGGAATATAGATGTATTCAAATGTATGAGGGTAGGAACATACATATGTGAATAGAGGCATTCAACCCCAAAATAAAGGCAGATACTTTAATTCCAATACAAGCGTACCATCATTAAACCACATGAGGGAGGGAGACTACAGAAATACATTCATCCATATAAGGGAAATGGAATTATATACATTAAACAGTACAAGGGAAGGAGGGTAGATTCCTATGTTGAATCATACAACAGTAGATACATTCACAACAAACAACTCATTGCACTACCGCTCAAACTAGCCCTCCCTCTCAGGCGATAGCCAACAGCCTGCCACAACAGGTCGTGGCTCCATATCAGCAGCACTCCCCAGGAAGAGAGTTTCCTGGAGTTCCAGAAGAAAAAAGAGCCACCCTACCTGCTAAAACCCCAGCCTGAGCCTGACCTCTGCCCCCATATCTGCAATAAACATAGCCTCACAGAGCAGCCAGGACTGCTAACAAAAAGCCACCCCAGGAAAAAAATTCCCCTAGCTGGATTTTCTTTAATTTTCCTTTTAAACTACTCTCAATATGAAAAACAACCTACAATGAAATACTTGATATGTACAATGGTAGGCACATCAAAACACAAATGCTTTGTCAACCTCTCCCTCAGCCACACGAAACAATTCTCACACTGTTCACCTGCCATATTAACACTACTCCTCAGACTGCCTGACCACCTACTGTAACACACTAGCGCTCTGGACAATTCCATATTACCGCCTTTTAACAACTTGAGGAATATAGGCAGCTACATGCACAACTCCTACCGCATCTCCCCTTTTATTTGTATGCTCTGGCAAGACTGCCTTGATTATGTTCTGCAGATAGGCAAATTCCCCTACAGCACCCACACACCACAACAGAGGCACTGTACACTCTGCTTGCCGGTACCTACAGTCTAACCAAAAAAGGGGCCCAGACAACTTCCACACACACAGGGCAGGCTACTGAAACTATTAGAGTCAGCTGGATGCTGACCAACACCTGGACAAGTCCGAAGGGGTCTCACAGTTTTCAGTATGCTTTTTAACTGCACCTAGAAAAGACATGACCCCAAATATAGAGCCATGCATACACAACTTAAGACACTCAAGAATCGACCCACTAAACTAGTCACACTTCTGCCCCCGAAACACCAAACTCCAACCTCTAGTGGCCACAAAACACAAAGCTGTGACTGCTGCCTATGGCTACTTGTCTGCATATGGATGGTTTGATCTTAGCCTTAGTAATCTAGACACTTCAACACATATCCACATCAATCAAACTATACCACCCCTGCCTTTAGAATTGCTACAGTCCTCAAAAAGCATATACGACCACAATGCACCAAGAAGCACCACACAGGCACACACCCCAGAGAAAACCACAACTGAGAGACACAGGAAAGCTACAAATCTGAATGACTGCCACAGAAGAGACACCTCTGGCAGAGAAAACCCAATTGCCACAATTGCACAAAAGCTCTAGATTGCACAAAAGCTCTAAAGCATCCCCATGAAAAAAGATAACAGCTACAACCCAAAATACCATTAAAACCAAAACAATGGATACTAAGGTACTCTGAACTTCAAAACCCAACACTGTTAAGAACAAAGATGAAGCCCCTAAACACTGGAAACACTCGAGAACTGAACTGCATGCACCACCTAACTCAGCCACCTCAAGAGATGACCTCTCAAACACCTATGATTCGATGCTTGCCACACAGCTCCACGCGTTGTATTACAATAGCAACAAAAGGCTCAACAAGTCCTATGCTGATAAAGCGATGCATTGCAAACCAACTAGAGGGCTACCCAAGGGTCTGCTGGCCACAAAAACCCATTGACACATCAAAACCAAAAGGAAGCTATACTATAAGACACAGAAGAGACCACTGAAACGACACAACAGCACAGCCGCAGGCTGGAACCACCCTACCCAGCTAACAGTACAGTCACCCTGACCTGCTCCCTTTACTGGCCAAAAGCCTGAGTCTTAGACAGTGTTCTCCTCCAGTAACTTCAAATCCCCTCCCAGCAAATGCTGACCTTCTTCCCTCCCAAGCTCTGCTCCCTGAACCAGGAATCTGAACCCATCCTACAGCAAAACGCCTCACCAACAAAAAACTAATATGTAGCTGCAGTGGTAAAATGCTCACCAGCTACACCCTTTCAATACTGGAACACAGGGATAAACTCTCCCTTGAAAATTCTTTGCTCAAAGCTGAACAAACCCACTTCTCACCCGTTCCTCATAAAGGACCCTTCCCAACCCTTAATTAATATTTGAGGTCCTTCTCTACACCCTATGCAGCCTAGGCAGATCCTTTTTCTACACAACAGCTCAAAACAAAACAGTAATCCACATGTCACCTACAACCCTCAACTAAAGTATCAGTAACACACATTTGTTTTCCTGCTGACACCCTTGTTGATGCAACCCACCATCCCATTAGCTTTCTCGGGCAAACCAGCAGCATACTGTTTACACCTATGGACCGTATTCTCCACCTGGACCCCCAGGTACTTCTCAACAGCTACTCCCCAGCTGGGGATATCCTGATCCATGCTACACTCCTGCGCTGTACTTTGAGAGGTGCAAGACCTTACAGTTACCCTTATTGACCTTCATCAGGTGGTTCTTTGCCTACTCTTACAGGCATACAAATCTTCCTGTAAAGTAGCTCTCTGCTGCAAGACTTCCACTTCCCAACTCAGTTAGGTACCATTCTCAAACTTCACAGTACACTTCATCCCAACATCCAAGTCACCTGTATAACTATTGAATGCTCTTGAGGCCAATATCAGACCCTACGATAACCCAGTTGTGACATATCAACACATTAAAAAGGACATTAACCACCACCCTCTGCATACAGCTTAACGATGTTCCTAACCACTGCAGACACCTGAACTAGACCATAACACATTTGAGAGGACATGGTTGGAAGCCACAAAATCCCTAAGGAAACCCAAGTGCAAAGTGTCCACTGCTGAACCCACTTCAGCTGACTACTTTGTCATAGTAACTCTTCAGTTTCTCAGGCACAAATGGCCATTTCTAAATCCATGCCAGGTTTCCAAACCGTAGGCATCACTGCAGTTATAATCGCCACCACCAGCCATTCCACAACTATGACCAACTGCTACTTATAAGCCTACGCCTTCCAGCACTCCTCCTTTGGGCTAATTATACAGGCTGACATTACCTTCTTACAGTCTCCTGGAAAATTGAACAAATCCCAGATCTTGAGAAGGATGCACCAGATTTAAAACAAGCTCCACTAGCCTCCACTGTACCTCTTCCTTGCTACACCACTTGTGCTGCTGCATATAGAAGAAAAAAGAAGATTCACATAGGTCAATACAGGTAACTTAATTTCAAAAATTGAATCTCCACTTAAAAATACTATCTAGAGCCCAACTATAACCTGTAACTAAAAAACAAAAACAGAACCAAAAACGCATAAGGACATACAGCCTTTTAACACTACATAGAATCTTCCATACTGTTAAGGATATTATATCTCCTCAGCTAGCACTCTAGCTGCCTCTCCCACACAGCTACCATCAGCCCCTCAGCACCCGCAAAGTGGTACAGAAGTGACACTCTGCACCCACTGCTGACAGCCACTCAAGCTAAAATGACTGTACAGCCTTTTCCCCAAGAGCCTATGCATAGCAACAGATAAACCACAGGCTCTAATCACTAGGCCACCTACCCCTGACTCTACACCCCCAGGCAGAGTGGCTCCAAGCCAGACACACGCAGGCACAGACCAACACTACACAGAACGCACCAAACAACGCACCTCAACAACGAGAGAAAACTCTCGGCAAAAACGACACCCAGATGGAAAACAGTGTCTGGCAAGTAAACCTGAGGACCTTGATAGAGACATGAAGAGGCCCTAGGGCAATGCCAAAAAATGAGAACTTCGAGACCTGTGACAAGAAGTTCCTCTCCGAACTGAGAAGATGGATGCACAAACAAGCCCAGCTTCAAGACGTAAGAACTTAAGGATGCAGGGAATAAATGCCAGTCCCTGAAAACAGATGGCTGGAGAGCAGAGCTGCTCACACAGCTGGGAACACTGCTGCACAAGACCACTGTCCAAAAGCTTTCAAGACACCAGACTGACCGATGCATGCTTTAAGCTTGTGATGCCAAAAAAAAGAAGTGCCTGATGGGTGCCGTGCCAGCAATTAAGGCCTTTACAGGCCTTATGGATGATGCCTGAGGCACATGCCTTGCTCCTTCAGAGCAAGGAGTGATGAGATCCAATGAAGGTTTAAAACGCAGAACACACACCAGACAGACTACACAACAACACACACAGCCTGGAACCACCCTGCCCAGCACGCTCGAGCATCACACTAAAGATGAACCCGCTCCCTTTACCTGCCAGAAAGAGGACTGCTTCCTGGACAGCCCTCTCCCCTACACTATCTTTAAAACCCCTTCCTACCAAGGCCATCCCTGTCCCCTCCCCCAACCCCTTCCCCAGCATCAGTGCCTCCACTTAGCTTTCACAGGGCCAAGAGTCTCAGTCAATCCATCCTTCTAGAAGAAAAAGCACACAGGCAGCCCACTTCATCAGCCCTACAGTAGCCAGGGGCCTCTCCATCATCTGAAAAAGAAACAAAAACCCACAACCCACAAACAGTGCTGTCAGTCAGCATCACAGCTGTCAAGACAGACCTATCCCACAACATCCCCCACCTCAAACGCACCCTGGTGTTCTGATCACCACCTCTGTGACAATCCCAGACTTGGACAGTCTTTGTCACTTCTGGCCCCTAGAGATACCAAAGATAAAGTTACCATTGCACTTGGAAGAAATCACTAGCTCCATGCTCCCCCTTCTCTGTGCCCCAGCTCACCTCAAATGCTCATCCAGTTTCAAAGGCAGCCAGCACAGAACCTGCAAAGCCAAAGAGAAATGCTTCAACTAACTTGCCATAGGACACCTTGCTACTCAACAACAGCCTGGCCCACAACTGCCTCACCTTTTCAGAACTCTCATCAGCATGCAGCATTTCCCCTCCAAAACCTCCGTGAAGCACCTGCAAAAACCCGAGCAAAAAGGCACCTGCTGAAATACTGCAGCCAGGCCACACCAATCACCATTGCACACTCCATTACCTCGACAGCTCTTCCGACAGGCTTCCGTCATTTCCGCTTGCCACGTGGAGGCTCACCCATCACCTGTAACACCCAAACAACATGGCTTGCCTACAAACTTCACCAGCAACACAACACCGCAAAAAGAGCTACTACTTCAGCTCATGAATCACAGCTCACCTTGGCCAGCTCACCTCCAGTGCCCACATCCTGCTTGGCTCATTGCTTTGCACCTTCAAGTCCAAAGAAAAAGCATACTGTAATTGAGTCATGTAGCCATCAGTCACACCTTCCCTCTATATCTGACACCGACTCACCTTCTTACAGCACTCCCCTCAACTCTCCTCCATTGCCTGCACGCCTCATCCCTCAGCATCTGAAAAAGCAATACTAAACAAGTCACCTGGATGCACAGCAATACCTAACAATTCCAGAGGCATAGTTCCCATCGTAGGAACACCATCTAGAGCACAACTACAGCCTGACATTACAAGAAATTTATTCAATCTAACAGTAAGCCCTACATATACAAGATTGAACACCTTTGAGATGCAATCTGCTCAGCCAGCACTCTAGCTGCCTCTCCCACACAGCTACCATCAGCCCCTTGGAACCCACGAAACACTATGGAAATTACTGTCCTCGCCCACTGATAACACCCACTCGCTCCAAGATGACTGTACAACCTTTGCCCCAACAGCCCAGGCATAGCAACTGATGAACCAGGGGCTCTCATCCCTAGGCCACCTCCCCCTGACTCTACACCCCCAGGCAGGGCAGCACCAAGCGAAACACAGAGGCACAGATGAACACTACACAGAACGCTCCAAACACCACACCACAAGGACAAGAAGAAACTCTTGGCAACAAGGAAGACACCTGGATGTAAAAACCCATCTGGCAAGTAGACCTGACGCCTGACAGTGATGTGAAGACACCCTAGGGCAATTCCAGAAAACAAGGTGAGCCTCACAGCCCTGACAACAAGTTTCTCTCCAAAGAGAAAACATGGATGTGCAAGCAGCCCAGCTTCAAGACCTAAGAACCTAAGGATGCAGGGAAGAAATGCCAAGCCCTGAAAAAGGACGGCTACAGAGCAGAGCTGCTCACGCAGCCAAGAGCAACACTGCACAACACCACCATCCAGAAACTTCTGAGATGCCAACCGATCCACAGTTTCAGCTTGTGACACTGAAAGAAGAAGCACCTGATGAACACCGGGCCCATGATTAGGGCCTTTCCAGGTCCTAGCATCTTTGCCCTAGGCACATGCCTTGCTCCCTGAGAGCAAAGAGACCATCAGGATCTGACAAAGATCTAAGACATAGAACACAGACCACAAACACTACACAACATAGACAGCCTGGAACCATCCTGCCCGGCACATGCTACCCTGACACAGAAGATGAACCTGCTCCATTAACCTACCACAAAGAGGACTGGTTCCTGGACAGCCCTGTCCCCTACACTATCTATAAAACCCCTTCCTGCCAAGGACAACCTTGTCCTCTCCCTCCCCAAGCCCTTCCTCAGCACCGCTGCCACAACTTATCTTTCACAGGGCCAAGAGTCTCAGGTGATCCGTGCATCTAGAAGAAAGAGCACACATTCAGCCCATTGGGTCAGTCATGCAGTAGACAGGTGCCTCTTCACCTGAAAAAGAGGCAAAAACCCACACATAATTAACAGGGCTGTCAATCATCATCACATCCATATCCTGCAACAGCCCCCACCTCACACGCACCCTGGCATTCTGCTCACCTCCTCCGTGCGGATCCTGGACTTTGACAGTTTTCATTGCTCACAGCCCCTAAAGATACCGTAAGGCATAAACTTACCAGTGCACTTGCGAGAAATCATCGGCTCCACTCATCTTCTCTATGCACCCCAGCTCACCTCAAATGCTTATCCAGTTCCAAAGGCAGCCAGCACAGATCCTGCAAAACCAAAGAGAAACGCTTCAGCTAACTTGCCATAGAACACCTTGCTATTCAACAACAGCTTGGCCTGCAACCACCTCACCTTCTCAGACCTCTCATCAGCATGCACAGTCTCTCCTCTGAAGCCTCTGTGAAGCACCTGCAAAAGACCCAAGCAAAAAGGCACCTGCTGACAGACTGCAGCCAGCCCACACTGATCCCCATCACACACTCCATTACCTTGACAACTCTTCCAACAGGCATCAGTCAGTTCTGCTTGCCACATGGAGGCCCGCCCACCACCTGTAAAACCCAAACACCATGAGTTGCCTACAACTCATGCAGCAGCACAACACCTCAAGAAGAACCAGTACTTCAGCCCACAAATCTCCTCTCAACTTGCCTGAATCGCTGCCAGCGCCCACATCCCTCTCAGCTCATTGCTTTACATCTTTACATCCAAAGAACAGAAGGAATACAGTAATCGAGTCATATAGCCATCAGTCACATCTTCCCTCTCTATATGACACCCCAACTCCCCCTCTTAGAGCGCTGCCCTGAGCATCTCATCCCTCAGCATCTACAAGAACAATACCAAACAAGTCACCTGTATGCACAACAATACCTTAATGACTCCAAAGGATTTGGTCCCTTATAGGAATATTATCTACAGGCTAACTACAGCCTGCCATTAGAAAAAATCTATTCAATCTAAGAATAAGCCCTACATGTACAAGATTGAACACCTTTGAGATGCACTCTGCTCAACTAGCTCTCTAGCTCCCACCATCCCCTCAACACCCACAAAACAGTATGGTAATCACTGTCTGCACCCACTGCTGACACCCATTCAAGCCAGAACAAGTGTATGATCTTTGCCCCAACAGCCCAGGTATATCAACAGATGAACCATGGGCTCTCATCCCTAGGCCACCGCCCCCTGACTCTACAACCCCAAGCAGGGCAGCTCCAAGCCAAACACACAGGCAGGCACAAACCAATCCTACGCAGAACACTACAAAGTGCCTCAGAGAAGAGAAAACTCTCAGCAAGAACAACGACAACTGGACAGAAGAGCCCGTCGGGCAAGAACACCTGCAGGATACTAATCATGTTGTGGGGCAGCCCTAAAGCAACCCCAGGAAAAGAGCAGAGTGTCACAGCCCTGACAACAAGTTTCTCTCCAAAGAGAAAAGATGGATGCACAAGCAGCCCGACTTCAAGACCTAGGAACTTAAGGATGCAGGGAAGAAATGCCAGGCCCTGAAAATGGGCACCAGGAGAACAGAGCTGCTCAGGCAGCTGGGAACAATGCCGCACAAGGCCACTGTCCAGAAACTTCCAAGATGCCTGACCAATCCACACAATAAGCTTGTGATGCCAAAAATAAAAGCATCCTATTGGCCCTGTGCCCACAATTAAGGCATTGCCAGGCCCTAGGGATGGTGCCCCAGACACATGCCTTGCTGCCAGAGAGCAGAGAGAACACTGAGGCCTGAGAAAGGTCTGAAACACAGACCACACAAAGCTACCCAACAACACACACAGCCTGGAGCCTGCTCCCTTAACCTGCCAAAGAGGACTGGGTACTGTACAACCCTCTCCCCTACACTGTCTTTAAAACCCCTTCCTACTCTGCCAACCTTCTCCCCTCCTTCCCCAACCCCTTCCCCAACACTGATGCCTCAACATGAGCTTTCCAAGGACCAAAAACCTCAGTCAATGTGCTCTTCCAGAAGCAAACACACATAGGCTGCCAACCAGATTGGTCCTGCAGTAGCCAGATACCTCTCCATTATCTGAAAAAAAAAATAAAACCCCAGGATCCACACACAACTAACACTGCTATCAGTCAGCATGATATCCATCAACATGGACCTATATCACAACATGGTCCACCTCAGATACACCTTGGTAGGACCCTCACCTGCTCAGTGTTAATTGTGGAATTTCACAATTCTCATTGGTGGTGGCCCCTAGAAATACCCTAACACATCATAACTTATCATTGCACTTGCAAGAAATCATCAACTCCACGCTCTTCCTCTCTGTGCCTCAGCTCACCTCAAAAGCTCATCCAGTTCCAAAGGCAACCTGGACAGAATCTGCAAGACCAAAAAAAAAAACACAAACAGAACACCATACTGTTAAAACCATCTTGCTCCTTAAACCCCCAAAACAATGTTACATGAAAAAAAAAGGTAAAATTGCTAGAAGTGAACTTTCTAATACAAATACTACCTAACCTTAGCAAGTTCTGAACTCCTTACCTCAAACAAATATCTCTGCTTCTTTAAGCAAAAAGCTTAAACAACTCAATAGGTACAGTCAGCTGAAGGAATTCTATAACACCATCACCATAGAAAGCCTAAACCAGAATGAGCTCCCTATGCATAGGCTGTGGCTCATATACCCTGGTCCCCGCCCACCACCATCCCCACAATCACCTGGGAAAGGGAAGGGGACAACCCTCAGAGAGTATAAAGGCAGCCAGAAGAGCAGTAGGAAGTTTTATCACCTGCTTGAAGTTTGCAGCATGGAAAAAGACAAGTAAAGAGAGGGGCCCACAATGAAAATGGCAATAACAGTTCTTCTAGTAAAATGACATTTATTTGATCAGCAATATCACCAGGTAAGAAATTTAACTTCATTATACTAGCATGTAGATAGAAAAAGATACATGTCATGCTAAACAATGTAGTAGACTAGCTCATTAATGCAATAACGTTATTATCACTGGCAATGGTGTGCTTTACTTTAAAAAAACATGCTATGGAGTTACAGTTCATGTGTAGCAAAACTACCCATACTATCTATGTTTTAGATAGCACCAAATAACAAAATGAAATTAGACCCCCTAAGAACCTCTTCTCACAAATATTGCTAGTTATAAGTTAAATTATTGACTGTAAGTCATGATTCAGAAGCACCTTGATGTTCTCTGACTCTATAAACAGAATAAGATTGGTCTTAAAGGACATAAAATAAGAAATAAAGAGAATACAGGAGTGGCATCAGAAACTGTATGAAACATCTGAATTAACACCTAAATTGCTAGGAAAAAAAAATGGAAAATAGAACAACTGCATTGAGACACATATTGATAAAAAAAACATTGAGGCTAATAATTCTCAGAAAAACTCAAGAGGAGATCTGAGGCAACAATACACATCTTTGGGATACCAGATACCAAATAGAAACGTTCTATAAGACAGAAAACAAATAAATTGCTCTTGAGTACAAAGATGGCTTCGGGAAAGGCTTTGGCGGAACAAAAGGTATTGTTACAGGGATAGGAGCTGTCTCAAAGGGGCCAGAGGAACTATGGTAGTCTGAGGAATGCAAGAAGCTCAAAAGGGATGTGAACAAAGTACATATATCCTTAGGGGACTGGGGATTGAATGGCAGGGGGGGTGCAAAGAGTTGAGAGGACAAAAAGACTGATTGGGGTAACAAATGCGAACTCAGGAAGGGGGCTAAGGGGTAAAGAGGGATGCAAAGTGCCTTCTCGAGCTAGAAGAGAGCTCTGGACCATATGGAATGTCTCACAAGAACTCTGCAAAGGGAGCAGAGATGTTCTGAGGGGACCCGAGAGACCAAAGAAGCTTCAGAGATAACAAGGAGGAACCCCAAAGGGAATTTCAGCAAAGTGCAGATGCTGTCAGGGGGCCAGGGGCTGAATGAAGGCATCTTAAATGGCAGGGAGTAAAATCGCTCTAAAAAGTGCCAAAAAATTTCCATATAGGGAGCTGAAGTGCTACGAGAGCGCTCTGGACTACAAGAAAGGACTCGGATGACATTGTTATAGAGAGTAGAAATATTAAGAGGGGACAGGCTTAGGAAAGAAGGCTTGGAGACACAGTGAGGGCCTTGGAATCTCAGGAGGGTGTCTATGTGAATGAGAGATGACTGAGACAGACAAGTATGGAACGGAGACACCCTCGATGGCAGAGAGAAATAGAAAGGAGCGCTGTGTAGTAAAGAGACAGGAGGCTCTGATGCAATGAGAAAGACGGCAAGGGAGATCAAGTGCTGCGAGGTGCTGTGGAGAATAAGGAAGGTCTCAGGAGCCACTGTGACTGTGAGGAGAGGGTTGTTGAAGGGGGCTGGCGGACAAAAGGTGGCTTGGGACAATGAGGAGGAACTTGGGAGAGATCATCTCAGCAGAGTACAGATGGTCTCAGGTAGTCGAGGACTGAACAGGGGAATCCTAGATATCGTAGAGGAACAAATGAGCGCTCTGCGGGTCAAAGCACTACAAGGTGGTGGATATGGAGCCTGAGGAAGGTCTCGGGAGGCATTGTGACTGGGAGAAAAAGTCCCGAGGGAGGCAGAGAGACATTAAAACATTTGGGGACATGACAATTTGATTCAGAGTGGCTCTGAGCTTGGTAAACATGTCACTAGAGAGCCAGGGAACAAACAGAGGCACAAATAGAAGGAAGATAGGACAGAATGACTGCAGGAGTAAGTCTGGAGGGTACGTGACCAGAGTACAGATGTCTTCAGGAGGTTGTGGACCGAGTGGAGGTACCCTAGGTGGCAGACAGCGTAAGAGCGCTCTGAGGTGCAAGCAAACCCAAGGACTGCGTTCGGACGTAACTAGAGAGGCTCTAAGTCCGCTAGCGAGCTAAAATGGGGCTGTGGGATGCAAAGGATGTCTCGGGAGGCACGGCGACTGGGACCAGAGGGGACATGAAAGGCTCGGAGGGATAACAGATTGAAAGGAAGGCAAGGTGCTACCAAAATCCTGTAGAGCACAAGGAAGGTCTGGGGAGGCATCCTAGATGGCTTAGAGAAAGAAAGAATGCTCTTTTCTGGGAACGGAGATCTCGGGAGAGTTATGACTGCAACAGAGTAACTCCAAAGGGGGCTTATGGAGCTAAAAGCATGCTGTGGAAAATGTCAAAGACCTCAGGAGGCATTGAGACAGTAGCACAGGGGTTCTGAGATGAACAGACAAAAGAAAGCCCAAGGACACAAAGAAGTCCAGAGGGGATTTGAACAGACTACAGATTTCATGAGGGGACCGGGCACTGAACGGAGGAACCCTAGCTAGCAGAGAGGATGATGTGAGTGTTCCAGAGATGAAATATGGCATCGGGAAAAGTCGCCAGGGAGCGAGAAGGGTGCAAAGTGGGCTACGGAGCCAAAAGACGGCAGTGGGCCGCAGTGATGGCCTCAGGAGTCGCAATGATGGGAGAAAGGAGGAGCGAAAGAGACAGAAGGTGGCTCTGGGATGCAATGCAAAACTCAAGAAGGTGTCCCGACAACGTACGGACGTCCTCAGGCGATGAGCGACAGAATGGAGACATCCTCAAAGTCAGTGAATAAGGAGAGCTCTGGGGCACAGAGAAAGCCTGAGGAAGGATTCTGTCTGAATAAGAGATGCACAAAGAGGGCTGTGGAGCTCAAAGGGTGCTGTGGGACACAAGGATGGTCTCCACAGGCATTGTGACAAAAACGAGAGGGCTCAGGAGGGCAGGGGGAATGTGGACGTAGAGACAAATGAAGGATTGCTGACAGAATGAGGTACTCAGGAAGGGATCTGTTCAGAGTCAAGATATCCTCAGGGGATCAAGAGCCAAATGGATGCATCTGACACAGCAGAGGGAAAGTGAGAGTGCTCTGGGGCAAAATGAAAGCCTGAGGAAGAGTTGTCTCTGAATAAGACAGATACAAAGCCTGCTGCGGAACTAAACGATGGCCACGGAAGGCAAGGACGCTTGCAGGAAGTATTGTGACAGAAACGGAGGGACACTGAGATGGCCGGAGAGACTGAATAAGGCTCGAGGGCACCAGGGTACTCGGGAAGGGATCCAAACAGACTACAGATCGCCTGATGGTGACGCTGACCCATTGGAGGCAAGTGAGATGGAGGAGAGGACAAAAAGATTGCCCTGAGGAAGAGGGATGACCTGAGGAGATGTTCTGACAGACCGAGAGGGGGAAAAATTATGCTTCAGAGATAAAAGCATGCTAAGGAGACCCTCTAAAGCCTCGGGTTGAGAGGAAAAAAAAAAAATATTCAAAAATTTGAGGAGGAAAAAATTAAAGCTAAGGGACAGCAAACTAAGTGGAGGCATAGAAAGAAAATTGACTAATTGAGGGAGTACCCACAGACAAGAAAGAATTAAAAAATAGAGATGGGAACTAGATAACTGTGGAAGGATGGCTAGCTGACAGAGGCCACGACATCTATATGAGCAACCCAAGCTATGCTGTGGGGGATTAAGTGCCTGCTGTCAGTGAAGTAGCCTTGAGAGATTCAAGGAGGAAGTTGAGCAATTGAGCAAGCGGAAGAGGAGGAGCAGAGCGGTGGTGTTTACCATTCTGAAGTTGGATCTAGGTGGCCCCTTCCATATCGTGACTAACCAAGGCAGACAAATCAGGTATGGACTAGGGGCGCGTGAACTGGAACTAATAACCAATCCTATGTATTGTTTAAGCACGTGTATATTTAGAACGCTATATAACCCGCCATGTAGTACAATAAACAAGGCTGATGATCGTACTCATATTGAGATTGTCATCGGTACTTCGGATCGCCGCCCCGACTCCGACAGATAACAATGGATGTACAAAAACGTATTAAAAAGCAAGAAGATTAACGCAATGAAGGAACAATTTAAAAAACAGGATAAGCAAACTAAAGACATAAAAACAATTTAAGAAGCGACAGGTTATGGCACAGACTAGAACGAAAGAAAAATAAAGACCGTGACCTGGATAAAGGTAGATGTAGAAAAACAGTAAAAGCACCCTGACAGGACAGACGAGAAATAAGATAAAACATAGGGTTAGACACCTTGTTACGAGTGGACATAGAAAGAAAATTTTAAAAGTGACTGGGTACGCAACAGGCAAGAAAGAATTAAAAAATAAAGGTGGCAAACTGGATATAAAGAGATGAGGAAAGAAAATTTAAAAGCAACCGGGTACGAGACAGACAGAAGCAACTAGAAAGCAGAGAGCAATCTCGATAAAAGTAGACATAGAACAAAAATTTTAAAAGCAGCAGGATACAGGAAACAGGAAAAAGTGTAAAACATACAAAAAAATGAGCTAAAAATACTCCTACAAACAAAACTTCAAGATGAAAAGAATTGAGAGTTAAACTGAAAAATAGGGAAAGTTAACTAGATAAATTAAGACATAGAAAATTTAAAAAGCAACATGGATCATGACAGGAAAGAATTAAGAAATAGAAACTAGAAGGGGTTAAAAGTAGATGTAGGAAGAACATATTAAAAGCCACAGGATTAAGGAAATAAAGGGAAAAGAAATAGGGATGGTGTTCTAAGATAGAAAAGTACGAAGTAACTTTAAAAAACGAGGGTCTATAAAAGAGAAAGAATTAAAATAGAGGGATGGGGACTTGACACAAGTAGGCACAGAAAATTTAAAAAGGCAGCACTAAGGAAAGGTGAGAAACAATTAAAAAAATAAGACAGTGAATGTGATAGAGGTAGACGAAGAAAGGGCATTTAAAAAAGAAAACAATTGAAAAATAAAGACAACAAACTGAAATGCAGACATAGAAAGCAAAGGTGTAAAGGACTGCAAGAAAAAATGAGACAAAATATTAAAATCAACAGGGATGCGGGAAATAAAGGAAAAAAGTCAGGGAACTAGGTAGAAACAAAGAAATGAAATTTTAAAAACGGGATTTTAAAAATGGGGATAAAGAGAGCAAAAGATGAAAAATAGAGCCAAAAACTCAATAAAAATACACATAGAAAAACTTGTAAAGCCATGGGATCAAGAGAGGAAAAATTCAGAAGTAGGAACAGCAAAGTAAATGCAGACACAGCGAATACATTTTAAAAGTGGTGGGGTATATGACAGAGGAAAGTAATACAGGGACGGGGAGCTCGATAAAAATAAACACAGAAGCAAAATTTGAAAATGTAAAGGATGAAGAGGGGAAAGAATTAAAAAATAGGGAAAGCAGACTAAATTAATAGATGTAGACAGATAACTCAAAAAGCGAGGTCGCTACGGAAATCCAACCAAGAACAAAATATAAAGACCATGACCTGGAGAAAAGCGGACATAGAAAGAAAATTTAAAAGCGACATGTTAAGCGACAGACAGGAAAGACGGAACAGAAACACTCCGGAAGTAAAGGAAAAAAATTAAATAGGGACTGTGAATTAAAATGGACACATTAAAAGAAATTTTAAAAAGCGATGGCGCTAATAAAAGAGCTGAAAATCAACAAATGAACACAGCAAATGGGATAAAAGTAGGCAAAAAGACAATTATAAAAGCAACAGCGGTTAGGATAATAAGGGGGAAAAAATGAAAAGGGATTAAATAGGGAGTTAAGCTATCTTAAAGGGGGAAAAGGATTCTTGCTTGTGAGTTGGTAGGGCTTATGGAGAGGGCTTTAAACAAGGTTTGAAGGGGGGAAGGGGACATAGCCAGCCTCATTAAAGAGCAGCCTAGGGGGCAGCACGCTGATCTCGGGGGTGAAATTGATATCCCAGCTCGAGTGCGTCTGTGCCAATGCACTCAGCATGGGCACCGAATGGGAGGAGGTGGAAGGTGTCGTGCAGCGGGATAGCTATGACTTAGTCGCCATTACAGAGATGTGGTGGTATGACTCTTACGACTGGACTGCACCGTTGGATGGCTATAAGCTCTTTGGAAGGGATAGGCAAGGAAGGAGAGGCGGTGGGTTGGCTCTGTATATTAGGGAGTGTTTCGATTGTATAGAGGTCAATGATTGCGACGATAAGGTCAAGTGCTTATAGGTAAGAATGGGGGAGAAGGCCAACAAGGCACATATCCTGCTGGGGGTCTGCTGTAGACCACCCAGGCAGGATGAAGAGGTAGATCAAGTGTTTTACAAGTGGCTGGCAGAACTATCACGTTCACTAGCCCTTGTTCTCATGGGGGACTTGAACTTACTGGACGTCTGCTGGAAATAAAACATGGCAGAGAGAAACCGTCTAGGAGGTTCCTGGAGCATGTGGAAGATAACTTCCTGACGCAGCTGGTAAGTGAGCCTACTGGGGGGAGGTGCCTCGCTTGACCTGCTGTTTACAGACAGAGAAGGACTGGTGGGAGATGTGGCAGTTGGAAGCCATCTTGGGCTTAGCGACTGTGAAATGACAGAATTCCCGATTGTTGGCAACGTAAGGGGGGGGCCAGCAAAACTGCTACCGTGGATGTGTGGAGGGCAGGCTTTGGACCCTTCAGGATGCTGGTTGAAAGAGGGTCCCCTTGGGAGGAAGTCATGACAGGTAAAGGGGTCCAGGAAGGCTGGGCATTCTTCTAGAAGGAAGTCTTAAAGGCACAGGAGCAGGTTGTCCCCATGTGCTATAAGACAATCTGGCAGAGAAGACAACCAGTCTGGCTGAACGGGGAGCTTTTGCTGTGTCTCAGGAAAAAAAGGAGAGTTTACAGCTTTTGGAAGAAGGGGCAGGCAACTCAAGAGTACAGAGGCCTCGTTAGGTCTTGCAGAGAGAAAATTAGGAAGGCAAAAGCGCAGCTAGAACCTAACCCGGCCACAGTTGTTGGAGATAACAAAAAATGTTTTTACAAATACATAAACAAAAAGAGCCAAGGAGAATCTCCATCCTCTGTTGGATGCGGCAGGGGGAATGCTGCCACCGAGGATAAGAAGGCTGAGGTACTTGTTGCTGCCTTTACCTCAGTCTCTAGTAGTCAGACCAGTTATTCCCAGGGTATTCAGCCCCCTGAGCTGGAAGGCAGGGACAGAGAGCAAAATAAACCCCCCTGGTAATCCAGGAGGAAGCAGTTTATGACCTGCTGTGCCACCTGGATGCTCACAAGTCTATGGGGCCGGACAGAATCAGCCCGAGAGTACTGAGGGAGCGGAGGAGCTTGCTGAACCACTCAATCATTTATCAGCAGTCCCGGTTCACAGGGGAGGTCCCAGACGACTGAAGGCTTGCCAAAGTGATACGCGATGCCGGAAGGAGGATCCAGAGAACTACAGGCCAGTCAGCCTGACCTCGGTACTGGGGATGATTACAGAGCGGTTCATCTTGAACGCGCTCACCGGGAATGTGGCGGACAATCAGGGGATCGGGCCCAGCCAGCATGGGTTTATGAAAAACAGGTCCTGCCTTACTGACCTGGTCTACTTCTATGACCAGGTGACCCACCTAGCAGATGAGGGAAAGGCTGCAAATGTTATGTACCTGAACTTTAGTAAAGCCTTCGATGCTGTCTCCCACAGTATTCTCCTAGAGAAGCTGGCGGCTCACAGCTCGGACAGGCGTACTCCGCTGGGTGCAAAACTGGCAGGATGGCCAAGCCTGGAGAGTTGTGGTGAACGGAGCTAAATCCAGTTGGCGACCGGTCACAAGCGATGGTCCCCATGGGTCAGTTTTGGGACTGGTCTCATTTAGTATCTTTAGTGACGATCTGGATTAGGTGATTGAGTACGCCCTCAGTAAGTTGGCAAACGACACCAAATTGGGCAGAAGCGTTGATCAGCAGATTGACAGACGGTAGGAAGGCTCTGCAGAGGGATCTGGACAGGCTGCACCCACGGCTGAGGTCAACTGCATGAGGTGTAACAAGGCCAAATGCCGGGTCCTGCACTCAGGTCACTACAAGCCCATGCAACGCTACAGTCTTGGGGGAGAGCGGCCAGAAAGCTGCCGGGCAGAGAAGGACCCGGGGCCGCTGGTTGACGGATGGCTGAATGTGAGCTGGCAGCATGCCCAGGTGGCTGAGAAGGCCAACAGCATCCCCGTTTGTATCGGGAATAGGGTGGACAGCAGGAGCAGGGAAGCGATCGTACCCCTGTACTCGGCACTGGCGAAGCCTCGTCTCAAGTATCATGTTCCCTTTTGGGCCCCTCGGTACAAGAAGGACATTGAGTTGTTGGAGCTTGTCCAGAGAAGGGCAAGGAAGCTGGTGAATGGTCTGGAGAATGAGTCTTATGGAGAGCAGCTGAGGGAACTGGGTTTTTTTCAGTCTGGAGAAGGAGGCCGAAAGGAAGTTGTAGTGAGGTGGGTATGGGTTCCTTCTCCCAAGTATCTAGCGATAGAACGAGAGGAAATGGTGTCAAGTTGCATCAGGGGATGTTTAGATTGTATATTAGGAAAAATTTCTTTACTGAAAGAGTTGCCAAGCATTGGAACAGGCTGCCCAAAGAGGCCTGCAGTCACCGTCCCCGAAGGTGTTAAAAAAAAAAGTGTAGATGTGGCACTTGGGGACATGCTTTAGGAGGCGTGGTGGTGTTGTGTTGATGGTTGGACTTGATGATCTCTGAGGTCTTTTTGAACCTTATTGATGATATGAAAAAATAGGGACAGTGAACTTAATAAGAATTTTAAAAGCAACAGGGTGCACGACCAACAAAGAACCATTAAAAATAGGGATTGGCAGCTTCATAAAAGCAGGCCTAGAAAGAAATTTTAAAAGCGATGGGGCAAGGAACAGACAGGGAAAAAAAATAGGGTCCACAAACTAAATAAATGAAGACGTGAAAACAAAATTTAAAAGTGATAAAGTAGAGGACAGGCAGGGAGAAATAAACATGGATGGGGAACTGGATAACTGTAGACAGAGAGGGAAAGTTTAGAAAGCTACAGGGTTCTGGCCATGTACGTAAGAAGTTAGTTATCAAGAGAGGGAGCTGGGTAGGTGGCTACAGGGAAAGGACAGCAGAAGACAGACCGGGTGCGGATCGGAGGGAGTTGCTGAAAACAGATATAGGTCACAAGGTAGGGGGAGACCTAGAAATGCAACTTTCACAATCAAGGGGGAAGAAGGCAGTGTAGGAAGAACAAAATAATAGCGGGTGGGTAGCCAAAAAGGGAGAGGCATAGAAAGGAAATGTAGAAGGCGATGGGGTACAGGGCAGTGTTGACAGAAGAGCAAAAAGCTTCGTGGAGCTGGTCAGCACAAAAGGGAGACAGAGGCAGGGACAGGCAAGAAGGCAGGCAGAGCCTGGGAAAAGTGTAGGTGGGATGGGCCCGGATGGACTCGAGGAGACGCGCGACTGACTCACCGCAGCTCCTGTTGTGGGCAAGACACCTTCGCAGCCCCGAGGTTTCTCTGCCTCTGCACCTTTCTCCTCCACGGTGCCAGCTGCCCAAACCTCACCTGCCTGGGAGTAGGCGATGGGTGCCTCAACACTCATCTCCCACCAAGCTTTCCAGATGCACAGGGGCTCGCATGTGCAGCCGACAGAGGTGCCGATATTCTGACACCTTGTGCTGGTGGTGCGCTCTGTCGGTGACCTCTGGGAGGGATCCTTCCTTGCTCAAGGATAGGCTGTTCCTTGCTGGAGGCAGCTGCCTGCAGACCCCTCTTCCTTTCACTCCTCAGCCAGCTCCTGCAGGCAGGAGTGCCCAGCCAGCCCCATCCTCAGCCTCACCAGCTGCACTTGGGGCTGCCCTAGCCCAGGCCCACCTGTGGCCTTTATAAAACCTTGGCCCAGCCCATTCTTGCCTTGTGGGTCCTACCTGGGCTGCCCCAGCCCACAGCTGGAGCCCATGAGGAACAGGAAGCTGCCACCCCAGCCCCACAGCACATCATCTCCCCTTGATCTAACTACAGCTGCTCACCCGGAAGCCTGGGTTCTGGAAACACATCCAGGAATACAAAGGAGGCAGCCAAGTTTTGTTCCTTCACGCACATTGGAAATCCTGGCAGTGAGCTGGCTACAAGGCTCTGTGCCCAAAGGCAGCAGGACAGAGGGAAAAGAGGGGAAAAAGAAAGCAGGAGGAAGGACAGAGGGAGGTAGAAAAAAGGATGGGGAGCCAGAACCTGGGATACAGGGAACAAGAGAAGGATAACTGAAGCGTTCAGGGTAGAGTTGGCAAAAGAGTAACAAGTTCTGGGGGCCAGACAGGTAGGTTGACTAAACCCAGAATCAGGGTTTGGGGGGTATTTTTGTACCATGGCAGCAGCTCCTGCTCTGCGGGCACAGCCCCCGCAGGGGAAAGTAACCGACTGGGGGAATGGGCCCTGGATCCAGATGGGAAAAGAAAAAGGGGTAAGGGGCAGCTTTTTTTTTAAAAGCTTTTATAACTTCAGTAGAGATGAAAGGGGGGGTTGAGCTTTTAAGCCTTTCCATAAAATACGGTTACTTTGCATTATAAAAACTTTATATTGATACGGTAAGTTGGCAAATCTAAGAACACGCTAAAACTCAATTTGTAGTTTTAGAAAGCAGGCGTTATTTATTGCGGCTCCAGGTGCACAGGGGATAGCTCCGCCTACTGTGCGTACCAAGTTGCTCTACTACAAGTGTTAGATTTCTAGGAAATTATTACTGTATTCATACCAATCTTGGAACTCATTAATATATGCAAGCGTCCTCAACGCACATGCATTCATGCTCACAAGTGGTCTTCCAGGGTCCTCTGGTGGCCATTGATACAGTCTCCCTCACAGCATCTGCTGGCTGAACTCGGTCTTTGGGCGTGCTCGGTTCAGTTTTGGCTTGGTTATGCAATTCTAACCGATACTAAGCTAGCTTATTCTAGTACACTTCCCTGATTTATTCTACTCCAGATAGAGCGTCTCCAGACTCCCTTCTATCTAATCACATATAGCAAGTTCTAAGAGAATCTTATTAGTAGTAAAGTATTCCAAGTATTTCAAAACTTAGCTATGTTGCTCCAATTAGAGGACCAGTATGTTCTTTTGAAGCTGGTATCGGGTCTCAATATAGTGGAGATGTTTACACTTATGTATCTACTTACATATATGTAAATGTAGGGAATATATACATGTTGTATAATTTATCTTTTTACACATTATTTTACCCATTGTGACAATGTCTACTTACCATTATATAGAACATATATACATATATCTATTTAGATGTACAGATTAACGCTTATATAGAACTTGTATTTAGACTAGCTATCTGTTTAGACTTAGATATTTTGACGCTCATGTTATTACACGTCTCTATTTAGACTTAAGTATCTATTTACACTTATATAATACCTATATTTAAATTACTTTAAACATCTACTTAGACTTACTGTGGAAAACACAGTAAATGTAGATATCTCTAGCTGGCCAGATTATTTTACATATATTGAAAAATAAAACATTAATTTATCAACAAAAAACCTTTATATAATGTCGTAGACATAGGGTATATTTTAAAGGACTTCAGATTTTTTTATTATTTCAAATAGAAACAGGTAGAGGTTCTTAAAAAATACAAAAATAACTTCTATAGACAAAAACAAAGGAATTTAAAATGCAAAAAAATCATTTATATGAAGGAGTTCAAAACAGAAAACCATTTTCATCTACTTTGATGCCACACAGCCATATTTACATTTTCTAATATTGTATAATCCCCCATGACTTTTTGGGCTGTGACCCCTTTTTTGGGAGAACCCCCCCATAACACCTCCATACCCCACTCACCTGCTCCTCTGCTGTGTCATTGCCTGCCTGCCCACCCCCCCAGTCACCTTAGTGTGCTCCACATAACCTGAAGCGAATGTGGGCTGGGAGGTGTTCTTTGAGCATCGTGAGATGCTTTCAACAACAAGACATCTGAAAAATAAAAATCCCAAACTATATTTCACCATAACAAAAAATTACCACAGATGAAAAAGCAAAATTTGGTCAGCATAAGCAATAGTATAGTAGTTGAGCCAAAGGAGGATTCTAGGTAAAGGGGTCAGCTCACAACGCGACACATCCTTTAAAACATAAAGCGATTTGCACACTTAAAAACAGCATTCAGACTAATCGATACCATTTTGAATGTATTCTTCGTGTGACACTAAACACCCTTGCTGGTGTCGAAAAAGCTCTCATCCCTGCCTTAGGGCACTGCTGCGGGGAGGTAACCCTGCCAGGCTGCAGGACAAGGTTGTACAGAAATTGGAATCTATGCTTACAGCTCTGCCTCGACGGCTACAGCCCTTTCCCTACTGCTGCTCCACATCTCGCTTGCTCAATGAAGCAGAAAAAGTAAAGCATCAAACTTGAAAGAGTAAAATAAAAAAAGAAAAAACGAATGGCAGTAATTCACTTTATGCTAAAAAGGTGTGCGTGTGTTTACACACACCCAATAAAAATACTTATGCTCTAAAAGTGTACCATTTTCCTTCAGCAGTAATTTACCTTGCACAGCTGTTAATTAATTGACACCATTAGATTATCCATCTCCAAAACACACGGTAATAACGTGACTAGGAGGTTTTTGCCTGTTATGCAGTTAGGAGGGACATCTGGCCAGCTGCCCTGCCCAGGAGAGATGCTGCTGAACTGCCAGGGAAACGCACCATTGAAAGCGAGGCAGTAATCAAGTACTTCAGAGCACTCCCTCATAATATCGGGGAAAAAAACCCAGAACATTCAGTTTCCTCTCTCAGTAAGCAGTTAGGACAAATACCTAACTGCTTAAATACACCTAATAAATCGTACCCTACATCTGTTTGGCAGTTACAGTTTAAACAATGCAAGTCACTTTGTACAATTTACAATGTTATCTTTTTTAAAAAAGTTTCATTTAACATAGAAAAAGCAGTGACATAAGAGATTCCCCCATATGGTTTTATTTGGGGGGGGATCAAATCCACAGTGCTGCAATAAATAAGGCTACCAAAAAAAAAAAGACTGGCAGATTTACGAAACTATTTGGCTTTACTGAAGCATGCAGAGGAACACCATTTTAAGATATCTCAACCGTTACACCTGAGACACTAAACGCTACCACTGTCATCAACATTTGGAGCATGTACTGTGCTTGGATCTCTGAAAGAAAGTTTGTTTTGGTTTTTTGTTTGGGTTTTTTTTGTTTGTTTGTTTGTTTTTCTTAAAAGCAAAAAAAATAAACACACACAGAGTGAAAAGTCTTGTGCCAATGACTTCTACTGCCACATCCATCATCCCCAAAGACCTGCTCTCATGGGAAGTTCATAGAATGCACCTTCTTTGAATGAGCAGTATTTCCATTTTTCAAAATCTCTTTCTAAGTGACGTCACAGTTACACACTGTGGGGCTTTCAGAGGGCTCAGGTTCTGAATCCTTTCTCAACAAAAACCACAACAGCTAACCAGGATATTCCTGCAGTTGCCAGGTTCCTTTTCACCATCTGCAAAGAAATCACAGTGCCAGCAATATCATCACATGTGTCGACACAGATCTCTTCCACAATACCCCCCTCCTCCAAAGGAACGTGGCCTTCTGCTCGCCTGCTCTGCACAGATTCCAGCATTAGACGCTGCAGCCATCATCACTGATGGCAACAAATATATCAAAACAGAGCAAAATACCGTTACCCTCATGAGAAATCGACGGTCCTATGTACTTCCTCACTCCTACCCACCTCACTTCAAATGCTCGTGCAATTCCAAAGGCAACCCGCATGGTGCCTCCAAAAGCGAAGAGCTTAACGACAGTACGACAGCATTCTCTACTCTCAGACACTGACCACCACATCACCTTCTCAGACCTCTCATTGGCGTGCGGCACCTGCAAAAACCCAAGCAAAATGGCACGTGCTGAGATACTGCCCAAAAACGCAGCCTACCGGCACCGATCCCCATCTCACACTCATTTACCTTGACAGGTGGCCCGCCCGGCCTCCATCCGTTTCGGTTGCCGCGTTGAAGCTCGACCACCACCTGTAACACCCAAACAGCATGGGTTGCCTGTAACTTCACCACCAACACAACATCTCAAAAATAACCCCTATTCCAGCCCAGCACTCACCTTGCCCCACTCGCCTCCGGTGTCCAAATCCTGCTTCGCTCATCACGTTGCACTTTCAAATGCAAAAATAAACATAAAAACAAAATAATAATAATAAAAAAAACCAACCAGTAAAAACACCAAACCCACAATGGAGTCATATAGCCATCAGTCTCATCTTCGCTCTCTATACCACACACCAACTCACCTTCTTAGAGTGCTCCCCTCCGTCACCCTGCGGGCGTCGTCCCTCGGCATCTGCAAAAACAACATCGAACAAGGCACCTGGATGCACAGCAGTACCTTAACGATTCCAGAGGTCATGTTACCATGTTGGCATATCATCTAGAGCCCAACTACAGCCTGCCATTAGAAAAAAATCCATTCAATCAAAACCAGAAAGCCCTACACATACAAGCTTAAAAACGTTAGACATGCAATCCGCTCAGGTAGCAATCTAAGCTGCCACTCCCACACAGCTACCGTCAGCCCCTCGGAACCCACAAAACGTGACAGAAATTACCGTCCTCGCCTGCTAACGACACCCACTCGCTCCGAGATGACGGTCCAACCTTTGCCCCAACAGCCCAGGCATAGCAACAGATGAACCAGGGGCTCTCATCCCTAGGCCACCTCCCCCTGACTCTACACCCCCAGGGCAAGGTGGCTCCAAGCCAAAAACACACACACACACAGGCACAAACCAACGCTACGCGGAACACTACAAACAACGCGCCTCAAAGACGAGAGAAAATTCTCAGCAAGAACAACAACACCTGGACAGAAGAGCTCGTCGGGCAAGAAGACCTGTGGACCCTGATTGCAATGTGAGGAGGCCTTAATGAAACCCTAGAAAACTAGCACAGCCTCACAGCCCGTGACAAGAAGTTGCTCTACAAATGGAAAAGATGGATGCGCAAGCAGCCCGGCTTCAAGACCTAAGAACCTAAGGATGCAGGGAAGAAATACCAGGCCCTGAAAATGGACAGCTGGAGAGAAGAGCTGCTCACGCAGCTGAGAATGATGCCGCAGAAGACCACTGTCCAGAAACTTCTGAGATGCCAGAGGAATCCACGCTTTAAACTCGCAACACAAAAAAAAAAAGAAGCGCCCGATGAGCGCCGTCCCCACGATCAGGGCGTTGCCGGGCTCTAGGGATGGTGCCCGACGCTCTTGCCTCGCTACTCGAGAGCAAAGAGAATGTTGAGACCCGAGGAAGGTCTCAGACAGAGAACACAGACCACACAAACTATGCAACAGCACGCACAGGCTGGAACCGCCCTGCCCGGCACGCACTACCCTCACGCTGAAGAGGAACCCGCTCCCTTGACCTGCTGAAGAGAGAACTGGTTCCTGGACAGCCCTCTCCACTACACTATCTTTAAAACCCCTTCCTGCCCTGGCCAACCTTGACCCCTCCCTCCCCCAACCCCTTCCCCAGCACCGCTGCCTCAACTAAGCTTTCAGAGGGCCGGGAGGCTCAATCCATCCTCGGCAAGAAAAAGCACAGTCAGCACACTGAATCAATCCTGCGGTTGCGAGGTGCCTCTTCATCATCTCAAAAAAAAAGAAAAAAAAACCCAAACCCACAACCCACACGCAACAAACAGTGCTGTCAGTCAGCATCGCATCCATCAACGTGGACCTTTCTGCAACATCCCTCACCTCAGATGCATGCGGGCGTTCCCCTCACCTGCTCCATGCCCATTCCACTCTTGGATGGTTGTCGTCGCTGGCGGCCCCTGCAGATACCGTAAGACACAAAAATTACCAGTGCGCTTGCAAGAAATTATCGGCTCCACACTCCTTCTCTCTGTGCCCCAGCTCACCTCAAACGCTCACCCGATTCCAAAAGCAGCCAGCACAGAACCTGCAAAAGCAAAGAGAAACGCTTCAACTCGCTTGCCATAGAACACCTTGCTATTCAACAACAGGCTGGCCCGCGACCGCCTTACCTTCTTGGACCTCTCGTAGGCATGCGGCGGTGCCACGCCGAGACCATGTGCGGCACCTGCAAAAACCCACACAAAAAGGCACGTGCTGAGATACTGCCCGAAAACGCAGCCTACCGGCACCGATCCCCATCTCACGCTCCTTTACCTCGACAGCTCGCCCGGCCGGCCTCCGTCAGTTCCGGTTGCCTCGTTGAGGCTTGCCCATGACCCGTAACACCTAAACAACATGGTTATTTATAACTTCACCAGCAACACAACCCCTTCACTGCGACCTTAGCCCACCGATCGCCGCTCACCTTGCCCAACTCACCTCCGGTCCCCAGAACCCGCTTGGCTCATCGCTTTGCACCTTCAAATACACCTTCTTAAGAGTGCTCTGTTCAGCTCTGCTCTGTCACCCTGCAAAGCTCTATCTTCACCCTTGGCAAAAACAGGATTATAGAACAAGTCACCTGGATGTAGAGCAATAGCTTAACAATTCCAGAGGTCTTGTTCCCGTGTACGAATACTACCTAGAGCCCAGCTACAGCCTGCCATTGAAAGAAATACATTAAATCAAACATTAAGCCCTACATGTACAAGTTCAAACACCTTTGAGATTCAATCTGCTCAGCTAGCACTCTAGCTGCCTCTCCTAGACAGCCACGGTCATCCCCTCAGCACCCACAAAACGCTATGGAAATCACTGTCCTCACCCTCTGCAGATGGCACCTCGCTCCAACAAGGGTTGTAAGGGCTTTGCCAAAACAGTCTTGCATATTAACGTTAACGATATACTCTTATTACTATTCTTTACCCGACTCTATCGTCGCTATATCCCGAGAGAGAGCAGCTCCAATGCAGACAGTGACGCGCACAGACCGACGCTGCACACAAATACTACAAATGATGTGACCAAGAAACCAAAGAAAACTCTCACCAAGAAGACTGACTTCCGGCCCGGAGATGCCATCAGGTGAGAAGATCGACGGGGCAGCGAGGAATAATCTACGGCATCCGCAGAGAAGTCACCCACCATCACCCATGGGACGACGCATGCATGACAAGCCAGGCTTAAAGACCTCATAACGTTAAGATGCAGGTAAGAAGTCCCAGAATAGGGCTCCGGGTAAACAGACTGCTCTTGAGCAGCAAAGCTGAGGCTGCCTTAATCACCACCACAAAAAGAGGACCATCTGTAAACTTCTGATACCCGAGACGCACAAGACAGATCTGCGCGTTAGACAGATAATGTGAGAAAGGAAGCTCTCGATTAGCATTACGCTGATGAGCCAAGCCTCACGAGACCCTCAATACCGCTACCTACGTGCCCGCTGCGCGCAGAGAACAATAGAGACATCGAGACCCGAGTAAGGTACAGTACAGGACAAAGATAGACTACAAAAACCGCACAATAACACAGACACGCACTGGAACTGCCCCGCCTGGCAGATGCTGGTGGTTTGCAGAAAGGACACGGCACCCTCACTCTGCCCAAGCGTGTCCAAACTCCGATCCGTCTGCTACACCGATTTTAAAACCCCTGCCCGCCCCACCTGCACTTCCCCCAACCAACCTGCTACCCGCGCAAAGATAGCGTTGGCCCCTCAGCTTCCCTTTCAGAGGGCTGGAGCTCAGAAACCGGCCTTTAGAAAGACCACATAGGCTACATAGGATGGTGCTGCAATCATCCGGATCCTCTTCATCATCTGCAAACACGGAACGCCATCAGGCGGCATCACACCAGTCACCGCTGACCTCTTCCGCAATGACACCCTCCTCGGAAGCGCCACGACGATCCGCTCGCTCCCAGTCTAACGAGGCTGGCTGTTGCGGCCACCATCACCTATGGCACCTAGAAAACCAGAGAGACAAACTGACCGTCATGCTGGGAAGCGGTCGCCCGCTCACTAACAATTCCGCACCTCAAAAATAACCGCTGCTACGGTTTGCCCTTCATCGCTCACCTCGCCTGACAAGCTAGGGGCGGACATCCTGCTTTGCGTGGAGTTTTGCGAGTCTCTTTACACCTTCAAAACAGAGCGTCACCTAGTCACATAGGTACTCGCAGCAGCACGACCCCTCCGTCGTCATGTGCCGAACCACCTTCTCACAATGCTCTGTTCGCCTCCTCCATTCCGTGTCCGGCTCCCTACTGTCCCTCTGCAGCAACAAGAAAACAAAGTCAACAGGATGCTGACAAATACCTTAACTAACAGCGAACCTTCCCTGTTCTGACTTCTCCGCTCCGCTAACCTTTATGAACCGTACTTTGCGCTCCGATCTGCTATGCTGAGTCAGTAACATCAGCGAGTTCAAAAAGACGACAAACAGTAATACCCTTACTAAGTATACACCCTTCCCTCTTCTTTCGCCTACCCCAATAGCCATATGCCAGAGTCATCCTTTTCGCCCAGTGCTCTCACGTGGCTCCCCGCACCTCCTGAGCCCTGCCTCTGGGATAAGCGGCCACGTCAGGTGCCTGCTCATATAGTCCGTCCTTATCCAATGACTCGGGAACCGTAACCTTCGATCCCGGTCCCACCTCAGGGAAAATATGGAGAGGCACACAGATGTCGCACGCTCCTTTCCAGAAGCGAGAGCCTCCCGTGCAAAACAGACTAACAAATCCCTTTGACCAACTTACTTAGCAACACGGAGACCCCAAAGGCACAAAACCCATATGAGCGACCTCACCCCCCGGTTGCAGCGCACAATGCCGTCTACTCGCCTTTGCTGTCACGCCTCGCTCGACTGTCCCTAGACCAATTACTAAAACTGCAAGAATAAGTCAAACCGTGCAACAACACACAAAAATTAGAGTCAATGCCAGGTGACTCAAACACAGGCAGAAACCAATAGGCCAAACGCCAAAGAGATATGGGAAGCGAATGAGCATAGCTGGTGTAATGACAGACCCTCCCTTTGTGGATAAATAACTCACGAGCGGCTCCATGAACAGCATCACGGAAACCTCTCGGTAGACAGCGTGCTCGAATGAGAGCACCAACGTATACGGGAAAGGAGACGGGGCTACCGGAGGCTGCTTGCATACAGAATGCTACTGTTAGCTAACACTAAAGTCTCCCTTTCCCAACCATCCCCCAGTCCCCAAACTTTAGAAACCACTTCTCTTCTCCTGAACTCTCAGGGAAAAAACCCCACCCCTTCCCGACAGCTCCTGCTCTGTATTGGCACCCCTGAAGCCCCTTTGTCAGCCGCTCCTCGGGACAGACCTTGGAAAGGCAGCTCCCACGTTCTGCAAGCACTTCCTACCTTCCGTCTTCCCACATACTCTGGGCTGTGCTACAGGCCCGCAAAACAAGGGAAGTCCTGACGCTTATAATCTACGATGGCCCTGCCGCAAGCCGCAAAGGTTCTAGGGACAACGTGGTACTCTGCGGGCGACCAGGAAAGGCGATGAGCCGTTCCGTATCCTGAAATGCACTCTGCCTTACGTCCCTGCTGATTTCTTAAAAAAGGCTAAAACTCCCTGTGCAGATGCATACAAAATGCTCACCCTAACCCCTACCGCAGCACCTCGCTATCAGTCCTATTAAGAGATAATGTCAACAACTTGCACAGTATACAGCAAAACTGGTGGAAAAACCCCAAGGTTCCACCTTCGGTAAAATCAGGAATTCCAGGAAAATAAAATCCACTTAGGGAAAAACAAAAACAAAAAAACAAAAAACAAACAAACAAACAAACAAAATACCCCACACACCAAAAACAAAACCCATAAAAACCAGATGAAACAAAACACGGTATTAGACCATCTTGCCACCCCTGAACACCTAATACAAAATCGCTGACCCGAGAAAAAAGAAAAGCTATGTACAAGAATACTTTCTAATATATATGCTGCTTGACCTTGAGTGCTCCTGAAGCCCTTACCTCAAACAGACAACTCCGCTTCTGTAAATGTCAAAACACATGGACCCAAAGAGCTTAGACAGCTCAAAACCTGCAACCAACAGAAGTAACAGTACCGGAGCAAGCCAGGAGCAGAATGAGCCTCCTGACCAGAGGCTATGGCTCATATACCCCCAGGCCCTGCCCGCTGGCCTTCCCACAGTCCCCTGGGAAAGGGGAGGGACACACCACCAGAGAATATAAACACAGCCTGAAGAGCAAAAGCAGGGAGTTTTCTCAACTGCCTTAAGTTTACGGCACGCAAAGTGCCAAACAGAGACATATCCCATTAGTGGAAATGACAATACCAGCTCTTCTACTACAACTACGTCTATTGCATTAGCAACATGACCAGGTAGAAAATTAAACTTCATTTTTCTGGGGCGCAGACAGAAAAAGATAGATGTCATATTAACCTACGGAGGAAATCAGCTCATTAAATGCAAAAGCGGTATTATTGCCAAAAACTACGTGCTTTACTTTACAATTAAAAAAAAAAAAAACCTCAAAATGCTATGGGCTTACGCTTCATTTCTAGCGAGACCACCCATGCTACCTAACCTCTACCAGAGCTACATTCTGGATAGGACTGAATGACAAAGCAGAATTAGATCACAGGAAAACCCCTTCTCAAAAATATCTCTGGTTGCAAAGTAAATCGTTTACTGTAAATCATCAACGAGTCAGAGTCACCTTAATGCTCTCTCTGACTAACTCCCTTAACAGAACTAGATCAGTCTCAAAGGACAGAAAACATGAAAAAAACGTGGAAATACACAAGTGTATCAGAAGCTGTACGAAGCAGCCAAATTAACACCTAAGTAGCTAAAGCAGAAATAAATTGCAAAGAACAACAAAAAAATACCCCAGAAGATGTGTCAATAAAAACAGATAAAGGCTGTCGCTTCTTGGAAAAACTCAAGAGGAGATCTGAGCCAACGATAGACACCTTTGGGGTACCACATACCAAAGAGAAACCTACTATAAGACAGAAAACAGACAAACTGCTGCGGAGCACAAAGATAGCTTTGGCAAAGGTTCTGACAGGACAAAAGTCACAGTCACAGCGAACAGACAAGGGCCAGCAGGGAAAATGCTGCCATTAGCTAAACCTGCGCTATAAAGGCTTAAGCCAAAACTGCATAGTAGTTACAGGAGACCTGAGCACAGACGAATGCTGAATATCACTTGATGGTCACAATATCTCATTAAGATAGGCACCACATAATCTCACAGACACCCCTCAGAATCAAATGCTTAATGAGAGACAATTCTTGCCAAAATACAAACTCGATGAGAAAAAGCCAAAGGTGATGCGGGGGGAACTACTAAAATCTCAATACAGGCGAACGCATTACTTCAGATAGAGGGATGGTTCTACCAGGTCGGTCCGACCTCAGCACCTGGTTCTAATGCCTGTCCAGTGGGGTCCGTGATATCTCTCATAGCCTCCCACGTAACAGACAGCTCCCCTGTCCAGGACCGTGCCTTGCACATGCCAGCCCCGCCCCACCCCCACAATGAAAAATCAAACACAACAAATAAGGAGTCTACGTCATCTCCTCGGCCTCCGAAAGAAGCTTCCTTCCTCTGCTGACAGTCGACACCGATATCGTCGTGCCGTTCTTTGAATGCAGGCTGGCCCTTGGGTGCCTATACTGCCAAAGGAAGAGATAAGGATCATGTTCTTCTAACGAGCTACATCATCCTCTCATTCATCAAGCAATCGAATTCCGATCACTGCATAACAGAAGTTTGTGCAGGAGACGGCCGAGCCCATCCCCGTAAACGGAAAACTCTGCTATGACCTTGCTTTGTTTTTAGGTGACAGCACCTGCCATCGGGGAGCCCCAAACCCCTTCGTGGGTCACTCAGAAAACCAGATACAACTAGTTCAAAACATCTGGCAAGTAAGCTATGACCTACAAACATGTATACCCCACCTTATCCCCAAACCAGTCAGACAGCTGGCTTCCTCCCACACAAAACTCACGTCTTCGAAAAATACATCCAACAGAACAACATTCTGCCAAACAGAACAAAGTCCTTACCCTCTGACACACTCCGAAAGGGATTAGTGTCTCATATACATGCCATGTCATGTCATGTCATATGCCCCGGTGCTCCGCTCCCCTCTCTGCCACTCCCGTCGTGGGAAAACGCTGGGAATAAACAGGTACAGCATGGTGAAAAAATAAATAATAGGGAGAGGGACCAGCACAAAGGAATAGAGAGAGCAAGAGATGAACAGAAAGGAGGTCAATGACAGTGAAATACAGAATAAAAAAAAAAACAGCGACAGCTAGCAAGACAAAGGGATGGAGACAGAAAGAGAAGGAAGGAAAAGGAGACATAGGAAGGCAGCAACACGGAGCAGCACATAGAAGCATGGAGAAGAAAGGACGCCAGGAAACAGGCCAGAGAACATTTCAGGACCAAGAGATAGAAAAGGAAAAAACAGCGATGGGTGCAAAATAGAGATGGAGGATGAAAAAAAAAGGAGGGGGAGGGAGCAGGACAAAAGCACAGAGAGGAAAAGAAAAGGGAACGGTAGAACAAGAGAGATAAAGGGAGAGAAGGAGACGGAGCAGACCAGAAGAAGAGAGAGAAAAGGGGAGCTACCAGGGGGGGTGTCGGAAATTCACAGTAGCATGGGAAAGAGAGGGAGTCAGGAGAGGGGCAGGCAGAGCCCAAGGGCCCAGAACCCACCTCAACTCTCGCTCTTGGTGCTGCCTGGAGAATTTGCCAGTTCAGATGTTTCTTTCACCTTCTCTCCTTCCTTCCTCTTCTGTAACTCTGGTCGCTGGGCTGTTCTCTACCCAAAGAAAATGCATGGTTGTCTTACAGCTCTTACGAGATGAGGCTTTCTAGACACGTAGCCTGGCTCACTCTTGCACTACGTGGCCATACCAAACTTTGGGTTAAGCATACAGACTCTGCGGTGCACGTCAGTGGCCTGGCCAGCTGTGGACTACAAAGAGGGATCCTTCCTCCCTCACCTGCAGAGGCACGCTCTCTCTTGCCTGCACCAGAAAGGCAGCTGCCAGCCAGATGGCCTTCGATTTCTTCTTCTTTACCTTTCTCTGGTTTCTCCAGCTTCCCCAGCTTCAGCCACGGCAGCTCCTGTCCACAGCCAAAAAGGGCTTTGTCTGTCCCTTTTTGCCCCCACACTGCAAAGACAGTAAGGCCAGGCAGACACAAGCCACGCAAGCCTGAGGCAGCTGCAGTCAACGGCATCCCCAGGGCAGGAACAGACAACCGCGTCCTCAGCATGGCCTCTGAGAAAGGAAAGAAACAGTGACCATTATTACCGCAGATCAACCCTGACCAAAGCCTCTCCTTCTGCAGCAGCTTCTGGAGATGCCACTCTTGCCCCGCACTGCTGCTAAGGGCACCTGTGTGGACAGAAAATCCAGTCCGTTTGAGGGCCAGCTTGCAGCCTTTGCATCAGGGCTTGCAGGCAGCCTATGCTACGTGACAGGCTTCTTGGGAGGTGCCAGAGCTGGGGGCAGCTGCACGGGGCAAGCGGGGCCAGGGGAGGCTCGGGGGGAGCTCTGGTGAGTTGGGGAGGCACCCAGCACCTGTGCCCGAGGGCAGATGGTGTGGAAGATGTCCTCCTCCTTCCCCTCTTCCCTTCTATCAGCTCTTGGGTGACTCAGTGGTTGTCAGGGAACAGCCGCAGCTGAAAGCCCCCCAAAAAACACACGAATCCAGCAAGAAAACTAGACCTTGGGCCGTGGCGACAGGAAAGACTACGCCACGCCACATGCGCCCGAGAGCAACGCGGCTGCCGGGCACCTGACTCTGCAAGAACTACAGCTCCCGGCGTGCTCCGGGGAACCGGCACGGCCGGCCGCGTGCCCCGTGCCCCAGGACTGCACCTCCCGGCATGCTCTGAGAAACCCACATGGCCGACCGGAAGCCCCGTGCCCCGGGACTACAGCTCCCGGCATGCTCTGAGAAACGAACATGGCCGACCGGAAGCCCCGTGCCCCGGGACTGCAACTCCCGGCATGCTCTGAGAAACCCACATGGCCGACCGGAAGCCCCGTGCCCCGGGACTACAGCTCCCGGCATGCTCTGAGAAACCCACATGGCCGACCGGAAGCCCCGTGCCCCGGGACTACAGCTCCCGGCACGCCGCGAGAGGCAGCCTGCCCTGCTTTCTGAGCCTGCGGGACACCGTTCTCCCCGCCGACGCACCCAGCAGCCCGACCGAATCCCCCAGCGCGGCTGCGGGCAGCCCCCGCCGCCAGCTCCGACACGGCGCAGTCCCGCCGCCCGGCTCCGCTACGCTGTGCCCCCCGCCCCCCCCCCGGTAGCAGCGTGCAAGGCAAAGGAGACGCCACCGCGCATGCGCGGCTCCCCGGCTGCAGTACCCAGTTTCGGTCGCTCGGTGGCAGCAGCGAGCAGGGAAAAAGACGCCACCGCGCATGCGCGGCTTCCCGGCTGCAGTACCCAATTTCGGTCGCTCGGCGGCAGCAGCGAGCAGGGCCAAGGAGATGCCACTGCGCATGCGCGGCTCCCGTGCTGCAGTACCCAATTTCGGTCGCACGGTGGCAGCAGCGAGCGGGGCCAAACAGACGCCACCGCGCATGCGCGGCTGCCCGGCTGCAGTACCCCCTTTCGGTCGCGCGGTGGCAGCATTACATTAATTATTATTCTTTGAGCGTTTAGCAGGAGGAGACGCGGCGGTTCCATCAGCCCCATTCGTACCACCCAGAGGCGGTAACTCCTTACTGAGGGTACAGAGCCTGTAGTTCCCCGCCCCTTTCCCACGCAGACACACACAGCGGGACGGCGGCCGAGCAGACGGACACGGGTGTACAGGGGGCAGTGCCTGGGCAGGCGTGTGCACGGGGGAAAATGCGTGGGGATGACCTCCACGAGGGGGTCCGGCCTGGACACGCCACAGCCGGTAACTCACCCGGAATTACCTGCAAGAGATCATCCCCTCCGGACAACTGTCCCGCTCCCAATAATCCATTACAGATAGGTACATTTAGGGAATACGTACATCTTTGATGTACTATCTATTTAAATTTATAGATAAAATATGTTTAGACAGATTTTGTTATCTATTTATACTTCTATATAATCTCTAAATAGAGTAAATATAATATCTACTTACACTTACCATGGAACACACGCTAAGCATAGGTGCTCACTCTATTCAGACTTTTCAGCCTTTTCCTATTATAAATTCCTTCAGATATCCTTTTTCTTCATTTTAAACTCTTCTATTTTATAATTTATGTAGACACATACACGAGTTATTTTTGTATTTTAAAACCCTATACATCTCTCTTTAGAATTCTTTGTATTCTAAAATCTTTTATATAATGTAGCGGATACAGGCCTTTATTTTAAAATCCCTTTATACAACATATAAATGCATATTATTTTTCAAGATATATAAAAATGAGAGATTTTTCTCGAGGTCAGTGCCACACACCCATATTATACAGTTTTTCATGATTTTTTTTTTCCAATACCCCCCCACACCCCTGAATTTTCAGGCATTTTGGGCCTGCAACCACCCTTTTGTGGGGGGAATCCCTCCATGACCCCGCCAATCCCCCACTCACCTACTTGTCTGTTGCATAATCACAACCCCCCCCCCCAGCGACAATGGGGTGCCCCAAATGACATCACCACCCCCCCAGGCCTCCCCCCTTTTTATTCACCCCCAAAAAAGGCACAAAACAAGGCAACGTGCTCCAACCTGCAGCTCATTACTTTAATAATGCCATTTACATACATACACGCCCCTCCCCACACCCACCCAAAAAGGGACCTTTGCTAAAAAATAACAGGTGGGGCAGCCCCCCCCCAGCACCCATCCCGCAGGCTGGCGGCTACCCCACGGCATAGCAGGAGCGTGCCAGAGGACGCGGCCGCGTCCCTTGCTCCGGCTCTGCTCGGCCACGTTCCCCCTCTGTTCCCGTGCTGAGAGGGGCTCCCCGGGGTGACAAACGCCCCCGGTCCCTGTGGGCCCCGGACTCCCCCCACCAGACAGCCCTCGCCGCCCACACCCGCGGGGCACACGCTGGAGACAGAGCCAGGAGCCTCCAGGCACAGGGATGGCCCCTTACCTTCACTACGCTTCACGACCGGCCAGGCAAACCTGGCTGTCGAGCACCGCGAGATGCTTAGACGACATCTGAAACACAAAAATCCCAAACTATATTTCACCATAACAAAAAATTACCACAGATGAAAAAGCAAAATTTGGTCAGCATAAGCAATAGTATAGTAGTTGAGCCAAAGGAGGATTCTAGGTAAAGGGGTCAGCTCACAACGCGACACATCCTTTAAAACATAAAGCGATTTGCACACTTAAAAACAGCATTCAGACTAATCGATACCATTTTGAATGTATTCTTCCTGTGACACTAAACACCCTTGCGGGTGTCGAAAAAGCTCTCATCCCTGCCTTAGGGCACTGCTGCGGGGAGATAACCCTGCCAGGCTGCAGGACAAGGTTGTACCGTAATCAGCATTTACGCTTACAGGTCCACCTCAACAGCTACAGCCCTTCCGCTGCTGCTGCCGCCGCCGCCGCCGCACGTCTTGCTTGCTCAATGAAGCCGAAAGCGAAGTGTCAAACTTGAAAAGTAAAATAAAAAAGAAAGAACAAATGGCAGTAATTCACTTTATGCTAAAAAGGTGTGCACATGTGTATACACATCCAATAAAAATACCCAAGCTATAAAAGCGTTCCATTTTCCTTCTGCCTTAATTTAACTTGCACAGCGTTAACTGACACCATTAGATTATCCATCTCCAAAACACACGGTAATAACGTGACTAGGAGGTTTTTGCCTGTTATGCAGTTAGGAGGGACATCTGGCCAGCTGCCCTGCCCAGGAGAGATGCTGCCGAACTGCCAGGGAAACGCGCCATTGAAAGCGAGGCGGTAATCAAGTACTTCAGAGCACTCCCTCATAATATCGGGGGGAAAAAGAAATCCAAAACATTCAGTTTCCTCTCTTGTTAAATGTTACCAACAAACACCTAACTGCTTAAATACACCTAATAAATTGTAGGCTACATCTGTTTGGCAGTTACAGCTTAGAAAATGCAAGTCAGTTTGCAAAACATACAACGCTAGCTTTTTTTTTAAATGTTTCATTTATGATAGAAAGCAGATCACTGAGCTAAGAGATCCCCAGTTAGAGTTTACTTTTAGGAAAAAAAAAAAAAAAAGAATCAAATCCCCAGTGCCGCAATGCATAAGGCCACCAAAAAGGACTGGCAGATTTGCTAATGCATTTGGCTGTACTGAAGTGTGCAGAGGAACGCCATTTTACTACACCTCGACTGTTACAGCTGAGAACCCAAACACTACCGAGGCCATCAACATTTGGAGTATGTCCTGTGCTTGGATCTCTGAAAGGAGGTTGATTTTCTTAAAAAAACAAAAACAAAACCCCAGAGTGCAAAGTCTTGTGCTGATGACTTCTACCACCAAATCCATCATCCCCAAAGATCCACTCTCATGGGAAGTTAACAGAATGCAACTTGGTTGAATGAGCACTATTGCCATTTTTCAAAATCTTTTTCTGAGCAAAGTCACAGTTACACAACTGCGGGGCTTTCAGAGGGCTCAGGTTCTGAATCCTTTCTCAACAAAAACACATCAGCTAACCAGGACATTCCTGCAGTTGCCAGGTTCCTCCTCATCGTCTGCAAAGAAACCACAGAGCCAGCAATAGTATCGAATGGGTCGACATGGACCTCTTCCACAACACCCCCCTCCTCCTCCAAAGGAACATGGCCTTCTGCTCGCCTGATCCGCACAGATCCCAGCATCACACGCTGCAGCCGTCATCACTTGTGGCACAGAGATACCAAAAGGCAGAAAACTACCATTGCACTTGCAAGAAAACACCAGCTCCACGCTCCTCCTCTCTGCGCCCCAGCTCACCTCAAACGCTCACCCAATTCCAAAGGCAGCCAGCACAGAACCTGCAAAACCAGAGAGAAACGCTTCAAGTCGCTTGCCATAGAACACCTTGCTATTCAACAACAGCCTGGCCCGCGACCGGGTCATGCGGTGTCTCCCCTCTGAAGCCTCCGTGGAGCACCTGCAAAAACCCAAGCAAAAAGGCACGTGCCGAGATAGTGCCCGAAACCACAGCTTGCCTGCACCGATCCTCGCCTCACACTCCTTTACCTGGACAGCTCACCTGCCTGGCCTCCATCAGCTCCGGTTGCCACGTTGAGACTCACCCACCAGCTGCAACACCCAAGGAGCATGGGTTGCCTACAACTTCAGCAGCAACACAACACCTCAAAAAGAACCGGTACTTCAGCCCGCCAATCACCGCTCAACCTGCCTGACTCACTGCCTGTGCCCAGATCCCGTCTGGCTCATCACATGGCACCCTCAAATTAAAATACCATAATGGCGGCATATAGCCATCAGTCACATCTTCCCTCTCTCTCTATACCACACACCAACCCACCTTTTTACAGCGTTCTACTTGGCTCTGCTCTGACACCCCGCACACCTGACCCTCCAGCATCTGCAAAAACAGTATGACCAAACAACTCACCTACACGTAGACCAATAGCTTAACAAATTCCAGAGGTCTGGTTCCCATGTAGGAATACCAACTAGAGCCCAACTACGGCCTGCCATTGAAAGAAATACATTAAATCAAACAGCAAGCCCCACACACGTGCAAGCTTGAACACCTGTGAGACGCAACCTGCTCAGCCAGCGCTCTAGCTGCCTCTCCCACACAGCTACGGTCATCCCCTTGGCACCCACAAAATGCTACGGAAATCACCGTCCCCACCCGCTGCCAGTGGCTACTCGCTCCGAGTAAGGCTATACGGGCTTTGCTGAAACAGTTGAATTAGGCATATTAACATTAAACAGTCTGAAACAGGCATATTAACATTAACCATAGACTCTTATAGCTAATCTTTCCCTAACTCTAGCATTGCTACACCCCCAGCTGGAGCAACTCCGACACAGATGTGCACAGATCGACACTGCAAGCAAACGCTACAAGTCACGTGACCCACAGACCTGAGAAAACTCTCACCAAGATACCTGACTCCTGTCCTGGAGTTGCCATCAGGCGAGAAGATCGATGGGGCCACGAGGAAGAATCTACAGCATCCACAGGAAAGTTGCTCGCCATCACCTGTGAGTAAACACTAAGTCCAAAACTGGGAAGATGGATGCACGAGAAGCCAGGCTTAAAGACCTCATAACGTTAAGATGCAGGGAAGAAGTCCCAGAAAAGGGCTCCAGGTAAACAGACTGCTCTCGAGCAGCAAAGCTGAGGCTGCCTTAATCACCACCACAAGAAGGTGACCATGTGTAAACTTCTAATATTCAAGACACACAAGACAGATCTGTGCGTTAGACAATGCAAGACAGGAAGCTCTCAGCATTATGCTGATGAGCCAAGGCTAGCAAGACCCTCGATACTGCTACCTATGTGCCCGGTGGGCACAGAGAACAATAGAGACATCAACACCTGAGTAACGTATGGTACGGGACACAGAAGACAAACTACAAAACCGCACAATAACGCAGACTAACTCTAAAACCGCCCCACCGAGCAGACTCTCATGTTTTGTGGAAAGGACCCCACTCCCTCTCTGCTCAAGCGCATCCCACCTCTGATCAGTCTGCTACACTGATTTTAAAACCCCTGCCTGCCCCACCTGTGCTTCCCCCAACCAACCATCCACCCTGAAAAGATAGCATCAGCCCCTCAACTTCCCTTTCAGAGGGCTGGGGCTCAAAAGCCATCCTTTAAAAAGGCCATACAGGCTACACAGGATAGTGCTGCAATCAACTGCATCCTCTTCATCATCTGCAAACATGGAGCGCTATCGGTCGGCATCACAACAGTCAACGCTGACCTCTTCTGCAATGACACCCTCCTCAGAAATGCCATGATGTTCCACTCGCTCCCAGTCTAACGAGGCTGGCTGTTGTGGCCACCATCACCTATGGCACCTAGAAAACCAGAGAGACAAAGCAACCGTTGTGCCTGGAAGCGGTCGCCCGGTCACAAACAATTCCACACCTCAAAAATAACAGCTGCTGTGGTTTGCTGTTCATTGCTTACCTTGCCCAGTGAGCTCGGGGCAGACATCCTGCTTTGCGTATAGTTTTGTGAGTCGTTTTACACCTTCAAAACACAGCATTAACTAGTCATTGGTGCTCACAGCAACACAATCCCTCCACAGGCACATGCCAACCTACCTTCTCAAAACACTCTGTTCCCCTCCTGCCTTCTGTGTCCGGCTCCCTACTGTCCCTCTGCAGCAACAAGAAAACAAAGTCAACAGGATGCTGACTAATACCCTAACTAACAGCAAACCTTCCCTGTTTGACTTCCTCACTCCACTAACCTGGCAAATCCATGCTTTGTGCTCCAATCTGTGACGCTGAGTCAGCAACATCAGCGAGTTCAAAAAGATGACAAACGGTAATAATACCCTTACTAAGTATACACCCTTCCCTCTTCTTTCGCCTACCCCAATAGCCACATCCCAGACTCATCTTTTTCCCCCAGCACTCTCGCATGGCTCCCCTCACCTCCTGAGCCCTGCCTTCGGGTAAGTGGCCACATCAGCTGTCCGCTCATATAGTCCGTCCTTATCCGATGACTCAGGAACCGTACCCTTCAATCCCAGGCCCACCTCAAGAAAAATACAGAGAGGCACACAGATGTTGCACACTGCTTTCCAAAAGCGAGAGCCCACCATGCAAAACAGACTAACAAATCCCTTTCAGTGACTCACTTGGCAACACAGAGACCCCCCAAAGCCACAAAACCAAAGTGACCAACATTACTCCTCCCCATCACAGCCCGTGACACCCTCCGCTCACCTTTCCTGCTGTGCACTGCTCAACTGTCCTGCTTAGCCTAGGCCTATTACTAAAACTTCAAGAATAAGTCAAACCACCCACCAAGACAAAAAAAGAAATACAGGTACTTCCAGATGACTCAAGTATAGGCACAGACTGATAGGCCAAATGCCAAGGGAGATGTTGGAAACAAATGACCATGGCTGGTGTGATAACAGACTCTCCCTCCGTGGAAAAGAACCCCTAAATGTCTCCATGAACCGCCACATAGAGAAACCTTCAGCAGACAGCATGCTCGAATGAGAGCATGGACACGTACGGGACAGGAGACTGGGCTGCCAGCAGGTGCGTGCATACAAAATCCTAACATTAGCTAACACTGCACTATCTAGTCTTAAGTCAAAACTATATAGTAGTTACAGGAGTCCCGAGTGCAGACAGATGCTGCATATCACTTGATGGCCACAAAATCTCATGGAGACCTCTCAGACCCAAATGCCTAATGAGACACGCTTCTTGCCAAAATACAAGCTTGATGAGGAAAAGCCAAAGGTGATGCAGACCCAGCAACTAAAGTCTCAGTATAGAAGTACGCATTCCTTCAGATGGCAGGACAGTTCTGCCAGGTCGGTCCAACCTGAACACCTGGTTCTAATGCTTGTCCAGTGGTGTTCGTGATCTCTCTCACAGCTTCCCATGTAATAGACAGCTCGCCTGTATGGGACCATGTTTTGCACATCCGAGCCCCTCCGTGCCCCCGCGATAAAAATCAAACACAACAGATAAGGACTCTACTTCATCTCCTCGGCCTCCAAAAGAAGCTTCCTTCCTCTGCTGACAGTCGACGCCGATATCCTTGTGCCATTCCTTGAATGCAGGCTGGCCCTCGGGTGCCCATACTGCCAAAGGAAGAGAAAACGATCACGCTCTTATAATGTGCTCCATCATTCTCTCGTTCCTCAAGAAATCGAAACAAAGCTGCCGTCCCGATCGCTACGTAACAGAAGTTTGTGCAGGGGATGGCCGAGCACATCCCCGTAAATGGAAAATTCTGCTAGGACCCTGCTTTGTTTTTAGGCAACAGCACCTGCCATTGGGGAGCCCCAAACCCCTTTGTGGGTCGCCAGGAAAATCAGAGACAACTAGTTCAAAACATCTGGCAAGTAAGCTATGACCTACAAACACGTACACCCCACCTTATCCCCAAACCGGTCAGATAGCCAGCTTCCTCCCACACAAAACTCGCGTCTTCAACAAATACACCCAACAGAACATTTACACTAAACAGAATGAAATCCTTAGCCTCTGATATGCTCTGAAAGGGACTAGTGCACCCATAAAATATATACTCACGCTATCGACCCACGTACCACGCTTCCTCAGGGTCAGCCCTGCAAAGACTGGAGGAAGCCTGACGCTACCTCCCCAGATGCCCCAGCGCTCTGCTCCCCGCTCTGCCACTCCCATCGTGGGAAAACACTGGTAGGGATATCTGGAAAAAGAAAAAAAAAAAAAGCAGGAAAGAGCCACAGGGACCTGGGTGTCAAAAGAAGACCTGACTTTACCTGCAGGAATAAACAAAAGAAATTGTGCCAAAAAAATCCTAATCAAAACCCAGAAAAATATCAAAAGGTAGAAAGCTCAAAAAGACAGGATATTGTACCATTCAGCAACTGAGACTGCCCAACAGATGAAGCCACAAAGACAAGAGGTCTGCCACAAGAGCGCCTCCAGAACCTTGAGCCTGATTCCCTCCAAAGCCTCTTAGAAAAAATCACAACGGCATGTCACGGTGACTCAGAGATCTCAAATGAACACCTTATGACTACAGAAACTGGTGCTAAACACACAACAGATAAAGAAGAACAAGAGAACATAACTGTCATCACCAATACTGGGGCAAACCTCATTGGACACTTAAGGAAAAAGGCAAAAAGGGAGTCACAGAAAAAGCTTGCATGCCTGGAACTGCAATAAGAGACAGACCCCCAGCTGGAGATTGCTACGAGCACAAAGAACACACATCCTCTTCTCCAACAAGTTCCCGGGAAGACAGCGACACAAGACAGCTGGAAACAAGTGACTGGTCAATGCCTCTGAGTAACAATGACTGTAACATCCAGATGAACTGTGAAGCGACAGATGCAAAAATTAAGTCAGGGAATGAAGTACGCAAAAGGCACGGAGGAGCAAAGACCTCAGAGTTCCAGGGCATACGTTTTATTGTATCTTAACGTACCTCATGCGTCCTGAGATGACACTCTTCTGACATTCAGCCCTGTGTGTTGCAATGTGGACGCCTGGACAGTTTACACCACATCTCTCATGACTTTGTCACAACCTCACGTCAGCTGCCGAGAGATCAAAACAGAACAGACCTCATCGACATCCAAATCCAACAGCAAAACCCATCTGAGAAAGGCTGATGATCCCACCTCCCTTTCCCAATCATCCTCTGGTACCAAAACTTTAGAACCCCCTTCTCTTCTCCTGAACTCTCAGGGAAGGAACCCCACCTGTTCCCAATGGCTCTTGCCCTACATTTGCCCCTGGGCCTGCCACTACTCTTCCAAGGTCTGCCCTACATTCTGTGAGCACCTATCTTCCATCTTCTCACAGGCACCAGGCTCTGCTACAGGCCCACAAAATAAGGGAAGTCCTGACACTTATCACCTACAAGGGCCTGCTACAGCTGCAAAGGTTCTAGGGACAACAATGTACTCTATGGGCGATAAAGAAAAGCAATGAACTGCTCCATACCCTGAAAGACACTACGCCTTACGTCCCTGTTGCTTTCTTGAGGAATGCTAAAACGCCAAATACAGATGCATGCAACATACTCACCCTATCCCCTACCGCAGCAACTCACTAGCAGGCCTATTAAGAGATAATGTCAACAGTAAACAGCAAAGCTAGCTAAAAAAGCCAAGGTACCATCTTCAGTAATATCAGGAATTCCAACAAAATAACATGCACTTACAACGAAAAAAAAACCAAACGAAACACCATATTATTAAACCACCTTACCACCCCTAAACACCCAAAACAACATCACATGAGAAGAAAAAGCAGGACACAAGCGAACTTTCTAGTACAGATGCCGCCAAACACTACCAAGCTCTGAAATCCTTACCTCAGACAAACACCTCCACTTCTCTGAAAGTCAAAACACGCCTACCCAAAGAGCTGAGACAGCTCAAAAGCTACTCACCCCAAGGAACAAGAGAGCACCAACACCAGAGCAACCCAGGAGCCGCAGGAACGCCCCGAGCAGAGCCCGCGGCTCGGGTACCGCGGGCCCCGCCCAGCGCCCTTCCCACAATCCCCTGGGAAAGGGGCGGGGGGAGCCCTCAGGGACTGTGAGGGCGGCTGGAAGAGCCGCAGGGCGTTATACACCGGCCTGAAGGTCACGGCGGAGGCAGCTCAGGCCACCGGCAGGGTGGGGCCTGCCGCTAAGCGGGGGGGCCAGCGCCACCCTCCCCGAGTAGTCGCCCGGGGGCGTGGCCTGTCGCTAGGGAGCTGGAGGACTTCCGGCCTGTGGGGTGTGGGTTCCGGAGGGCCGCCGGCCCGGGGGGTGCCCGTTTCGGAGGACTGCTGGGAGGCCCCGGGGCGCGGTGGGCGCCCGGCTCGGGTGCCGATGGCCGCTCCCGGTGCCGGGCGCGGCGGGGAGCCCGCCGTAGCCCCGGCGGTGCCGGTTGGCCCTCCGGCCGCCGCTCTCTCGGGCCCGGCGGCGGCCCGGCCCCCGCGAGGGCGTTCTTCCGCGGCCGGGGCCTGCCCCGCGGGTAGCGGCGGCGGCTGCCCGCCCGCGGGCCCGGGCGGCGCTCGGTGGGGGCTGCGCGGGCGGGGGCTCTGATGGCGGGGCGGGGGACAGCGCTGTACCGCGCGTACCCGGGCCGCCCCCCTCGGCAGCCGTGAGCGGTGCTTAAGGCCGGGCCAGGCCGGGCGGCGCCGAGGGCTGGGCCGGGCCGGGCCGTGCTGCGGCTGCCACCGGCTCCCTCGGCTGCCACCGCGGCGGCTCCGGTCGGTGCGGCCCCGTGTTCCAGCGGCCCGGTTGAATAATTTTCTCTTAGAGTGCAGCGAGCGCCCGGGGAGGATCCCGGTTCCCTGCGGCTGCAGGAGAAAGGAAGGAGAAGGAGATGGAGCGCTGGAAAGAGCCTGCGGCAGAAGGGGAGGTCGAGTCACGGTTTTGTATTCGGAATTAGAAGCCCGTCTAGGTCTGTAATTACCGTCATTGCAGTAAGACGTTTTACAGTAAACCGCTCCCAGCGAGCGCTCTGTGCCGCCTTTGTACCTGGAAATGTCTGCGATGACAGTACCGCCCGGGCCTCAGTAACGCATCGGTTTAACATCGCTGTTATTCGATAAGTAAGAGGCATTAACGATGCCCAGTTAGTGTCGTAAACGTTTTTAAAATTCAATTTAACTGTGTACTACTCAAATTTAACTTGCACTGGGTTTATTTTAGCTCTACTTGGAAGTCATTAATAGCGGTAGTTGGGGGGGGGGGGGCGCTCCCCCAAAGTGGCTGTGGTTATGTTTGGGCAGTCGTGGTGCTCCATTAGTTTTCTAATTTTTTTTAAATCTAAATCTTTTAATGTTGTTAGTTCCAGTTGGGAATCGCCACCACCTGTGAATTTTTTTAACACTTACGTTTGAACATAGCATTATTTAACGGCTCACCTTTATTTCTCTTTATTTAAAAATCTAAAGTTTAGATTACTGTTTGGGTTCAAAGCGGGAGTTGTCACTGCCTCTGAACTTACTTACAGCCCAGTTATAATTTAAGTATTAACCGCTCATGATTTAGCTTTCCAGTTCAATTTTCATTTTGGAGTCTAAAACTTCCTTATTTTGTTTCTGATTGGGAGTCATTAATGCCTGCAATTGATTTAATAATGGCTCTATTTAGATTTAGCTATTGATGACTCGCAACTGGTTTTCTATATTTATCACTTAAAAAAGGGTTGCAGAATTATTTTTTCTTAATTACAATACAGATTAGGAATAATGACTACCTAGTTCGTTAAGTAATAGCTGCGATTAAATTTAGTCATGACTCATCCCTAAATAATATTTCCTTTATTTATTTGCACTCTAAAGTTTAAATCATTACTTTACTACTAAGTGGGTTTGACAAGTGCCTGTGAGTGCCTCTGCTTTGCCTGCACTGGGTCCCCAGGAAACAGCCTCTTGCCCTGACCAGAGTTTGCAGCAGCCCGTTGTCATCCCAGCTCCTTGCCCTCGAGAAAGCGGCTGCCTGAAGCGGCAGCTGAACCACTGCTGCCCAAAGGGGAAAGAAATGACTTGGGGTAAAGCCCTCCATGCCGCCTGCGTCCCGTGCAGAGGCGATGACCGCAGCAGCCTGTACGCTGTTGGGGCCAAGCTAACAACCTGAGAAGGAGTCACAGGGTGTAGCTGTTCCTGCAAGAACCATATTTTCCAGCCTGGCTGGACAGAGTAAGAGGCAAGAAAGAGGGGCCTGCCGGGATCCTGGAGAGGCAGAAGCGCTGTAGATTGTGCTTCGGCTGTTTCGCTCTTTGTCTTCGGCAGAGTTACTTCCCGGAGGGTGGGAGACAGGTGTGTTTTCTCTGTAAGCAGCAGTACTCACACCATGCAGAGGGCACTATAAAGCAGCAATGAAGAGCGAGGATGGCCTGCCAAGATGGTAGGAGTAACATGGAGCACCTAAAGCATTAGCCAGGCAGAGCTTGCAGCTAACCTTGTGTCATGGTTTAAACCCAGCTGGCAACTAAGCACCACACAACCGCTCACTTCCCCCCACCCCAGTGGGACAGGGGAGAGAATCAGAAGGGTAAGAGTGAGAAAAGTCCTGGGTTGAGATTAAAAACAGTTCAACAACCACCAACCACCAGTAAGGAATAGAAAACAAAACAAAAAAAAAAAAGAACCAAAACAAAAAAAAAGACCCGTGATACAAATGAAAACAATTGCTCACCACCAACGCAGGCAGCCCATAAGCAGCGGCCCCCCTGCCAGCCTTCCCCCCTGGTTTTATTACTGCACATGACATCATATGGTCTGAGTATCCCTGGGGTCCCCTGTCCCAGCTGCGTCCCCTCCCAGCCTGCTCGCTAGCAGGGCTGTGCGAGGAGTAGAAGAGCCCCCAAACGCTCTGCAAGCGCTGCTCAGTGGTAACTGACACAGCCCTGCCTCAGCAACAGTTTCCAAGCACAAATCCAGAACACAGGAGGAGGGAGCGTGGGGTGGAAGTGGGGTGCAGGGAAGTGGGTGGGTGGTGTCAGAGTTTGGGTGGGGGCACTGGGCAGTGCCTTGGGGGTCCAGAAGCAGAGGAGTTATGGGGGGCAGTGCCGAATATGGGGGGGGGGGGCACAAGATAGGAGGGCAGGGGATGTGGGGTGCCTGTCACAGGGAAAAAACGCGGGAAAGCTTAGCACAGAGGAACATTTCAGTAGAAAGCGTTTGGCAGGGCAAAGAGGCACACAGAGGAGGATGGTGGGGGGAGACGGACACAGACAGGGAATGTGTGGGTAGAAAGGCACAGAGGGGGGCATGCATGGGGATGACCTACACCAGAGGATCCACCTGGAATAATCCACAGCAGGTACCTCACCTAGGATAACCTGCAACAGATAATCCACTCCGGATAACTAACCCGCACCAGATAATGCACACCGGATAACCCCCCAGTGATGCCCATCAAACTGCCACCGTTTCACCCCAAATTTTCCTCAAATTGGGGTTTTGGTGGGGTTTCTTTGGGGCTTGGCTTTTTTGGAGTTTTTTTGTTTGTTTGTGTTTGGTTTTGTTGGGGTTGGTTTATTTGTTTGTTTTTTGCTTTTCCATAATATAAAAATGAGGGGGGTTTTTTTGGGTTTTTTTTTGTTTTTTTTCCCAAAGTATTCAATTCCGGGGTTCTTTGGCACTTTTCCACAAAATTGGTGATTTTTGCTTTTGTGCATGAAAATGGGGGGTGGGGGTGGGGGGTGGGGTGTCTGTTGGAGGTTTCTGTTTGTTTGTTTAGTTTCCCCCGGCCTACCTTGACTTTGCAGCTGGAAGCGCAGGCCCTGCAGCAAAGCGAGGACAAGAAACAAGGGAAAGCAGGGCAGGCAAAGGCAGAAGAAAACGCCAAAGTGGGCGCTCGTGAGGGAGAGGGCAGGGCTCTCCCCACGCCGCGAGGGCCCCCCCGAGAACCTGTAACCGACCCTCCCAGGGTCCTGCCGCACGTCTGGGCTCCGCTGAAGGTTTCGGCGCTACTCACGCCTTCCAGGGCTGATGTCGCCATCTCGGGAATCCCTTGCCTCCTAGGAGCACCGCAAAGGCCACGGCCCTTGCTGTGGTCTTATGGACTGTAACCCCATGCACCTGCGTTTGGCAAAAAGGGCTGTTCAGAGATGACAGTCTTAAAAAAGGGGGCTACAAATCAACTACCTCCCTGGGCATAGAAGGAAATTTTAAGAAGCGATGACGTACGGGATGGACAGGAAAGAACTAAAAAGAGAGACAGCAATGGAGATAAAAGTAGACATAGAAGCAACGTTTTAAAAGCCAAGGTGTTAAGAGAGGAAAGAATTAAACAATATTGATAGTGAATGAAAACACAGGCATAGAAAGAAAATTTTAAAGGCAAAAGCGCTAAGGAGAGACAAAAAATAATGTAGAGATTAAAAGAGCAAATAGGATAAAGGTAGAGAGATTAAGGAAATCTTACGGAAAAAAATGAAAAAAACAATGGGGATTAAGGAAGTAAGAAGAAACTAAGAAATAGTGACAGAAAATAAAATGGAGATGTAGAAGGAAAATCTGAAAAGCACCGGCAGTAAGAAAACACAAGAAATAACTAAAAGAGCGAATGGAAAACAAGTCAGCATAGAAAACTTGTAAAAAGCGAGGGGAATAGAGAAATAAAGGGCAAAAATAAAAAATAGGGACAGCAAACAAAAAGAGATGGAGAAAAAATCTAAAAAGCAAGGGCATTAAGGAAAGACAAATAATTAAAAGATTAATACAGCAAAATAAAGACAGCAGATGGGATAAAAGTAGGCAGAAAATTTTAAAAGCAATAGTGATTAAGGAAATAAGGAAAACATTTAAAAATAGTGACAGTGAACTAAATGGGAGACATAGAAAAAATTTGAGAATTGAGGGGCACTAGGGAAATAAAGGGAAAAATTAAAAATTAGGGCCAGCAAACAAACAGGAGCAGAAAGAAAATTTAAATGCAGTGGTGCTAAGGAAAGACAAGCAATAATTTTAAGAAACAGCGAAGGGAATAAAAGTAGGCATAGAAAGAACATTTAAAAAACGATGGGGATTAGGGAAATAAAAGGCAAAAATTAAAAATAGGGACGGCAATCTAAAAGAGATGGAGAAAGCCATGGCACTAAAGAAAGAGAAGAAATAATTTGAAAAAGACAGCAAAGGGAATAAAAATAGGCATAGAAAAAAAGATTTAAGAAGTGAGGGGGATTATGGAAATGTCCTGGTTTCAGCTGGGATAGAGTTAATTTTCTTCATGGTGGCTGGTATGGGGCTGTGTTTCGGATTTGTGCTGAAAACAGTGTTGATAATATGGAGATGTTTTGGTTGTTGCTAAGTAGTGATTATACTAGTCAAGGACTTTTTCAGCTTCCCATGCTCTGCCGGGTGCACAAGGGGCTGGGAGGGGACACAGCCCCCAGCTGGCCAGGGGCATATTCCATGCCATATGGTGTCATGCTCAGTATATAAAGCTGGGGGAAGAAGGAAGGAAGGAAGGAAGGGGGGGACATTTGGAGCGATGGCATTTGTCTTCCCAGGTAACCACTGCACGTGGTGGAGCCCTGCCTTCCTGGAGATGGCTGAACACCTGCCTGCTGATGGGAAGGTGTGAATGAATTCCTTGTGTTGCTTTGCTTGCATGCATGGCTTTTGCTTTACCTATTGAACTGACTTTGTCTCGACCCATGAGTTTCCTCACTTTCACCCTTCTGATTCTCTCCCCCATCCCACAGGGGAGGGAGTAAGCGGGCAGCTGCGTGGTGCTTGGTTGCTGACTAGGGTTAAACCATGACAGGAAATAAAAATCAAAAAATAGGGACAGCAAACCAGAAGAGATTGACAAAGAAAATTTATAAAGCGATGGCACTAAGGAAAGACCAATACTTGAAAGAAACGACAGCAAAATAAAGACAGGAAACTGGATAAAAGAAACAATCTAAATAGGGTCAGGGATTAGGGAAATAAAGAGAAAAATTAAAAAAATAGGGAGAGCAAAATAAAAGAAAATTTAAAAAGCAAAGGTACTAATAAAGACAAGAAATAATCATAAAACAAAGACAGCATATGGAATAAAAGTAGACAGAAAATTTTAGAAGCAAATAGGATTAAGAAAATAAAGAAAAAAAAATTTAAAAAGCAACGGTGAAGTAAAATGGAAATGTAGAAAGAAAATTTAAAAAGTGTTGTGGTTTAGCCCCAGTTAGCAACTAAGCACCAACCAGCCGCTCGCTCGCTCCCCCCCGGTAGGATGGGGGAGAGAATTGGAAGAGTAAAAGTGAGAAAACTCATGGGTTGAGATAAGAAGAGTTTAATAATTAAAATAAAACAGTAATAGTAGTAATAATAATACTAACAATAATAATATAATGAAAAGGAAAATAATGAGAGAGAGAAAGAGATGAAACCTGAGGAGGGGGAAAAAAGCCTTCTTGGAAAAACTCAGGAGGAGATCTGAGCCAGCGATAGACATCTCTGGGGTACCAGATACCAAATAGAAACAGACTATAAGACAGAAAACAAATAGACTGCTGTGGAGCACAAAGATGGCTTTGACAAAGGTTCTGACAGAACAAGAGTCATAGTCACAGGGATTAGATTGGTCCCAGCAGGAGCCGGAAGGGGAAATGCCGTCAGCAGGCAGGCGCTGGCAGGGGAAATGCCATCGGCATGCAGTTGACTACAAGGGAAATGCTGTCGGCATGCAGGTGAAATGCCTTTGAGGAAGTGCCAAGTGCTCCAGCTTACGCAAACAAGCTGTGTACTGTGCTTCCTGAGATTTCCAGTGATGTACACATTATTTTCGTATACCCTGAAAAATACTGTCTTAAATTTGAAGGTCATGGCAATTATTTGTATGGTCTTTTAATGAGAAAAATAAATGTGTCTATGTATATGTGTGGAAAAATCTATGTGTGTGTATATATGGTGTTCAAATCAATGGCTGACACTGGGTGGTTTTGGTATAAACTCAGATTTTGAGTTCTTTGGAAAATGGACAAAATGATATTTGAGAACTCACATTGTATTTGTCCTGGTTTCAGCTGGGATAGAATTAATTTTCTTCAGAGTAGCTTGTAGGGGCCTATGTTTTGGATATGTGCTAAAAACAGTTTTGATAATGTGGAGACGTTTTAGTTGGTGCTGAGTAGTGCTTACACTAGTCAAGGACTGTGGAGGAGTGGCTAGCTAACAGAGGCCACAACGTATATATGAGCAACCCAAGCTGTCTCAGGGAGTATTGAGCGCCCGCCGTCCTTGAGGCAACCTTGAGAGCAAGGGGGAGGAGACTGGGTTTTGGCGGGCTGGCGAGCAGAAACTTGAGGGGTGGGTCTGGGCGGTCCGAGGCGCGTGGTCAGCAACGTCGAACGAATCGGAATGTCCTAAGGGGCGCGTGAACAGGAGCTCACCACCAATCAGATTGTTTGTTTAAGCGCGTGATCGTTTGTAGCTCTATATATTCTGTAACGACGGTTAATAAAGTGAGGCTGATGCTTGTACTCATATTGAGATTGTCATCAGTAACTCCGGACCGCCGCCCCGACTCCGACATCTGGTAGCAGAGGATGGTTGATTTCCGAAGCAGCGGATGGTTGATTTCCGAACCAGCGGATGGTTGATTTCCGAACCTCGAGACTGCGGTAAGAGCAGCGAGAGAGGGGGAGTCGGGAGAAAAGGCGGCTGGGAGAGTACTACCGATACGGGGTAGATACAGAGCGCCTGGCCAGCGCCTCCCAGAGGGAGCGACTGCTATTATGGAAGGGGAAGCAGCCGCTATGTTGCTCGTAAGCATACTCTCTAAGAGAGGGATCGAGACAACGGTGAAACAGCTGACCAAGTTAATAAAGTTGGGACAGCGGATGGGACATTTTAAGGACACTCACACGTTGTTTTCCGTGCTTGAATGGCGAGAGTTAGGCGATACGATGTGGCGAAAGACCATTGAAGGCGATGAGAAGGTGGAAAAGGAAGTAAAATCGGTGCGTGAGCTCTGGAAAGATGTTCTAGAGACGCTAAAAGCTATGAAAGCAGAAAGAGAGGTCGCGTGCGCAGCTGCGCAGATGCTCGCGCCTACGCCGGAAAAAACGAAGAGTGCGGAACCGAAGCATGGGTTAGTTGCTCGGTTGTCCGGACCCCCTCCTCTCACTTGTCGAGGGGTGGTGGTGACCCCCTGTAAAGATGCCATCGAACTGAGGGGAAGAGTGGAAGGAGAGACTCTTTCAAGGGAAGCTGGCGGGGTCTCTCCCCCGAATGTTCCAGCTCCGGCTCCCTTGCAGGGAGGGGCAGGAGTGGTAAGGGCGGAAATTACTCGGGCGGGTGAAAAGGAGGAGGGCTGCCGGTCAGCGCCTCCCTGTTCTCCGCCGGTAAAGCCAGAGGAAGAAAAAGCGGCGCCCTTCGCACCGCCTCTCTACCCTCCCCTACTGCCATCCGACACCTCCTCTGCGTCGTCAACACCCCCAGCTGGAGAGGCAGAGAAGAGATCTACCGGAGAGACGAAAAAACTCCTCAAGGAGGTGGTTCGAGAGCTAAAGAACTTGACGACGACGCTTCAGCAAGAGACTCTGGTTAAGAAGCGAGCTGGGACGGAGGACTGTACCCCCCCCGTCTTTCTGGGCCTCCAGCGGTAACTCGACCTGGCCGTTGGAGTGGTATTGTTAGAGACGCCCTCTTAGATGGGCAGTGGGAGGTGGCCTCGGGTCTTGGTCCGTTGGCTTGCCCCGTTGTACCAACACAGGGAGGGCAAAAATGGGAACCCCATGATTGGAAAATTTTACAGCAGGCAAAAAATACTATTTCTCAGTATGGGGTAAAATCCGAAGCCGCACGGCAAATTGTAATTTGGCTTTTCAATGCAGACGTACTCTGTCCTTATGACTGCCAAGCGTTAATGCGATTATTGTTAACTCCTACCCAATTTTTGTTGTGGGGCTCCTCTTGGTCTCAGCGAGCGGCTGCCGCCGTTGCCCAACACCAACAATTGGGAGACCCTCTTTATGGGATAACGGTTGAGATGTTGGTGGGAGGAGGTCAATTTGCTGATCACCATGTTCAAATGACCTTTCCAACCAATATATTGCAGCTCTCTGCAAAAAATTGCTTTAGAAGCCTTTTTAAGCCTCCCAGGGTCGTCAGCCCCTTCCTTTAGCACTCTAACTCAAGGCCCTAGAAGTCTGGCAAATGGATGTTACACATGTGCCCGAATTTGGGAAGCTTAAATATGTCCACGTGTCAATTGATACTTTCTCTAAATGTCTCTGGGCCACGGCACTGCCTGGGGAGAAAGCTCAACATGTGTGTAAGCATCTTTTGGCCTGTTTTGCTGTTATGGGTGTACCTGAACAAGTAAAGACGGATAATGGCCCTTCATATACTAGTGAGAAAGTTCGAAAATTTATGCAAATGTGGGGTATTAAACACGTAACTGGAATCCCATACTCCTACAGGACAAGGGGTTATAGAAAGAGCCCATCAGGTGATCAAAGATTATCTGGCAAAACAAAAGGATGTGGAAAAAGATCCCCAAATGAGATTGTTGAAGGTTTTGTTTACTTTAAATTATCTCAGTATTATGGGAGATAGGGGAGAGCCTGCAATAGTTATTCACAACCGTCAACTTGCACTGAGCGATCACACAACTCTGCCAAGGCTAAGAGTAAATTATCGTGACCCGCGTACCGGGGAATGGAAGGGACCTGTGTCGGTCATATTTAATGGGAGAGGATATATGTGTGTCTCCACAGGTGAGGGACCAATATGGGTACCTAGTCGTGCAGTGAGACCAGCGCTGGGAAGGTGATGTCGGAATCAACCAGCGTGAACACAGAGTGTCCAGATTGTAAGCAATGTCATCCCTGGGTTCTTGTTGAATGTCAAGGTTGTGATCAACGTTCTTGGATAAATTCATCCATCTGTGTATGTAAGTGGTGTGAACTGTGCGTTAGACAACAGGGGCAGACGGTAAGACTTTTACGGGTCACTGGCCACGTAGCCCCTGACTCCGAGTCAGAAGTACTTTGGGGAATAGCGTGGCGACGACTTGTGTTAAGGGAACAATTCAACAACCCAACAGTACTAAAAATAGAGTGCCAAAGAGACTGTTTAGTCCCTATAAACTGGAAAGTAGCCCCTGAACGGTGGGAACAAACTAAGAGAAAATGTCAAAAGAGGTTTGCCTGGAAAACAAAACAAAAGAAGTGATGACGCTCACATTCTTGACTATTATGTTAATTACCGTAAGCGAAGGAATACATAGAATTGACCCTAGAGAGAATATGTGGGTTGCATGGGCAAATTACTCAGGGCAAAGTGCGTTTTGCTTATCCATGAGTCGGCCAGAAAACCCTTTTCAGACGTGTCTGATTGGGATACCCGTTGTAATAGAGGATGTAATTAACGAGTATGCGAATTGGTGGAACGGAGCCATAGAATACACTGGTCCCTACACTCAGTCCGGGGAATCAAATACACGACCTGTGTGTAACAATTCAGCCATTCAAAAGGGGTTTATAAAAGGTCTAAACCATACCTCCCCAATTCCCTTGCAAGAAATAGATCTAATGGCTAGCGTTCAACCATGGTTTGCTGAGGTTACTTGGAGTGACAATAGGGACACTTCCTTTTAATGGATCTGGAGTTATCTCCTTTGGGGAGCCAGGGTATAATAACCCATATAACGCGAAGTTAATTCTGTGGCAAAACGTCAGTGGATACGATCAAGTCTGGCAAAAAGACGATCTCACTTGTCATGAATTGGTCAATACGAGTGGAGGCCACTTACTTCCCCCTGGTTTGTTTCTTATTTGTGGGGAACGTGCCTGGCCCGGCATTCCCCTGAATCCAGTGGGTGGACCTTGTTATATAGGAAAGCTCACTATGTTTACCCCAAGCGCCCGAGACCTTATCGGGCACCTAAACAGAACCTTTTCGAAACAACAAAAAAGGTCTGTATCGTGGTTTGGTGAAAACTGTCAGGATGAAGTTAAAATATGGGGCACGGGTACTCAGGCCCTAGTTTCGTTGTTATTTCCTCAACTAGCTTCTAAGCGAAATGCACAAAATATAAAGAATCTAGCCTGTTGGGCAGAAAAACAATTTAATTTAACATCAGAAATGATATCTGGTCTCCTGACCGATTTAGACAGTGTCCGACACACGGTTTTACAAGACCGCGCTGCCATTGACTTTCTGCTTCTGGCACACGGACATGGATGTGAGGACTTTGAGGGAATGTGTTGTTTTAACCTCTCTGATCACTCCAGTTCCATACATGAAAAACTAAAACAGTTACAAGACAACTTCAATAAGATCACCATAACTGAATCAGGGCTTGATGCATGGCTAAAAGGGTTAGGCGTAACGGGATGGTTAATGGATGTTGTAAAAGCTCTTTTCATGTTAATCTTAGTTGGGGTATTAATTTTGCTCATGTTAAGCTGTGTTTTTGGATGTATAAAATCACTTGTAAACCGCCTTTTGACCCACGCTTGGCTTGCTCAAGAAGAAGAGAAGGGAATTGTGGAGGAGTGGCTAGCTAACAGAGGCCACAACGTATATATGAGCAACCCAAGCTGTCTCAGGGAGTATTGAGCGCCCGCCGTCCTTGAGGCAACCTTGAGAGCAAGGGGGAGGAGACTGGGTTTTGGCGGGCTGGCGAGCAGAAACTTGAGGGGTGGGTCTGGGCGGTCCGAGGCGCGTGGTCAGCAACGTCGAACGAATCGGAATGTCCTAAGGGGCGTGTGAACAGGAGCTCACCACCAATCAGATTGTTTGTTTAAGCGCGTGATCGTTTGTAGCTCTATATATTCTGTAACGACGGTTAATAAAGTGAGGCTGATGCTTGTACTCATATTGAGATTGTCATCAGTAACTCTGGACCGCCGCCCCGACTCCGACAAAGGACTTTTTCAGCTTCCCATGCTCTGCCAGGGGCACAAGAAGCTGGGAGGGGGCACAGCCAAGACAGCTGATCCAAACTGAGCAAAGGGATATTCCATATCATACGAGGTCAAGCTCAGTATATAAAGCTGGGGGAAGAAGAAGGAAGGGGGCACGTTCGGAGTTATGGTGTTTGTCTTCCCAAGTAACCGTTACACGTGATGGAGCCCTGCTTTCCTGGAGATGGCTGAACACCTGCCTGCTGATGGGAAGGAGGGAATGAATTCCTTGTGTTGCTTTGCTTCCATGCGCGATTTTTGCTTTACCTATTAAACTGTCTTTATCTCAACCCATGAGTTTTCTCACTTTTACTCTTCTGATTCTCTCCCCTATCCCACCGGGAGGAGTGAGCGAGTGGCTGTGTGGTACTTGGTTGCTGGCTGGAGCTAAACTATGACAGCATTAACCTGAGGGATTCAGGTTTAATGATGTGCAGATTTAATTTCTACTCTTTAACACCAGCTGGGGCCAGAGAGCTGGACATGTTTTGAGAACAAAGGTTGTATGGACACCTGTGCCCATTGACAGTTGCTTAGCTAAATTAGTCACAGGACGCAAGTCACAGATGGATCTTTATGGCTCGCTCAAGCACACTTTCCTTTACATCTCTTTTTTTCTGCTGATAATTAATGCAGATTGTAATTTTCAGAGGCATCACTACCAACTGCTTCACTTTGCCTCTCCTGAGTTGTGTTGTGCTGGTAGACAGCAATCATCCCACATCTCAGGAAAAACTTAGAAATAGCTTTAAAGATCTACAGTGTTTGTTCTAAGCAACTGCATTGTGTTGTTTTGCAATATACAAATATAGGGAAATATTTCTTTATTAAATAAAACATGGCTAAAGGTACTAGGCAGTCTGACTCACCAAACGCCATAATTTGATAGCTGTAATTTAATTTTAATGATTTTTGGGGTTTTTTTGTGTTATTATACTCATCACAATAAAACGTCAGCTTAAAAACTGGCTATTCATTGGTAACCCAGTGCTGATTGTATTGTTATTTGGTATGTTAATCTCCTTTACAAAGCACCACCATCACATGATTCCCAAACTCATAGTCCAGTATTATTGTCATGGTTCACTTCTTAAATATTCCAAAATCAAAGACAGGGAGGAAGAGATATCTCCTGGCATCTGCTTTTATATCTAGTAGTGAACCTTTGTAGGGCTAAATGAAAGCTCATTTCACAACCTGCCTGAATTCTGTTTTCTTTACAACAATCGATGAAATTTCTAAGCTTTCAAGCATTCAAGAAACTCTTTGGGAACACCACCTTTCCCTATGTATTCACACAAAGAACAATCCCTGCAAGAAGGTGTTTTCATCATCAGAGAGGGAGCAGGAGCTACATGTGAACTGTAGCTGAGCTTCCCTTTTGCTGGTGGTTAGCAGCTGTTGTGTACTGCAGACACTACAGAATGTGTTACTAGATGTGAAGCCAGGAGGCACGTGAGAGGTACATACCATGCTGTTGCTTGGAAATTATGCGCATTGTCATTGCCAAGATGCAGATCAAAACTGTAGTTTTGTGAGCAGGGTTTGTACAATAATTTGTTTACTTGAGGTAATGGAGCATCTCTCATCTACTTGCTCCTTACAAAGCCAAGACTTTTGCATTTGTAACCGCCAACCAGGCAGCCTGCTAAGCCCATAGGAACACTGACAGACTGAATTGATTGTACCAAGCACCTACATTTCCAGTAAGGCCACAAAGGGAGGTAATTGCCTGACTTTGGCACTGTGAAGAGCAACTTTGAGCCTACCTTTTCTTAGTTGACTTTAAAGGGAAGGTAGGTGCTCACCATAGAGACTCTTTCTAATCCTGCCCTCAGAGCTGGGGGTTGTTCAGTAGTAGGAAAACATGTGCGTTTTTTTGAGTGTAAAGTCAAAACCAAGATACACCTCTCGAGAGAAATCTCTCTTCCCGCCCCCCCTTTGTCACATTTGTTGTGATACTAAGGCAAAAGAAGTACGTTGCTAACTTCTTTTAGTAGTCAGCTGGTGTAGCTGGAAGAAAATAGGCCAGCTTGTGTCATACAACCCTTTCTTCAGGTCTTTAACTCATCAGTCAGATAATAGCGAACAACTAAAAACCCTTTGAAAATGCTGTGGATATCGTGTCTCCCAACTTCATCTCTCTTTCTTCTGTTTCTCTTGTGCTTCGCTGGCCAGAATGGTACGTACAACACAAGTTTAATATTTTTTTTTCTTTTCTTTTCTTTTCTTTTCTTTTCTTTTCTTTTCTTTTCTTTTCTTTTCTTTTCTTTTCTTTTCTTTTCTTTTCTTTTCTTTTCTTTTCTTTTCTTTTCTTTTCTTTTCTTTTCTTTTTTCTTTTCTTTTCTTTTCTTTTCTTTTCTTTTCTTTTTTCTTTTCTTTTCTTTTCTTTTCTTTTCTTTTCTTTTCTTTTCTTTTCTTTTCTTTTCTTTTCTTTTCTTTTCTTTTCTTTTCTTTTCTTTTCTTTTCTTTTCTTTTCTTTTCTTTTCTTTTCTTTTCTTTTTCCCCCCTTAGTCTATTGTCTCAGACAGGTTCCTGGCAAAGTCACCATTAGCAAAACCAGGTGGAGCTTTGAAAAACATTCTCTGAAATTATAGAATGAGCTTTTAGAAAAAAATGAAATATTATCGTGATCAGAACTTTTCTTTTGTACACAGAAATTACTTTATGTAGAAAGAGTGGAAGCTGTTTTCCCAGTAAGTCAACATGAACTGTATCTGTATTGTTCAGGTTGACTGGGGGAGCTCACTACTGGATAGAAATGAATATTGATATTTACTAGGGACAGAATTATTGAAGGTGTAATAAAACCTTACTAGAAATAGCCATTGCTGAATATTGTTGTAGCTATTGAGAGCACAAGCTGGAGGCACACTCAGGGAAAACAGTGTGAATCTCTGAGGAGAACAGGCTGAGGAAAAAGATGTCTCCGAACAGTCAGCCCTTTTTTCCCCCATGACCATTGACAATAACTGGAAAGGATGGTGACTTGAGGAAAAAATATTATCCATAAATCGGCATGTCTGAAAGGAAGATGCAATGAAACTGAAGAGAATATTTCTTTTGAGTGTCTTTGCTATTCTTTAGTTAGTGGTTGTTGAGGAGTCAATACTGATTTCTGCAAATATAATTTAACTCTTGAACTTCTACCCTGATCTTCTGGAGAAAACAATTGACAGTCTGCAGCTGCTTGTCATTAGCTGTGTGGGTTCTTAGATCATGTAAGTCTGGGTCAGCTTAGAAGGACTGATTTTAGGCTGATGCAGATGAATTTCCCGGGCTTTCCTTCCCCGCTTGTAAAGGCTGAGTGCTCTGCGTTTCTCCAGCCTTCTCCATCACTCCATTTCTCTGCTGCTTTGGAAGGTAATTGCTGACAACTTCTCAGCTGCCTTAATTCCTTCTCTAAGTGCTGTAGGAGGAATGTCCTCGTATCCGGTCAGGTTGGATTGACCGCCTGTATCTAAAATTCCATGATCTGTTCTTTCTGTGTTTGACTTCTGTGTTCGGTCCCTTATTAAAATAAATTGTTTTAAGTATGTAGGGATCCTTAATTTGCTTGTCAACACTGAATAATTCTACCCTTTCTATACTATGTTAGTCCTAGATATGCAATACTCTATATTTAATTTTTCTTCCCTTGCTTTCAACGCAATTTCTTTCCATTTGACCCCTCTGTTCCCTGCTATTCATTGCATAAGTACTTACTGTTCAGTTTCTTTTGATATTGAGGTTATTAGAGACCTCAAAGGGTCTCATATATTTCTATACCTTTGTTTCTTAGTATAGTCTTCCTAAAAGGCTACATTATCCAGTTTCCTGATGTTGCTAAAGGCTCCTTTCTTAAAAAAAAAAAAAAAAGAAAAAAAGGAAAAAAAAGGTGTAATTTTCTTCCATTCTCTGCCATTTTTTGATACCTTTGAATTCCAGATTTAGATCCTCAACCAACTCCAATTATTGGGCTGAGTTCAATGAAGCTTGTATTTTGAGAACTAATAGGATCATACTGGGAATCTACAGAGCAGACTACATTTTTTGCATGAGTGACAGAAGCCACTTTTTTGCCAAGGCCTTTTAAGCTTTGAGGAGATGTTGAGTTGCACAGCTAAATGGGCATGAAAGGCACTATAGGTTTCAGGACAGCCAAGAGATAATATATACAGGATAGCAAGACTAAGGTCCAGCCTTACAGAGTGGTTCTGTTGAGGGAGTAGTTGTTTTTGAAAACTATTTTGATATTAATAGCTCAAGAGCTCTGATATTATAATTTCAGCTGCATTTCTTATTTTTAGGTGGAGAAAATGAACAGTCAACGGACGTTATCAGTGTTTGGGAAGGAGACTCCATCAACATAACTTGCTCAATGAAAGGTTCAGAAAATGAAGTGGGAACGTACTTGACAACTAGCATACAGCCAGTCAATGTGATATATGTTTCCAAGCAGAATACTTCATATATCCTTCCTGCTTTGGCTAATCGCATCAAGTATTCAAAGGAAGGAAGGGATCTCAGGATAACTCTCCACAATGTACAGGAATCTGATTCCAATATCTACCTATGCACTAAGTTTATTAAAAAGAAAGGCCATCACAAAAAGCTGAATGGGAAGACAACCATAGTAGTGGTGAAAGGTATTGCAGTTCCACCTTTTAGGTCATGACTTCATAAATACAGATAAATATTTTAAATCAAATATTGGAAGAAAGCATAATGGGAGGGAGAGTCTGGCAGAACTTTACCCCTCTCTGCTCAGGTAATGCACTGATTTGAAGGAAAGTGTGGGTCTGTTCCCTGAAAAGATGAAGAAAACACATTAGATAGAACAGTACCAAGAAAACCCCTAGAACATCAATTCATGACTAATTTAATCCTAGCTACAGTTTTCACATCAGTTGTAGGTTGCTGCAGCAGTTTGGAAACAGTGAGGACCCATAGCTCTTTCCAAAAACATCAGCCAAATCTTTATGAATAACTAGCAAAGTAATGAGCCTTCTTTTGGTAGTGGTTTTTGCAAATCTCTTCTTTTTACTGTTTCATCTTAAATGACGAATTGATAATAATTGGGAAGCTAGTGCTGGGCAGGGTTTGCACGGTGGGCATCAGTGGATAAAGTGATGTGGGTTTTTTCTCTTCTTAACAAACTCTTGATGGGCACAAGTGAGCCTTTTGGCAGTCATTTCTGGTTAGGGGAAGAATTTTTCTGTCCCTAAGGCGTGCAAAAGCTAATCGATTGCTGGATCAGTAATAGTCATTTATATCTATGAAGACTTTTCACGTCTTTCCTGAGGCTTCTCTTTTCAAACCTCTTGACTGTGTTTTCTCAAATGAATTCCATCTTGCTGATTATGTACTGTTTCTCCAAATTATTTTATTAAATTACCCTATATCTCTTTTTGATTCTGGTCCTCCTCTCTAAAATACTTGCAACTTTCCCAGAATTATCTTTTGTACAAATGTGATAAATTCTGTCTTGATTCCCTCATCCACATTAATGGACATAATGGTAATGTCAAAATGAACAGGGCCTGTCTTCAGAGGAACTCAGTGAAATGTCTTCCTAGCTGGACAGCAAGCTGTTCATAACTACTTTCTGAAGACCATTTTCAACATTGATGGCACCCACATTGTATGATTTCATCCAGACCAATAGTCTCCAGATCTTTCTATGGCTTAATCTCCCTTGAGAAAGCAGGTAACAATCCATGTCTCAAGGGCAAGTTGATGAAGCTGTATTCCCTTAGAGGAGTTCAGTATATGTACTTTTTAGGTAGGTGGAGACCTTTTACAACCAGGTAAACCTGTTCGGTCAGTCCTACTTTCAGATCCTGGGGCAGGAAAACATATATCTTTCTTCTCAAGGCATGCGTAAGTAGCCTTTGAAAAAAAATCATTTTATCTAAATTTCTGTGGTCTGTTCTTTCTGTCTTTGACCTCTGTATTTGCTTCCTAGTGAAAATGCACTGTGTTAAGTGTGTGGTAGCCATTAATCTCTCTTGTTTCTAGCAAAGACCAGTGGATTTTTTGAACAGTCACCACTCTATGTCAATCCTCAGCAAGGCCAGTCCATCAACATTACCTGTGCATTCAAAAGCTCACCTGAAGATGAAGGAATCTTCTTGCTCAAGACTCACATGCAACCTGAAAGAGTGTTGTATGTTTCAAGTCAGAATGTTTCAACTATTTGTCCTGCTTTTGCTAATCGCCTGGAGTATTCAAAGCAAGAAAAGAAAATAGTGATAACTCTACATAACCTACGGAAAAATGACAGTGATATATACATATGTGCCGGGGTGAAAAATTCCTCTTTCCTCTCAGTGAGTAGAAGTGGCACCATGATGCTGATTAAAGGTACTTATCCTTTTGCTTGTTTAATCATAAGTAACTATAGGCGTGTTGTAATACAAAAGGTGGACTAACAGCTTGCAGAACTTCAGTCAGGACAGGTAGAGCACTAATCCATGGCTAGACTTCTTCCAGTACCTAGGAAAGTTTGGAGAGATCGCTCAGACTCCTCTGTGCCCTGTTGTACTAGGACACAGAAACAGGCACTATGTTTCTACCTGCCTTGTACAACCAGAGGGAAATTATAAAAAGAGAAAGCTTGTTATAATCCCGCATCTTAAAAAAAAAAAAAAAAAAAGGTCAAAATCAGACAACAAACACTTCAGTGTGTCTGTGAATAATCTGTCAGTTTTAGGAAACAAATCAGTATTTTTAGCATAAGTTCTTTGACCTTAATGTGACATAAATGTCTTTTAGAAACCATTCCCTATAGCAAGTCTTTGTGTGTAAAAATAGATCATAATAGGATCACAGAACAAGTCCTCAGGCATTTACTTAAAGTACCATAGATAATAGCAAACATGATCTCACACACCCTTATTATATACTGAGCACACTGTGAGCATATGTTCCAAAGACAGTTTTTTTGATTTTTTTTTTCCTGCGGGATGGTGTAACCATTTGCTGAGATGAAGACAAAAACAGCAATATAGTTCTTGATTTTGATCTTACTGGTGCAACTTAACCCTGTGCATTGGGCTTTGATGAGATCTTTGGGCAAATAAAATAAGGTTTACATAGGCCCTAAGAGTTGCAAAGGATCTACTGCAGTCTGCAAAAAAGACTGTGATCTCATTCTATGCCGCTAGCCATAACTGGTGTAACAACTCAGTAACCGTGAGTTGGGGAAAATGACAGCTACACATTAAAGCAGCGGAGTGGTTACCAGATATTATGTTATTCAGAAATGGATTAACTGAGTTTTTAGACAATTGTAACCCTTTCCTCTAGCACTGTTCTGCTCAGCGTATATACTCTAGATCACAGTAGCCTTCTACTTCTGTCTGGACTGCTTCCAGCCTGACAAACCCAGCTGTTACATAATTCCTACATACTCCTGGCTGAGCCCTCAGTATTGCTGTAATACTGCAGTAAAACTTTTTCTGTTTCCATTATGAGTGTGTGGTCCTACTTTCTGATCAGTGGTATGGAAGCTATCGCCTTTGTAGAGTGCTCCTCACTGACCCTTCACATGCCACCTACAGTCATCACCAGCCTCTAGAAGACCAGAGGCAATGCCAGTGAGAATACTAACGGGATGACAAATGTGGCTGTGTAGCATCTATTGATAGCTGACTTCCTGCTGACGAGTAAATAATTTTTTTCATAATAAAAATATAATTCTACCTCTTCATATTAATAATTATAATGCAATTTCACATGCAGAAGTGGAGCAGACAGACTGCAGTAATTTTTCCTGGGGCATCTATGGTCTTACCATTGTGGCAGCACTACTGTTTTCTGTGCTGATACACTGCACCTTGTACTGTGTCAATGTAAGTATGCTGTTACCATGTTAAAGCAAAACTGATTCTGGGTTGAGTGAATAGATGCCTTTGATATTATTTGTAAATAGTGACTGAGTCAAGCAAACGTTTGATAAACCTGAGGAATCATGGCTTTCTATTGTCTCCTCTTTGCCCTTGTTTAATGTCTCCCAACTGTAAACTCTTGGCAGTAAAGACTGTGTCTTCTCATGTTTCTGTAACTCTTAGTAAATGACATATTGTTTGCCTTTTGATAACAAATCTCAAGTACGCCTCACAGTCAACAACACAGCCATGCATTGCACATATTTCCCTGAACAAAGCACCTTACTATTCTGTTTTGTTTCATTTTTCTGTCAATTGGGAACGGAGTTGTATATACCAATCTTGTAATAGATGTAAGAGAATGTTTGGAGGGGAATGCAAGGACAACAGAAAGTCATAAAATAGCCTAATGTCTGAAAGTAGCTGTAGGAGAATAATTTTGCCCTGTCCTGGAAAAAAAGGCGACGAATAAATTTTTCCTTTACTGGGATTATTTACATTCATATTCTGCAGAAAGTGCCCAAACATTATTTGTCTCTGATAGATCCTTCTGCTCCATAAAGATTACTCAAAATTAACAGAGTGTGATTCACAGGCCAGGTTTCTATCTCATCCCTCCACATACGGCTTCAGCATTGCTAAAAACAGTAGTATAACATCATCATGGCAAAACCAAGCGGCCCTGTGGGAACTGGTCTCTTGTGTTATCAGTAACAAACTAAGGAGAAGCAATATTTATGTTGGGGCCACAGTTACACCCAACTCTTGAAGGAACTTTTAGGAAATTACATCAGACTGACAATAGACATTTAAATAAATAGGTTGACAATTTCCACCTAATCTTCTAAGACCTCTTTGGGTTATGAGAGGAATTTTTAAAGTACATTTCCACTTCAAACAGATGGACTCCTAAGATGTAAATTGACTCCTTGGTCAGGGTATTTTCAAGCTCTGTTCTGAACGGCTGTTTGTTTTGTTTTGCAGAGGAAGAAATATTTCCAGAAAAGAAAACTAAATGCAGTATATGAAGATATGTCTTACAATTCTAGACGTAACACCTTGATCAGAAACAACTTATACTCCACTTGCAATTAAGCTTCTGCCAGCTGGGACCGCGCGTGGATCGACCATTCCTTTCCAGGTCTCTGTGAGAGCTGCCTTAGCAACCCGATGCAGTAGTTGAACTGAAAATACTATCATCTACCTTCTTCAATGGAAAGAAAAACCTGCCTCATTTCCAAAACTGTTTCTGCTTTTTTGATCGCTTGTGAAATATCTTTTTTTTTTTTTAATGTACAGAAAACGTAGAGAAATGCAAGTACTGTTCCCATGTTTTGCAGAGTAGTGTTGGAAAGCAGTATTTCTGGAGTATACATTTGGCTAGATGCAACGTATGGGCTAATTTATTTGATTGATACATAACCCTTTCAGGGAAGGTGGGATAGATTGAAAGGTCTGGTTCTGAGCTTTGGCAAGTGCTCAGGAAGACCATAACAGACCTGTTCAATAACATGCAATGGATCCACATAGGCATGGATTATGGTTCTCTTATGAGTCCTTGTGGGTCTGCCCAAGAGCTCAGGCAGCTAAAACTATTAAAGAGTTACAACAAAGAAATCTCTTCTGAAGAGAATTGAGAAAAGGTGTGGCAGAGTGCATTACAAGTGAAGTGCTAAATCTGTGTGGGCTTACCTATTCAAAGATCATAATGGTCCAACATAAATGCAGTCAAGTCTAGATTTTAAATTACTGCCTTTGTCAGAGATACTGGCTTGATTGGTGTGGTTCTTGACATGGTTGACATGCAAAATGACTAGACTTGGGGCACGATGGCTTTGTGGGACAGCAGAAGTATTTGTGACATGCTGGTGTTGTCTCAAACTCCAGATGTCTTAGGACTACACATCAGAATGCATTTCTCCAGGTCAGTGAGTCTACACTGTACAGTACAAGGTGAACTAATCTGGGATAAAGCCAATATCTGCATTCCAGTCTGGGCACCGGTGAGTCTGATCCAAAATCACTCTTAACAAGGGAATTTATCAAAAACTCACATCAAACAAATAGAAATTATATTTGGTTTGGTAATGGCTTAGAACAGGTTGCTTTGATGAGCTTAGCTCTTCCCTAGCTAAGGAAGGGCTACAGCTTCCTCCAGGGGTGTTTTGGTATTGCAGAGTCGGGTCCGCTGTGGAAAGTCAACAATCTTGCATGCTCAGAGGAATAGCAAATTGCCCTGTTATGAGGCAGGATTGATGGGGGTGGCTTGTGGTTTCTGGGGACAGGCTGAGACTGGAATTTTTCTTCATTGATTCATTTGTTTAGTTTTTGAGGGATTAGGGCCGGTTTGCCGTTGATGAGAGTGCACAGCTGCTGAGATCTCAGCTTGCTGAGCCAAGCCTGCTACTCGGGAGAGGCCATTTCCCTTCAAATGTCACTCGTGAAATGCTGTGCACCAGACCTGAGGGAGAAATCTGCTCCCGTGGGTGGCTGGTGGAGGGATGGGTTTACCTTGTAAGCAAGGGGGTGTCTGTTGACTGCAGACCCTGCAATCTTCACATAGCTGTACCTGAAGAAAATTATGTTTGTGATCGGGGCTTTGTACAGTTGCTTGATATTTTTATACATGTATTAAAGAATATTTCATATATCTTGCAAATGAATGCTAGTTATTGAATGGACTTTTTCTTTTAGTGTTTTGGTTTTTTTTTAAATAGAATGATGCAAAGGCTTCTTGTAAAATGCAGTATAACTTGCTCTTACAGCACCTCAACAGACAACATAATAACTATTTTTCACTTTATTTATGTAATCTACCTATGGGGGGGGGTTCATTTTAAAACTAATCACTGAAGAAAATACCAAAGAACACTTCAGACAATGTATATTCACGCAGTCCTTTCACAGTGGTTAAGATAAACTTTCTGAAGAGCTAAAAATATCAGATGGAAACAGGTAAGAAAGATGGCACTGGGGAAGCTCAGCCCGTCCTTCTTACAGCACCTTAGACCCGGTCACGAGGACTGATAGCCACAGGGTCCGCTAAATCTGGATCAGGAGATGGCACCTCACCACTGCTGACCCTGCTTAACATCCCAATGAGCACGGCCCCAGCAGTATCCCATTAGTCCTCACAGGGGTCGCACGTCCCCTCTCTCCATGCCCTAGGCGAGCACGGCCCAAGTCTCCTCACCACTTAGAGCAGGCCCTGTTGCCGTGGTAACCGGTAGCCCTATGGTGCCCACGGTGTGGGCAGGTTGCAGGCTGGGCACCTGGGGAGCACTGCCAGCCCCTCTGCCCGCCTCGCTTCATGGGGCTTCACCCCAGGAGATCCCTGGAAGGGGTACGATGCCGTCTGCGTTGGGGTCAGGTGGAAGGCCCGGACTTGGAGGGGACTGGACCAGAGCAGACTCTGAGGGACAACGGAACCTTTGCAGCTCCTTGTTAAGAGAGGCTTACCTCAGCGCCTCCTCCTGCATGCCCCAAAGCCGCTCCCAGAGGACTGTCAGGGCCGCTGTTCAGGGAGGAACAGCTTTCTTCACAGGATGAAATAGGGAGGCCCTCCCACCAGAGCCTGCACGGTGCCTAAAGGCCTGCGGCTGCGCTGACCCACTGCAGGAGGGGCCAAGAGGGCAGCCCACTGCCATGTTGTCACCACAGCATCCCCTCCTGCTGGGGCAGGCCCTGGCATGAAGCTACGGCCATACACATCCCTGCCAGGGCAAGGCAACACTACTCCTTCGCTGAGCGCAGGGACAGCAGCAAGACTAAGCAGATCATGTCTAAATGTCCCCTGCAGCACTTAGAACATTTCTGCCTTTGTCCCTGGACAAGCCCAGCTCAGGGGTGGATGTAGAGCCTGGAAAGATGATCTAACAAATTAGATACCAATCTAGGAACTAAAGTGCCCATAGTCAATCACTTTTCGTCACATTTTCATTTTTGAAAAAAGGTGCAGGTTTAGTAGAAAAGAGCAATGCTCCCAGAGAGACAATATACAGAGGTTTGAGATGAGCAAACGGGCATTTGAGATCAGGTTTCTGTAGCAATACTACTGTGCAAACATGACCACAATTGTGAAAAAAACAAGCTGCGAAAGGAAACAGTAGTGGAGGAGGTTTCTTTGGCTTGCCGTAAAAAAGTAAAACCTAGCCGAGGAAAATTACATATAGTGAGACATTTCATGAGTTTTACCTGTGGGGAGGGGTAGAGAATCAACCCAACAATTAACCCAAGAACTGCTTGAAGAGAACTGCTGGGGAAATTAGCTCAAGAGTTTCAGAGGAAGGGTTTGGGTATTTGGCTGTTTAGGAGGGTCGGAGAGGCCCTGAGATGCAATGCTGTCTCAGAGTTTCCCTGGAAGGCAGGCAAACTGAATTGTTCATCTCCAGAGGTGAAGACACAATTGCTCTGGGCTTATCTTCTTGCCTTTGCTGTTTTTCTGTCTCCTGTCCCTACAGTGGGGAGGGACACGATTTTCAAGGAGAGGGGGAGAGCACAGTTTAAGGCTCTGAAACTGGGCCAGGACCCACAGTAGTGAGAACGGTATCAGGGTATTAGCAAGATCCCCTGCCCCATTTCAAGGGCTAAACGACAGAAACTGCAGCTGGGAGCAAAGCAGCCTCGGGTGGGGAAGCAGAACTGCAGCTCTAGTATCAGAGCTTACCAAACAAGGATGGAGCAAGCTGAGGCAGCTGAGCAAGGACAGTATGTCAGAAGCAGAGAAAACATGGCAGGCAAGGTATGAGTCATGTCAGAAGTGACTCAGGGTGCTAGGGCTATATAGAGTGGCCTGGGCTGAGCTCTCAGGAAGGGGAGGGCTCATCAGGAATAATTTTTGGTTATTTGCAAAACTGGAGAGACCAGCCAGCAATGTAGATTATCGCTGATGGAGCCCATAGACTCAGTACTCAGTAAAATTTGACTGAGGAAAGCATTTTAACCCTTTGACTAAGGCATATCTGACAAGTACAATCTTGAACTCAGATGACAAGGAGGTTAATAAGCCGAGTTGAGTCACAAAATATTTTCCAGGAGGACTGTATACGGGACAGAAGCAGGTTCTCCTCTTGTTGTGGCTTGTGATGTATTTTAGGACATTGGATTATTTCCAGTAACTATCCTGCAAACAAATGTTTACATGCTTCTAGCAGTTCTAAATACTACATGGCATATTTCTAAAGCCTACATTGGTAGAGTTTCCCAGAGTTAGTTTCTTCCACCCATCTGTCACTGGTTGCTGTTTGTGATCATTCCTCCATCCAGTAACTCATGTAGGAGACTTTCTGCTATTATTTGGAGGATATGACCAAAATATGTCCAGCACTGCTGGTTCTGGTGAAGACAAGCTACTAACCAGTGATTTCTTAAGGTCCCTGTGTTAGTGAAAAAAATATTCCCATTCATGGCATACAATCTTTTTTAAGCAGTTGTTTTTCAAAGCACTTAGTTTCTTTTTGAATGTTTTGTAACACTCAGCTTGCAATCATATATTAGCAGTTAGCTTACAATCAAGTTGAAAATGTGCAGAGTTTTTTGGTAGTTCACAGATTTGTTTTTCATACGGTTTAGAGCTCTGAAGTGCTGAAAATGTCTTCTTGGTGCCATATTTTAAATCTGACATCTTTGGTTAATATGTATCTGCTCTAGTTAATGAATTCTTCTACTGCTCAAGATCTAAAAGAGCATTTGTGTTGTCATGCATGGTTTTTAACACTATTTCAAATGCTTCAGTAATGACTGGATACTGGTTATGTGCAGCATGCAAGAAATCTTCCAAATTCCACTTGAAATCTCAAAAGGTTTTAACTTACTTTTTGGTAAATCACTGATAGTACATTACTGATCTTAACATTCTTATATAGCCAGAGCATCCTACCTTGTCTACAATATCCTCACATGCATAGAATGTAGGCTTAATTTTAAGAGATCACCATTTTTTCATTCAGGAAAGTGAAATAAAGCAACTAGCCTAAACATTGATCAGAGTGAATAAAACACTTTGTCCTAACATTAAAATTTTACAACACTGTCATCATCTATCTTTTTCAAGAAGATTATCTGTCCAGCTTCAGGACAGGAGGGGACTCCACTATGTATAAATGAACTGCTAGTAGGACTGAATGAACTCTCCGGATGGTGCTAATTCCTTCCTGTGCAACTACTTCACAAGAAAAATTATTTTGCTTTTGGGTGGTATTTGACTGCAACAGCTGGCCGGCATATTTCTGAAACTCTCCCCAGAGAACATGTCCATGTCCCCAGAGAAGATATCCACCTGAGGTATTAGAAACCGTCTGCTATACTCTCATGCTTCTGACTATAATGAGAATAATATCTAAACATTGCAGATGCCAAGTGGAAGATGGTCTCTAATTCTTTCTGTGAATTAGTAACTGTAATTAGTAACTCTCTGGGAAAGCCTCTGAGTTAATTTCTCTCAGCAGTTCATGCCTCCCTGAGACATTTGGTCCATCTCCTCTTAACACGGTGGAAAACTACATGTTTGATTTCTTCAAGGAACTGGGCTGAGCTCTAGGGTTTGGGAGCCAGTATTGCATACACAAATCCATTAAAACACGGAGGGCTAAATTATGACGCCGTTTCTCATACAAGTTGTAAAAGCTTACTCTGGGGCTACTTGTACAAGTAATGTTTTGTCAATGGAAGTAATCATTTCATCCTCAGATGGCAGAATTTATTACTCTGCTCTGATATGACAGAAAAAAAAGAAAGCTTTGTGTTTTGGGATGCTCTTTCTCCACACATATTGCCTTACCACTCTTAGACAAGCCTTCTGAGAAACCACAAAGGCCAGTTTACTGCTCATGGTTTGCACCTGCATTATATTATCTTTGATCAGAGACATAATTGACAGCAAGTTACAGGTGACTGACATTTAAGGTATATAGCTATATGTTCTCATGGGGTTTTTGAAGGGTGGGTGGTGAGATGACATTTTGCTCAAGTGTCTGTGACTTCTGGGAAAGAGGCTTATTTAAAAAACACTATGTAACATACCTGTGGATTTCTCTGCTACTCCCCTTCCCACACACTGTAATGCTTGTAGTTCAAGCTTTTGTAGAAAGTCTCGTGAAAGTGGTGGGAGTCAGTGACTAAACTATAACAGCTTTTGGACTCAAAACTTTCTTTCAAAAAAGAAAACCAACTCAAGGTTTCAAAAAAGCCCTTAACAAGAAACTGTGCGTGTATATGTGTACACACTGTGGATGAAGAAACTGCAGTTCCTAATGACTGTCAAGGCTAAAATTAAAAACAGAGGCCTTCCTCAGAAAGCTGTATGCTCCTCCCTTGCAGAGGCTGTTTTGGAAATAAAGTTGTTGCATGCAGAAACAGATAATTATATTTATGTGTTAGCCAAAACAGGAAATAGAGGAGAGCTTCTAGGAGGTTTTCAGTTCACAGAGAAACTCAAATTAACAGTCTGAACTGAGGCTTTGCAACTTTTAGACTTGTTCAGAATTAGGTGAACCAGGAGGGATTCATTCTTGAAAGGATGTCTTGTTGTCCTTCTGGTTCTTTCGTTGGTAAATCTCACCATTATGATCACAGCAAGTTAGCAAATAGTCTTAGTGCACTTGGCTGGAGGCAGAGATGGGCTGTTCTTTCGATGCTAGTTATTCAATGGCAAGCTCTAATGCTTGGACCTGAGGGCACCACTTTGGTGGAACAAAAAGAGAGGCAGACATAATCATAATAAAAGCGATTACGTTCATTAATATCATGCTTTCTTCAGCTAGCCTCTCTTAGGCTGCTCTCATGCCTCAAGAAAAAAATTGTGGTCTTTGTGGTAAAGATACAGAAGTCTGGCTGCTGCAGGGGTGCTTGAGATGTTATGTTTCTATCTGCCGCTCAGCACTGCTACAGAGTGGCTGCTCAGCGGTCTGGCTTATCATCATCCTGTGAGATGGACTCCTGATAATGGTCTGGCAGAAGATCGTGGTTCCTATGTGGTAGGAAGGGCTGTCACGCTGCTTCTGCATAGCATACAGACTCCGGTGCATAAGCTCACCGAACACAGCTTCACTAGTCCTTCTCTGAACTGTCATCAGCAGATGACCTGGCCTGTGGTCTCTCACTGGCACTCTCCCACGTTATGCTCTGTATTACAGCTGGCTGTGGCCATTAGGGTTAGTCAGTGGAAACAGTTCCTTGCTGGCCCAAGACCAGCCTGCATTGACAATGTTCTCCTTGAGGTTTACTAACAAGATAATGTCAAGCACGAGGTTCAGATCATAATAAAGAACTGCGTGAACACATGAACATGGCTAGCAGGCTTACCACAGCCACGCTCAGCTCTGATAGCTCCTGCAATTTGAGCAGAGCTGCAGTCCTACTGGCAATGGACAGTATTTGAATAGGGCTTGATCTGCTTGGAGTATTACGCATTCACTAATTAACTCAATCTTCTGCTTTTTCCATTTTAAAGAAGAGAAGCTGAGGCACTAGATAGCTGATGCCAATGGAGCAAGGCCACGCAGCAAGTTGGAGGCTGAGTCAGGCAGTAAAGCAGTTTTCATTCCTGCATATCAAGCAAGCCCACCAACATAAACACATCCTTCATATTTCTATTCTGTTATTATAGGGAATGAAGTCGATGAGGGTAATGTGACAACCAAACCTGTTCAGCTGTGAGCTGGCATCACTTTTATTGTTTCACATTTAAAGGGTTTGATTTTTAATCTTTGATCTCATCTACTTCCTAGCATAAAGACCTAAGACGAAGCACCTCCTGATTTTACATCATGCCTGTTTTTTTTCTTTCAGCAGAACTTTTGGCATGTGCCAGTGGCACGTTGTAAGTGGCTGGTCTCTGCGGCTGGTGACTGTAACATCTCTGTCACCAAAACATGTTATTGGGCAGTGACCTTGCTCTGTCAGTCACAAATGATACGATCTGAGATCTTCTCTTGTGGTGTGGTTTATTTATCTCAAATACCACCTCTGACATTAGAGTGGAGATTTGGCGTATGACACATGACCACTTACATAGCCTGCCAAAAGAGCCTTTCAGCTCACACACTGCATCACTTTATTTGGGCATTTCTACATTATACTTGTACACGTCTCCTCTATGTATTGCTTGTTCGGATACACAGAGCAGCAGTCTAGCTCTTGCAGCCCTAACTTCCTTCTGGGCTCAGATACTCTGCCCACAGGTAGACCACTTCCAGTATACTACTGTGCTTAGGACCTGACTGGTGTGGAACATCCCTTTGGTCAGTTGGGGTCAGCTGTCTCAGCTGTGTTCCCTCCCAGCTTCTTGTCCACCCCCAGCCTACTTGCTGGTGGGCTGGGGTGAGAAGCAGAAGAGGCCTTGACTCTGTGCGAGAACTGCTCAGCAGTAAGGAAAACATCCCAGTATTATCAACACAGTTTTCAGCACAGATCCAAAACATAGCCCCATATTAGCTGCTATGAAGAAAATTAACTCTATCCCGGTCAAAACCAGCACACAATGGCAGCGTCTAAATCTCTAGAGCTTTCTGCATGTACATACAGACACATGTGGGTGTGAAGGTGAGTTCTTCACCTTCTCTCCTGAGCCTATTCCTATCAAATATTCATCTGACGAAGATTTTCATCTGTATATTTTGCATTATTCAGGCTTAGAAGTATTTCAGTGATTTTTCATGTTGCCTACAGGATTTAGATACCAGGGATAAAAAAGAAGCCTCTTTAATTTTCTACATTTAGGAATTCTGCTTCATTAAAATTCTTTTGAAGTTTAGTCTTAATGATAGATCTTTAACTTGGAGTCTTCCTCCCAGGAAAAATAAGCTTGCAACTGAAATCAGATGAACCCACTCTAGAGAAATCTCTGCAATTTGACCATCAGCCATGGATGGATAATGCAGGTAGCTGTATTTCTTTGCAACATTTGCCTTACCCCAAAGGACTTGCATTTAACTACAGCATGTAATAGACTGCTGCTGCTTCCACATACTCTCCCAGGATGAAAATATGAGAGTATTCTCCTTTGAGTGATTCTTTCTGAGACACTGTAACAAAACAGACAATATTGAGCCAGTTCAAACTGAGTTTTAAACTATTAGTATTCAGTACTTATTTTTACATTCAAAATTTTGGTTTGATATGTTACAGTGCCTGATTTTTCAGATTGTGAAGCAACTGACTTGCTGCTTAAAGAGATTAAGGATGCTCCCCATCCTCTGAAAGGCAGGTGTGCTATTTGCTGCTGTAAAACTTGGATTTAGAGGCAGACAACAGGTGGCCCCGAATTTATTGAGAACATGATGATATTATTATTTTTGGTACTTTATAAAGGGGCATACAGAGTTCCTGAAGAGGTTAACTCACCTATCATGTTTGATGACTTATTAGCAAACAAACCAGGATGTTTGATGTGAAGAGAAACAGTTATAGCATCCATATATACAAGCAGATCGGATTGTTTGTTACCTCTCTTGTAGTCCCCTTTGTAGTACAAGGGAGAACAAGAGGCACCAATGTGGTCAGAACAGTATCTTCGGGCAAGTGATGCATAGACTTGTGCACAACTTCCTCTGAACTGAATTTGGTAGAGTAAGACCATGTTATATTAGGGTTAGTGCTTGTTACCTAAAATACCAAATGAGAGAAACAGCCTCTGTTCTGAACGCGGCCTGGGCAGTCTGGTTCCAGAGGACGTAGACAGGCTTTGACTGTGACTGGTGATGGTGTTTGACATCCTCCTTTTCAGATGTTTTTTCCAAACATTCAGAATTTCTGGCTTCTAAGGGGAAAAAAACCCTGAAGCACATCATCCTCTGATAGGAAACAGATGGGTAATTAAATTATGGTATTTTCAAAGATCACTTGCTATGAGGAACCCCTTTGTGAAAGGCAGGCAGACTTGCTTTGCAGGGTGATCTGAGGAGCTCTTGGGTTGTTTCCTTAGTTTTTAGCAAAAAAATTTCTAACTTTAATCTGCTTATGTTGGAGTCTGCTGCAATTGTGTCCCACCGGTTTTGCATTAGTAAATCTTACTTCAGTTTAGCAAATGCATTAAAAGGATATGAGCTAGTCAAGTGCTTTTAACATTGGGTAGTTAGAGCAGGTTGAATGTTTTGATCTGAAGAAAATTAAAACCATTAAAGCGATGTTTATTTTAAACCACAAGCAAAAGATAGCAGCTTAGTAGACTAAACAACAAATCTTCAAATCTTGCAGACAAGCACCAGAGAGTCAAAGACCTGCTGAGCTTCAATAGCTGTCATTAAATCTCTCCTTATAATGTGCCTACCCTACGTGTATATTTGTTTGGGAGCTGGTGTTGTGGGTATGCGTGTACACGTAAAAAGAGTTTTCCACATTCTTTCCTTTCCATTTTCTGTAACTGTTTATGTGGTAGCTTTTCTGGTATAAGGATCTCAGCAAGGAAAAACAGCTAAATTCTCATAGTTGGAGGAAAACAAATAAATCACACTGCAGAGGTCTTCATTTCTGAGCAACATTTTGAGTTGCTGTACTGAGAGCTAAAATTAATGTTAAGACACCTGATGTGGTGATGTCCAAAAGCTGCCAAAGCTTCTGCATGCAAATGGGTCTCTGCCATGGAAGAGCTACAAAAGCTCCTTAATTTTGTTAGTCTTGATCTATGCTAACTGGAGGTGGGGAACAGCACACAGCTGTCTCTTATGCCATGGGCCAATTAGTGACTACAAATAGCTTGACCTAGAATGTTTTGCCAGCCTTTCAAGAAATGGGTGAGAAACTACAGAGTTCAAAAAACACAATTAAACAAGTAATATAAATATATGTTAGGCAGGCTTCATCTTGCTGACCTTCAGTTGTCTGCAATGGAGAAGTGTACCTTCAAGGCTGCTTTTAAAGACTACAGAAGCAGCAGGATGCTTGCAGCAAAAGATCCCGAGGAGCTGGATGTGTCCTACAGAAGAAAACATAGCACCCTCTGCTACAGTCTATTTCTCTCCATGTGACAGGCAGACAACCAGTTCAGATGTAGATGTCCACACTACAGATAACAGTTTGGACTGGTGGATCCCAGCCCATGCAGCAGAGTCTCTTTTCAAAGCACTAGCAGCAGAGCTGGGAGGATCCCAGCAACACTGGCATGTGGGAGAGAGAGGTGAAAATAATGAAGCAGCTTCCAGTGGTTTCATTCCTATTAGGGCTTTCATGAAAGGACTTCAGTACGCTTTACACTGAGATTGGAAGAGTCTGTTGTTAATTAAATAATTAGCTGTTAAAAATGTATTTATTAGGGCTTAACAGCCAGGCCACAGATAGGCATCAATTACAGAGCCACAATATCTGTAATAAATGTTTTTCACCCCACAATCAAATATGGCTTAATTAGGCAATGCTGGGAGAACAGTCATAATAGAGTGGGTAAGTCTTGCCTTTATAATTGAGATTTAATCAGCGAACTCGTGTATGTTCATTAAATAATTGATTATTCTATACATTTATCAAGGATTAAAAACTCAGTGGTAGATATGCAAATCCCCTTGTATTAAATATGTCTTAAATTCTCAAATACCATTTAATGCATATTAACATTCTGATTAAATCTAAATGACATACGCATTGTATATCTCACTTCTGCTGTAGGATATTTTATTGCTATTTATCACTTTTTTTTTTCCTAAGCTAAACTGCTTGTGTGTTTGCTGCTTTGTAAGTAGTTGTAGGAGATGGACAGAAATAGGCCAAGGGGAAGTGAAATGGAGATGGCATCTCGTGCATTCCTGGAATAAGCAAGCTATCCTGGATGGGACAGCAGGAAATATTTTTACACCAGCTGCCAGTGAGCAGACTAAACCTAATGAAGCAGCCAAACACATTGGAAGATGCAGTAACTCTCCCTGAAGAGTTACTGTCATACTTAGTGCTATGTGTGTGATAGAAAAAGCATGTAGAAATGTCCATAGGCAAAAACAAAATAAAAATGCCCAAACCAAAAAATAAAATCCACATGCAGAAGCCTTAATGGTCTTGTGAGATGTGGATGAACAGTATCTAAGAACCAGTACAGGGTGTGTTCCACTGGCTGGTTGCAGTTGCTGCTGGAGAGACACCACCCCCCTGCAAAGCCCATGAGAAACAGCCCTGGCCCTGCTGGGGGAACGCTTTCTCAAAGGGAAACAGGTTTACCATACTCAAGTCATGTTTGCAGACAGTTTTTTGCTAAGTGTTAAGGTTGGAGTAAGAATGCAAAGGAACATAAAATTGTGGTTAGTGATGACAGCTTGTGTCTGAAGTGAGAGCTGAGTGGCAGATTAACATCCCAATTAAAAATGAAAGCACAATTTGAACCAAGGATAAGTCCCAGGACTGCAGCTTGGCAAATCCCCCCGTGCATTTGTATCTTGTGCAGGTCATATGCTGTCACACACAGTGTTGAGAGCACAGAAAGTGTCTCAGGTTCTCGGAGCAAAGCACGGAAATGTTGCAGGTGGGAGACACGCCAAGCTAACAGATTTTGGTGACAGTTTAACTGTTAGTAGCAGAGCACTGGTAACAACAGGGCTATTAGTATTTAATTCCTTTGCACTGATCCTTTCCTGCATTCACAATTCCTGCTGGGCAGCGTGATGGCAGGAGCAGGTGTCAACCCTGAAGATCTCTGCTAGTATGCAAGCTTAATTACTTTCCGTGTTATTTGACTTGTATTTTTGTGGAATCGGTGCTTTTCACCTTTTACAACTTGTAGACTCCTAAACATTTTCAAGTGGGGCTGAGACTCCCACTTAGTGGATTTATAACTGGTGACAGTAGTGTACATTCCTTCACTATCTTTTGCAGATGCTCTGGAGGGCAGGTCCTCTACCCCTCCCCTCTAAGCACCTTGTCCACAGCCCGAAGACCGCTTCTCTAAATTCAAGAATAACAAGCCAAACAGCCACCGTGCAGCTTTTGCAATGTGGATGGCTTGCTTTATTTCTCACTTTCGGAAGCGCTTCTTGCTACCTTCAACTTGGACGCAAGAGGGAGATATTTCCTCAGGAATTCGTCTACTAGTGTGTCCTAGGGTGAACAGGCTTGTAGGAGAACGTGCTCTAGAGAGAAAATAACCATGTTCTGTTTTCTTCTGACCTGGTAGGGTTAGCCTTGCTCCTGCTTGACACCGTAGTTCAGTGCTGGAGGGTGCTCTGGAGCAGGGTGGACACCAGAACATGCTGCCTGAGCTACTGCTCATCTCTGAGCAGACCTTCTGCCTGGGAAACTGCGGAACAGTTTAATCTGACCAACAGCAATTATTCCAGGGTTTCTTCACATGACCAAGACCCTTGTGAAAGCCCCTTCCCTTATGTGTTTTCAGAGGTGCAAGCTGTTGCCATGTTTCTGGGTCCTAGTCATTCCTACAGCGTATACATCTTTCACCTGTGGTGCACAAATACCTGAATTCCCATTGCTGAGTGCACCACATTTAAATGCTTGACAAGCATAGAGCAAAAGAAACTGTTTCTGCCCCAGGCAGGGATTATGATTCCTGATGGTGTATGGAGCAGTGCTGAGAGAAGAGCTATCTTCAGGATAAGCACATCTTGTTCCTGCACATCAGATCTTGCTTTCCCCAAGCCAGTCTCACTTGCAGCATGCTGGTTCAGGGGTGTAAGTCGCAGGGGTCAGGGGGCAGTGATGGCTTTGCTTCTGGATTCCAGACTGTTTATATCTCCAACTTGGAGAGAGGACACAGGTAGGTCTAAACAGCCCCTGAATCACCTGTTCTTGGGAAGTGACTTATGCTCAGCTTTGGAGGTGTTTGTTCAATCCTATTTGCTGCCATGAAGTATCCAGGAAGTGAGTGCCAAACACTGCTGCTCCATCACCACCCTGGCCTGTCATCCTCCCACCTCTCCCTGGCCTGCTCTCAAGCCTCGGTGCACATCAACTCTGTGCTGCGTCACTGCAGGTGATTCTTCAGGACTATTGATCTGCTTTGGTCTAATGGGTTTACTTCCACGTTTAGATTGGAGACACTAGTTGGCCCAGGAGCAGAATAAGAGTCCTTTGGGAATAATTGTCAGATGTTCAGTTACAGCCAGATTCTGGCACCTTCGTAGGTGAACAAATGAAAGGGGCTGGATTCCTTAGGAGAAGGTGTCTGACATCAGTGACAGCCATTTGCCTCCAACAATTTTCTGTCCAACCATGTACCCCAATCCAATCTTTCCTTATAAACTAAAGGCAGTGAAGGAGCCTGAGCTGAAAATGTGGGGGTTTATGGGTGGCTTTTTTTGCCATCCTAAGGACCCTATAGTGACTCTACCATGTCTCAGACCCTATGCGACAAAGTGCCCATGACTGTTCAGGGCATTCATTTTGGAGGACAGCAAATAAGACTGCCAAGGGCCCTTGGTGTGCCTGCAGCATCGGTCCTCTCCCATGAAGAAGGTAAATGTTAATTCTCACCCTACTCTGTCAGTACAGACAGATGTGGATTTCCCTATCAGCTATCTCGCTGAGTTGCCATTGGGCTCCTCTGACTCAGTTTTGCCCTGGACCAGGTGGTCTCTCAACCTCTGGCAGCAGCAGCATGAGTCAAATCTCTGAAACTCCAGGCTTTTACAGAGTGCCCGGTGCCTTGCTGGATATGTAATCTCTGTGCTTGGAACCCACAAGAGAAAATGCAAAGCATATTACTGCAGACTAAATATATGGTCAGGATGTGTTGGAAGTTGGCAGTGTAGCTAGCTGGGGTAGCCAGGGAGGGAGGAGAGAAATGGTCAGCTTTCTCTCCATGTTGAACTAGATAATGCTTGGGATCCTTTAAAAGACTTTAACATGGTTTTGGAAGGGAAGAGCTGAAGGAGATTCAGCTATAAAAAGCTGGATGAAGGCTGAAGGGTGCAATGTGCCCGGGAATTGTGAGAAGGGATCAGCAGCCAGCTTTGAGAGAGAGGATGAATTTGGGAGCTGATAATTTTTCACAGCAGTTCAGAAGAGAGCTTTTGCACCTCCCTGTGAATCAGGAGGTGGATTCCTGCTCTGATCCATTCCATGATCCACAGCTCCTTTTTGATCCTCTGTATGAGTTATGCTACGTGTTGGCAGCGGTTTCTCTGAGACACTGCTTGTATGCTTAAAAGAACACAACCAAAATAAAGATCAGTTGTCTCACCTGTTTTACTGTAACTAATTGCTAATTCTGTTACAGTGGAAAGAATGCTATAAAACTGAATTAGAGCTTTGTGTTTTAATTGACTTATTTTTGTATTTTACCTGGTTTGCTCAGTGAAATTAGAATGGATTTTGCTTACTTCTTCTGTTCAGAGTCACTTTCTGGCCCTTTGCCCAGACCAGAAGAGCCCCAAGCTCTTCAGTACTGAATGCTGATTAGAAGTGGGGCCAAACTCTACTGTAAAGCACTCTGCTTTGAATAAGGAGGCAGCTGTAATGATGACTGTGACCTTTACCTTTACTCTCCTATAAACTGGACAGTCCAACTTGATGGTGCTTGAAAATCTTAAAATTTTTGTCACTGGGCAGTGCTTGTTATTGTGAGTAGTGATAAAAAGGGAAATTAGGAATTCTTGTTAGTATTCTGAAGGCAAATACACACCTGAACATCTTGGTTCTGCAACATTTGAGAAGAGGAGCATGACATGTCGGATGGGGTCTAAAGGACGAAATGGCCTCTTCAGCTGAGCATCCTGCCTCTGGGCAGTGCATTGCCAAAACAGCTATTCCATGAGTCACACTGATTGTACTCGTCTTTGCCATGTTCAGTGAAGAGAGAGTGCTTCAGCTCAGAGCTTATTCAGGAAAGAAACCTGTGTTTGTTCACCTCTGTCCTCACCCTGCAGGTAGAGCAATATGTCAGTAGATCTTATTTTAGGGCTTCAAAGGTAACACGCAGCTTCTGGAGTGCTTCTCAGGCTGCCTAATAAATTCCCTGTAAAGATCACTTTGCTTGCTAGGCATTCATCCATCCTGGGGAAAGGTATAGAGGACTCCCCACCCACTCAAATCCAGATCATCCATAGGCACAGCAACTTGTCTGATAAGCACTTTATAGAAAGAGGAGGTAGGCAGGTCAATCACCCTCTACTTAGTGCAGTGAGGACATGGAAACAGATGCATATGCTCAATAGACCAACCTTAGTTTGTCTAAACTCTATTAAGTTTGGCTTAAAATATCATGGGTCAGCTGGTATAAATCACCTATTCTAATGTCACTAGAGCTGTGCAGGTTTCTATTACCTGAGGCTCAACTCTGTATTTGAAAAGTTCCTCAAGGTGACCCTGCTCTGGCTCTGCTGCCAGATGACTGATATTTGTGTTTCTCGGGAGATTATACTATTCAAAATCACTAGGTACATACATTTCCTTCTGCTGGAGTTTGAGGGCACTGTCACCTTCCATACCATCAGCCCTTCTGAAGCCTTCCTTGTGCCTTTGGGGACATACGTATGGGACCTGGGGCACAGAGTAACTTGTATGCTGGTGAGCTGGCAATCAGATGGGGTTTGTACTGTGCTGAGAGGCACATGGCTCAGCAACAGGCAACCTGGAGTGGGCTGGGTAAAGTGTGCTGTAGGTGAGGTAGTAACAGCACAGAGATTGCAATGTTCCTTATGTTACAGCTTTCATTAGGCTATCAGTCAGTTTATCTATAGCTCTATGTATCTATTTGCTGGAACATATTGAGTAACTAGTTATAAATTATAGTCTTTGTTGTTGGCATTTCTGGTGTTGAAATATTATGCTCGTGCTATTATTTTTCACATGTTGATGCATGTTTGCATATATGTAGTTTGGTCTCCCTCATACACATAAGTAAAGCTTCTGAAGGAGAGACACCTCCTGTGTGTAAATATACACTGTGCTTAAAATGCATGTGTTTTTACGAGGTTATTTCCTTTTCATAAGTGAACAGGACCATACTTGCAGCCATAAGTAATTTTATACCTTACTTTCTTGCTTGCAATCTCCCCATGGAGGGCAGAAATAGTAAATAGATATGAGGTGTTATCTCCCTAAATGGCTAAGGGGTCAACAAGAAGACTTCAAAACCATTTAAAAAACATAATATTCTGTTCCTATGACTGACAAAATTTAATTTAGCCTAATGAGAAAGGGCACAGCCATGGGACTGAGTACCCAGGGGACAATTCAGAGCTGGAAAAAGCCTAAGAGTTCTCCCAGGCTGAAAGATATACAATGTCATATCTTCAGCTTTCAGCAATTCTCAACTGGCCACATAAAGCTGCTAAATAACAAGAGTCCCCCTTGCCCTTAGTGGTACAGTACCTAGACACACCATAAAGTAATTCCAGCCTCAGCCAACAGTTTGGGATATATAATAAGTAGTTTACTGATTCCTTTGCTGATTCAGCTGACAGTAATGGATCAAATCAGGAAAACTGGGGGGCAAGGGGTAGGAGGAAGGGTATTAAGGCCTTAGACTCACCAGTCCCACTTGGGTTTTGCTCCCATTGGCAAGTGTTGATGAGCATTCTGCATTTTGTTTCTTCGCTGATTAAACTAAGAAACCAAACCAAAGGACACAGAAGAAGAGGGTTAAAGGATTAGGAGATGGTCTTTGAACTGTCATGTGGCAAGGTAATGAGGCATGAATTATTAAAATGATTTCAATTATAACTGGCAGCCACATGCACCGCTTTTGCATTGACTTTCTTCCTCTCTGTAAAAAGACAGGTTTGCAAGTGCTCATAGTTTCTTGGAAGAGAGACGCTCTTCCAGAAATGTTAGTTGTATAAACAGTGTGATTTGTCATTGGCCTAGCTGCTTTTGTGGTTAGATAAGTTGAAGTGTCAATGAAATGGGCATGGCTCAGCAGCAAGACAAATTTGCTCCTTCAAAACCTATGGGAATAGGTTACTACCATGTTGCTGAAAGGGCATAGGTATTAGTGGCCTCTAATACTTGAATCAGAATGGTGAGCTATAAGACACTTATCATATGCTGCTAATAATAATTATTTAAAAAAATGCTTTGGCTTTAATGGAAGAAGCAATATGTTTATAACGTGTTCTTTTGCTTGTGCATAACTTGAAAGTAGTGGCTTGAGAATTACTCTCTTCAGAGGTTTGTAGACAGTGATCAGACTGATTTATGCTCAACCTCTGTAAAGACAGGCACGACACTGCTAGCTGACTTTCCCATGTTTCTTCATGATCTAAGTGCCTATAGAAATGGAAATATTATCAGGAACAGCTCCATCTGGTGACTGCAAAAAATTTTGCATGGAAACCTATATTTTGGGTCAGAATGAACAACCTTAGGTCTGGCTCCTTGGGAAAGCTCATGTGGTCACAAAGAAAGACCAACCAGCACAAGTAAGACTTGCAGTGTTTGCTATGGCAGGTGGCTGGTGAGATGTTCTGGTGAGATCAGAATTTGATGAATGTTTCAGAAAGAATGATTTACCTAACACATTGATTTTTCAGATTTATTTTTTGCTACTCATGAATTGCGGGGCGGGGGGGGAGGGGGCGGGAAGGAGGACTGAATGCATTGGGGCTCAGATCAATGTGAAAATACTGAATTGTGAAGTATCCTGAAGTTGTGCCTCTGAGCAGCTACACAATTACTTTCCACTACTTTTCTCCACACTAAGTCAGTGTTCATCCTCAGAATTCAGATGCACTCCACTCAGAAAGGTGATGGCTAAAGACCATTGCCAGGTGAATGCACCTCTAGTTACTTTCTGTATTTTTTATCTTAATAGGGAAAGAAAAGTGAAGGCAAAAAAGTAGCATTTGTAGTTGATTTCGATACACACAGAATGACCTCATCAGAAAAAGAGGAGTGTGCAGTACTGGCTGCAAAGTTAAATAGATTAAAGTTCTTACCCTGTTGCGGACAGTGACCACAGTGTCAAGCAGGGACTGTGTTAGTGCATCTGTCCGTGGGGGAGCGTCTGATCTACGTGCCAGCCACGAGAGGGCAAGACAGTAACAAAAACCTGAGCGAAAATTAATCCGTCAGGCAGGGAAACAATTGCATGAAGGCAGCCACTGTGCCAGACTGCTGAGCCTGGGAGGAGAGCGGGGCCGGGGGCCAGGCTGGGAGCTCGCTGGGCGAGCAATGAATGAGAAACCTCCACGGGGTCTGGCTGGTGCCATTGTTCGCAGTCACGGCAGGCAGCGCTCGGCCCCTCTCCTCTCGGAAATATGAGTTATTAAAATGTAACAACAGCAGGAAGGCTTTTGCACTAGGGCTTATACAATATCCCTTTTATAGTTCCTGGTTTTTTCCTCCTCCTTGGAGCAGAGCTGTTTTCCTTTGGCCACGGGTGAGATGAGGGTTTGTTTGTCCCGCAACCCTGCCAGCAGGTGACCATTTCTCCAGCTACTCTGCGGAGTTTCCCTTCACAGCCTGTGTGGAAATGGAGGCCAGATCCCCCCCGTAGGGTTTCCTGATGACAGCTGACTTTTTCCGATTTGTTCAGTGCAGCCTTGTCTTGGGAGCAGCCGAGAGGCGAGGGGGGATGAGGAGGGAGAAAGCATTCCTTGCTGCTACATTCACATAGTTCCTGGGCTCAGCCAGCTCAGCAAGCTCCTCCTGAAACTGCTCCAGACTCTGAAATAATTTCTATTAGGAAACCATTCATGCTCTAGCTAGAGCCCTAGCTGACTCTTTAAACCCCCCAGAAACACTAAAACACTGGCAGCGGTCAGGAGCCTCCGATGCTGCCTGGCTTGTTTTGGCGGGGCTAAGGGTCTGGGCTGCAACGAGACCAGAGTCCTCTGTTGTTCTCGGGCAGTAATTTCCCCACACAATTTTGCACTTCCTGCCAATTTGTACAGAGGAATCAAACTCCAGTTTTTTCTCAGTTGCCCTTAATGCTATCCTTGTCCCTTTCTCAGTAAGAAGAAAGGCAGCTTTGCTCAGTGTGACTATATTTACTCAATTTTTCACCAGAACTGCCTGCAAAGTGTGTCAGTGCTAAAAAAATTGCCACAGTTTGTAAAGCTTATGATATTTTCAAGAAGTGTGTGAGTTGAAAATACACATTCAGGCTCTAAGGTGCTTCCCCAGCAGCAAGACTGGGATTGCCCGTTGTGGAGACTTGGAGGATCCGGGCAGGACAAGCCTCTTGCTAACTATAGCTCTGAGACATGCTCTCTCTGCCCTCCCTCCCAAGCCTGTTTTTAAGTCCCTCTCTGAGGTGGGTATGTTAGCTCAGTCATGCTGTTACCTGCTGAACTGCAGCAGTCTTGTTTCAGTTTTAAATTACCTCTTTGCTTGTCTCAAGTGATGATTCATTTTGATTGATCAGCTTTGAGTTGGGTGTGAAGGCAGCCCTGGCTGCTTCATTACTGGCACTGCTAAGTTTTGGATGAAGCTGATTTTTACCTTTTAAAGCCACTGCCTGTTGCAGCTCCCTGCGTGTTAGACATGCTCCTTTTGCTGTCAATGGGAAAATCCCCTAGGCCTTTCTGGAGCTTTCCAAAGGTGTTTGTACCAAACTAATTTGGAAGTCTTTGACTTCTAGGCTTAGGGCTTGTTCATGTATGAGTTGGTGGAAATGAGTGTATTGGTTTTGAGAGGTTGCTCTGTCCACTGCCCTAAGTCTTGTGCAGGTATTTTAGTTGCTGCTAATTGATGGCAAAATCAGCCTTTTAAATTCTGGAGTAAATTATATAGATGGAAGATAAAGAACAATGCGAAATGAAGCGGTGCCAGTGTAGGAACAAAGAAAATAACAGTGTAATTATGTCCTTAGCCAGCAAAGTAGAGACATAAGTGATGGCTAAAGGTGGGTGACAGTGTGTCACAGATAAACTTGCATCTGTTTCCAGGAATACTGAGAGTTACATGTATAATAATAGTCCACGGCTATAACTCCAGATCTGGGTTAAACCAGCTGCTTTCTGTAGCCCTTTTGTGTCTCAGTTTCCCCACCTGTAAAGTTGGATAGTAGTAATTTCCTCCCAGAAGGGCTGCCAGTGCTGGCTAGAAGCTGCACTGTGTTATAGCACTGAGGAAATGGTAGCTATTATTAATCACTCCTCATATTTTTTCAACATTCTACATAAATAAATTTTGTTTTGGTTTTTGAAACTTGGAATCAATGGCTGGACCAAATTATAGCTGGAAGCTGAGAGGTATTAGACAGACATCCAAAATGCTGCTCAGTTTGCTCTGTATAAGACAGAACTGCTGAGACTGCATCACTTGTGGCTCTTGAGCCCAGTGCCAGCATACAGAATTCCCTCCTTACAGCTTTTCCATTTCATGTGCCAAGTATCTAGCTCTTCAATCTGTTATAAATCTTCCATAATTCTGTAATTGCTTTGGTAGCGATTATAGGCAGACTCTTGTTGATCCTTCTGTGGTTTTCCTTTATCCACATTTTTCTGTGGGCTCTTTCATTGTTGTTGATTCTTTTTTCCAGTTCCTTGCTCCCCTTTTCCAGTTCTAGCAGGCCCCAGGGCTCCAGTCTAGTGCCTCCCTCCAAGTGACAGGCAGACCCCCCTCTGCATCTGGGTCTGCCTTTCTGTTAAGACCTGTCAGGGGGAAGGGGCACCTTGTGCCTTTTACACACTTGCAAATATGGAAAGCAAACGTGTAAGTTCATGCATTTAAGAAAATGCTCTGAATCACAATTGCAGGACTGGCAGTTGCATTCAGTGATGGATTTAGAAATCATGGCAAGCAGACAGTTAAGCATAGCTTTAAGCGTGATTGTACTGTTCCCTAAGTACCCATGGATGTCTCTAAACATAAGCGGTTACAACAGCAGCAAAACAATCATGCTTGGCTCTTTGCTTGGCACATGCTCAAGTCTGCAGCCAGATTGGTTGCTACTGCTGAGGAGGGGTTGGAATAGGTGATGTGTGGTCCCTCTCCTCTGCAGCAGTTTAGTCCCACACTTTCTGTGCCTCCCTCCAGTGCAGCAGGACCAGTAAGCCTGGCTTTTCAGAGCTCCAGCACTCTGCCTCCACTCCACCTTTTCTCCTTCCCCAGGGATGTATGTTCAATTCTCTAAATTTGACCTGTGAAAAAGTACTGATAATCCAGCTTGACCAAGGGCAGGCACTGGGGTAGGTCCTTGCCCTGGGTTATGTATGATGCTCGGATAAAAAATGGTGATATTCTCACGTGGTGGCAAGTGAGATCTAGATCTTTTCTGTACTGCTTTGGGAGGACATCAACGATGCAAAGCTATGGTTGTTGCTTCATTCCTGTAGTTTCAACTAAAACTCAGACCATAAGTCATAAGACAGGATTGTATATTTGTGAAAAATGGATTAAGCTTTGAGGGGTTTGAGAGTTTGACCTGGTTTTGTTTCTCAAACTTGCAGCTGGTTTCAGAAGTGCTCAGCTGGCATTTCTGAAAGCAGCCCAAGGATTTTTACAATAATTCTTAACGGGGGGTATTCATGTGGGTCAGCTCATGAAGCACCTTGAACAGTTTTGTTTTCAGAGGCTGGGGCTATTAAAAATGGAAAACACTTATGACCTTTCATTCAGACTTCCCTTATATTCAGGGATTTTCCTTCTACTGAATGGGCATTGACTACTGCCTTTAATTTTCATTTTATTGTCTGTCAACACACTCTTCAATTTCGGGTTGAAGTATTCCCTTCCCTAACCATGGAAGAGGCTGTGCTATGAAAATGGCCATCTGATGTACCTTGTGGCTGAGCAGATGCTATCTTGTTTGGTAATGAAATTCTGCCTTAAGTAATTGGACATTCTTCCAGGTTCCTCATAATTAAGGTAGAAGAAAAGAACAAAACCTTTTGATTTGATATGAGTAATTGTTTCATTAAGTTATTTGCTTTCTCACTGTAACCATCAGTCCAAAGAAGAGAACAGCATGACCACCAGACCATATATGATGATACTGTAATGCTGTGGGTCTTTAGTGCTGTGTTGTCAGATGGAATCACAGGGAAAGGAGTTAGGAAACACACTGCTAAATTACTTACCTCTTAACCATATGTACTTAAGACCACAGAGAGCGTCTGGCTGTTGCTAGCTGTGCTGTGTCCTAACAAAGTGAATCAGTCCTTGGAAAAAGCAGATAGCTAATGTATGATGCTTTAGATCAACACAGCTGCCTTGCCTCCTGCATCTGAGTGTTGTGAATTGATGCCGAGAGGCTAACATCTGTGTTCTCTTACTGTGGAGCACGGATGGGGAGAGCTGCATTAAATCCTGGCCACTGGCAAGAATAAAGTGGCTGAGAACTGGAGTATGGCAAATCTTAGCTGCAGTGATGGCTTAGGTCACTGCTGTTCTTTGCATTTAGTCTTCGTGGCAAGCAGGTTCACACATGCATTTGGGTACATAAGGACTCATTAGTGAACACACTGTCCCCAGTGACACTGGGAACAGGTAAATGGGCCTTGTTCACTTGTTCAGTTACATGGACTTAACTCAGACCTCAACCATAATTTTAAGTAGGAGACTGTCCATCCATGTGGACCTGAGCTCCTCTCATGCGCATCTGACTGCCCCACCTCCATGATTCAGTGGTTTTGTTGCTCATGAATAACAAGGTACCCCAAATGCACTTAATAAACCTATCTCTTATTGCAAGCTTGAGAGCCAGGCTGCTGAATGGGAGCAGCTGCAGGATTTATACATGCGTACTGACAAAGTCAGGGCTTGGAGGCTCCTTGGTTGTGAATTCTGCTGAATTTTATCCCCAAGTGCTGGGGGAAGCAGTTCTAGATCACTGCCGATCAGCCCTCCAGACTTCTGCATGCTGTGCTCTGCAAAGCCTGTATTATCCAGTAATGCTATCGGAAACTTTGATCATCAAACGGATTTCTATCTGCCCCTCCAAGATCTGGGCAAGTTGTTGTTTGTGTTTTTGGGTTTGTGTTTGTTTTTTGTTTTTATTAGACTGACTCTACTGAGCTCAGAACTGACAGGCCCAATATTCCTGCAGCTGTAAAGATAGGTAGTAACAAGCTAGACAGCCCTGAGTTTGAATCCCAGCTCGGGCAACCCTCTCTCAGAGCCATTAAATATAAACCCCTGTGTTTTAATTTCTTTTTTTTTAAAACTAAATAAGGATAATGATGAACTTAAGTAACCAGGGCATTTTAAGGATTAACTAACTGTGGCACAACCAGTGCACTGTGTGAGTAAGCACTCCATCAGGGCTGCAGGGGAAAGGGAGAGCAATCAGGGGTGCTGTAATATTTTAATTTCCTCAAAAAGATGGCAGATCCTGCCAGTGCTACAAGTGTCTGGCACTGGTTGATTGGATCTTGTCCTTTCTCACAAGCATCTTGCTGTCCTGGACACCAACAGGAATTGTGCATGGCAAAGAGTGCAGAGCAGGGACTGAACTTTGCCTTGAGCTGGGCTGCCAGCAGCCAGGCTGCTGGCACAGAGCTCTTGCAGCTGCAGTGGATGGGTTCGGTGGGCTGACTGAACTGCCTGGCCCTTTCCTGCTGACTTAGTGCATCTGAGCTGTTGGATTTACCAAAGTACATGGGGTGAGTCAGGTCCTGCTGCTCATGCAGCAGCACTGAAAGTTCCCCTTTGTGCCTTCCAGGGTGATCACAGGTTCTGGGCAGTGAGGGTAGCCCTTTCTTGGCTAAAAGCCACAAGGTCTCATCTTCTGTGTGGTCTCCTTTCCCTCTTACTTCCTTTCCCTTGAATCCAGGGGCTCTCCAAGCTGAGTTTTGCAGGTCTTTTGCAGTGATCTCTCTGGCCGGGGCACACTGCCACCACCTACCTTGTGCCCGGTTTGGCAGCTGCCTCCCCATGCTGGGCTGGATGGGTTGCTGGTGCAGAGCAGCGTGGAAAACTTTGCATCCTCTCTCCAGCCTCGCAGCTGCAAAAGAGCAATTGGTCAGGAAAAAGGAGCTTGGAGGATCAGATGTAAAACAAACAGAGTTGGAGAGGAAGATGTGGGTGGTTTATAGTCCTGACACCTGAGTTTCCACCACTAAATCAGTCAGAGATACTGTTCCCCAAAGAGGAGGCTCAGGCCTGCTCTGCTGCTCGCTGGCAGGTCTTCGCAGCATAAATTCCTGCTTATCCTTGTTGCTGGTCGCCTGGGGAGCTCTACTCTCTGCCATAACAGCAATTTTTGCCTACCAGGCAATGGCTTTGAGCCCCACGGCAGCACTGCGTAACGCACAGCCTTCCTGCACCTCTCCCTGGGAAAACTCAACCTTCCCCCCATTTTGTAAGATGAGAAACTTAGTGTGAGAGGTTGAATGAGTCAGTTGGAGAGATGCAATTACACAGCTCGGCATACCCTAATGTCTAGCTTTGTGCTAGTCCATGAGCATAGGGTTTTTTACCTGGAGGCTTATTCCTTATTTCTATGCTTTATTCTTCTGATATACTCCTTGTTGCAGTATGCATTACTTTGTGCTGATGCCTCCCAGTCTCCCCTTCACCTTGACCCTCTCTTGGTCCTCTGCCCTAGCCCACCGTATGTAGCTGGCAGTGCTTGTCTCTCTCTCTCTTCTCTGATCACTGTATCATGTTTAGTTTGGGAGATTGCATATCTCTGCAGGACCCCCACATGCTGTGGAACGTGCTTGCCTGGAGGATGCTGCTGGGGTAGAGACAGCACATACCACTTACAGAAAATGCCTTCCATGCCTACGATGAAACTGCAACACATGTGTTGCAGACTAAGCCATGAAGAACCAGCTGCTGAGGGCATCACAGCTGGGTCAGGCTCAGCAGCTGCTGCAGGAGGCGCAGCATCTGCAGCCTCAGTGGGTGCAGGTGCCACTGGGTTCAAAGGAGCCTGCCCATGCTCACCCCTCGAAAAAGATCGCTGCTGTGTGCGTGGAGTTGGGCATCATGAGATGGAGACAAGTAAGGTCGAGATGGCCTCTCTGGAAAGAGACCTGCTCTACACCCCTGCCATCCCCACGCTGGCATAGAAGTGCCAGGGCGGGATGCATTTGGCAGAGGGGATGTCCGGGGCTGGCATGGGATGGGTGTGTATGCCAGGTCAGGTCCAAGCTGTTTTGTCGGGGCTGGATGCATGAGGCTCACACAGTGCCTGCCTGTGCTGCAGCCAGGCTGAGCCAGCAGTCTGAATCCCTCATTTTCAGGAACAATAAATTCCCTCACTAATCTTACGAAAGAGGGAAAAAACCTATAAATGACTTACCTATTTGAAGCCTGTGGGCTCTGCGTTGTATTAAACATTAACCTGAGCCAAGTAACTGATTCTCTTGCTAATTCTGAGGCCAGGCAGTCAAAGAAAAGGATTCTTTATCAGACAGTATTTCAGAAAAAATCCCTTCAGCCATTTTCTGTCTCATTGTGTTTGTTTGGTCCTGTGGTAGAAAGCCTGCTCCACAATTTGCTGTTTGTATTTGTGCAGTCAAGCTGATCTGATGGCTGTACCCCAGCCAGGGCTCCAAAAAGGCTGCTCACCAGCAGCCCTGCAAAGGCACAGGCACACTTTGCACGCATAATCACATGCACATGCAGAACTGTACACTTAATTGCACACATGTGCACATGTAATCACACACTTAATCAGGCACGTGTTTGCATATACCCATATGTGAGAAGAACAGAAAGTTGTCTTTTGATCTTCTGTAAAGTGTGTCCTCGTGAGTGTTGAGTATTAAAAGTAGTTGTGCCCATCAGAGATGCAGGCAAGAGCAGAGCGGGGGGATTAGCATTCAGGAGTGGGGTTCTGCTCCTGACTTTGCCCTTGCTTGGTGTATGAGGTGAGGCAAGTCATTGTGCTGTTGCTTCTCCTCCATAAATGGTGACTAATGATTTCAAAAGCACCTGTGCACAGAGTAATATATTTTTACCATGGTCTTAGATGCATGTTTACTTAAGCAACAAAGCTTTGGTGGTTCAGAAGTTTTCTTGACGACAGAGTTTTTTTGCTAACATCTCTCTGCCGGAGACCACAGCGTAAGAGTAATGCAGCATAGTCATGCATCAGTGGGTAAAGCTGTTGCTGCAACAAACCTGGGAATGTGTGAGTGCTCCTGAGCTGTTTCAGTGCAGTCTGGCTACTTAGCTCTAAATCCCCCAGTGATTTCAGCTAGCTCTTCAAATTTTGCACTCAATGCCTGATAGAGGCTCAGACAATCTGTTTTAAAATATCTGTTAGAGGCAATAATCTATGGCTGAGAAATGGTAACAGATACTGATGGGACAGTATCATCTTAATCCAGCTCATCCAGTCTCTTCCTCTGTCCCTGTGCAATGCCAGGGTTAGGGCTAGGGAACAGAACAGTTTTTCTCCTACTCTGGAAAAGTCTAAAACCAAACAGAAAGCCCTGCCTACTGAAATCATGCCTTCAAGCTGGTGGAATTGTTTCATGTGGGTGGGACTTGTGCTCTGCACCTCTGTGTGGGTGACTCACCCTAGCAGACCAGTAATCAGCCCAGTCCTTCCTCCAGCAGTTCAGGCTCCTGCACTTCATGTGCCTTTAGTCATAGTTAGTCTTGATTTGCTCTTTCTTCCTGTTAGTGTATATAAAGCCCCCAGCTTATGGTGTTTGCGTAACTGACTGTCCAATGTGTGTTTCACAAGGGAGCGATCAGGAGCATGTCTGCTCTCCCAGCAGCGCCACGTGCTCAGGCACATAAGGAATAGCAAAATGGAGCCTCCTCTTCCCCATAATCTGGGGGAGATGCCAGATCCCAGTGCTTTGGGGGGCTGCTTATGGAGTATGTGGCTCTGCATCCCCCTGAACAGTGAGGAACTGCTCACGTGTAGCTCTCCCTGTGCCATAAACCTGTATGAGCATTTTGCTCAACTTACAGCCTCGAATGAGTCCTTCACATGTGGGTTTGAGGAAGAAAGAGGTATTTGCATCGCAGGGTGCTGCTGGGCAGTAATGCACTTTGAACTAGAAACTGCCTGACTTGAGAACAGCGCTGACCTGAGCTGCTCCGGCAGCAAAGGGCCGAATCAAAGCCGTGGGGTGCGCCGGGCTGGAGGCATGACATTCCCTCCCTTCCCTTTGCTGCACCAGCTACATACACTGGGATTTCCAGGACTAGGAGCAGGTAGGAGTAATCCCTGGGGACCATTTGTTTTCCAAGGGGTTAATGTGCAGCCGCCGGGGAGGCTGAGCCCTGCTCTACCCCTGCCTGCCAGGAGAGTTAGAACAGCCCAAAACTGTGTGTAAGATTAGAAAAGGTGTGTGCTAATTAATGGGAGTGCTGGGCTGCCCCAGCGCTGGAGCCACACGTGTGGATGCGGAGCCGGAGTGCATGTCCCCTCCCCGTCCCGGCCCGCGCCCACAAAAGGATCGCGCCCACGGCACCCCGGGGACCGCTCGTCCTGACACTGCGCCCAGCCAGCCTCCCTCCTGCTCCTATGTCACAGCTTGACGCGACGGCATGAAGAAATCCTCATATTCAGGTGAGCAAGCGGCCACCCCGCTGCCTCTCTCTCCCTTTGTGCCTGTACTGGGAAAAGAAAAAGCTAAAAAAAACCCCAAAAGTCCAACTTACACAAGCCCTTCTCCCTCCAAGTGGCTCTGTAGTCGAGTGAGCAGCTGTTTCACTGTGTATAAACAAACCCTGTTGATCAGTGAAAAAGGCTTAAAAAGCAAAAGAAATGCAGCAAGGCAGCTCGTTCCAGGCAAAACTTGGCATCGGTGGCATGGAGCTTGTTATTCAGAAGGCACCTGTGCCAGCACAGGGTGGGCTCCAGTGCCAAGCAGCATCTTGAAATTAAAACAGGATGGTGGCATTGTGTGTGATGCCAGCTGCCTTTGGGGCTGGAGTTGTTTCCACGTCGGGGGGTGGCAGAGCCGGGATCCCCTAATGCTGTGGGACTCTCCTCTCCCTATTCCCCATCCTGGCTTTCTTGGGCTTGCCCTGCAGGGTGAGGGTTCTGTGCCTTCTGTTCTTGCAGGCTCTTTCCTCCCCTGCTATCACGGGAGCAAGCAACCATGACTGATATAATTTCTCTGAGCCTTCTGTGAAATCCTGCCAGCGGTCCCAAGAAGTGGCTGGTGCACGATAGAGCAGATATGTCTCCTATGAAAAGTCCATTGCTCACCTTGTAAAGCTCAGGTGCCTCTGGCAGCTCCTCCAGGTGCAGGACTTTGCTCTGCAGCTGATTTCTGCTTGGCTCCAGCTACCAGCCCGTGGACCCTGTGCTCTGTAAGCCCAGTTTTGCCCTGGCTTTGCCCTGGCCGCTGCAGCGACATAGTGTCATCGTGCTGGCCTCCTCTTAATGTCCTGAGTCACGGGTCTGACCACACCGCAGGGGCGTTTGGGACAGCTGCCATGCTGCGAGTCACTCAAGCCACGTCATGGCCAACTGGGCTCTGCCTCAGCTCATAAACCACAGGAGCAGGGGTTTTGTCTTCACTCAGAAAATTCTCCTGTGATGCTGCTGTTTATTGCTAAAATTAGTAATGTTTCTCTCTTGCACTTTTCTTTGCTTTCATTAGTGTTGTTAAATGGACTGCCAGGAAGGTTTTATTAGACTTTGTATGCTGGCAACCTGAGAAGGCCTAAGCATGATTATTAGCACATTGTAATGGATTAAAGTGGGTATTAATGGCTGTGCCTTGTGCGCAGGGAAACCTGTAATTTGTGCAGGCCTCCTGAGGTGTAGACAGTTATCTAAAGCAGCCCTGGAGCAGAGGTGAGTGGTGCAAGAACAGATCTGGAGATAACCGTCTGTCATAAGAAAAAGCTGTCAGTATTGCATGATCTGATACTATGACTCCTTGCCAATGAGGCCAAGTGGTCCTTAATTGCTTTGCTTGCTTTGCGTTGATTGTGCTGGAGTGAAGCTGTGGCACTGCAAAGCTGCTGATTTGATTGATGTGTCTCTGGTCAGTGTCCAACCCACCTTCCTTGGTGTTGCAACTGAGGTTGTTGACATCTGGTCAGTACCTTTAATTCAAAGGGACTGCAGCTGTATTTTGGAAACACTCTGTTTGCCTTGAGATTTCCCTTGGACCGGGGCAGTTATTTAAGGAGAATGAACAGAAGAATTACACTAGCCAGGATAAACTACCCTGAAGCAACAGGGTAATTGCTCTGTGACCACCACTCAGCTTGCAAAAGGCACAGGCAGCTCTTCTGAGCAGCTCTCGTTTGCATGTTGCAAAGGTTCCACTTTCAGTGTTGCAGCTCTTGGCCGTGCTGTGCTGGAGCCTTGCCTCTCACCGATTCATCAGGCAGAAAGGCGCTCGATGATGAATCACCCACCGTGCTGGGGAGGCCACCTTTGGAGTGCAGGGCAGAGCCAGCCCTCCTTGTCCCATAAATCTGGTGGGTTTACGAATCAGGGAACAGCAATAGTGACTTGCTTTGGGGAATTCCACTGGGAATTCAGATTACTTCTCCAAGACATGAGTAAGATGTACAGAGTGCAAGCTCTACTGCCAGAGAAACTGGTGAGGTGACAAAGTGACTTCTCAGCTGCAAAGCCTGTGCTTCCCAAGCATGTTGCTGACAGGCTGGAAACACAGTGCCTGGCTGAGAATCTCCCCAAAATTATGACAAAAAGGAAATAATAAGAATCTTCTAAACACTTCTTGAGATTAGGGAGCATCCCTTGCTGGCCCTGTCTGCTCCTCTCCAGTATATTCTGGATCTGTTCTGTGGACCGGGGTCCTGCTGAACCCAGCTGGAGGATCTCACTTGACTTCACAGGGCTAGAGCTCCAGCTCCCTCCTCCTCTGTGAACACAGCAGCGCTGCTGTAGCGCTCTCCTGTTAGCAGGCTGCTCCCCACCGCAGGCAAGATTTACCTTTTCTAAAGTACTTCAGGGGAAATCATTACCCATCTGTTACGACTTTTGAGTACATGCCACATAGGTGTGGTTGGGATAAAGAATTTGCCTTCGGATGCTTTACCTCTTACCAGCAGAGAGAGGCTCAGACCTTTGTGCCGTAGCTGCGGGCGCGCGTGCGGCTCAGCCTGGAAGTGCTTTTTTTCCTGGAACTTCCTGGCAGCAGCAGTAGGAGGAGGGGAGGGGGTGAAAAGGGGATTTTACACGGCAAGTTAAAAATGAGCAATAACCACTATTGAAGCCAGCTCTTAATGTTTGCTTAAGGGATGTCTATTATTTCAGATGCTTAAGGCAAGGAGAGTTTTTTCTGAGATGTTTTACTTATCTTGGAAAACTATTTTTTTAAGGATTTTTTGATTCTCATTTTCCATTTGCTCAAGCACAGTTGCATCGCCAAAGAAGCAATAGACAGGATTCATGAGAAATGACACAATGATTTATAGGTATTTTCAAGGATGGTGCAGATTGTTTTGACCAAGGACTGTTTGCAGTTTCAGGTTTATGTAACATGGTGGCATGCACTGAAATAAGGATTGCCCTGATTACAGTACCTCCTGAATTATCCATAGTGGTTATGCGTGACCCACCCTTACCTAGACTGTGGACTCCTAATTTATTGCTTAGGCACATAGGGAGAAATAATTCCTCATATGAGCTGAGGCTATAGGAAAAACTGCAGGAGTAACAGCAAGAACTGGGATCTGATCATTGCATTAGGATTTGGGAACCCCAAAAATAAGCATCAGGGGTTGTGGCTGGGCAGGCACTGCCTGTTGAGGGGGTCTCGGTATATCTCTGGCTGCAGCCTGTTTTCTGAGGTGGTCTGGAAAAGCTGAAACAATCTTTTTCAGGCTGATACTGTGCAAGAGAGGCCCACTGCCGATTCCCTCAATGGCTTTTAACATCACTGTTGTAAAAGTTGTTGGGTGGGGCAGAGATGACCAGGTGTTTGCAGAGCCCCATTGTTCTCTCCTGAACCAGACCCTGTCTCCTGTCAGCTAACTGGCAGTGTGTTTGTCTAAGCCATAGAAAAATGAACAGAGTTGTTCAGATTGATTTTTTTTTAATTTTTTTTATTATTTAGTTCACTGGCCAAATGGCAGTGTCAAGGCAAAAATATTGCTTGGATCCAACAAAAATATTAATTTAATTTTAGGTTGTAATTTTGAAAAGAAATTAAAAATATTTTGTTTTGAATCATGTAAAAATAAAAAAAAGCCATTTTTTTTCCAGTTAAAACTCACAGCTGCCTCTTACTCTCCAAAACCTGCATTGCTGGGCCAACAAGCTATCACTAATAAAAAAAATAAATGATTGTACTGAGGATTTTCAATCAACCACAAGAAGCTGGATCCTCAGTCTGTGGCTGTTCAAACCTATTGCTTAAAACCTGAATCCAGTGCAAGCAATGCCTCCACCAGCTCAGATGAATAAACTGTCCCATTGCCTCATTTCCACCTGTTATCTTTATGTGAAACAGCCCTGCCTGTGCCTGATGTGTGGAAGCACGTGTGTGGTGCACCTCTGTTGCAAGTAAGCGTTTAGCCACTGTGGATTGCGAGCAAAGCACTTGGCAGTTTTGCAGGAACAAACTAGTTAATGAAGAGGCACAACAGCCGCTGGCATGGCTCTGAAGTGCTTGTGCAAATAGATGGTGTAGTAAGTAAATGCATCAGCCTCAAGGAAGGCTTCTGCAGAATAGCAGGAGCAGAAGAAAGACCAGGGTCTCTGTTTCATCCTGTGTCCTCACTGCTTAGTGGGACAGAGCTGCCACTGGAGCCACAGGTGGTGGAGCAGTTCCCTGGAGATCCCAGCGTGCTGTTTTTGGGGCTGATGTTGGTGTCTCTGCTTTTATTAGAGGCAAAATTTCTGTGCTGGGTCATTGTGTTGTTTACAGGCAGCTCATATCTCTCACCCTGCTCAGAGGATGCCATTTTGGCTCTTTTGCTGCTACCAATCCCTGCCTTTTCCATCTTCCAGGTCTCTGTGCTCGAGCAGAGCAGTGAAGCCTGGCCTGGGCTTCTTTCCTTTCCCATTGATGGCAGAGCAGAGCTGAAGCATTTGTAAAGTCAGTGTAAGCATGGGGGATGTGAATGGGAAGGAAAAGGGTGAGGGGAGAGCTTTGGAGCCCAGGAGTAGAGGGGAGAGGAGGGATGGTGGTGCTGGCAGTGCAATTATGGGGTGAACTGCCCCAGGAACACCGGTCCCTTGCCTGAGGCTGTGGAAATTTTGCACTACGTGGTGTTGTGTTGGAATTGTGTTACCTTGTGTTACGGAAATAGCAGGAAGGAAAATAACAAGGACTACAAAATGAACTGGTTTCTTGATAATCCAAGAATAGCAGGAGGTTGGGGGTGCACAAAGGACTTTGTATCTTATTTTCAGGATGCTGAAAGCTCTGCAGGTTGTCTTGGTCAGCTGCATGGATGGTCTGCATTGTTGGACTTGATGATCTTGGAGGTCTTTTCCAACCTTAATGATTCTATGATTCAGATCCACGTGAAAGCTGGGTGATGCCAAATGTCCATGGCTCCCCATCCTTGCTTTAAACCTCCAAAGAAAAGAGAACAAACATGGTGCAGTTCCTGCATGGCAACCACTTGCTCACTGTTTTGGACAACTACATCTCCGACTAGTCTATGCCTCACATTCACTTTCCAACCAGTGAACAGTAGCCACAGTGCCTGCTTTCATTCACACATTCTGCCTGGTGGGTTTTCTTTCCCAACCCCCTTCATTTTTTTTTTTTCTTTTTTAACCATTGGATCTATTACATCATGCTGTTCCCTGCTCCGTCCCTGCCTGAGTCACTTCCCCATCACTGCATGCAAGGTTGGACGTGACCTTTGACATTCCCACTGACTGCTGCCCCTGGGATTGTTGTTTGAGCTATAGCAATATCTAGAGATGCCTAGAGAGAGTGGGTACCATTGCTCTGAGGACTGCGGGGATGCAGGGTAAAAATGTGCATGTCCTTCCCTCCCCACACTTCTGAATTTCTCAATGACTGGAGTATGATGGGCAGCAGAGGCAAAGGCCATATGAGCAGGGCAGTGTTGCAGACTGTGCTCCCAAGGCAACGCAGTGGCTGAGAGGCAGTGTTGTCCGGGTCTGCACCATGTGGTTAACAGCTAAAATCCTTTAACAATTATTTTGATTACTTTTAAAATTAAAAAGGTGTATGCTGTAGAGAATTAGATTTCTAATGCGTCCCTTGTGGTAGGAAAGCCTGTAATTTTTCCAGAGTGCTATGAATTGTTGGAGTCTCTGATGGACAAAAGCACCCTGATCCTTGGACAGATCATTCTTAGCTGCCTTCAGGGCCTAAAAGTCTGTTTCTGTGGCTTAGTAGATGTAAAGAGTTGTTGATGGCAAATGGCATTGGTCCTGGCAAGCTTACCTCTGCGCTTCCTTGCTGCAAAAAACAAGGTAGGACTGTGGGATGTCCAATCAAAAAGCATGATTGTTATATTTTACTTGCCCACTAACAGAATATATTGCCATATATGTCAAGGCACTCTGCTGTCATGTTTCTGATGGCTCATGATGATTGATGTAATCTTGCACACAAAAAAGTTCTCTTGCAGCAGCGCCGTGCTGTGCTGGGGTGGCAGGATCAGTGTGACTGACGGGTTTGGGTGCTCCACTGTTGCCGGATTTGGCTGGTGTGTGCGGGCAGTGGTAGAGCTTTGCTTCAGGTAGCAAAAAATCCCAACATATATTAGGAAATAGTTTGAAGAAGAAAGGGAATCTAGCCTGCAGAGAAAGCCAAATAAGAAACGGCACTGCAGAAAGTAACAAAAAGCCATGTGGGGCCCAGTGGGGTGATTATCTGCTTCCCCAAAACACTGGTCCTCTTCCCATGCCCACCAGGGTGAGCAAGGGGAAGTGGTGCCACATGGAACGGGGAGATGTTGCTGCAGAGAATAACTCCCTGACCGCTCGCTGCTCCCTGTGAGGCAGGGAAATCCCTCCTAAAAGCAGTGCTGCTGGTTACCACACAGCAAGTGGGGCTTTTCTTGTGAGGCTAACCTGTCCCCTCTTGGACAAGAGATGTCATTGGTTTTGCAGCATTAGGTGGGATCCAAATCTGGGGCAAAGCCTGTAGAAGAGGAGAGCACTTTGTGTTGCAGTGATTTGTGAAGATTTAACCTGTCAGATAGATGTGAGAAGTCTCTGTTTGCTTTTTGTAAGCTCCCTGGTGGCATGCAGGAAAGGGTGGGATCTGTCTGTCCCTAGGGGTGATGCTAACTGGCCATGCCAGTGTGTTTAACTATACACCAGGGAGTTTCCCTTCCTGCTGGTCCTGGTGTCCTTGGGAAGAGTAGCCATGCTCATGCAGCCCTGGTTCCCTATGGAAATCGTATGCTGCAAGCAGTGGTGCAGCGAGAGAGAGGTGGCACAGTCACTGGTGAGCCAACCTGTTCTCACACTGGTCTGCAGTGACTTACCCATGGCAAGGATGGCTCGAAACACCCTTTAAAGGGTTTTATGCTTAAGAGGGGGGGTTCACTGCTGCCTGGGAAGCTGCTTCCTTTTGTGTATCTCATCGTTCAGGCAATAGTGCCAGCTTCCAAAGGCCTTTCTTGCAGCTGCTGTGAGATGGGGCACCTGGTTCATCACTGTAAGAGCCTGAAAGGGAATCCTGGTTTTGTGCTTGTAAGGCAATTTCCACTGTCATGTGTACAAAATAGCCTCTCACAGGGCATGGTGGGGTTCAGACATCTCTAGAGCACAGGCCAGCATCAGCATGGGATGGCACCAGGAGGATAGGCAAGGAAAAGTTTTGTCCAGTGGTGCTACATTTGTGAAAATATGGGCGGAAAGGGGCTTGTTGTGAAGCTCTCGCTCAAGCTTTAACACTGATCATTGCACTACAGTAGTCTGAAGCATGATATAAGTTACCTCCATGACCTGAACATTTATTTTCAGTGAGGGCAGGTTTGAATCTGATGCCCAGAGCACGTAACCATCCCCTCCATTTCCCCGAAATGCTGTGCTGCCTTTGAGGCTCCCAGGTCGAGCAGATGGAAGTTAAACTGGAGGCATGTTTGCAAGCTGGAACTAGCAGCAAAATTATTTTTTCTCTTTTTTTTTTTCCCTTTGTCCATGCCAGATGAGTATTATTTACAGGAAACACTTTGTGCAGCTCCGCGATCTGTTTAGAGAAGGAGTGTAGGGGGAGGAGACAGCTAAAGGCATAATGAAAATGAAAAAGGTCATGGTAAAGCTCAAGAAAGTCCATAATTTCCTGGTGTGGGAGTATGACTATTCTGGGAACCAACGGAATAACGGAGCTCTGGCTCCGGTTCCCAGGGGGAGAAGGCACTCACCAAGGGACTATCTGCAGAGGAACCAGCTCCCTTTGGGAAGAGCTCAGCACCCAGCAGCTCTCCCCAAGGACTAGCAGGACTGAACCCGAAGCAGCTGCTGCGGACACAGAGGGTCCCTGACACTCTGCTCATCAAGAGTCATGTCCCTTTGCAGGCTGTGGCAGTGATGCTAGGGAAACTCTGAGCTCACGTACTTTGTGAGCAAGTTGGAGTCCTGATCCTCAAGAGCAGCCCCTAGGTGCAAGTTTGCTTTGTTTTTGATGTTGTCAAGGGAAATGGGGATTGCCTATCACTTTATATAACAGACAGAATAAACAAAGGAAACGAGGACAAGATGCCCTCAGCAATTACTGCTGAGAGCTGTTGTTGAATGACTCAGTGGCTGAGTTGTAAGTGCCTGGACATGTACAAATAAAAGTTGCTGAGAAGAATAACAGATCTTGGTGTGTTACAAGTCAGGACAAAGGACTTGCACATGATAGACCATGGGAGGTGGCAGGGTTTTGTTCAAGTGAGTTTAAGGTTGATGAAAAGCTGTGAGTTAACGAGGCTGGAGGGTTTGTTTTGCCTGGAGGAAAGGTACCGCTCTGGGCCGCTGAAGAGCAAAGTGTCACCCACTGACTCAATTCGGCTGGTGTAGAGCTCCCAGCCTGCCCAAGTCTGTGGCTGGGGGCTGTCAGCCACTGGCACTCTACAGATGCTTTGCTCCCCTAATCCTCATCTATCATCTTCCTTCCAAGAAGACTTTCAATTAATTTTTAAACTTAAAAGCAAAATATATGTATTTTGAGCAGTAGGAATGAGGATGAAACGTAATTCATTGCCCACACAGAATTTAGTTTGAAGCATTGAAAGTTGATGTTGTTGCCAGTCCAATCCTGAAATGCCATAATCCTCCTCATCCTCTGGTTTGCTCTGGGGAAGGTTTCTGACCTTGCTGATTTCCAGTGTTCTACTGATAAAAGCAGTCACATGTGCTGTATTGCTTTTATCTAAGGTCAATTGCTGGAAGCACCAGGAAATCCTTAAACTCAGACCTTTATTATGTGCTCTTGCAGCCCTGTCTGCCACATGAAGGTTTTGTTCCCCTTTGGTGTCCTGCATTCTCATGTTTGAGAGCATGTTTTATCAAAATGGGCATAATGCTGAGAAATGTGAGTTTGAGTTGTGCCCAAGCTATACCAAAACCACCACATCCTAACATGGGATTTCAAATGCCTCTTTTTTTTAAATTTTTTTTTAGCAGATAGGTTATGAATCTCAGAGGTGTTGAGTATTTACTGAACAGTTCATACTTAGGCAGCCTGAAGGACTAACATTACTGTAGCTAGTTGCCCTTTGGCGTTAATTGTCACTCAACTACATTTGCATCTGTAAATGCTTTCCCAAATTGCTGTACTGACGAGTGAGATGCTTCAGTTGGTGAGTCCCACATCTGAGCACAGAAAGGCTGTCGGTGCTGTGGGTTGTTGGGGGATGTCATGGTTTGGGTGGTCTCTCCTGTCCCACTTGGCAGCTGCAGTGCAAGGCTGCCATTTACTTCCAGAGTGGGTTTTTGTCAGATAAACCCCCCCAACAGTGATGTGAAATAATCTGACACCTGATTTCTGCAGTTAATGTTGGGAGTGATGAGTTAATGTTGGGAAGGATGAGCTCAGCCCTTGCAAGTTTGATCCGCCTGTGGAGGTTTCAAATGTGCCTCCACTGCTCTGCTCCGTGTGCTCCTTCACAGACCAGCTGCTCTCTAGAAAATTGGCATCAGGCATCGATGTTTTAAAATACATGTCAGGCTTTTTGGACAGTGTGTATGTGGTGGGGAGAGGGGAGGAGGATGTCTGTGGCTGAAGGGGTTTTTGTTGTTTTTTTTTGTTTGTTTGTTTGTTTTTGTTTGGCTTTGCTAAGTTTTCAAGCACCGTGGGAAAAGTAAGAGCCCTGCACTTGAGCTGTGGTGGAGAGGTGTTATGGTTTTAGCTGGGATAGTTGATTTTCTTCACTGTAGCTAGTATAGTGCTGTGTTTTAGACTTGGTATGTAAATAACAACAAGAGGGAATAGTAAAAAGTTGTTTCATAATATGTAGCTGGATTAATGTTCAGATCTTACTGAGCCTTTTATGTCCTTTGGGCCGTGAATATAAGTATGGGAGCCCCTGGGAATGGATAGAGGCCAGAAAAGCCTCCTGTGTCAAGGTACTGGGTGCTTATTATTGCAGGCGTCTGTGTTAGACCCTTTTATAGACTGCCCCTGTTCCTTGGTGGACAGTTTCCTGGCTGCTGTTGGCAGGGTTTGTAACGCGGGAGAAGGGTTAGTGGCTTCAGACACCAAGAAGCAAGGAGCTGGAAGGTTGGTTTAGCACATAATCACATGGCCCCTAGTGAGCTAGAAGGAAAACCTGACCTTAGTCCTGGGTAAAAATATCAAAATGTTCGCATTCCTAACCCTGTGGAGATATTTCTGTGTCCAAAGCCCCTCTATGTGATGGACAGACTGCTACTAAGAAGCATAGCGGGGGTGAGAAATGTTTCCTGCAAGTCAGGTATACACAGGAGCGTGGGTCAGCGGATGGAAGAACAGAAGCTGTGCTGGCAGAGCATGTACACTGGTGGAGATTGGGGGAAGACCAGTACAGGAATGTGGAAAGGCAGGAGCAAGAGCTGGGCCTGGAAGGGCAGGAGAGGATGCAGACCCAGTGCACAGCACAGCCCACAGTGCTGCTGGGCTCAGGGAGGGAGCAGACATGCAATGAAGGAAGCGACTTCACTGATGCACCAAGCGTGTTTCCTCCTCTGACACCCCAGGAAGCAGGGTATAAGCCAGGACATGTTGCTTTTTGCCCTGGGATTTGAAGGGGGGAACACTTATGGATATTTTCAGTATTTCTGTAGTGCTCTCCCAACATGCACTGAAGGTGGGGAAGAGACAGACAGACCCGTGTGCTTCTGGGCCGAAGATAGTCAATTCTAGTGAAAGAAGAATAGAAAGCTTCAAATCTTGTAAGGATGCAGGGAAAAACATTAAGACAACAAACAATTTCTTCAGAGAGTTATGTGCTAGAATGAATTAGAATAGCCGGAAGTTGTACTGGGGCACACTGGGAGAGATGCTGGAAGAGAGCTGTGATAGCTTCTGAGGAGGTAAGAGCTATACAAGTACCCTTGAATTATTTTACAGTTGCATTTCTTTGTTATAAATGTTGTTATAAATAGTCTGTTGAGGTAGTATGAGTTCTCTTGAGTGCAGAAAGAAATTTTTTATTCATGGTTTCTGCTCTGTGACCACTTCACAGAGAGGCTGGACATCTGCATAGGGATTCACCTCTCCCATTAATAGCACAGGAGCCACAGAGAGTTTGTAGCCTTGTCTTCAGAGCTTCCCTTGTACAATCACAGCACAGGCAGAGGGCACATGGCTCTCCCTGAACTTGTCAGATGGACCCCAGGCCCCTACATGTGGGAATCGTGCCTTCTTTAGCATGCCTTAGTACCTGTGGGGTTTTAACTCTTCTCAGCTGAACAGCAGAAATTACAACCACAGGGGAAAAACTACACTGGTTTCTTAGGTCAGGAGCATTCAGGACCAGAAGTTGCATATTCTTTTTTAAATCTACATGGTTTGTTGCAAAAAGTGTCACTGGATGAAGAGCAGTGGGTCAGAAAAGGAGGAGGCATGGTGTTAAAAATACCCATTTTATGTTCAGTATGGCAGTAAACTGTGACTGCATACGGAGAGTAGGCTGCTCAGATACCCTGCCAATGAGTTGTGGCTTTCCTCCTTCCTCGCCTCCTCCTGTCTGCTGACTGTGGGCTGCCAGGGCTCCCCGAGTAGGCACAGGGGCAGATGCTTTACCTGGGACTGTTCCGTGCTCTCTGGCTTTCTGTCTGGAGATGACCTTGTTTGAATTTCTAGGAGAGCATGAAGCTTGCCAGGGTGGATTTCTTTGCATTTCTCTCTAAGCAAATACCTGGCTGTCACGTGGACCTGGAGCAGATGGCATGCAGCACCTTCTCCTATTCCAAGGTACTCCCAATTTCATGGCAAAATCATGGCTTATTAACACAGCCCGGCGGACCTCCTGTTAACCCGGTTGAGTGGAGGATGTCTGGGTGTTTTCACAAGGCTCTGCCACTCCTTCTGTGCTCACAGGGCTGCAGGAATGGGCGCAGGCTAGGGAAGCAGCCAGCCGTGCAGATCTGATGAAAGCAGTCTGCTTGCTGCAAGGCTGGCCGTACATGGTCAGGTTTTCTGGCTCTCTTCATGTAGCTGATCTCTCCTGGCTTCTTACACAGGAGGTAATCCTAAAGGCATGGTAGGACCCCAGATAGACAAGCCGGTCAAGTGCAAACAGACTCCTGAAGCAGAGCTGCTCTGCCTGGCACCTGGTGGCTTTTCACACTGAGGATCCAGTGCACAGTGTTAGAGGTTTGCAAAGGGAACGGTCTAATTCTGATCTTCTATGAGGTGAGCTCCCGGAGCTGAGCCTGGATGCTGTCGGCCATCTCATTTACAGGGCTCTGACAGTCTGCCTTCCACGCCTCAGTTTGCAGTCAGCTCCATCCCACCTTCCTACAAGCACCTGCCTGGAGTACTCGTCACCCTAAGCTATTTCTGTAGTCGATGACGGTAAAATCTGGCAATTCAGCCCATGTAGGACATGAATCTTTCATAGGAACCTCCTGCAAACACTGATTTGAGGGAGTCTAGTGTATAGATTAGATCTTTGCACTGGTCCCTGCTGAATCACATTGCACCCTATTTGGGGTTTCTGTTTGTCTGCCCGTTTCCAGTGTATTAGGATTAATTTGAATTCTAATATTCTCTAACATATTGGCATTTCATCCCCACTTGGCATCATCTTAATCTCTTATAACTTCTCTACTTCCCATTTCTGATGGCTAATGAACTATGTATCCTTAGGTCAAAACACAGCTGGGAGATCAGGCTTTGGATTAAAAACTGCCTTGGCACAGTCCCTCCGAACATCCTGGGCGCATCCAAGCCTTGTTGCCTATAGATCATGGGCAAAATGAAACTGTAAACTAAGTAGAGACCTCTGTTTGGGGGCTTGACAGCCTCCTCTGCTTTTCAAATCATATAATCATAATCTTTGCAAGATTAAACACTGTTTCAGCTCTGGTGTTTGGGTTTTATGGGTTTTGTTTTGTTTTGTTTTTTGTTTTTCTGTGGTGTGGAGTTTTGGGGGGGGCGTTGTTTGTTTTTTTTTTTTAAATTTCACTTTCTTATGGAATAAACAGATGGTGACAGATGCCAAAGAGCTCTGGAGGTCAATGCTTTGTTTATGCCCAGGAAACTTAGGGCACGAGTGGTGAAAATTCTCTCCAGAGAGGGACGTGGCTGTTTCTCACCTTCTCCTGGAGCATGGGGCTACCTGGCAGTGGCCTTGCTCTGTGATGGTATCACCAGGGCAGAGCCCTACAGAGGGGCTTTGGCCTCCTCCAGGTGATGTGCTTTGTGAATAAACTTCACCTTTTCTCCTGTGCTCCCAAAGCCTTCCCAGGTGTCCATGGGAAATTCTCTGTGAAAGACATATGCTTATGCCACTTTATTCCAGAGGAAATTGAGCTGTAGAGAAACAACCTGCTTCATTTGGTTTGTGTGGCCAGGCTGGGGCATAATCAGATATCCTGACTCCTGCCTCTTGTCTAATGACTGTGCAGATAACCAAAGTGCTTCCTATTCCTGTAAGTGTCTTCAGTCTTTCAGACATTGATCTTCAAGCTTGGAGAGAGCTAAGATCCTGTATTACAGAGGACTGAGGCCTGGAAAAAAAAACCCAACGTGGAATTTAATTTTGCCTAAGTTGAGCCATCTAAAAGCAGCTCTCTGAATCAGAGCTGATCCCTGCAGCCTCTCTGCAGCCAGGGGCTGTCAGATGAATCACCCTATCTTCCGCTTCCATCTCAGAATGGAGGTGACTCATCAGCTGCAGTGCCTGTCTCCTTTATTAACTATGGAGGATGTCTGGGGCTCCTGCTCAGACTTTTAACGTGCAAATGCTCAGGCGGGTGCTGCCCTGAGGCTTGTAGGTATCTTCGGCAGAGCAGAGTCAAATCCAGGCCTTAAGATGATAACCAGAGGTCTCCAAAATAGTGGGTGTCCTTCCTTCACAGATGCTAAAGCATTTGGCCACCAGTTTGCAGCAGCGAATGGTGGTGCAGCGAGTGACTACTTGGTGTACCAGCAAGTTTCAGAAGTGGTAGCATCTCTCCCTCCAGCTGGGGCTGCTTCCCCCAACCTGCTCTGGACAGAGCTGGTTGAGGAACAGCTGCATCACGCCAAGGACAGGCACCATTGCAGATATGATGTCTCAGAAATAGTAAATACACTTAGTCTGTACCAGTGAATATTCTCCTCTGGCTCCAAAACTGCTCACAAAAAGAGGTGCTTTTGTGGAGAGGAAGAGGGGTGCCAGCAGGAAGCTTGCTGAGACAACACAGAAACATTTTTCTACCTGTGATCTCAGCTTCTGGAGATAAGGCTGGAATTTCGACAGTCCCCCCAAAGCATCCTCCCTTGGCCCCTCATTGATCCTGTAGCTCTGGACAGGGGACGAAGGTTCCTGCCTGGTCAATGGTCCTGCAGGAGAAATAAAGGGTTGGGGCTGGTTTGGGCTGGAGGAACATGGCAGTGTCATGGATCCCCTCCGGACAAGAGGTCTTGGAGTCCTCTGACTGCAAAAGATGCCATTCACGAAAGGTCAACTTGTCTGATATACTCTGACAGTGGTATAGGAGTCATCAGAAGTGACCTGAGCCATCCAGACAGAGAAAAATCCTTCAGATTTGGCCGGTAGCAGCCTACGCATGTACCGTGGCAGGTTGCACACAGTATGGTTCATTACTTACGGCATAAAGTGCAAGTCCATAAGCTTCACCGTGTTGGGAATACTCTCTTGTGCTGGTGCTTAGCACAGTACAAGGTCTCAGCGGTGCTGGGGTCGGTGCATGGAGGTTTGGGTTACTCGATAGTTGCAGGCTGAGCTTTCCAGGGAGAAAACACATGAGCACAAAGCAGATCTCTGTCCTGTGCATATTCATGTATTTGTTACAGAAATAGCAGCAATTGCCTTTTTTGTTGTGAGGATTTTCATAGTGGAGGCTGAACATTTGTATTGTTGGGGTGAGTGACTCGAGGGAGAGGTTCTGGATTGGGCCTGGACCTCTGCTGCCCGGCTCTGTTACACTGAGCATGCCATGTTCCACGTACAATGCTGCCTTTCAGCCAGATCTACAGAATAGGCTTTGTGTCTCCTTGTGTGAGCCCTCTTTTAAGAGAGAAAAGCTTCCTTAGAGGCTGCAGGCAGTGCTCCATGCCTTGAAACAGTTTTCACCTGTGCCAGGAGTGATTTCACTCTGCCTTTTGCCAGGGCTGAGCTGTTTGGTGGTGCCAGGTGCTTTACCTTTCCCTTGCTGGCAACTGCAGAAACCCATTAGAGGAACAAGTTGCACTGGGACCGCTTGGTACCTGGGGAGAAAAGCATGTAATCATGGAGTAGTATCAAGTAGTGGTGGTTCCTACAGCTGGGGCTTATTTAAATGAACCTATTTTTCATTTTCTTGCTGCCCCTCTGTAGAGCTGACTGTTGGAGAGCATGGCTTGGCAGAAGGATAGGCATTGGGTCTAGAATTTTGTCCCTTACAAAGATTTAAAAGGATGAGCCAGTAAGATATTAGCACTTATGTACTGATTCTACATCTTGTTTTTAAATTGATTTGGTGCTTTTGTGCTGGGTACCTTACTCCTCTGATGTGCAGGAGAAGGACACAACAGACATATTCTGGGGCTCAGCATGGGCAATGAGTACTTCTGAGAACCTAGTCCTCCTCTGAATGCCTTTAAGTGCTTCATATGAGAGAGACTGGGGGGAGAGAGGGAGCTCGCAGGAAACTTAATCTCAGTGTTGATTGCTGACCCCTCACAGATACAGCCTTAAGCAGCTCATGTAGCTGACTTTGGGACTGTGATTAGTCTTTCTGTAGGTCTGTCTGACTTGGAGATGGAAGCATTGATGTTTTTAAGGTGCATTTAGGCCCTCTAAAGATAGAGATGGAGTTATACTACGGTTTGTAAAGGCACTTTTGCAAACTGTACTGTAAGCTGATCTGCAATATTAGACACTCAAATACATCCTAAAAAATTGGTTGAAGTTCTCTTCTATTCCATTTTCCCTGCTGCAGCCACTATTAAATGTAATTGTAAGATACAAGGAAAAACATTCAAAGAATGTTACTAGCTTATGAAACTGGATTGCCTTGGCTACTTCTGGGGCAGACTTAATAGGAGAAAACCCTCAGTTGGATGGGTCCAAGGCTTCATCATAGTCTCAAGTTGTAACTTCTCTTCTTCCCTAATGTTTAAGGACAGCGAACATTATCTCAATAATCTATAGATAGTGCCTGAATCATTCTTTACAGTACAGCTAAAATGTAAAAACATTAAATACTATATCCCTCCTGCTCTTATAGGCAGAGGAGGTGTTTGACACCTCATTTTACAGGCAGAGAAAAGGATACGTGGAGGAAGAAAGTTAGGTGCAACAAGTCATTGTAGAGCTGTGATGGCAGTTGAGTGGTTCCTGCCTCCTCTGTCTGCAGACAGCTTTGCCCCTGCAGCTGACCTGGTCCTCCCTGGCCTTCCACCTCAGCATCTTCCTAGTGCAGGTTAGCCTCAAATGAGCAGAGAACCAAGATGCGACGGGAGCTGGGGTTAAAGATGAATGTAAGAATGTGGATCTCTGATGTCCTAAGGGGGCAGCTGTGATTTTGAGCTTAAATTTCTTGTATAGGGCTACCCAGGGATCTGGTTTCTGAACCACAGCTTGGATCCTAGCAATTTCTGACTTCCAGGCAATTCTGTGTAATATCAGAGGATTGCAGGCCTCCTATCAAAGCAATCCAGATTCATCATTGTATGAACGCACGATTGCAAAGTGTGCGTGTTTCTGCCTCTGCTGTACTAAGGATGCTCGGGTGAAAGGGCTCCAGGTAGTGTTTGTAGGCCAAAGTACATTTGTGTGGATGTTCGATGCAGAGACAAAAGTGACCATCGTCTGCTTGAGCTTAATGCTTTTCCAAGATTGCCTGTTCTCAATCAAGTGCCCAGATAGTTTATGGATCTTGACCCTGTGTATTTGTTTGAGTTTCTGGCTAGGGAGGGAATGGGATTTAGTGACTGTGGGCCCTTGGCTGCTTCTTTACCTGTTGTTGGTTCCTTCGTCTGGATGCAGTGGAGCATCTCTTGTACTGGGCAGAAAAGGGCACTTCGTCACAAGTATGGAGTGGGACTTGGACTTGCATGTTCGCATCTAAGTAAAATCCCTGGCTGAATTTTTCTCCTTACAGTGTTGTCAGACACTGGTCTCGAAACCAAAGGCTGCCCCTTATTTCCTCTAGCTGTGAATGAGTAGTAGTTCCACTAAGGCTGGGGGATCCAAAGTGGCCAGGTCTGCTCTGAGTGTCCTGTTAGCTACAGGCGCTGGCACACCTCTGCCAAGCAGCCTGGTGGGTCACCCAGGCTCAGGAGAACCCTTAACCTCTGCCCTTTGTCATCAGCAGCCCTTTGGCTAGTGAGCTGCTGCCTCTTTGTTCTCGGCTTTTTTCCTTTATACACCCCCATCCCTCTCTGGGAAGAATCAACATTTGCCTTTCAGAGCCTGGCAAACAGAAGGGGTCTGTATTACATCCTGATGGCAGTAGGGCTCCAATGATAAATCCAGTGATGTTTGTTGTGGGGGGACCCACTGAAACGCAAGTTCAGGAGTTCTGTGTCTGAAGCAAGAGCAGGGAAGCAGTGAATGGTCACTGAGCAAATGCTGTGGCTGAAAAGTAAAATTTGGATTGCATTGAGGTTACAAGGTGGCAAGAAATTGATTTAAAATCTAAGTAAGGGTGATTTGATTTTTTTTTTTTAATCTGAAGTAACACATTGCTGCTTAGTGTGCTAAAGCTCTACGTAGTGTCTGAGAGCAGCAGAGAGCTAGATGCTGGGCTGGGAGGTTTGCACCAGTTCTCCTGTGTGGTCAGAGCCAGAACGTTATGGGCCTGCCGGGAGTGGGGAGGAGAGCCATGGGGTGTCTTGAGAGTATTTGATCCATAGAGAAATACCCCATTGCAGTTTTAAAATTCCTTTCTCCTCCTTCAAATCTGACAGTGGTTTTCTCCAACTAATCCATGGCCATTGCCAGATGAACCTGAGAAAGTTAGGTGCATGTGTGAGTCTGGATGCTGTAAGTGTTTGGGTTTTTTTGGAAGGCAAAGGATGAGCAGTGATCATTCATTTTGTTCTTCATTTGCATAGTGCTCTGCATGCTAAGCCTTATCCCTTGTTCATTCAAGCTCCTGGGGACTCTTGTGCTATTAATGTTAATCATTAACTAACACATCTCTAGCTTGCTAAAGCTCTTGTGGCAGCTGGTTAATGTAAGAACTTTATTATTTCCTTCTTTGAGCAAGGCTTCAGCTTGGATGAGTTCAGATGCCTTCCCTCCTTCCTATCTCTGCTGGGATTCTGCAGGTTCTGCAGAAACAACTGGGACCAGATCTAAGGTGCTCTCGCAATGGTTTTGGAAGCTCTGTGACATATTCTTGCAAAACACCCTCACTTGGTGAAAATGCCATGACAAAACACTGTTTGTTGTAGCTCTTTAGATCCTGCTGCTTCTCCCTCTTGGATTTAGAAGCTAAGAACTGTGAGCAAATGAGGAGCGTGGTGAAGACAGGGTAAATTTAGAGGGACAAGATCTCTTTGGAAATCTGGTTAGCTTCAACAGTGAACTGGAAGTGATTTTAGACTAGACAGTAGTTACCAGGTCCATTCCCAATCAGCATAGCTTCACAAGAACAGTTTTCTGTTCCTTTATAAATCCTTTTCCCTTCCTTCCTGCTGCTAAGTAAAGGAATCGCATAAGCCAGCAAAACTGACAGTACATACAAAAGGCCTGTTTTTCCAGTCCCTTCCAATTTGTGTGGATACTTGCATTATAAATATGCATTTGTACAAGTCATCTGATGTGTCAGTGTGGTGATGTGGCATCCCTTCTGCTGCCTGGCCAGATTACTGAAATACTGTAACCAGAAGGATCACAGATGATGACTAACATTCTTTTTCATATGAAAAACTGCTTGTGCTAATTTTTTTTGTCCTTTCATGTTTGTCCAGTGTATCTCTGAATGACTATCAGCTGTGAGGAATTTGTGGGCAGTAAAGAACAGACCATCACAAACAGTGGTGAAATGATCTTGTTATTTCTGTTAAGTGAATATCTGAGGATTGAGTTTGCTCACCTTAGAATAAATGCATGGGGAAGAGGCATGGTCTCTGTGCTGTTTGAAGGTCCTTTTAACTGTTGAGCAACTTGCCGAAGCACTTGGGCTCCAATGTTTAAATCTTGACATTGAGATTGAATGTCTCTGAAAAGCCCAGACTTCATTCAAGCATGAGCTTGAATTCATGATGACTGGATAAAAATGTGTGGTGTGCGTTTTTCAGGTCAGTCAAGGCAATTTTCTGGCCTTGAGCTCTGTGGATGCATCACTTGATTTCCTGAGAATTACTGCAGATTAATTGAGTTAAAATCTTGAATCAAAGCCTGAACTTGAGCCAAGTTTAAAGGGCTGCATCCCCTGCCATCTTCTACTAACTTAGCCCTTTGCTGTGGCCAGGAGCTCTGGGCAGGCCACTGCTGGGCTTGGGGAAGCCTTTTTAAAGTAGGAAGAATTGAGGCTTAATTCTTGCTGCCTCTAATCATTAGCACAAGCTTTTGGAGCATTTTTTTTAGTGTTGGAACGTGTTTGGCACCTGCCAGAAGTATAACATTGTGGTAGAAATATATGCATCTTGCTAATGCCAAGTTTCCTGTGGCTTCCTTGAGGGTTATCTGTAATCCAGCCTCGGGCTGGGTTCTTTCCGTGTGTGAACTCATGGCTCCGCTTGTGTTAATGGTGCTGTGCTGATTAGCAGTGTTGTCTGGCCCCAGCCTGATGATATCCAGCTCCCACATAAGTGAAATGGTTGGTGGTGTTTTAGACTGTGTGGTCTATGCTTAGTCTTTGACCTAGACACATACAACTTGTTAGTGTGCCCCTGCGGTGGTAGCTGTGTTGGAGATGGTAGTGGTCTGCCTCTGTGTCTGTACTCCGTGCCCGTTGGAAACAGCATCCCTCCATCCCAGTGAAAGCTCAGTTTGCTGCCAGAGATATTTGATCCAGAATGAAACCATGAACATGGGTTGAAGGTTTTTTTTTTCTAGCTGTGCTCAGCTTCTTTGGAAAGAGTCTCTATTACACAGAATCTGGAAAAGTGTCTTTTATGCTTCAGTGCATGTTTCTGATTAGTGCTGGAAATGAGTACGAATTTTTTCCTTTTTTTTTAAAAAACGTATTCCTTTTGGAGGTTAATGTTGCAAGTGAATTTCAAGTTAGTGGAAGAGAAGTTGTAATTGTGTGGTTCATTGGAGTTAGCCTTGAAGCAATAGAGACTCTTCTTCCTTTGCTAATCTGCAAACAGATGTCTCTCTCTTACAGTCCTCAGCTCCTCCAGAGCCTCTCTGTCCCCAGCTGTCTCCAGTGACACCCACCACTCTATGTGCAGGGCTCTATCTCTGAAGGCAATGTCCTATGTTAGCATTAAAACTTTGCAGCTCAATCCCCAGCAGCTGGTCTGGTATGTTGGAGAAGCCTCTGAGGCGGTGGTTATGCAGTGTGACACCCATCTACAAGAAGTGCCAGAAGGAGGATCTGGGGAATTACAGGCCAGTCAGCCTGACCTCAGTACTGGGGAAGATTACAGAGCAGTTCATCTTGAGCATGCTCACCAGGCGTGTGTGGGACAACGAGGGGATCAGGCCCAGCCAGCACAGCTTCATGAAAGGCAGGTCCTGCCTGACCAACCTGATCTCCTTCTATGACCAGGTGACCTGTCTAGTGGATGAGGGAAAGGCTGCAGATGTTATCTACCTGGACTTTAGTAAAGCCTTTGACACTGTCTCCCACAGCATTCTTCTAAAGAAGCTGGTGGCTCATGGCTTAGACAGGTGTACTCTTAGCTGGGTACAAAACTGGCTGGATGGCCGAGGCCAGAGAGTTGTGGTGAACAGAGTTAAATCCAGTTGGTGGCTAGTCACAAGTGGTGTTCCCCAGGGCTCAGTGTTGGGGCCGGTCTTGTTTAATATCTTTATCAATGACCTGGATGAGGGGATTGAGTGCATCCTCAGTAAATCTGCAGGTGACACCAAATTGGGCAGGAGCGTCGATCTGTTTGAGGGTAGGAAGGGTCTGCAGAGGCATCTGGACAGGCTGGATCGATGGGCTGAGGTCAATTGTTTGAGATTTAACAAGGCTCAGTGCTGGGTCCTGCACGTGGGTCACAACAACCCCAGGCAACGCTACAGGCTTGGGGAGAAGGCCCTGGGGGTGCTGGCTGACAGCCGGCTGAACACGAGCCAGCAGTGTGCCCAGGTGGCCAAGGAGGCCAACGGCATCCTGGCTTGTATCAGCAATGGTGTGGCCAGCAGGAGCAGGGCAGGGATGGTGCCCTGTGCTCGGCACTGGTGAGGCTTCACCTCGAATGCTGTGTTCAGTTTTGGGCCCCTCAGGACAAGAAGGACATTGAGGTGCTGGAGCGTGTCCAGAGAAGGGCAATGGAGCTGGGGAAGGGTCTGGAGAACAAGTGTGATGGGGAGCAGCTGAGGGAGCTGGGGGGGTTTAGCCTGGAGAAGAGGAGGCTGAGGGGAGACCTTACCATTCTCTACAACTACCTGAAAGGAGGTTCTGGTGAGGTGGGGGTCGGTCTCTTCTCCCAAGTTACTAGTGATAGGATGAGAGGAAATGGCCTCAAGTTGCATCAGGGGAGGTTTAGATTGCATATTAGGAAAAATTTCTTTACCGAAAAAGTGGTCAGGCACTGGAACAGGCTGCCCAGAGAGGTGGTGGAGTCACCATCCATGGAGGTGTTCAAAAAACGTGTAGACGTGGCACTTCAGGACATGTTTTGGGAAGCCTGGGGGTGTTGGGTTGACGGTTGGACTTGATGGTCTTTTCCAACCTTAATGATTCTATGATTCGATGATCAAACCGCGTGTGGGCTATCCTCCCTCTGTTAACAGCTCCAGGCCTTGTTACTGATGAAGTTTTCTCCAGCTCTTTTATCTCGGGAGCTTATAGAGCTCGTCTGTATGGAGCAGGATGAAATACAGCTGCCAGCAAAGGCAATTCTCTTCCCCACTCTCTCTGGATAGTATCTGTGAAGTAAATAAAGTGAGATAGATTTCGCACCCTGTACGGTCCTGAACAGATGGTCCTAAGAGTGTTACAATGGATATGCACATCCTAAAAGGGAGTGGAAAACTCTGTCGGGGCCTGTCCCAGCAGTCTGTACTGGTACCTGTGCCAGCTCTGCATCTGCCACAGGGCAGATGAGGTGACATCCTTGCTGTCATCTTATATCCTCCCTAGCTAACAGCAGGGGTGGCCTGAGGAGATAGCAATGGACAGGATGGATTGGAGGAGGTAGGGCTGGGTGTCTCTGCAGTGCACAGGCTGGTGCAGATCCTGCACTGGAGGGAACCAACTCTAAAATGTTGTGTAGGTGCTGTACATACCTCTGAAGTGTCGTTCTGCTGGGGGGGTCTCCCACCACCCCATTGCCAAAGTTGGTGGAGTCTAGGGCTGGCTTAATGACTTGGCCTAGACCTGTATGCTCCAGGAGACAGCTCTGGGGAGCCAGGAGTGGGGAAGTGTCCATAGGAGGAAACTGGTCTTGGATGGAGACACGTCTCCAGTGCTGTCTGGACATCCTGCCACATTCATGGTGGGTGTAGAAGGAGGGTGAATCATCTGATCTCAGACCCACTAGTAAATACATTTAACAGAAGCAAGGGTCATGCTGGCTGCTCAGATGACCTGGTGCCACTTTGCTGACTCCAGCACAGTGCGGGATGGCTCCTGCTGGTTTTGGCCCATCCCTTTCCTGCACGACCTTTGTTTGGTTTGGGTTCTTTTGTTTGTTTTTTTGTTTTTACTGGACTGTGTAGAGAGAGCAAGTTCCTGGGTTACATCCTTCATTGTTTGTCCGCACCCTGTGGTTTCTCTTGATAATGGAAATTACTCATTTATTCTTTTGATTTTTACGTGGTATGAGTGTAGTGGCATGGATCACTTACTGTGAGGAGAAAATAAACTGTGAAGAGAAAATAAACTTCAAGTGGCCTGTCTCATTACTATTATATGCATCCATAAAAAGTTTGGGGTGTATCATGCAAGAACTCTGTTTTGGAGAATGTACACGTTGACTGTATTGGAGGTGAACATCTCTGGCAGTCCCCTTGTTAGCTCTAGGTTCAGATTCAGCAAAGTCAGCTAGAAAAGTCACACTATAGCAAGGACAGCTTCTCCAGACAGGCTGGATTCAGTCTCCCAGCTGCCCTGTACCACATCTGTATCCTCTGCATTGGGGCAAGTGTCTAGAAAATGTTCCTGTTTCAATACTGGAATGCTTTACATCCATGGTGTGCTATATCAGCAGCTGCAAGAAGCATGAAGTAGTAGAGCATTTGGCCCAATATTATCTGGAGGGAGTAATTTAGACATGAGCCTGGCTGGGATCTCACTTGCACTGACACAACCCAGTTGGAGTGATTCTTAGCTTCAGCAGTTGCAAAGGAGACCCCAGTCAAGCCCCATGTGCCTTTGGTGCTTCTGCCTTTGTGCTGTGCCATGTGGTCCCAGCCTGTGGATCTGGAGGGAATTAGCTGTTGACTATAAAACATGAAAAAATATTGCTCAGCCCGTGAGCCAAGGTGAGGCCAAGCTCTTTGAATGTCATAACTTTGTCCTGCTGCGGCACATCCACTGCGTTGAATGAACTGTTCTTCGATTGACTGATTTTAACTGTTGGACCCTTCCATTCTGAAGTCATTCTGCCAGGGATGTGGGGAAGCATTCCTAATTTCAACTAAATAAAGCATATTTCATTATGTTTTAGTCCAGTGCACTACAATAAACTCTTAGGATGGCTCGAGGGCATTTGAACTGCGTTAAGAGGGAAGACTCATAGACACTGTGTCTGGGGTGGAAACCTTTGATTTTCATTTCACAGCCCCACAGCCCAAACACGGGGCTCAGCCTGCTGCTTCCATGCTATAAATAGAGGTAACCCCAGAATGTGCTCAGCATACCAATGCTCTCCGGTCCTGCCCACATTGCCGGCTTCCTGGCAGTGTGTTCAGAGCAGCATATTTTTGGCTGTTGTGCGCTCCTCACCCCCCACCCCCCCACCCCCCCGATCTTCTCTTCTCTCTTGCCAGGCTGCTAGCTTTCCATGCTGTTTATCTGCTTTCCAGGACTGTGTCTGGATCGTCCCTTGGTGGAGGGGCAGTGGGGCATCATGGATAGCAAACTTGGCTTGGACTTTGTAGTGCTCCCTCCTCTTTCCAAATTTGCTGTTAAGGTGTTGGACAGCCTGTACAAATGGCTTGTTTGCTCCTTATTTTCCCTTCTGCTGAAAGGGGATTAACAGCATTATTATGTATTATTAAAGTTGTTAAAAGGGGTTGAGGCAACAGCTGTCAGAAAAACATCGTTCTAATGCTGTCTCCAATACAGGGCAAACCAATTTCGCTTGTCCACCTTTGGGTTTGCCTATTTAAAACCGGTGTGAATAGTAATTACAGATCCCCAGAGAAAACCTGGGAGACAGGGCAGATAAGTAAATACTCGGAAATGTTTGCATAAAAGGTACAGGCTCAGCCAGCGCATGGATGCTCTGGCAGTTGTGCTGCTGCATTGGATGCTCCGAGTCCTATGTGTGTTTTTCCACTGGAGTCGTTGCTAAAGGGAATAAAGCCTATTTCCTATGTACGATCCTGTCCAAGCTTGTAAGCTCCTCACTCGGCTTCCGTCCTGCTTTGCCGCAGACTGAATGAAGTCTTTGAACATAAAAGGATATATTTAAATAGCTCAGCATGGCTGCATATCTGCGTTCTTCAGCATGCCACCCATAAGGGACGTTTTTCTCTGGTTTTTGAGCAATTATGAAAGCCAGATTTCAACACTGCACCTTGGCTGCATGCAGACAAAGCAGAGGTGTTTGTTCTCTGCAAGGAGCTGAGCCAGGACTTGAGTGCTCTTGCAGCTTGTCTGAAGAAGTGCTATTTAAAACCCAGAGCAGAGGAAATATGCCTCTTCAGTCTTGCTGGTGTCCAAAGAAGCAGGAGACATTTAGTGAGGAGAAAATAATTAATAAAAAAAAATCGGGGCTGGTTTTAATAGGAAAAAAAAAAAAGAATGCTTATAATTTATAAGGCTGATTATAGTGCACGAGCTCCTAGAAACTTCAGCCCTTCTCTTGCTGTCAGTACTGGAAACTGCAGGCAGAGTGATGTGTGTAGCAGCGGACTGCTCCGTTGCAATGCATATAAAGCTCTTGAAGACAGGCTGGGTGTTCATGCATGCAGGTGGTTGGTCCTGGCTCTATTTTTGGCCCTTTGGCTAGCCGTGCTCTTTGCGGGGGCAGAGCTGAGCAGGGAGATGGCTCCAGGTGGTGCTGGCCAGGGGCTCTCCCCACGCTGCCGAGATCGGGCAGCTCCGTTGTTTCCGTGGGACCGGCCCTGTGGTTCAGCCACATAACGCTGTAGTCACAGAGGCCTTTTATATTAGAAAAGGAAAGGGAGAGAGAAAATGCACACACATATGCATATTTATAAGCAGAGGCTTCTGAGTGTGAGACACTTTTTCCATGTCGAGTTGCCAGGTAGCTCTTTTCCTTTCCCTCCCTCCATCCCAGGGCTCATTGGTAAGAAAAGTTTCCCTGCCTTTTATATATTTTCTCTCTTTCTTTCTTCAGCTCATGCTCTTTCTCTCTTATGATCTCTTCCAGCTGGCAAGGTTGTGGCTATGTTACAAATCACAGTTTGGGGATGTTCTGCAGCTTAAAATGGTGCTGGTTTAACCCCTTTGCTTATTGTCCAGCAGATCTGGTAGATGGTGAAATATGAAGATACTTGTTTAAAGACTATCACTTTTAATTAAGCGACAACATCACCCCAAAAAACTGGCAGTCTCTTACCTGTTTGCAGGGTTGAAACCCCAATTCAAAATATTGGTGCGGTTGGGCAGGGTTTGTGTTGAGCTGAGGCTCTTACTGTGCTAAGAAAAGAGAAACTGAGGCACTAATCAACATACAGTTTCTGCGTATGGCTAAGTTTTAACCGAAGGCTTGTTAAGGTGAATTCTGGTTCTTGCTGAGTTTTTCCGCATACCTGGGAAACGAGTCTTACGGCAATCACCACTCTACGAATAGGCAGCTGCGGTGGCAGAGAAGTTAAATGAATTGCTGATGATTTAGAAATGTTGCTGTAGCCAGTAGGCCCCGCTGGCTTGTGTGGAGTCTGGGAAGCAGACAGGCATCTGGGAGTTACCGATGACTTTCTGAAACGGGTGTGGGAATGGAGGAGACAGGTGTGTCTGGGTTTTGTCTTTCAAAGTAATGTATGATGTAGTGTAGGTTAAGATGTCCACATATCTTTCTCCAGTGCAGTGCATGTGAATTAGCAGTGTGCTACTCCAATGAGTATGATGAATACTTTTTCATTAAAAAAGTTGGAACAGAATTAGCCCAACATTTGAATCGCTGTGTTCTGGCTTAGCATCTGCCTAGAACATGTGATGTATCCCATGTTTCAGCCTGTTTAACCCCATGACAGGGTTCTCATGTATGACATGTTCCCAGGATGCTGGGTGCAATCTAGCTAGCAAGTAGTCACCCCTTGCTTTCCTGTGATACTGAACACAGGAGCCACTGCTGTCCTTGAGGCTGAGCTGGCTGGAGAGGCTGAGCACCTCTGGGAAGTGGTTTCTTTGCAGGATTCTCTTTGCTGAAGCTCTCTGCCAGTGCAGGGCATGTGCTGTCCTTAAATTTCTGAGCTTTCTCTCAGCAAGGAAACCAGTCTCTGGAAGTGCTGCACTTGTTTCTAGGATAAAATATCCTGGAGCAAGAGGTGAAGGTACATGTCCCACTTAATGTTTCAGAAGTTCTCTCTGGTGTTTCTGGAAACTCTAAATGCATTCTTGGGTTTGAGATGTTTGGATAATAACGTTTGACATCTTCAGGGAAAGGTGAAGGTCTCTCCTCAAGTGTTTTTCTGTTTAAAGTAACATATAACATTCCCTCGATCGCAGAGATGATTGTGCATAGCAGATTCCCAATAGAAAATGTGCCTCACCAGATGTAGAGTCATAGTGGGGAGATTGCTCCACATACACTGTATTAATATGAACTCCCTTGGCCCATTCCAACCTTCTTCTTGTTTTAGGAATCACTCGGACCTCCAGCGGGAGACTTCGGAGACTCAGTGACCAGGCAAGTCCAAGTAAGTTGCATTAATTTCTCTCTTTGAAACTTCCTCATCCAATAAAAAAATAAAATAGTAAAAAAAAGATAATATAAGAGGTAACTCTCAGAAATCATATCTCCTGCCTGCTGTCCGGTGGCCATAACTGGGAAGGCAAAGCTGTCTGCTAAAAATTGCAGAGCTCTCTATGCTGCAGAGAGAGAGCACAGTATATATATTTTTTAAAAAAATATGAAAAGAGAGAGTAATATAAAATAAACTATTAATTACTTACTGAATAATGGACCCAGAGAGAATAATTAGAAAGCCCCAACTCAATTCAGGGGGTCTAACACAGGGCAACAGAAAGCAGGAATGGCCTGAGGTTGAAATACAGCTTTTGTAATTAGCAGCTATTTCGTACTCTCCCTAGCTGTTATTTTTTATTGGACGTGGAGATTGATGGATTATACAGGCTTGTGACTAAATTTACACTCCTAATTGCAGCTTAATGTTTCTGAAACTGTTTCTGATTCAGAAGGAAGCAGGTGGGAGGGTTTCTTTCTTTAAAAAGGTGTTTTCCAGCCACAGGAAAACAGTAGCAGAAATCTTGGTGCTTGTGAATATCCGAGCCTGTGTGCTCTGCTTGCGTGTGCATGATGCTGATTGGGACTGTGCAGGGACAGAGACAAGTTCCTGGTGCTTACCTGCATTGACCTAACCCAAATTATCCCGTGGGAGTAGAAAACATCCGTCTTGTCATCTAAAACACCCAAAAGGAAGCTGAGATAACCTGTTTCTGGGCTTTTCCTTTTGATGGCCCCTTTTGCTGGCTCAGCCTGCCCTCCGTCCTGCCCCTATGTATCTGTGCTGCTCCAAAGGTCCAAACTGCTGTGGGAGGCATCTGTCTCCAGAACTGGGGTCTCTTGTACATCACTGATGTTCATATTTCTTAACAGGTGCTTTGCTGCAATTGGAAATCTTCCTTCAGGTTTGCTTCTCTGATACGTATGACCTCTCTTTGGCATTGCTGTGTGATTTTCTCTGGGATGCTGACAGTTCTCTCTGCTGCTTGCTGCAATCAGCCTGTCCCCTCAGGAACCCCATTCGCCTCAATACCCTGCTCTGGCCACGCTTAGTTCAGGGCTTTCGTCCGCTCCTCTCCCCTTGGTCTCTCTGTCACTCAGAGGTGCTTCTTCTGGGCTCGACTTGCTATTTCAATTCATCTTCTCAGCCCTCATAACCTGTCTCAGCTCCCAGGTATACTTATTCAAACAGGCATTTTCAGCTTTTCCCTTTGTGTGAGTGGGAGGAGAAAGCCACCCTTGGGATGCCTTCCTGGAGTGGTGACTTCAGCGTTTTGCTGTATCAAGGCATCAGCACATGTCGAATGGGGATTAGTCACAGATGTCCAGTTACGCATGCGCTTGTATGCCCTGGGACCTGTGATGCTGCCTGCCTGGCCCTCATCAAATGCTACTGATAAGCACAGGGACAGGTATTCATGTCATGGCACAGACAAGGGTGACAGGGGACATGGCATGCTGTGACACTGTCCTGCTGCTGGGACACTTGCTGCTTTGCATCTGGAGCTTCACAGTTGTGCACTGTCGCCATCTCCCACCCTAATGTTGTGATGTGTTGGTGGGAGGATGTAAAGTATGGTCAGAGTAGGCCACTGCACTCCAAACTAATGCCAAGTGGTGGGGAAAATGCATTGGGTGATAATTTAGCATGGAGTCACAGTATTGGTCTGGGTGCTAAAGCTTTGTGGCAGCGATTGTTCAGTCCAGAAAAACTGAGCCGAATTTAAAGCTGATGCTTCAAAACTTGGCCACCAGCACAGAAGCTGGTATTTTTGAACTGAAGTGCATGTTTATCTTCTACATGTGCAAAAATAAGGTTGCAGTGTCAGCCCTGGCACCGCATGTTTTCACATATATATATGTCCGAGGACAGAAAGGGGAATTGGTGCAGCTCCAAAGGTAACTGGAGTGTAGAGAATCTAAATTGAAAGACACAGTGCATTTGTTCAATCTTGTTTTCTTTAGACTCATAATTATATACTTTTCCACTTTTCTGGTGAAAGACCTTTTAAATTTTTTTTTTACGTTAAAATCAAATGAGCAGCTCAGTGCTCCAGTTTACATTGCAGTAAATATTTATGACTCCATAAAACTGCAGCTCAATTTCCCCTTGTTTCAGGTCTAAATCTTCCCCTCTGCACATCTGGCCTTGCACCCAGAAGCTTTTATTCCCATAAAAGATAAATTAGGGTTGGGATGACTGAGCAGTGGTTAAGTGAAGCATCACAGAGGGGGTTGCTTTGGGCTCTTTGCCACCTTAAACAAAGAAAGGGATGACATGCATTTCCATAGGGACTCTTGAGATCTAGATAGCTACACAGTCATCCACATGCATGTATTGCCTTGGGGCATGCAATGACAGTAGGAACCTGGAGGTCTGACGTTGACCTCTTTTGGAACCCTTATTCTGTGACTCCTCTCAATTTTCCTTGTATCTTTGAAAGTGGTTGTGTGGCATTGGCATCCAGCATTCTTCAGTGAGCAGCAATTCTGGGGCTTTGGGTCTTCAGTTCTTTTTCATACAGGCTTGCTGCATAGTCCCAGGTAAGCCAGTGATGTGGGGCTTATCTGGGCTGGTCCCATGGAGATGAGCTGGAGGCTATCAGAAAGCATCTGAGAGCACTTACTTTAGAATGGGAGGAATAAGCTTCTTGGAGGAACACATATCCCCATAGAATTATAGGGGACCATAATTTCTTTAGGTAGCTACCTTTTAGGCATATGTGAAACCTATGCTTTGGCTCAGTTTTTTTTGGCTGCAAAAGTGGAGTTAGTATCATGCATACCTGAGGAATGCCCTGGGAAGGGGGAGATGCCAGGTTAAGACAGTGTTCAAGCATCTCACAGTGGTAATGGGGCTCTGGCTATGCAAAGAGATGTCACAATTACTGGTACAGAAACAACTTCTGATGTCCAACACCCTGGAGTTGCTGAGCTAAACCTAACCAGGGCCTATTCAGTGGAAGATGTGTGGAGCTGGGCTCACCGCTGGTTCCCTCTTTCCACGCCATTGGTAGTCATGTTGGTCCTCACTCCCTGCAGCTCAGCAATGGCCTGGCTCGGGGCTGTGGATCACTCTGGACAACAGCACCATCCTGGGGTGCAGCCTGATGGTGGGAGCTGGGAGCACCTCAGCTGGAGGACTGGAAGGGCAAGGAAGATGTCTGGGGCTTGGCACTGTACCCCCTCAATTAGGACATGGGACCCTGCCCATAAGATCGAGTTTTGTGAGTGGTTTGGAGGCTTTGTTCAACATGCACTTGGGAATGGGCAAAGAGAAGTGGGAAGAAGTCCTTTGTAAAAGGTTCCATCGGGGTTCAGAACTGTGGCCCTAGAATGCCACTGTTGCCTGATGTGGGTAGTTTAGGACAATACTTTTGCAGAGTTAAGAACAATGTGTCAGGGAAGTTACTCCCACTTCATTTTCCTACAACTGTACCTGATGAATTTGAGAGAGAGAGATATATGCTGACATTTGCCATCCAGAGCAGTGATATGTTCTTGAGCTGCCCAGAAAACAGTCCCAGAGCAGTTGGAGTGGAAGAAATTGGCATTGTATTCCTCTTGGGCAGCCAGCTGTGCTCTGTACTTTGATTTGTTTCCAGGCTACAGTTCAGTTTTTGCTAGGAGGAAGGAACTTCCCAGGTGGGGGTAATGCAGGAGGGTCCAGAAAAAGGTAGAGTTTACTGATTTAGCTAAAACAGCATGTTTTTTCTGTGGAGGTGAATGCAGGGAGGAGGATGCCTTCCAGCTGTGTTACAGCAGAACTGCTCCTGCACTGGTGCTCTTTGTGGGTCAGGTAGGTGCTTTGTTCGTGAGAGGTCCCAAAGGGGTTGGAGGGGAGCAGGTGCCTCAGCTTTCCTGCTTCAGTCCTTCTCTGGCTGCACGGCTGCCTGCAGCTGGCCCAAGGGGAGCAGGGGCAGGCTGCCAGGGCCAACTGCAGTCCAGGGCAGGCACAGCTTTTCCATCCAAAAAAACCAGGGCGCTAGCGGCCCCACTTCTGCATCATCAGCAGTTGGCTGAGGATCAACCACAACTTGTCTCGGTACTTTTTGGAAGCATAGGGCATAATTTAGAGAGGCATGAAGCTCAAGGCCAGCTATCTGGGTTGCATTAGAAAGGGGCACTCACTGATGTCATGAAACCTCCGTCAGGGCAGTTTGTCTCATACTGTCTGAATACTTGTCTTGGGTATGAGGCGGAGAGACTCCCATGCCAGGCATGTTTGTTGATTGCACCAGCTTGAGCACCTTGTTTACCCTTTAGGTTGACGGTGGTAGACAGAGGGGCCAGAAGCCAGAGTGGGTGAACCAGTGTGGGCTAGAGATGCAGGATGAGTGAGGTGGTTCAAAGGTGCTGGTTGTGGTGTCAGCCTGTGAGCTTTTGCTTGGGGCATGAGCTCTAGGACCCCATTGACCATGATGGCACTGTACTGCCATGCTGCCTAGGGCACCCAGGAGGTCTCTGCAGGAGCTGGTAGCTGGGATTAATGAAAGTGGAGAAAATACAGTCTTACATGAAAATTTCAACAAGACATGCACAGATAGTTCTTGTCCTATTTTGCTTTTCCCTGGATAAGCCTTGCATTTTCCCTTTAATAGTTATTGATATTCCGATTTAATAGTTGGGGGAAATAGAGCAGCAGAGAAGCTGAAAGCTGCACCTTTTGCATTGCCTGTGAATCTGGGGATACTTCCTCATGGGCACTGAAGTGGAAAGATATGTAGCAGCGTGGGTGAAAGAGCTGAACACACATAGCTGTTGGCATAGCTTAAATTGGCATCATCCCGTCAACAGGGTTTCAGCAGGGCTCACTAATTTGGGATGCTCCAAATTCATGCAGTGAGGTAAAAGTAGATAAGGCAATAGATCTTGCTGTTTCCATCTCTCGATTTAGTACCTTGCCCTGAGGACCATCTCTTCTCTTTATGCCTGGAGCCTGTAAGAGAACAACATTAGAAATTGGTTTATATGAGGTTGTGGGTTAACCAGAATAATGGAAATAAACAAAGAAATGTCAAAAAGCCAGGGGCTTCCTAATCAAGCGTACATGATTACTGTTACGTAAGCTAATTCAGAATGCTATAAGAACTATTAGGTTTTTGAGGGATGTCTTTTCCCAGGGAAGTGGTGCAGAACTGTCACACATCTCCTGCAGCTCAGACACAGGTACCCCCACCACGCAGCACAGCCCTCTATGTGTAATTGTGGTATCTGAGAAAACTGAGCTTGGGAACCCCTCCTGTAAACCTTGGTCCAGACTTTCAGATTATCCTAACCTTTACTGCATCTTTTTTTAGCTTCCTGTTGGCACACTGGAATGCAGGCTGTGAATGCAGCACTTCTGGTCCAGCTGGAGGTTGTGGGGATGCACAACATCTCTTTACAGCGTGATGTTTTTCGCATGGGCTATGCCGTTCACTTTGGTGGAGCAGCAGAGGGGTTAACTAGAGACTTGTGGATGCAGCCTCATTGCTTTGGATGCGTCCCCAGATGAGGTCATATGAATTTCTTTGGGCAGCCTCTATTCCCCTTTGTTTTAAGCACCACACCGGTCACCCCAGCTGCATGGATATCCATGCCAAAGAGCGTCCCCATGCACATGCACTGCTCACTCGTCTCAGGCTCCCTAGTGGCAAGCCCTCATTTGACATGTGTCCTTTTGCTCTTTCTCATCACGAGGGTGAAGTAGCAAAGGGTGAAGCTTGGTCACCAGCCGGCCTGGAGAGTCCCTTCTGCAGCAGCACAGCTCTGCAGGAAATCTGCAAAAGTCCGGGCAACAAGAAGTTAAGGTGAAAAGGCTGCTCTTGATTCAGGTGCTTGGTTTCCTGCACGGACACATGAGGACAGTGCTTGCATAACGCAGACACGTGGATTCCAGGCTGCCTGGGACAGTCCTGTGGGGCTCTCACGTGCTTCAAGCAGAGATGTGCATTACTTACAGTGAAGGAGGGAGTGTAGGTGCTTGTGTGCACAGCTAAGAAATTAAGGAATAGTGATAGGTGCCGTGGGCCTGTTTGCTATTGAGGGGATGAGCTAAGCACTGGCTTGTTGTCCTGTTCCCTTACAATACCCGTGTTTCCTCTCCAGTCTTATGTATAGTCTCTTTTAGTCCCAAAAGGCTACTGGACATCACAGGTGAGTAGGTAGATCACTATAGGCTCTGGTGTGAGGAAGCCAGAGACAGTGAAATATAAATCAGTAGTTCAGGAATGACTGGGGACTTAATGGTCTCCAATGTTTGGAGGCTTTATCTGCTGACTGTGTTTTGAGATAATCATCTTCACTGGAATGTGATATGGGTTTGTTGATGAGCACTGATGAGGTCCACAGGGTTGCACTGAGGAAAGGAGATGTAGAGGTGCAGAGTGCAACTCCTCCGGGACAGGAGCAGTAGTCCTTGAGCAAGGTTATTTATCGCCTTGGGACAAGGCATCTCTGGAGTAAGCTCCTAATGCCCTTTCAAAAGAACATCACATCAGCTGCGGCAGAGAGGAGGTAGGGGAGCAGGAAAGGGGAATGGCAATGGAATATGTGTTTATCTTATTTGTCTCATTGTGAAGGATGGGGGTAGGGCGGGAACCAAAACCAAACCCTAGTCCTCTAGAGGAGAGCACAGTGCCCTGGGAGAGAGAAATATGTTCGTTATCACCTCTGCCAGCCCCACTGTGAGGGGCATGGCCGAGCTGGGATGTAGCTGACATAAGGTACCTGTGCAGGAGCTGATGGAGCAGGCAGGGAGGAGCCCTTCTGGGGCCGGGGAGTGAAAGGACATGCTTCCAGCCAAGGTGTCAATGAGCACTGGAGGAGTGGGATAGCCATGGAAGTGTGTGTGTGGGGTGTGGCATCTGGCACCCTTCTCCTTAGGAATAGGGGAAGAACAAATGAAATTAAAGGAGGAAGGAGGGCTGATGTGTCTTGACCTGGTCTGTATGTGCTCGCTCATGCAGTGCTGGTTACCTAAGCAGCTGTGTGTGGCCACATTTCTCTTGGTTAAATACATACATCTCTCCATGGTGTTTATGTTCTTCATCTTTTTGTTGCTGAAATGTCAGTTTGCAAATTGCTCTTGGGCATGTTGGAAGATCAGCTCGTGGCTGCTCAACTTTCCCTCTTCCCCTCAAAGTCTGGTGTCCCTCATCACACGGGCAGAGGCAAATTCCTGAGCCCTGGCTGCCCACCACAGGCATCTTCTGAGGCCGGCGCATCCGGTGGTGGCTAGTGTTTACCAAAACCCCTAATTGTACCTTAGGCAGAGAGCGCAGATTTACTCCTTGCTATATTTATCTTGTGTCTAGGACTGCAAAAGAGATGGGAGTGCAGCCTTTTGTGCCCTTTGCAGAGAGATTACTTGTTTGTAAGGCAACTCTGCAGTTGGGCTAGTGGATAAAACACTGTAGATGTTCAGTGCTGACCTGCAAAGCATGACGTCTCTCTGTGGAAATTTTGGAAGCCATGAAAGCAATGAGTGAGGTCCAAGAAAAGCACCAGTAGCAAGAGGCATTCCTCTTTGACTGACTTGATGGAGCAGTCCCTCCTTGGTTTAAATTTTTTGTAGTTTAATTTCTGGTCAAAAGCATGTTATGATGTTCAGAGAAGAGTCCAGGCCTGGATGATTCTGCTGCTAAATGAAAATAGGGTCTACTGCCCAATTCTGGAGCGTTTTCTTTCCTGCAGTGGATTGGCCCTTCTTCAGGAATGGGAACTTAAGGTAAGGTAAGACAATGGTGGTGTCTGCTTGCTGCATCACACCAAGGCAGCATCTCTGTTGTGTTGCAGTACGGTAACGTGGTGAAATCCATGCAGAGACAGCCCCTTGCTTGTGATTGCCCCATAGACAGCAATATTTTGAAAGTCCATGTGTTTAGGAGCTGCTTCCCTAAAGAAGGTGAAACAAAGTCTCAGCAGGTCTATCATCAGGTGAGGTCTGCCCTCAACACCAGAGGAGGTGCTTCAACACACATGAGCAGAGCGCTGCTTCCCATGAGCCTGTGGTGCCTAGGTATAATGTGCCTAGAAATTGTGTAGCTTTTTAGCTGGCTGTGGCACTACTGATGTGCAGGGAGCTGGACTTGCTGTGCTGTGGCTAGGGTGACTCTGGGACTCCTTGGGGCAAGCTGCTCTCAAGACAGTGGAGCGGAGCAGTGTGTAATGCAACCTGTGCCTGTCTTTATTTAATAAACCCAGAAAAAAGAAAGGCAGCTCCCAAAGGTGTTTGCAGGGCTTGGTGCAATCTTCCTTCCTTTAATCTGCCTGCTTACTAGACCCAGGTGGTAACTCTCTTGAAGATGTTGTTCCTTGATGGCTCCTTCTGCCTGGTAGGAGCTGTTGCAGTGACTAGCCTGGGAGGCAGGAGCCTGCAAAGCAAGTGGCTGGTGTTCAAAAGAAGAGCAAATATAGCAATACTACTGGAAACCCTGCTTTCCCCCAGCAACTGCTTGATGGGGAATGACCCACAGACCTTCGGGTATGGAGTAACCCCCCCATTTTAGGGACTCAAGCAGTGAGCTGGGGAAGAGGGAGTATTGAGAGGGCAAGCCTGATGGCAGGGAGGAGTCTGGGAAAAAAATGTAAGCAGAGGATCGTGGAAGAGTTAACATTTATCTGAGACTCCCTGCGCTCTCCTGGGAGGGTGAGTGTCCAGTCCTCCTGCCTCGCCTTTCGCTCTGCACTGCCAGCTGCTATTAATACTTCAGCACATGAGTGTTAAAGCGTGAGTAGAAAGCCTGGGGAGGATATGCAAGGGATTTCCGGCAGTTTGAGGCTTTCAGGCAGAGAGGTTGAGAGCCAGCATGGAGGAGAGTCCTAAGAGGGGCTCTCCTTAAAGATACATGCCTCCATGGGAGGGGACGGGACAGGGAGAGACTCGTGTAGGCATCATTTCAAGGGGCTGCATGGGCTCGGGGTGGGAGGGGGGATGCCCTGCTTCTGTTCTAGCAATTCCCGGCTGCAACTGTCATACATGCTTCTGGGTGGTGATGCACCCTCTGTCCTGGGCATGGTCTTTGGCTTGGGGAAAGTAATAACTCAGGATGATCTGTATTTCCTTGTGTTGAACAAATAAAGTTTTTCATAAGAGCTAGTCAGGTAGGAGCAAAATAGTGCTTGGCAGCAGATGTGGAGCAGCCAGGAGCTGCGGTCCAGGGCATGGAAGCTCCTTGTCTGCACAGCTGGGAGAGGGGGATAGAGGAGGGGGGAGGCAAAGAAAAAATAACTGGCAAAGAGCAGGGCAGCAGCATTCAGAGGATAAGTACCTCCCTTGGAAAGAGGGGGTATCTCCTTGACTTTTTTTTTTTTTTTTCCCCCTAAATGAAAAAGGAGAATTTTCGCCAGAATTTTCTTTTTTCCCCATCCTCAAGGCTCATATAAATGTAAATGAAAGGTTCTTGGAGCAAACAGTCAGCAGAGGCTCAGATACTGTCATCTGCTGGCTTGGTCCAGCATGGGGGTAAATGGCATAGAGGGAATATAATGGAGAAACACTTGATTGCACTGTGTGAGTTTGGACCTGTATTTCCTCATGTGAAAATGCTTCACTGAACATAATTTGATTTATGTGTGCTCCCCCCTCTGCACTTTCCTCCCAGCTTGCTAGTGCTGCAGATAGCTGATCTTGTGAAAGAACCAGCTGAATCCCCATTTTTCCTGCCTCTTCCAGGCCCTGGAGGTCTTTGGCAGCTCTGGCTGCTTCCCGGCACCTTTGTCAATGCAGTTTGAACCTCTGATCCCTGCACGGACTTGCAGCATTCATCCTTTCCAGCTCACTCAGCAGCAGGGCTGGGGTTATAAGGCGATACCTGGCTGGTTTGCTAGAAGCATGGTAGAAGGGGCCAGCTGTGACTATGGGAACCAGGTAGAAAAGAAAATAACTCTTCTGTTGGATGAAATGCCACAGGAACATAATCACAGCATAAATCTAGAGAGTCAGACCAGGAATTTCAAATAGGATCTACCTGAATACCTGCAGGCATCTGTACCATGGTGGCTGCTGCTGTGGCTCGTGACAGTGGCAACAGTCCTAAATTCCCTTCCTGGCTGCTCACGGATGTCCCAGGCTCTGTGGCATGTCCGTGGTCAGGGGTGAGCTTGTGCTGTCTTCACAGCACCTTCCCTACTTATCTACATGTTTGTGCACAACAAGCAGTTTATTGCTTAGCAAAAGGCTTGGGCATTGCTAGGCTAGCCTAGGAAAGGTGTGAGAGAGAGAGAAAATTCAAACTGACCCTGGAGCAGGGTTTGGTTTACTTTCTTTCTTGTGATTTACTTCCTAGCTTTCTCTGCACCTGGCAGGGCTTCCTGCTGGCTGCCACCCGTGGTAATGTTTAAACCTGCGAGGTGGGGTGAGGGAGAGCATGTGCACCCCTGTGCCAGCCTCAGCAAGCACGGGGTGGTGGCGGAGCAAGGCTCCTGCTTTGTTTCAGCTTCTTGTTTGTGAATGGAAAGGAGGTTTATCTTTATGGCAGATAGTGGTGGTTTCCTAAAAGTTGCTCCTGCCTCTTCCCTCTACTTGTGGCTTTGCCAAAAGACAGCCCTGGGGTTCCTTGAAAGCCGAGAAGACAGCCCCAGCCAGGGGAGAGTCTTCTCTGTCCCCTTCCCAAACCCTAAATGTGCTTGATTTCCCTTCCCAACCCTTTTAACAGTAGTATTAGAAAATGCAATATATATTCTCTTTCTCTATATAGACTTGTACAATGCACAGACCACCAAATATCCATTTAAACAGGCATGTGGCGAGCTTCTCAAAAACCAAAGAGGGTGGGGACCCCCAGCCCTGTAACGATGCAGGTTGCTGGAACTGTGCCTTCAAAGGGAGCAGACCCCGATGCTGGCATCATGGGCACAGCATGGCTGAGCACCCACCTCTCTCAAACATAGACACCCCAGTGCCACTGCTACCTGCAGCAGTGGCAGGAGTTCTTTGTGAGCGCTGCTTTAAATGGAGACACATGACTGTACCTTTAAAGTGAATCCCTTAAAATTTGCTTGAGGACTTGAAGTCTGAATGAGAGTGTCTACCTGGAGGTTTTATGAATTTAAAGTTCAATTGCATCAATCATCATTTGGATTCACTTTCCTGAGTGCCTGTGGTGATCTGCCCTGTGAGAAATAATGCCCTTCCTGATCACCTGGGTCTTGATGGGTTAAAAACTACAAATGTGTGCTGCCCCCCATCCCTTCTTCCTTTCCATTCACCTTCTTCCTTTCTCGATGCTTCCCCTGAGCTTCTCCCTTCCTCTCTAGCTTAAGGAGCTTGGCAGTAAAGGCTGCTCAGTGGAGGTAGTGGACTGGATTTTGTGCTGCATGGGGCTGTGCAGCTCCCCTGGGTCCTCACTTTGTGTTTGGCACCTTTGAGGTCTTGGGCAGGAAACATGGTTTTGGTCTGTGCCTGGGAAAGCATTGGTTATTGTCCCCTCTCTAATGCCTTAGGCACTGGCATCAGGAACATGCAAAGCTTTAACAGCAAATAGAGAAAGAATAGGAATTTGGGGAGGAATCTAAACCTCCCTGCCCAGGGAATAACCCACTGGGGATTAGAAACTTCCCTGATGGATGGACTGTCCTGGGGCTGCCTCCCACCAGCTCTCTGCCAACTCTTGTGCGGTGGGGGTGCTGGCCTGACCCCACTGCTTGGCATTAGCTGTGTTCCTCCCTCTGGTCTGGTGACAGTGACTCTTCATCAGCTGCTACATGTTTGCTGGGATTTTTCATGTTGAAAAGCAATGCAAGGTAGGTCCAGGCTGTACAAAGGTCCCAGTGGTGCCTGGAGTCTTTCCTTGGAGGCTTATTCATCTAGCCAGGAAACAACTTGTTGTTCTTCCCATGCTATGGGGGGGAAGTGCCAGGCTCTGTCACAGCTATCACACTTGTGATTTTTCCACGTGAACTGTGAGCATTTCGGGGCAAAAAGTGTCACATGTATTGTGCTGAGCCCACGATGGTCCTGCCAGCACATGTGGCCTGTGTAGCAGCCATGCCATCCCTGCTGGCATCTGCCATCCCTGCCTGTGGGCTGCGGGAGGGATGGCTTGTTTGCCAGCTCTGAGGACGGAGGCTGTGCCCTCGCATCTGGCTGGGTGACTCAGGCTCCACGCTATCAATAGGAATCAGTGGTGGATGACACGGGAGGGTTGTGCAGAGTGGTTTGGGTAGCGGGCAGCATGGGCACTGTCTCAGCAGAGGTGCTAACGCAGTGTCCCTGCTGCCTGCCCTGGCCACCAGCCAAGTGGAAGTTTGCAAATCAGCCAGCCCATTGCTGCAGCTGTGCATCCCTCCATCCTGGCTGGGGAGAGGAGGATCTGGCGACGGACTCTGCAGGACTACTCCCTCTGCACCCCTGTGCCCTGCCCGGGCATCACAGGGAAGGAAAACTGCTCTCAAATCCCACCTCCTCTACACTGTGGGACCAAGGAGAAGACCAAGGACTTCTGCCCGGGGCAGAGACTTTCACTATCACTTTTGGGCTGGATGCAGAAATCCTCCCCTTATTGCTGTTTTGCAGGGGGGAGGAAGGCAAAGCAGGGGCTCGGTGCCAGGTCCAGCAGCGAAGCTCTCCAGCGGGTTGCACAGGGCGAGTAAACATGTGCAGCACTCAGGTCCTGCCTAGTAGCAGCAGCAGCCCATGATGCTGTGCTGGGAATGAAGTCAGCCTTCATCAGCTGAATAGTTTACGCATGAATCGAAACTTCAGACCTGGCAGGGTGGGGGAACGCGCAGGATCTGTGTGCTTTTAAAATGCTGGAGCCAAGGAAGGAGGAGGGGATAGAGGAAATAGCAGGAAAATAAGACTGGGGAAGCAGGGAGAGATTTGAGAAGCTGGATGAGTTGTTCACTCTGTTATTGTGAGGAGCCAAGTTCCTTAAGCATCTCCTGGTGGATATTAAGAGGGAGCTGTGGAGGCTGGAGCATTCCCCTGGACATTCGCATGCTGTAGCTTTAAGACTGTTTTACAGAGGACTCGGGATTTCCAGTTTTCCTGTGCCTGGTGGAGTATTTCAGGGAGTTACGGGATTTTTCGGGTCATGCACCCCCTTTTTCTTTTTTCTTCCTCTCTTACTCTCCTTTTTCATTTCAAAGAGACAAAGCTACTTCAGTTTGGAGCACAAACATATGATCAGCACATGGAAATGTGGTAATTTGGATGCATTCATGATTGCAACAGATTGAAGAAATTAGACCAGACAAAGAGCTTTTTTTGGAAGAGGAGGAGGAGGCGGCAAGGCAAGGAGGGAGGGAGAGTGGGGGAAAGAAGGGGACGCCACCAAAAAAAGGGACGGCCGTGACACGCGGATGCTAAATATATCCTGTAGTAATGGAGAGGGACCGGATTTCAGGTAGGCTATTGATCTTTTAATATGTTATATTCTGCCTCTGCCCTCCTACCTTCCCAGCAGCTTCTGCACTGTAAGAAGAGAAACAGCCACACTCCGGGTGGATTTCAGCCGATTCCTTTACTTATTTCTTTTTTTGCAACACTTCCTTTCTGCATTTCTTTTTTTTTTTTTTTTTTTTTTCTTCTTCCCCATCCTCCGGAGCCCTCTAGGCAGAAGGTGGTTCCAGCAGAAGCTGGGAGGGGGGCATGGGGGGAAGCAAGCGGGGTGGGGGGGGAGAAACTGCTTTCTAGGTCTGGATTTCATTTGAGTCTCTCTCTCCCCCCCGCCTCTGCTCCCATGTGCCGCACGGTGTGGGGGGATGAATGCTGAGCCTGTTAGCTCAGAGCTATGAGCCGGGAAGAGGGAGGAAAATAGCCGAGCTCTTGGCATGGAGACGCGTTTCTGCTCTGAAGGTTGGCTCCTGAGTTTGTGTGTGTGTTGTGGTTGAGCTTTCTCTGCTTGCCAAAGTATCTTCCCCTGGCTTTTGTCCTCCCATCCTGCCTGGTTGGCCGGGCAGAAGTTGCCTGCGTGTCCTGCGGCTGTTCCTTGCGCAATGCCGGGGCTGGTGGCTGGCGACCTGCTGGCGTGTGCTTCACCTTGCTGGCCACGCATGGGGGTGTTCAGGTGGGGGGAGGATGGAGGGCAGTAAGTGGAGGAATGAATAACTCCATTTAATTCCCCAGCTTCCCTGCAAATCCTGCCTAATGGTTCATGTCTGAGTGGTTCCAAAAGCTGCTCCTGGGTATGTAGAGCGGTTGGGAAGCAATGATGCAGCGAGCTGTTCTGGGATCGCTGCAAATGTAACTGTTTACAGGGAGAGGGGACAGGTGGTGTCACCCACGAGACTCGGTCTCTGCATGCGTGAGCAAGACAGCCAGGATCAAAGAGGGAAACGGGGGGGGGGGGGGGGGGGGGGGGGTGTCTGTGCCAGAACTGGGAGACCCGCTGAGCTGCAGCCCAATGGTGGGTCTCCTTCCTCCCACCCGCCATGGCATGGCACAGCTCACCCTCCTCCAGCATGGCAGCCCCTCGGAGGCATGAGGCCTCTTCTGGGCGTTCCCAACCCGCTGCTGGGCCTCGGCACTGGGGGGGTAACCACAGGGATGAGAGGAAACACTTGAGCCAGGGTGGAGCGAAACTGTGGCCAGAGAAAGCTGCCCCATGGCTGGCCTGTACCAGACCTGCAGGGCCCCATCCAGGGATGTGCTCAGAGCACCTGGTGCCCCTGGATGAGGACTTACCTGCAGGAGCATCCCCGCTGCCTCTGGAGAGCACGGATGGCACCTTCTTGTCCCTCTGTCTGTCTCTCTCACTCATGCTTTCTCTTCTGGTTTGAGCCACTTCAAAGCATTCCTGAGTGCTGCTCATAACTCAGAGCCTGGCGGGTGTTTCAGCAGCACAGGGCTTTGGGCTAGATAGCCTCTGCTGCTGCATGCAGGCCTCTGCCAGGCAGGGATGATTTGGTCCCATTGTGGTTTGGTCTTTCACATCTCCTGTTACACCCCTGATGCAGCGCTGGGTCCCTTCCCTCCATGCAGAGGTGGTGGGTGGCTTTACAAAAGGTTGCTGGTGAGAAAGGGGACTCCCTAGTGATGTGATCTGGGTCTCTTTATTCTGGAAAAGCATCCAAGGTGGGTCTCTCTCAGCATTGAGCTGCACATCATGTTCTGCTGCTGCAAGGAGCACAGGACCATCGTGCCCATGCTGGCTATCACCCACTCCCGGGGCATGCAGCAGCCAGGGACCCAGCAGGAAGGAAGACCCTGGGCAAGTGTCTTTGTGCAAAGATGCAAGAGCTCTTGCTAACCCCTGGGAGCACGTTTGCAAAATGCTGATGTCCAAGTGTGTACATGTTTCACTGACCTCTGCTGGAATCAGCTTTTCTGTGCATGGTTCACATGTGGCTCAGCTGGGGGCAGGGAGGCAGGCGGGGCACACGGGTGGCATAAGTGAGCATGGTTGTGTGCCTTCACCTAAGGCGGCTGTGCCCAGGAGCTTGGTGGGGGATGCTGAACACAGCCCACTCTGCCCTCACTCAAGCATGAGTGGGTTGTGTACTGTGCGGGACCCCAGAGCCGTGCCCACCATTTTGGTAGTGTTTCTGATATGCGGCTCCAGCATGAAATATGTGATGGGGGAATAGATGGGCAGAAGGGCTGGTCTCGGTCTTCTCCACAGACCCTGGCTTGGAGGGGTCAGTGCAGGCAGGGAAGGCTGCTCAGCGGGACAGCAACAGAGGGAATGCAAAACTCATGCGTGGGGGCAGAGGACAACTGTGCTTAAGGAGATTTGGGGCACAAAAGTGACAGTATCACCAGGTCACGCTGTCTGCTCCAGGTCCACAGCGCAGTATGTGGACTCATGTTCACAGGGCGGGCCGCTAGGCTCACAGCGGTCCTGCTGCTGCTGGCTGATGAGCGGGCTGTACCAGCCGATGTGACTGGCACTGCTGTGTGTGGGGCTGTGGGCTCTGGCACCACTGTCCTGTTGGAGGAGAGGAGTAGGGAGCAGAGCTCAGCCTGCCCCGGGCTCCCCCCCCGCCATGGCTGTGGGGGCAGCAGTCCTGGTGCAGGCAGTGGGATAGCCGGGGCTCTGGATTTAGTGACTAACCAAAAGATGACTCGGATGAAAGCAGATCCATGCAGCACCGGGGGCTATGTCCCAGTCACTGTTCTGGCTCTAAACATGCTTTTAATTAATACTCTGTTGTGGGTGGGAACAGCTGACTCCCGAACTGAGCGTGCAGCTGCAGGATGGGGTGAGGGCACCCCAGGGTAGATGGGAATTGGGCCTGGCCTCTTCTTTGAGGGCTGCTTTCTGACAGCTGCTGGAGCTTGGCCTGTCCTGTGGGGTCTCTTCTGCCCAGGGAGAGCTCAGGCTTTCTTGCACAGAGCGGTGTCCCTGATCTGGTGGTGACAAGTACCTTGTGCTTTCGGGGAAAGCATCAAAGGCGTGGGGTGATGCTGTAGCTCTGTGCCTGGTTCACTGCCTGCTCCGGGGCAGCGACGGTCCTCCTTGGTCTCTGTAACACGGTACCAGTCTCAGGCGGTGCCTTTGTGTGTTGGTAAAAGAAACACTGTCTCAATATAACCTGCTAGTCTCTTTTAATCTGGTTAAACCATGTCACATATTTCCACAAGCTAATAGTGCATGAAAAGCTTTGGCTCTAAATCAATTTATTTCCAGGCACCCTTCTCCAATGGTTTTGGGGCCGGGGAGCTGCACTCTGGGGCTGCTGTGTTCCTCACCTCTGCCACTCCTCTCCTCTGTGCCTTGCCAGATTGCTTTGGTGGCAGCGGCCTGGAGATGGCTCTCCTGTCTTCCTAGCAGATGGCTCTTTTGATTAGTCCAGATCTTTCTACAAAGCCTCTACTGTTAACGCCATGGGTCCTTTTACCTCTTCTTAAAATAAAAGGAAGGACTCACAGCACCCTGGGCAGCGGGGGTTTTGTTACTGCAATGATGGGGTGACAGGATGGGTGCAACCCTGATGGGAAAGGAGGTCTGATCTCCCAGGTAAATTATTAATGTCACCTTTAAAATTGCACTGTGAAAACTCCTTTTAAGAGTTAACAAATGATGAGTAGGTAATTGTAACACCTGACTGTGAGTGGCATGTGTTAGGCAGGGCCCAGCAGCAGGCAGCTGGGAGTGCTGTAGGTGCTTGCAAGCAATCTGTTGAACTCCAGCAGGAAGGATGAATTGTTTATTAACCCATTGGTGATCATTCTTAATCTTTCAGTTATATATATTCTCTATGGATATGCTTGTGTGTGAATATTTATACAGAGTTTAACATGGATTTATACATCATACTATGCACATAAATGATTCCAGCAGAGAGGAGACAGCCCCTGTTTGCAGTATGTGGCTTTCAGAGTCTCTGCAGGCAGCAGCTCTCAGACTAAATGCATCAAGGCAGAGCATCTTCAGTGGTCCTCAGAGCCACATAAGAAGTACCATGGGCCTGGACTGAGCAGTAGGAGAGTAGGGACCCTTTATGTGAATGCTGGAGGTGTGAAGGGTTTTTGGGAGGGAATGTGCTTGCTTTTTTTTTTTTTTTTTTTTTAAATAGAAGTTAATCTTTAAAATGCATGTAGCAGGGCAGAGGGGTTGGGGTTGCTTCCAATCACTCTAGCTATCTTTTCTGTCTCAGGTTTCTTGGTGTCCCTGTTATTCCTAGGAAATGGCAGATAAAAGCCTGATGTTTCTTTTTAGTGGTCTTCTCACAGCTATACATCTTCTTTTACCAAACGTTTTTCTTTTGATTCTGGCTTGCAGCACATCACGTGTGGCATGCCAGATCAGGCATTTACAGCCCGGATGGTTCAAACTCCTGTTAGATACCACTGTGTTCATCCAGTCCTGGCACCCAGGGACAGCTTCCTGTCTGTCTTGCCTTTACTGGTGGCTGTTGGTCTGTCCTTAGCCTTCCCTTCTGCTGTCAGTGTCCTGCTGCTTGTGTCCCTACCTGGTGCTAACCCCCATGGTTTGATGTGGTGTATGATGCCCCATCCTCCGAGGCCGTGGGCTTGCGTGCTATGCACTGCAAAAACTGCCTGCAGCTTCTTTCACCCAAGTTTCCTGTTCAAGCGTTTACCTTCATCCTCGATGTTGTGTAGTAACCTGTTGTGACTGCAGATTTCAGCTCATTTAATAGTAGGTCCATGCAGGCCCTCTCTCAGGGAAGGGTTTGGGTTTCATGAGGCTGCGGAGTTGCCTCTGCAGACAGTTGTGTTTGCAGCATGCTCTGTGCTGCTCCCAGTCTGCTCTTGGCTGCCTGCTCCTGCCTGGCCAGCGGATGCATTCCCGCAGCTGTCTGAGGCATGTCAAGGTAAGAAGCATTATCCATTTCCTGATGTCTGCTCTTAAATCTGCTGGAATTTCTGCTCATCTCCATTAAATACAGTCCCGTTGTGAGGCACAACTCATCTCTTGCCTGACGGCACAGGTAACGCTTCTCAACACGACTCTGTTGAACTTGGCTAACTGCAGGGCAGGAGCTCCTTTGCTGCCTGTCCTCCTGCTTCATGCTGGATGACTTGGAGCTTCCTGGCAGAGTGATTCCCATGCTGCTGGGGTGAGGGAGGACGTTTCTCATGCAAGTCAGCACGCTTCCAAGGTCCAGCATACCATAATGCTGAGTAGGAACAAGTACGTAGTTAGGGAAGTATGTCTGGGTCAACACATGTCTTCTGTTGCCTTAATGATCTCAGAAGCACAATATCTATGTCCTGTTGGCTTCTCCACGTGGTACTTGCAGCTGTAACTAATGGATAGAATAATTTGTTAGAGAGCAGTGATGCCTTGTGCTGTGAGCACTATAGTTGGGCTCTGTGGCTGGACTGTAGCATCGTACGGGCAGTAGGGAAGGTCCTGATGGGCAGCGAGTCCCATTTCAGGGACAGGCTGATACCCGAGAAAATTTAGGTGAAATGTCTTGCTCTGCCCCAGATTTTCTGTAAGTGCTTGGGAAAAGGCATTTGTGCTCCCACTACGCTTTGATTTTGGGTAAGGATCTGGTGTTTGGCTCTCTGCACTGAAGCTCTCTGTAGGCAAAGGGAGGATGGCAGTAGTACCTGCCAGTGTCGGGGAGCTCAGAAATGCAGCTGGGAACTTGAAACTGTTCTGACACTGCAGGAAAGGGAGTTCTGAATCTCTAAAATGGGTGTGGGCATGGGATCTGAAGCTGTTCCGCCTGGACTATGAGTGTGTGATGGCTACTCTGAACAGCTGATGGAGACGGCATCCTTTACATATGTGCTTAACCAACACCCATGGACAATGACCCTTTTACACTGAGTTTCTTGGACTATGCCCACTGCTTGTTCCCAATGGCTTCTGTTTGCAAGGGCAGCTTCCTTCCTAAGCACCAACACTGAAAATTAATTTCCCCATGGTCATCTCTGAGTGGGATACGGCACCCCCTCTGCCTCTCCTCTAGCACTTCAGGCTGCTGTGGTTGTGTTTATTTGTCCTGTGCTAGCACCTGGGTACCACATCACTGGCACAGGAAGACTGTGAGCCCTTGCTGCTGGATGGAGCTGCTGTTTGAGTGGCAGGAGGAATGAAGTAGCCCTTCAGTGTAACGTTCAAAAGAGTGATGGGATATTGATGGCAAGAATGTTGTTAGAGACTTATAAACAGCTCTGTTTTGTGGCTTGGGGGAGAATGGGCATGATTTTATAGGTGAATAAAATCCATTAGTCTTACAAGCAATAATCATGCAATAAACCTGAAAGTGCATATTTTCATAGAATCATAGAACAGCCCAGGTTGGAAGGGACCTCAGAAGATCACCTGGTCCAGCCTTTCATGGGAAAGGGAGCCTAGATGAGATTATCTAGCACCATGTCCAATCACATCTTGAAAACCTCTAGTCATAGGGGCTCCACTACCTCCCTGGGGAGGTTGTTCCAGTGATTGATTGTTCTCACTATAAAAAAATAGTCTTTCTTGTATCAAAATGAAGATTTTATTTTTTTTTCCCTTGGCCTGGTCTATGTGAAGTTGGTGCTCCATAAACAGAACTGTATTAATTTTGTAATTACATCATTACCAGATACCTTATAAACTAAAGCAGTCATTCTTGGAGCAAATTCTGGTTTCCAGTGAAACCAATTTGGGGAGCGATAAGCATGGTTGCTTGTATGCAGGATTTGCGGGAGGAGCCTGCCATTAGCTCTGCAACATCTCCCGGCTGCAGCTTTGACCACGAACTGGCAGGAAGGTTGTAGCTTGAGGCTGTGGAAATAAAGGTTTGTTTGCATTTCACTCCTGGCTGTCTGATCTGGAAAATTAAAGCATATCATCAAGACAATCACGTTTGACTTCTGGCACACTGGAGCAGTATTTTGGTTTCAAATTCAAAATCATATTTTGGTTCTTTTGTGTCTGAAATGTTGGTTCTTCAAAATCCCCTTGGGGTTGGAGAAGTGGGGTCGAGGCACAGGAAGTGTGGGCGCCCTCTGGTCTGGCTGCTAATGAAGGTATTGGTTCACTTATTCAGAAATTACTCTCCCTGACTCCCCCAAATGCTGGGCTCTCCCTCCGCAGCTTCCCAACCTGGAGCAGCACCTGTATACACCTGGGGCATCCCCTCTCTGGCGGCCCACCCTCTGCCAGCTGGTGCGGTTTGCCCGCACGTAACGCTCTCCGCTCTCCTCCTCTCCTCGGGAACCTGCCACGCTGGGCTGAGCACGGTGCTCCCGCACGCCCGAGGCCGCCGCGGGGTCGCGGTCGGCCGGCGCTCAGCCCGGGCGCGGGGGGCGCTGCGCGCTGCCTCTCCCCGCGCCGAGCCCCGGGGCCGGGGGCGGCCGCGGCCGGGCCGGCGCCGTTAGGGGGCGGTGTCCGGCCGCCGCGGAGCCGCGGGGGGGGCTGCGGGGCTCCCCCCGCCCCACGGCCGCCCACCCCCTGCCCCAGCCCTCTGCCCGCCGCCGCCGCGCTCGTCCCCGGCGCCGGTGCCTGCGGGTCCCTCGGGGGCTCCCTGCGCCCGCCGGCTCGGATTTCACCTCCAAAAGCAGGCGCGGGACTGCGGTCGTGTTCGGCTGTGAAAAGGCAAATAGCTGCCGAGGGTTACAGCAGAGGTTTGTCGGTTCTGATGTGTGCATATGTGGAGGGATTTTATTCAGTGAAAATAGACGTTTCTTGCTACGCTGCTAAAAGCATCTGGGTGCCCCTCTCCTAAACAGATCTGCTTTTGGCACGCCTTTTCTTTACCAGTCATTCAGAATTTAAGCTGCACCGGGAGGGAGTGATCTTGTGGCCATTAGAAGCTGGGCTGTTGGAGTCCTTTTCCTGCTCTTCCACTAAATTGCTCTGTATCCTTGCATAAATCATTTAACACATGTGCTCTAACTTCCTGTATGGAAAATGAGGTAGATCCTTTCTGCTTTTCATAGGCACTTCAGGATCCTCTGCTAGGCAGCTGCAAGGGATTTGTCATGATAAAGCTGGGAACTTGGCCCCTTTGAGGTGCCAGCACCCCCGTGCAGGGCTGGGATGAGGCTCCCTAAGGGGTGGAGGCAATGGCTACTGCTAATCTGAGATGTGGAGCCAGGGAAGCTGAACATCAGGCTGGAGACGTGAATCCTTCTCACAGGATCAATCTCTGCTGGGGAGCATGGTCGAAAGAGCAAGAATATGGGATTTAGTCCCATGCCATGATGTCTGTTCCTCGGTCACCGTGGGCACAGCAAGAGCAGGCAGAGCTTCTTCCAGAGAGACTTTGGTGCTGAGTGGTGCAAAATGACCTGCTGGTGCCGTGTTCACAACTAGAGCACCACCAAACACTAGCTTACGTGTCTCTTCTCTGCTCCGCTCATCAGTAAGAGCCATCTGACTCTCCTCCATTCACTGGGAAGATGGAAGGGCACATAAACCCATTAGTCCTTCCCTGTTATCTTCTGCTGATGACCTTTAGCTGAAGTCTTTAAACATTGTCCCCTTTCCTCCTGGAGATGATGATCCTCTCCAGGTATGGGCCTGCCATTTTCCCCAGTTTGTCCCCCTGATTCCCTCTCCCCAACCCTGAAGCATTTAGCAGTTTTGCTTTCTTGCTTTCCTTCTCCCCTGTGGCTTCTCTTGGCTCTGTGAGGTCAATGGGCCTTGGAGTGACAAGGCTGGAGCTGCCACTCCAGAAACACTCACCAGGAGGGCTTGTGTTTAAGTAAGTGTTCACTGATTTATTAGGATAGAGACAAAGCAGGCAACCTTGAGAGCAGATGAACTGTTGGGCCAGGAAGGAGTGGTCTTCAGCATGTAAAATATTTACCGTTTCTTTCTTCTCTCACATTCTCCACTCCATTCAAGTGGAGAACTGGTCAAATCCAACTTCAGCTGCATAAAAAAGGGCTGGTTGACATCTGTATTGACGGCTGCTGTTCAGGGAAGGGGGCCCTATTGGAAACTGCCATGGTTGGTGAGCACTGGGTTGATTGTCTTATGGGGTGTTTTTTTTTCCAGAAAATGTGAAAAATTCCCAGTGGGTGGAGAGGAAAAGTGAACTCTGGAAATTGTGTGTCTCGTTCTCAGTTGAAACACACCCTGGGGAAGGCATATCCTCCATAAGAGGAACAGCGATGTTGGCCACCAACCAGGAAACCCTTCCCTCCCTGCTCCCCTGTGCAGCAAGAGCTAAGTGCTGTAGGCAGCATTTCCATCCAGAAGGCTGTTCCTGGTTCCTCTTCTTGTACCTCTTCACCCCTTGGGGCACTCACTGGAGTAGCCTGTTTAAGTGCAGGTTGTGCTCAGGGGCTCTCTCCCCTTCGCTCATCAGTTTTTTCCAGCAGACTGGTGTTACTGGTAATGCTGGGCTCTGTACTTGGGCTATTCACTCGTTGTGCTGTGAGAACACGGGGGATGTTGCTGGATCTCAAGTAATGCTCTCAGCGTTGGCTGAGATATGTGGTTTGGATGCCTGCTCCCAGCCTTGTTCCAAAATGATGCAGCAAGAGGTATGTCATGGCATTGGTCTTTGTTTGGCTCACACACACGCACCCAGGGCTGTATTTAAGCTGGGTGCTAAAATTGGCCTTTTTTCTCATAATTGATCTCCATATTGGTTCAGATCCGCCTCTGGTGTCCTCTACTTGCTTCTATTGCTGCTCCACAGCCCCCTTGCTGTCTTGAGGCTGCTCAGAGAGGGGACCCTTCATCTGTAGCTGGAGAGAAAACTTAATCTTGCCCTGTATAAAGGCAAGAAGGTGACAGCCAGCAGCTCAGGGGACCAAGGGGCAGAGGAAGGGGAGGTGCAACAGCGGGTGATGGAAGTTTAATTGTAAAGGCTGAAGGGCTGCAAGGCAACTGTGTGGATGGGAGTGCTGCAGACCTGGAGGAAGAAAAGATGGAGTATTTTGGAGAAAAGGACCTGAGAGGCAGAGGGAGGGGTATTGGGAGGGCTTTGCAGCAGCAGGGGTGGGGACTCAGCCTGAGCTCTCCCTTTCTTGGCTTGATGCCTTCCTCCCCCTCATTTTGCTGCATACGGCATTTCCTCTTGCAGAACAGCAGAGACCTGGACCCTGCTCCATCGCTGGTAAAGCTCAGGCTTGCCTTCTCACCCAAGCTTTGCTATCTGCCAGAGCCCATGCATAGCAAGAGGAGGTTTGTTTTGCTGTTGGTTACACACAGAGCGGTGCAGGTCCCTCTGTGAATCTAAACAATGGGCAGACAGCATGGCCCTCATTTTTCTGCATTGGAAGAGTTCATCATGCAGCACCAAGTAGCCATCAAAACCGACCAACTTATTTCTTTACTTTGATAAACTCTCCCTAGTACAAGGCTGCATGTTGTCGTGGTGGCCACCAGCACCCTGTTTCTGGTGGGAGCCCCTTTGTGCCCTGGCAGCAGCGAGCAGCAAGCATTGCACAACAAGATAAGTCATGGGAAATCCGGTTCTGTGTCGGATGTGCTGTTCAAAGGCACCTTGGTTGCGCTCAGGACATTCTGCTGACAGATTTTTTTCCCATGAAATAAAAAGTGCTAGCTGTTGACATACAAATGTATCTGAAATGTAAGCTTTTACCGTCGAATTTCACTGCTGCTGGCTTAAAACCCGGAGGGCATGGCGGTGTAAAACCAAGGATAGCTTTAGGGGGCAGAAGTTGTCTGAACTTTAGCAGAAGTTCATGTTGTGTTCTGAGTTGAAATTCAGGTTGCTGCTTCTCCCAGCTACAATGATACCTGCATCCCTTCAGGAGCTGATGCACGGTCCTGCATGCAGGAGGAGCCGTGCGGCTGGGAAGGACCGGCAGAAGCAGTACGGTTCCCTAACTGCCTCTGGCCATCTGTGAGAAGCCGTTTGAGTTTATTGAACTCTCTCTCACGCTTTCTTCTCTGTTTAAACAGTAAATAGGAACTGCATTAAACTGGGGAGGTCGGCAGTGTCTGTGGGATGTATAGAGTGTGGCAATATGTGTGAGGATGGCTAAGATGGTGCATGAGTCTTGGAGACATCACCTCCATCCAAAGCCCATGTACCTCTGCTGTTCCCACCTCTACCTGTCCCAGGGTCCTCAGCTCCCAGTGACTGTCTCACGTGTCCCTCCAATAGCTTTACATCTTGGCTCCCAGGTCCCTGACTTGCCTCTTTCTTGCCTCTTGGACGGTTTTAAGTCTTTCTGCTGTCTTTAGGAAAGCAAATTAATGTCAAGGGCTGCAAATATCTGTAAAGCTGCTGTCTGAGGCCAACTGTTGCTCACAAGTGAGTAGGAGAGGTTTTTTTTTTAAGCAGATACATCAGATCCATCATCAAAATAAGCCATCAAAAATATCCCCTTCATAGCCCTCTTATTCGTATTGCATGGACTTAAACAACAAAGCCAAGCTGGTTTTCAGTCCTCTTCCTGGCTTGGAAGAGGAACTGCTTTAAAAAAACCCAAAGAAACAAACAAAAAAACCCCAACAAACCTGGTGTTTTCCAGCAGAGATGCAGCATTTGCTCTGTGGGGAACTGGTCTCTCTCAGGAAGCACTGGAAGTGGCCGTTTGGATTTGATACCTTGTCATCAGCTCTATCTGTTGTGAACAGGAACATCTTAATGTTGCAAGGACTTTACTGTTTTCCATTTAAATAGGAAGTTGTCCTTTGAATATTAAGAACTAAGGGCAAATTCTCAACTGATGTGGGCTGTCAGAGCTCCACCAACTCCAGCAGCTGAAAGCATATTCCCTAGCAATCCTGCTGTACTTGGCATTTTCCTAGGGTTATATAAACATTCATGTTTTATGGATGGGGCCAGTACATGCAATCTGCAAATTGCTGACAGTCCCTTGCAAGATGCAGAGCTGCACCAGAAGCTTCAGCAGCCCTGTGATGTCAGGGAGGGATGGAAGTCACCTCGGGCAGAGCAAAGCTGGTGGGACCCCTCTGCGGGGTGGGTGCTGCGGCTTCGGGTCAGCCCAGTGCCTGCTGCTGCGGAAGTTGTTGGGACCTGATTCAGACACAGCAAGAGGCTCAAGCCAGTGGGCTGGAGTACCTGCACAGCAAAGGTCATCCTCAGGAGTGTTGACTTGCTTGTGTGGCTCCATCTGAAGCCTCTCTCCTCCTTGTGCCTTCCTAATCCTCTCTTGCAGATGCGTTTGTCCATCGGTTCAGGATGCTGCATGAGCTGGACCTGCACACCTGCAGCACCATGATCAGGTTTTTCTCTCTAGGAAGGTGTAGGAGTTGAGGTTTCTGTCTATGCTGGCAGGCAAGGTAGGATGCCACACCTCTGGGAGCTTCTGGGGGCTGGGTGGAGCGAGAAAGTGGAGAAGCAGGACCTGGGCTTTGAGGAGCTGCGTTTCATGGGTTTGCCTTGAATCCAGGGCACTTTGAGATTTCCAGACGCCCTGGGAAAGGAGAGTGGCAATAAATCTGGGTCATAAATAACAGCTCCTTGCCCTCTTAGTGATTTCTGATGTGCTGTGCTTTTTTTGACAGCAAATGCAGCAACAGGCTGTAATCCACAGGGGCTTTTCCTAGCTCTCAAGCTGAGAAAGTGCTCACTCTAAGCAGGCTTGCACGCAAGGAGCTCCCAGGTCTGGGTGTGAAGGTCAGAGGGGAAAGAAAGCAAAAGCACAGATAACACACTGTAGAGCTCTTCTTATTGCCAGGCTGGGAGATTTTGTTGTCCTCGAAACTGAGCTCTGGGAAGCTTGGTGGGTGATGCTGTGGCTGCTCCTTCAGGACCTGCCGGTGCTGCAGTACAGCTCCCTCAGGAGAAGCACCTAAGGGAAATGCAGACCAAGTACATCCTGTAAATGCCTAACAGGTCTAACTGCTGGGGCTGGAAATTCATCCTTGGGTGACTGGTGTGGGCTGGGGGAGCCCTTGCAATAAAAGAAAGATAAGACATCCAGTCTCTCTTTGGATGTGGGTGAAAGATAGAGTTATCAGCATGTAAAAGATCAGGAGTGGTAATGAGATGCAAAGAGTTCCTCATCTTTGGGATGGGAAACTTTTCAGGAAGCCCCAGACAGTGTGGGACATCTAGAATCGTGCCTGGCTTGCAATGTTTCTCCCTGAAAGATGCCCAGTTCATCCCCTGCTAACCATCCTTCTGCTGCATAATGTAACAAATTGACCGTTGTGTCTTTTCCACCTCCGGTCAGACCTTCCCAGGCAAACCCCTGGCTGTGCCTCAGTGTGTAGGTGCTGTGGCTGGTTCCAGTTGCTGTCTCTTATAAGATGAGGTTTTTATTTCACTTTATTCCTTTGTCAGCCTTCCTTGAGTTTTGCCAGCCTTTCTCTCTATTAGCTAGAAGATTGCTAGACGTAGAAGGAGGATGCTGCGTTCAAAATGTCTTTCTAATGCCTAATTTAGGAAAATAAAGAGAATTGTTTGATAGAACCACCCTGCCTCTGAGTAACGCGCATTGCTAGGGGTGTACGGAGGGAGACGGCCTGGTTCTCAGGACAGGGATGGGTTGTCTTCGCGTTCTCAGGTCCGCAGATGCTCAGCGTATCTGGCATGTGAGAACTGGGCTGGACTATTTGCCTTCTTTAGTGACTGGAAGCAATCCAGCCTGTCGGTTCCTGCAAGCTCATCCTGTGGTTTAGTGGATAATACTGGTCCTTGTTCAACTCCCACGCTTTTGTGCCTTGCAAGTGGGTAGGGAAGACTTTGCAGACCTTGTACTGTGCAGAGATCCCAGCTCATCACTGTGGAAGGCAGCATGAATATTCATTGTGCTGTGGAGTGCTTGCTCCATAGTTTTAATAAAATGGTTATTATTACATAGGAATGACCATGAAAATCATGGCAGGTTGTAGCTGGTCAGCATGTATAAATGATGTAGGGTGGTAACAATAACTGAGGAGGAAGGGTTGTTTCTTTGAACTTAGTGAAGTGTCTTCACAAGTGCACTTACAGGAGTTTGACTTCTGCTGACGTCTCCTCCTCTGCCAGGATGAGCGTGTGGTGTCTGTGTTCTTCTGCAGTTGTGAAGCTGACTGTAGTCAACGTATGGTTGACTGAGCTCAAAGACTAGGAGCTGCACAAACCTGCATTTTCTCAAGCAATCAGCAAAGCTGCTGAGCAATGCAAATCAAAGTGACAGCCAAGTCAAGAGCAATCAGCTAGAGATGAGCCTGCAGGCTTTATTCTGGGACCACACCAACGTGACTAAAAGCAAATCCAAGCATCCCAAACCTAATGTTATCCTTAGCAGACCGAGGGCGATCTCCTGCTGTTGCTGGTGTGTTCGTATCACAGCTAATGGGCAACTCGGTGTGGTTGGTGAGGCTGTTCCTTGTCCACAGAGCAGAGCTGGGACAGCCCCTCTCCAAGAGGTGCAGAGGAGACATGGTGTGCAGGAGGGTCTCTATGAGCAAGAGGTGATGTTGGCTTTCAATGCTAGTACGTCCCCCAGTCTCTCTGCCCTGAGAGACAGCAAGGCGCAGATTTGTCTCCTGGATAGGGTGGAGAAATGGATCTTCGTGTCCAAGAGTTTGTTTCAGGTGGGCCTTGTCAAAGCTGCGAAACACTGAAGCTTTTAGCCACATCTGATGTGAGGGTGCTGTAGCTGTGTGACACCACTGGCCTCCGTCTGTGTATTAAACTCTGATGAAGGTGTTTAATGAAGACAGGACGGAGGTGTTACCGGAGGACAGCACAGAACAGAGTGGAATTTGTGAGTGAGCCCTGCAATTCTGTCTGTGCTCCTGCCTCACCTAAATCTGTGGGTATATAGAAGATAGATGAGGTGAGCAGATTTTATTATGAATGTGGCTGGCAGCAGACACAGATCATGGATTAAACATGTGCGTTGCAAGAAAGGGGCTTTCTTGAGGCAGACAGAGAGGTCTGCTGTTGCCGTGCAGCCCTATTCATCTCCAGCTCTGATGCTAACATCATTATCAACGTGTTTATATGAAGCTTGGCTGCAAAATGGCTCATCGTTCTCAAGTTTTTTCGAGCGAGTCTGTAGCTTTACTAAATACTCCTTTTATTGTGCTGCCAGGGGCTCTCCCAGAGGCCAGTAAAGGAGGTGGCCTGTTTGGCCACAGTGATATCTGGACCGGAGGTTCAATTCCTGTGTGTCTTAAATCTGTCTGCAGACTGGCAAGTGACCAAGTGGGCACTTCTCTCCAAGTAATTGAATGCTTATGTGCAAACCAGCCTCTAGCTGCTTCCATAATGCCTGGCTCACAAGAGTTGCACGAGAGCATGCCTCTGCCATCGCGCTTGCAAACCTCACTGAGTGCCTGGGCTGGTGCAGGGGATGGTGAAGATGGGGACAGCCCAGACCTGCTCTGGGCCATTTGTACTTCTCTGCAGTGTATGAAATACCTGTCTGTCCACCAGCTGGCAGGCAATGCTCTCCCAAGTTACAAGCAAGCATTGTGGAGAAGACCTGTTTGGAAACTACCTACGGAAGTGGAGCCGGAGCTGCAGATGAGATGCCCCTGGCAGGGGATGTGCAGATCTGCGGCTTGAGGGCTGGAGCTGGTGGCAACAGCGTGCATCTGCAGGGTGATTAAGGGTCCTTCTTCTTGTGGGAGGGTGTTGCTGATATGTTAAGGCTCACGTTTCTGCAGAGGAGTGCCCCCCAAGGACCTGGGCACTGGATCGAGGTAGCAAGGCAGTTTTATTTGATTCTAAGGAATGTTGTCTGGTCGTTAAACCAACCAAATTGGGGCTGCTGCAGTGCAGGGGTATTTTTCTGGAGGCTAGGGAGAGAAGGCAGGTATGTAAAGACAGAGCTCAGGTCTGGCAGCTTATTCCCTTGTGTTAACATAAACATGGCTGTGTTGGTCTGCCCTGTGATTACTTGTCTGGGAATAACTATATCCCTTGAGCTTATAGACACTGCCAGTCCCTGCTGAACAAGAAAGGCTAATGCTTAATGCACGCAGTACTTTCCTCCTGTCATTCCTTTATAAGGAAAAACATTTGATTTTGTTTCTACCTTATTTTAACTGCTAAACTGGAGCAGTTTAATTCTGTTGGTGGAACATCTAGTCCAACACTTCCTGACCTGGTGTGGTTATTATAGACACTAGCACCGCCAATTAAGATGAAGTACTAACAAAAAGTCAGCATGGTGAGGCTGAGCTCACCGGAGAGTGTGCAAGGTGAGGTGGCAAGCGGAAACAGCCTGCCTGCAGTGTGGAGATGGCAGAAGTGGTAACGGCAAGTGAGCGCCATATGAACTTCTCGTTGTGGCATGGCTTGGTGCGATGGCAGTGGCCACATCTCATTGCAAGGGGAATATGGCCAGTTCCCCTTTCCCTGCTGGGCTTGGCCGCAGGGTTATGGGTGCAAACAGAGGATGGGGTGCGTGCGGGTGGGCATAACCTAGCCATGTCTGTCACTGCAAGGGAGCAGACCTAGCTCTGCTCATTCAGGACATTTGGACTCTGCAATCCTCATTTAAAGCGAAAAATGGCAGAGCTACTTGCCTGGCAGGCTGCAGCAAGATGCTTTGTACAACCACCCAGGGAAGGGCTGTGTCCCACAGCTGATGGCAACACAGATGCTGCTGAAGTGTCTCTGAGTTTTGCCCTATTCCAGGACCCCCAGACTCAGCCTGTCTCCAGGGTTTTACTGTCTATGCTCGTCGGGGGCGATTGCCAGTGGGGAGTTTCTCTCCCCCTTGTACTGCTCACTGGAAATCTCCTCCTCTCCTGCCTGGCTTGGTGCCGTCTCTCTCTCCGTGGCTGGTGCTCTGCCCCCAGCGTGCTTGCAGGCCCCTTTCCCATTTAGGGCAAACGCTGGACGGTGCCTGCTTTTGGCCCGCTTGCAGCACATCTCCCAGCTGACTTTTTTTTTTTTTTTTTTTTTTTTTGATCCTTTTTTGTTTCTGGAGGCTGAAATCCCCAGCGTCCCCCAGCCGCGTGTGCCGGCTGTGGCTCGTGCTGAGAGATGGCTCTTGGGAAGCTGCGCTGGGGCAGGCGGGGGTGTGGGGAAGCCCAAGTGTTGTCCTGCCCTGGATGAGGCTTGGTGTTGACAGTCTCTTCTAGAAGACACGGTGAGCCTGAGGGTGCTGGTGACAGCATCAGGTCCCTCCTGCAGTAATGATTTAATCTCAGCAGAAACAAGTGCCCTGCAGTGGGGAGCCTGCAGGCATGGGGCTGTGCACGGGCAGGAGCTGGCGCAGGCAGAAATGGCTGAGCATGTGAAAGGGACAGTTGAAGAAAATTCCCCTAAAAGCTCGCATGTTGAATCAGGGTTTGTTTTTTTTTTTAAATCCGGATTTTTAAATCAGCTGTGCAACTTCTGCATCTGTAGAAGAGGCTTAGTCTGTGTTAGCAGGGCTGGGTATCTGAGGGATGTGGAGGGGGGAGCAAAGGCTGGTGTGCTGGGAGCTGATAGGTGGCCTGGTTAGGGGGGGCTTTGCGGTCCCCTTTGCCCTGCCCTATTTTTCCAGCAGGAGAGGCGACTGGCTGCCTCCTGTATTTGGGGTAGGTCCATTGAACAACGCAGCTCGGGATTGCTGCTTTAGTGCTGCCCAGCACAGCTCGGCTAGCTGGGACCCTGGAGTCAGCGTGATTATACTGGGATCTGGTTAGTGGGGGATTGCCTTGGTTGTGTCTTTTGTGTAAGCCTGAAAGAGTTGTAGTAAGCTTCTCGAGAGGTCAATTTAGTGAGATGTAAAAAAAACCCAAGGCAGACCCTGCCCTTGCTGAAGGCAGCTGGTCCCTTCTCAGGTCCAGGCTGGTCCATCTCTTTGCCATTTGCCCTCCCTGAGCCCAGGAGTTTAACGGCACTGATCTTGCCTAATTTTATGTATGTGCCTGTGTTGGACCTGCCAAGACCTCCCAGGCAGCGGCGGTGCAGGTGGTGGAGCTGAGGGCACAGTCCCCTGCCCGGACTATCACGGGGTGATGCCAGGGGCACCCAAATTCCCATCCACATGGAGACAGGCGTGCACAGTCCATGGATTCTGGCAGTGATGCCTGTCCGCTTGTACACCCTTCCCATCCCTGCGTGGTGGAGCTGGAGCAAAGGGGAAGCCGCCGGCCGTGCTTGGTGCTGCATGGACATCAACTGCTGCACCTTGGCACTGCCGCTGGTCGTTTCACTGGCATTTACCAACGCCTTTAAAAGGAAAGGAAAATTGTGTTCGTTCTTCCTCTCCTTCCTTTCTGCCTGCCCTTCTGTCCTTCTCCCACCATGCAGTGAGCTTCCATACTGTGTCCGTGCTGCCCAGAGGAAGCTGAGTGGGTGTGGGGCTGCAGCTCTGTCTGGGAATTGTTCTTATCAAACTGGTTTATGCCAAAGAGGAGTAATAATAATAAAACCTTTGATGGTAAGCAGGGAGATCAGGAGGTACAGCTGCTCCTGAGGCCTGACCTGCAGCTTGCGGCGCTTCCTGAGCCTTTACAGGGAGTTTTAGGGTCCTTGTGCTGTGGCAGATTTTGTTGCATGCCTGAAATATCTTGGGAGTGGGGAGAAATGACTGGGGGCTGGCGCAGGGAGCGTGAGCTGCTGGAAACTGCTCTCTGAGAAGCAGGGGAGAGGTATAAGAAAAGCAAGTTTCCTGCTCTAAGCTGGTGTATTTATGACTGGAAATTTTTGGGTTGAAAAGGTCATGAGCAGGCGGCTGAGAGAACAGCACAGGCAGTGGCTGTAAAAGCTGCTTTCCTGGCTCATACCCCACTCTGCAGGGCAGAGGGTCCGTCGGGGGTATGGTGGCCCTGTGTGATGGGAGAGGGATGGTAGGCACCAGAGGAGTGAAGGACAGTGCCCAAGGCAGCTGGGGTGTGCTTGGGGGCGTGGGATGTAGTGGGATTTGCACCTGTGGGGCTGCCAGAGGGGTGGGCTCAGCATGGGGAGCCCATGCTGTGCCTGCCTCCTCCCTTTGTTGTGCGGGGATGATGAAGTTTCCAGCCCTGCCTCAGACACCAAGTGAAAACGAGACACGCACATCTGGAAGCGGAGTGTATGCACGTAGCACTGCCAGTTTGTTTATTTGTGCGAATTCTCCCTAATTAGGGACTGCTGGGAAGTTTGTAGTAATGGAAATAACCTCTTTCCGAGGGGTTCAGTGTTCTGGCTGACCCTTGCCTCCCCTTTTTCCCCCCTGCATCTACCATAGCGTGCAGGCAGTAGAAATGGGGGGGGAAGTCTTCCCTACCTCGAGGTCCAGGCACTCCAGTTTCTTCTGGAGTCAGATGCACCCTCAGCTGCACGGGAAGGCTTTGCAATGGAAACGTGCTGTGCTGTGTGTGTTAAACTCATTAGAGGATGAGTAAGGTTTCTGAAGCCTCTCGTTTCTATTAAAACATCTGTGCTGTCACGCAATGCTGGGTTTTGTGCCTGTTTTGGTCTTAATATTAAAATGTAGTAATTAATAATTAATATTTTTAAAAATAATTAAAGTAATTAAGTTGATTTTCTGCTTGGATCTGCACCTCCCAGTTTTTTAGGAATGTCTGACCTGAAACTAAATGAGAAGAACAAGGGCATGAGACTGAGTTTGTTTTAACTGTGCGAGGTTCAGGCAGATGCAGTTCCTGATCCTCTTTCCGTTTCCTTCCCCTGCAAGTGTCCCCTGCTGTTTAAGCAACACCAGGGAGTTGTGCTTCCCTTCCCAGGCATGTGGGCTGCCAGCCCACTCCGCTGGTGTGGTGGGGACACCCCCCCTCCCTGGTCCCCCTGCCCTCCTGGGAGCACGGGAGCGGCTGGGTGTGCGCTTGGCCGGGGCTGGGGCAATGCGCCTGGCCCAGGCTCGGGATGGTGTTTCCCTTTCCAGGCTCTCCACATGTACAATAGCCGGAATCGCCAGCTCGGCGTGAAACGCTTCGGGCTGGGCTCCGGCATGAGGTCGGTGGGGCCCGCAGCAAGCTCGTCTCATGTGTTCAGATCACTGGGTAAATGGGCAGGTTGCTTGTTGGAGTTGATGAGGCTTGGAGTGCATAGGAGGGTGTTCGTGGGGGCAGAGCAGTGCCCTCCCAGCCCAGCCGTGTGCCACTGGATCCGAGCATGGTGGGTGCTAACACGCAGCATCCTTCCTACTAGCAGGCAGTGGGTGCAGGTGCCTGGTTTGAATCCAACCTTAGCACTGGTGTAAACCCAGGGCGACTTCATCGGTCCCTGCAAAGGCAGGGGAGGTGTTGGGGACCATCAAAACTTTGCACACATGGGGTGCAGAAATGACTTGACTCTGTTTTCAGATTAGCAGGGTGATAGGATGGATGTTGGTCCTCTGCTTGCCCTGCTCAGTGTAACCACATGCAATGCATTCCCTTGTCCTGTTTGAGAATAAGCTGGTGCCTACTCTGCATGCTGACTTAATGGAGTTAAACCTAAGGTGAAGTTAAGGCTTGATCTTCTTCACCGCTGCCTCCCTGCTGGAGGTGGGGGAGAAGAGGCTGCAGGGACCTAGTGTCTGTGGTTGTTCCTCTACCCGCCCAGCTCTGATGGGGCCTCTCAGCTCCAGGGTTGTCCCAGAACACCGGGTTTGCTGTTTCCCCTGATTGTGCAGTGAATATCTGAAGGCTCGGGGACCGTCTCCTTCCCCATGTCGCATCATATTTTCTATGAGCAGCCATGTTCCACCTTGAAACCTGCTTGGCTTTTTGCCCCCTTGATTTCACAGCAGTCCCTTTATATCTCCTATCACTAGCTGTTAAAATCTTCTTCTCATTTCCAGCTCTTACTGACCTGTTTACACCATAACCATGTTTGGGTTTGGATTGGGTTTTTTTTTTGTTCCCTTGGCAATGGTGATCTTTGCCCGCAGCAGCTCTCCCCTGCGGCGCATCTGTGTGCGGTGCTTCTAGCAGTCCCGTCCCCTCTCCACCTTAATTTCTGCTCGCTTTTACTGATGCTGGGTAGCCAGGATGACTGAAGACAGAGCTCTAGTGATTTCTGCTTTGCTCAAAGTATCTCATTTACCATGTTTTAGGAGTGCGCTCACTTTAACTGCAGGGACCCATCGATGCAGCGAGGTCCTTCATGCTGAAGCACTTCTCATGATCGAAGAGTTTATTAAAAGCCCTTTAGGTACTGACCTTCCGTCATTCCTCCAGATTTCATCCTGTTTCTGTTATCCAGTCTTCAAAGTTATCCGACGCTTTCTGTGCAGTCTGTCATCCGACCCTGGCTCTGCATTTGTAACAGGGGCTGCGTAGCTCTGTGGCACTAAGGGATGAAATGTGGCCATGTTTCCGTTATTGAGAAAAATCAGTTAATTATCCAGAGATCTCAAATCAGCAAACCTATTTTGAATTTTTTTTAAACTTTTCCCATGATCTTAGCTTCCTTGCAAAGGAAGGGAAGTGTGACTAGCACTGAAGTGCAGCCGTCCTTGCTGTATTTCCTACTCCTCTGGAAGCAGGAAGAGCCTGAAGTCTTGGGAAAGAGCCTTTTTTCGTGACAATTCCTGTGTAATCAGCAGGGCTGGATTCATGCTGTCATCTACATGAAAGCATGGGCGGAGGTGATGGGAACTGTGTCTCTGGTTTTCCTTCCAGAATCCCCTCCGTCCCCAGCCAATAACGCTGGCACTTCCCAAGGAGCTGGGGGCCAGATTTGGCCCTGCTCACCACTGCAGCCAGGTCTGGTCTTATTACTTGCCAGCTCCCCATTTCTGAGTGATGGCTGTTACATGCCTCAGTTTCCCCACCTGTAATATGGAGATAATTGCACGTCTTCCTGGTGGATTTGCAAGCAGAAATGTTTTTTGGGCAGAAGCACAAGAAGTCAGAAAGTGCAGGGAGCAGAGGAGCGGTAGGGAAGGTAATTGCAACAGCCTTTTTTTTTTTTTGGCTTAGAAAGACGACATATGACTTGCCATTCCTTCACCTTCGCCATCTGCCTTGTCTGGGTTGTTTTGAGTCTGTTTCCACCTGTTATCCTGCATTGGTGCTACCCATCTGACAACAGCCAAGTGGATGGTGCAGCCAGTGCTGCCCTGTGCTTCGGCTTGAATTGATGCTGTGGGGATGCTGGACCACCGCAGATGTTGGGGGTCGGTGTCACATGATGCAAGAGCCCCCACCCACTCACTGCACCTACCCGGAAAGACTGGGACGGATGTTTCATCTGTGATCAGCAGCAGAAAAAGATATTTGGACTCTCAATAGAAACATTAGGTGGTTAATAAGAATATTTAGCGGCGCCTACATAGTACTTTTGGTCAGTAAGTCTCTAAGAATTTTATAGAAGAGGCCAGAATCAATAAAGAGTTTTGTTTTCTAATTAAAATAGAAGGGGGAAAGGGAAGATGCTGTGGATGAATTACCTGCTTTTGTGTATGAGATAATTTGACATTTGGGTAACCACAATGACTCATGCCACCTAGTCTAACCAAGCCTGACGCTCATGACTGCAGCAGATCATGAGACCGATAAGAGCTGCACGGGTTCAGAAAAACCTTGACTTGTGGGAGGAAGAAAAGCTGCCTGAAAAACTGCATTCTTAGCAGCTTGCAAGGAAACTGTACAGTGCTGTTTAAAAGGCATGTGGATAGGAAAGTCCCTTTTCTGCCTTAGCGAGGGATCTTCTAATGCTGATACCTACCATCTCTTTGGAGTTTTTTTCTCTCTTACAGTTTTTTTCTCCTTGAAGCGACTTTCTAGGTCTGCTCTGTATCGTGGTTCCGCCACAGCTGTGTCAGGGCAGAGGCAGTGACCAGCACTGGCTGCTTCTGAAGGAGGGTTTTGTGCTGTGATCTGGAGAAGCCCTCGAGGTACATCACTGCCTGGAGTGCAGGAGAGCCCAGGGATAAGGTACCCAGGGGACAAGAGTCAAGGTTTCTTGCATCTGCCAGCTATCATGGCATCAAGCTAGTTTTAGCTTGGTGTCTGTAACTAAGTGATCAGCAGATTTTACAGACTGCCTTTTCGGGGACAGGAAATCACTTCTAGGCCAACAAAACAACTTTGCAGGAAGTTTATTGCTCATCTGAAGAGCAGAGTGATGGTGAAGGAAAAAGGGCTGGGCAGTCAGTGCCCTCAGTGGCCTGGGTTAGTAAGGAAACAAAAAATATTTCCATTGTAATGTAATACAGAAATTGAGGTAATTTACTTAAAATCCTCCTGCAGCCAGTGGTTTGCAGAACAGGGATTGTGTCTTGGACAGCAGTTGCTGTGTACAGTATCCTGAAGGTCTCAGCTGACCGGGAGCTCGAGGTGAGTCCTCTGACACAATACAAAAAGATAGTGAGACCCTTGGTTGTATAAGCAAGGGGAGCAGCAAGCAACAGAAGAGATGTGATCTGCTCTTTTTTTGAAAAGTGAGTTCTCTTTATTAAAATAAAAATAAAAATCCAATAACAAACACTTGTGAAATGTTGGGAGAAAGGAGCAGGAAAGCCAGGTAAGTGACTAAGGGACCAAAGAAAATACCTGACATGAAGGACAGAAGGAGCAGAACCTGATTAGTTTATCAAAGGGAATGTAGGTGACCTGATCAGCGTGGGAGATCTTTCATCAGGAGAAGGCTCAGGGTCCTTAATCTCCTCGATCTACCAGACAAGGGCAAAGCAGGGCCTGTGCTGAAACTGCGTTTGGATGAGAGGTATGACACACGCTTGTGCTATGCTGACAGGGAGCCCCAGAAACATATTCCAGGGGAGGTGGTGGATTCTCTATCCCTCTGGGATGGGTGCTCAGCTTCCCGGGGTTGCCTGCCTTTCTAAAAGAAGCGTTTAGCTAAACACAAGCGTTTGGGTTCAGGGTGCAGGTAGAAAACCAGATGAAATGGTTTTTAGTTGTTACGTGCAGACTGGACAAGTGAATGATTTTTTTGGTCTTACGCTCTTGTGAAGCCATGCCTCTGACCATGGCTAAATCAGATAAAGGTGCAAGAAAATCTCCAGGAGAGAGAAGGATGGGCTTATGTCCCTGGAGGAAAGCTTGCTCCTCCTCTACTAGCAGGCGCTTGGGTAATGTGCTATGGGGTGAGTTGTTTACATACCTTTCTGCTTTAAATATTTACTGTTAGAGCTCTGGATATTCTTGTTATTCTTTAGTTGCTGTTATTTTCCATCTTCCTCTCCCCCTCTCAGTGCCTTAGGTGCACATGGGTGCAATATTAACCAGCTGGTTTTAATGAAAATGAACTCCTACTTACAGTCCAGATATTTTATTTCACGCTTCTCGGGGCTCTCCTCTAGGCCTGTTGATTTGCTAAACCTTTCTTAGATCCAGGATGATAACATCGTCTTTGCTTAGGAAATGCAGGGTGACCCAGGGAACTGGGACTAAACCAAACTGCCTCAAATTCTTCTGCTGAAGAGCTTTGAGCTTCTTCACCAGCTTCATGAGATCGGCGGACATCATCGTGACACTCACTACTCACAATCCATCAAACAACAGGGTTTCTTCTAGTGCTTTACTACTTCTTGCCTCTGGTTGACATCAAAAAACCAGAGTCCCCATCACAGTGCCACACTGATCCCCGTGTGACCTAGTTCAAAGAGTGCCACCAAACTCCAAGCAGTGGGTCCGATGCTGAATTTTATGAGGTTGGCAAGGGGGGAGACTCTGAACATCAAAAAATGTGCTCAGTCCTTCCTCAGATTGACCCTATCACTGCTTTTTAGTCTTTTTTACAATATTGATTTTTAGTTTGTCATGCTTAGTTAATTTTCCTTCCCCCTTTAAACCCATTCTATGACCTTCCGATGAGAGTGTACTGGGGAGTTACGATGCTTAACGGACTTCGTAAAAGGCTAATCTAGGTTCTGCTCCTCCAGCAAGGGAGTCATCAACAGTTTTTCTCGCTCAATAACTAAGGTTAGTTATTGACGGCTACATTTTTACCTACTTGAAATGGATTGTGGATATGACCTGCATAAGAGCACTTGAGAAGAGAAAAATAAAGCCTCTTTCTTTTGAAAATCAATGCCACCGGTGTGGGTCAGCCAGCACGTGATGCCGTGCAATGTGGCAGTCGCCACTGCTCCCTGCAGAGCGTGTGTGGATGTGGTGACGGCAGAGCCCCGACGCCCGACGCTAAGCCCAGGGGCACGAGAGCCACAGGTCCACGTTCATTCCTGTTCTCTTCTAAGGCGTCGGGAACAGGTAATAGCATTCAGGCAGGGGGGCTGCCAGGGAGAAGTGCACTGGTGGCTTTATGGATGGTGCATCAAATGCAAGGCATTTGCATTTCAATGTTGCGATTGCACAGAGGTGCAAAGCCTGTTCCTCTCTGCACTGTTGTGGTGTGTCAGTTTCTGACATTGCTAGGAGTGCAAGACATTAAACGGCTGAGTGCTGCTGTCTGTGAAAGGGGACAAACCCACTGTATCCGCCTTAAAATACCATACTGCTCTTTTAAAGGTGCGTTCTCAAGACTATGAGCAGTTCTCATGTTTTAAAGTAATGCCTTTCCTTGGATTAAAACCTCAAGCTATTAACAGTATGGAGAACCTGGAACTTCGTGAGTCTGGGAAATTGGTGCTGTTGGTTTAATTTTCTGGTTCTCATACACTCTTGGGGAGTCTGTGGTGTTTGCAGACTTTGGAAGTGTAAAATTAAAAGTGTGACCTAAGTGATGAAGCATGTACGTTCTGCAATAACAGACGGTAACAGGACTAGTGTTTTGCATAATTTTTCTTTATGGTTCACCCAAAATGGACTAAAACCCCAGCCCATTAATTCTTCTTTTCCTGTTGATGTGCCTGGACACATTTCAGTGGGTATCATCGCTTTTGAATGATGCTACTAAAACACAGGGTGCGGTGGATAAAAAGAGGGTCAGGAGGGCAGGATCTGAATCAACATGGGAAGGGAGAAACATCAGATAACGGGCAGAGAGATGCACAAACCGAGAGGGTGTGAGAGGTGGAGAGAAGGCAGCAGTGCTGTGGAAGGGGCTGGCGCTGATGCTGGGAGCCGACGCTCGCCTCACTGGCTCTGGCTGGAGAGGAGCGAGCTGCGGCCAAGGCGTGCCCAGCTGTGCACTTGGCTTTGGGGCAGGTTTTGCAGCAAGAGGCTGTGGCTTTCCAGGGCTGGCTGCAGAAGTGGCTGGGATTTGGTAGCGATGGGTTAGCGCTGCTAGGTAGTGCTCTGGTTCGACTTTGAGAAATTATAAAGATAGAGGAGGGTGGCTCAGTTGCTCCTTTCCAAACAAGGGCGAACTGAAAAGCGAATGGGTTATCGGTGCTGGAGAACATCAGGGGTGTAACCCACACGTGTAGGCCGGTGCCATCCCTTTCGTGGCGCATCCTTGGGTTGTTACCTCTTACCACGGGCTTCGCGCTGAACGGGCACAGACGGAGGGCGGCAGGCGCGGGTTTCAGCCCGTGCTTTCTGCTGTGCGCGTCCCCGGCCTGGGGGGATCCGGGACACGCTCGGGTCTGCGAGACGCTGCTGGTCCCCGGGCGGGCGGCGCCCGGCTCCCCGCTCCGGCGTGGGCTCCGCGGGTGCCCGTTCCACCCACCCACCCGGGGCGGGGCGGGGGGGCGGCGTGATGGGCGTGGGGAGCAGCCAGTGCGCGGCGAGGGGGCCGGGCCGAGCCGGGCCGGGCTGGGCTGGGCCGGGCCGCGCTGGGCTGGGCCGGGCCGGGCGGCATGGCAGGCTGCCCGCCGGCGCCGGGGGCGGCCTCAGCCGCTCCCCCTCCGCCATTCATTCGGCCGCAGGCGGCGGCGGCTGCGCGCACCCGCCCGCCCGCGCCCCGCAGGACCGGGGGGCAGCGCCCCGCGCCCCGCCATGGCCGACCCGGCCGTCAACGCCCACCTGGAGGGCATCATCTCCGACTTCGAAGGTGGGTGGCCCCAGGGACGGGGGAGGGGGTTAAGCCCCGGGGTGTGCGTGGGTGCTGCTTTTTGGGCTAATCCGGGGCGAAAAGCGGGGGAAGGCGCTGCCGTGGCGGGCTGGGCAGCGCGGAGCCGCCCGCGCCCCTCGGGGGCACCGCGCCAGGCTGGGGGGACCGCGGTGGAGCGGAGCTGAGCTCGCCGCCCCCCCCCCCCCCCCCCCCCGTCCCGGGTGCGGCTGCCCCCCGCCTCCCCCCGCTGCTTGGGGGGCATCCGGACTCCGCCGGGGCCCCGCCGCGGGTCGCACCCGGCCGGGTGGGTAGGGCTGGAAGGAGCGGGGTGCCCGAGGGCGGCAGCCGGCCAGCCCGCCCCCCACCCCACCCCCCCGGCAGCCGCCGGCCAGCCCGTCCCCCCCCACCCCCCCGGCAGCCGCCGGAGCCGGGGGCCGGTGGCTGTCGGTGCCGCCGTCGGGCTGCGGTGTCTTTTGTTCGGAGCAGCGTTGCGGTTGGGTGTTATCTGCTAAAGCTGGATCTTACAGGATGTTTTTCCTTCTCTGCCTCTTCCAAGTTGGTTTAAGTAGACTTTTTAGGTGAAAACACACGCCCGACATGACTGTGACACATCTGTTAAACCCCAGGCACCAGCCCTTCTGTCGACTCCCAGATTTTGGATGTCAGCACAGCCCTAGAGTAGGTGGGAGATGGATAACGAACCCAAGTTTCAAATATGTCCATAGCGGGAGCTGCCCGCCTTAGGAAGCTTTGCAGTTGTCCCGTGGCAGAGCTCCAGTTGCCTGATAGTGTTGCCTTGCTCTCCAATGGAGTATCTCCTTGCAATCCCCTTGGCGTGCAGACGGGGATGCCTTCTCCCCGGGTGTCTGTGGCTCTTGCCCAGCATGCTGGCTTTTTCAGGCAAGAAAAGAAGCTAGCGGAGAAGCGTGCTGCTGCCAGATGGGTATGAGAGTCAACAGGCAGAAGAGGGATGGGGGGTTGTGTCTGAAGCAGGCGTTGAGAGATTGGCTCGGGGGAGCTCATCTGCCTGAGCAGAGTTTTGGAAGAGCAGCTCCATCTCTACACACTCTCACGTCCTGGCAGCAACCCAAACTGAGCTTTGTGCAGCGGTTTCTAGAAAAAAACCCAAGAAACAGCGGAGATCTGGGGGCCGCGGTGAAAGCTTATCCAGGGGCTGCGTGTGTAGCTATAGGCTGAGGCGATTTCACTGCCTCCTGGTGAGTCCAGCCTTGCCTTCAGGAAGGAGCGCGGTGCTGTTTTTCTTGCTGGGTAGTTGAGGAAGCTGAGTACACAAGGGTTCCTCTTCCAGGTCAGGCAGGAAACGGGTGGCAGAGCTGGGGTCTCTGCTGCCCTCGTTGTAAGGTTTAGCCACATTCATGTCCTCTTTTTCCAGCCCCTGGGCTTTCTTCAGCTGAAGTTGGGAGTGGAGGGCTTAGCAGGAGGCTGAGGGAAGTCTCGTTCCTTAGGAAGATTGGGACTAGCAAGTGTTGGAACGCAGAGAGCCACCCGAATACACCATCAGTTTGGCACTCAGGGTTCAACAGCGCCTTTGTAACTGTTCTTTGGGGACTCTGTGACCTTCCCCACCGCAGGGCTCCCTAGTGCTGATGTAATTACAGCCTTTCCTTTTGCCTGCCCCGATTGCATTTAAATCTCTGAAGAATGAGTAATTCCCTACTTAGATATGATAAAGGCCCTGCTGTGAGCCCCGAGGCTGTTTGTTCAGGCTCTAGAGCCGCTCCGCAGTGCGTTTTTTTTTTTTTTTTTTTTTTTTTTGTTTTTTTGTTTTTTTCAGTCTGTGGAGCACTTCATAGTTCCTGCCTGTGCAGAGGGAGAGGCTGGGGAAAGCTCTGTGCATCTGCAGCCAAGAGGTCTGGCCTTGCCCTTGAGCAGGGATCTGGGCTACTGTTTCACAATTTAATTAGTTTTCTGGGTTGGGTAGCAGCTTCCCAAGAACGCGGCAATTAATTTCTAGCCTGTAGGGCAGGAGATGCAGTGTTCATGTCTGCTGGGTGGGTATCTCAGCCCCAGGGAGCCTGTACCGAGGAGAAGAAACACCACATCACCCAGCAGCCAGTGGTCTTTGTTCTTGTCAGTCACATGCCACCTGCCCTCCCGAATCACCCTGGTTGATCCTGCCTGTTTTCCTTGTTGCATCCCTCTCTGGCATAGGACGGACAGGTTTCTAGTACCTGCTGGATTGCAGAAGGTAGGGAGTTGCAGGCTTGGCCGTGGGCTGCCGATGTGGGAGCTGCCAGCCTCCGTGAGCCTGAGGAGGATGCAAGGGCCCTTTGGGAGGGGGAAGGAGTATGGGATACTCAATTCCAGTTTAGTTTCCAAATCAAAGCAACATGTGAGGGGGAAATGCAGCACAGCAGAGTGTGTTCTTCCTTGTGCCCGATGATGCAATGGGATGGTTGCATCCAGGCAGCAGCAGTATGTGTGTCTACCTCGTACCGAGCCATCGGGTCCTGCGGGGAGGGCACTAATCCTGCTTATTTGACTGGTAAGAGCTTCCTTACCTCTAATGGGGGAGAGCATTGTTAGGTCTGTGGTTTGCCAGGATTTATGGAGCATAATAGTTCTGCCCAAGGTTTATAGATTTTGGCAGGTTTTCAGAAGCGTGGCTGGTTCGGCTGTGGTTGCAGCAGTGCTTCCCAAACTCACCTCTGCTTCGGAGGGGGCTGTGGGTTGCTCAGCTCCTAGGAGTCTCAGACACATATCCCTGAGCGGTAGGGAACGTATCCTGTAGCAGTAAATCAACCCAGGTGGTGGGGTGCTTGCACATTGTGTTAATGTCGTGTAAACCCCAAACCAACCTGTTCCTGTTCAGGTTGGCTGATATGGGAGTGTTGGTGTCCGCAGCGTTCGGCTGTAGAGAGGGGCGGATGTTCCTGCTCACAGCTTTGGTTGGTTGTGATGATGCCCAAAGATAACTCTGCAGCGTGGTACTTGTCTTCCTGCTAAGGATTTAAAGCACTGTGTGCTCATGATCTACTGCCTGGTAGTAAGACAGAAGAGCTCTGCTCCGGCCCCTCATCCCGGTGGGATGTGGTTGCTGCTGAGCAGGGTCCCAGGAGTAACCGAGGCACATTTTTTTTGGCAATCACTGATGGTGACTTGGCAGCAGTGATGCAGGAGCGCTCTTTGCCTTTGCTAATGCTGTCAGTCAACACCAGATTTGTTTCCTCGTAATGTTGAAACACGAAATGTCATAGTGAGTGCAAGCTGCGAGTGTTGGTAAATGCCGGGTGGGGCTGTAAGTGTGTGGGGCAGCAGGATGGTGCCAAGGGGTTCAATGTGATGTCTGGAGCTAGAGCCTAGGGGGGACACAGGCTTGCAGCTTTTGCTCTGGCAGAAACCACAAGACAGCCTTCGTTGATGGTTCTTAATTCCTGATTTACATGTTTCCTGTAGCCCAGCTACCTCAGGGAGCGTGTGCTCACTGGTGGGCGAGCCTTGGCAGTGATGTGTGGAGCTGGGCACTGAGGGCAAGGAGCCTCCGGCCCTGCCAGGTCACATCAGTGCTGATAGGAAGGCTTCTCTGGTTATTTTATTTTAGTTGTTTTTTTCTTCCCTACTATTGGACGCTTTCCCTACAGATACATACTTCTTGCACCGCCCGACGCACGGTATTTCTAGCATTTCAGCCAAAGACTTTGTCCTAATGAGGTACTGAATTGTGCTAAGTTATGTTGTGGTTTTAAGGGTCGTTAAAGACAAAAAAACCATCAGCCAGGTTGTTTTCAGGAGGGGACTGTATTAGAAATAGGCTTTTCTACATGCATGAATCTCATGGGTTCGTCCTTAAAATTTACTTCAGCAAATGTCTGGGATGTCTCTGGGACACGTGGCTGTGGTGCGTCCCCCAAGCTGCTCGGGGCTGACGTGCCTGCTGCTGTGGGGAGCAGCTGCTGCTGGCATGCTGCGGATGCCGGGACTCAACCCTGCTGCTAATATTAGCAGGAACGCGCCAGAGGGATGGTCGCAATGTTATGTGGGTGATGTGGCTTGAATTCAATATGATGAAAAGCCCCATGGAGGGGATGTGCTTTGTGTTTGATTAAGCATCTCACTTGGATTCAGGGTCTCTCTTTTAAGCCCTGCCTTAGGGTTTGCAGGATGAGTGTTCTCCTGGGCTTACATGCATGGGAGCAGGCTGGGAGACTGGGTCTGTGACTAACGGTCTCACGTGTGCAGAGGTTCGATGCCTGGAAAAGGAAATACAAAAAGATCTTTCAGATCATATCTCAGATCATCTCAACCCTAGGAGTGAAGCAAAGCTCATGAATGTCAATTGTTGGATTTCTAGGGCTGTCCCCAGAAAATGACACTGCAACTAGTCTCTTCTGGTACTCTTCATCACCAGCCCAGCATGGTTTGAGCCAGCACTGCTCTCCCGGCTGATGGATGTAGCATGCTGCTCTGAGACAGCTGGTCACCTCTGATGTCGTCAAAGATGAGCTTTACAGGCGCTTTGGAGAGTTTTCTTTCTTTTCCACTCTTTCTGTTTACATTTCTGAATCTGAGACAAAAGGATGGGGTGGATGAGAGTTTTCTGCCAAATCAGCATAGGGTGGGAGAGGCAGGAGCTGGGGGAAGGTGCCTGTGGGAAGGCAGTTGTGTCTTCCCCAGCAGAAGTTGTATCTTCCCCTGTAGAACTGGCCTTTCATGCTCAGAGTGGAAAAATCGCATCTGCCTGGTTACAGCAGCGGAGACCTGCCATTTTTTCCCTATGTATAGTTCCTTGGGAATAAAAATGTTGTGAGGGAGTGGGAAAGGGAAGAACAGGATGTGGATCTCTCCGTCCACATGGGCTGGACTCTGGGGATAGCCTCTGGCCCCAGTGAGGATGTAGGATCATCTAAAGGTTGTTGTTTATAGTCATCTTACGCAAGGAAGGCTGGGCTGCGTGTCCTTGGGGATGGGCAACCACTGCAGCATGGAGCAGAGTGTCCTTGGCTCTGTGTCAGCATGCAGGGTTTCCAGTGTTGGCTGGTATGGGTAAGCTCTTGCTGTCCATTTCAGATCAGTCCTGGCAAAGTGAGCACAGTGTTGTGCTAATCACAAAACTTTTAAAAGTGTCTGGATGGGAAGGGACAGAGTGGATGAGTCTTTACGCTGGGGCCAGGGTAGCTACTTTGGCTGTGCAAGTGTACTGCTGGTGCCTGGAGGTAAGTCAAGGTTTGGAGCATGTACACCACACTGGCTCTTCCAAGTACTCACCAGTTTCTGGGATCTTGGTAGCATCTTTCCCTTAGTAAGAAGCTCACCTAAAGTATAATCGTTCTCCAGCTTTACAGTTTGCTCATTGCCTGTTGGTGGTTTATGGCAGTGGAGTGAGTAGGAAGCACCTCTAGAACATGTTGGGTCATGCCTAATACATTTGAGTGACCATGTCTGCATCTCTTGGCCAATAAATGCTGGAAACCTGCTGCGAAGTGAGAGTCCTGGCACCTCTGGTGTCCTGTGGCCACACTGTCTGGGTGCTGGTTTATTTTCTGTAGGACCCAGACAGCAGCCGCAAAAGCCTGGACTGGGACTTGTCATAAATCCAAAGACAATAATGGAGACTTCAGAGCCCATAATCGCTCCAGATATTCATGTTTCGAACTCCGGTATTTGATATTCAAAGCAATGTCTTTCTGCAGGACCATTACGCAGGCTCTTTCCCTCTCCCAGCCTGCCTCCCTCCTCCTGCTGCAGTGAACTCTGGCACATTCTTGGTCGTTAGAGGTGGGACATGGAGGCAACAGGCCTAGTGACCCTAAATCCTGGTTAAGCTTGTTTGAAGCCTGTAAAATTAGTTGAAGGGTCTGAGTCCAGTTCCTCATGGGGATGTGCCTGTTTGGTGGGCATCAGGGTCCATCAGGGGAATTCTTTGTGGGACAGGGCTGGGCTGCCCTGCCCTGGCATGCTCTTCAGCATGGGGCCGGGGTTGTGTCCTCGCCACCTCTCGTTTCATTCCTGCAGGCTGCCCTTTGGTCCTTGTACCACTCTCCTTTGCCCGTGGAGAGGTCAGCGGTTTGCACCCACTTGCTGTGCTGGTGCGGGAGAGAGTCCTTGTCGCTCCCTTCCCCGCTGCGCAAATGGTGCTGGTGAGGAGTAGCCCTTGGGCAACAAAGGCCTTTATTGTTACCTCAACTTATTCTGGAAAGCTGCCCCCAGATTAATGAGAGCTCTTATCTCCAGATGGCTGTGAACTTAGGCTTTTACCGTGATTGCTTTTGTGAGGTTGCTGGACAGACCTCAGCGCTTGGGGCTCCTGGGGACACCTTTGGAGCTGGGACCCAGGTGCAGGGTCTGTCCAAGCTGGCTCTTGGCTGGTTTGCATGCCGAAAGGTGAGACATCATGGGTGTCAGGGCGGTCCATCCCCCTGCATCCTCCCAGCGCTGCAGCAGATGCCCTGTTGCTGGCACCCAAGTTAGTGCAAGTTGGGGTGGGGTACCAACCTGTTGCCTGGGTGTAGGCACTGCTGACGTCAGGCAGCCTCCCGTGGATTGCAGGTCAGGGGACACCATGTCCACGTTGGTCTGTGCCGCCATCCTCCCAGTAGAAGAGGTGGCAGTTTGAGTAATCATCACAAAATTGTACGGCCCCATGCTCCTGGTGCGTTGGGTGCTCTCCAGCTCGTCCCGGCCCTGGGAGTCGTGGCAGGGGTTAGTGGTGAAGGCGTTGGCACACAGCATCACGCTGGCACTGGTCTGCTGGACTGCTTTGGGAGGGAAGGAGCATGGTGAAGACTGGGGTTGGGACTTCAGTCTTTCTTTCATTTGGTCATTAGAAGTGCAAATATGGGGAAACGTAAAAAGGATTTTTTTTTTTAAGCATGTTGAGTTTACCGAGGAGGAGAAAGGAGGAGTGGTCTGCTCCCTGCCAGCCTTCAGGACATTTGGACAACTGCTCGCATTGCGTTGCTGGGTGTCCCCTCCAACAGATGCCAAAGCTGGCTGCAGTGGCTCCAGCAATCAGCGGGTAGCGCAGGCAGGGCTAGCAGGCAGCACAGGCAGCACTGCGGGCCTGAATGGCTCCCAGGTCCCTCCTTTAGTTACTTTTACTAATTTACCATTTTGCCTAGCTTTTTAACCAGCATGTTGCAACACCACCCATCAGAGCGTCTTCTCAAGCAGAGACTTAATCACGTAATGCTTTAATCACCCAGTTCCCGCCACTGAGGCTGGTCACCCACCTGAGTCACTCTCCGTGCCCCTTGCCCCCTGCGTGGGCGCTGGGAGTCATGACTCATGGGGATGGCGTCTGGGTGCTTATGGCTTCCTCCACCTGGTGTGGTTCCAGGACTGAATTTGGTAGCACAGGGCGGTCTGGGGTCTGCAAGACCATCTGCATCGTACTTTTGCCTTCTGGGTAATAATTTTAAGGCATTTTACAAATATTAGTGAACCAAATCAAATCTCCAGTTCCCTGGGAGGCTCAGAGAAGATTTATTTCTCTCCTCCCTCCTCCCCTTATGAAAGGAAACTGGAGCACAGACTGGAGGCAAAAGCTGCACAGAGCCTATGGCAGAGCCAGTAATGCAATATGCTGGGCTGGATACCCTGTATTTTATGTAATTTTCTGTACAAGTATGAAATTAATATAAGGGATGTAAAATATACTGGTCTGATCTGGAAGCATTTTGCTGAGGGTTAATGGTTATATAAACCAAAGTGTAATGGAGAATCAAAGCTAAAACCTTTCTAGAACTGCATTATAGGGACTGGAAGGCTAGGATTTTCAGTTAATCTGAGCATGGATTTTATTTTTTTTCTATTCTTAGTCCTGACTTTGCTTTTGCACGTTCATTTCTTGTAAATGAGGGGTTTGCTGCATTGGTCTCAGGCTGTCTTTGTAGCTTACTGTGTGTGAGTGAAATGCTGCTTGAAAAGCTTCAGTTAATGTCAGAGCCCTGAACTTGGATTTGTCCCCAAATGTCATCCATAACTCAGCCCTTGGTACTCTTTGCACAGTTCAGGAAGGCACTGCATATTGATAGCAGGTTGCCAGCATTATCTTCTACACACAATTTAAGTGTCAGACCATGCAATCTATTGCAGCTTCTTTTGAATGCTGTTTGTTAAGTCAGAAAAAGGATTTATTTGTGCATAAACCATTCATAACCGGACTCAGGATAGCAGGAGAGTCGTGCTACAACAGCAGATTGTCACTATATATATTTTTTTTATATGTGTGTTTATATGCATATATTGCAACAAGGTTGGTTTATTGGTAAAAGAAAGGTGTGAAACCTCGTGATGCAAGCACAGGGAGGGGATCCAGCAACCCTGAGCTCTCTCTTACATTGGATGATCGGTAGCTTTGGGAAAGGTGCTTTTAAAGTTTCCTGCCTTCATTTCCCCAGATGTAAGAGGGGATCTGAATTTCTTGTGCCATTTTGAAGCTGTTGGTGAACTCACAAAGCCCCGCCAGCATGTGGAGCATTGCTTACTGCCTGCACTGCCAGTGAATTTCTCATCTTGGCCCCATGTTTTTGACCCGACTGCGGGCCTTGGTGCAGTTGGGAGCACCTTATTGTTGAGGATGGCATAGAGGTATCCTGCTCCGGCCTTATGGCAGGGTTGCAGCTCCCTTCTTCTGCTGCAGGACCTTTAGGTTTAACACACAGTGTATATGCACCCTATAGATACATGAAGAACATCCTACTTGTCCCTGTAACTGAGTCACTAAAATGCATCCACCTCTGTTATGGATCACAGCAGCTATTCAACAGCTTTACGGATGGTGGGTTCGGATAAACCAAACTCAGGTGGCCCCGCGGTAACGTGGGCAAACATGCTCTTTGCACTACAGTTGGGCCAGAAAACCGCCATGAGCATCCTGCTGCCTGGTGACGGGGGTCTGGGAAGCTTTAAGGGCCGTGAGCGGTTAATGCTATGTTGGGTTTCCAAGAGCTCCTTGAAAGATGAGACCTGCAGCCTCCCCCTCTTTCCTCCCCGGGAACAGGAGGTGACCATCTGGTAGCAGTTTAGAGAAAGTCAGCGCTCTCAAACGGTACCATTGTATCGTGTGAAATAACGGGGCCCCTGGCTGCCTTAGTCCCATAAGGCTCTTATGTGTCAAAAAAACCCAAGAAAAGCTTTCCGTGCTTAAGCAAGCAAGCAAACGTAACCCCTGGGTTACAGAGACCACGTGAGGGGCAGAGGATGTTTAATGGGAAGCAGTTGGGTGCTGCAGCCGCGGCGGAGCCCAAGGCTCCAGTTGTGAAGCAGGTCCTGGCGGAGTCAGCATCCCTCGCTGTTTATTTTGGTCTCCTCCTGAGCTCTGTGCATAGAGGTTTCCTTGTACACAAAGTATCCCCTCAACTGTTGCTTGGGGTATTCTGTTTAAAAAGGAAAGAAAGGAGCAGATGTTCCCTCGTTGACCCACCGTGGGTCCCATGGGGTGCCCAGAGCTGGACTGTGGAGCAGGATGAGCTGCAGTGGGCAAAGTGATATGTAATCGTGGTGCTTCCCACTGGGAGATGTGGAGCCCTTAGGCAGGAGCCAGAGCCCTTTGTGGCATCTGGGTGCCCTTGGCTTGGCTGGGACCCCCATAGAGGGACTTGCCTTCTGGGAGAGGAGCGTGTAGTTACAAGGTCCCAGCCATGCCATTTGCTTGTGACTTCTCCAGAAAAAATCTTGGCTGTCGTATGAGCTACTGGGATTTGAACCAGACCTCTGTCCCCTCTTCCCAATTTGCAAGATCCCTGAAGAGCAACTTTAACTGGTGGCATGTGACCTGCTGGTGCCTGGCCGTGGGGTGACCGGGAGGACACAGGGACTGTGCTGAGCAGACATCCCCAGTGCCACAGCACAAAACAGAAAGACACACAAATATTTTGCTATTTCTCAGGCCCTGTGCTTGCTTGGGGAGCGTTAGAGCCGGGGATGAAGGCATGCATTCCTTGCTCCAAAGTGACTGGCTGGCAGGAACCACATTTTGGTCAAAACTGCAGATTTGCAGGAGCTGCTGCTGTTGTGCACAGCCAACAGAGCTGCCTGCAGCAGGTGCCATCTCGGAAAGCCCGTGCCTCCCTCATCTGCCAGGATTAATATTGGTATTTTTTAAATCTAGCCCCGCCTGTCTGGCCCTGCAGAGTGGGGCCATGGCTGCATTATGCTGAGCAAAACGCCACTACCTCGAGAGGTTTGCAAAGGTCTGGTCCCCAAAGGAACACCACAGCAAGTGGTTCCCAGCCCAGGCATGATGGTTGTGGGCAGAGGGACAGAGCTGCTTCTGAAAGGAAGCACTTGGAAATCTCATTTTAGGGAGTTTTGGGCTTTCCCTGCTGTGGGAGGGGATCTGCTGCCTTCAGCAATGGTGGATTGAGCCAGAGCTGCCTGAATTGGTTAAAAGGAAGCACGTGTCAATGGTAACACTGCACGCCTCACAGTGTGTGTACCTCCAGAAGAGAAGAGCGATGCTCGGCACCTCTGCCTCTTTGCCTGCCAGCTGCCTCCAACACCGGCCAGCAGATTGGATGCTGCTGATGGGGCTGGGGAAGCCCTGCTAGCGCTGAAAATCCCCTGGAAAATATCATAGTGGGGATAACCCTGCAGTGTGGCCATCCCGAACCCTGCTCGGGGCAGGGACACCTTGGCATAGGGTGTCAGGGACATGTGGACCTGGAGCCCCCCAGGAACCCAGAGCATTAGCCGTGACTGCTGGCCTGTTACCCCAGCACCGCGTGGGTGGGAGCGGGATGCGGGGCCCTGCAGCACTGCCCTGCCTTCAGCTCCTGTTGTTGTAATGAATACACCAGCTTCCCCACAGGAAGCCAGGAGGAGGGTCATCTGGAGCAGAGGCTGTTTACTTTCCTTTCTTGGCTCTGGGCAGGACAGGCTATTTTTAAGCTTTTTCTCTTTTTTTTGAGGGTTGTTTTGCTTCCTGAGGTCCTTCTCTCTTTTCTGTGCAAGGAGCAGGAGAGAGGCAATGCTGAGCAGGGGAGCTGCAGCCGCGCTCGGTCCCACCGAGTGCCACCATGGCTGAAGGCGGCATCCCTGAGGATCATGTTCATGGCAGTGGGTGTCTGTCTTAGAGGTGGAAACACAAACCCTGTGGGTCACAGTCTCTCTCCTTTCTCATGCCTGGGATGTCTGACATTCTGCAGACCACGCTGGACTCAGGGCAGTGGCCAAACGTGCCAGCAGGACAAGCTGGGTACCAAAATCCCCGTGCAAACAGAGGCACGAGATGGACTTCCCATCCTGTAGAGAGTCACGGGTGGGAAAGCTCTTAGGTTGTCCCCAGGCAAATCAGTGACACTCTTGGGGAGGGAATGCCACTGGGAACTGGGGGTCCTCGTGATTTTGCTGTCAGAAACTATGCTGAGCCATTTCCAACCCTCCCTTGGGGTGACGGTTCCTTGCCCAGCCCCTTGTTACTCCCTTACTGCCTGTTGGGACCACAGCACCAGCATGGGAGGCTTTACTGGGATGGCTCAAGTCTCCTGCAGCTCTTCCGTAGGCTTTTTGAACACCTTTGTGTCTGGGCTTTGACCTTTTTATCCTTTTTGCAGCGGGGCCTAGAAAGACCTGGAGAAAAGCCATTTTTGGGTCTTATATTCAGTCCAGCCCTTCAGTAAGGGCAGGGGATGGCTGTGCTCCAGAAGGACTGTGCTGGTGGCATTGGGCAGGTTTACCCTGGGCTTGGGGCACTTCGAGAGGTTTGAGGTCAAAAGAAAGGACCATGCGCAGCGGCTCCAGCATTGCCATCGAATGACCCACCACCCGGTCACTGATGCCACCATTTCTTCTGGCAGTAGCAAGTGGCAGGGGACTGAAAGGAGCTGAGATGATGGAGGTGGTTCATGCCATGAACCCTGGAGGTCAGCAGGGCTGTTTGTATCCAAAACTCATTATCGGGTCAAAAGGAAATCCCCAAACCACTTGGTATTGAGAAATTTCCAGAGGGATGTTGGTTAATAAAAGATGCTTGCCAGCATTTCCTTTGCTATTTGGTTCCTTGAGAGCATTTACTTTTAAACTGTTCCTCCAGACACATCTGTCGTGAGGTTATTAGGCTGCTTTCTTGAAGGGAGTAAAATGAGGCTGAGCTGGCTGGCTGGCTGGAGGAGTGACAAGCAGGTTTTAAAAGCCTGACATGGACAAAACTGAGATTCCATCCATCAGGGAGCTAGCAGTGCCTGGCCAGGCTGTGTTCTCTGCTGCTCTTGCCCACCAGGCTTTGCTTGAGGCTGGGGAAAGGCTCCCTGTTGGGTCGCCCCTTCCGCTCCCTTTGTTTTCCTGCAAAATGCAAACTAGTCTCGACTGGTGCATTGTTTTAAACTTAGGAATTTGGGAAAAAATAGCTGAAATGTTCTTTTCTGGATTAAGGGTGTGATGGAGAAGGAAAATGATAAAGTCTGTGCTGGAGAGTCTGAGGTCTGGCTCAGTTTTGGAGACCTGAGAGTTTTGGACATGTTGGAACAGCTTTCAAGTGTGGGACTTTTTTTTTTTGTTAATTGTTCTGGGGGTGCTGAGACTTTTGTGCACTGCAGGTCTGCATCTGATGCAGAGACCACGGGGCGGAGATTGCTGCAGAGAGCCTCTCGCCTCTGCAAGTGAACGGTGACACAGCTGGAAGGGCTCCACGGGATTCAGAAAACAGAGCAGATGAAATGGAGGAAAAATATCTTTATTTTTCTTTACTGCCTCCCTTCCTCCTTCTACCAATGCCTGAATATTTTTGAGATGCAGTACAGACCATTTTGTCACTAAGTGTACTCCCTGGGGTGGGCCCTTCCTGAGTTTTACATGGTGGGTGTTATGTGTTGTGCTTCAGTGCTTTCCTCTCTTCATAGCCATAAAGCGGCCATGGTGCCATTTCTATTGGGCTAATATAGAGGGTGAATTGCCCCATGTGCCCCTCCCTGCCCACGCCAACCGGGAGCCCCTCACTGGGAGCCATGGCTTCCCGGCAGTTTCTGTGCCAGGGTCTGAACCAGAGTTGGGGTACGTGGATGTGTGTCCATGCCTGTGTCTGTCTGTCTCGGCACGGAGGGGCTTTTGCAGGGTCTCTAATACAGACCCTGGCGAGGGTCCCGGTCCCATCCTCTGCAGTGCCCATTGTTTCTGGTTTTGCAGTTCATATTTAGCAGTTTTTGGGTATTCCCCCTAAGAAAAAGCAGCTCAAAGCCTGTGTCCTAACACTTTAACCCCTGTGTGCCTCCCTGTTTTGTGGCTTGTCTGACATGTGAGCCCCAGCTCCGAGGGTCTTGCTTTCCTCACCAGCACCTTTGGGACCCCTTGGAGGGGCCATCGCTGTCCCCAGCCCCTGCTGCCCAGGATGGAGGCAGCCACATCTGCTGCCTGCCCTGCCTGGAGCAGGGGGCGGCGGGTGTCAGCAGCTGTGTTTGCAATCTGCTGGCGGAGCAGAGCTGGGGCGGCTGCCACGTGGACGGCCCCCCCGTCCTGCCGGCTGGAGCCAGCTGTGCCAGATGGCTTCTCTCTGGTGAACGGATGTGTCCAAGGGACGGAGGGTCCCCAAGGCCCCCTGGCCCTGCCCTGGGGGTCGGAGCAGCCCAGTGGAGCAGAGGAGGTGCTTCCTGTGTGGTGGCTCTTCTCCAGCTCCACCCCAGGGGTGGCCAGGAGGTGGGTGGACAACCCTGGAAGAGGGAAGGCTGTGCTCCAGTCTCTCCCCCTGCTCCTGGCATCCCCTGTGATCTCAAGCCCAGGTTTTTAAAGGCTAAATCTCACTGATATTATCCTGTTGATGTAAAGGATGGTGGACTCATAACTGATGCTTGTGCTGGTTGTTAGCAGCGTGGCTGTCATCACACTGGCTCAGCCTCGCCTCATGGGGGCTCCTTTGGGACCCCAGGGCTGTGCTTTATCTCGTCCCAACCGCACGCCTGGCTGGTTACTGGGGGACATGGGGGTATGGGCAGCCCTTGGCGTTCGGATGGGGTTCAGCAGCAGTTCTGTGTTTCTCCCCCCTACCTATGAAGTTCAGCCTTTTGTTTCCTCCTGGCTGGCTCCTGTGCAAAGCAGGGGGTCTGCTGGGCTTAAGGGCATCTACTCTTTTAATGAGGTCTGACTGGAGTGGGGTGGGAAGAGCTGTGTGGGGGACATGTGGATGTCCAGGCATGAGCCAGGATATGGTCAGGCAGCTACTGGCCCTTGACTGCATGGCTGGGATGGGAGCACCGCTCCACAGATGGAGGCTTCCTTTGGTGATGCTTTGTGCCCCCGAGCTGCGGATCTGACACAGGCATCCCTCAGGTTTCCTTAGACATGCTCCTGGCTCGGAGGTGTTTGGGGGTTTCATTCTTATGTAGCTTGCCTGACCGGGGAGCCCTGTGTGCCGAGGGACCTGCGTGATGCGCAGAGTCGAATGACGGGCGTTTGTCTGTGTGCTGTTCTGCTGTGCGGGGGTGACCTGTGCGTCTGCTTTACTGCAGCGAAGACCGTGGGGGCAGACCCGGTGCGATGCTGGGGCTTGATGAAGGCGGGACTCTGCTGCCTCTTCACGCATAAATTGGAACATCCAATCTGATGTTGCATCCATCTCTCTTTGCCTCCTGACTTCCCCGTTGGTAAAATGGGGATGACGATGTTCAGATTTTAGGATGTCCCTAAGGCCTCCCAGTTGGCCCCTTCCGTGCATCAGGGTCTCATGTCAGTATTTTGAGAGCACTTCAGTCTTTGGCCCAGGTGATCTCTAGGATTGTTTTCAAGGATATGAGCCTCTGTGGCTGCCACCTTTGTTTTTATTGCTGCATTTATATGGATTTGATGCTCTCCTGGGATTGTTTTCATGTTCCTGACTTGGATTTCTCTGGCAGCGCTCAGCGGGAAGCCTGTGTTTATCTGCTTACCCTTCGGATATGAGGGGAAAAGGGAGGTGTTGGGAGTTGGGTTGTTGGCTGCTGCCAAGTCCTGTGCCATGCTCTGCTCTGCCATGCCACAGTGGGGCCCTCTGCTCCCCTCTGAGCATGCACAGGGTGTGGGTGGGATGGAGGGCAGCACAGGGATCATTTCTACTCTGGGGTTGAATTTCCTGGCTCTGGTTCCAGTTTTGTTACTGGGTTTGTAACTTGTCTGAAGAGGCAGAGCCTGGCCCTTAGTCCTCACCTGCTTTAAATGGGATTATGAACCCTCAGGTGGAGGAGCAAGAGTGGGGTTACAAGCCTCAAGCAGTGTCTGTAAGCCTCTCTTGAGATGCTCAGGTGGATGATAACTAAATTCTGAACTCCTTTTCATGTTTTTCAGCTCTGAAGAGATCTTTTGAGGTCGAGGAGGTAGATCAGTCTTCAAATTCCTCCACCCCACAAAGACGGACCCCGAACACCCTCCTCAGGTCCACCGTGTCCAGCTCCACACAGAAGTTTCAGGAACTTGGCACCAGGAATTCGGAGCCATCCGCCCGACATGTGGACCCCACAGGCCAAAGATCACCCAAGCCCTCTCTGAGGAGAGTGGAGCTCTCTGGACCCAAACTGCCCGAGCCAGTGTCCAGAAGAACAGAAATCTCCATTGACATCTCATCCAAGCAGGTGGAGAACTCCACCTCAGGGTTGTCAAGGTTTGGCCTCAAAAGAGCAGATGTGCTGGGGCACAAACCCCCAGAGCCTACTCCAAGGAGGACTGAGATCACCCTCGGCAAGCCCCAGGAGCTGGGTCTCCGGAGGGTGGAGGCACCAGCATCAAAGATCCCTGAGATGCCCCAGCGGAGAGCTGAGACAGCTAATGCTCCTGTGCCCGACACGGCCACCAAGCGCGTGGAAATTCAGGTAGCGAAGGCTGCCGAGGTCCCAGCCCCACCGGCGCGGCAAGTGGAGAGCTCGGAGCCTCCCCTGGCCACCCAGCCTCCGCAGGCAGAGCCAAAGCTGCAGCCAGTGCTGATGGAGAGCCCATCAAAGAGAGAAGAAGGTGAGTGCAGCTGCTTGGGTGAGATGCTGGCTGATACCTGCTTTCGTCCCTTGCTGCGGGCTCAGAGTCCATGTGGGGGTGCCGAGTGTTGTGTGCTGCTGTTTCAGCTCTGGTGGTGATGCCTTTCCTGGCTGATCTTGGACCTGTGCTCAGATGTGTCTACATACATGGCTGTTATCCGTGGGTTTATCCTGGCTGAAAGAGCTGTCAGTTTGAATAAAAGATGCTATCAAGCCTATAAGGAAATAAAAAAGAAAACGTCAAAAGCCTGGGTGCTTGCAGAAGATGACAATTCTGCCAGCTTGGGCCCTGTGTGTGGACCTACCCACCTGTGCAGCATCTAGAAAAGCCTCTGAGGTGCTGGAGAGGCGGTGGTTGTGGAAGCATTGTTGTGATGGCCTGTTGTTTAGTGTTGTTGCTTATGGTTGTGGGGCAGAAACCGCCTCTTCATTAGCAGGAGTCAGGGGTTTTTTGGCCTTGGAGCCAAAGTCTAATAAAATCATGGACTGGAGCCACTATTAAATTGGAGCCCTGGCTTATATTAGCTCTATCTTATTTTTGATTAATCCTGTATTAAAGCTAGCTTCCCTCCCCTGCCAGCCGTCATTTATTCTCCCTAATGTTTTGGAGATCTTTTTTTTTTTTTCTTCTGGACTGTTAATTATTTTTCCGTTCCCCATCACCCACGAGCTCTCCTTTGAGGGATGCAGCGGTCAGTTGGAGGGCACCGCCTCCCTACCCTACCCGGTGCCTCTCCCTGGGGGTTGTGGGATGGCGTGCGGTGGCCAAGCCAGGACCTGGGAGGTCCATGCCTGGCCCCACAGTTGGACCATGCACCTTTGTCTCACTCTACCATGGGATGGTCCCCTCCTCCATCTCCTCTCCCTGGTCACAGGGCAGTAACGGGGTCTGTGAAGAGGCCAGGTTTCGGTGTGTGTGCATGGTCTGAAATCAAATCAGGAGTCAGTGGTGGAGCTGATATTGAACCCGTAAGACTTGAGTGGGTTTCTCTTATGGTGCATGTGTATGGCTTAGGTGTGGCTTTTCTGAGCTGGGTTTTAAAGACTGGACAAACACCTTCAGCAGGGAGCATGTTGGTCCGACTCCAGCTGGGCATGGCTGAGCTCTAAGGCCCAGACCAGTGATGGGGTTCAGCCTGGGTCTCTGTTACAGGCTCTCTGTCCCCAGCCACCGTGTGTGTGGTGCCCAGGAGGCTCATCTTCTCCCATGGGTGGATGCTTGGCCTCACCCTGCTGGGTTTGGGCTGCTCTGAACTGCGGATGGTTGGGCACTTTAAGAGCAGAAGACCATCTAAGCTGCTGAATCCCCCCAGCTGCCTGGGGGGGAGAGGGAGGGCCCTTTGCATCAAAAAGAACTCCAGAAGCACAGGACAGCTGCTGGGGATGAGTTTTACCCAAGAGCCCAGCTGTCTGGGGTCTGCCTTGCAGAGCGAGCCAGCCCTTGGTACTGGTACAAAAGGAGCTTTCAGTCTAAATGCCTCCAAGAAGAGTCAGGAGACAAAGTAGAAGGGATAGGGAGGGCTCTGTCTCCTTCTTCCATCATGCCAGCATAGACGTATAGTGCAGAGTCGCTGCCAGAGCTCGTCTACCCTTCCCAGTCATCTCCAGCTGCCTCCATCACCATGACTCGAGGTTGCCCCGGGCTGCTCTTGTGCAGGGCCCATTCAGGGCGCTCCTCCCCATGATCCACAACAGCCACCCTGGAATGCTGGGCAGGTGGATGGCATCTCTCCTTGTCACCAGTGTAAGCACACGGAGGATTTTTGGGGAGGCTGCGCAGGGACCCTCAGGGAGCCCTGTGGATGTTGCTGATGCTTCCCAGCTCCACTGCGGCTCTGGTCCTACCGCAATGCCCCAAGTGAAAACTGGCTCCCTGATAACCTGCAGCAGAGGTAACACAGCATGAGGTCCTGCTCCCTCTTGCTGCTCCCAGGGTTTGGGGCACCCAAGAGATGCTCCCATGGCACTGGATGCTCCTCGATCCTGTTGCTGAGTGGCTCTCCAGTGCAAACAGCTGAGCAGGGGATGCAGGCAGCTGCTTCCAGTTGCCCTCAGCCCTGTGCTGGGACTTGCCTTCCACCAGTTGCTGGGGCTCAGCTGCCTTGCCCTTAACCCCTCGTCCTGCTGCCAGAGGTATGCAGGAGAGCATGTTGTGCAGGAAGAGGCTGGTCGGAGAAGGGCAATCAGAGAGCTCAGCACTTCAGAGCAAACCACAAAGGAAAGGAATAATTAAAGCTCTGAGCTTCGTTAGGATGGCACGGCTGGTGGTGTGGGCTGAGCCTGCTCCGGAGCCATGGTTCTCAAGGTGGGAGGAGGGCAGGAGGTATTTTCGTGAGGCAGAAGAGCAAGAAATATTCCTCCCCATCCCTCTTCTCCCTCTCTGAGTCCTTCTCATGCTCTCTTGCACTCCCTGGGGAGCATTGGCTGCACTGCTGTGGTTTTAACGTTGGGTTGGGCCATTGGTGATAGGGAGATGGGATATGGGTGCGCGTCACAGGTGCAATGTACCACTGCACCAGCATCCTGGGCAAAGCTGGACTTCATGTCCCCAAGGTGGCTGGTGCTCCTCAGCTGGGACAAGGAAATGTGATGGGATGAGTGGGAGACGTGGATTGCTATAGTCAGAGTTGTCCAGAGAAATCTGAGCAGGGTTGTGCAGTGGGTGTAGACAAGGAGAGAACATGCAAAGGGCAGAAAGAGGCACAAGCAATTAAAAATAAATATTAACAAAAAAGGTGAAGGGAAGTGCTGTTTCTGAACCTGCAGCCTTGGAGACTGCCGGAGTCTGTCTTCACTGTGGAGGACTTACAAATGTTAATATCCAAATGTGACTGCCTGTGGGTGGTGATAGCCTCTCCCGAGCTCCCACCCCGGGCAGCAGTTGGCTCCAGGCCCTGGAGCGCTGGCCCAGGCTGGAGCTGGTGGCTGAGGCTGTTCCTTCCTTGCGCTGGCAGAGCAGGTCTGAGCAGAGCATGCGGTGCCCACGCCAGTGTGGCCAGAGCTCGTTCCTCCCCGTGGTACCACGCTGTGAAGCCAGCGTGACAGGAGGGGGCTGAGGCCGGTGGCTGTGTCCCCAGCTGCCCAGGCTGCCATCCCACTGCCGTTGCGGGACCGGTGGGGTGGCTGGGTCCTGCTTCGGTGACCCTTGCTGGTGTTGCAGCCAGTGGGGTGCTGGCTTGTTCAGCCTCCATCGCCTCCTGCTTCTGACCCTCTTCTTCCTCCCTGGCTTGCTCTGAAGCAGTGTCTTTGCCTGGGATGTCTCCCGTGGCCCTGGGCAGGGTGGCAGCCCCACCTGTCTCCTTTCCGCTGTGGCCGGCTGAGCATGGCTGCCCATGAGAGGAAAGGAGAATCGTGAGAGCAGCAATGCTTCATCTGGCAGCATCTGCTGTCCCTTCACAAAGGAGGGATCTTGAGGGCTCCTCCTGAGCAGGATGTGAGACAGGCCAATCCTCAGGAAGAGCCATGTCAAGCCCGTTATGGCTAATACTCCCGCGTCTTCCTGCCTGAGCATGCCCTTCCACTGGTGCTTCCCATCGCTGATGCTGTGCATGTGTGGGTGAATGCCACATTCTTCTGTTGTTCCTTGCAACCCGATGGTCGTTGGATTCGGGGGGGAAGGCATCATTAGTCCCAGAAAAGTTAATGTTTTCCATGTCGGTTTAATACTCTGTCTCTGCTCCCCCCAAATCTGAGCCTGTTTGTATTTGTGATGAAGGCTCAGTTCTGGGATCTCAGGTGACAGATGAGAAGCAATCCTGGATGAGAAGTGGAAGCTGGTTTGATCTGATGATCCTTTTTGTCTCTGTCACAAGGTGCTGTGGTCATGTTGCCCGGGGCCCCAGGGACGGCACGCTGCCAGCAAGGCATGCTCTCCACTGCAACTCTGCTGCCTGCTCCTGCCGTCGCCCCATTTACCTGCTCTTGGTAGGGCCACAGTTCTCCTCCCCCATGGTCCTTTCTTGCAAGGATGCTCAGGAGCTTGGTTAGATAAATCAAGGCAGATATAATGAATAATAGGAAGCTTCACCTAAGACAGGGACTTGACCTTCTTCTGCAATATCCCATCCATCAGCCTGGATGAAGCGTGTCTCTGTGCTGATCCACGGTGACGAGCAAAATGGTCTGAACCATCTCTGAGCTTCTAGCTTTTTGGAGTCTTTCTCCCATTGCTGCTTGATGCCCTCCTTTGGGACAGCCATGCAGGGTGCTAGGTGCCTCATAAAAAGCAGCAGGGTCCCTACTTCTATTTTGCTGCAAAACAAGCAGGAGGACATCAGGGTAGTGAAGCAATTCAACTTTTTCACTCTTTTTTTCCAGCCTTGGACCCGTATGGAAAGCCTTTTCTTTAGAACTTGCTATTTTAGAGACTCCCACAGAGTTGAGTTAAAAAAAAAAAAAAAAAAAAAAAAAAAAAAAAAAAAAAAGGCAAGCTTTCAGATCCACAGAGCTCCTTGCGAAGGCCATATCCAAAAACCAGGGACCCGTTGCTGTGTGCTGGGGAAGCTGTGGTGGAGGCTGCAGCGTGGTGCTCCCCACAGCCAGCCTCAAGCCTCCATCCTGCCATGGACACCCAGGGATGGAGAAGTGAAGCCACTTGAGCTTTGGGGTGATTTTTCTTCTGTGCTGTCCTGCAAGGGTGACGCTGAGCGCGGGGCTGGGCTGTCTTGCTGGAGCTGGGGGTTTAGAGGGGTTTGGATGACTATTAACGTTCCCCGCAATGAAGAGGCCAGGGCCAAGTGGAGATGGAGTGAGTAATCATTTCCAGCTCCCTGAGCTGCACAGCAATTTAACTGTACAAAGAGATTAAAGCTGTAGGGAAACATTTCCTTAAAAGCAGCTGACACATTTGGGCTAGATTACGGGTAGTCTTCTGTTGTTGTTGTTATTTTTAACAGGAAAGTGCCTACAGCCTGAGATAACAAATGGAAGGGCTGAGTGAGAAACACAGAGTCCCAGTTTGTGAACTCAGGTATCAAAAATGAGATAATCTGGAAAAATGGAGACCTGCAGTGCCAGTGGCTTGGATCGAAGGAGTGGGAGCATGCGCAGGGGAGACGATCATGTCCCATCACAGAGATGCTGCCTGATCTGGGACACCATGTGCATGGCCTCCTGCCCCACACGGGGAGGGCAGCGGTGGGGGCCGGGCACTTTCTGCTTTCCCCCTCGCACTGTGCGCTCTGTCCCTGGCTGTGCAGGGAGCAGCCAGCGCACTTCAGTTCCTTTTGGAGCGTATTTTGGGCACCGAGGATGTCAGAAGGAGGCCAGGTGATGTAGATGTGATGGTGTGTCTGCTGCACATCTTTGTCCCCCAGGAACGCTGTTCCCAAATGCATTACATCGTGTTCAGCTCCGGTCATGTTGGCATTCACGTGTCCCCTTCTTTGTGTCTGCGTGGGTACAGCTTATGTGGATGCCATCGTGGTCCCATGTGGGTGCTCCAGCCATGCAGGATACGCCCCGGGCAGCGAGCCTGCCTGCCCCCAGTCTCCAGTGCAGGCAGCCAGACCCAGGTGCAATCACAAGGAGAATGCGTTTGCCCTGTTGGAAGTCCCTGAGGGCCCATAGGAGAAGCACTGATCTGCTAGTGGAGATTCATTATGCAAAGGAACAGTTTCCCATAGGAAGTGTGTGGTTCCCATTTCCCTTCCCTGCCTCGCCTCCTTTGAGACCAGGAGAGGGTGAACCCATGGATGCTGAGCTGCAGACTCCTCCTGGCACTGGGCTTAACAACCTGGCAGGTCTCTTCCATTGCTAGGTTGGGTCTGTGAGATAGGTTATGTATCAATGTCATTGCTTCCTGAACCTTGCAGGAATCATCTTAAGGCTGAACGTGTCTGTGTAGAGGTCAAAGCCTGCTATTCCAGACAGAAGGTGACCAACTGCACGGCACCTGGAACGTTGGCTCTCTGCAGGCTCGTGGGGTCTGTGCTCATTGTGTTGGGGAGTGAACCCTGTGCAGCTGCAGGACCCTCCTGGCTCTGCACCTCTATGCACGCTGCCTTCCAGGCAGCCCCTGGGCACAGAGGTGCCTTTGCTGCACTGAGAAATGCAGGTGAGCGCTCCTGCCTGCCCTTGGATTTGCATACGTATAAGTGACACTGGAAGACGATGTGGAATGCAGCCCTGGCTGAGGGCGGTGCGTACAAACCAGGCCCAAGAGTTTCTCTGTTTATCTTGCGGTATCTGCATGTCTGGAGCCCATGGCGGTCATGCTGGGGAACAAGCTCCCCACCCATTAACTCCTTTGGCATCTTCAAGCTTTCTCACATTTAGGTTAATCATCCTTCAGGCTGATAAGACAAATAAAATCCGTTATCTTAACCAAGATAAAACAAGAGTTTGCTTTGATCTCCAGCAGTAAGGCCTGGCCACTCGCTTTGTGACTTCTCTGCTGTCTGCTGAGGGAGGGAAGCGATGGCAATGGTGATGAACCTTCTGTAGTTAAGAAATAATTTTCTTCTAAACTATTTCTAGACATCTGTCCCTGCCTGAGATGTTTCTGTTGGCCAGTAGTTGAAGCAACACCATAGGCTGGGTACGGTGCCAACTCTATAAACTGTGTAAGAGGACTTGAGGAACTGAATTGAGATTATAGGGAGATAATTTTGTTTTGAGAAGATCAAACATTGTTGTGAGCAAAAAAGATAACTTGACAGCAAGCCAGTTGTGTTCTTTACTCCTCCAGCAAACAAACAGGCACAGAGACACTTTTGTATTGTCCAAGATGCTGCGAAGAAACTGAAGTGAATGTGGCTATAAATGGAAGAAGCAGCTGGTCTTGGATTGCAGCCTGTGCTCAGACTTCTTTGGGCTCATTTTTTCTTATATCTGTTACAGGTTTTAAAAGAGGGACTTGGGGAGAGGTCTGCTTTCCTCTGGGTTAGTTGAATCTGGTCCATTCATTTTGTTGGTCTTCTGAATGGGTCTCTGCATAGAAGTTCCCTGGATTTCTGTAGGGTCACACACATAAATACTTCACTCTCTTGAATTGTTTCATTTTATCTTGGCATGACGATAGTACCAAACCTATTGAGAGACAAAGCTGGACCGAAGGGTCTGGTCCAAAACATTTTGCGAACAACAAAACTTTACAGATGTTTATGCATTTATGAAAAGCAAATAATTTTAACAAGCCATCTAACGTTGCTGTGCCAGCTCAGGAGTGACAGCATGGGGATTTTCAGTTGCTTGGCTCCTCCCTGACTTGTTTTGTCTGCAGTTTTTTCTGTGTGGAAGCAGTGGGTTGGTTTTTGCATAGCAAAAGCAATTTGTACAACAGGGGTGAAGAATGACTGAAACAAAGCATCTTTCAACACCTTGAAGTTCAAAGATTGTTGATGCTCTAGCAGATACGAGCATAACCTTAGATTTATGTTTAGCTTTTTCAACCCAAGGGACAGTGTCCAAGTTACGTCTGAGTTGGGTGGTCTTACCAGCCCCTGAGTGTTCTCTGAATTCTGGGTTTGCAGAGGCTTTCCATGGTGCAGCTCTAGCGTGGTCCCTGGCTAGTGTTTCCAAGGGGTCCAAAAATATTTACTGGGAGCTGAGCACCTACCTCCTTTTGTCTCCCCATGAATTCAACCTTTGTCCATCTCTGAGCAAGACCTTTGCAGGGAATGCTCCCAATGGATCCCTTGCACATGGCTTCATACATACATACTGCGTGGCGTTCACCCTGCCTTGCTTGAGATGTCTGCACTTGATCTAATCATGTGGATGTCTCCCTTAGGCTGGTGTGAATTGTGTCCTCAGAGGGTTTGTTTGCTGAATGTAAAGAGAGCCTATGCAATCTGTTCAGCTGGAAATGTCTCCATTTGGGCGAGACAAATTTTACCCTCCTATATTATTTCCAGAGTTAAAGAGATGGAGGTGAAAAAGGATGTTGCAGCCGGACAGGACTGTGCAAGCCACTAATCCCTTGTTGTCAGCAGTGCTTGACAGCCCCTCAGCAAACCTGGTCCCCTTGTGTCAGGTTGTTCTGCAAACAGGTTGCTGTGGACAATCATTTATTTAAGTGCATGGGTCAGACTGTCTTCGATGCTTATCGATAGTACTTCAGCTTTTTATAATGGCTCTGTCTTCTCCCCTCTCCTCCTCTCTTGCTGTGCATGGAGTGGGACAAACATTCCTTCCGTCCCTCAAAGAAGAGCTCAGTTTGGGGAAATCTTAGGGAAAGAAGATTAGATGGGAATCCAAAAGGGTATGGTGCCTAGGAGGAAAGGGCAGTGATAAAAAAGTTAATGATACATAAGCTCCTTGAAAGGAGCTTTCTCAGTTACAACTATATGGTAGCTCACGAGTCTTAAATTGTAGGGCATTGCTTTCAACTCCAGCATGAATGCACCTGGGGCATATTTCATGTGTGACAGGTAGATCTGGAGGGGCATCACAGGTACTGCCCTACCCAGCTTGGGCTGGAGCCCTTGCCTGTGTTTCCTTCCCCTGCATGTTATGGCTCTGGATGGGAATTTTTGTTTACTCTGTTTTTTATTTACTCTGATCTGGGAGGCTGTACTGCTCTCTGTTGATGCACCAAAGTGGTGGTGTCTTCTGAACCCTTCTCTGCAGTTCTGGTACCTGGAAATACAGGATGAGTCCCTGGTTACAGTCTCTGAAGCTACAAATGCACAGGCTCATGCTGTTATGCGTGTAGAGGTTGCTGTCCTCCACTGCATGCATGATGTACTTTGGGTGTTCACTGGCAACTCACTCCCATCTGTAGTGGAAGTAAGTTCAGGGACTGAGAGGCAGAAAAACAGTGGGAAGGTAACAAAAGATTGGATGGCAGGAGAGCCTGGTCAGGATCCTGCCTTTGCTGTTCACTTGCTCATTGTCCTGGGTGAATCCCTCTACCCAATTCAGTTTCTCCTTTTGTAACTGGAGCTGGTGAACATGGCAAGACGCCATGGGTTCAGTCCTTGCATTGAGTCCTTTCTTCTTTGAGGTTCAGCTGGTGATAAGGAAATTGCTGGTCCTGGTCACAGAGGCGCAGTGGGGTCATGCAGGATGGGAGAAGCTGCTCTGCCCAGCTTACTGGAGTGGCTCTACAAAGATAGAGGTCTTCAGCTGTCCAGGAGAAGAGGGAGGGTATCAAATGGTTTCTGTATCAAAACCTTCTCCAGTCTACTCTGCTCTTCGGTCTGCTTTCTCCTGAATTTGAAAACCCTGTAGTTTGGAGGGGAAAAAAAGGATTTGGAAGGCAAACTTTGGATGTGTGGGGAGCAGATGTGGGGCTGGATGCTGCATCCTGATTTATGAGCGTTGGAGAGTGCTGACACTGAGGGAGGTGGAGTAGGCACTGGCAGGGTGTTTGGATGCTCTTTGTCTCATGTCCTCCTCCCCTGCTTCCATCTTGTGCAGATAGGAAGGAGAATGGAGATTACCTTGGAGTTGTCCAGATTTGTCCTGGGAAAAGCAGTAGATCTGAGCAGCTTTTCTGATAAAACATAATTGTTTAGACAAACTCTGGCTGAACTTGCTTCCTCCTGCAGCCCAACGCGCAGATAAAGGAGGTGGAAGTGGGAGGCCGATTTCACAGGCTGCTGAGGCCCTTCCTGGGGTCATGCCGCCCCCAAGATTCCATGTCCACCCATTTTGGTGGCCTTGGAGAAGACGAGAGGATGCAATTGAGTGCTGAGGATGATGCCTAGGCTTTAGGTAGTTCAGTGCTCTGAAATGTGGAGGAGACCTTGATAATGCAGCACATCGGTGCTGGGAGCACTGGAGACATGGGTGGTCCTGGAGGGCAGTGTTAGATCCATCATGGTTCAGCTGCAGAGGATGGACCTTAGTTTCATGTTGCTCTGTGGGATGTGAATTTGCTCCAAATGTGCTCTCTCCAGACCTGGCAGTCCTGGGCATAGGGTGGCTGGGCAGAGCTGTGTCCTAGAGAGTCTGTTTGGACTGGAAGTGACGAGACAAGCAGGACTTGGGTGGGATGTGGCCACAGGAGAGATGTTGTCATGCCCTGGCTCCTAGTGAGGTCTCCAGGAGTTGCGTTGTGGAGTCAGGTGAAATCTGAGATCCTGCCATAATGCTGATGTTCCTCCCATCATTGCTTGGAGAAACGGTCCTCCTTGCCCCACTTTGTGTAGTAAATAAAAGTTTATTTACAGCCCAGGAAGACATGCCCTGAGGTTAGGAGGTGAAGGGTTCCTCTACTGCCCTGAAGGAGCTCTGGGGTTTCCTCTCTGCTTTGTGGCTTCGGTTCCTGGGCAGAAGTGTCTTGCAAAGGAGCAGCTCTGTGGGTGGGAGCTCGGTGAAGCAGAGGCCTTTGCATGGGCCCTGGGCCTTGGCTTTGCTTCCCTGAAGCAAAACCACGAGTCCATGCATGTCACCTGGAGAAGAAGAGCTGGGAGGAGATAACCAGTGCTCACATGTGACACGTGGGCTGGAGTAGTCAGGGACAGCAGCAGGCGATGGGCTGCCATCCATCTGCCTCCCGCCTTGGCCATCATCGTCCAGCATCTCACCAGAGCCTGTGTTTGCATTGGACCCTGGGGGATTTGGTTTTTTTTTCTTGTGTTGGGGCTGAAGCTAGTCTGGTGTCACCAGCAGCAGTGTACCATACTCTTCCTGCCCCAGGGCTCTCCATCACCATCTGGCACCTCCCTGCCATCCCCTCCAGGTGACGCTTGGGCACATTTCTGAAGCTCAGACAGTGCAGTAAAACCAGCTCCTTATTTAAATCCCTGTTTGGTTAGAGAGGAAATCAGTAAGGAGCATGGGTTACGAAGGGGAGGAGCAGAAGACAAAGAAGCAAGAGGAGAGCCTGGCTCTGCTGCCCTCCTGGCCCAACGGCTCCCAGCCCAGTTCGTGCTACATCTCTTCTGCAAAGCCACTGTGGTAGCAGAAGGGATCCCCAGGCTTGTGCTGCCAGCTGTGTCTGTCCTTAGCTTCAGAGCAAGCAGAAAAGAGAGCGTTACCTCCCTTCTCTTCCTGGCTGCTTCTGCTCTGCACAGGCTCTGTCCAAAAGCCTTCAATCTCAGTCCTGCTCTGTCCAAAAACACCTGGGCAGTGCAGCCAGGGTCCTCTGCTCTGGAGAAGGGACTTTTCGGAATGCTGCACAGGGCTGGACCCTTCCTCTGCACGTGTGACCTCGGGCAGGGGGAGAAAGGATGGGGCTGCGCTGTGACTGCTCCTTGCTGAGAGGGTGATGTGGGGATGGGACTGAGCTCTGCTGACCGGGGTCTGCGGGGTTTCCAGCTGTGCCCTGGCATGGCCCAAAATTGCTCTGTGGAGTTTCAGGGAATGGGCATGTGGCTTCTCCTTCGCTCAGAGGAGCGGGAAGGGTCTCTTTGGGGTTATTTCAGCCCATCTGTGGCTCAGACAGTCTATGGGATTGTTGTTTGAAGAGCAAGCGAACCAAAGCCATCACTTGGGCTCCACTGAAAGACCAAAGCTGGGAAAGCCTCAAATCATGGGCTGCAGAGACAAGGGGGGACATGGCTGTGGCTTTCTGCTGGGGAACAGTGCTGTGTCCCTTGGGAGGGTCACAGAGAACATTGTTTTGAGTTTCTACTTTCCTTCTCATTTTTAGACATGCAAAATTAATTTTTCTCTTTTATTGCCTGTGGCAATATTTATTTTACTGCTCTGTGGCAGCGGGGACTGGATAGGTTTTGCAAACTGAATTTTCCCTCGACAAGACCCTCCTCTGATTTCGCATTTCCAGCTGCCAGGCTTGGTTTTAAAACAGCTTGCACCGAGACTGAAAATATTTGAAGGGCAGAGCAATGCCTTGCAGGAAATGGCTTAAGTTTCCTGCTCCCAAGATGGTGTGAGTGTTAAAACAGAACTGGAGAAATATTAGACATCTTACATCCGGCACGGCAGAGGAGAACGACCCTGGGGTGATGTGATGGAAAGCCCGTACCCTCCCACCCCCGCTGCTCCTGGCAGCTTCTGGCAGGATGAGGAGCCCTGCTGGTGCCCCCCCCCGACCCCCACAGCACCAACTTTGTAGGGGGAAAAATGAGCAAATTGTTTCCTGCTCCGCTGGGCTTTGCTGTGTTTTGGTTTTGTGGGAAATACATGGGGAGAGCTGGTCAAAGGTGGGGGACAAAGTGTCAGTGGAGTGAATTTCCACCAGGAAATAAGAGTTGGGAAAGCACTGCTTTTGATAAAATGTTTGCTACCCGTCTATCTCCCACCTTCCAGCCCGAAGTGAAAGGCAAAAGTCTAAAATAGATGACCAGGATCTGAGTCGGTTCCATTTGTTTGGGGCTGGAGTGAGACCTTCCGCATCTGTCTGCGGAAACCATGTTGAGTTATTGGGTTAATCAGAGGCAACTTAATTCTTCCAGCCCAGATAACTTCTCTCTTCGTGCTGGCTGAGCACCATCTACCTGGCCAGCCAGGGAATAGCAGCTGGCTGGCTGTCTGTGCAGGACAGAAACGCACAAAGGTGGAAGAGAAATGAGAGCATTTGTGTGCAGGCAGCATGGAGAAGGGCAGTCAGTGAGGAGGGGAGGGCAGTGGTTCTGTGGAGCAGAGTGGTCCTCAGTGGAGCTTTCTGATGGGTGTCCCGTCTTCAGATGTAATTCAGCTCACTGGGGATTACTGCCCCATTATGGAAAGCTTCTCCAAACCCCAGTTTGTTGGCTGGAGCATGGAGAATTAGGTAATTTTATTCAAAATGTTACCAGTTGGCTAAAAAATACCTACGCCACGCAGCTGGGAGCCCACAGTTGCAGTAGAGGAATGAGGTGGGAGCTGCAGGGCTGCAGGCAGAGCAAGCGGGGTATGGTTCGGAGCTTTTCTCTGCAGCACCGTGGGCTCGTCTGAGCTCACTCGCACTGACTTCCTCCTAACAGTCACTGAGAATCATAAAATTGCTCGTAACAGAAGAAAAATTAGACCTCTTATGCCCATGCTGGGACTTGAGTCGCTTTGGGAGGCGTTGTTACCAGCTCCAGGAACAGAAGCAGAGCATGTGGGTGCCCTCTCAGGCAGGTTTACCATGAACGGAGCATTATGTTGTGCTCTGAACATCCTCCTTCCTCGCTTTCCTCCTTGACCCCTTTTCGTGCACCATTTCATGTGGGGCAGTGGGAGCCCTGGCCACTCTGCGGGAGCAAGGATCAGGAGGGGCAAGTACCATCCTCAGCAAGCAGCTCTGTGCCTGGGGAGGTCGGTAATGCAGATTGCCGGTGCTCACCTTTCACCATGGCACATAATCCCACTAAAGCCTGAGCAGCACAGCCCTTGGGGCTAGGGATTTGGCTAGGCACTCCCTGTTTGTTTTCCCAGGTTTTTCCATGGGGTGCTTTTCCCCGGGAAGGCTTTGGCCAGCAGACTTGTGGGAAGGGATGATGAGGCTGATTGAAATCCCCAAAGTAGTTACAGCTGGCTGAAAGCTGTGTATGCAACCCTGTAATACATCAGTGGTGCCCACTGCTCTTGCACAATGTGCTAGGGCTGGTTAAACCTTGGGGGGCTGTGAGCTAACCCTGGTCCCAGCATGGCTTTGTGCAGGCAGGGCTATGGGGGGCAGGAGTGGAGGGGTGGGCTGGACGGGCTCTGTTGGGTCTGCAGGGCCAGAGGGGCAGATGCTGTATCTGTTTTGGGACAGAAATACAGTTATTTGCCTCGGAGCCATCCCCGTTTGCCTGTGTGGCTGCAACACTGTGCAGGGACCAGGAAGATGGTCACACAGAACAGGGGGAAATGAAAAGGCTTTGATGTCCCAAATGGTGCTGGGTCGAAGCCTGCTGCTGCCCTGTTCATCCCAATCTGGATCAAAACCTTGCGGATGGAGTCGATGAAGTAGTTACCCATGCAGCATCCTCGGGTCCATGGGGCTCCGGGAGCCCTGGGGAAGGGTGGATGGGGGGAATTAATTGAAAAAGGAAACATCCTTCCACAGAAGTGTCCTGGAGCCCTTCAGGAGATTCAGTGTCACCGGCTTCCACTGGGCAGCTGTGGTGAAAATGTGGGTCTGCAGGAAGGAGCAAATGCCCTTGTGTAAATCGCTGCGTGGTTGATTTATTTTTCTTCTTCTTGTTGGCTGACTCCCGGGGTCCCCCTCCCCCTGCGTGTGACTGCAGGCCAGTGCGTCCATGCACGAGACGTGCCCTCCTTCCCACGGCTCCCGCAGAGGGATGCGGAGTCCTGGGGCTGCAGCAGTGGGAGAGGCACAGAAAGGTTTGGGAACAGGTTTGAAAACGGCTCACTGAAAGGCTCTGTGCAGGGCAGAGGGCAGTGCTCGCCTCGCTGGACCACAGGTCTGTAGGGAGGCCAAAGCTGATTGCTCAGCTTGTCTTAAATCTGAAATGAATGAGCAATTTGGGGCCCAAGGAGGGAGTTTTAGCAAGTCTCTGTGACACCCTGTGATCCTGCCTTGCCCAGACATTGTGAGCGGGATGGGATGGGGACGGCAGGGACGTCCATCCTGCATTGGGCGGAGTGGGGCTGTGCTGCACCTGCCCGTGGCCCCCAAGGGCTAAACCCAGCACCCAGCCTTTGCCCTTGAAAGGGCAAAGACCAAGAGAGCTTGGCCTGGCCAAGCTGTGAGAAGTTGGTGCTCCTCAGTTCTCAAACACAAAACCTGTGAGATGAGAAGAAACAGATATTTTTATGCCTTGTCTTTGCATTCCTGTTTTTTGTGCCTTAGGCTTTACCTATTTCTTGGTCCTGGCAACGTGGGGGCTGTTAAAGTGGTTATTTTAAGGACGCTTTCCAGAAGCCCTGGGGTCTGTGTGCTGGGGCTCTAGGAAGAGGCTAAGTGGGATGTGGCTCCTGGTCCCTGTTCACCAGTGCACAGGGCAAAGGAGGGGTGCTGAGCCGTGGGGTTTTTGACTCTTCTGGTAGACACAGCAATGCGTGGTGCGTAACCTCTCTCTTACTCACAGGGACTCCTAGCTGGAGCTGAGGTGCTTCATGCATCGAATGGGTGGAGGTCTTGTCATCAAATGAGTTACCACGGCCGTAAAAGACCACAGGAGCATTGCGGTGGCTTCTTCTTCCAGCTCTTCTCTAAAACAGGGTTGTTTCCGAAAATTCCCTCCCCTTGCATGATGGAGCTGATTTATAATGGGAGTCAGAGGAGTTTGAGTTGTCCGGAGTCCTGGCAGGATGTGGCTTTCTTTGGGTAGAAGGCTTTCCCTTGGTGAGATTGGAGGCACAGCTGGTTTCCCCACTGCTCTTCGGCTAAAAAATAAGCTTATGCTCCAGCCCTTGCTTGAATGATCCCAAACTCTGGATCTGGAGTCTGTTCTTGGATCCTTCAGTGATGCTTTTCCTTCAGGATCAAAAATGTCACTGATGGTTGGAGCCCCAAGAGTGCTCCTGGTGCTGCTGGGATGTGGGGGGACAGTGGGGAGACCTGGGCCGCCAGGGACATGCTGCAGTCAGCAGCACTCTGCTCTTGGCTACGAGAGAGCGTCAGAAACGACAGCTGTATCCTGCAGAACCGAAAACCTCAAACCTAATGGGGCCCGTGACCTTTAAGAGGCTGCGAGCATCGCAGAGTAAAGCCACTGCCTTATCTGCACATCGCAGCTGCAGTGCTGCCTGGGGAGGAGGGCAGCTCTGAGCGGTGCTTGGATAGCTACGGGGCCCTTCTGGTTTCATGGGGCGATGGGGCTCGGCTCAGCAGTCGCTTTGTGCTGACCACGTTGAGACGGGGGTTTGGGAAGCTGGCCCGGTGTGCGGTGCCCGGTGCATCAGAGCCAGGGACACATGTTGACGTGGGTTGGTGGGTGCTGCCTCCCCTCCTCGGGTACTTGTGGGGGACCCTGTGGGACTTGCAGTCTGGGGCATCCCCTAGCCACGTTTTCCAGTCCTTGTAGGAAATGGAGACAAGGCTGGGGGGGGACCCTTGGTGTCCTGCAGGTTTCTGTCCAGGGGAGCTGCTCTGAATACATCCCATGAAAGGATCTCCTTCCACTGGACCAGAAAGCATGATCTGCTGTTATGATGTTAGGTCTATGGCTGCTGTAAAGCTGGGGATTAGGTGTAACAGAGCCAAACAGGTACAAATGAACCCCAAAATCAAAATGTGAGCCAGGCATGCATGGCAGGTCTGACAAAATATTTCTTTTATTCCACCTAAAGCCAAGTTCTGCTTTCTCAGAGGCAACTGTCTCTGCAGCAGCTCCTGTGATGGTTCCTGGTGATCCACTGAGAGCTTATTCAGTAGGAGCTACCAATTTGGGTGGCCCACCTCTCCCAGCAAATGTAACCATCTGCCTTCCTGGCCTCCACCATGTGTACATGGGCACCGTGCTGAGTGCTGATCTTGGTCTATGTATACGTAATACTCTGCAGGGTGATGAGTCGTGATGGTGAGACCTGGCCACTCTTCCCCACTCAGCTCCAAACTCCTGGTGTGATCGTGGTGCAGGTCTGTCCCTAAATGTCTCTCAAATATTGGTGCTTTTATATATATATACTGAAATCTCTCGAGGGGAGTTACAGCCACCAAAATTGGAATTAGTTGCTTAAATACCTTTTAGGATGTATGTCTTGGCTCTTCTGTGTCTCTGAACACAGTACTGCCCCATCACCCTGATGCTGGAAGAGCATCAAAACTGAAGACGTGCCCTGTCATGGGGAGTGGGATGAGGGGAGTAGCTGGGGCAAGGGAGTAAGGGACTGGATGCTGCGCTGGGGGCCTGCGAGCTCCGGTGGAGTTAAGTGGCATTATTAGTCTTTAGAGAGCCTCAGGGCCTGTCTTGGTGTTGGGAGTGGTGCTGGATGAAGGTGCCCAGCACGAGCATTTTGGACCTGGGGTAAAAGCTTGTATTGCACGTCCAAAACCATCAGCGGCTGCACCCAAAACCCAGCTGTCCTTCAGTGGAGCTTGGCGTGCCACAGCGTGCCCAAGTCCTGCAGCCAGGAGCACGCAGGGTCCAGGCCAGGCACATCCCCTCGCTGTGTGCACGTGGGCAGGGGCAGAAACACCAGAGCATTTTCCAGGAGAGGACCATACCCCTCCCCAACAGCTCGTGCACAGGTCGTGGGCCATCACGCGCTTGTTCCTCTGGCCTGCTGCTTTTTATCGCCTCTAGATATAAATCAAGGAGGGACTTGGAAATATTAGTGTGGCTTCTTTCATGTCGTGATGGAGCCCATCTCAGGCAGACCTCATGTTACAGCTTAGCACGGACCACTTGGTAGCTAATTTGCTGTAGGCACCTTCTGTAGTCAGTAGGAAGAGAGGTGTTTCTCCAAACAGCAGGTTCAGACGTCTCTGATCCAGCTCTGCCACCCCACCTTTCCTCTCTCTCTCCGGCCATTAGGCAGCTTGAATCCATCCCACCCCTCTTCCAAACTCCTCCTTGGGCTGCAGGATGTCCTGTGAGATTACTGAGCGCTTGAATGAGGGGCTTTCTTCGCTTGGCGGAGGCTGAACAGACCCCAGAGGGCTTCCATGCTGGGGGAAGAGACCATTGCCAAGTCGTAGGAGGAATTCCCACGTTCCCGTTCCTTCCCGCTGGCTGCCAAACGCTCGCCCTGTCTGCAAAAGCTGATGTATTTGGTTGAATTTAACCTTTGCTCAGAGAAGTGAATAACAGAGGTCTTTTACTTTTTGTTTCTGGGTGTAAATTCAAAATTCAGCAATGGTTTTGTATGCACGACACGATTCTGTGGTGGGAAAAGCTGGAGGAGAGACAGAGAGAGACTTCACTTGGGTGAGGTCCTTTATAGCAGGGACTTTCCGGGAGCCTGCAGAGAGCTTACCCTTCCTTCCTACTCTAACGAACCCCCCCCAAACCAGGCTTTAGGCATCAGCCAGACCTTACTGTTTCAGTAGAAACAAAAAGGCATCCCCATGGGACATGGGATTTCTCACATCCGTGGTCTCTGCAGTCCTGCCTGGACACATGGACACACACACACATGCTCCTGTGCTTTCCCTGCCAGCAGCAGGTGTGTCCCAACTCCAGCAGCAGGGAGCGATGGAGTTTCAGGGCGGGGAAGTGCTCTTTTTTGTTGCTTCTTTTCACGCCTGTGGCAGAAGGCACAGCTAGCACTATTTTTTTCTGCACTGGACCCTCTTTTTATTCTCTAATTTTTATCCTGTGGTATGAGCCCTGGTGACACTGGTGCTAGTGATTGCCACCAGTCACATTATCAGCAGCACCCAGCGCTATCAAAGTGGTGTGTGAACCACAGCCTGGCCATCTCTGTGTAGTTAAGTGTTAAGTATGGGGATGCCCTGGTTTGAGGAAACTGAGAATGATCCAAACTTCAGCTCCAAGTTCCCAGACCCAGGCAAAGAAGAAAAGAGAAAACCAGCAGGTCCTGGAACTGCCTGAATTCATTTTCTGAGGATGTCAGCCATGGCCCACATGAAGGATCAGCAGGAAGGGTGCAGAGAAGAGAGGTCACTGAAATCCTGTGGTGAGGTTTCTGGGCCTCTTGTAGTTCTGCCATGCTGAAGATGCCCCAGCAAATTCCCTCCTGATTTGGACCTCAGTATTTGCTGGTTCAGCCTCTCTGTGCTCACAGAGCTACGGTCGCTGGGTATGAAGCTGCAGAGAGAACTTGGCCACAAATGCTGCTCCATGACCACTTGGCACAGTGAGGTGCTCGCCCTCCTCAAGCAAGCATTGAGTTGCATCACGCTGGAGATGGTCAGGCCACCAGTCTCAGCTCTGCTTGCCGTGAGCACATGCACCCTGTCACCTTGTACCCAGCAAAGGGCCAGGAGAAGTCACCGTGATGGAGGTCAGCTGTATGGCAGGGCGGCGCGTGGCCTTCAAAAAGTTGGAATGACCCCGTCTCCAACACGACAGGATTTGGTTCTAATTAAACAGCCACCCATGTAGGTGACCTCGGGGCGCTCCTCCCAGCAGGCAGCCCACAGGGGTGGGGAGAAGCTGCTGATGGAGTGAGGTGCTTGGTTGGGGGGGGTTTGCTTTGGAGTGGGCTTGCAGTGGGACCCTGGGGAAGCAGCACGGAGAGGTCAAACCTTAACCGAGTGTTTGTTGTTCCTGTACCAGCAATTCCCTCCTAGAGCTGAAGCTCTGGGGGGGCAGCAGAGGCAGGGGCAAAACTGAAGTCTTTTTTGCTCTGAACACATGGAAATCAGAGGCTTGTGGCCCACTGAAGATCAGGAATTGGAGTAATTGCTCCCCAAATGACAAACTGTTGATTATAAGAAGTGCAGCCCATGGCACTGCAGTCAGCCCCGAGGTTATGACCAGTGCCATAACCCCACGGGCTTTTCTTTTTTTTTTTTGCGTATCTGTGTAAATCTCTGCTCTCCCATTAGTGCCTGCCCTCAGCACTCCCTGAAAATTGCCCAAGAATTCCATCTTGGTGCAATTTAGGATACGCTCCAGCCTGCCTTGAGAACATCTGGTATCTGTGCATCGGGTGATATTAATCACAGCGTGAACGTGGCCAAGTGTTAAACGGCAGAGCCCTCCCACCTCCCCCCTGCAAATGAAGGTTGTTTCAATGTTCCAGCAATAAAATTAACCTAGCAGCCTGGGCAGGCGGTGATCTGGCAGGAACAACTGCTGTGTGGGATGAAGGGATGAAGAACGCTCTTAAATGGGCCAAGAAACCATGTGGTCCTATGACTTTTTGAAATCCCTGTGGTGTTTGAAGCTATTTTCTAGTCCTCCTTGTCTTCTGAATCCATGGCTGTTCCTGCTGTGTCTGCAACTGCTCCCTCTCCCTCGGAATTTTGTGCTGAGGCTGTTGTTATTTTGGGTGTAAATGCTGCTCCCTGTTTCCGGGAAGGTAAACACCCCTCCCTCGCCCTGCTTTGCTGTAGAGATAGCAAAGTGCTTTGCAAAGGGGGGGGAGAGGAGTTGTTTCTGTTTTGCAGATGGAGGAACTGAGTTGCAGAGGCTGCTGAGAAATGCATGTGAATCTGCTGGCTCAGAGGGTGTTTGTGTTTTTGCTCCAGGACACTTAGTGGCTTCCTTTAATATTGGGCAACGAGCAGACAGGACTGGCACAGGGAATATTTTTATTCCCCTTTTCCTTGGGTGACCACACGCCAGACAGCGGGCAAACCCCCATCAGCACCATGCTATTCACGTTGCCCCAAAGGAAAGCGTGGCTCAGGTTTGCCCCAAGTTCCCCACTTTGTTGGCCGAGTTGTTTTTTTTTTTTAAAAAAAAAACAAACCAAAAAAACCCAAAAAACGCAAAAAAAAAAAAACCAAAAAAAACAACAACAAAAAGAAAAAATCAAAACTCTGTCTTGAGTGCAGTTGGCGCCTTAACCACTGAGGCTGCTACACTTTCAAGGGAGGCAGCCCCAGCACTGCTGCGTGGGAGGGATGGGGTGGGGGGAATAACTCTTGTGTGGTGCCTTTGATGTTGGAGGCTTTTACCCGCGTTACCCCGGGAGAAACTCGAGCGCTTTTCATGTCTGGTGGTGAGGGAGGCAGACAGCCAGGAGGGATTTGCTTTGCGAGACCTTTATGAAGAGAATTGAGCAAAACTTTTCAAAAGTTAGGGGGAGACTCGCTGGGGTGGCGACTGAAATAGGTGCTGAACCATCCTTGGCTCTTGCAGATGCTGGGCAGTGTGCGTTCTCCTCCTCCTCGTAATTCTTGGCTGTGTAAGTCTCCCTGCCTGAGCTCTCCCCAGCCTCAGGGAATAAAAAGCCAAGGTAAGGGCTGTGCTGGTGTCTCCACAGCCGTGCCAGAAGGGGGTCGTGGAGCAGGCAAGCTGGAGCCCTGGCCATGTGATGAGTGCAAGGGAGATTGAAGGGTAAGGAGGGGAAAAATAGAGCACTGGCTTAGCAAGGGGAAAATACCAGGGGCATGATACAGGCATCGGTGCAGGGGAACGCTTTGTCGGGGCCTGTGCTAAGGGAGGAGCCAGAGTCGACTGTGCCGCCCGCTCGGGTTTGCCGTGGGATGGGGATGTGCTGGGCTGTGTCTCGGTGCCGGGGAGGAGCGGGCAGAGAGGGGAGTCACAGCAGCCGGTGCTAGGTCCTGGGGGTGAAACAGGGTGGCAGCAACCCTGACGTGATCCAGGCGATGGGGGCTCCCTGGGCTGTCAGCTCCCAGTGGGCTGGGACCCTACTGCAGGCAGGCTGCCCTCCCGCAGCTCCCACAGTGAAAAGGGACCCTGGTTGCTGGCGATGCCCGGCAAGGGTGAGAGTGCTGCCTGTGAAAGGGTCCATACCGAATCTGGGAGACGTGCCCTAGCCAGCGGGGCCAGGTGTGGTTGGCTGCATCTGCACAGGCAGTGGGAAGGGGCCGCTTCAACCTTGCCTGCCCGGCAAACGTGTGGCTGTTACTGGCTTTGCTGGCTGCACTGGCGATGTTCTTGCATTACTTCCTCTGCGAAACACATTTCTGTAGCATCCTGGGGAGCATATCTGGTGACGTAAGGGAGGGCTTACAGCCCATGGTTGTCTTTCCTCGGTTTCTGCTCTGGACGTTGGTTGTGAACTGACAGGGAAGGAACCTCCCGGTATTAGATGGCCCCTTGTCCTGATGAGCACTGGGGAAAACCCATCTCCGGAGCATCCTTGTGAGCGCTGGTGGGTGGTGCGGGGCGCCAGGCCAACGAGGCGGCGAGGGAATCCTCCTCTCCCCAGCCCTTTTCTGTAGCTCTCAGTGCCCGTGTGAGAAGTGCTCCCCAAAAGCAGCCTCCTGCTCTCCCCTTCTCTCACCCATCCTGCCCCAGCGTACACACAGCAACCCCCAAACCTCAGCGGCAGCCTGCGCCCAGGATATGTGTCCCCACCTGTGCCGGGGGACGCACTGCGGGGAGTGCTAGAGGCACCCAGAGCCCTGGGGACGCCCCCACGCTCCAAAACAAAGAAAAAAGGCAGGGGGATGAGGATGCCCAGCTGCCTGCTAGGGGAGGTCTGATCCCTTCCAGGGGCTGAGATGTTCGGGCTCTTGCCCCCGGCCCCGCAGCGGGGCGCGGGGGGGGGGGGGGGGGGGGTGCAGGCCACTCGCCGTCCCCAGCAGTGCCGCGGGTGTCCACGCGTGGGACAGCACCGAGGAGCGGGACTCGCCTCCCCCCGCCCCGAGAGCGTCTCCCCCGGCTTTTCTCTTTAATTGGCTCTTTTGAACCAGCCCCGTCCAACCCCCTCCCCGCCCCCGGCCCCGGCCCCGCGCGGGAGCTGCGGCCGCCCGGGTGAGTGCGGGGGCTCGGGGCGGGGGGTCCCCCGGGCGGGGGGTCCCCCGGGCGGGGGGTCCCCGGGGCGGGGGGTCCCCGGGGGGGCGCAGGGGCCGGCCCCGCGGGCGGCGGGGCTGCGGCGCGGTCCCAGCCCCGCGGCGGGGGGAGGAGAAGCGGCGGCCGGGCGGGCCGGGGCCGGGGGCGCCGGGGCCGGGGGCCGGGGGCCGGGGGCCGGGTCACGCCGCGCTCCGGTCCCGCGCGGGTCTTGCTGCGGGCGGACACCGCGATCCCCGCCCGCACGGTCGTTCCGTGCTGTGTCGCGGCGTTGTAGCGGTGGGAAGCTTGGGGGTTTTTTTTTCCTCCCTTTCTTTTTTTCTTTTTTTTTTTTTTTAATTCTTTAGAAATTTTAACGGTGCCTCCTCATTCTTCTCTCGCCAGTCATGACGGCTGTTTGCACAGTGATTGTGGGAGATTGGAAACGTGCATGTTTAAGTGATATGGCGGGAACCCTTTGGCCTTGCTAAGTGCACGGTTTTTCAGTCCGGCAGAGGCAGGGTGCTGGGCATGGGCAGCCCAGGCTGTGTGCGGTGTGTGCACGCAGGAATCCCCTTGTACCCCAATGACCCGCTGTTACCTGGCACCTTTACACCCCTCGGAGGCAGCTAGGGTGGGTTTCCGCTCCTGCCCGTGCTGTGACCCGCTGGTCCTGCCCGCAGGCAGCCTCTGCGCGGGAGAGGCTTCATGCCAGAGAATTTCAGACCAGTCTTTTTATATCCATCCCTGGTGTGACCACACTTCATTCAGGGAAGAAGCATCCGGGATGGATCTGGGCTGACGAATCGGGGCTGAGACTATCTCTGGCTTTGTGAGGGCAGATTGGGGCTGGGGGAGCAGCTGGGCTCCGATGGCGCCGATACTGCTGCCCCGTGCTGTGGCTTTCAGCATATACTGAGCTGTTTATGTAGGGTTTCTCAGGGATTTTATAGTTTAGGGCCAGAGGGCACTGATAGAGCATTGTGTCTGCCCTTCCATAAATCGCAGGTCACTCAGCTTGCCCCCAAACCCCTCTTCCGAGCTACGGACATCCAGCCCTCCATGAGCTGAGCAGCCGTGTGCCCTGCACAGTGCGCTGGGCTTGCTCCTGCTGCTTTCAAAGGTGAACTTGCATGAACGCACGGACCAGAGGAGTGCAGGAACATCCTACTTTAGTGCCAGACAAGTTTTGGGTTAAATATCCCTTGTGTTAAGCAAGTGGCTTAATTTTATTGAATTCCTGCTGCCATGGATGGTGGGCGCGGCGTGGGGAGCAGACCGGTGGTGCAGCTTGAGGGTGGCAAGAGATTTTACAGTGCTGTTGGAGATGCGCTGGCTGAGGGTCCTGGGTTCCCTGTTGCTAAGATCAGTTGGTTCGTTTGACCAAATTCCCCTGCTAGATAGGTGGGCCTGGGCCGTGTGATGGGAGATTTGTGTGTGCAGGCAACGCTCCATTGAGCTTTGGTTTTGAGATGAGTGGCAGCTCAGGCACCACCCTGTAAAAAAAAAAAAAAAAAAGAAAAAAGAAAACCCAACAAAAAAACCAAGAATTGGGATTACATGTGAACCCCTAAGCGCCATTGCCCCATCCAGGTGTGATTCCAGATTGTAGGATACAGCATCCAGGAGTACAGCCATCCAAGGTGTGTGCCCTGCTTATAGCCCTGCTGTAAGGGCATCCTGTGTGCAGATAAGGACATGTTGGGGTAGAAAAAATATGTTTGGAGCACGTGGAGGACTGCGATAGCCCTGGGAGCTGTGACCTTTTCTATGCTTTTGTAGTTGCAGTCCATGATTTTCCATGTTGACAGCAAAACACCTGTGTGGCTGTGGGACTTGTGGGTGGCTTGATGGTGGTGTATTGAATGTGTTTGACCTCACAGCCGTTAAGCATGTATATTCTCACTAGTATATGCTAGCGATAGCTCCAGGTATGCAGATGTGCCAGGGTCTAATGGCTTGGTGGCTAATAACCCGGCAGCGGCGGTTCCTGGATGTCTCTCTATGGGGAATCCAGACTTCCCCTCTCCAAGCACAGTGGAATTTTTATAGCCTGTGGTTTTAAATGCTGTGATTTCCGTGTGGCCGTGACGCCACATCCAGCCCTGTCAAAGCTATGCTGGGGCTGGGCGAAACCCGCGTGGGAGATGTTGATCCTTGAGTAACGTGTCTGAGCTTTGCTCCGGTACGTAGGAAAGGCTGGGCTGGGAAAGGGAAGGACAGTTCTCCTAGGGTTATGCTTGCTGGGTACTGTGACTTTATGTCTGAATACAACTATACTTCATTTCATTTATCTCTAAAATTTGGTAGGCGCTTTGTGGAGAAGCATGTGGTAAAGCTAGCTCGTTCGTTAAAAAATAATAACAAAAACTAGACTGAAAGAGTTAATCTTCCAAATACAGCTCAGTGGCATCCTAAGAGTGCCTGTCCAAAAATCCTGTGGGGAGAGGGCATGTGGCATTTCAAGGTAACAGGAGGGCGGGGGACTGGGGACGTGGGAAGGAGCAGTGGCAGAGGGGCCAGGCTGGCAAACCCCGTTTGCTGCAGGGGCATAGCTCTCGGGGCCGCACTGTAACACAGGGAAGGATGCAGCACCATGGGACGTGTGCCCGGGTATCAGGTGGGAGACGAAGGCAAAGACGGTTCTTCCGTATCCGTAGTGGGTGTGATCACCATCTGCTTCCCAGCAGCATCCCTGGCTTTGTTCCCTGGGTCCCTATCCTTGTGGGGAAGAGGCACAGCTTTGCTGTTAACACCCTGAAGCTCTCCGGCTCGTGCTGGCTCACCCTTGTCATCCTGAGATGTGGTCCCCAAAATGCCAGGCAGTGTCAGGATGCTTGCAGGTTCCTCCCTGTGTGCCCTCATTGCCATCAGTGATTGCTGAGGTGGGGTGCGGCCAAGTATCACCCGGTGGGAATTAGGCAGTGGTGCTTTCTCCAGTCCCTGATAAATCATATGAGAACTGATGCCGAGGTGGGGCTGCTTTGGGACCATCAGACTTTGCCAGGCTAAGATGCCTGCATGCCCCAGTGTCCTGCTGCAGGGATGCTGCCTGGGTCTAGCCGCCTCCACCCGGCTCTCCCTTCTCACAAACTTGTGGAAAAGTGATTTATCTTCCCATTTTATGGCCCCCTCCCAAACTGGGTTACTACTTGCTGCGGATGCAAGGCTTGCTGGAGGTGCCTGGTAAAACCGGGCTGTAAAAGCCACATTTTCTTTGGGAATCGGATTAAGGCCCCTTCTTCTTTGCTGGGCGGATGTGGGTGACATTGAAGTCTCTCTTTGTCCTGGACAGTGTTTCTGGCCCAGCTGCAGCGGGTTAACCCTTTCTCATCCCACACAATCCTGGTGATGAATGGCCCTTTGCTAAGCAACAGGGACCTTTTCCTTGAGTGGCTGTGGGTGGAAGCAGGGGCAGTGCAGGCTGTGTCCTCCCCCAGCGCAGCCAGGGGCTGAAGTGGCAAAGCCTTGATGCCTGGCTAGGGGACTGCATTGGCCTGTATGTGGGACAGGGACCTGCCCTAACGCAGCTTTCTGCTGCCTTTCTTTGGCATTTTTTCTCTCTTCCGATTCCCCCAGATAAACTGATGGAAGGGGAGATGTGCTGCAGTCCTGCACTGGGACCAGAGCCCTCTCTGTGCTGGGGTAGCCCCAGCTGCCTGGATGGGACATGGGTGGGACAGGGAGGGGACAAAAGTCACAGCACAGAGGCCAGGCCAGCTGGCAACAGTGGGAGAACTGCTTGTGTGCTCCTTGGAGAGTAATTACTGTGTCAGTGGTGTTCCCTGGGGTGCTGGTGCCCAGCCAGGCGCTGGCACTGGGCTGGGGGCAGGAGCTTCATTTTGTCAGGAGAGCTGGAGGACTTAATTACTAGCCAGCAGCAGGGTGATTGCAGGCAGAAAGCACCCATATGGCTCCAGGGAAGTCCTCGGCTCCCTTGCTCAGGGTCTGAGGAGGTGGCTTGGTTTGATACTTGGTGCTCGGCTCTAATCTGCTGTCGCTGAGCAGAAATGAAGGTGATCTCGTAGCCATGCTCTGGGTACTGGGGGCTGTCGGCATCTCATGCCGCACACCCAGGGCTTGGGTCCATTTCGCCTTTTTCCCTCCACTGTGCCACATTGCTGCGTCACCTTGGATTCATTCACATTGCTCTCAGCCTTGGCTTGGCTTATTTATTTATGCAAAAGCCAAATGGTAGCAGGGACTGTCCCTTTCTGGTGGCCTGGCAGAGCTGGCAGGGGTGCCCAGCGCCAGCTCCCTGCAGCACAGATCCTGTGCTGTTACCGGGATGGCTCCTGATAAGAGCAGAGCAAGGATTTCCCTCTGGGGGGTCCAGGACCTTGTCGGAGTGGCACCAGGAGGGTCTCAGCAGGCCTCCTGGCAGTAGTGGGCTTGCAGATCACAGGTCTGAATTCTCCCCGTGCCCTTCTGCTCCCCTGAGTGTTAGGATGTGATCGCTCCAAGGCTGATGGAGGGGTGCCACCGTCTCCCAGATCTGACCCCAGGAGCAGACGGGAACTGAGCGGGACTCTCTCATGGCGCTGGGAGCTGCGGGGAAGCAATGCATTTCCCTCCCACCCGTCCTAGTCCTCCCCCCATCCTCCTGACCTTTCCCCATCAAAATACAAAGCACTATTATTCGTAGAAAAGCACCTCCATCAGAGGAGACAGCTGGGGCTGCAAGCAGCTTTCTGAGGATGGGTTGCTATTAATTAAGCTGCAGGAGACAGCCTGGCAGCTTGGCAGCTTGAATGGGGTTTCTTTCTTTTCAAGGTTAGGGTGCCCTAAATTCTTTCTTCTTTACCTCCAAAGGGAAATTGTAGGTTTAAAAGGGGAAGCACACAAAGGATGGAGAAAGGCCCTTTATGCCCTGCTTGCACAGACGTGTATCCATCGCAGTGCTGGCAATGAGCCTGTATGTGCAGGGACCCTTAGGACACCCCAGCACCCACTTTGCAGTTTGATCTGTACCAGGTGGATGCTGTGAGTCCCAGGGATGTCACTGCCTGGGCAGCACTGGAGCATCCCCTTGTCACTACCTGGGCATCTCCCCACCTAGAAAGGAGATGCCACTTTGGGGTGAAAAAGAGTTTAAACTACTTAAGCAAGTTTGTTTGAGCTGTGGGGTGACCCAGCTGGCTGAATTTTTCACTCCATACCATTCCCCCTTACAAAGGTGATTTATTTTCACCAAACTCGTCCTCTGCACCTGCTGCTGAGTATGCTTTGACCATGCTGCTGGTGGTGAGAGAAGCAAAGGCAGTGGTGGAGGAGCGCTGCACCCCTGCAAGGTGCCCCTTGGTGTGAGACCCACGGAGGGTCCGTCTGCCCCCGCCCCCCCCAGCAGGGTATGGGGGTTTGGTGGCGTGGGGCTCTGGGATGTTGGCGGGGTGATGTACAGAGGATTTTGCTTTACCCTTTTGAGGGTAATTTGTCCTTTGTGATAGTCTGGCTGGGGGTGTCTGGGGAGTCGATTGTGCCCTTGAGGAGGAGAGGTGAGGATTGCTTCTAAAGAAAAGGCAGCAGCTGAAGGAGCGAAGTGCGTTTCCTTCGGCAAGGCCAAGCTGTGCCATCTGCAGAGCTGTCCTGGTAATTCCCGAGCCGCAGCGTTTCAGTGCCAAGGCAGACCAGTCCCTGCTGAGCAAAAACTGTGCTTGGAGCTGCGGCATCAGGGGAGTTGCCTGGAAGATGCTGCGTGCACTTCATGTCTGTCCAAAGGGGAACATCAGTGGCCAAACCCCTGCAAGGGTGCGGGGTTGTTGGGAGGAATAGGGGTTTTTTTTCTTGCTTTTTCCAAATATTCATGATCCTGGAGCAGCTTCTGAGCAAAGCCCATTCCCTTCTGGAAAATGATGGATTACTTAAGCCCAGCAAGGAGCCTCCTGCCTTCCCCACTCAAGGGAGCAGACACCACAGATCCCCGGCAGAAGAAATGTGCTGGAGGAAGGGATGCTGCTGCAGGGCCACTGCTGGGATGCGACGCTGGGAAGTGAGGCATGGCCTCCCGGGGGAGTGGGATGTGATGCCGGGAAGTGAGGCGCACCTCCCTGGGGAGCAGGTGACTTATGCCAAGGACACGGTGCCAGCTGCGCACGCTGGCCAATGGCAGCATGTGAAATAGTTCCTTCCTTCCTTCCCTTCTGGAGAATGGAAGCAGGCTGGAGGTGGCTGGCTGGAGGAGCCCCTGGTTTTTGGTGCAGTGGGAGCAGGAGTGGTCCTGGCACCGTGTGTGACATGGGTTCAATAAAAGGGCCACAGTTCAACGATGCTGGCAGGCTCTGCTGCCTGCTCCTGGGCAGGGAGGGGAATTGGTGGTGGCTGCTCCCTGTGCTGGCTCAGGATGTCTGTGCTCTGTCTGATGGAGCCTGCAGGCCCAGAGATGCTCCCAGCAGCGCCTGCACCCCATGGTACCCGCTGCTCCACTGCTGTCTCTGTCTAGGGAGATTTAAGCCACCAAATAACTCTTTTTACAAATGAACTGGTGTGATACCTGCGGAGATGTCTCTCTGATGTGGGCTGTTCAGAGAAGCTGCTCAATGCCAAAAACCAAGTAGCTTGAAAGAAAAGAGCATCATTGATAGACTTGGGAGTCCAGTACAGCCAAAAGGAAGGAAATATGTTCTGTAGGTCCTACCATTACAGACCTTCTGGAGAGTTACTCTGCATGTTCAGAAGGGACCACAGTGGTTACCTGCCAGAGCCCTTCCTGAGTGGTAACACCTGCAGCCAGGCTCTTCTAAAAGTGTTGGGGTTGGTTTTAGATGATCCTGGTAATGGGGGATCCTTTCTGCACCTGCTGGCAGTGATGGTGTCTCTTTCAGTCTTAAAAAACTAAATTTTGGTCTTCTGGTCTGCAAGCCTGTGTCCTTTTCTTGGTCATGCTGCCTTCCACTGAGCTTGCTGGTGCTTTAGCAAGGTCTCTGGATGTGCTTTTCCTTCTGCTATTGATCTGAGATTATAAATATAGCTGGCAGGATTTCCAGCTATCCGTCGAAGTCATTGGGGACATGCAGGTGGTCAGCATTGCTGCACTATTAAAACAATAAAAATGATCTACTAAACTCTAATGCTGCATTTTTAACTGGGGATTGGTGTGATGCAGTACAAATCAGAAATGTCCCTTTAGTGTTCCTGCGAGAAAAGATGTCCTGCTCGTGCTCCCCACATTCAAGGGATTTGATGTTTTCTTACTGTTGGGCAGCTTGGGGTGAAACATTTTTGTTGGCAGCCCAGCAGGACTCCCTCGCAGGCTGGCTAGTCCTGGTTAAGCTGTCTTCATTTGCATTTCTCAGTTATTCCTCAAAGCTGTGATTGGAGTTGGAGTACGTGCTAAGCAAGGGCAGAGCGTTGCCTGGTGTAGGGGAGAGCTGCAGCACTGCTGGGGTGGAGCAGGGCTGGCATGGCCGGGTGCCAGCCCTGCTGCCAGACAGTTTTCTGGTGCGAGGTAAAAGATGGTGGTTGGGATTTTCCCCAAAACTCAGGTACTATGGAAACCATTGTTGGTGATCTGCTCCTCCTGCTGCCTCCCAGCCTTTCCTGAGCATCAGTGCTGGACCACCTGTGGACCACCTTTTCCACTGAGCCTGACCAGCCCTGCGCTAATGCAGGGTCTTGTCCCCACTGCCCTGTGCAGTGTGGCTGTGACATGGGGACCCGCTTTCACCTGCAAAGATGTTAGATAAAGTAGTACAGATAGGACTGCATAAGGCATGCAGGAACCTTATTATTTTGGATTAGTTGTAAGCCCAAGAACTGGATCTGTAGTTAATTCAAATCCCTTGGTACAACTTAAAACAGCGAGAGGGCCTTGCTAGAATTGTTCCTAACTCTGATTATTATTTTTTTAAAGAGGAGAACAATGACTGTGATTTTAAAAGTCTGAATGGGGAATTTGGATCCAGTTCTTGGCTCTGTTCTAAGTTTTCTGCCTGACCCTGGGCGAGTCACTTGATCCTTCTCCTGCTCATCTGCACCATAGGGGTAAGGCTGCTTCCTTCCTCCACTGGTCGGTCCTGCCTGTTTGCAGAGCCAGCTCTTGCAGCAAGAAACGTGCAGTGGGAGAACAAGTGTGGTAGAGCCCTGCTCCTCTTGCAGGAATAGAGAGATGCTCCTGTAACAACAAATCCTGGAGGTGGCCGTTTGTCACTCTGCAAGTGCCGCCTCTGTGCAAACAGCTCCAAAGCCACTCGAGAGCCTTCATGAGGACAAGCGCAGTTAGCAAAGCCCAATGTACTTACTTGCTTTGAGGCCAAAGATGCCATTTTAATGTCCTTCTGAGCTGCTCGCTACCCCACCTCGAGTTGTTTCTGGGAAGGATGAGATATGAGTTAAAACAAAATATTTTCTACAAATTAATCTGAAAAACAACAGTATGGGCTCCCATCCTGCTTCAAAAGTCTTTGCAGAGCTTCAGTGACCAAGGGGGGAACTTTTCTATGTGTTTTTTTTTTTCCCCCTCACAGGCAAGGCTGAAATGCACCCACAGTTTCAACACGGAAAAATAACACTGAGGAGTGAGGTGTGGGTTCACATGGCCAAGCACCTGTGCTTATACCTCTGCTACTGGTCTTGGTTTGGGCAAGTGAACCCTGTGCTGGATGCTTAACACCTGCCCAATGTTACAGAAGCGGTTAGTTCAACAGCAGGGACATGAAAAGTGGATTGCATCTGCAAAGCCCATGTGCACCTGAGACCCCTCTGTTATTCCCCGTGCAAGTACAGTACCTGAGTGAGCATGGCAGAGCTTTGCAGAGCTGGGCTGATCTGCTTTCCAGCTCTGCTCCTGCCTTTTTCCAGCTAACACAAGTCCGGAGTGACTTGCGAACAGACCCAGCTGCTGCTCGGGCAAGCCCAGTTTGGCATCTAGCGTTGGATTTTCCTGGAGATTAGGGAGATTAAAACGCTAATGCCCACTGATAGGGGTTAAAGCTTTATTAAGTCATAAAAAGTGGTGTAATCCAGCAGAAAGCTACGCACAGCTGCAGCGTAAGCAGACCGTGGCTGCGTTTCCTGCCTGGGTGCTGGGGTGGAGGTTTCTCAGAGATTGGTATTTGTGGCACTTGCTGAAGTGGGGGGATGCAAGTCTCACCCCCTCGAGCACCCATCGTTTCCAGGGCAGCCCGTGCCAGGCGTTGCAGGGAGGGGACGCTGCCAGCCTGGCCGTGGCGGCTGCACTGGGTGGAGGAAGAGCTGCCACTGCCGGCGGTCCGGAAGGGGAAGAAGGTAGGTGACAGCCACGCGAGAGCCATGGCGGGCAGGGCAGGGCAGGGCGGGCTGCGATGCTGCTAGCACGGACGGCAGGGTTTGCGTCTGGAGCAGGAGTTTGCCAGCAGCTGGGTGATGCTGATAACAGGTCAAAAAGGATGGACAAGTACTAGCCCCTGGTTTGTGGGCTGTGCATGGGAAATGGAGTCCTTTGGGTATTGAGGACTGCAAATGTGCAAATCCGTCTTAACCCTTTTGTTGCCTGCAGGCCTTTCTCTGGGAATGCAGATCTTCTGAGAACTGCAGGGAGCTGGGGTCAAAAATACTCTGAGATCACAGGACAGGTCAAAGTAACATGTCAGAACCACAGGTCCGAAAGAGGCAGGTTGGCTTTGCATCGCGGCTGTGAAGGGAGGGAGAGCCCCTTCGGCTCCCGGCCCCGCAGCCTGGGAGGTGCAGGCATTGCTGGGCTCTTGGCGCCTGCTGCCCAGGGCTTCCTGCTGAGCAGCACCGGGGGGGCTTCGACCCACAGCAGGAGTGGCTGGGACCTCCCGCTGCCAGTGGGGCAGGGTCTGGTGGCACAGCCCACCCGCCTGGCCCCCTGCACCTTGCTGCTTCCCTCCTGCGGCTGGGGCCCTTCTTCCGCTGGCGGGAGAGAGGTGGCGGTGACGCTCTGGTAATCAAGATGTAAGGCAGGAAGGGCTTGTGGAGACAGATAATATCTTTATTTGGCTTAATTGACCTGATTTTAAAAAGCAGCCAGGCCGGTGGGTGTGGGCTGCCGTCTCGTCCCTGGTGGATGCAAGATGCGGCCCAGGGGTCTTCAAACAGCAGTAGAGCAAAGTGAGCCCACGGTCAAGTGGTGTTAACACCCTCCGGAGACTGGTTTCGGTCTCTGCCGGGAGAATTTCAGGATGCTTGGAACCAAAGGCAAGTTTCAGTCCGAGTACTGAGTGCCAAAAAGGCTGTGCTCAGCGCTGGGGACGGGGACGTGCCCCTGTCCCTTCGTCCCTGGAGCAGTGGAATGGACCGCGGCTCTGCTCGGGACGGGACTGAGCTGGGACTGCAGTTTGTCCCAGCCTCGCTCTTTCCCCGTGGAAGCCCCCAGCATCATCCGCCCCCCGCCCCGCACCTCCTGCGTGGGCTCGGCAGTGACCGAGGGTGCAGGGACGGGGTGGGACGTGCTGTTGCACATCGTCCCCCAAACCCTTCCCCCTCTTAACCTCTGCGAGCCTCCCCGGCCCGGGACAGGCTTGTAGCGGCAGGGGGATGGAAACCGCCCTGGGGCGAGACAAACTTCGCAGGAAGAGGCTCCATCCTCCGGGCCGGGCTGAAGCGGTGGGAGGAGGAGGAGGAGGAGGAAGAAGGACGATGGGGGAGGAGGCGGAGGGCAGCGCGGGAGGAGGCGGGGAGCTGCCGGCTGCCGGAGCCGCCGCCGCCGCGGGTGAGTCGCCGGTGCCCGGGGGGCGGCGGGAGGGGGGGGCGCTGCTGGGGGAGAGGTGCTTTTTTTGGGGTGAATTATTCTGGGGGAGGGCCTGAGAGCGCGGGGGGGTCCCGCCGGTTCCCGCGGAGGGTCCCGGGCACGGGCACCCGAGCGCGGGGGGGTGCCGGGGTTGGGGGTACTTGGCCGGGGGCGCCCGCCCCGCAGCCCCCGCCCCGCAGCCCCCGCCCCGCAGCCCCCGCCCGGCCCCTCTCGCCCCCGCGCCCCACAACGGGGGCCGTTGTTCGGCGGCGGCCTGGCCGCGATGCCGGCATTGTCCGGGGATGAATAGCGGCTGTGTCCGGGGGGGCACCTCCTGCCGGCCCCCGGGGGCCCTGCCCGCGCTGCTGCTGCCGCCACCCCCATAAACGGGTTCTCGGGCATCTGGGACACCGTTGCCCTTAGTAAAAAAAAAAAAACAAAACAAAAAAAACCAAAAACAAAACACCAAAACCCCAAACCCAACACCGCTACTCCTCAAAAAAACAAAACAAAACCAAACCACCCCCCCCCCCCAAAAAAAAAAAAAAAAAAAAAAGGCTGAACTAAAAACCCCAGGATGTAAATCCCTCCTTGAGCACTGGTTACTCCAGTACCTCGGGGTGCTGGCAGCACTGGTGCCGCTGGCTTGCTGTTTTTTTTGCCGTAGCTGCAGAAGTCGGTAGCTCAGCCAGGCATGGGAGGTCAGCCCCGGGTTTGAAGCATGGCGGCTGTGGGCGCACGCAGCTGTGCCAGGTGCCTGTGCCGAGGTGCCCGTGCGGGGCCCGCGGTGGGACGCCATCCTCCTGCAGTGCTTTTCGGGCAAGCGGAGTTTGCAGAGCGCTGCCTGTCTCTTTGTTTTCAAAGCTCCACAGAGAAGCAGTGATGGGTGAGAGGTGCTTTCTCTAGCCCAGGCGCTGGGAAGGGTCTCCACGTCCCTCCCATGCCGACCACCATCGCCCAGGGCGGACAGGGGGTTGGGAGGAGGTCCCCTTCCCAAACCCGCCAGGGAATCAGTTTTGTGTGGGTCCTCATCCCCTGGGCACAGGAACCCCGAGCCTGTCTGCGGGGAGCAAGGGCTGTGCTGGCGGCCGGTGTTTCGGTGCTTGGGGCTGGTTGATGGAGTAGCTTTTGCTGACATTGGTGTGCAGGAGAGTTCCCCTGTGACGGGGTTGTCCCCAGTGAGGCAGGGCTGGTCTCGGGCTCGGCTCTCACTCTGCCTCCGGGGGAAGCTGCTTACGGAGGGAGACCTTTGGGGCTGCGTGGCCAGGGGTCACGAGGCTCGGGGCTTGGTTTGCGAGACTGGAGCCAGCAAGACTTGGGGTTGTTTATGATCATCATCTTCGATTTAAGCTTCTCTGGGCAAACAGGAGGAGATCAGTGTAGCAACTCCTTGCAGGTCTCTGTAAGTTGTTCAGAGCTGCTGCCTCACGTGGCCGGAGAAGCGAGGGTGTACGGCTGCTGGCTGCGCTGCAAGGGCTGGCACGTGTCTGAGCCAGGGAAGGGTGGTGGTCGGCCTCACGCCATACCTGGGGCGCGCCAAGGCGGCGGGGGGCTTGCGCCTGACCTCGCGGGCAGCGGTTTGTGAGTGCTTGACGTTGCGTCCAGGCGGAGCTGGCACCGCAGTTTGACCCCGGGGACAAGCTCACTGCATCCCAGCCCAGAAATGCCCGTGACTGATGAGCCTGCAGCAGCCAGAGGGTTAAGCTGGGAAGGGAATCACCTACTGGGAAGCCTGGAGCATCCATTTTTTGTGAATGAAAGAGCAAGCAAAGGGTGAGCTGCAGAGGACCGTTACCCGTTACCGGAGCAGTGAGCGAGGACCGAAGCACACGAGCACATGCGGGTAGCAGGGACGGCTCAACCTGTGCAGCTGCGTGCAGCACGTGCCCGTGGCTTGTGCCTGTGGCTCGGCACTGTGGCCCTGCCTGGTCGCCTACCGAAGCGCTCGAATTGCTGCCTCCTTTTTTGATCTCTGAAAATGGATTTATCCCCCCGTGTAAGTAAAAGGCTTCAAGCCTGGAACATCTTGCATGCTCAGGAGGCACCTGGCCACCTCTCTGACAGCTCTTGGGTGGATTTGGTCTAACGAAGTGTAGTTAAGCATCCTCTGCTATTTCTAGGTTGTGTCTGTTAGCACCTGTGTGGAAATGCAAGCCGAGAAAGAAACGTAACCGGTTGGTAGGTGGGCCTGGGCTGGCGGCCAGCCTGAAACCATAGTCTGGTGCCCAGGGATGCGAGGGACAGGCTCCAGCTCGGGTCTGGTTGTGCCAGCCGGGTGCAGATGATTGCAGTTGAATAATAGAAATGTCCCTTAGTTACAGTTCGGTGCTGCAGGGTCTGCAGTGGTGGCTCTGCACGCCAGGCTGAGCCCTCCTCTGGGGTGCTGCCTGCCCCCTCAGTTTCAGACCAAGCCACGCCTCGCATTCCCTGGTACCCACGCGTCCCTGTGGGACCAGCATGGACCTGCTGCATTCAGCACCAGGGGATCCTGCAGTGGCTCTGACTGGGCAGCTGAGGAAAGCAACGATGCCTGGGCCACGCTGGGTTTTCACACAGCCCCAGCTTTGCTGCCTCCCTCCCGACTCCTCCTGTCCCTTTGAAAGGAAAAGCTGTGGCTTTGCCACCTCCTCCACAGGCTGGATCTGTTTCCATAGCTCGTGGTCACCAGCTCAGCATGCAAAGGGGAGAGGCCTCGAAGGCTCCACGTGCTGCAGTCCTGCCGGCCAGCTGTAGTTAACCAGGAACTATAAATGCACTCTTTGGTTCTAAAAATGTCTCTGTTACACCCTACAGGCACAATTTTTTAAGATTGCTGCTCCCCAAAATTAAAAGGTTGGTTGGTCCGCACTTTAAAACATCCGTGGAAGCTCAGCTGCCTGGGAGGCGGTTGTGTTTTCACGCCCTGATATACTGCTGTTCGCTGCTGTGAATCTCCTCTCTGTGTTCGCATGAACCTATCCAACAAATCTGGAAACCTGCGGTGTTTCCAGTCTCCACTGTGTAGAGGGAAGGGGAGTTACCCCCATTGCAGCGTCCTGGTCTTCTGGGTGCTTGTAGCTCTGCAGAACCAGCCACAGAATCACCAAAAGGTGGCAGATGCTTGGTGCTCCCTGCATCTGAGGGATGTTTCTTTGATTTACCCAGCAAGCATTAGCATTTCTCCATGGATTGCATTTGCATTGTATAGCGTGTGAGTGGTTTGAATCTGGTGGTGAGTGGCAGAGGTGCAGGCTCCTGGCCTCTCTCTACAGTGGCTCTGTGGAGCTGCTGACCACCAGATCCATGACCAGCCCTGCTCCAGGATCAGCTCTGCCCTCCCGGGATCACCAGCATCCCACTCCCCCTGTGCATTGCTGAAGCAGAGCTGCTGGGTCTAGCCGGGAGCTGGGGTATGCTAGACATACTCGGTTCAGCCTGTGTTAGGGCTATTTAACCTTTGTGTATCTGCAGTGGAAACATGAGTCTCCTACAGATCCTTTTCCCAAATCCTTGATGAGGACTGCCAGCCCTGGGGTTCGGGATTTTGGGCAAGCCCACAGCAAGTGCTTGCATCCCCCGCCCGCGGTTGATCTGGGTTACTGCAGCCGCGTGGCATCAGGGCAGCATTTCTAAGCCCTTGGTTCTGGGTTGTTGCAGCCGTGTGGCATCAGTGCAGCATTTCTAAGCCCTTGGTTTGCTGGCAGCCCCTCGCCAGCAGCATTTCGCAAAGCCCATCCCACGGCCGCCTGCGCACGGCGTCCAGCTGGCTGGAGGAGCAGGGGGCTCCCTGGGGCTCCCCTCCCCGCGGGGTGCCTTTCATCTGCTGCTTTGCAGATGTTGGGTTTGGCTCACGTCTGACATGCATCAATTACAGCACAACAGCCCAGAGAGTCTTTGGCAAAATCAACTTCGGAGCAGCTGTCCTGAGTCAGCCTGGCGCCTGGGTCTGGGTCTGTTCCCATTCGGTGCAGTGCTGCCCTGACGGTCTCACCATTCCACATCTCCTGTGCCTGCGTGGAGGGGGTTTCCCTGGCAGAGGAGATCTAAATATGGCACAAGCATGTGTTCCTGCATGCTTCAGGTTTATCTAGGAACATGCGAGCCGGAGGGAGCTGCAGGCTCTGGGCTCTCTGCCCCCATCAGTAAAGCGAGCAGCCCACGCGCTTCCCCAGCCTCCCTGCAGGAGGGACAAGCAGCTGTTGTTATGGTGGCACTGGTGAAGCAGTGGTGTGTGAGGCCTGATCGTGCTCTTGCTGAGACTCAGTGGCAATCAGGAATTTCTGACAGTATTGGGTGTTTATTAATCCATCCCTCCTTGCAGTGCTCTGGAAAGGTCGGCTTGGTGATGCTGGCACCGAGAGCACCGCAGGTTTGGCGCCATCCCTGCAGAGAGCATAACGGGTCAACAGCTACAGGATCTGCCCATGGCACATCCTGGGCAGCCAGAGCTTTTGCTCTGATTTATTTCTAGGATCTTTCTATTTTAGACAAGTGTCTGCCGGGGGTGCTCCCTGCCACCTGGCACAGCATCTCTCTGTGCCTGTGTTGCGGAGTGGCCCTGTGGCTCAGCCGCATCCTGCCCCTGCTGGCAGAAACCCCCTGGAGCCAAGTGGGATGCTGGAGTCCTTGCTAAGAAAAGACCAGCTTAGTGCTGAGAAGCAAAGAAGAAAAGTGAAGGTCTGAGTTGCAGCATTTCTCTTGGGAGTCTGCTGGTGCCCCCAGGGCATTTGTGTCCTTGCATCCCTGCTGTCCTGCAGATACTCCTAGTTGCAGTATATTAATTTTTATTTTACTTTTTCCAAACAGGAGCTGGGTGCTAGAAGAAAATGTCCTTTAAATCACTTTTTCCCCGCAGGCAAGCTGAAGCGGCGTGGGCCGGGCTGCTGGCTGTGCTGCTCGAGCGCATCCCGGGTGGCAGCACGCCTGCGCACTCCACGGTGACAAACTGCCACCTGCCACCGCCCGCGCTTCCTGTGGCTTTTGTCTTGCTGGGTGCTGGGGAGTCCCGAGCCCTCCTTGCGCTGAAGGCGACCTGGCGAGGCAGCACGTAACGTCTGCTCCCTGTGCCAGGGACAGGTTTGCCTGCGTGTCCCCCTGCCCAGGGAGGGGTCAGCCCCTTCTGCACGCTGCTGGTTGCTCGTTAGCAGAGCTTGATAGATGAGCAGCAGCAAGGAAGTGCTGGAGATGCTCCTGGCCTGTGCTGCAAGCGGAGGGTGGCTTTCTGCTCCATTTGTTTAATGTCATAATTCCTCTGTGCATGCTGCTGGACCTTGTCTGCACCAATTTCCCAGGCTGCTGTCCCATCCCATGGGGCCAGCACACTTCGGGCTTTCTTCTGCCCTTCTCTCCTCTCTTTCTCGTGCAAGCAGCGCCTGCAGGAGTTAAAACAGTTGCATAACACAGCGCTGCTGCCGGTGGCAGCATATTTTCCACGTGATTTAGTTGTCTTTTTTTTTTTTCCTAGTGGTATGTAGGGATTTTTTCCACTTTTGGCTTTGCATTTTGGAATGGGGCTAATTCAGGATCAGTGTTGAGACCTCGGGCACGCTGGGCCGGTTGGCTTTGCAGGGAGCAGCACGGCAGCACGTTGTCAGCTGTGCAAGAGACTGAATCCACGTGTACTCGGTGCGTAGATGGGGAGGAGCATGGTGCTACCACGCCTGTCGGCTGTGGCGTGTTTGCTCTCTAGCAGCTCTGTGAGTAACGCTGGTCTGCACAGCCCAGGATTGAGGGTTGGAAAAAAGGGCATTTGGGATCAGTTCTGGGTTTGGTTTTTATTATTTTTATATATTTTTTCTGCTTGGCCTATATTTGAGCACACGGAACTGCACTGTGCTCACAGGAAATGAGCGCTTCCGCCTTGCAGACCCCGGCAGGCTCCGGTCTGACACTGCTCCCACGGCTCCTGCCCATCACTGGAGGAGAAGGGATGACAGGCTTGTGCTTGGAGAAGGCTCTTTGGACCAGCCATGTTTCCTACAGACAAATCCCTTTGGAGGAATGGAGAGAAAACCAAGCAGCACCTCATCAAAGGCCAGCAATAACAGTGGCGTGAGGCAGATGAGCTGAGATCCATATTCCTGAGGACTTTGCAATAACTCCTTTGTAAATAATAATATATTTTTAATTAATAATAATAAAAAATAATAAAAATAATAAATAAGCTTTGCAAAAGGCTTAACAAAATTAAAGTGCTTGTCTAGGCTGGTGGCTGCAGGGACCCGGGCATCAATGAGCAGCAGCCTGGGGTGGGCAGGGCTCTCAGAAGTCTGTTTTCCTAAAACCTGCCTCTCTGTGCCTGCATTAGAGGAGGTTGCCCTGCAGGGCTGATACCTCCAGGAGCTTGCAAGGACCAGGGCTGAGCTTGTGCATGCTCTGCCTTTCAGTTACTTGCTGTGCTGGCTGCGGGCAGCGTGGAGCAGCTGGCACAGGGTGGGAGTAGACTGCATCACCTGGTAGCACATCTAGGGCAGTTTGTCCTTCCCCGGCGGCAGATGCTTCTGGCTGGTTCTTGGGGGAGTGGGTATTTCCCCAGTTTTTGTTAGGAAGGTGTTAAATGAGGTAGTGGGTGTACGTTTGCTTCTTCTGAAGCACTTTGCTAACCTGGAGCTATCTTGCAGGGGAGGCGAGCGCCCTGTCTCTGCAGGAAGTCGAAGGGTTTGGGTTCCTTGGTTGGATATTGGCAGAATGAGCAGGATCGTGAAAGCTTTCTGACTGCATGGGAGTTGCCTGGCATGACCCGTTTTGATGCAGATGTGTTGGTTTTTGGTTTTTTGGCAAGAAGCAAGCTGGGGCCAGCAGTCTCTGTGCTGCGTCAGCTGGAGCTCGAGAAGGGCACGTGTCGGTAGATGCTGAGGACTTTTCTGTGTGTGCAAAGCCATCCAGTTCCCTGAAACGTGGCCGCAAGGCATTCCCACCAGCAATCTGCATAGTGCTGTAATTACAGTGGTGCGGAGTAGCGGGCAGGCTGTGTAGGTCTGCAAGCCTTTAATGGCAGTGCCTGGGCTCAGGGCTGTGTTGTTAAAAGCCTTTGTCACTCACTAAATAAACTCCTGGACTTGTGCCGAGGACTTTCTCGGCACTGGGTCCTGCTCTGTGGCAGCGGATCAGCTGCTTGTGTGACCTAGTGTGCCTGCTCCCTCCATACCAGCATCCCTTTGCTGCGGCAGGCTTGGTGATGTGGGCAGGGATCAAGGTGAATCCAGTAAGTTAAGAAGGGGAATCCCAAATTTGATGTAATTACAGGTGAAAGAAGGTCCCCTATGCCTCCTCCCTCGTAGCCTTCTGGTGCCCTGAGTCCCCGTGTGTCCTTTATTCCCACTTCGGATGCGGCAGGCAGCTCCTTTCATTCCCTGCCAGGAGCAGCATCCTGGTGTGCTTGGCACTGCCTGCCATCTCTGACCACCCTGTCTTTGCCTCCGCAGGTCCAGAGGCAGTTCCCAGCCACGCACCCAGCATGACGGACGCGCCACGGGATGCTGGCTCCAAGCAGCCGGCACCGACGCGGCCGGAGAAACCGGCTGCGGACTTTGGCTATGTGGGGATAGACGCCATCCTGGAGCAGATGAGACGGAAAGCCATGAAGCAGGGATTCGAGTTCAACATCATGGTCGTGGGTGAGTTCTCCCCCTGCACCAGCTGCCTGCAACGTGCTCGGCGAGTTGTTTTTGTTCTTTTGTGATGATGTTTGTCCTCTCTGGAGCCTCCTCAGGAGCAGCAGTTCGGGCTCAGCATTGGGGTCTTTGCCTTAGGGGTCAGCAAACCCCGCTCTTGAGGAGCTGGCTTGAATTCAGCTGTCGTTAAAACTGGCTATGTGACATGGCCCGTGGTCCTGTGCATCTTCCCACGTCTTGGGGTGTGTTACCCATAGGCATGTCCCGGAGGGGTGCTTCAGGGGGTGTCGGGACTCACTGAAGCCTTGCAGAGAGCTCCCTCGCCTGCTCTCCTGGGAGCCCTGCACTGGTTTGAGCAGTCAGAGAGCATGTTAGCCTTCAGAGGGTTTCACTGCTGCTGGTATACCAGAGCCCTGATCTTAGCTGGTATTTCCAGCAATTTGGCTACAATTCCTGCTTGTGAATTTTCTTGTATTTAAGAGATTGTGTCGAGCAGCTCAGGCAGCAGATGCAACCATGCTACAAGTAGCAGGGAAGAGATGCCTTGTGTGATTTACTGGTGGGAATCAAGAGCAGCAAGAGGGTTTGCATGGCTTGTTTGTTTGGTTTGAACGGCCTCTGCTACTGATGACTCCTTTGGGGACCTGCAGTGTGGCATGGGGGGTATGAGAGTGTCCCAGAGGGTGTCCACATGCAGGGAGGGAGGGCTGGAAGTTGTGTGTCCAAATCCTGCTGCCTGCAAGCTTCTCTTCATTAGCTTTCTGAGGCTGCAGGGTGGATGGGATGAAGGAATTTTATTTCAGCTAAAGGCCACTGGCTGCATCGCTGCTGCTCTGACTGCAGCTTCTGCTGAAGGGGTCTGTGCTCCTGCCAGCCCCTGGGCTCCCGGTGCCAGGGACTGCACCAGCAACTCGCCAGCAAAACGCTGGCTATACTGGAGAGCTGGGCAGGCACTGTGGGAGGCTGTGCAAGGGGAAAGAGGGAAAAGAAATGAGCCTTTTCTGCATTTTTCCAGCTATCACTGTCTGGCCTGGTCCCGTGGAGCCCCTCCTGTGAGGTGGGCTGTGCTCCCTGGGGCCGGGCTCTGCGGGCAGCAACTCTCCCTGCCTGAACCTCTCAGGGGAGGTGGTGTGGTGGTGGGGGTCTCCCCATCCCACTTCCTCCTGCAAGGAGTTGTGTAGGGCTGTGGGTTTGTGCAGGGATGCCCATGAGGTCGGAGCCCCCACAGCCGTGGGGGACTTCCTGGGGTTATGGGAGGGCCTGATCCAGAGTTTGCTAATTCCGTATGAGATACTAGTGTGCTGTAGCTTCCTAGCAAGCTCTGCTGATGCTCTGCCTTTCCCATTTTGATATTTTCATACACAAATTGATCTATGGGGAGGGCTCCCCAGGCTGGGAGATGGCTGCAAACGCAGTCACTACAGAACCTCTTCTTGCAAGGTTTTTTAACAAACCCAGCTCTCTGCTGCCAGTGGAGCAGCACTGCCAGGACGGAGGGATCACAGCGCTGATCCTGAGAGTCTGCAAGTGAGATTCCATGAGCTGGGCTCCCATTTCCCTGCCAGAAGAGGCACCCGTCCCTTTGCGAGCAGGCTGTGCTGCAGCAACGCCTCAGCTTTCTGCTTTGCAGATGCAGAGGGATGTTCAGGAAAGGGCCCGGCTTTGCCTTGGCAGCGCTGTGTGTGGTATGAAAGCCCATGCTGCAGCGCGGCTGGAAAACATTGTTCTTCCCTTGGCAGGCTCTGGGCTGACTGTTTATAGGCTGGGGAATTTGTGGCAGCATAAACAAGTCAAGCTCTAGCCCTCCCGGAAGGCATAGGGAGGGATGTGGGGGGAGCAGCACCTTGTGGGGTGCCCCTCAGGGAGGGGATGCTCTGCTAAGGCTGGGAAACAGCAGCCAGCCCTCGTCTTGCTGCATTTCTCCAGGGGTCGGCTGAGCTTCTAGGGATTAGTTTAGCTCCTTTATTCCCATCCAGTCTAAGCTGCAAGTCCTTGCATTGAAATAATTGCAATCCCTGTTTCACAGGTGGGAAATGCAAGGAGGGAGATGACTTCTGCACTGGAGGTGGGAATTGAGCACCACTGCCGGCATGGGGTCACTCTACCTGCACCGTGTCGTTGTGATGGGGCTTTTTGAAAATCCTATACCCTGTGTAGCAGGGTCCCTGTTCAAAAGGGTTTCACCAGCCTAACCAAAGCTCTGAGAGGAGACTTTAGCGCCCCGTGTTGTCTAAGGCTGTGGAGACGAGAAAAAAATCTATGCTTAAACCCCCAAAGCGCATCTTTTGTGTTCAGTTTTTGGTGCAGAGCAGCTGGAAGGAGAGGAGAGCTGGCCAGGCACAGTGGGGCTCAGCTGCTCTTTCCCTGCCTGATTTCAGCTCAGGGAAGCACGCTGGGCTGCAAACCAGGTGAGGTGGGAGTGGGTCTGCCCTGCGCTCAGCCGTCGGGTTCCTGGGGTGCAGCCACATCTGTCACTGAACGAGGTCAGCCTGCGGCCGTGGTTCAGAGAGGCACATCGCATCCACGGCTGCTGGTGACTCTTGCCTCTGGTCCCTTTCCAGGCAGTCTGGCTCCGGTGGCTTGGACAGGCACGAACGGAGAGACCGACTGCCAGGAGCTCTAGCAGCACGTCACCCCACTTTCCCACTCTCCCCACATGCTCCATTTGATGATGGGCAGTCCAATGAGAGCTTCGCTTTGGCTCTCTGCATTCACAGCTCCAGACCTGTTTGTGCCTGGCCCCGCATGTTTTCAGGCAGCAGAGGACCGGGAGCACCAGACCCCAGCCTTGTCCGTGTGTTTCTTCTGCAACCCAGCTGTGATAGTGGCTGGTGAACAGGGTTTTCCTGTACTGTATTGCAGCGTGCCATGGGTAGCGTTGCAAGCTCAGCTCCCAGCTGCTGTTCGATCAGGGAGCAGGCTGGCCAGGAGGTGATGCCCAGTGCTGATTGATGGTTGACCCTACCATTGGCTTAGTGTTGGGTGCCTTTGGCAGCCTGGATGGGTCAGGGCCCTGGAGGACATAGGTGAAATCCTTGCTGGCTTCATGCTTAGAGATACTGTGTGGTGCCAGGGACACGCCGGTGGCAGTGCCCTGATAGCTGGCTGCAGCGTGGCTTGGCAGAAGGGGGCCAAAGGGGCCCCCCTGGTGTGTGCAGGAGCTCTGCAGTGGTTGCATGGGGCACGGGACATCTGCTCTGAAGCCAAGTGTCTGCTCCCTGGGTTTTGAAGAGTTTCTCTGTTTTCTTTGCTCTGGAAAAATTATTCTCCAAGCTCGTGGGACAACTGCTCTGGAGAGTTGAGAGCTGCCAGTGTCCTTTCTGCATGGATCGACCTCAGCTCTGGGATATAAAGCATAAAAATGCTTCTCTGTAAAAGCTGTTTTTTCTGAAGTTGTGGAATTTTATGTACTTCCTGGGATGTTGTTTGTGGGACTCAGATGAGCTCCTGGCCTGGACCTGCCTAAAAGTGTCCTTGCAGCCAGCTGGTCCAATTGCAAAAGCAAGTCCGGCCGGGAAACAGCAGTGGATGCTGCAAGGCTGAGGTTTGGAAGGCTGTTGCTGCTGTTAATCCTGTCCAGCTAAGGGCTTGCCAAGTTGCTCCTAAGTCTTCACTGTGGAGCTGGACTTGGGGAGTCTGCAGGAGGGTAAAGGCACAGATGTGTCAGGATGCTCCTTTCTGGGGTTCCCTAGTCCCCGTGCCCTTCTTCAGGGCTGCTGAGTGTCACCACAGCCCTTAAAACATCTCTGATGGTGTCTGCCTCTCGTTGGGGTTGCTGTGATTTTGGCTGGATGCAAGGAATTGGCTCTTGCCCTGCTCACTCCCAGCAAGCCAGCTGCTTTGGAGTCAAGGAAGGTGCTTGCTGCTCACAGTATCCTCCTGCCTGGGATGGACTCGAGCTCCTTGAGCCGGGAAGGCTGCAGGGGAGCAGCTGCACCTCTTACCTCCCTCCCGCAGATCCGGTGCAGGCTGAGTGTGTCAGCATTCCCATCCTCTAGCCCGGAAATGAGCGAGTGCTGACTGTGGTTTATCCTGCTCTTTTCCAGGTCAGAGTGGCTTGGGGAAATCCACATTAATCAACACCCTGTTCAAATCCAAAATCAGCCGGAAATCTGTACAGCCGACTTCTGAAGAGCGGATCCCCAAGACCATTGAAATCAAATCCATCACTCACGGTGAGGCTCTGCAGATCCCACCTGGTGCTTTGGCTTTTGGTCCTGCTCTGCCTTATGTCTCTGGGGGCTCACAGGGGTTGTGGACCTCCACTAAATCTCCACTCTCATCTCTCTGAAGGGGCTTTTACCATCCAGAGATGCTTGCAGGGCTGAGAAAACATCTATTTTTTTTCTTTATCCACCAAAAATGACTTAATTGTGATGGAAGGGAACAAGTGAGGTGGCCATGGGGGGTGGCATGTCAGGGCAGATGTGGTGCTGCATCCCTTTGGAGGGCTGATTTTTGCCTGTTAGAAGCTGTGAAGGTATATTTCTCCCCTTGGAGCAAGCTCCAGCCCTCCAGCTGATTTTTGGGAGGGTGGGCTTGGCCAGAGTGCCCATCAATGCTTGCCTCATGCACCAGCTTTCCTCTCTGTTTCAGAGATTGAAGAGAAGGGGGTTCGCATGAAGCTGACGGTCATTGACACCCCAGGCTTTGGAGACCACATCAACAATGAGAACTGGTGAGCTGGCTGCGCTGACATGGGGACCAGTGCAGAGGGAAGGTGGCCAAGCCCCGGGGCTTCCTGACCCAGGGCTGGTGCCAAGGGCTGTAGCCTGGTCCTGTGCCACCCGTGCTCCCTGGGGAGCAGGGGAGAGGGTTGCTGCGGGTGGCAGCGCAGTGCCATGCTCCCCAGGGCTGATCCTGGACCCTGTGAGAGCCCACAAACATCCTGCTGTTCCGGGCATGACACAACCTTTGTTTGCAGCTGGGAGCAGCTGTGTGCTGGCGTGGCCAGTCCCTGGAGCCCGCTGAAGGCTGAACTCTGCCAGGATTGCCTGGGACAGTGGCTGGCTGTGCAGAATGCACCCCCGGGCCAGGGCTGGCCTGGCTGGCTGGCGGCAGGTGCCTTCTCACCACGAGCTGGGCCGGGCTTTGTGGGGTTTGACACTGCTCTTGCTCCTGTGCCATGATGGGGTGTGAAGAGTTGAGGGACTGCCCTGCTCAGCAGCTGGGTGTTTGAGTGTGTTTTGGGTTTGTTTGTTTTATGGGATTCTGTAAGATGCTGAGCATCCCCGGCTTGGCGGGCTCTGCTTCACACAGTCAGGCCAGGTGGGAGGTTCAGGGTGGTACAGACCCCTCACACAAACTCGCCGTCCTGTGTTCCTCTCTCTCTGCAGCTGGCAGCCCATCATGAAGTTCATCAATGACCAGTACGAGAAGTACCTGCAGGAGGAAATCAACATTAACCGGAAGAAGCGGATCCCTGACACACGGGTGCACTGCTGTATATACTTCATCCCAGCCACTGGCCACTCGTACGTACCCTGCTGGCCTCGCTCAGAGCCTTGGGGCTTCCCTTTCCTGCGTTCTGTCTCGGGCAGCTCAGCTGTCAGGGTTGTCCTTGGGATCCCCCCATGTTTCCTGTGGGACTTGAGGAGCTTGAGGACAGTGTGAAGCTGTCCTTCCTAGGGCTACAGCATCTGGAGCCCTTGCAACAACACAGCAGAGCTGCTGTACCCCAGAGAAATGTGGCATTTCCTCTTCCGAGGGGCCATCAAAGCCCCCCTGAGCTCCATTTAGCTGCTCGCTTTGCTTTGGTCACCTTGCTTGCTTGACTGAGCTCTCAAATTGGATGGAAAGGCTGCCTTTGCAAACACAATGTTAATTTTTTTTGCTGTGCCCCTGCCTGTGTAAGGGGAGAAGCTGGTTTTCCTCCTGCTACCGAGGGAATGAACACCCTCAACCCTTTAAGGGTATTTTGTAGGTTGTTTGACTAGTCTGCAAGTGGGATGCAGTTTATTCAGCGCAGAGCTCTCCTGGCTCTGGCACTTCTCAAGCGACAGCATCAAAGGCCCAAATCTTGCTCTGTTTTTTCCTTTTTTTTTTTTTTTTTTTTTTTTTCCCTAGGCACATAGCCCACAATGAAAATCTGGGGCGCTTAAAGTGTCTTGAAGAATGTGACTTAAAGTATCACAACATAAAATGAGATCTAAGTTTCCTTTTGATTTGTGTCAATTCCTTCCACTTCTGGCTCTGTCTGCGTGGGGATTTTTTGGGGTCTGTTTTCAAAAGTAAATTTAAGTCACCAGCACTGTATTAATGTCAGCCTCTTCCTCTTCACCATGTAGAGATTTATTCCAATAGAAATGACTTTGTTTTGCTTCTGTCAGTGGGTAGACCAAAAATGCATCCTTCACTGGAATAAAATGACTGCATGGGCCAGTTATGCTGCTCTTGTGTAACTGGCTGTTGATTGGGAGCAGAGGGGCCAACGAAACGTTTATGGTTTAATACAATAAAGCAGAAAATGTTTCAAAGGGAGATGATATTTTTAGGACAGTCTAGCGTGTTGGTCCTGCTTATCTCAGGCCCGATCTGCAGACCCTGCCATGGCAGGTCGGGGTGTTGCAGCATTAGCTATGCTTGAGCTTTTTTCATTGCTTTGTATGTTTAACCCTTAAAAGCACATCCGATACTTGCATCCTGTGGATACCACACCCCATGGAGGTTGCAAATTTTGGGTGGTGGTGGCTGCCCTCCCCGGGCTGCACAGGCGGTGGCACGGAGCCCCGTCCCTGTGTCCCTCGCCGGAGCCTCTCCAACTGTGCACTCTGGTTTCTCTCACCCGCCGGCTAACAGCAATTGCATGGAAGTTCAGCTGCTTTTTTTCTTTCTCTCCAATGAACATGTGTTTCCAATATCTGAGTGAGCCTGGCAGTTGGAGGCCATTGTTGCTGAGCCCTGTGCTGATCCTCCTTCCCTGTAGCCTGATAGCCTGGCTGCAGCTTGGGGGCCGGGCTTTCCTGCCCCGGTGTCAGAGCCGGCCTCTGGCTTGCATGTCCCCTCCTGCCACAGGACAGAGATAAGCCAAGGAATGAGTGAAGGGGGACAAACCCCACCGGGACGGAGAAAGTCGGTGGGGAATTTTGCTTCTCTTGAGAGCTCAAGCGTGTGTTGTGTTTCCTTTCTGCTTCCCTGTGAAGCCCAAATTATGTTTCTCGTCATCACAGACGGGCTTTTCCCAGTGCTTCTTGTGGTCCGTGGACACGAATGGATGGCGTGGCCACCTCTCCTCCAGGGCAGAGCTGCTGCGGCAGCAATGGTAGCAGAGGATCATGCTCATTTTGGAGGACAGGAGTTTGGGAGGCCATGTCATGGGGTTGTCGCACAAGCTTGAGTGCAGGTTTGTGCCGAGGCAGGTGGTCCGTGGTCCCATGTGGAAGGGTATGGGAAGGGAATCCAGGTCCTTGCTTTTGCGCTTCTGGCTTCACTGAGAGGCAATGGGGAGCATGGCTGGCAAAGGCGGTGGCTCACAGTGCTGCAGGGACCTGCCCTAGGGACAGCCACAGCCAGCTGTGGAGGACCCCACTGTTACTGCATGGCACCATCCATGTGCTCCCTGTGCCACTTGCTGTCCCGGGATGCTTGGTGCCTTCCATCCTGGGATAGTGATTGCACAAGGCTTGTTTGCATTGCCTTTGGGGAGCTGCTGCCCTCACCACGTGATGCAACCAAAGCAGGGTGTCCGTCTGTCCCTTCCCGCTCGCATTGTCAGGCGTGGCACAGGACTTGGCATCCCTTCCCCAGCATGTGGCTGCTGCAGGCAGCCAGGGTTGCCAATAATTGGGTGAGAGCTTACTTTTTTCTTAAATAAAAAGGGAAGGAGGGGGGGAAAAAAGCAAAGTTGACCAAGTGCACAGATTCAGGGGCTGGAGTGGAGAGTTGCTCAGCTCCGTTTCTATCTGGCCCTCCCATCTGGGCAGCTCAAGGGTTAATCAACAGAAGTTTCTGCTGCTGTCTCCCTTTGCAGGGAGTTCAGGGCAGGCTTTGCAACCCATCTAGTATGCACACCCTCTGTCCTTCATGTAACACTGCTGTAAAACAATGTTTACGAAGGCTAAGTAATGTGCTGGCAGGGGCTTTTGGCTGCAGCCCTGCAAGCCCGGCTCTTTGCCACCCAATAAATATCTCAGCTCTGACCCCTGTGAAGCACCGCTCGGCTCTGAAACAGGACTCTGAAACACCGCCCTGGCCTCGGCAGCACCTTTTATGCCTTTAGCAGAGCTGTTGGCTGACAGGCTGACACCCACTGCCGCTTTCCCTGCTAGTTGCCCTTCTCGGGTGCCTGTGGGGTCCCTTGAGCAGACTGGTGGGTCCTGGTGATGGGGCTGGGCGACTGCTGGGTGCTCACTGGTACTTGCTTAATGCATGGCTCAAGTTCTTGCTACTAGTTTGATCTGGGGCACAACCAAAAGGAAATAACTTTGCAGCTTGCCACGAATTTGATTCCTATAAAGGCATTTCAAGGGAACCAGCAGGAGTGAGCCTCAACTTAGATCCTGTCCATGCATGCTGGCTGCAGGCAATGCAGAAATAACGTGTGCCCAGGCACCATAATGTGTGCCCAGCCATGATAATGTGTACCCAGCTGCTCTGCTTTCCCCAGCCTTATAGCGAGAGGGGACAGGGGAGCAACCAGCACTGGCTGGGGTGGGCTGGAGCCTTTCCTAGAGCTCCTACTCCAGCCCATCCACTCCCCTTAGAGCTCCTCCACCCCGCTCCTAGCAAAGCCCAAAGAGCGTATATGTCTATTTGCAAGTTAATAGTTAATAATATCAGGGACCATTTGGGGAAGGGGAAGAAAACAGATACTTTTTCTTCTTGAGCTCTACCCTCTCTTTTGTGATCTGCTTGGAGCAGATTGTGTGCACCTGAAATGAAATAATTTGCTTTCTCTTACTGTTTTACATATTTGTATATATAAGGGTTTCACTGTTAATCCTCGCCATGTGCTGGCATCGATGTTTTGTGCAGGTGAATCAAGTTCAGATACCTGGCGGAGGCCAGCACTGCTGTGGCTGTGGCTTGTCATGGGATGGTGGGGGTTAAACACCAAAACTGGTCCCTGCAGATATCAGTAGAAGTCCCTGCTGTCCTGGGCTGTGCCTCACAGCAGGAGTTTAAGAGAAATTAGGTTTGGGCTTGCCCCATTGTGACCTTGGCCATGTCTGCCTGGGTCTGTATAGGGCTATTAGTGCAAATCAGGCTCGTTGCACTCGTGATTGCCTTAAACGATTTAGTCGATTTAGTCTCCTTTGATGTCTTCACATGAATGGGATGTCTAGTGACAGGGCTTGTTTTAGTGAAAATAATCACTCTCTTTTAAATACTTAAGGTTTTTTGGGGCTACCCAGCAGGAATTGGTAGAATATCTAGAAAGTTCCAAAATACCCTAAAAACATACAGTTTGCTCTTCTGGGGAGTCCCTTGGTTCCCTTCCTGTTCTCCAGGATGGTTCAGGGAGGTGCCAGTGGGAGGTGACCTCCATGGACAAGGCACTTGCAGAAGCCCATCGGAGCAGAAAGTTGTGTCAAAGGTGCCTTGGGCTCTTCTGGCTTTGGGTGCAGACCCATGTGGGACATGGTCACTGCGCCCGCGTGGATGCTGGTGGACACGGGCAGGGGTGTGGGCTGGCTCTGGCTCTGCCTCCTGCTCTCGGGCCCACTGCCAGCATTTTCTGGGTATCAGTGAGGGCTCAGTAATGGGGCTCTTACCTGTCAGTCGAGCTGAAACTCAAATGTCTGGCTAATTGTGAATTCATCTGCATCAGCTACATATGCTTCCTGGTCTTCACTCTAAAAGAAAAGCTGATGAAAGAGGCAGGAACACAGCCTCAGTAGGGAGGAGGCTTCTAGAGGGGAAAAATTGTTTGAAAAATAGTAAAGAGAGGAGGGGAAAGAAGTCTGCTGGGAAAGGAGCATAACTGCGTTACTTCTTTGGCGGTCTGGGAAATACATTATGCAGAGCTCCAAACAATGTTTGCCAGCAGCAAGTCTGCTTACATGTGTCCATGGGGGTTTCCTTGTGGTTTTCTTCTTTTCTTTTTTTTTTATAATAACCAAACTCTTTCTTTCCTGGGGCCCAGGGTGATCTGTGACTCCTGAGTTTGCATTAGGAACTCGTTTGTCTGCACGCTAACGATGTGCTCTGGGCTATGCACGCTGTTAGTGTGTGGGAAGAAGGTCCACCTGGCTCAGTCCAGCCTGATCCCTGGGAGCGAAGTGGGTTTGATCAGGGAAGGGCTCGGCTGGGTCACCAATGCTGACTGTGCTGGAGCAGCCTCAAGCTGCCGTTTTTGGATCAGCCAGAGCAGAGCAGGTCTCTCTGGGGCTGGACATCCCTCCCTTGTTGCTGGAGCCAGGCAGGGGTGGCCTCGCAGGATGGGGATGCTGCCTGGTGACTGCCGAGGAGCAGGATCAGCCCTTTCCCCTTTGCACTTGCGTGACTCTTGCTGGGTTTGCAGGAGCTGTGCTGGGTCTGCGGGGGTCACTGAGCCCTTTGTAGGGCCTGAGAAGACCGTGGTGGGATTTGGCAGTAGGCGCTCTCTTGGCCATGTTCTCCTCAAGTGCTCTGCTGTGCTCTGTGTTCCTTCACGCAGGGCTCCTGCTGGGTGCCTGCTTGCACCTGGGCATTTTAAGTCACCATCCCATTTTTTTGGTTTCTTCCTTGTTGCCCTGGGCCTCTGTTTTGTGGCACAGGGCTGGGTCTACCCTTGGGGAGGTCTCATTCTTGGTCCCAGCTCTGCCACTGAAGCCTGTGGCTCCTCCAAAAGGTGACTTCACCTCTCTCTGTCCCAGTTTCACTGAAGATGAGTTGGGTTGTGTCCTGCTGGCACGTGCCACCACTGGAGGTCATGAGGATGTACGAGTGGCAGAGATATCTGTTTGCTTCTGGGGCTCTGGCGTTGACCTTCCTGCCCCTTCCCTGTGTGCTTTCAGCCAGGGCTTGTTTCAAACAGGCTCCTTAATGCATGAGCACCCCGAAGGTGTTCCTGTACCCTGGTCTCCCCTGGAACCTCCAGGTTTCCTTTTTTCAAGGCAACATCTGCTCAACTGTCCTGCTTGGGTGTATGTCCCCATCACCTCCAGAGCCACTGAGTGGGACCTGCAGCAAGTGGAGGTGTCCCAAGGAGGGCTTTCCTGTAGCTGGCTTGGGAACCCCCAGCAGTAAAAACACCTTCAGGGAGGACTGAGGTGCGAGGGAGGGTCATGGCCAGGCACCCTCATCGCTGTCTGCAGCTGGACTGCAGCCCTCGGAGGCAGAGCAGCGTGGCACCGGAGGTCGGGTCCATGCTGTCAGCAGGAGCGTTTAGCAGGGATGGATTTCCCAAGGCGCTGAGCACTGGGGTTGAGCAACCTCTGCAGCTTTCCTCTGCTGAGACTTTTGTCATAGACATTTTCTGATATTTTTGCCCTCTGGAACAAGCAGCATCTCTTCTGTGCTGTGTGAGCCCCTGGAGAATTAGTAGAGCCTTTTTTAATCCAACCGATGGATGCAAGACGCAGTCTTGGCTTGTGCATGACAGCGGGCTGGTGCTCAGCGTAGGAGGGAGTGTGAGCAGGAATAGTCACCTGTGGCCATTTCCATGTCGTGCTGTCCCTGGACAGTGGGTGACAGCTTGGATGGGGCTGGAGGAGGTTTCACACTGTGATCTCTCCCCAGCTTGATCTGTACATCGCGGGTGGGCTGGCCCCACAGGCAGCATCGCCCGTGCTCTCATCCTGCCTTCATTAAGGACGCGTGTAGCTTTGGGCAAGTTCCCGCAGTCCTCTGTGGCCAAGCATCTGTGCAGAGATAAAAGCCCTCTCCCACTTTACGGGGCTTTGCAAGGGTTCCAGGCGATAGTGGGGTGCTTTGAAAGGGAAATGTTCCAAGTGCTTGTCTGCAAACCACCTCCGAGACAGACATGTGCTGTCGTGCTTTCAAGAAAATATCTTTATTTGTCTTATCTGAAAGGATGCAATTCCCCCTCTGTGTCTAGTCTTTGAATGCCCCCTCTCTGCCGGGGGATTGCAGCAGCCCCCACCTTGCTAGCAGTGTGCAAATCTCCTTTTTTCTGCTGTATTTTTCAGGCTCCGACCGCTAGACATCGAGTTCATGAAACGCCTGAGCAAAGTGGTCAACATCGTCCCTGTGATTGCTAAAGCCGACACATTAACGCTGGAGGAGAGGGACTACTTCAAACAAAGGGTAAGGGGCTGGTGGCTCTTATCTGGGCTCCCATCTCTTGTCTCCCATCCCCTCCTGCCCTCTGCAGCTCCCCCTGCCTTCCCCCAGCGGGGCTGGGAAGGCGAGTGCCTGGCTGGGAGCCCAGCGCATTCCTCCGGCTGCAGTGCTGAGCGATTCCCTGTGGCCAGTGGAAGGGCCTGCGCTCCAAGCAGTTCCTTGTGTTTCTCTTGGATCTTTGTCACTGCAGGATAAGTTTTGAGCTCTAAGTCTTGGGGCCTGTTTCTCCTGCCTCCTTTGTTATTCTTGTTGTTATTTTCAGGCTGGTTTTTGTTATTTTGGGATGTAGATGGTGCTGCACGTAGAGGCTGGAAAACCCATCCTGTGTAGCATCATGCACTGATACAGGAACCAGGCAAAAAAATGTGTGGGTTTGCAGAGCTCAGCTGGACAAGATTTATGGGGGAAGCAAGGCATGAAATTCCCTTGGTCGGAAGCTGGCAGTGGGTAGCTGAGGAGGGGCTGTCTGAATCTACAGCGAGGCATGGGCTTTCCTCTGTGCACGCATGCCTGGTGCTGCAGAGAGGTGGAGATGCCCCACTTTGGGATTCGGTAAGGGGGCTATAAATCCGTTTGTGTAGCTGAGGGATGTGGCTGCAGGTGTGATGGCCTCAGCACTCCATGCAGAAGTAAGCCACCAAGCTCATTGGTCTGTGAGTCTGAATTGCAGAGAAGTGAAGCGAAGTGAAAGGGGGTCTTGCCCAAAGGGCAGTTTTAGGGGCCACCTTCACTGGTTATGGAGAGGACAGCACATTAGCCAGGGGTTGTTTGATGCCTCCATGCAGAAGAGGATGAGCCACCCCTTCCCACACTGGTGTCTTCCCAGTTGTTGATGAACAGGATCAGGCAGTGAAATATCCAGTCTAGTTTTGGGGGCTGAACCCAAACTCTGCAAGCAGTTCCTTTTGCAGTGAGCTAGAGGATGGCTGGAAATGGAGCTGAGAGGTAATCCAGGCTGGGCTTGATCGGCGTGTCAGCCTGTTTGCACGGATATCTGTGAGGAGCTGGTGCGGGAGGATGAAGGTGTGAGTCCACGATGCTGCATCTGCTCTCTGCGGTGGCTTTTGCAAACTGCTGGCTCCATTCAGAGGTTATAAGTGCACGTATCCAGGTGTCCGCAGGTGGCTGGCTGGCTCTAGGACTACAGAGTCAGTGTGGGGCCTAAAATGTCACCTGGGTGCCCTAGGCTGCTGATACCATCCTCGTGTAATGAAAGACCATGGGGAGACTGCCTGGTTTGCACGCTCTGCACTGGCTCGGCGCAGGATGAGCTCGCCCTATCTCTAATTACATTCCTGATTGTAACCAGACCCCAAAATCTTTCCAGATGGAGGGGGAACACATAGCCATGTGGCGTGTTTGCAGTGCCCCTTTACAAGGAGCTCGCCCTCCTTACACTCATGGCTCCAGATCCACTGATGCAAACGAGAGGGCAGGTGATCGGTCCAGGTGGGCACAGGCCGGGACCTTTTCCCTTTGCTCCAGCACACCTGTGTGCCTGCTTCCAAAAAGCAGAGCCCCATCTGCATCTGGGAGTGTAGCTGATTCAGAGAGGCGATAGGTTTTTGGGTTTGGATCAGGGTGGGCAGGTGATGGTGAAGCACCAGCCTGGCTGCAGGCTACCTAGGTTGATGCCAGCACTGCACTGAGTTAGTGGAAAGGGCTCCAATGCCCTGTGGAGTTGGCTTTGTTGGGTTGTTCCCCTAAAAATAGCGTGTGGGTTTGGCTGGGGGGCGGGAGGCCGGCTGGGGGGCATTTCTGGGCTGGATCTGCTTCCTTTGCCAGCCTGCAATGTAAGGCTGACACGGAGGAGTTTATTGCAATAGGAAGTGATGGGAGCGGGCACGCAGGCTGGGTTTGGGTTTGCAGCTTTGTTGGAGAAGGCTGATCCTCTGTGCTCCCCGTGAGCTGAGTCTCCACCCAGGAATCAGATTTCAGCATCTCCTCCCCTTGTAAAGAGGCAATATCCTTAGAGGCCCGCTCTTCCAAGCTGTCTGTGTCCCTGTCCCCTCGGGTCAGGCGCTGCCGTGACTGCTTCTCCAAGGAGCATAAGCAGACACCAAAAAGCAACTTCTTAACTTAGGGTTACGTGCCTGGCAGCTACATTCCCCATTGCTTGGTGCAGCTTGTATTGTCTTTTTGTCTTTTTCAATCCCAAAGCAACGCCCAGCTCACATAACTTCATCTCACTCTCAGCCTGAACCGTGCCTAGGCACCAGGTTCTTGCAGAGATCCCAGGGCAAGCGCTTGGTAGGTGTGTAGCAGTTAAACAGAGGTCTCTCTCCCCAAGGTGGGCAGTGTTTAGGATGGAGAGGGAAGATGTTGCTGCTGGGCATTGCTCACGAGAGCCTCTTGGGTCGGCTGGGAGCTGCTGCTGTGGTGGGAGTGCAGCTTCTCTGCCTGTGTCTCCTTCACGGGTTCTGCTCTTGTCTCCTAGATAATGGCCGATCTTCTTGCCAATGGGATCGATGTGTATCCTCAGAAGGAGTTCGATGAAGACTCTGAAGATCGGCTAGTGAATGAGAAATTCAGGGTTAGTGCATGCTGTTGTGGGTTGGATGTGTTTGGATGGGCCCTGCAGCTCTGGGTACTGGTGATGTCCTGGGAGGGGGTGTCTCTTGCAAAGTGACTCTGTTTTCTTTCCTAAGCTGCCGTGCCCCTGTCCAGGGGGCCTGCCCAGGACCAAGGATCCTGCCAGAGCTCAGAGCAGGGACAGAAAAAGTGTGAATAAGGTACCTAGGGACAGTGTCCTCTGCCGCCCACGTCAGTGCTCCTTTCCCCAGCCCCAATCCTCAAAGGTGCCCTCAGCAACCAGCATGCAGGAAGGTCCTGTGGCCCCTTGCCCTGCCCCAGGGGCAGGTAGTGCCGGTGTCTGCCCATCCCTGGCTAGGGGAGCAGCCTTCCTGGCACCTGGAGGTAATTTGCCTGTAGGCTGCTCAGCTTTTGTGGCTGTCAATTCCTTGCTGTAGGAAGTAGCTAACAATTTTTTGGTTCAGTAAAGTGGATTGGACAAATTCAAGGAAGAAAGAAGTCTTCTAGGGACTCTACGTACAAAGACACCACCTTCGATCAGCAAATAACTGAGCCACAGGTTGCCAGATGCTGGTGGTGATTCCCAGGGAAGCATCCTGATACCTTTTCCCTGGCTGTACGCTGGTGCCTGCCGGTGAGGTGCTGGGCTAGACTGGTTTTGGGCTTGTTTTACACTGGTTTTGGACTGGGCATGTGTGCGAGAGATGCTGCTGCCTGGGTCCTGGGCTGCCTACAGTCACTGGCAGGCAATGCTGCTCAGGAGCATCAGGGACAGACCAGCTCATCCCATGAAACTCTCTCCTGAAAATGGCTTGACGTAGGACTTTGCTCACCAGCTTGCTTTCCTGACTGGTTTTCAGGAGGAAAACGTAACCTTTTTTTACTCCTTCCTCAGGAAATGATCCCGTTTGCAGTGGTGGGCAGTGACCAGGAGTACCAGGTTAATGGAAGAAGAATCCTTGGAAGGAAGACCAAGTGGGGCACCATTGAAGGTATCTTGTCCTTGTTTCCTTACCTCCTGAGCCCATCTCCCTACCCTGACAGAAGGCGATGAGGTCCAAAACCAGCATTAGAAGTCGAGGTATATATAGCACTTCCCTGCCCCGCCAAAGAAAATAACTTCTCTGGTGTTTGGGGACTGAAAACACCTTGGCCAGTGCTCCTGCGCTGAGTTCATGGGCCTTTGTGAGGCTTGGGGGGCTGCTGAGTGCCGGGGGGGACACTTCTGGGCTTCTTGTGGCCTGGCTTCTGCTGGTTGCACAGTTAAATGCCTGATGGCTGGATTTGAGGGCACACAAGTGCAGTGCTTATGTCTCTCTGCCTTGAGCCTAGATTCGAGCCTTTCCTCTGGCACCTGTAGGTCTCTGCACCCTCCACCATACATTTGGCTGGTGCCCTTGTGGGATCTCTTCCTTCTTCCATCTTCATCTCATCAGCATCTTCCTTTTTTAATCCCCCATTTTAAATCATGGTTTAAAGACTAGGTGAAGGCTCCAGTGGATCTACACCTTTCCCTGTCCCTGACAGCCAGCTGGCATGTCTCTGGTGCCACCTGTCTTATCTTCCTCCCCCTCATTTCATAGGTTTCTCTCATTTATGAGTCTTTTTAATAGGAATCCTGTGTTGAGGGATGGCTTAACAATGATGCCAGAAAAATCAGTGTATTTTAAAGCTCTGCTGCCCTCTTGTGCTCTGTCCTTGGAAGCTCTGAGTTTAATGGGGCTCGTTAAACCACTCACCTTCTGCATGTGGCATCTGCCTTCAGCACGGGGAGACCCCAGGACCCAGCCATGGCCACAGGCAGCCTTTGCAGAACAGTGTGATTTGTTGTCTTGCCATTTCTGCATTATGTTCAAGCCTGTTCAGGTGGAAAATCCTTTAAATTCAAATGCCTGGTAAACTGTGAGCTGTCAGACTAAACGTGGTGGAGCAGCACCCCTTGATTTTTCTCTCTTGCAAACACTGTTGCTTGCTCCAAGCCCTGTTCAGACAGCAATAGCCTTTGTCAGCAGGAGATTGCATCCTTCCACAGCACTGACAGCCCGGGCAGCACAGTCACTGACGTGCCTGGGATGTTGCAAGATGCCCATGGTGAAGCTATAGATGAAACACTTCCGTGGACCCATGCCCGGCGCTCACTGCAAAGATCACCCTGTCCCTCTCCCCGCCTTGTTTGGGGCCCACTTAAGCTTGTGTTGGTCCAAAGCGGGGGTCACAGTGGGAGATGCTGCTGGGAGCTCCTGGTGGGAGATGGTGGGAAGGGACTAGGAATGCTCGGTCAGACCTCACCAGCCAGTTGGTCGTGCTGAGTTGGGGCAGGTACCAGGGTAAATCACTGGCCTTAGAGCAACAAAGAGGACACTTGAGTCCTGCACCCGGTAGCCCCTGGGGTAAGTCCCCATCTCAGCCTTCCGCATGATAGTGAAGCCCCATAGGGTCCTCCTTACCCCGAGTGGTTGCCGTACTCATGCCGGGGGTGCACGCTGATGGGTTTCTGTCTCTTCCTACCAGTGGAGAACACGACACACTGTGAGTTCGCCTACCTGCGGGACCTCCTGATCAGGTCGGTAGGACTGTGCCCTGTCGCTATAGCTTTCGGTCACCAGGTGGCATCCAAAGAAAGGGGAGAGCCCAGCCCAGCTTGAAGTAGCCCCTGCTTCACTATGCTCATGCCTCCCTCCCTCCCTCTCTCCATCCCCTCCCATCCTGCTGCAACACTGCAGCCCCTCTGCAAGGCCCCACTCAATGGCACATGGCTTCAGGGGGCTTTTCTCAGCTGCAGTGCTGAGTTAAGGGAGGAGAGGAGCAGTGGATGGGTCAGGACAGACTCCAAGATTGCTGGCAGCATGCAGTGTGGCTCCAGCTTGCCTGCAAGCAGCTGGGAAGCCTTTTGGCCTTAGTGATCCCTCACCAGCCCCAGGTCCTACCCCCAGTCTGAAGACATCACCCTCCTGTGTTCCAGGATCGTGCCGTTAGGGGGATCTCTTGAAAGAGGCATCCCTGCTGCAGGGGAATGGGAGGCTGAGCCCCCTTGGCTTGCTGGAGGGGGCATTGGGCTCCTTCTAAACTTGGATGCAAGATAAACTCTGCACACATGAGCTGTTGCTGGCAGATAGTTGTGTGGGGCTACAAAACCTGATCCCAGGGACTTGCAGGACGGGGGGTCTTCCCAGGTGGGTGTTATGCAGCCAGGGCTGCTGCATACCCAAGCACAGGCTTTTGGTACCAGTGAAGGCTTCTGGTCTTTGTTGCCCATAATTGCCTTGCTTCCCTCCTGTGCCCTAAAGATATCATTAACCAGTAAAGCAGGAGGGGAAATTTGGGCTGGAGGGGGTGTATGAAAGCAGAGGTCACGGGGGATGCAAGGGTTGGGGTGGCAGAGGCTGGGCTGGCCAAACCCTGTGCCCAGCGAGGTGCAATTGCCCCCATCTCCCTTTCCCGCAGGACGCACATGCAGAACATAAAGGATATTACCAGCAACATCCACTTCGAAGCCTACAGGGTCAAGAGGCTGAATGAGGGCCAGAGCTCGCTCTCCAACGGCGTGACCGACAAAGAGCTGGTGGCTAACGAAATGTAACCGTCTCGCTCTGTAGCCAGGACCTTGCTCGCTCACGCTCGCTATTTCTCCCTTCTTCCCCCTTTATTTTTATATAAATCCTCTGCCACTGTCCCTCTTCTCACCCCCCAACCCCCTGCCAATGTTAACTGACCAAATAACCAGATGCCATCTCTGTCGTGCGGAGTGGGGCAACCGCTCATCTCGCCTGCTTTGTGGCATGGGTTTTCTTCTCAGCCCCAGGTCCAGCATCTCTGGGCTGGGGACCATCCCCCCCATGGAGGTTGGGCTCTCCCTGGTCCCCAGCGCTGGCCTGACAGCTGAGCTTGGGGGACCAGATCTGCTGGGCTAGGGGGGTTGGGGTGCCCCTGGGAGCCCTGCCTGCCCCTTCGTGCAGAGGCTCTTCTCCGTCCGTTGAAGACAAGGATTTCTCCAGGTGAATGTAGCCTTTGGAAGCAAGGTACGGTGGTATGAAGAGAGCAAGACGGTGCCATCCTTGTCTTCTGCTGCCTCCTCCGAGCCCTCTGCAGCCCTCCAGGACCCACCAACCCCCAACCCAACCCCTCTACCCCGCCTACATGCAATAAACTGGGAGTGTTTAGGTGTCACCTCGCCTGTCACCAACCCCCGGCCAGGCAGAGAGACCTGCTTTGGGAGAAGTGCCTTTTCAGACTGTTACCTTGCAATAGCGTGGGAGGAGGGGGGAGGGCTTGCCTTGTCTGTCTTCGCAGCCTGCAAAAGGCCTGCGATACTTCGTAGAGACTCCTTTACCCTCTCCCTTGGACCATAGATGTGGCTGATGTCCTGGGAACACTTGTATATTTATTTTTCATTCAGTCGGGTGGGTTTTTTTTTCCACTGAAGGCTCAGAGTATGTTTGTCCAAAGGGGCTGAGAGTAGAATGTCTCTGCAAAGCAGTGGCGGGAGGCAGAGGGTTGTCCTGTCTGACCCTTGTGATTCTCAAGCTTTTCCCTACGTCAGAGGAGGCTGTTGGGTATTTCTTAATTATTTTTTTTTATTTTTTCTTTGATCCCCTATGTGATGTGTGTACATGTAACACGCTCCTCTGTTTTGCTAGTCCTTGTGCAAGGGGACTGTGCATGTGCAAACCGAGCCCTGCAGCCACGGGGAGGCCTGGGGCGGCGTTTGTGGGTGCTGTGCCCCGTGGCCCCCTCCTGCTCTTCCCCTCGCGCCTCCTCTTTCAGCGAGTCTGCAGTACATAAGACCCTGCAAGGGGGTCAGTTAAATAACGCCGTGACACAGGAACAGGTGGTCCTGGAGCAGACCTCTGCAGCCCTGCCCCCCGCTCCAGCTCCGCTTGCCTTTCTGTTGTCTGCTTTGTCAGTCCCCGAATCCTCTCTAAGGGATAAAGCTTTCTGCAAATCACCCTTTTTTTTGGAGGGCACACACTAAAACGGCAGCGTGTCCCATCCTCTAGCGCTGGTAGGTGCCTGCAGAGCCCTCCTGTTGTTCTCCATGGGGGGCAGAGCCGCCACCTTCAGCAAAGGTGACCAGGAGGAAGAAGGAGGTTGCTGTCATCTTGGTGGGGAGGCCCAGATAACATTGCTCAGCACGGGGTTTGCAGGGGCTCCCCACGCATGTCTCGCCCTCTAGCAGCCAGAGGGGTGTGCACGGGGAGGTGCATTGCAAGGAGTCTCCGCTCTCCCCACTTAACTCATGTTCCCCCCCTCCCCCCCCGCAACAGCACGACGGAGCTGTTGGGGAAGAACAGCTATCTACTTGCTGACTTGCTATATTTTAGCAAAAACAAAACCAAAAAAAGTGTATTAACTGAAAAAATATATATGTATTTCAAGTGTTAAAGACTACGAAAGGGGAGAAAAATCTCTTGTGTGAGGCACTTCTGCAAATGTCATCTTAAAGTTTTTTTCCTCTAGTCGCTGTCTCAAGCTGGGCCGAGCAAGTCACGCCGCTTACTCCTTTGTAACCTGATTTTTTTTTTTTTTTTTGAAGAAAAAAAGGAAAATAATACAATTAAAAAAAAAAAAACAACCTTCATCCAGATCTATTAAAATGGCCTTTTGGGGGTTATAAGCGTTATGACAAAGTTAGTTCATTTTTGTATAAATAATAGTGTTTAATATGTATTTCCCAAAATAAATGTTTCGAATGCAAATAGAAGGAGGCTTGTTTGGAAATGTCTGTTCCCAGCCACGGAGTGATCATTGCTGCATGGACCCTGCAGGGCTGGGGATGACAGGAGGGTCCAGCTCCAGAGCTGCTGTGCTCTGCCTACTTTGGGGTGAAGGTTTTACTTATTCCTAACTGCCTTAGCTCTTCCTACCTCAGGTATGTGCCCCAGGTACCCTACAGAATGCTGGAGCTGCTGGTGCTTAGTGCCCTGGGGACCAAGCCAGCACAGCCTTTGTGTCCTTGCAAAATCCCAAGGGAGGCAGGTGGGTCCCCTCCCTCTGCTTTCATGGTGAAGCTGTTTCCACTGCAGTTGCCGGTATTTTTGTTAAGTAGGTTGCACCTAGTTCAAGGGCAGGCAGCAGCTTGCCTTTCACACAAACGTGCCTCTGGCTTTGCAGGCAGATGGTCTTCAAAAACCTTTCATTTTTGCAGGGATGCCGTTGGAAGTTGGTTTCACTTTGAGGACTCGCCTTCCTGAAAACCACGTTTCTCCCTGGTGTCGCAGATAAGACACCATCCAGTATGGTGTTTTAATCTGTATCTTACATGTCTTACTGTATTTTTTCCCCACCAAGTCAGATGAACTCAAAAGCCACACGGGCCTGGGCAGCCAGCTCTAGGTGACCTCCAGAAGGCTCTTCCAACCTCAGCCCCTCTGGGATTCTGTGGTTCTGGAACTGTCTGAAAACAAAACCCAACAGGACAGGGGTCAGGTTGGGTTGGGTTCCTGTGGATGTGGAGAGTACAGAACAGGCTTGTGTACATTTTTCTTCTGCTTTTCCGCTGGCACCTGGTTTTGAGAGCAGTGAATCAGCTCATCTTGTATGGCATCCAGTGAGGTGTGCAGTGAAGTTTGCTGATGGCCCCCCCCACCTTTGCCCCAGTGCTAAACCCATCCCTAGCAATACCCTTTTTTTTTTTTTCTTTTTGCTATACTGCAGTTTCATGGTTGCTTTAGCTCAGACACTCCTCCTCACGCCCACAGCTCTTCTCTGCCAAATGAGTCTACTTGGGAGAAGCAGTGAGATCAAGGTGTACTCACGATTGTAACCAGAGCAAGACCGAGAGCAAAAACTCTTGGGGGAAAAAAAAAATCAACCTGTAATTGTAGTAATTGCAAACATGGACTATGGGCTTAGCTCTGGACAAGTCTGCAGGAGTTTTTCCCCATGTGGTGTTTTTTTCTTGTGCTGGTATCTGGTTTTTGCAGCTTTCCTCAATGCCGGCACCTGACCGTGCCCATGGAGGGATACGGGGCAGAGGATGCTCTGGGGCTTTCCAGGCAGATGCTCTCCTGGTGGCAGATTGAGAAATGGTTTGTGGCTGAGGTGAGGGGAGGGCAGACAAAATTCCTGAGATCAGCAATAAGAGCAGCTTTTGTTTAGCCCAGAGGAGGAGCTCGGCAGGTCAGAGGTCCGTTCGTGGGAATGGCAAGGGGAATGGTTTCCAGATGTTACGAAGCTCTGGAGAAGTGGGGTTGGTGAAGGGAGAGCAGCAATGCCAGATGCTCTGATGGAGCAGGGGTTTGTGTGGTGCTATGGGATAATCCCAGCTGGGGGAAGGGTTTGCCATTGCAAAATCCACTGTACCCCCCCCTGCCCCCGACCCGAGCCTTGGCTGTAGAGCAGGAGTGACCTGGGAGGGGGGAGGGTTTGGGCAGAGGAGGCAGGCAAGGGGCTGCTTCCCCTGCCCGCACCCTTCCTTCCGAGCTGTCTTGGAGGGAAATTTGCCTAATGATGCTGTAGCTGACAGAGAGGGCTTTGCACTAATGGCTTATTGAGTGGCCTCACTTTAACACGAGGGAAATGAAGATGAGTGAGAGTTTAATTACCGAGATCGGAGCAGGGCTTTCCACAGTGACAATGGACGTTCACTCCCCTTTGCCTGGCTGCGGGAGGGAGAGGAGGACCCCCCCAGCACAGCCGGGTTCTCGGGGTGCCTGGCAGTGTTGGAGGAGATGGCTGCTCGGCCGGGCTGGGCTGGAGGTGGGTCCTGGTTCCACCTGACCAGCCCAACCCAGAAAGCATCACCATCAAAGAGGATGACTATAGATAATAAGAATAAAAGGGAGTATAAATAATTAAAGCAGCTCATAGTAGTTCCTGAAACGTCTGCCTGATTTAAAAACTAATTACTTGGAGGGTAATCACCACTAGAAGCGCATATATTTACCCACAATGCTGGTCTTCCTTTCGCTCACCCTCACCCAATTGCTATCTCAGGCATCAACACCCAGGCTTATCACTTATCCACAGCGCACAATAAACTGTTGTACTTGTCCCTCTCCCTGATTAATAACATCATTGGAGATCTGTTCAAGGAGGAATAAATCCTCTCCAGGTAGAAGGCCAGGTGCTGGCAGGAAAGAAAGCCACAGCTGCATGGTACCCACAGAGCCCAAGCCCTCAGAGCTGGGAGCCTGCTCTGCCCCAAAGGGCCACCCCCTGCTCCAGCGACAGTCCCTTTGGATGAGCCTGTGCTACCCAAAAAGCAGGGTATCGCCAAGTAACTGTGAGCCCGGGGTACGCGACGGGGAATGTGTCATCACCTGTTCAGTACAAGCTGCTGTTAAGAGTCTTTTCTGGAGCATCACTCTTACACACTAGCCCATAGTGCTCATCAAAACCTGAATTTGGTGATGTGGGACCTGTCCTCACCGGAAACATTGCCTTTTGATGTGCAAGCTGGGCTGCAGCAGGCATAGGCAGAGTTGGCAATCTCAAGGTTTAATTACTGTGAAGCTGCTGCACTGCAGTTAAAAGCCTGGGGTGTGGAGTTGGTATTTTGTTTTTGTTTTTTTTTTAGATCATCTTTGCTGCAACTCCAGCACAAAGGAGGGTTTGTCCCTCCATTTCCGTCTCTGTGTCACCTCCTTGCACCACCTCCATTGCACAGGGTGCTCGCCCCAGCCTGCCTGCTCCTTCTCAAAACCACAGCAAAAACTTTTCTTCCATGCATGCAGCAAGTTGAAGTTTGTAACTTTTTGCTACAGTTCAGTTTGCATTTATTTGGCTGAGCTTGTGTCTGGTCCTATACAAATTAATAAATAATTCTCACCATCAGCCTGGTTTAGGAACAGTATTGCAATGCATTGCTTCATATAGGAAAATGGAAAAATTTATTACTAACTTATGGGATTCAGGAGACACCAACCCACAGTATTTTCTCCTTAACATTACCCAGCTAAGCTAACAACTGCAATTTCACAAGGCATGCTTCCTTGAAAGGTGCATTACCAGCTTCCCAGCTACTTCAGAAGTCTACTGAAGCTTAAAGACATACCTCATAGCATGCAGTAATGTACCAAGGTCCCTCTTCTTATTACTACTGAAACCATCTTTTCTGCAAGTTTCCCCTCTGCTGAACTATTTCCATCATGACTAACCGTGCAAGGATGGCACTACATGCCCAGCCCTGCCCGGGGGCTGGAAGTGATGGGCCTGGGCTTCCCAACCGAGCCCCTTACCAACAGCAGCACAGCACAACATCTCAGTGATTACAATCAACAGTGCACTAACGAACTGATATGCCAAGCCAGAGCCTCTTAGTTGGCAGGGTTCCCAGCAGCAAAATTTGTTGTAGATGCATGTGTGTGCAATGCAATGGAGGTTTAAGCAAGTGATATTGTGCAAAAGAAGAATTGCATTAAGTCATTCTTTATCAAGAAGGTAAAAAGGAGAAAATATTTAGCTGGAAAACAGAACAAAGGGCAATTGCTGTGTAAAGGAGTTTGTAGCTTTGCCATCGGTGACCTTTGGGGGTTCAGCCTGGGCTGCTGCATGCCCGTCTCTTGGTGAGCTGGGCAAATTACCCCAGGGCTCCTGTGCAGCTGTGGCTGGTCCTGTGTGGGCATGTGCACTGGCTCTGCCTCCTGCAAGAAGGAGATGAGGCTCACAAAGCTTGTACAGGGGCTATACAGGTCCAATGGGATGGACCCTGCTGTTCCCAAGGTAAGAGGCCCCCTGCACGCCATCCCCAGGAGCCCACAGTAAGAAGCTGGTGCTTGGTACCCACCTCACTTTCCTGCAGCAGCTCCAGAAGAGAGGATGCAGTTTTTCACAGGCTGTCCTGCAGAAACCTCCTTGCTCTTGCAGTTCCTTTGCCACTGCGATCCCTTGGGCTGAGCCGGTCTGGGGGATGGCAGACTGACCTTTTGGGGAGCTTTCGCAGCATCGACAGCAGGCAGGAATCACTGCTCCGCCATAGCTCTGAGCGATAGCAGTAAGACCTGATTTCGGGAGGAGTCAGGCCATAGGAAGACTGATACCTTTTGTCCTTTACCCTCCCCTCTGGGGCTTTTCTGAAAACCACCTAAGCCAAAATGTTCCTTTTTTTGTAGTTTTTTGGTGCTGGAGACCACCCACAATGACAGTGTGGGATGGAGGGGCTGGGATACAGGGAAATGGATGACTGTGTGTGAGCTCCTTCTCACAAAGATTCATCAAGACCCAAGGCTTAGCAGTTATTTTAATCTGTATAGCATTTTTAAAGATGGCTTGTTGGGGCTCTTTTGGTAAGTCACAGCTGAAAGCTCTTGCTGGCAAAGTTTTCAGACCCCATTTTCTTTGTTTTTAAAGTAAAACTTGTAGCATTTTAAGAACCATGTCCTGAAATAGCTTTGCAGAGGACAATGACAGGGAAGCAGAAAGAACCTTAGTACCTTTGTGTACATCCGCACCATATTATACCACATTAGCCCTAGGCTTAAATTGCTGGGGGGAGCAGAGGAGTGGTGAGTGCTGCTGCCAGCAATCCGCCTTCCCTGCCCTTCTCCTCTTCTGCCACCAGCCTCAGAAGAAAGTCAAGATTAAAATCGTATTCCTAAAGCAAAATTACACATTGGAGACTCCTGGGAGGATCAGGGCATTTCTCTATAAATATCTGTCTCGATATGTTTAATTTGTAGATGAAATTAAGCCTGGGAAAAAAGGGAAGCTGTCTTTTCATGTGTGGGCTGTCCAGCTTTGCCTTGAATATCAAAGTGAGACAAGTTACAAAGCACCGACGCGCCAGGATTATCTAAGAAACCTTGTAGGTCCCAAGTGACAGTGGTTATGGGATCAAAAGGTGTGGTACTTATGCAGAAAGCCAGAAAAAGCCAGCGTCGTCCTTAGTCCCAAAGAGTAAAATCTCAGGTCAGTTTGCAGAGTTCAGGAAGTGGGTTAGGAACCAGGAGAGGCTGGGCTTTCATGTGGACTTTGGATTAAATACTAACTTGCTGCAGTGGGTTAAGAGGATAAATATTTTCATTAATCATGTATGTGCTCATTATTATGGTGAGAATAGACTGTTAGAGCTTCGTCTACATGAGCATTTTAACGCTAACCTCCTGTTTTCTGCTCATAGCTTTCCGTAAACTGTCATTCCTTATGCTTTCTCTCCTTTTTTAGAAAACTTTTTCCCCCAAGTAATTTTATTGGTTTCAACTTTTTATTGGTCAGGCTTCAAAAACATCAGCTGAAAAGATTTAGCGTAAGGATGAAGGGACAGGAGAAAATGCACCTCCAGCCAATAAAAACAAGGAAAGTGGAGCAGAGTGATGTTTCTGGGACAGCCTGTGGAGGTGGGAGCCTGATCTGGGGTGGGAAAACAGCTCTCGCCAAAGGGATCTGCTGCCATGTACCAGTGAAAACTCATGCAGATATTCAGCGTGGTGTGATAGTACAGCCCCAGCTCACTGGGGGAATTTTGAATGGGATTTTCTTGCAAAGTACTTAGCTAGGCATAACTGTGGGCCCAATTTATCTGCACAAATAAGAAACAGTGCAGGGTAGTGCAATAGGCCTGCATCATAATTACAGCCTGTTGACATTTCTTGTATTAAAAAAACTTAGCTGAAAAAGGCCTTTTTCATCATCCATTTCATTAAAAATTGGAATTTTTCCTTCTTTCCTCCAATTTTATTGAACTTTTCAGTCATCATAATTTTTTTCAGCTTTCCTTCCCTTCTGTTTTTAGCTGCTCCTTTCAATTACTTGGTGCTTTCCTTTTTATTCCAGTAATTTTTTTTTTAAGATTTGAATAGAAGGAAGAGGGAAGATAGATTAAAATTTATACTAGAAGAGAAAGTGGATGTATGGCCAAGAGTCTAAAACCCTATCATTAGCAATATTTAATAAGGAATAGAATTATTGAGCAAGCTGAGATATCTGCAAATGACTTCTGAAACTCTCCAAAATGGAAGGGAGCTTATCTAGTGGAGGAGAAAGCCAACTGATGGATGAAGATGCAAAGCATTTGGAAAGAGGTTGAATGAACATCTGTAATGGCCATCCGTCCAGCTGTAAAGGTTTATGGATGTTGAGCATAGCTGCCTCTGGGGGACTCACCCATGGGTGAAGGTAAGACCAGGAGTGGCACCTTGGAAATGCCTTCTGCACCCAAACAGAAGCCCCTCTCTCACTGGCACCTGCCATGTCCCTCCGTACTCTTTGTCCTGCGGCTGGCTGCAATGGCTTTTCTCCACCTGCACATGGAGACAGAGGCACCAGGCCCATTTTTCAGCCACATGGAGGAAAGGACATAGGCAGATGCTTGATGTTTCCTTTTCTGAGCACTTCTGCAGTCTGGCTTGGAGGAGGAGCGGGCAGACTTGAGGTCGTGCTGGCAGCCATAGCTGGGACTGTATCTTCCCACTTGTTTGGAGGCTCTGGTCTTGCCACCCAACCCTACCTCAGTCTGGTATCTGTTATTTTTAGCAGAGCACACCACACTCTTAATGCTACTTACTACAGGAAAAAAAACTGATTTAAACAGTTTTTTTTGCTACTGTCAGCCAGGTCTGCGTGCTACATCATAAATATCAGCTTTGGGGTACGTGTAAATGGGCTTTTGTAGGACAGCAGAGTGCTACTGCATTGCCATAAAGCATGCTGGGCTGTGCAAGGTTTGCTGGAGAGACAAAGAGTGAAAATAGTAGTTGTGCTATGGTAAAGGTGCCCAGGGACTCTTTCTACAAGCCTCTTGTGCTTGCAGGGACACTGCAATGCTTCCCTGCTCCCGTTGCAGGCACAGGCAAGCTTGGGTGGGCACTGAGGCACCTCTGGGTGCTGCAGCAAGTGCCCGTACCTGCCTGCATCTTATCATCATAGTGCAAGGACCAAGGAACTGGAGATGGCCTGACAAGCAGTTGCACAGTTGTCTCCTCTCCTGGTGCAAAATTAGCTTAATTGAAGAGCAGTAAGTGCTATCAGCTGCTGGTGCAGGTGCTCCACTCCTAAACTCTCCCGAGGGCATAAAAGTAGCAGCTGTTTGCTATTAGAAGTGATGGGCCTGAGAGCATGTTGGGTGGGCAGATTTATTCCAAGTCAGACCAGCCCCATATACCCTGGCTTAGAGTTCCTCAGATGGTTCTGTCCTGCTGGCAACTTCTGCAAGAAGCTGGAGCTGTGGTCAGGAGCTGCCATGCATGAAGAAGTAGGTCCAGTGAGTTTTTATTCTGCTCTAAATATAAATGTCGCTTTTTGCGCTATGGAACAGCTTTCTCCAAAAGCCCAGGGCTGTGCAGGTACCTCACTGCACATACTTTGCCTTCAATAGGAATGAAGCCTTTTTTGAAGGTTTGGTTTTGGTTATGCAAAGTGGGATATTTAGTGGGAAGGAGAAAGAGGTGTTTGTTTTAAATCTAGTGGAATATTTCTTATCTTTAGCTTGAGCTCAGACTAAGGGTTAGCTCCAGAGCAGAAGTAGAGAACAGGGAGACACAGAAGGAAAAAGAGGCTTTGAGTACTGGCTGGAATGACACAGTTTAGACCTCTGCAGCCTTCCAGGGACCATGGTGTGCCAAAGCTGAGCACTCTGAGTTTGATACCAATTTAGTTTTGCAGGCAGCGTGCTAATTTTTGCTGTGCTGGTTACGGTTTGGCAGAGACTGGATTAATTGGTGGCTTCATTCCTACTAAACTGGGGTGTATGTATATGTTAGTCAGGGTCCTTTAGCAGCTAGAGCCCACACAACTACACTTTTATTTAAGCACAGCTTATATATACATATTTCATACTTTTTTTTTTTTGCATTAATATGTCTGTGTAAAATCTGGTGCAGATGGATGGGAGAGTTTGTCTCTAAGCCCTTGTGAGCTATGATCCCTAATGCTGGAGTATTTCTTAGGCATGTTGGTGGGAACAGAAGCTGATCCTAAGTGAGGTCTGCGCATGCTCTGAGACAGCATGGTGTGAGCCGGTTCCCTTTTCTTTGGGGTTATGGTTGCCCATTTCTCTGTGTCCCGCACTATGTGGGTCAAAACTACTCAGTGGCCAGATCTCTTCCCACTGAGCAGAAAGAAGATGGTAACTGAAGCTGCACTCTTGATGGGGTGTGCAAACCTGTGGAGATGACTGGTTGCTGCAGACACAGGACTGGGCTGGAAAATCCTGTAATATAGTCAAAAGCATCATATCTAAAAGATGCAGTTGGAGGGCTCTTGTACCTCTGCTCTGCTGTCACTGCTCTTACCAGGGAGGCTTGTGGTTGCTGCTTGGGAACAAAATGTGTGATTGCTTAATGCTGCTCATTCTGCCATCAGAACAGAGTGGTCATCACCCCTGTAAAGGGTTACTGCATTTCCTATCAGTTATTGGGGTTGGAGCTGTGACAGCCCATCAATATAGTCATTGCTATGTATGTCTAGGGTCCAACTGCCTGCAATGCAAATGGTTGTGTTTAACCTGTTAAGCAGAGCCAAGCCAGGGTGGGTGAGCACTGGGGTTTATGGGCTAGAGCAGCGCCTGGGCACTGCACGGCTCAGCACCCACCATGGCTCTGCATGTTCTTAAAATAAAAACGTGGTTGAGCTTAAAACATAAGCGCTGTATTGGTGATGCTAAACCCACCCCCAGTCTCCACAGAGAGCTTTGAACATGGGCATGGTGGAGCAGCGATGGTCTCTGCATCCCCGGTGCAGGCAGGGGAGGTCGTCTCTCCCCCCAGGTGCAGGCAGGGGTGGTTGACCCTGAGTGACTCTCTGGGGGGATGAACGCACACCCATCCTTTGCTCATGAGGAGTGATCGAAGCACAGCCATTTGATTTCATAACCCAAGTAAACGCTCAGAAAGAAGAATCACTCCCTAATATTGTGGGGAAGGTATTTTGAGCCTTGGCTGCTTCGCCTGGGAAACGGTCTCTTCTGATTCAGCTTGTTCAAATCATCTTAACAGTTCTTAGCGAGAAAAAACCTTCTGTATCCTCAAGGCAAGTATATTTGGGCAAAGCAATAAGAGAGAGTTTAAGAGGTTTGGAGGTTACAGTGGGAAATAGCAGTTATTTCCAATAAGCAGTGTTAAATGAAGTGCTGCTGACAGTAGCCTGAGGCAGGTTCAAGAGTTTCAAGATTTGCAACTAAGAGATTAACCAAAATATTATTACAGGCAAGTTTGTATCTAAATCATTTAAAGTGCCTTTAGATGCTGTAATGTTTTTCGTCCTAAGTGCTCATAGTTTATCTGCAGCTTCCTCCTGGCTTTTGGGAACGAGCAATGAAAGGGCCCTTGATCTCAGCAAGTTTAAGACCTTCTGATGAAGGAATGAGGGCCCAGGGGATAGGCAGGTTCTCGTTTGATGGGAGGCTGCTTTAGCAGAGCTTCTATTTTATGTGGAGGAGAGATCCTGGCCCAAGTCCTCCCCCCTGTTCCCCATTGGATGCTCTGCTGTGTGGCCAGCTAACAGGTACAGTGCAGAGAGGATGCACCAAGCGGTGGGTTTTGCCAAAGCTCTGGGTGTAAAATGCCTCTGAAAGAACAGCAGCAGCATGGACCTGAGCTTGGAACAACCTGACCCTTAATTTGTAAAGGCCATATGATGCTCAGGAGAATAAGTGCTGTGTTTAGAGATGTAAAAAAGAATGGCTGTCTCTAGACACAGGTGAACACAAAAAATATTTGTCTCCTGCGTAGTGCCATCGATGCCAAGCCCACAGTCCAGCTGATGCTATCAGTTCCCTGTCATCTTGCAGGACTTCTCATGTGAACCTATTGCCCAGCGAACAGTGTTTTGAATGTGGGATGTTGAGTTCTTTCCTCTGTGCTGAGCTGACACTGGAAGGAAATTCAGTGTAGGGTTGGCAGCATGGGGTTACTGAAACAGAAATGATCTGCCATCAACAAGGATAGTCACTGGCACTAGGTCTTGGCTGCAGCCTGGATGAGGTAAATCTAAGTTTGATGCATGAGAAATCAACAGATTCAAGGGAAATTTTCTGCGAAAGAGGGGCAAGCTCCATGTGCTCAAAAAGAAAAGAGGGGAGAAGAGCAAAGATGTTTAGAGGGAGCTGTTCTAAACCTGGGGAGCAGCCTGGAGCCAGAAAAATGGACGTTGTTATCTGGGTGAGACTTCTGTGCTCCTTGTGCCAGCTCAAGTTAAGTGCAGTTGATTTCTGGAAGCTCTCCGAAGTCGGGATGTCAGTTTGCTTTGGCAGTTCCACATCCCTGTGGAGACAAGCTGGACACCCAGGGTGCTTGCAGGACTGAAACCAGAGCTGAAACCAGAGAAATGACTGGAGATCCGAAGAGGTTTCCAACTATGAGGGTTCAACATGCTGAAACCATCCTGGAGCAAGCTGGTGAGGGCCTGGCAGGGGCTGGGTGATGTGCCATCTCATGGGGATTTACTAAGACTCAGGTTTACCTGTGGGCAGATGGTATGAAATGCCTAGAATGCCCTTGGGTCTGGGAAACTAGTCCTTCTGTATGAGGCCAGCTTAAGCCATGCTCAAAATGTGAAATATAACTTTTTCCTCTTTTTCCTTGCTTGTTTCCAAGTTCTAAAGATGAATGGCACTTCTGTGTCATGCAATAAACCTGAGATTGCAAGTTTTTCTCCATGTGAACAAGGAAAAATGTCTTCAAGTGCCTTTGCAATGTTACGTTTTTTTAAAAGAAGGAAGAAATGTCCCTCTAGGGAATCAGATCTTCATGGTGACCTGATGACAGTGTAGCCTCCCCTGTCCAGCAAGTGTGTAAGATGGCATTTCAAAAGCAACATAAAGCAAATGAAAGTTAAATTTTGTTTTCTGTCTCGCATGTTGAGTGAGCTGGTGGCAGTAACTTGCTGTGCATGGACAGAGTGAGGTGGCAGTGTAACCTCACATCCCCCTCCAGCACTAATGGTTTTACCAGGGGTTGCCAAGGGATGTTGCAAGTATCAGATATGAGTTATAGCACCTCTGTGAGCTGAGGAAGGGTTGTTTTTTCTTGTTGTTTGTATAGTGGGGGAACTGCATCTCAGAGAGACTCTAGGCTGCCGTCAGCAGTCAGTTTTCCCTTTCAATAAAATGGAGGGACATCAGATGTGTTGTCAGAGTTTTTTCATGGTACTTGTGATGGATATCTGGATGCAGCTACCCCACAAACCCTCTTTAAATGTAATGGAGGATGCCAGGTAAGATGAAGGAAACAATGCTGAAATGCATTCCCATGTTGAGGTCCAACACCCTGTCCATATGCCTGCCCTACTCGTGGAGCTGAGGGTTTAAATGCAGTGAATAGCTGGAATAATCCAGTCCTTGAGGCCTTTGAGGAAAGTAGGGGAGTCCACCTGCCTTGTGCCATGCAGTGGGATGAACCCAATGTAAAGCGGAGCTTGGATCAGGCTTTTGATTTCACCTGGCACTGAACAAGTTCTGCATCATTGTTGCTGCTGCTATATTTATCAGGAGTCTTGTGACACCTGGTGTTTTCATTTCTCTCAGAGTCTGGTGATCTGATAGCATCCATCCTTCCCAAGTGAGCCTTTCTAGCCCTTGAAGAGGCAGAGAGGCACTTTAGCAAGTGAAGCCTGGGGCCCTAAAATACTTAATTTCTGCAAATACAAGGAGCCCAAGCTTATTATATCAAAATATTATGAAATTAGATGTAAAACTAACTATTTGGGAATCCTGTTTTATTGTTTTGGATTGCTTGGAACAGGAAGACGGAGCCTGGCACTGCCCCACAGAGATGCTTTGGTGCTGCTGGCAGCGCCCCTAGTTTGTGAGTACTGGAAGCATTGAAACTATTCCACAAGGGCAGGCAGGGATGCAGGGGCTCATCCTGGGTGAATCTATTGCAGCAAACCCCTCTGGGGTGCTGTAGTGATCCCAAGCAGGCACTGTGCACGTGGGACTTTCGGGTGCAGAGCAATGAGAGCAAAACAGGATGTGCAGAGCCATGCTTGGCCAGCTGGATGCATGCTGCTGGTACCATTGTTGGCTTTTACCAAAGGGAGCCTTGAGTATTTAAACCATGGTCTGCTGAGAGGGGTGGCCTGGGGAAAGGCAGGTCTTGCTCTCTCTGACATGTCTCATGAAGTCTGTGTCTTGCTCAATTTTGGCAAGAGAGATCTTGATTTATCATGTGCTTTTAAAAGTGGGAAATGTGAAACAGCTGCTACAGTTGTAAGCAAGCCAGGAATGGAGAGGAGGGCAAGGCCTGTGGGTGTTTTGCTTACAGACCTTGGCAAACAGGAGGCTTTCCTTTTTTTTATTTTAATTGGTATCAGGAAGATCTTGGAGACCTTGGAATCCCAAACACCAGTCAGCAGAGCTGGGTGGGTCTGAAAGGTGCCTCTGCACTGTGAAACCTTAACAGCGATGTTAAGTCAGCGAAGGGTCAAAGGAAACTGCAGAGCTTTGAGAGGGGTGTAGGAGGAGTTGGTGAAAAAGGAGAGAGGGAGACTTCTACACATCCTTGCCCAGACTTGTAAAGACTTAAAAATACCCAAAGCTCTACAGCCCACTGGTTTCAGGGAAGGGCATTGGAGGCATAGCTCATTCTGGTCCTTAGGCTGGAGTCTCCTGACACATCTCCCAACTACATGTGCTGCCTGGGGCAACTTGTGGTGCTGGATCATACTGGGACTGGCACCTCATAAGGGCAATTCACCTGACTGCACTTGGGGTGAGATTAACCACTCCTGTAAGGGCTGATTTTCTCAACTAAGCACAAAGACAGCTGAGGGTAACTCATGCAGACCTTGGTATCCCACTCAGATGCCCACAGCAGAGCAGGAAAGTCCCTCCTATAATATCTGCTAGAGACTTGACCTGGACAGAAAGCCTGAGAGAGGGGCTTGTCCAGCCTAGGCTCTCCTTTCTGGCCACTGGCATCAAATGCTTTGGAGGAAGATGTAGGAAGCCTCCTATGATCTGCCTGGAAGGGAGGCATGTCCCAGTTAGGATACAGTAGGTTTTATGCTTGCATTAGATGAGTTTTCAAATAATTTATCAGTGTATGTTCTCATCCTTCATATACTGATGGAGTTGTTTTTGTGGCTTTAATGCTCTCCTGACTTCAATAACATCTTCTGTGAGTGCATTTCTAAGGTTAATTATGCATTAAGTTTACATAAGGCTTTTCCTTTCTTAATCAGTTCTAAACCTGCTGCTTTCAGATGTGCTGAATGCACTGACACTCAGGTGCTATTGGGGGGGCTTCCAGGAGTATCATACCCATCTTTCTACCCTGCCAGTTCTTTTGTACACCTTGGTATGTCTCCTTTATTTGACACCTTACTAAATAAGAACTCCTGAGACTTCTGGCTTTTCTCCTGTACAGGCTTCTCTGATGTGTGCTGATGTAACATAACACCATAAAGGAAGGTGTGTTCACTGGTGTGATTAAGATATGTTGTAGTCAGCTCACTTTCCTTCCCTCTGGGCTGAAGAAGAATCTGCTGTCCTTTTCTCTTCTGGTGAAGAGCCTGCTTGGGAGCTGCTGGGAGGTTTTTTCTTGAACAGACTCATTCTTTCCCATGTGGCCTTTGAGTGTAAGAAAGCAGGTAGAAAGCATGCCTTGCAGTTGATGGTGTTTCTGTCTTTCGGAGATACCTCTATTTCTCTTCTTTCTCTTTGCTTTCCTCTGGGTTTTCTCCTTGATTTCTTAGCAATCTCTTTTGAGCTGGGTGAGCTTTCCTTCTCTGAAGTCTAAGACCTTGAAAGTAAGGAAGAGGAAGTAAGGAAGTAGAAGCAAGTTGGATAGCATAGTTCTTTCTTCAAGGCAAGTATTTCTGTTTGCAAAGTAACTTGGCAGTCTTGTGTATTTTGGGTTTAGGCATCCTGGTGTATAAGCCAAAGCTAACAGATATTAATTAGTTGGAGGACTGGAACTGCAATGAGGACAGTCACTCACATAGGTTGGCATTTTTATTTTAATTGTAAGTAATTAAAGAAAAAAGGGTGTTGAAAAAGTCAATGTTAAAAGATGTTATATAAGTAACACATCCTGGGTGAGAGTTAGAGAGGAAGTCAAGGGAAGGAATAACAGCCAGGTTGCTGGTGCAGTGATGCTGTGATGCCTGGCTATGGAGGGATATTATCCCTGTAGCAGGGAAAAAGGAATAAAGGAGAAATGTGGTTTTAAAATCATGGCAGAGGAGAAGGACAGTGAGTTGGAAGAGCTTTGCCAGCATATTTAGAAATGCACAGGGGAGTCGTGTCTTTGGAGGATCCCAAAAAGCTGGTCCAAGAGACAGTGATGGTAGGACTTGAGTCTGCAATGTAGGCTCTGGGTTGGAGAAATAGTGCAAGGTCCTGAGTGTACAGCCTACTGTTTGATGGGGATCCTGTAAAACACCTCCCACCCCATGACCCTGCTGAGCTCCTTCAGGAGGAGGTTTGTGTGGAGGAGAAGCTCTGTGTGAAGTCTGTTCGGCTAGGTTAAATGCTGGCATGTGTAACCTAGGAGGCAGGGATGCTTGGAGACCAAGGGCTAAAACCACGGATGAATCTATGGAGTGGCTTGAAGCAGAGCCATACCTTTGGGTTGTGGTCCCAGGAGTGTGTATGTGTGTGATGGGAGGAGGAAGAAAACAGTCAGCTCCTGGGTTTGAGATATCTGGCAAGGGTATGCTGGAGCAGGGAGTGATGTTACCTGTCCTGTTAGCCATAGCAAGTCCCAGTGGGGTCTGCAGTTGAATTTCTCTGACCCCGCTGTTGGTGAAACAAAGCCATGGTTATCTCAGGGGTGGCTGTCTCCAGCCTCAAGAAAAAAAAACCAACCCTGGAAATCACAGCCTGCCCACGGGAGGTGGGGAAGTCATGCAGTGAGGAAAAGCTGCAGTGCTGAGCACTTCCCATTGCATGTGGGCTCTGTGGCCCACAGCTCACCTGCTCCCTGCACCCCTGCTGCCACTGGCCAAGCCAGGCTTGGCAAAACAGGTTTCCCATGGAGGTCTTATGGTCAGGGTCTGGCCAACCTGTGCTGCTGAGTACCCACCCAAAATTCATCTCAGAGCAGGTTGAGCTACCCCAGGGGTTTGCATGATGGAGATTGTAGCTTTTATCTGACATGCTAGCCTCGTGGGGAAGCTGGATGTGCCAAATAGTGCTGGCTACCACAGTCATTTATGGGATTTTAACCATTTGTTTCCCTTCTTAAAGACCCAGCTGACTGTAATGATGGCCAAGTCCTTCCTCTTTTCTGGGTCGTCTATGGTGAAGAAGACCGTGGGTGGGGAATGCAAATCAAAGATAAACAATGTGCTTTGCCATCTTTTTTTTAAGAAGCTTAATATATTAGCTAACCATGTGTAAAACCAATCTTGATATGCAAACCAAAAAGTAGTGTCCCCCCTGGCATCAGCTGCTTTGAGTTTCCCCATTAACCTCTCCAGAGCAAAAAACCTTCCTAAACAGCCATTTTGGAGCGTGCAAAATTGACTTTGTATTCGGCAGTGGAAGAAGATGGCGGCGCAGAGCCGCAGGCACCTCTTCTGCTCCCTTGTCCTTTTCTTGAGAGATCCTCTCCCCCTGTGTGTGTCTCTGATGGAGGACGGGTGGCTCCAGCACTGGGGCTGCTGCTGCACCAGGTGCCAGCAGGTTGGTCTCACCACCTGGGCACGCAGGTCCCTCCCAGTGCCTTCTAGTGAGCAAAAACAATAAGAAACAAATTTACGGTGGCCCCTCCTCGGGTAATTTCCACAGTGCAAAGACCCCCTGCCTCCCATCCCCTTCATGTGCATCTTCTCTTAATTAATTAATACTGCATTCATCACTGCTTAATTCCCGTTTCCGTAGCACCCGAGAAGGGGGGCTGCTGGCAAAGGCGGGTGCTGAGACAGTCTAGATCTGCTGTCTTAGTGGAGGAGCTTAATTAGCCCCTGTGACAATATGGGATCATTTCCTGCAGCCCTGTAATGGGTGTTTTCAAACTGGCTTCTCATGCCCAGCAAAAGCAGCCCCATGTCCCCATGCTGGTCCCTGTGCAGCTGGGTTGTGTGTGCTTGTAGGGAAAGGTGGTCTGCTGCAACAGATGCCAGGACTTAAAAAAATCAGATTGGTGGTTTTGTTTTGAGCTTGGTGAGGGACAGGAGACAGAGCAGCTGGGTTTGGTCTGTTATGGGGTCTCGCTGCTGGAGACAGGCAGGCTGGATGCTGGGACTAATCTGCATTGGGTTGTAAAGGGTCCAGTACACCCCCCTCTGCTCATAGCTGTCGCTATCAGTGTTGCAGTGCTCCTGGTCTCCTTTTCTTTCCTTTTTTTTTAACCTTAAATACAACCTGTTGGCACTTGTGGTGCCTCCACTGCTGAAATCCTCTGTGCTACGATATGCTGCAGCCCTGATGGGAACCATGGCTGGAGAGCCAGCCAGGGTGGCCATGTAGTGATGTTGGGGCAAAACAGCAAAAAAACCCAACAAACTTTGTCATCCTGCTTTTTAGGAGGAGAATACAGCTTCTTAAGGACTGTCTGGAAAGAAAGCTGATGTACTTGTCAGCATCGGTTTTGTGGTGTGCATTGGAGTTTAGATGGATGCCTTTTTTTTTTTTAAGGTTTTTATCTACCCATCTTTGAACTCTTCTCCCCTCTACAAAAACCCCAAGGAGAAGGAAACCCCATGTGCTCCCACAGCTTGTTTCTCCGCGGGGTGGTGATGGCAGGTATGTGTGCTGGTGCCCATGCAGATCCCATCTGCCCTGGCACTGTGTTTAAGATAAGATGGAGACACCCAGAGAGTGTGTGTGAGGAGGGAAGGGGAGATGGGGAAGACGGAGTGGGAACAAAAGCAGCAGATCCACTGCGGTGCCGGGCTGCTTGCCAAGAGCGGCTGCGGCACGCAGCCCCGGTTGGGATGGCGGTTCCCCCCCCAGCCGACATGGCTGGTGATGCTCCCTCCCGCCCCTGCCCTCTCCTCCCCGGCGCAGGGTGCCGGTGGGCCAGGGCGTGAAGGCGGCTCTCGGCTGGGATGTGGGATGCCATCTCACCCACACCCTTCCCACCGCTAGACAGGACCGTGACATCGGCGCTCTGGCAGCCTGACGCGCGCCTGTCCCGTGTGACTCGCATACGCAATGCAGCCATGCTTAACGAGTGTGAGTAATTATGCCAGGCGGAGGGTTGGGGTGTGGGGGGCAGTTGGGGTTGGGTGTGCGGGGTTTATTTCCTTGATTTTCTTTTTTAATTTCCATTTCTCATCTCTTCCCCCACCCCTTTCCCCCCCTGCCCAGCCTGCAGCATTGAAACTTGGCCACCTCCTTGGCGGTGGCTTCAGGAGGGCAGGGGATGAGGAGGTCAGTTGGCACAGCAACTGTTGTTCGGGGACAAAAGGAGGCTTTTTTGCAGCGACAGTAGCAGCTGCCAGCCAGAATAGCAAATCCATGCGACTTGGCATCACTCCAGCTTCCTTGAGGGTTGCAGAGGGATAGTATGTTGGAGGGTAAGACTAGCTAATTAATCTTCCGGCAGGGAACAATGTAATATCAGACAATTACAAAGACAGAATGAAATTACTATAGTGGGAAGGCTGGCATACAAATTTCTCAAAGGGTCCATCCCTCAGCCCACTGCCGTGTTACTTTGTGTGGGAAAAGCGCCGACCGTACATGCGCTTTTCTCCTGTGTGTGTGGTTTTTTGTATAAGTTGAATTATGTGTTTGGAGGAGGGGCGGGGGGATGCGGGCTCAATTGCAGGATAAGCTTTTTGAGGAGCAAAAAGGAGAAAGAAGAGTGATTCCAAGCAGAGATGTTCCCTGTCAACTAGCTGTGCTGAGAGGGCAGACCTGGTGCATTGCTGATGCTACGGGCTCACAGGGTTGGCATTATTTTTCCTGGCTATTTTTAGTGATTGTACTGTGATGCCTGATAGCTACAGTTTTTGGGAGGAGGATCTGACTGCTGGGCAGAGAGGGAGTGATTTCCTTCAGCCTTTCTGCATGGAGAAGCCCTCAAAGAGCTTTGGAGCTTCTGAAAGTTATTGGGGAAACACACCTACCAGCTCAGCAGTAGTAATTGCCAGTAATTAGCTGTAAAAACTGCTACCTACAGTTGGGATGCTGTGATGAATAGGGCAGTGCAGGCTCCCTGTCTATTTGCAGTGGGAAAAGAATTAGAAAAGTATCATTTATCCTGGAGCACAGGAAAGCATCAGAGGGAGATCAGCCTGTGCAGAATTAGCATAGGGAACCCCTCCTCCTCCTCCTCCTTGCCAGGCGTTAGGGATAAGCTAATGACTCTCCTCCTTCTGCATCTCCCGCCCAGGATGAAACTTAATGCAGTGAGATCTCTAGAACTGTCATTAAAAAACAACATGAAAACAGTATCAGTCAAATTCTCTTTGCAATTTTGCATGTGTACATCTGTGTGCGAGGCCCGTGGAGACGTGGCCAGGAGGCGCTTCGAGCCAGGAGAGGATTTGGAGCAACTCCAGCTTGGTTGCTCTTTCTCCTAAGGAATTTGAGTAGGTTTTTGTTTGGTGCCTACATAGATCAGATGGTGCAGAGATGATGATTAAAAACCACTGCAAGCCCCTCCTGCCTGCCTTGGTGGCTATGCTGGACTGCCAGTTGTCACTGAAGCTATTGCAAAACTTAGGCTGAATATGCGGGTTTTTGTAAGGGGGTAGCAATGCCAAGTGTTGGATTGGCAGGCTGGGGCCCCTTTTCCAAGCTGCAGATTAGGAGGAGTTGCACACAACCTAGTCCTCTTCCAGCACCCTGAAAACCATCCTGGTGGGTGCTCATTCATGGGTATTTGTCTGAATATTTCTCAGGGATGGCTAGGTATCAGAAATGTTTCCCATCGGGTTTCATTAGGGATGAAAGTCCCATCTCAGGTTCCCATCAGAAGTCCCTTGGTGTGGTGTATATTGATGTGTGTAGCTCCTTGTCTGGCTGCATATACTAGCTCCGCCCCAGCCCAGGCTCCTTGCGCCAGCTCCAAAGCCTTCTGCTTGATCTTGAGAGACCAAAAAATTCCCTGCACGGCCAAAAGAGATGGATCCCAAAAGCCAAGCCTCTGGTCTCACCATCCGCTGTACCCACCTTGTGTTTGCTCTGAGGGTCCCCCAGCACTTGGGTAAACAGTGATGTTCCTTCCCTGGATGTAGAAAGTGTCCCCTTCCTCCAGAAGAGGCTGAGCTCAGCCTAGATGTGCCCTCAGTTTCTGTCCTCATCCACCAACCTGCAGCCAACCAGGCCTCTGGGGCCTGACATTTTGGGGGAAACTTTCAAGCTCAGCCTAGCTTGTGCATCTGCAGAAACAGGTCTTGGAGGTTTCCCATCCAGGAAGTGATGGATCTAGTTATGGATGCTGATGAGCAAGAGAGGATGAAGAAACTGAAATTAACCCAATCGTTTAATAAACAGCAATTCAGTTGGACTCAGGCTTGAGTATTGGTCCTAATTAGAAATGAAGTTCAGTCTCTGTTCTAGACTGTGTCTGAAGTCCGGCAAAGGATGGACTCTCCCTGCTCAGGTCTCCTGTTCAGGCCCAATGCTGCTCTTGGCTCTGTATAAGTCAGTGCCAACCTGGCAGCACTGCTGCTGCATGGAAGTGGAAGAGACAATCTGACTCATTTCATATTCGATGATTGACACCAGAGTTGTTTCTGTAAATTAATGAGTACATCTTCTTGACTATGCTTCAAAGTTTTCACTTGATGAATCTTTTATGGAATTCTCTTTACACTAGAAAAAAATTGTAGTACTGAAATTTTACCTTTAAAACTATACAATAAAAACCAAAACCCCCAACCTTTCACAATCAGTTGACCCAATGAAAGTTGCCTGTTGGGTCCTTCTCATGTTCACACTGTGGGGCTGAATTTGCCCATGAAGGTAGGTATATCCAAATATGTGTGCGTGCTAAAGGGCTAATAATAGTCTGGGCACTCTTTGACCTGAAGACATGAGCCTTGATGCTGCGGAAATTCCCTCCTTGCAACAGGGTGTGTCTCTCCTTGAGCCCTGCTAAGCCTCTCCCAGTCAACCGCTGGAGTTAGGAAATTTAATTTGTAATAAATCTGCATTACAGTACAAGTAAATCTGCTTCAGTGGCTATAAAAATTAATTCCTTATCCTAAACATTATTATATAGCTTTCAAAATGAATTGACTGTGGTTGGTAGTCTACTACGTGCCATTATTGGTAATTAGTGTAACAAAATAACATTGCTGTAATATTTCCTGTCTACCCCTCCCCAGTTGGGAGCCATTTCCTATTACGGAATCAGAATTGCAAATGCAATGCTTGTGTGCAAACTGCCAGCTTTGATTTTTTTTTTAATATTTTGTGTGTGTTGGAAATCGATCTGTTCCTTTCTGTGTCTTGGTCTGTGATTTTTCAGAAGCAAATGCTCCCGGAAAAAGCTTTGGAGTGGCACAGGGCACCTGATGCTGGAGGGTGCTGATGGCTACCTGGAGGTGCCCAGTGCTATTAGATCTCCTTTGAGCTTTATCTTGTGCGCAGTTGCTGCTGAGAACGCTTACCATCTCCCAGGATCTGGCCTTTGTGCCACATCTTGCAGACAATGTGCATCTCAAGAGGTTTCTGCAGTGACCCACCATACCCCTGTTATCTTCATCCAGAAGCTTGGCTTGCCCTAGAAAACATGACTGATCTGCCCCTGGAGCTGCTTGGGCAGCAATGAGTCTGCCAAAAGGTGGAGGGAAGCAGATAATAAAGGACTAAGCTGGGGCAGCGATTTCTGGGCAGCTGAAGGTGTATTTACTAGAAATATGCACACACACATGTAAGGCTGAAAGGACCTGAGAAACTTTCCTAGGCTTTTGTAACTGGACAAAGCAAGTTTCCACACCTCAGTGTTGGCTTGACTAAGAAACCTGAATGGGATTAAAAGGGGGATGGAAACACAGGAGTAACAAGTCAGTTTAGTTTATATGCTTCGCCACTGTGTGTGAGACAGGAGGACACCACTGGGCAGCGTTGTTCCACAGCCCTCTTTTCAACTTGTCTGATGCCACCCTGCATCGGGCTGCCCAAGTGTCCTGGCATAATCTCTCAGGAATACCCATACTAAACACTTCAATGATGCTGACCAAAACAACTACTGGCATTTTATTTGTGGAGTTTCCCACTGGATTATTTTTTTTATCATCGTAAGTCCTTCTTTTTTTTTTCTCCTTCCAGAATTTGCAGCCTTCGCTGTTGCCTTTTGAACTATTCTTCTGCAGCCATAAAGGTTAGAAACTTGATTCTTGGGGAATGAAAGTTCAGATTCTCCTGTAATTTTCCAACTCTGGGATCACTTTTATATGAAATACCCAATTTAATACTTAACAGCTCTGTAACAAGAACCCAGGACCAGAGAAATGGGAAGCCGGGAGGAAGCCTGATTTTTCATGCTATCCCCAGCATGGAATTATTTCTTGAGTTTTGATGACATGACAGCTTCAGAGGTCTGGATATATGCCCTGGACTCATTCACCCCATATATCACAGAGCTGGAAAATGCAGAAACCAAGCAGTAAAACTGAAGGGGAGATATGTTTGCCACCCTGGAAAACATTCAAGATTTAGATACAGTAATAATAATATCAGTACCATTCCTGGCCTGGATGGGGATGGTAAATCGTAATTCCAAATTTCAGAGAGTTACAAAGTGAACAGGCTGTGCCAGCTGAAACCTTCGATTTGGTCCAAGTTGGTTTTGGTAGCTGAGCCTGGGGTTTTGTGTTTCGGCTGGAGTTGTACAAATGCAATTAGCTCTTAAGCTTGAGGATACAAATTCACTCCAAGCTAGGGGAGGAAAATAAATTGCATGTAGAAGGTGATATAATCATGACTTCAGGATTTTCTCCAACTTTTTTTTTTCTTAAGTCAAAGGGTATTGAAGTGATTCAAAACAGGATTTCACTAGGAATGAACTGATATTTTTTTCCCAGTGGAAAACCCCACAGTGATATCAGTAGGGCCACTGCAGTACTTCGAAGCCTCTGTCCCCATTGCTCTTGTGGGATGAGAGCAGTGCTTTGGGTGTTGTTGGTACTGGCCGGGAAAAATAGGATATTTTCTTCTTTTTAGTTTCCTTATTGAAAGGTTGGTATCTCAGGAGTTTGTCTGGAATTAAATGTTTTTAACCCTTTGACCAATTCCTCCTGTCCTCTTGCTTTTGAAAAAAGGGACTTTTCTGTGATGCCAAACATATTGTTCTAACTAGTTTTTTTTATTTGCTGCCCTTCTCGTGTCACTGGCGGTCAAGTTTCTGAAGTCTTTGTGTATACACTTAAAAATGCTCAGATTTTTCACCAAAGTGGAAAGTATCTGTTTTTCTTCATATGTATATTTCTGCATTTCTTCTCAGTTCTCTTCCTCCCAAACCTCTCCTGCACCACTGCTGCACAGGATAGTTCAGCTGTTTCAAAGGACCCCATCAAAGTTATTTCAGTTTCATTCTTGGTGTAAGCCCAGAATTTCTTGTATCTTTTTAATGAACCATATAATTCCAGAGGAGAAGAATTAAGAAAACAAAAACTGTAGCAAATCAGTATGGTGAACGAGTCCTTACTAAAGCTAGGCAGAAATCAAATCTCTTGTTTGCATGAAAAACTCTGCAACTCCTGCTTTCTCAAATGAAACCAGTCTCAAAGACCAAACAAAAAAATCTGAAAAAGTGTTTTGGGTCAAATTAAATATTTAGTTTCAATAAAATCTAAGTATTTCAAATGTATTTCTTTGTTCATTAAATATTTTATGAGATAAGCCTAAAATTAAACATAAAGTTGTTTCTCAGTGGGGAAAAAACAGAGGTTGTTTTGTGTTTTTTAAAGAAAAAATAAATCAGTCTGATAAAAGTGTTTTTTTTCTTTTCCCAGCATAAATTTTTCCTCACACTGTGAGAATTTCTGTATAATGTTGTGCTGCAGCAGTCTTTTCAGAAAGATGGTGCCTCTCTGGGTACTGGATCTCCTGATGCTCCAGGAACAAAGATGAGCTCTTTCTGCTGCAATGTAGTTTGGAGAAATATATCTTCTATATTATCTTTTTTTTCCTTGTATGGTCCTGCTGTAATAGATCTTGGTAGATAGATAAAACCAAGATGTGATGATCACTGTGGCATCTCCTAGCATCTGTGTGAAGGACCTGTGGTTGTAACTGGCTCTTTGAGGTTTTCACTTACTGCTTAGAAGGTTGAGTACAACTCACTTAAGGAACAGTGGCATGTGTGGCACAAAACTTCTGTTCTTTTTGTGCGTACATAGAAAGAGAGACTTCTTATGAACTCTGAAACACAACAAGGTGTGGTTGGAGCGTAACATCAGAATTTGTGTATGCTTCCAAGGGAAAGCTCTACTGCCTGGCCTGGGTTTATATATGTATAGATTTGTTTGCTTGAACATTTACAACGAGGAGGTTGTGCTTTATTATCATCATTACGTAGACTCCTTCCTAAAATCGCGTTCATCTGCGGCACAATTCCTGATCTCGTCTAGATTTTCACTGTGGCAACCAAAAGGCTTGGCTTTTTTGGAGTAATAATAATGGGGAAATGCAACAAAATGCAGGACAAGCATGACACAGATCAGTTCCCTTTAATGTGGGTCATTTATGCATGTGCTTCTCTGGTGGTATTTCTCCTCTGATGTTTGGCATATGTGCTTTCTTTGACCCTAAATCACTTTGCAGTAAGTTTCCACTTCTGCTAGGAGATTTGTGGAGGGAAAACAGCTATGCTTAACCTTTCATATTCTATGTCAGCTTTCTGACAATATAAATAGTTTCCTGATCACTAGTAAGAGTTTTACACTGGCAAAAATAATCCTGTTTCTATCAGTTATGTATCCTCAAGCTTTTCTTGCTGTTTTCCCCCTGTAATTACTGAAATGGATGCAGATATCCCAGAGAGTCAGCAAGGATAGGAGTCTATGAAACTACTCCCATTGCAAAGCTGAGCCTAATTGCAACAGGCATATGTGATCCAGGAAGAAAAATAAGGTTATTGCAGACCCATGGCTCACAAGCAATCCAGCTTCTGCTGCAGCTGCATTGGTGTTAACAGCAATTTCAACTGGCAATTTCAGATTTGGGGGGGGGGGGGGGGGGGAGAGTCAGGTTTAATTTCTGCACCTGTTTAAGCTAACCGGCACCTTCAGACAGGACACTTTGCATAATGCTGCCTTTGCTCGCCATGTAGAAGGGAGCAAGACATGCGTGTGCTCTCCTCTGCTCAACAGCATGGTGTGAGCAACCAAAGGGAAGCGATTTCCCAGTATTTTTTTCTGATGCTGAGCAACCCGTCATTGCCTTGGGCTGTTGCAGCGCAGATAGCAGCACTGCCGGAAGGAGGGCAGGAGCAATACCAACAATTTACTATCCTGCTGCAAGGATGCTACAACAAGGCCCATAAATGGCCCCATAAAGGGAATCTGGGTGGGAGCTGGGAATACCCTGACAAACACAATTCTCCCTTAATTTAATAGAATGGTCCATTCAGCAGAGGATATATTGTAAAGCTCTCTCAGGTTGGATGGCCTCCTATTGTGTCTGGCCTTTGAAGTGCTGATTAGCTGGGCTGGGAACACGCTGATAAAAAGTTAATTTCTATTTGCTGTTGGTTTGTAATTGGATGAACACGAAAGCAATTAAATATTAAAACATACAAACAAATAACGAAGTCACTGTAATTAGCCAAAGTTTGATCACTGTCATATTTATTTAGGAGGAGATGATATGTCTCAGCAGGTGACATTTTAAATACCCTTGGCTGCTTTGGTGTTGTCTTCAGAGAATGCTGAATAATGTACGGAGGATTTAATTAAACCCCATTGTAAATCAGCTGTGATGACAGGGAAGTGACAGCCACATGTTGAAAAGAGAATTAGGCCACAGGAAGAGAGATTAATTAACTGTTTTCTACAGAGTTCAACCTAGGTGTTGCACAGGGAGTTTGTCCAAGGAGGAGAACTTGATTTTTCCGTGGTTCCACCTGAGGTCGGAGCCTGGTGTGGAGAAGGATGCTCTGCACCGAGAGATGACGTAGCCCCTTGAAGGGGTGGCTGTGATCTTTCGTACATCTTGAGAGGGGGAAACTGAGGCACGTGGTGATGCAGCCAGCAGCAGTGGGTGCTGCCGGGTGGCTCTTGTCGCCCAGCACCTTTGCAGTCCCTGGGCAGGACAGTGCCAGTGGCTCCCTTGGCACAGAAAAGATCCTCTGTGGTGAATCGCAGGGATCCTGAAAAATCCTGAAAAGCTTCTTTAAGCCTTGAAGTAGGAGGGGAAGGGAAGCTCATGGGTGTTTGCTCAGCTTTGGCTATGTGAGAAAACCCTGAACTTTATCAGCCAGAGTTATCCAAGCTCCCTGGTTGATGCTTTTGCAGGTCATGCTTTCTTGAGGGCTCTCTGCCACTAGCCAAACCTAGTGAATATCAGCATGTTAGTAATGATACAAAATAAAGTCAACCAGTCGGGTGGGAGTCTCCTGAATCCAATTTGGTAAGTTTTATGTTACTGTTTCTAGATAGCCCTTGCCTTCGGCAGCTCCTCCCTACTGCTTGGTAGACGCGTTTCAGCTGGGCGTGCATGGTGATAAAAGCTTCCTGTGCCCAGGAAAGTATGGGAGGAAGGTGTTAGTGTATCTGAGAAGGGACAGGGTTGGGAGCTGAGCTGTTCAGGTGGGGAGGGATGGGGAAGCACAGGCAGAAATCATGAAGGAGCCTTCAAAACCTTCTGTGACTCTGCTGGGGAAGAGTCAGGAAAATGGGGACAGTGGTGTGAGATAGAAATGAGAGCACAGGGATGAGGAAATGAGAGGAACTTGAAATGGCAAGGCAGCGGGGAGGGGGTGGTATGTGTGGCTGATCAGCAGCATTCACATTTGAAGATTATTAAGCCTGTTGTGTAATACTTTTAACTAATTTGCCCTTTTCTAAAGGCACTCTTGTCTTCCATGTTCATGGGCTGCAGGGAGAGGAGGTAGTTCGTCTCTTGTGCAAGGCAAGACCTGATTGCTGGCCAGGCCTGGAAAAGCATTTTATCTAAAGCACCTACAAGGAGCTTGTTAGGGGTGGATCCAGCACCGGTTGCCACCTAGAAGAAGGTACTAGACCACACCAGGCTTTTCTTCTTTTCCTTTCCTATTGAGAGACAATATTTCCAGTGTTATGTGAGAAAGAAGACACGTCCTCAGCTGCCAGCAAGGGACAGTTTTTGTCCATGCTTAAACACTCAAGGGAAAAAAAGAAAATTAGTCTAAATGTAATGATACAGGACTGAAGAACCTCAAATCAGCAAACTCAACTGAAAACCTGCAGACAGTCACCCTGCTAGGTTTACTGCTGATGTGGTTCATGCTGGGGATGTGGTTAAGAGCCTTGCAGACTCAAGCTGTAAGATGGAAGTTTAAAACCAGAAATAGGCTGGGCGGTGGGGCTAATGGGGGCTAATCAGAAAGGGCCTTACAAGGCGAATGCAAGGCATGTGACCGGGGTTACAGGATGCTGCTGCACTTCAGGAAGGCACAGGGTAATTTGGTCTCTTATTGAACCATCCCATGCATCTCCCTCGGCAGAGCCACCACTGAGCACCAGGGGCTTGGGGTGAGGATGACCCTGGATGGCTTGGTGTGGGCAGGTCAGCACAGAAGAGGCATCAGTCCTTCCTGCGCAGGTAAGGCGCTGTCTCACCTGGGATCACAGCATGTGGGTGAAGCTTTCGCTGCTAGAGATGAGGATTTGCACGTATGGCTTTGCATTTCAAAGCCTCATTCTCCCTCTCTTACCAATGAAAACTGAGAGTAATTGTACCCATTGCAGGAAAAAAATTCTTCTTATTCCCAGAGGTGTAAATTAATTGATTCAGCCCAGGAAAAAGACCTGGGCACTGTTACAGCCAGCTCCCTGAAGGCATCTCCTTCGTGTACGGGTCTGATCAAAAATGCAAATAAGATCTTAGGAGGAATAAGGGTTGGGAAAGGATGGAAAGTAATAAGGAAATATAATATTGTCATGATGCAAATGAGTAGTGCTTCCTTCTCTGAATACAACACAAAATAATGATTTCTGCTCCCCCAAAATGGTCTTGCAATTCTGCTGAGTGTGCAGAGCAGAATGAAAATAGTGATTGGGGGCTGGAAAGCCCCCCTGTCAGGGCAGAATGAATGGCTGGTTTTGCAGAGCGCTGGGCTGACATGATGCACCAGCCTCAGAGGAGAGAAGTTGAAGCCCTACCTCTACCAAAAAGGCTGTGGTGATGTGAAGCAGCTAACTCTGAGCTCCACACTCATGGGCAGCTGCTGACTGTGAGCTCTTCCTCTTCTGGGTGGCTGTGGAGACTACAGCCTGGTGTCAGGGCTGCATGGGGAGCGGTAGGTATCAAGAAGGGTTTTATCCTTTCCCTGTCCTGATCCATGATTTGCTGATTGTGTTTTGGGTGTCTCTCCCTCCTGCTGAAGCTTCAGAGAGAGCTGCTGTGACAGACCACACTTGTGTGCATCCTGGCACTGCTCTCTTGAGCTGGAGTTGGTGTAACTGCTCACATGGGCCAGGTTGTGCTGCCTGCTGGATTTGGGGGTGGGAGGGTGTTTTTTCCCTGTACCAGTTGGGCAGGGAATATAGATGGGGGTTTTGCTGTCTTCCATGGTGCTGTATTTATGGGTTCCTTTGAATCAACAGGGACTACTATTCTTTGGTGGTAGGGTCCCAGTGTGTGTGTGATGCTCTTCCTCTCTCCTCCTTTGGCATGTTTTTGCCATGATTTCTGGTCTTCTAATGTAAGTCTTCGGCTCACCAAAGGTGTATGAGGAAGTGTTTTGTGGTGGATTGTGTTGTGAGAGAGATGATTTTTGGGATGATCCATAGTAAGCCTGTAATTCTAGCTGGTCCAGACTTGTGTCATTGAAGCAGTTATTTAGGCTATCTGTGTAATCTGTGGTGAGAGATGGCAATCTTGGAGGGAAGTATCCCGGAGGGCTGTCTATTTGGAGACAATAAGAGCCTGGATGCCTGCAGCAGAATTCCTGGATAAGATGCTAAATGCAGAGAAACTTCACTTCAAATTAACCCCGGCACTGCTGGGTTTCCAGCTGCTATGGCAGACAGGACTGGGCACAACTTGGAAAGCTGTGGGCTTATAGCTGAATGTGGAGGCTGTTGGAGTGGTGCTCTAAACACTGAAAGCTCTGACTTGCAAACCTTTGAGAAATGGGTCCTTTTTGCATCTCAAATTAAGCACCCAACCATACGGTACCCTTCTGATTTTAATTTGGCCGTGCCTCAGTTCCCCATCTGTACAAGAATAATTCTACCCTTCCTTGCAAGGCTGCTGTAAGGCAAATTAATGTTTGCAAACCACTCAGATACTATGATAATAAATGCTGTGAAAGCCCAGGAGAAAATTAATAGCTCATTATTTAGACTAAGACTTCAATAGCATGCCATACACAGGACACAGGGCTAGGTACTGAATGATGAGAATAAAGAAAAATATTGAATAGCTGCTCATTAAGAGAGTACTATCCATCTGGTGTATGAAAGGGGGCATTTTCCTGCAGGAAAAAGTGGTCCATGATAATATGATTACAATGTGTGTTGCGATGCATCTGTGCAAGGAGACTGGGCTTGGGTTATGTGTGCAGTCCAGATTCTGGCATTTTTTAAGTGCTTGACTGCAACCTGACTGCTCATTTGAGACTAGGGTTGGCTTTAATATATAGCAAAGAGATAAAAATGCCAGTAGATGGCACTCAAGAATATGGAGCATCATTCCCGGGTGTGTGAGACCAATAAAATGTGTTGTTGTGTATCACAAATGGCTTCCTCTGTGCAGCTCTTTATATTGGCTCTTTTTTCTACCTTTTTCTGGCCTGGAAGTTAGGTACAGAGCAAAGGAAAAATGAGTGTGAAGCAGCAGATATTGTTAGGTGGTCTGTGTGCTCTCCTCTGATCTCAGTTTTGTTTCTACCCTTTGGGTTTAAATTACTTAGCAGTCTAGAAATCCTGGGCCGTGCTCTCCTCAGCTGACCCTTTTTTATGCTTTGCTTACAGCTTGGCTGCAAAATGAGATGAGAACTTAATTTGAAAGCTGAAGTTAATTGACCTAAATAAACTAAGAGCCTTCTGTTGGTTTTATGATAAAAAAAAACCCTGCATAACCCTAGTTCTCCTCCTTAAACATACTACAGAGCAGAATAGTTTTCCTGGTGCATTTTCAAGCTGCGGCTGTTTACTAACAGTCGTTTGTGGTATAGTATTGTCTAGAGAGCCCTAGATCGGAAAGCCATTGTGCTCAGCGCTGGTGTGCAGAGATGGGGAGGCAGCACCAACTTGGAGCAGGTTGGATTGACTAGAAAAAATGGACCAGGATAGCAAATTAAAATTGGGAAAGGGTCTGGCCACAGACCCCCTGGGCTGTGTAGAAAGCAAGCCCTAAAGCTGCAGGAAGGTTTCTTCATGTCTGTTTTGATGCTGGAGTTGACCACGGAGCAGAGCCTTTTGCAGCCAGATTTCCTCACTCAATGTTCCGTGTTGCAGGATTGACAAAGACAGTTTCAAGCAGGGCTGTCCCAGAAGTGAGGGATGCCTTGTCTGGAGGAGACCCATTGCTAGCTGGGGCAGGTGTTGGAAAAGCATCTAGTTTTGCAAATGCAGCCTAAGCCTGACCTTTAAGGTTTGTGATAACCTTTCTGATCTGTGATACCATTTCTCTGCTGAGAGTGCAACCTCGGACTGCTGCCTCCTCCGCTTGCCACAGCTGCTGCCCAACTCTCCCATTATGTCTCGCCAGCATACTGACTGAGCTGTGTGTTGAGAAAATCAGTCCTGGTATTACTACACAACTCTAATTACCCTGGGCAAGCAGATACTCTTGTGCCAGTTTAGCTTGATTCCGTATTAGCTGAAATAGCTGAAACCAGAATGAGGAGGACTGTGTCCATACCTGTAGCAGTGCAGCGATTTAAAATGCTTTTTGGCCACCTTCATGCATTTTTTTTAATCCAGACAAGTCACTGAGCTAGGCTGAAGGATGCTCTTCTGGGAGCTGCAGAGAAGATGATAAGATAAAAGGCACAGTGTTAGCCTCCAGCTCAGCTCCTCAGAAAACATCGGCTGTGAAGCTGGGCTCTGGGCACTGGACAGGGATGGGAGACCTTGGTTTCACCTCTGAATCTCCTGGAAACCCATCGTATGAGCTTCGTCGGAGAGGGGTTAGCCACTCATCTTCTCTGTGCTGCAGTTTACCTCTTGTGAAATAGTTTTGCCGATAGCCTCTTTCCTTTGTGAAAGCTATCGCAGCTCTGTGAATGAATTTTCCCTATTTTACATGTTCTTCAGGTGACTTATTCTGGGGCTGGGAGGACACTCAGAATAAGAGTAAAATGAGATCACAGATCTACATCCAAAACACAGACATGTTTGGGTATGGCATTTCAGAAACATGTTTGTTTTCAAGAAAACCTCTGATCTTTAGACAATTTGCAGGAACACCGAGTGGGAGGGGGCAGCTGCCAGGCTGCAGCCTGCGGCTCTAGTGGTGGGAGCCCTCTTGTGGCAAAAGCTGAATATGCCGGAGATCTTGGTAGCCCGTTGGCTTTGGTGTAGGGTCAGAATGGATAAACTGATTTAAAAAAAAAAAAATTATGGAGATACAGATGTGTGTCCAGGAATAACCAATTCAACAGTGATTTGCTGTTTCAAAAGCCCTCCTTTAGTGCAATGCAATAACAGCAAATGACATTTCTTCATTCGCAGAAGTTACATACTGTCGAAGAATTGCCAATGCACTTCTAAGCTAGGTGAGAGAAGGTAATCATGGAGTATCCTGAGTTGGAAGGGACCCACAAGGATCATCGAGTCTAACTCCTGGTTCCACGCAGGGCAACCTAAAAGTTAAACCATACATATAGGGGCATTGTACAAGTTCTGCTTGAACACTGACAGACTTGGGGTCACGACCACTTCCCTGGGGAGCTTGTTACAGTGTTTGACCACACTTTCAGTGAAGAGCTTTTTCATCATAGCCAATGTGAACTTCTGCTGATGCAGGTTGAAGCCATTCCCTTGTGTCCCATCACTGGACACCAGAGGTAAAGATCAGCATCTCCCTCTCCACTCCCTCTCATGAGGAAGTTGTGAACATCAATGAGGTCACCCCTCAGTCTCCTCTAAGCTGAACAAGCAACGTATCCTCAGCAGTTCCTCATAAGTCATGCCTTCTACTCCCTTCACCATCTTTATTGCCCTCCTTTGGACACATTTGAATATTTTTATATCCTCTTTATATTGTGGAGCCCAAAACTGCCCATAGTACTTGAGGTGAGGCTGCACCAATGCTGAGTATAGTGGGGCAATCACTTCTTTCCATGGGTTAGCTATACTGTGCTTAATGCACCCCAGGATACGGTTGGTCCTTTTGACCCATATTGAGCTTCCCATCAACCAAAACCCCTAGGTCCCTTTCTGCAGGGTTGTACTCTAGCCTCTTGTCCCTCAATCTATACATACATGCAGGGTACCACAGTCCTAGGTGCAGAATCTGGCACTTGTTAAATTTCATACAGCTGGCGATTGCCCAGAGCTCTAATCTATCAAGATCTCTCTGTAAGGCCTCTCTACCTTTTGAGGGAATCAACTGCTCCTCCTAATTTAGTATTTGGCAAACAAATAGAGTGTGTGTGTGTGTTCAACTCCTGTGTCCAGGTCATTGATAAAAACACTGAACAGCATGGGCTCTAAAACTGAGCTTTGGAGAACACCACTATTGACTGGCCACCAGCCAGATGTTACCCCACTTACTACAACTCTTTGAGGCTGACCCTTCAGCCAATCGTTTTGTGTACATGTCTAGCTGTATGCTGGACATTTTGCCCAAAAGATTACTGTGAGAGACAGTATCAAAAGCTTTATTGAAATCCAGAAAACCCACATCCACTGCCTTCCCTTTGTCTACTAGGCAGGTAATTTTTTTCTAAAAGGATATTAAGGTAGTGTAAGGCATGACTGTCCCTTCGTGAACAGCTCTTGGCTTTGTCCAATGACTGCATTGTCTTTCAAGTGTTTTTCAATAACTCCTAGAATAATCTTCTCCATAATTTCACTGGCCGTTGAAGTGAGACTGACAGGCCTATAATTACCAGGGCTGTCTTTCTTGCCCTTCTTGAAAACTGGAATAACATTTGCTAGATTCCAGTTGACTGGGACCTCTCCAGGTTCCCAGGACCATTGATGGATAACTGTGAGACATCTCACAATAACATCAGCCAACTCTTTCAGTACCCTGGGAGGCATCTCACCAGACCCGATTGTCTTATGTCCATTCAGTTGCAGGAGCAAATCCTGTACAAGTTTAAAGTCAACTAGGACCCTATCACTCCCCAAGTCATGATCCTCCATGGGATCCAGGGGCTCCAGGCATCCCAGGGTGCATCACTGGTGTTAAAGACAGAGGTGAAGAAGGAATTAAATGTCTCTACTTTATCTTCATCCCTATTTGTGAGGTGACCAACCCCAGCAAGTAATGGGTAAATGCTTGGGGTCTGGACATAAAACAAGCACAGAACCCTGGTGCGAGAGGGGTTGTGAAGGTACATTAAGCTAACCTGTCAGTGAGGTCACCTCAAACCTCCAATCTGCTCAAAAAGCCTGGGCCAGGACTGGTACCTGTTGCTGCAGGGAGATGTCCCTGCAAAAGTAATTGAAATAATTACAGCCCACTGTAACAGAGGGGAAATCGCTGGCCGGGGAACGTCACATGAGCTAGCAGTAGAAAACAGATGTTCCCCACTACATTTACTTTCTAAGTGAAAGTACAACAGATGCAAAACAGCATTAAAATGGTAGCAAGGCTGTAAATACAGCTTCTAATTACTGCACCAGGTAATGTCAATTGCAACAATTCAGATTTCTCCCAAGGATGCTCTGCAAGCAGGTGGGTTATATAAAGTCTTTTAAAAGATGGATTTCTTGGCTTTTTTCCTCCTCCTTTAATGCAACATATAAGTTTGCTCACTGAGGGCAGCAGAGGAGAGTGTCACAGCCTTTCTGCCTGATGTATCTTTGGTACATGGTGCTGAGAATAACCGAGGAGATGGGAACAGAGCATTAAATGCAGAGATTTGGGGATGGGGAGAGGTGGGTGGAGGAAGCTGCCTAGTACAGGAATAGTGTGAGCAGGAAGGGAAAGGAAGGAGCAGAAATGAAGAGCTACAAGAGACAACATGAGTGATGGGGAGAGAAAACAGCACTGAGCAGGGTGACCCCAGCTGACTTCTTGGAGTTAGCGTTTGCTATGGAGAGGAGGGATTCGGGATCCTCCAGGCTCCAGCAATGCCTGAGTCACCTCAGTGGTGGTGTAGTAAAGGGTAATGGATGGAAATATTCCCCCTGGTTGTTGGCTAACCACTCTGTTCATCAGTCTGATTTGGGGTTTATAATTCTGCCAACCACATGTTAATAGCACCAGCAGTTTCCCCTGTATGTTCTGGGCTGTCCCTCCCCCTCTATTTCTTTCTTCTAAAACAGGAATCACTTTTTTCAGAGGTGATTTGTTTTGGAAGGGGTGGAAAAGATATGCTGTGTCAGGATGGCCTCTTTTTTAAGGTGGAAAGGCCTTTTCAAAGAGGCTATCGCAGCTCTTCCTGAAGCTGGGAGGATTGTGACTGCCCAGGTCCTTGTGAGCCATAGCTCTTCCAGATTTGCTCTGGGATCTGCCTTCTCTCTTGGAGTCACAGCTGTTGGGTGCTTTGCAGCTACACATTTGACCTTTCCTGAGGCTGGGTGTTGGCTGTTATCTAATGTTATTCAGCATTAGTGTCATCCTGCTGGGACTTGGGGGCTTGTGGAGGGACCTGAGCCATGGAGCCAACCTAAGGCACAACTCTGTGGAATACTAGCAAGGCTATGGGATGCCCTGGAAAGGAGATATACGTTAACACAGGCACAACAGTGATTGCACTATGGCTGGGAATAATGTGTAGGCACTGAAGTGAGAACCTTCAGGATAGTCATATATTACACGCAAGCGTGAAGACCAGTTCCTGCCCAGAGTTTATTTTGGATGTTATTGCGTATTACAGACATTTCCGAAGCTGATGGTTAGCTTCTCTTCGTGCTCCAGAGCCCACTTGACCACTCACCAGCCTGCAGCCCTTCATGCAAAGCTGGAGAGGCAGAAAGTGTTGGCCAGCCCCTTGGGGTGTGCAGGGAAGGATGGTTGCCAAAAGGCTGCCCAGAGAGAGCAGGGGACACCCAGCCTGTACCTGGCTTGGACTTGCTGCAGGGCACAGGATGCTGCTGCCACCTGGAACAGTCCCACAGGAACTGGTGAGGAGCAGGGATGTGTTTGCTGCATGCACGTACTGTGAAAGCTGTAATACAGTCACAAAACAGAAAATCCCCCTCTCTCCTCCCAATCAAATTAGGAGGAGAGAGCAGCAGAAAGTGCATTAACTAATCAAGCTGTGATTTCAAATTGATTATTGCAAATTGCCAACCATAACAATTCTCCTAATGGCAGTGATTTAAAAATAAAAAATAACAAAAATAGAGCCTCCATTAAGCACTGTGCTAACCTGTCCTTGCTGGCAGGCGAGGGCTGGCTGTACATCGTGGCCCTTGCACAGGGCTCTCTGTGTGGCTCAGGCGCCTTGGGTTAGCCCCTAATCCGGGTGGTGTAGGAACAGACTTGCCGCTGGTTCTGGCCCTGTCCACCGTAGCCTGGCATGGTGCTGGCGTGGGCATGGCAAGGCTGGCGGTAGCGGGCAGCCTTGCCGTGGGGAGCGCTGCCTTTCTGATGGCAGGCATTTCTGGTGCCTAGATGCAGGCAGCAGCCCTGTGCACCTTCCCAGCAGTTTCCCTGGCAACGAAGTCATCCTGCCAGCAGCCTGCAATGTCAGAAAATAAAGCAAGATGACACCGCAGCTCCTCAAAAAAAAAAACCCTAAAAAAACAAAACAAAAAAACCTTCCAAAAACCCAAAACCAAATCCAAAACAAACAACCAACCACAAAAAATCCCCCAACCCTCCAAAAAACAAACCCCAAAGAAATCCCCAACAATCTGCTTCCTCCTTTTTGCCACCCCAGACTGTTGGCCCCTTCTTCCTGGCTCCTACCCTGTGCTTTTGCAGGCTGTCTGGACATGCCCTTGTACAGGGAGGAGCAGAAAGCACTGTTATTTGAAGACTGCCAGTCAGGTCAGGCAGATACTGGAGGGCTGGGAAGCTGGAAAATGGCTCCTTTGTGAGCTGGGAGCTTGGCCCTGGCTGAATGTTGGGCTGGTTCCTCCATGTTTCCTCTCTGGCCAGCTGGGTGGTTTGGCTGTGTGTGTTAGGGCACCATGGGGCAAGGAGTTTGAAGGCACCTGAACTGCCTCAGATCCTGATTTTGGCACAGCTAACAGTAGCAATATTCCCCTACTGCTACAAATATGGTGTAAATGTCCATCACTTCTTGGGCTTCCCACTCTCCTGTCATCATGACCATCCTCATGGGGCCTTTGTACTGCCTTCGATGGACCTGAGACCTCATGAAACAGCTTCAGCTGAAGGCTGGTTCACTGATGGAGAACATGCTGCTTCTGTGTTTCATGGAGTTACACAGTCATGTTTTGTAGTGGCGTGATTAGGAGCACCTCCCTAGAAGGTGTACGAGATGGATATGTGTATTAGTGGTCCACCTGTAGTTTTTGTGAAATTAACCCTGGTTGCTGCCCATAACAGTAGGTCCCAACTCTTGGAAGCAATGAGTTGATCTTGTTGGACGAATTAGTAGGTCATCTTCGCACTTTGTCTCTCTACTTCTTTCCAGCTCTTGCCTGAGCAAAGTATTTTACTCCAAGAGTGCCGGTACAAAATCCAGAGCAGGCATTTCCCACCCTGTATTTCTCTCCAGCTTTGTGATAGTTCTTCCAAGCATATGAGCTCCTACAGGTAGTGAAAAGTAGCTCTGGAGACTAAACATGACTGATAACAGAAAATTAAACCGGTTAAAACCATTTACCTGTTTTGAACAATATACAGCTACTTTCTTTGAGTAATGCTCATGGCCTTCCTACTTTGAGCAATGCAAAGACAAGGCAGGAGTATTTTTTGGATCCATATGATGGATCATCAGGAGGACTTCTCCCGGATACAGCTGAACATGTAGGGACTAGAAATCTTAGAAAGTGGTATAGAGGGCTCTATAGTGGAATCTGTTGCTCCTAATAACACCTTCAGGGCTGGACATCTGTGTGTGGACACTTGCAGAGATGCTTTTTACAGGTTAAACCAAATAGTGTTGGGGAGTCTTTGTTTCTCGGGCCATACTGTCCTTTTTTTTTTTTTTTTTTTTTTTGTCGTCTGTGTATTGATACAAAGCATCTGTCTGCAGGCCTGTTAGTCTGATAACTTTGACCAGTCCTATGTTCCTTTTCTGAACTGCTTGGACAATTCCTGCAGGTTTTACAAAGTATCTTGCTCGTGTACCTAGTTCCCTAGTGAAGCAAGACAAGGCTTTCCTTATGTTATAAACAGTCCATCTCACTACTACTTCATGTCATATAAAACCTAACTTCTAATCGCTATAAGGGTTTCCTCCAAGGCAGTTTGCTTCCCAAACTTAGTGTTACACTTGCAAGAGTAAAAACCTCATAGCTTCTCCTTTCCATGGGAAGCACGGGGTGAAACTAGAGATCTACTCAGTTGCACGTGTTGAGTAAACCGTGTGTTTGTCAAATTTGTTTCTCTGTCTAAGGCAGTTTTGCTTTGATACCTGCTTCTTCCAGTGTTTAGATCAAGTTCTCTCAACTGGTAGAGTTGTGTTTGAGAAAAGAGGTCCTACTTTCATTTGCTACTGATGCCTCTGTTTATATCTAATAGGCTTTATTAATCCAGGAGCTCGTAATCACACGTAGTTGTGCCCATGTTGCCTGATATTCATGCTAACCCATTGGGGCTGAATATAATCACCTTCTCTTTTGATTACCATAAACATTTGATAACCTAGCCGTTCCTAGCAGTTGGAGAGGTCTTATCACTGTTCTCGAGGGAGTTTGTTCCTCTGGCTCAGGAACACCTATCTAATGTCAAGATGATAATTTCTATGGAGAGGCTTATCCTGTTTGTGCAGAACAAGTCTTGGGACTATACAGTTACCAGGTAGGTACGGTTGTTTGTCTCTGTGCAAGCAAAATATTTCTAAGATGGCTAAACCACTGCTGTTGTCCCCATCTGCTTATGTTGAGGGGCACTTGGAGGGCCGCATTCTCTCCTTTCCTTGGGTCCATTAGTGTTTATAGAGGCCTGGAGATCCCCCTGTCTTGTTGCCCTCCTCAACCAGAAAGGGAGAATGGCATCTCTCAAGGGAAGGCAAATGAACTGGTTTGCTGATGCACTTCTAGTTATACATGTCCAGCTTCTAATTCTTACTTTGGGAAGACCAGATGATTCTTCCGATCATGTCCCATCAAATGCTGTCACTTGCTTGCCACATGGCTCATGAACTATATGCTGCTTTCTGCCTGGGGCTCATGTGTGCTGCTTTCTCAAGCTCTTTGCCCTTGTAAGTGAAAAAGCAAGAGGGCAGACTTGTGGGGAGCCGTGTAATCTTTTTTTCTTGTATTCTTTTTCTTCTGTGGTTGTAGAAAGAAGGAAAAAAAAAAATGAAGGAAAAGAGAAAAGATGTGATGGAAAATCTGAACTAATAAATATAAACTTCTCTGGGGAAGTATGGGAAGTATAGAAAATATTTAGGAAAAATTCAAAATAGCGGTTTATTCTGAATACAGAGAACAAAACCCAGCTTCTTCATATTGCGTGTTACTTCTTCTGTTTTTCTACTAGCTCCATTAAAACCTCAATAATATACAAGAGTCTGTTAAAGGTTTTCAAGATGAAACCAAGTTTGGTCATTATCACTAAATGGCTCTTTGGTGGGCTGTATAAAAAGAGTGAATGGTCTCACTGTGGTTCTTAGTGGAAACATGCCCAAATTGCAAAACCAAGATTTCTGCTGGCCTTAGATCAGGACTAACAGATGCTGCAGAGAATGAGGGTGAGTTTCTGACTCTTCTGCAGGCCTGTGCTAACACCCCGTTTTCAGGACTGCTGCTGCCCCAGCACCGAGGAGGCAGAAGCTCTGGAGTCCTTTCCCGGGGCAATCCTTCCAATTTTAGTTCTGCATATCCTCAGGAGAGTCTGCACCATGGCTGCTCTTGCTGCTCCCACAGAGCTCTCCTGGGAGTTGGAGCCCAGCAGCTTTCATCTGCACTTACGTCAGACCATTACTATATATTTTTTTAAACCTGCACATCTTCCATGAATACAGAAAGGCTGATGAATACAGCACTTCTGGCAGTCTTTTGTCTCTTGTGCCTCTGTTAGGACTCTCATCTGTGAAGTACTTCAAGAGCTAACCCTTCTCTTCGAGCTGGGTGCAGCCAGTGGGACTCCCTTGTGGTGGTGGTGGGACCTTACAGCAAAATCTCTGCAGTCCTTAACTGTGCTCCCCAGCAGCATGATGCAAAGCCCATTTGTCTTTCTACTGATCAAGGAGACCCCAAACAGGTGTAGAGGACTGACTGACTCTTGGAGAGAGTTTTTATAATGTTGTACAAGACCAATTCCTTTGTCACTTTGCCTGTTAAGAAGATCATAGAATCATAGAATGGTTTGGGTTGGAAGGGACCTTTAGAGGTCATCTAGTCCAACCCCCCTGCCATGGGCAGGGACACTTTTAATTAAATCAGGTTGCTCAGAGCCCCATCCAATCTGACCTTGAATGTCTCTAGGGATGGGGCCTCCACAACCTCTCTGGGCAACCCGTTCCAGCACTTTGCCACCCTCATTGTAAAAATTTTTTTCCTTATATCCAGTCTAAATCTATTCTCCTTTAGTTTAAAACCATCACCCCTTGTCCTGTCACAACAGGCTTTGCTAAAGAGATTGCCCCCATCCTTCCTATAGTCCCCCTTTAAGTACTGAAAGGCTGCAATAAGGTCTCCCCGCAGCCTTCTCTTCTCCAGGCTGAACAACCCCAACTCTCTCAGCCTGTCCTCACAGGAGAGGTGCTCCAGCCCTCAGATCATTTTTGTGGCCCTCCTCTGGACCCGCTCCAACAGTTCCATGTCAGTCCTGTGCTGAGGGCTCCAGAGCTGGACACAGCACTGCAGGGAGGTCTCACCAGAGCAGAGTAGAGGGGCAGAATCACCTCCCTTAACCTGCTGCCCATGCTGCTGGGGGATATGGCCCAGGATATGGTTGGCCCTCTGGGCTGCAAGTGCACATTGTTGGCTCATGTCCAGCTTTTCGTCCACCAGTACCCCCAAGTCCTTCTCCGCAGGGCTGCTCTCAATCCCTTCATCCCCCAGCCTGTATTGATATCAGGAGTTGCCCCAACCCAGGTGCAGGACCTTGTACTTGGCCTTGTTGAACCTCATGAGGTTCTTACAGGCCCACCTCTCCAGCTTGTCCAGGTCTCTTTGGATGACATCCCATCCTTCTGGTGTGTCAACTGCACCACTCAGCTTGGTGTCGTCTGCAAACTTGTTGAAAGTAGACACAATCCCACTAAGTCATTGATGAAAATGTTAAACAGCACTGGTCCCAGTATGGACCCTTGAGGGACACCACTCATCATCAGTCTCCATCTGGACATTGAGCCATTGACCACTACCCTCTGGACGCGACCATCCAACCAATTCCTTATCCACCAAACAGTCCACCCATCAAATCCCTATATCCCCAGTTTAGAGAGAAGGATACTGTGGGGGACCATGTCAAAGGCCTTACAGAACTCCAGATAGATGACATCCATTGCTCTTCCCTTGTCTACTGATGCAGTCAATGAGGTCTGAGAATGAGGCTTGCTCTATGGGACAGCAACAAAGCTAACTCTGTCTCTTGGAAATGAAAAACAGAGGCAGCAAAAGAAGAGATTTGCTGGGATCTGGCAGTTTATACTGTCATTTTCCTTGATCTATTGCCAAACAGATACAGTCTGTGCTTGGGGAAAACAAGGGGATGAGTCAGTCTTCTCTGCTCAGGTTGTTATAGGCACCTCTTGCAGGCTCTAATTTAGACTCTGCTTAGCAGATTTGAGCTCTCAGTTCCACAACGTCCTACTGTTCATGAAAGGACAGGTCTTTGGCCATAGGGTCTGGCCGTCTTCACAAAGTCAAGGCAAATCCAGTCCATTAGAGGCTTAGCGGAGGTGGGAAATTAAAATCTCCCTTAGCCGACCTCTGGGAGAACTGCCCATCTTTGAGTCAAAGGAGCAGCCAAATTCCCCCTATCTCAAAAGGGATTTGGTATTGGGTCAGTAACAGAGGAATGTCATGTGCATGTGGCTTGTGCTACGTTTGGCTTCTTGTGCAAGGAGCACAGGGGGATGAGGATGCACAAGGGTTGGTTCTGCAGGGCTGTTTGCTGGCCCAGCTATGGTTCATGGTACCATGGCTCAGCCATCCAGCATCACAGGCAGGTTTGGTTTTGCAAGCACCTGGGGTCTCTGCAGTGCAGTGATCTGAAAGCACTCTGATGGGATAGCTGGCCCTGCCCAGGGCCTCTCCATAATGTTGCTGCATATTGCTTTCCCTTTTTGGAAAAATGTCAAGAGGGGTAAAATCCCGGAGGGATTTCTTAGGGATTTTTTTTGCAAGCCAATAAGCCAGTAAGGCTGCCTAAGAAATGCAACCTCACAGCTGAGTCATGTTGCTGTATTCAGGTCATGTTGGACACAGCTGTTGCTTTTCTGAATTGTCACCCTGATGGGCTCTAAGAGGGGTCAGTGCCCACATTTTCATGGAGGGGGATGCTGCCCAGGCCTTGTACTAACAGCTATGACAGTGTCTTTGGTGTTGTAGCTTATTCTTTTCTTGCTAAGAATGAAGAGGGTTTTTTTTCATACTGCCCCTGTTACATTTTAATGGTAACCGGCTGGTAAGAGGTATAAGAGAGACCTGTTAGGATGTTGGTTGTCTGAACAACCTGAGCCTGTCTGGCAATCCTTAGGAAAAGCTCACTGAATAAATATCCTTGTAAATTTGAGGAGCGTGAGTAGGTCTGTGTGCTCGGTGCCCACTGAACACAATAGAAGCGGGTATGCTCAGACTACATGGCTTTATGTGTCTGCAGAAGTACTGGTCTGTTGTAAACAAGGGAGTCAAGCCTGAGACTCAGTCTGTCTGGAAATTTTCCAGACTTTTGCATCTGTTGTTCATGAAGTTTTGATGATTACATTGTGATCCAGAGAGTTGCTATTCTCTGTATCATGCAGTAAGACAATGTAATGAGAACAAAGTTCCTGACTGGCCAACCTGATTAGAAAATGTACCCATTTCTTTTGAGATTAGTGTGCTTTCTCTGAGCGTTTCTTTTTCATATATACAATTGTAGTTGCTTGTGGATGGAAATAGGAAATTCTCTCATACAATGTATGATTTAAAAAAAAAAAAGTTGCATTTCTCTGTTCCCAGTAGAGAACTTTATCTTGCATATTGAATTGTAAATAGCAATTTCAATGGAGTTACAAAAAATAATTTTCTGAGCTTAGTTTCTGCTAAAAGCAGGTCTGAATGCAAGTTGTTGTTTTAATTAACTAGGTGGTTTATAATCAATTCTACCCAGGCAGGGATGAAAGTGGTTAGTTCAGTGTCACAATTGTGAAAATACTAGCAGGAAAATGTCTCTATACCCAGACAAAAGCATTCTCCTCAAACACACACTCATGTCTAAAGCTAATTTGAATGCTCAACCCAAAAGGTATTAAGAGGGTTTTTTTTTATGTTTTACTCTTGTTTGGACACTTGTGCTGTTTAACTCTGTAACTACCTGTTTGTTATTTGGCTGAATTAAACGCTGCTGCATTCATTAGCATATACAGAGCTTAGTAATACAATCAGGCACTAATGCATTCATTTTCTACTTGACTGCTCATTCATTGAGATGTTAGTACATAGGAAGAATATGATCAGGGTGGCTGTGGGATGAACTAATCAATTCATAATGAATAATCCGAAAATACAGATATCTGAGGGAGATGTCCTCAGTACAGACTGAATTTGGCAGAACTGGGTGAGAACAGCTGGAGGAGACCCCAGCAAGGTGGGGCGTTCAGCCCTGAGCTGAGATGCCACCACCTCATTTCCCCAAAAAAGCATTGGGCAGAGCTTACCAGGATCCAGTTCAAAAGCTGCAAATTGGGTACATCTGGAGCAGCCTTCCACTGCACACAAACCCCAGCAACCTTCACTGAAGCTGCAGAGATCTTTATTTGCGAGGGCTGAGTGCTGGTAGGGGAGAACTGCCAGGGTTTCCTCAATGACAACTCCTCCTTTCTGTTTGCCTTTCCTCATCCCAGCCCCTGCCAGGAATTTGTGTGTTTTCTTCTGGTTCTGAGCAGCTTGCTCTTGCTGGTTTTACTTTAACTTTTGGAAGTTAATTATTACAGATAGTTCTGTGCAATCTTTCTGACTGCAAGTAAGAAAGCTGAGCCGAGGTACAGACCTGTGGCTGGGATCCATTTTAAGCCAGGGCAGGCTTCACAGGTGCGTAAACATGCTTGTACAGCAATTGGAATGGGGATAGGTTGCTTACATCTGTGTGTCTCAAGTGAGAGCAGCCGTTTTGAAAGCCACTTTTTTTACTGCGTTAGTAATTTCATCCAACTATCTGAAAATGCGCTCGCAATAGGAACTGAACATTGCCTTTTTATTTCCACTTTTCAGTAGAAGACATGGAGACCCAAAAGGGCTAGGTAATTTCTTGAAAGCTACTTGCAAGTGTGCTACATCTGATTAAGGAGTCCCTACCTATGTCTCCTGCAGTGCCCCTGAATCTTGGCTGTTTCTCATAGGAGCCTCCTGCTCTTTCAGGAATGTTGAAAGCAACCTTTACTGTAAGGTTAGACAAATTATTTGCATGTAGATTTTCATACCTCTGCTTTGCAAACCTTAGACATCCCCACCACACTCAGCCTTATTAATACTGCTGGTGTATGTTTTCTTACGCTTGGAGTAGGAAATGCTCCTTCTCTTTTCCTTTCAGCACCTCCTTGGTTCCTGTAGACAAGAATGTCATTTGGGTTACTCTGACTTGAAAGTAGATGCGACTGGAACAGTTTCCCTTCTTGAGTCTTGGCATGTCCTGGATTTCTTGGGTACAACCAAGATCAGGACCACTGCCTTACTGACAACTCTCATTTCTTACAAACAAGAGTGCTGCATCCCAATCTGTTGGTTCAGTCCCAGAGAAGGGATGTGGCAGCATGTGACCATTCTGCCTTTGTTTCAAAACAAAATAAAATGCAGTCTGGGGATGGGTCTTCTGATGTCCGTGAGCAGTTCAGTGATCCTGTTGTGTGGAATGATTTCCACTGGCAGAGGTCACTGTGAATGATGGTGAGGTGATTAATGTGTCTTTGTGATTAGCCCCGAAGCGATGTGCGTGTGCTGTGTGACGAGCACTGAGGTCTACCCTACCCATCTCCCTCTGTGTTATGCCTATAGCAGTATATACACTGCAGTCCTGGGTTGCTTTCTTAGAGGGCTGTGTTGTGTGATGGGACTATCCACGTTGGGAGAGAAGGCGGGTTCCTATATGATGCTTCATTCACATTAAACCAAAAGATTTGCAAGTAAATTCCAAGAAGACTGAAATCAGAGCAGATGCTTGACAGGGGTCCATCTGTCCTGCAGAGTGGAGTCAAGGGCTCAAGGAGGGAAGAGTTGAGAGAGATTTAGTAAAGACAGGGAAAGTTCAGCTTGAGCTGCCTGTGTGTCTGTGTGTGCCCATGCACCTGCACATCTCCATGTCGGGGATTTTTCTTCCCTGTTCTCTCACCACCCAACGTTCTTTATTGTGTCTCGCAGGTAGATCACTCGTTGCTATAAATTTTCTTATCTCCAGTGCTTTTCCAATTATGGATAACAACAGGAAAGCAGTCATTGGTTTCTAAAAGGTCATCAAGATATAGTGCCCGATTGGGAAGGGGATGACTTATGGAGTTAGCTTGTGTAAATCTGGGGAAGTTTTATGCACAAGTCAGGCACAAAATGTAAGTGAGATTCATAAAAAACAGAGATTTACATTGGCTTCAGTTAGTGGAAATCAAAATGGTTATGAAAATTTCCCATTCTCTCTATGCCTGTATATGTAGAGAATAAGCTTTAAATGTGTTTTTCAAGTGCCCGTGGTGCTGGGGAAGGGCTGTCCTGCCAGCCCTGGGCAATGGACCACTGCTTGTCCAGAGGATGCTCAGGGTGCAAAGCAGTGGTAAATACAAGCTTCTCCCACACCTTGTCTTGGCAGTCAACTAGAGGTGACCTTCTCCATCCATGTGAGGGCAATTTGGTCTCATCTGAGTGCTATCAGTGTTCAGTGAAGGTGATGGCTGAAACAGAGCGATTTCATAGGTGACATCAAGATTAATGCCACTGCCTCTCTTTGTACCCACAAAGTCACTGCAGATCTGTGGGGCTTCAGTCCTTGAATTTGTCAGGTTTGCTTGGGGATGTAAGCCTGCCCAGGTCACAGCTAGTGACACGTGGTTTTACATCAACTGCTGGTGGCCATGTCTGCTGCCAGTGACTGGAGGGAGTGTTGGAGAACAGTGAAGGCTGCATGCCCTGGAGGCTGTGAGCAGAGCAGACACTTTAGTCCTGAGCTGTGGTGCAGGCAGCAGTTATATCCCAAAGGGTTCCTTGCCTTGGTTGCTTACCTTACCCGTGTGCTGAAAGTGCCCATCAGCCTCTGTGGTGCAACCTTTGCTGCTGCCAGTGATATAAGGTGGCAGCCTGTTTCTCATTGGTACAGTGATGGCTTTTGTGCATGTACAGCAATGTCATATTGCAGGGCCTGGCTTCATCTTGAGTGGTGCAGCCCATGAGAAGAGGAGCAAAAAATGTCTTTCCCATTTTGTGTCCTGGCTTGTCCAACAGCATCCCCAGCCATTAGGTTCCCCTTCTGCTTCCCTGTGCTGCTGACATACCTCTTCTTGGCTTTTCTTCTAGTTTCAGGAATCCAAAGGAGGCCAAAGTATTGGCATTGTCATGGAAGGTCCCATGCATATAATGGGTTTCCAAGCTGTAAAGTTATGTGGTTTGTGCAAAATGCAGTGAGTAACAGACAGTAGTTCAAGGAAGAAGGGGAAGGACTGTTGACAACTAGTCCATTTTAGGCACTTGGCTGAGGCACTGAAGTCATAAGTCTCATCAGCTCAGCTACTGGAGAGTCAGAGGGGAGAGAGGAAGGTCTACCCAAGGACAAGTCATCTGTCTGGAGAACTGAATGTCCATGTTGAGATGTTTCTTGCTCTGTTTTCTGTGGAGGGATCCCTGGGTGACTGTGGTCCCCCTAATACCAAATTACATGGGAGGAACTCAGGCTGCAAGGGTGATGTGATGGGATGAGGGTATCAGCACCACAGAGCATCACCAGAGCAGGACATAGGTGCACACAGCCTTCCTGCAAGGCTTTGATGTCTGCGAGACAGGCCAAGTTCAACCACAGCATGTGAGATAAAGACAAGGCAGAAACGCTGGCTTTCATGGCAGGGCTGTTTTCCACACACACAGCTGACGTCTCTCCAAGAAAAATGCCATGTAGATACAATTTCCAATGCACCTGACATGGCAAATGGCTGGGAGCATGTCAAGAAGCCAAAGATGTAGGCATTTCTGACCATGCTGCCTCTCCGTACCCAAGCAGGATATACAAAACAGCAGATCTGCCCTCTAAACCTGCTTTGAAACATGATTCAGAGTTGGTACAGAAGTGTCTAGTGGCAAAAAAAGAAGGTGTTAGGAGCTGCCATGAGCTATTTAACCTTCTGACTAATGCACGAAATCATTTCTGTCACAGCTGTCTGAACAATACAGTTGCCAATTAAGTTAATTCAATCAAATCCCTTGCATCCAGCAGAAAGGGCAGAGCAAATCCAGGTGAGGGGGAGAGAACAGAGCCAAAATCCCCCTCTATATCACACAAAAGCAGAACAAAGGGTGTGGCTGCATGTGTGTATAAATATTTATGAATAATTGCACTGTGGAGCCACAACATAATTGATGACTTGAAAGCCAGTTCCTGGGCTGTGTCCTCCCCACCTGTGAAGTGATGGAGTGACTTGGGGAACTGGCAGATGCTGCGTTAAGGGCTTCACTCCCACTTTACTGGTTCAAATGCAAAAAGGATGCGTTAAAGGTCTGTTGGCCCAGGGGAGACTCCACTCACCCTATGCTCAGGGATGCAACATTGCTCCTACTTCCAAAAGCAAAACCCTGCAGAGATGCCAGTGCCCGTCTCCAGCTTGGAGGGCAGAGGGGTGGTCATGAACAGGGGTGGCCATCAGTGCTCCTGGGTTCCTGTATCTTACAGTGTTGAAACCTCTTCTCCATCGTGGATTTCTACCCTTCCTCATATCTCTCATATGGACGTGGCTTTTGTTTCCAGCTATTTCAATTGAGAATTATTTAAAATATATAATTTCTAATGTGGTAAACTGATTTTATTTCTCTGTCCCACTGTGCTTGGTATTATTAACTCAGGGCTTGTTCAAGCTCTCCAGAAAGTGTACCTCATCATGAAGGTGCCATTTCTTGACATCAGTGCAAGTCTGTAAGTTTTCCTCACCTACCTAAAACTGTTGTGTGAGCAGGCTGTTGCAATAAAGGTGCGTGTTGTAGCAAGATAACAAATATTACTTGCCCAATGAATGACACTATCTCCTTCAACCAGATGGCAAAGTCCAGGAAGCTACCTGCTTTGGACAAGGTCTGTGATGCACACTTTTGTGTTATTGCCCATCCAATTGCAGTACAACCAAACCCTTGGAAAATTGGCAGGTTTAGCCATTCATCATGTGAAATACAGAATATTTTGGACCATTGTTGTGTTACAAAAGTGGAAGCATTGCCTCTGAGAGTCAAAAGGGTTTTACCTGTACCTTATGAAGCATCCTCTGCACTTTCTTTCCCATGAGTTGTTTTTTGTATTTGCATTGCCTTGAATAAATTTGGACTTGTGTGTTGCTTCTCCTTAAAGAGTAATTTTTAGTTGCAGAGTGGCACACTGTGGCCTTTTCATGGTAAATGGTGGTTCTTTTAGCTAATGACTACATCCCATCTGTGCTGGGGACCCATCCCATGGAATGGGATTGTTAAATCTTCTCTTATTTCTCCTCTGTTCCTAAGTGTGCCTTTACAAAGGGAGGGTCTGCCACAACTTGCCTGTGATCACACTAGCTTGGGCAGGAGCATGGCTTTTCATGTTGGTTTCCTTCATGGCCTGCAAGATTACAGATCCTAGAGCTGCACCTGTATAACAGTTTTCTCACTTGGAATTGTGTGGTTGGAAATAACACAAATAACATAAGAGAGTATTCCCTGTCAGTAACTGCTCCCCAAAGTACTGACTTTGGCTGTCCCTGCATTGTCATCGACCCCAGCAGCATGTTTTCCAGAAGTTTGGTGTTGCACAAGGCTTTGCACAGTGAGCTGGGCTTGATGCAGAGCTTTTCCAGAAAGGATGGCATCACGCAGGGGTTACAGCTGCACGTGGGAGTATGGTTGCTGTCCCAGCTCTGAGCCTTTCTGTGCCCCTACTGCTGTCCTGATGTAATTTAACAGAGAAGGTGTGAACACTTTAATATTTGCTTGAGAGCAGCACATGGGGTATAGGGGAAGATGTTGGACAGCAGTAAGAAAAACAGCACCTGCTTTATGGACAGTGGCTGCAGGGCTCACCTACCTGGGGAGAGGCTCACCAGGTACCTCCAGATGTGCCCGTAAAATACTTTGAGTCCTAAGGCTGGACATAAGCACTACAGGGGATGTGCAGGGTATAGCCCATGTGGCGTAGGACAGGTTTCAATGGCCACTGACAGATTCAGTCACAAAAAGGAGTCCCAAAAGGAAGGTTGAAGGTCTATGGTAAGACCAGAAAGGGCAGAATATCAGAGCTGTACCTGTTCCAGAGGGAACATTCAATGCATTTGCTGCAGCCACTCCTTTGGAAGCAGGAAATGGCTATAGGCTGCTATGATGGGGCAGGGAAAAGCCAGACAAGACTCTTCTTCCTTGACCTGTTCAGCCCCACCAGGGTGGCCCAAGGTCTGCCTAAATGAGGATGTGATACAACCCAGCAGCAGGAAAGGTCAATCAATCAGGGGGCTGCCCGTTGCTGGTGCAGCGATGATTAAATTGGGCTTTGCCAGGTTATGTTGCAATTTGGCTGGCTGCCTATCTGTCTCTCCTTGTTAAATATATCCATAGCCATGCAGAGGTCATGGTCAAATCCAGGAGATCCCAGCTCATGTAAATTATCCTCCTTATCCCCCAGTCTCGTGAGAGCTTGTAAGAGTGCTCATAGTTGCAGCATTCCCTCTCCAACATGGGGGTTTATATAGCATCTGGGCCTGGCAGTAGCTCTCCCCTCCAGGGACAAGGAGAAGGGAGAGCAAAATTGTCAGTTCCTTTTTTTGCCTTTTTTCTCCACTTTTTGGCCTTGTTGGCAGGTCAAAGAATGGCAACTGAGCGAATGTGCTGGTTTCCAGATTGACACCAAGTGAATACGGCCACTCGTAATCACTGCCTACAAGCATTTATCACTTCCGCAGATTATAATGTGGGGAGCAGGTGTCTGACCTGCAATGACAAAAACATGGAATTGTGGTAGGAAGGAAGGAAATGGATAAGATGTCATTTTTCAGCACAATTTTTCTCTCTTTAATGTTCTCCTAGATTATGGGAAACAATCATGGGGTGGGGAACGCTGATGTTTTATGGTGTCAGTAGGGTTTAAGGTTTTAGGTGCAAAAAAAAAAAAGTGATGTTGGATCCTGTGTATTGTGGGGTATTTATAGGACATACTAATTTTGGGTGGTGTTTGGTTTTGTTTGGTTTTGTTTCTTTTTTTAATTTATTAGAATCAAGAAAGATAAACAGGATTCTGTATCCAAGTACTTGTACCTAAGGGAAATTAAAAGAAACACAGTCCTCTTGAACTTGCCCTCTACTTAGGGCAGAAAAATGACACAGAAATGACCCTTCTTAGATTAAAGAAGTGCTCATGCCTCAAAGGAGATGCTAGAAATTAGTTTGTAAAAATCTTTCCTTCTTACATTACACATTTTCTGCTTCTCTTCATCTCTACTGTTTTCCTACTAGAGGTGCCACTAAAGAAAAAGAAACAAAAATCCACCAACTTTGCTGTAGTATCTTCTAAACACACTCTTCTGTGTGACCCATGAATGCTGCTTAAAAGGTGACTTCAGTTTTCTATCACTGAATGTATTTCAAGGTGGAAAATGGTTTTAACTTTCCTTATCTGCAGTTTTGGGTTTAAAACCTCATCTCTCATTTTAATAATAGTAATAATCCTATTCTGAACTGCTTTCATGTTTTCCATCTGAAGAGCTGGCAAATGTCCTACACGTTTACGTTTAAGCATCACAACATCCTAGGACAAATGAGTGCAAACTGCCAGAATTCAGATCCAGTTCATTGCACAAATCAGAGCTGTTTGTATTCGAAACCTTGTTTTAGATTCATTATTGCAATGTACCGATGGGAAAGGAGGAACTGAGGGGCAATGGGATTTTGTGGGTCACACTGAATATAATCAGATCAAGGAGCAACCCATCCCCATATTGTCAGGCTCTTGGGCAGGAATTGCTGATTGCAGGTCACCCTGGCAGTTGCAATCTCTGGCTTTGAGAAATGCTCACTGGAGATGCTGAAGAGATGACAAACTTCGTGTTGTCTCCAGATGCGTATGAGTTAGTTCAGGGCTCTTTGGGAGAACTTTGGGGTTGTTGCTGCTGTTGAGCACTAAGAGAACAGCCTCTGCAAGGAGTGATTTCCTCCCTCTGTGGTTGATTTGGTTGATTGTGATTGATTGGTGTTAACTAATCCTAGAGATAATTTGGAGCCAGAGGCTGCACAACATGTATGATGGGTCTCTCTCTTCTCTTTGTTAAATGGGAATAAACCAGATTTTCCTTTGCTGCAAATCTCCAAGCAGTGAGGTGTCTGTGCACCCATTACTCATCTTGTGTCTTGCTCTTCCCCCGACAGTTGCAGTGTCTGAGGTCAGTGCCAAGATCCCCGTTACAGAATGACCCCCAGCCTTGTCAGCACTGCTCCATGCATTCTTTCCATTCAAAGGAATAGCCCATGTGGGATACCATGGGGAAGGCAGTTTGCAGCCAAGAGGGAGGAAGGAAGGAACAGCGTCTCAAAGAGACAGGCACCACAGGCTTGCCCTGGGCAACATGCAAGGATGTAGAAGAAGAATTCATAAACCACTATTAGCAATGGAGAGGGGCAGAAGGGGACAGAAAGGAGAGGTGAGTGTGAGAGAAACTCTGGGCTGCAGTGATGTGCAGGGATTGTGTCTGCCTGCACCCAGAGATGTTCTCGCTCCTGTAAACAGAAGCCCCCTGTGTGCGTCAGCACAGTGCATCTGGTAGCAGCTGATCCTTGTTGTACTGCATCGCACGCTGGTACCACAAGATCACAGGGTGATCTCTGCATGTTCAGGTCAGCCTCCAAAGCAGATCTCCATATCCTTGAAAGTCAACCCATCAGAAATGATGGGGGGAAGAAGAATTTAAAAGTACACATCTTTTTGTCCTTGCTGGGGTGTTCTTTGATAGAAATGCTAGGGGAGGGAGGCTTTTCATATCGTCTACCAAAACTAAATAAAAATAAGGATAAAATTTTGGAGACGGTGGTAATGAAATTAAGGGGTTTGCTTGTGTCTATCTATAACAACCTTCTGGTTAGTAATCTGAACAGAAATAATAATTTGAAAGGGAAGATAATTAAATTAAACAGGTAACCAAACTGGAGGAATAAGACTTTTGATGAAGAAGAGTGGCTGGGGAAAAAGTAGAGGAGGTGGCAGGGAAAAGCAGCACATCTCTTTAAATTGTCAATTTCTCAGGGCAAGGTTGCTGCAGACATAATGAGTGTCCTAGTGAATTATCTCCCACTTTTATTGTCTGTTCCTACCATGGAAAGATGGGGAGGTGGGGAAACTAACTTTTTTTTTTTTTTTTTTTTTAATTTGGACAGACTTAAAGAAGTGGCATCAAATTTGAAGGGCACCCAATCAATCTGTTGTCCTAGCTGCATGAAATTGTATTTCCCTGCCACTTCATATCTTATTTGCAGCAGCTGGGCTGTAAGTCATTGGTGATAACATTCTTTATTATGCAGCCGTGTTTATGAACTGTGCCTGGAAAGAGATGATAGAAATATGCAGCAATATGCAAAGGGGGGGATGCTGGGGGGAGGGGGAATAAATGCTAGTTGCTAGGGCAACCGTGGGGCTATTTTGGGCATCAAATTTTGCAGATGATGAAAACCATTTTCATGTGATGGTTGGTCTCTCTGGGAAGAGAAGGGGAGAGAGGGCACACAATAAACTGGGAAGATAATATTCAATAAGGCAATCATTTAATTTTTTTCATATATAAATACATATATAGTTTCAGCTGTACTGGAAATGTATTAAAACCAAAGGAGCCAGTACCTCCTAGTTAAGGGGAAAGAGATATGTTTTAAATAACTAAATAGGAAATGACATGCTAGTAATTTGGGAGTAATTCCTGCATTGCTGGGCACAGCCTAAATCAAGCTGGAGCTCTCAGAAAATGCTGCATGAGTCATGCTGGTGTCTGCAGTTACCCCTGCTTGCACCTGGTTCGTCTCACCATAGGCAACTAACTAACAGCTCTTTCCCCCAAAGGCTCTCTCCATCTCTATCACAGTAGCAACTGAACCAATTAATTCACAACCCCTTCTGTCACAGGTTAAAAAAACCCAAGTTATCAAAGACTCCTCTTGACTCTTGCAAGGATCAGATGATACCCATACTTGATACCCACTAAAATGCTAAGATTCATAAAAAATGGGAATTGCTTTCCGGCAGTTGCCTTCAGCCAGAGATCTCCAGCCTGGAAGATCTGAGCTGCTCCCACCATGCTGACATGGGGGGCATGGAGGAAAGGGCTGGATATCCCCCCATGCACACAGGCTGGGGCAGAGATCCCATGCGATGAGGTGCTGGGGACTTTTGGGACTGGGGTTCAGGCATGGGAGCCAGACAATCTGCACACTTGATGTTCATGCCTTTGCAATGCTTTGAGCTGAAGGTAGTACTGAAGAGTTGTCAGGGCCAAGGGTGCTTTTACAGAACTAGCATGAGTTTCCCATTTTTGGCCTGTAATAGAGCAACACCAGAGAGAAAGGCAGGTCACAGCAGGGAGTGAGAGGGTTGAAATTACCTGCATTTGCCCCAGCTGGGACCAGGATGGGTCTTTATTTCTGGTGGGTCCTGGGTGGGAATGCAAAGGGAAGCCCTACTTAGGGTTTTGCACCTTCATCTGTGGAACTCTCGCACCAGCAGAAAGGGCAGGAGGCAGGCAAGCAGGCAGCAGTGCTTGGGAAAGATGAAGCAGGTCTGTGAGCAGGGTAAGAGCTTGTCCTGATCTCTCAGCTTCTGACATTCCTGAGCATAAAGTTTGCTTGTGCTCTAGACTAGCTCTGTTGCAGTGATGCTTTTCTTAATTTGATTTTACTGGAATTGCTTCGAATGAGAACAAGCTTATGAGTGTTGTTTTCAGCCCCTGGATGATCACTGTTGCTCGAGCCATTCTTAAAATCCTTGGGACTCTAAATATATTGGCACATTAAGCCAGTTAAAATGAACTGTGCGTGTTTTCAGCAAGAAATCTATTTCAAATGCAATATAATGTGACTCTCTTATTGCTCTAAAGTTGTGTTTTTAATTAAGTAGTTATCAGTGGCAGAGAGATTCTTCTTGAATAATTAAATCAAGGTAGTTTAGTGAGTAATTGTAAAGCGAATTGCTGAGGCCATCAGGCAGTTGTTGAGACAGTCTGTTTTCTTTCAGAAAATTAATCCAAGTGACGCGTGTTGCTAAGAAAGTAGTAGGACACTGTGGGGGGAATGGGCATTGGTCTTGGTATGCTTTGTGTCTCAGAGCTGTGTCTTTCTAATTCTGCCTTCCCATCTTTAAGTTGTTTTCTCCAGAAACAAATGCTGATTACTTTCCACTTTGCATGTTCTGTTTCCCTTAATCTGCTGCCCTGGGTAGTTCAGCACAGAAGGCTCAAAAGGGAGTGGGTGATAATTTAGTTATTAAACAACATAAGTAGAGACCTGATTTTTACCAGTTCTTGTGTGTGTGAAACAGGACTTTCTGGTCTGAATTTCCTAGCTTTTGTCCAAGACAGAACTGAGCCAGCCCCATCTCCTACACCCTGGCATCTAGTTCAGAGTTTCTGTTGCTTGTGTATTAATCTGGTATTTAAGGTGTTTTACTTGGCATGGAGTAATTCTCTCACTGTTAGATATTCTGAATATAAACAGCCAACAGACATCTTCCATTGAATTAATCTTTATTTGCCAGGAGAACAAGGGGAAATCCTCTGCGCAAACCCTGAATGTGTGCAGGTGCCTCCTGCCATGGTCTGTACAGACTGCCTACCAAATAGATGCCCATCTACATGCGCAGTGAAGGAAAATATATGCACACTGTAGAAAAAATATTGTTGACAGATCTGTTATTTTTGAAAGCCTGCCTTGTGTTATCTTGCTAGCTTTCCTTGCTCTGCCCAAAGAATATGTCCAACAAATATGAGCATTACACAAATTTTGAGGAAGCTGACTCCAGAGCAGCTTGTTGATATTTTCAAAGGCAAAATGAAGAATTAAGTGAGGAGAGCCTGGCCACCCTCCTGACATTATCCTCATGCATCCGCAATCACACAGTAATTTACCAGCTGATGTTTTGTTAGGGCATTTATTCTGTAACCACAAAGTCCATGAGGGCTGATGGCGATACTGGTATCTTGTGGATTTACTTCTACGTAGTGGGATTTTTCTAAACTGCCTCAATAATTTAGGAGTTCAGCCTTATTGAAAAGCATTCAGGTACCTTTGGAAATCCCATTCATGACTCTCCGTTATGCTTTACGAGCCTGCAGCCCTCAACGGGGACGTTATTTCATGCTCTAGGTAACAATGTAAAACTCTCTGGTTTTTAGCACCATACTGGCTTTTCACCAGGAGAACAGTTTACAGAGATATTATTGCTATAGCGGACTCAATTTCCCATGCCTTTTCTGGAGCCTTCCTGCTGTCACCTGTGGTTTTTTCCTCAAAGCTTCAAGGATTTTCTAGCAGAGATGAGGTGGCTCTTCGGCAGCTCTGGGCTCTGCTCTCGAGTCTGTTCTTACCTGCTGGGGGTCTTCGGACAAAACAGCTCTTTCTGTCTGTGTTTGCATCTCTCTAAAATAGAGATACTGGCATCAGTAGGGTCAATGGACAGGATGAGGGGGAAGCTGTTGGGGGGATAGAGGCTACAGAACTGTAGGGCATCCTTAGCTGTTGTTGGCTGCTCAAGTTTTGATGAAATGTCGGATTTTAAAAGTTTTTAGAAAAATTGTCCCACTTCTTGCTACAGAAGGTGGCAGACATCTCACATCTTTCAGGTTTTTTTTGTTGTTTTGTTTTTTTTTTTTTGAAGAGAAAGTTTAGACAGGAAAAGAATTTTTTCCTTTTATTTTTTTAAGGCTTTTTCTCTGTGTTTCCAACCACTCTGTCCCCAAAAAATGGGTTGGCTGTCTTTTGCCCTGTATCCATAACAGCGCTGAGAAACTGGAAACTTATTTCTCCATTTGTGGTCCCTCCTGCACTTGAGCTACCAGAAACACTGAGCACAAAGTTGAAGCTATCTTTCTGTGTGCTGTGTAGTGTAAATACTGTTGGAACAAACATGGGTATAAAATTTGGGAATAACACAAATTCAAATTTTCCACCCCCCCCAGGACATGGAAGCATCTGCCTGTGAACTTAATACCAAAGATAATCAAGATCTTGGTGACAGACAGAAGGTCAGTCTCTTAGATTTGTTTAATCCAAAACTAAATCATGCTTCTTAACACTGATTGTGTTGATGTCTTCTGCTTTGCAAAAGAAAGATGTGCACCCTTATTGGTAAAAATTAGTCTTAATCATTGCTGAGATGAACTATGATGGAGGTAGACAGACTGGGGTGATGTTTTCACATCACCAGATGTGAAACCCAGGCTCAGCTTTACTTGAAACTCAGGTTCAGGATCATACTCTGTTACAGGCTCTTCATGTAGCTGTGGTGCAAGATATGAAAATGGATATAGGCATCTTGGTTTGATGCTTGCATCTGAGAGTGTGAATCCTGCCTGTACTCCTGAAGTTCTTCTGCACTTACCCAGATCTCCTTTGGTAATACACATGTTCCTGTTCCTTTTTCGTAAGGGAGCAAAGAAGTGGTGTGTTATGACACTGTTGTGGTCTGTGGACTCTGACTTGAGTAGGACAAGTATTTAAAAACAAACCAAAACCCCTTGCAAAAATGTTTGTTTAAATGTTCTGGGTTTTACTGTTTATATTCCAGTTGCATGTGGGACATGGAAAGATGCCTTTTAATCCAAACAGTGACAAAGGTGATGGTTTTGCCATCCAACATTTCAACATAACTTTAATTTTTTTCCTCAGAACAGCCTTATTTATAACAGAGGAGTGCAAATGAGAATAAGAAAGAAAAATGCATCTTCACATGCCAGTTTCTATCACGTCACTTCCAAATTTAGTTTGCTCATTTTAATCAGCTCTACTTCTCTAGAAGGCCCTTTAGATGTTCTGTCAAAGTTTTTGTTTCTACATATGCATTTGTGTTTGACCAGCCTTCAATTAAAATAGGCTGCGTACTAAGGGTTTTCATGACATCAATGGGGGAGATTTTAGGTTTAAATTGTTTGTGTGCATATGTGTGTGTATATACATTCTTGATTGATTTATAAATACAAAATATGAAAAAATTATGTATATTATTTAGAGATGTATTTTGCAGTAACCTAAATGGCAGTCCCAAAGTTGTCAGCTCTCCATCCTGGCTATTTGGTCTCTGCCCTGGGTACGAACAGTGTGGTTACCCATTAGCAGATGCTTTTAATGGTTGGTACCAAAGCCCGCAGGAGTCCATGGAAGTTTGGATAAGATATTTCGATTTGATGATAGATGAAGTAGAAAAATCAGACAAAATATCTGAAAGCTGTCCCTAGGCAATAGCAACATAGCCAGAGCATCTGGTATTCCCTACAGCAACAAGGTGTTTCAAAAGAAAAATGCAGTGAACATCAGAAATTGTTACTGAAGTAAGGACTACCCCAGTAGCTCCAGGATTTTTGTTAAAAAGAAAACAAACAAACAAACCCCAAACCATTTTTGCTTAACTAGTGTTCCATTCACTCCAGTGACCCCTCTTCAGCCAGCAGTCTCCAATGGGTAGATGACTTCTCTGCCATTCATTGACCTTGCTATCATGGATCAAGCCAAACCCTCTGGTTTGTCAGTGCTACAAGCCAGAAATGATGGTTTAATGGCTATTAGTGTAGCTTTTGTGTATGGAAAGAGCTGAGGTGAGTTGGTGCTGCTAAAGGATTTTTTTCTTAAAGGTCTTGGAAAGAGAAGTTGTTTAATAAAGCTCTTGCATATGTCCCATACATGTCAAACTTAGCATCTTTTATTGAGGTTATCTGTAATGCATGCCATTTTCACAGGCAGGTGCAGACCGAGCTGGTTGCTCCAAGTAGAAAAATAACATTACATCTAAGAGAAGATTTAGAAGACAAGAGTTGCTTTAAGCCACACTTCTCCATGTCATCAGCATGAGGGAAACCTCAATTTCCAGGGGGTGAAATCGGAGGGTGCCTGCTCTCGGAAGGGAGGGAAAGCATTTAAAGCAGGACACAGCCCTGCAGACTAAGAAAGCACCAGCTTTATGCCCTTGCAGATACTCAAACCTAACAGATATTGCAATGTGTCCTTGATTTTTATGAAGACTTTAGGTGCACAGGGCTGGAAGGAGCCTTAAGTGTTGCCATAGCTCCCCTCACTGTTCTGGTGATAGACTGGTTGTGCCTTTCCCTATAATTTCAGCTCCTAATGCTTCATCCAGGTTCAGGGGGGCAGAAGCTTTTGCCTCTTCATTCTGAGCCTGGAATGATGGCTGAGCTATCGGCCTCCCATCGGGGTGAAGGAGGTAACCTTCCTCCTGATGGTGTCCTCATGAATAATTCCTTCGCTCGCCCACTTGATGTCAGGTTTCCCAAAATAACTGACACTTTTCACACTGAGAAAGAGCAATCCTGGGGAAAATAAAATACATTAAACAGCTACACCACCTTGAGAGAGCCCTGAGCGAGTTGGTGATTTAAAAAAAAAAGGGGGGGGGGGGGGGCAGAAAGGGTTCTGTAGGCAATTTTGAGAGTTGATAGGGAAAACACTGTAATCCCTCCATCCTCCCATTTGCAGTGAATATCTGCCTTGGTTGCTTCTTTTGGGATGTGACTGTCTTCTGCCTGTGAATCCACATTCATGGGAGCTGCGATCCCTGGGAAGATGGGGAGGGACAATATGGGTGATGCTCACAGCACAGCTTGATCTGCCATCGGGATCTGTCCTGCCTGCCTGAGCAGCTTTTCCCCTTCAGACAATTCAGAATTTCCTTTCCAAGTGTGACTGCCCTCTTCAGATGTGCTGTACAATGTCTCTCCACTGGATACCCACTGAATGCCTAATTTTTAACCACTCTGTCTGTCAGATCCACAAAAGCTGTTACTGGAGGTGTTTGCATAAAAGAGCTCCACTATAGGTATCTGAGAGCAGCTGGCGATGCTCTAGACAGTATCCAGCAGTGCTGATTGAGGCAGGATGCTTTAGTCTCCCTGGATTAATGGCTATGTGCATTTTCTCAATGTACCCTCCCCCTCAATTGCCTCCTAAATTAGCATGCAGGTTGTGTCCAGCTTGGAAAAAAAAGAAGTTTGGAACCTCTTCGGTTCAGAAAAGGTTGTGATATTATTGAAAATAAAATGCAAATCTGACAGGGACAGATCAGAGGAGAGTGTGGTCTCAGCCCTGGGCTCTGGCCAGGCTTGTGTAATGCAGACCAGGGCATGTGGGGAAGATGATGGCTTTGTCTCGTACAACCCTACTTGGCACTGCGAGCCCAGCCTGAGTTCAGCCTTGCCTTTGGCATGAGGTGAAGCATGTTCACAGTGCCTTTGTCTTGTTTACACTCCTTCCCGCTCCCCAACAGTCCTCAGAGGTCAGAGGTGGTTTAACCAGCTGGGCAATGCTAGCATGGATTAGGGCTCCTGTCATTCTCCAATGGTGGAGAAAGGGAGTGTATTTACTGATGTGCAGTTAGTTGTTAGAGCTAGATGCAGCACGGTGGAGTTCAAAACATTGAATGTTTGGATTGACTTGTGTGTGTGATAAAATCAGTAGCATTTGATGGCCGCTGCCTGCTAAAGGCTTTTAGGTGCCTGCTGTGAGATATGGCCTGTTCTGTGTGAATGAGGCTCCCTGAGACACCTGACCAGAGCTGAGGTCCTTCATGTCTGGATTAAAGCAGACCGAGAGATGTGAATCTCCCAAGCAACTGGTACCCCTTTGAGGGAAAAGCAGTCACGCTGCTGTGAAGAGAAGAGTCAGCGTGTGCTGATCCAGTCTCCACTGGGTATCTTTGGTAGTTGACGTGTTTCCCAATTATGTGTTTAAGATGCTGGATGATTTCTCCATTGAACTTCTCTGCACGGTTAATGGTCACGCTATAGAATTGTAGCACTTGTGACATTTGATGTTGTTGTTTTTCTTCTCAATGTCCTCCTTTTTCTTCTGTTCTTCACCTTTCCTGCCCTTCAGTGCTATGCTTTTAAATCTAAAATCAGTTTGGCTTTAGGTTAAGGACAGTCCGTAACAAGCAAGAGCAGAAATCACATAGGAGAGGGTGTATCAGGCAAGAGAGTCCTAATCTGCTGCTGACATCTTTACCCCATGATCGACCTCTCTGTCTCACTCCTTGGTCTGCTGTGCTTTCTTGGGATGCTCGCCAGTAACACGTGTGCTTTGTGTTAAACACACAACTGCTCTTCAAGAATTCATGCTTGAAATCACAGGTATTTAGAGGTGTTTGTGCCCTCAGGAGCTGGGGTTGCAGGGCAGAAGCTGTGTTTCCCTGGGAATGCGAGTGTGCACAGCGTTTAGTACACTGTGTTTTCTTGCTCTGGTGACAACCTCCGGTGTTACTGGAAACTTCAAGATAAGATGGGATAATGATAATAACAGTGGAGAAGTGCTAAAGGATGATTTTCTTTAATGAGTGCGGATACACAGGGAAGCAGGTACTGTTTTGCTACTGTGGCTTACTGAAAACTAACCACATAACTAGATGTTAGTGCTTGCAGGGCTCGTGGTGAACTCAGAGGTACAAATAACTGATTCCAGAGTTGATGTAATCAAAGAATAAAAGAAGATTGGGTGTTACAGGTTAGGCTGTTGTAAATTAAAGCAGCTCTGCTGAGCTTATTGCAGTTGTGCTGGTTTTTTGCAAATGTAAGTGAGAGGAGTTGGCTCTGTTTTTCCCAGCTGGTGATTGGTTGGAAAATACCGTTTTCTGGTATGTGAGTAAAAGTGAGCGGGGCAACTTGGTCTCCATAACACACAGTATTTCCTGTTGGAGTCTTTCTATGTGTCCTGTAAGCCAGACAGACCTGTTGTCCTCTTACAAGCTGCAAATTACACAGGCAAATGTAATTACCCATTCTCTTTGTTATTAGTGTGCAGCTAAGAAGCTTCAAGCAATCGTCCCTTTCTTGGTATTTCAAAGCTTACTTGCAAGATGCATCCTTGATATAGAACACAATAAGATGTCCTTTTTTTTTTTAAATTCAATTAAACATTTGCCTACTGTGACTCTTTATTCACTGCAAATTGTCTCTGTAAATAATCTTCATCAAAAGTCAGAACCAATCCCCATTAGTTGTTTAGATTAATTAATGAGTCCCCCTGGAGCCACCCAAATGAATTCAATTTAAACGTCAACAACTTGGCTATGGAGTTTCCCAGGTTGGCATTAAGACAATATTAAACCTGCAATAAGTCACATTTAAAATGTTAATTCAAAGAAGCTCTCCATTTAGAGCATTTAATTAAATCCTTAAATAAACTGCATGGGCTCAATACCAGATGGTTCTGCATTTTCATTGCAACAGAGAGCCTTGAAGTCATTGAGGGAAGTAATATTGGAGGCATGGTGAAGATAACCAGGATATATAGTGTAATAAAATCTAATCTTGTTTCCAGCAGGGAGATTCAGTGTATGTACACAACCTAGGCTAAAATTGTAAGTTAATTACATTAACCCCAGTGTACTCTGGTATCTGAGCAGCCAGAGATGAAATTAGTCTTTTTCCTATCATAAGATTCTTTTCAACTTCACTATATTAATTTTTAGCCAAATACTTACTCATAAGGAAAATTGAAGTTAATGTAACCAAAGACAAAGTAATGCAGTCTTAATATTCTGAAGGGATTATGGAGGGCCGTGAAAATATACTTTGCAAATGTCACTCACTTTGAATGGATTTGTGGTGGGAAGGTGGGGGAAAAAGAATTATGGCTGTGGCCCACACCATGCTGGGGTTTAATAAAAGCCATGATTTAAGAAATTTGGGCCTTAGGAAAAAAGATAAAGGTGTCTGTCTGAAGGCCCAATTTCCTTGATAAAATGTGGCGAGTTGCCTCCTCTGCCAGATGGCAGAGGTATGAGATCTTTGAAACCAAGCTGAAATGCTGGAAGATGATTTGGGTTAGGATACTTCATTCATATATATATATATATGTTTGGAGGGGTTTTGGTCCTTGTTGCAAGAAACACCCTTTTTATACCACCCATTTGCCTGGTAAAAGACCTTGCAATAAGTAAAGACAAAGATCCTTTTCCATTGGTAAAAACTCAAAATTGCATTGGGAAGATATGGTGTGGTGTTTTTCTGGTTTTTTACTTGTTTCTTTTAAAGTTGAATCTGTGACTAGAGTCCTTGGGTACAAGTGTCCTGATGCCACTGATTCAAAAGGTGTTCTCCAGTTTCTGTCTTGCCTCTAAAAATCTGACATTTGCCAAATGCCTTGGACGCCTCCTCTCTGGGTGTTTGATGTAGCCTCCTCAAGCTGTCGCTGTGAGTAGCAGATCAACACTCTGGGTCTCAACTTGAGAACTGAAAGTCACTATGAGAAAATTTAGTTTGTTTGCCCTGTGAGCTGTAAAACAGGGATGTTATTAATGCGACTCAGCAAAGGGAATAACTTTTTCCTCTTAATATTCAAGAAAGTGTAATTCAATTTCCAGAAACATGTGTTTCCTTCTGTTGGGTGATAAAACACATCAGGGAGGAGAAATTACTTTGCTGTCATGGCAGGGCACATTTGCACTGTTTGAGCTTTGCTGGGATGCCTGTGGGAGTCCAGGTGGAGGACGTGAGCCATGTCAACAGTGCAAATTGTGCACGGTTGCACTTAAGAACGGAGTTGTTGAGGAGTGGTCTGAGCATGTTCACGCTACTCGCCCCATGCTGGGGTTGAAAGGACCCAGAAGGGTAGCCTTTCCTCAGAGAGGCTTTATAACTCTCACTCTCCATCCTCTCTTTGCCCCGTCCTGTGGTGCTGGGGGTGACTTGGCTGAGCGCCCCCATTCCCTTCCTGTTGTTACAGCTCTGAGTGACGCTGCTGGTGCCTGGGCTCCACACCGCCAGGATGTGGTCACCCCTGCAAAGTGGCTCCCTCCCGGGGGGCCTTGCAGCAAGCTATTTGCAGTGCACCTTGGGGGATGGAAAAATGAAAGTTTTGTTACTTTGGTGATTGCAAGCTCCTGAACTGCCCCCAGATTGGAGGAACTGCTGTAATAATCCCGCCCGGTGTGGCTTCTCGTGGTTTGAGCCACCTGACCGGAGAAGCTGACTGCATTGGTGTTAACTGTAAGAAATTATTTTATGTAACTTAAAGGTAGCAAGAAAACTTCCTCCTCCATCCCTGCCTGTCTCCTCCTCCTCCCTCCAAGGAAACCAGAGCCATTTGGTGACCTGAAAACAGCTGGGGGCTGGTGGATAATGCAGCTCTGTACCACAGCTTGCAGACAACCAGCTCTGCAAGCCTTTGGGGACCCCAGCAGGTAACCCCTCCGCTGTGACAGGCTGCATCCAGCTTCCTCCCTGCAGGGTGCTCTGAGGAGGCTCAGAGGGAGAGACGGGCTGGCTAGGGCAGTTTGGGACTGAATCGGGCCAAGTACTGCTATAGCCACGTCTTGTTTACCTATGTATGTAGGAGTGAGAAGATGAGCTTATAAAACTTTGTCTCTTGTTTGCTTAGAGAAACCTCAACTGAAATGCTCTGGAAATCCCCCAAATCTTGACCCACATGAAAAATAACTCCAGTTTAAGCAACCCCCAGACTGACAATTTCAGAATCATTAAAACTGAAAGTTTCTGATTGCAGTGGTCTCCCCAGTTGGTCCCTGTGCTGGGAATGGGGGCCAGCAGCACATATCATGTCTGGAGTTTTCTTTTGAAGGGATACGCTCTGGGATTAGCTTTTCTCTTGGTGTGCGTCATATTAGTTGGGAGATGTCCTCCACCAAGGAAGACATTAGAAAGCATTGGAGAATTTTACCTGTTCTCTTGCCTTCTCAGATATTTTGGTTGGTTTTGGTTTGGTTTTTTCTGTTTTGTTTTTTTTTTTTTTTTTTTTTTTTCCTCCTAAGGGTCATTGCTTGATCACGTGCATGCCCAAGAAGGTTTGAAGCACTCAGATCACCAAGCGGCTGCTGGTTTCTGCCCTGTGGGATATCATCCTTGTGAGGAGTTCCTTACAGCCCAGTGGATGGGAAACTTTACAGGGCTCAGACTGGGAGCAGGGAGAAATGCAGAAATTATGCTTTTTTTAGGTCCTGCCAGCAGTTAAGCAAGCCCCTCTCACTAAGGTGAAGATGCTGCTTGTCTTCCCATGCTCATGCAGCACTGTGCAGTCCCAGCCCATGTAACTCCCAGCAGAGGACTTCTTGCACTGGGTTGTCCTTTACCAAATCTTAGTGCAGAGTTCCTTAAGTTCTGTGCTATCTTAAGTGAACTGAAAAAAAATGCGGTCTGTCTTTCTCAGATGTTATCCCAGGTCACAGCTGCAGGAGCTTGTGCTGAATTGCTGAGATGTGTGCAGGCTCCTCTCTGGCTGCACAGCACCCTGGGCGTCTGATTAAATCCTGCCCAAAGTAGCGAGTGCTGTTTGCTCCCTCACTTGAGCGTTGCAAGGCTCGCTCTCCATGTTTAATGTGATCTTTGCAACCATAACAGCTAATAGCATCGTGATTAAACATGAGAATGGCGTTCAGAGCAGTGTGAAGGTGCCAGCATCTTTATTAGCATGGGGCAACAGGAATGGGGAGGTGCTGGGAAGGGTCCTTGAAGGGCCTATCCCTTCAGGGATGATGGATTGGCAAGAGAAGAGGGCATGGGATTTACTTGGTTGTAGGGAACTGGATTTGTGAGTCGGTGTCTTGGTCATTGGAGACACAACCTGGTTTTATTGGTTGCTTAATGAGGATTCATTTAATAGCAATGTTAGGCAGTTCTCCTAAAGACATTGTATTGTGTATTAAAGACAAAACCTTGCTCATCTCTGCCTGGTGCCTCTAGCACTGGTGTGTACCTTTACCTTCTTGCTTGCTCTGTGTTGAGCTCTGCTGATTTGCTGCATGTTGCTTTATATCCTGTGGCTGGTGCTCTGCTGTCTGGGGCTTGATTAAGTTAGCAGATGCTATGGGGATACAAAACTGATGAGAAGAAAAAAATAACTCCAGAATGATGCTTCCATTACCAAGTAAGCTGTTTCCCTGGCAACACGAAGTTCTTGCGATGCGACTGCTCTTGGATTGCCCTTCCCTGCCCCGAAACACCCGCTCTGAGCTGCTGAGGCAGCAAACGCTGCCCGGAGGCAATGGGAACCACCACTGTTGGTACAGACCTGAACTGGGAAGCAAAAGGACGAGTTACACTGGTACAGATGTTGGTGGGTTTTTTTTTAAATTGTTTTTCCTTTTATGAGTCCAGCTATGCCCAGTTTCCACCATGCCAGATCTGTCATTTTGAGCCTCCTCTCCTCCAGGTCTCTGCTGCAGGACACGTGTGAACGTGTGGCAAAATGCTGTGCCAGCAAGTTGGAAGAGGTACTACAAATGCCATTCGTTGTGCTGGCTGAAGTCCTAAAAGCTGGCAAGCTCTGCATTTCCTAACATCATTTTTAAGTGTCAAAGCAGTATAAAAGCTTATGCAGCGATGCAGTCTCAATGGCACAGCTCCGATTAACAAGCTATCGTGCATTTAGCGATGCCTTTTACAGCTCTGCTCAACCTATATGTCAGCAGTCCCCTTCCCTCACCACACATGGGTGCAGCCGCAGCGAACTGGGTGTTAACCATGGAGTCACCTCTGGCTTTGGGGAAGTTTTTGGAATCACATCTACCTGGTATTTACCTGCCATTTTCTCTGTTTGACTCCAGCAATTTTGTTTGTCCTTTCCTCTGCTGATCTCTGCTTACCCTCAGTTCTGCTGCTCCTCTTGCTGTATGAAGTGGTAGGCTAGGTTATATTTAAAGACTTTTTTATTTCTCCAGGTTTTGCTGGGCAAGGATTTATGAGTGTCTTAATTCCACAGTACTTGGGGCAGGGGAGTGATTGCTTGCTTCTTGGTGGCCAAAATAACTCCTGTTATTTGGATGTGTTCTTAGCCTTTCCAGTTATTGGTATTTAGGATGTTATATTTGTATTTTTAAAAAAAAATTAACTAAACATGCAACAGGAGCAATGATGTGCACACAAAATATTACCCGAATTACCAAATACAGAGGTCCCAGATGAATGAACACCTAAAGCCACAGATTCTTTCTGTCCTGCTCCCTCACCTCCAAACAGCATTTAGGATGAAAATAGGCTTTTAAATGTAGCCATGGCTCTGTCATCAAGACTGCACTGGTAGGGATACACTGGCACAGTATGTTCAGCCACCAAGCAAATCTCTGCTTCTGCTGGTCATCCAGCTTACCAGCCACTGTATTCCAGTGGGAGTTCCCCAGGTTTGCTCCTGGTTTTCATAACTTCTTAAAGCTCCCTGATGTCGATGATTAAGGATTGCTATGGGTCTCTAATAGCGACATATGATTTCTTTTTCATGTAGGTGAGCCTCAAAGTAATTTCAAATGAAGTAAAAGATATAGTAGATCTTGCCTGATAAATACTCCACTGCCCTGTGGTGTCTATGCTATTATTAGTAGGGAGGTGTTTTGAAAGCTCTTTGCTGGCTCAATTCTTTTCTTGGTGAAGTCAATGGCTAACCTCTGCTTGCCTTCAAGGGTAACAATAAGCTGCTATTGTGTCTAGATGAAAATACCACCCATTGTGGGTAAAGTCAGGATGTTTTGCTGGTGTGTTGTGGCCATTGTCTAAACAAAATATCCTGAAGTATTGATAGTAAATAAATATTTTTAGCAAGGACATTTTCGTTGCTTTGATTTTTTTTTTCCCCATCCCAGCTGCATTCTTCTAAAAGGAAGTAGCAGCAAAATGGCAGAGTTTCATATTCAGCTAATTTTTCCCCGAGTAGTTACTGGTCACAAGGTGCAGTTTTGTTCATCCCATTCAAAAAGAGCTCACAGAGGGAATGCTGCAGCCTTGTCCAAAGGCAAATAGAAAAGTGGAAAGAATAATTTGTGTGAGGTTTGGGGGTGGTGTTGGATCACTTTATATTCTGCATGCTCAGTTTCAAATGAGATGTAAACCCATGATTCTCCTCACCTGTGGTCATTAAATGCCTTAAGGCATTTTTCATAAGACCAGGGGATCTTACTGAAATCCCAACTCGATTAATTATATACTCCTTCCCTAAAGTTCTTCCTGCAGCTGCAAGTAGATGTAGCGTCTTTCCCTCCTTTCTGTGTTGTCAATTAGAGTGCAGGCTTGTTAGCTGGTTTATTTTCTCTTTCTTTTTTTAAAGAGGCTCAGAGGTGGTTTTGTCAGTGCTGAATGAAGTATACAGTCAGTAGTTTGTATACTGGAATATTGTGCTTAGGAAAGACTTTGGGAGATCTGTGGATGAAAATTTCTGTTTGTGTGCTTTGCCTACTCCCTGCTTAATGAGGGCAAGAGTAGCAAATATATCAAAGGTATCAACCACCAAGCACCTGAGTCCACCTGTGGCTGGAAAAGCAGCCTAGGAACTCATGTGTAAGATGTGACTGACTTGTCAGCTTTCTTTTTGTCCTCCTGTGCTTGCACCTTCCCTTACCTCTGTGTGGCAGCAGGTAACACTGGCTCCCAGTAACAACAAATCTCAAAGGGTTTTGCTCAGCATGGTGAAAATGGTGAACGGGGCCTGCAGCAATGACAAAGATCTCCCGTTGTAGTCTAAAGGTTCCCACACAACATTGCTGGGGCTCTCCAAAAAGTTTAGCCAATAGTTCCATTAAGAAAATCACTACTTTTTTTTTGTTCTTGAATTTGAAGTTAAAATTTGCAATTATTGCTGTTGCAGTTCTGCGATAGATGTGGACTGCCCTGTCCTAGGCACTGAGCAAACATGGTTCTTTGCTTCCAGTTCCCCATTCAAAGAGCACTGGAGACCGTCACCTTGGGGCCAGTGCCAACTGCCCTTGTGGGATCTTGCTCATGTAATGCTCCTGACTCAGCAACAACAACAGGCAAATGGTAAGCACAATGCAGTGAATGCCAATTCTGTGCAGTGGCCTTCCCTCCAAACCACTCTTCAAATACAAGTCCATGAAACACATGGATCTGTGGCTATCTTCTCTTGTTGCTATCAAATGCTTGTGTGCTTGCACACATTCCCCTAGAGGAAATAATTTTTTCTGGGTCTTTCTGTTGCATCTGTCATCATCTCTCTCATGCCGGGCTTGCTGTTTTTGCTTTGTGAGCCAAAATAGAAGTGAGGTTATTAGCTCCTTGAGAGGGAGAAAACATCTCGGAGTGCTTTGTTATGTGAACAATAAGTGCTCCTGCCCACAGGCATTAGTGCAAGTGGTGAACAAGCTAGTTAATTATATTGAAATCAATGCTATTGGCTTATATTTAAAGCTCTGTTCTCCTTGCATTGACTCTGTCCTTCCCATTACAGCCTGTGCCCTGCTAGACCTCGTGCTGAAGGCAGCCGCTGCTGAGCTGCCTTGCAAGCCACCATGGCAGTGGTGGAGGTCGGCATTCACCCGCCGTGGGCCCTGGCCAGCCCAGGGAAGATTCACAGCTCCACATGTGGGTTTCAAATTGTACCCTTTGCCCCAGCCTTTCTCCCAAAGGCTGGGGCACAGGGATTTGGGGCAACCTTAGGAATTAAGATGTTGTATGGAGGATTTGGCAGCCCTGGTACAAGCAGGTAGGCAATAGCAGGGCTGATCTGCACCCGCGTGCCGTTGGGGTCCCCGCGCTGACTTGCTCATCTGAGTGACACTGGGAAAGGAAGACTTCTTGACACATTTGTGGCATGTCAAGCACAGCTCAGTTCTGGTAGCTTCTCCCACCTTTGACTAATTGCTGACCTGACATCTTTCTGATAGTGACCTTGTTTCAGCTAGTAATTCAAATATCTTTCAGTGTCAGAAATAATAAGTGCCACAGTGAGATGAACAAGCAGAGCTTAAGTTGAGCACAGATTAATGGGGTTTTAATATTCCTAATTTAATCACTCCTTTCTGTCTGAATGTGTGCAACATGATGTAGCAGCTAATTATTTTTTTAACCATGATGAGGATCTTTCCTAATCATTTTTATATTTAACATGAATGAAGGCAGGGCAGTGATTAATGAGGGAATAAATCTTATGAAACAGAAGCAAGCACATGATCAGTTAACAATACAGCTGTCTGATTTCCCCCCACCATTTCTCTGTACTGCAAATACTTAACCAGCTGCACCTTCTCAGCTCGATAGCAAGCTGTCTTCAGCCTTAAAGAAAGACCTGAAACTTTGCTTATCCCTCTGGTGGTTCTGTTGGCATCTCTCTGCGTGATCATCTTTGTGATGAATGCAGAATTATTTTTCTTAAAAAAAAATAAAAAAAAATTGCCCCACTAGATACGTTAATGGTTGGATAGATGTCTTTTCAAATATTTGTTCCTGACAGGGTGTTTGGAATTGCAGATGAGAAGCAAACCAGCTCTCAGCATCTGTCTGTTGCTACTGTACGTTTCCATTGTGTGAAGCAGAGACAAAGCCAGGCAATTCAAAGCTTAAGTGGATGCTCTTGAGATCTAACCCCCCCCCCCCCACCACCGCCTTTTTCCCCACATTTGGCTGCTTCTCTTCTCTCTACATTCTTTTTCCTCCATCCCTCAACCCCCATTTGCTGGTTTTGGGAGTCTGTCTTCTCCCTGCAATTCCTCCCCTCCCTCCCCCTCAAGTCCCTTTGTGTATCATCGCTGACTGGTAATTTTAGGGGTTTTGCTGAGCACTCAGGCTGTAGGATAGCTCAGGGTTGAAGGTTATGATGATCAGAGGTGTGGTATGGGGCTTTTTCCCACCGTTTGAGTGCAGCTTGGTGGTTTGTCATTAGTGTCAGTCGATCGCATGAGTCCGATGTGTGTAGCCTGTACTTGTGGTTTTGTTGTTACAGGGTGGTTGTATGTGCTGGCTGTTTTGGGGAGGCTTATTTGAGCTGGGCACTACACATACTGCAATAAAACCCTTGCTCAGCCAAGCACTGATGGCTTGCTGCTAACTGAGCCTCCTGCTGAGGATCTGGGGTTTGCTCATGGAAAGCTGTAGCTGCGAACCCAACAGTGCCCCTCTATTAACTATGGCCATGGATAATCTGTAGTATACTTAAGAAAAGGTTTGGGGGTTTTGCTGTGATATTTTGGGTTTTGGGGGGTGGGGGTTTAGTTTTTTTGGTGGAGAGACTCTGTGCAAATGCTCCATTTAGCTGGGGAGATCATTCGATGGGTTTCTTGGCAATGTGAGGTCATTTTGGATGCATCTCTTCTCACCAGTTAACAAGCAGAATTTTAATAACTGATCAAGATGATCTGTGCCTGAGCAGTGCTGGCAGCTACCCTCTAACCTTGGTGCCTTCTGCAGATTATAAAATTGATCTAATTGGCTAAAAAAGAAAGTTAGCCTTAAATACAACTTCTGTTGCTTAACACCTTGTCATTCCTTGCTTGTTGAGTAAAGAGCACCAAGCTCAGGGAATCAGCATTTCAGGCACTGGTGACACATACCAGTGGCTCAATGGATGCTTGGGAAGTTTGGGATCCTGTGGTGCAGCACTCTGTACAAGCAGAAAGACTCCTGAAGGACTGTGGGCTAACACAGTGCAGAGGCATGGGCAGAGGGATGGGAGAATATAAGGAAATAAGAGAGTGCCATGGACCAGTTCCTAAAATTAGGGTTTTTTTTCTGGTGAGGCACTTAATTAAAATTTTGCTCTTGCAGATCAGATCTGGTTCTTGCAGCATAAACATTATTCAAAAGAAAAGCAGAGGGAAGATGGTTGTTTGCTGATCTAAGATAGGTAACGCGTGTCAGGAGCAGATGTTAGCTGGCAAGATCCTGTTTACGTGAGCCTGTAGCTAGCAGCAAAGATCCCTTCCCTTGTTAAGGGAAAGGAGAGATTGAAATCAGGAGCAAAATTATTTCCAAATAGTTTTTTCTCTAAGACTTTTTTCATGAGGTTTCCTCAGCCACTTTCTGTAGCATTGCAAATGGCAGTGGCATAATTGCATTTGTCTTCCAAACTGTCTTTCCTTGAGGGCAAGCTCCACTTTGTCCTTGATTCGATTGTGTACTTTTAATCTCAAAGAAAAGCTAATGCATAAGTATTCATTACAAAATTGCATTTTATATGGCCAACGTCCTCTTTTATAATTACAGGTTCCAGCCGAATGTCATTTCTTTTCTCTATAGTTCCAGTTCCCTTACAGCATAGCCGTCTAGTACTCCTGAAGCTTCTCTGCATTCATGTAATAAATAAATAATCACACCTTTTCTGCTGTCAAAGCTGAAAGCATGCACAGCTGTTTGCCACAAGATACACTGGGACTGCAAGCTACAATATTTCTTATTTAGACTGACCTGAGATTGTTGTTTTTTTCTTTTTTTATTTCTTTTTTTTTAAAACAGCTTCATTAGCTCAGGAACTTAATTGCAAATGACTAGACAAGCTCTGCTCTTGGTTACTGGGAAAGGTTAGAGTACTTCTCACAGGGGAATAGATCCTGGGAGATGTTTTGCAGCTTCATTTTTTTTTTTTTTTTTTTTTTCCTGGGGAAGGTTTTAGGAGTGCTCAGAGCATTTTCATGCTAGGCTCAGAGTTAGCAAAATGATTAGAAGTTCAAAGCGGGGGGGGGCTGAGTCAAAGCCCAGCCAACCTTTTTGATCTTACAAGCCACGTTGCAAAATCTGCACAGAGTTGGGAGAAACAGGACATGGAAAGGGACCTCTGGAAGCAGAATTGGGGGATGACAGGTTTCCATGCTGCTGTGTTACAGGATGAGGAGCAGCTAAATGTCTGGCTGGGTTGTAGGGCCAGCTGCCAGTAGACTTCCACTGTGCTGACCAGCTCCCTCCCAGAGAGGGGAGTTGCACTGCCCCACAGCTCTCATGCCAGCACAGCTCTCTATACTAATGGGGTCCCAGACCAGGGGCTATGGCTGAGCTACCTGGTGGCCAAAAGTCATGGTGGCCTCTGTCACTTGGTCTGTGTCACAGAATTAATCTGTTGGTAACAACCCTGGTGTGATATCACTATTATTAGCAACATTCATGCAGGACCTTTGCAGCCTCCATGTTTTTTGGGGTTGTCTTTCTTGACCTCATGAAGAAGTTGTCTTGAAACAGGACTCTGCAAGGAAAGGGAGGACTTGGGGAATCACTACGAAAGGTCTGCGTGTTCCTATGTGGTGTAAGCAGGCGAGCCACTTACCTCACTGTGCCCTTACCTCAGGGCTCCTGAGGCTCCAATAATTTTGAGAGAGTTACTTTGTGCTGACCAATATGTCCCACCTTTTGTGCTCTGTACCTAGTACTGATATAGAAGCAGTTTAAAGACCTGTATTGAAGTGGATATTCTAGGCAATGATTTTTCCTACTATACTTTACCTGCCTAAAGCAACGTTTGGATGTCTGCTGACCTTCAGTGCCTCTTCCTATCTACGTGCTGCACTTGGCATTGGTATGTGAAAGTGGGCATGGTGCCTGCCTGGTGGAGCTTTGTGCTGGTAATCTGCGCTTGGTACAATGAGGCAGCAGTCACGATGGGAGACTTGGGATCTCATCACTTGTAAAAGTGTGCTGAGAATGATGTAGCAAACGCAGCAAAAGCACCAGCTTCCCTTGCACTGCCCAGCTCTGCGTTGATTTGCCTTGACTCAGAGCAGAAGCCAGCCTCTCCTAGGGTCACCCCGTGGGACAGAGGGTGCTGTGGTTGTTCCCACTGCTCCCTGGCCTTTGCAGAATGTGTCAGCAAGGTGCCTGCTAGGATGGAGGATATTATGGTTATATCAATGCAGTTGCAATGCAACCAAGCTCTTCATCTCCCTCTGCAAAACTGAGCACAAAATTGAAGGCAAGTTTTAATGTTTGTCAACCAGAGAGGTATCTGTGCTATTTGTCTGAAGGCAAGAGTATCTGTGACCCTATTTCTTCCCTCTCTTAGTCTTTTGGCCCTCTGGACTATAAGAAGTCTGAGTAATTCATGTCCCTTATTAGTCTGTGCTGGGGAAAAGAGGGTTTTGAGATGCTTGTGTGACACCTGAGTTCTGCTGCACAACAAATATACTCAAAAGGCTTTGTCGTATATAACCCACTTGAAGCGAGAGCATTCAGGTAAGGAAATGAAGGGCTGCAGGGCTCAGCTGTGCAAGAGAAAAATAATTAGGGCATGTTTATCTCATGCCCAACCCTACAGAGGTGAAAAGCAAGGGACAGGAAGACTGGTTCAGAGGGAGCTGGGGGTGGGGAGGGTGGGAAGGAAAGGACCTGACATGGGAGCGAATTAAACCTCTCCAGAAGACTCATCTCATTGGGATAAATCCCTCCTCCCTCCCTGTTCCTGCTCTAATGGAGGATGATCTCTGCCTTGCTGGCTTTTCCTTTCAAGATCTTGGGATCTGTTGTTTTCAAAAGGTTAAAGCCCTGGAGCTACTGAGGGAAGGGTACACTCCTTTTAAAGGTGCCGGGTGAAGAACATCTAGATTTCTAGTGGTTTCAGGTTCACTAGCATAAAAGTGAGAAAAATATCTTCAAAATGTAAAATAAGCCTTTGGTTGGTTTGTTGGGTTTTTTTTTCCCCCAACACAGCTGAGTTCTGACTCAGATGAGACTCCTATTTCCACCTGAGTTTGATGTTTTTCTTTAGATCCTGAGTGCACACATGATCACAGCCACTGTAAAGCCACTCTGTGGAGCTGTGGTTTCTTCTGTCACTGTCCTGTCTCAGGATCGGGCAGTGGAGACTACATCAGAGCAAAGAAGTTTGAGCAATGCCATGCAGAGCTCTGGCTCTTCCTTCCCCCTCTTCTCTCTCCACCGACCCAAAGAGGTGTGTGGATTTCACAGCAGTTCTTGCAGACTTGCTCAAATCAAAATGCTTGGCACATTCTTCACTTGCTCTATGCTGTTTGCTGTCAAGCTGCCTGTTCTCTCTGGGCTTCAGACCTGGCTTTCATGATTTGCACAGGCACATATCAGAGCAAATATAGCCCTTGCTAGTCTGGAGGTCTGGTTCAGTGGCAGGACCCAAGAGAGAATATTTTCATCCCAAGCTTTGCCACAAATCTCCTGAAGCCCTGAAGATTTTGTGGTCTCTCTCTCTCTCTCCTTCCTTTGCCTTTGCCTCGTAGAGCTTCATGTTCTCCTTGCCATCACAACACGTGCTGGTGCAGGCTGTTCCTCTGGCACCCTGTAGCTCTGCTCTTTTCCTGGTCCCTGTTTTTGCAGAGGGCTGCAGGAGGGGTTCTCTGTGCAGGGAGCGGATGCTGGCTCCCCAGAGCGGGATGATTGCTGCTGGGTGGGCACTGGGCTGCTGGGGCTGTCACCTCTGTGACTGCTGGGGGCCAGGGGAAGGTCTGCACTGGTGGTTTGACAAACACCTGCCAGGAGCCTGCCCAGCCCAGATGGGTTGTTCAGAGGCAGCCGTGGGCGAAAAGCTAGAAGCTGATGCAGTGACTGTTGTGAGTCTGGAAATGTGGTTACTCCTGTCTTTGGATAACAGTGACAAGGTGAAGAGGAAGACCGGATGGAATTTTTAGTTAGAATGATTGTACCCTGGCTCTAGAGACTTTTGCTTTATATCCTCCCCAGCAAATGCTGATTTCCACGCACAGCTCTGAGGTTCTGCTGCTTCCCTGCCACCTCCTGTGCAATAAGAGCAGAACTGGGTGTCTCTTAATTTGCCCAGCCCACCTTTATTTTTGGCCAAAAAGATAATCTGTTTAATCCTACCATATCCTCCATGAGACACAGCTTCCTACATCAGTTCTGTGCCCCTTGAGGGTAAAGAATTATTCAAGGCATCAAGCCTGACCTGGATTTTGTGTGATGTGATCGCATCCAGAGCATGGAAATCCATGCGATCAAATGGCAAATCTCTGGGCCTTGGCAGATATGCCTCCTGCTCTGCAAAAGCATGTTGCCATGGCTACGTCTCAGTGTGAGCTTCTCTCTCCTTATCCCAGCGCTGTTTCTCCTGCCAGCGTCGCTGCCTGCGCTCAGAAGCCCACCCTGTCATGGGCAGTGTTGGGCTGGGGACCCGCACGAGCACAGAGGCAGTGGGTAGCAGGTAGCAAATAAGTTCCTCGTTTGAATTAGAGGTGGGCGAATTGTTGCCGATGACTCCTTAAATGGAAAAAGCAAACCCAGCAAGAGCTTGAAATACCTGTCAAAAATGCCACCTCTGTTTGTGACTTGGGAATGAAGAAAGTGAAGAGCAAATGGGAGCTGGTTGCACTGAGAGCTGGGAAACCTGAGCTTCCAGCTCTGCCCTTCCTGACAGGTGGCGATTTGAGCATCTCTGTGTGCTGCAGCCCTCTGCATCGAGGGGGTGACAGTTACCTGCCACCTAAAGGTAGCTTGTGATTTATAGATGAAAGTTGCTGAAGCTACGTTTTGGGCTGAGTTACGCTTGTTCTGAGAGCAGCTCCTCTATCACACAACAGTAGTCATGGTTTTGTGTCACACAAAAAAGCCTGATCTCTTTATAGGCTATAAAGCAGAAAGAGAGGAAAGCTTCCAAAGTAGTGGTGTGTATTTGGGGTGATGTTACTACTAGGGTGCCTAAATTCCCTGACTGAGCATGAAAATCCTATGTAAGGCCATGGGACCCTTATCATGTATGTCAGGGCTGAAAAGCCCAGGGTGGTTCTTGGCTGAAAATAATGAGAGCTCCCAGTGCTGGGCTGGGTGGAGGGTGTGGGGCTCCCACTGCTCTGCTGTAAGGCAACTGGAAGCAAAACTCTGCATCCTTGCAGGATGTTTATAGTGCCAAGTTGGTCCCTGTTTAGTTCCAGGGCTCATACTCTTCCCAGCCATCCCCACTGAATGTGTGTTGTCTTGCTTGGGGACGTTGATTGGGAATGAGACAAGTAGTTTTCTGGCCAAAGGATTTGCGCATAGAGGAGAAATCAGGTTGTCCCAGGCCAAACCCTACTAGCTGCATTTTGAACTGTGTCTCATGTAGGTAAGGGCATGTGCAATCACTAGTGCGTATCCAGCTTAACAATGCCTAGATCCTTCTGGCACATCTTCAGTGCAATGAGTCCAGAGCTCATCGTCCCCAGTCAATGGAGAAGGGGAGGCATTGCCAGAGGTGAAACATGTTAAATGGGCTCAGCTGCCCGGTCCTGTGCCACATGTACCTCATCCGTGCTGAATGCCACCAACTGCCTACGTCTTGTAAGACAACTGCTCACAGTACTGGGGAAAGCTGATGACTTGTGCACTGCACAGGCTGGTACCTGCCAAGTCTCTAATGTGTTTCCTGCTCGTACCGGTACTGCAGCAGGAGGGGAAACGCTCTGTATGAGGAATCTGTGTGCTCCAAGCAGCTGCTTTGTACATTAACTTTATCCCCCAGGAAGGTGTCCGTAACACTGGTCTACAGGGTCTGGAGAGCAAGAAGTTGCTCTCTCCCCTTTCTGCTTCACTCTCAGTATGAGCAGTGGTCGAAGCTGTAGTGAAGATGCAGTGCTGCTGCAGAGCTCCTATCTCCTCTGCCAGCCTTTCCCATACCTTGGTGTGTACAGCCAGAGAGATCTTTCAAGGCTGGGGATGGAAGTTCCCCAGCATCAAGGGCAAAAGAAATACAGGCATTTGTTTTCCCCTACTCCCCAGATTTCTGGAGTTTCTCCTGAAGGGAGACTGAAAGCATGCGTATATTTTTCCTCTTCTGGTTTTAACTGTGTATTCTAATATGAAACTGCAATATAGGTGCTTATTAAAGTAGTCCTCTACTACCAGAATCACTGTGTTTGATAGAAACCACAGAAAATCCCCTGAGTCGCAACGTGGGAATCCAATTCTTTTCAGTTGATGATACTGTAAACACATTTCCTTGGATGTGCAAGAACCATAGCAAGAGTTTCAATCATATGAATAAAGCAAAAGAACATCTGATGGGGAATATTCCTGCTTTGTATATTCAAAACTTGCAGCCTTATTCTTAGGCAGCATCTTTTCAAATGAATGGACCATAAAGAGGCAAAGAAGCATTGCCCAGGGGATTTAGGAAAGATCCTCCAAAATTAACACAGTGGGGGGTATTCTCTCCATCAAATTTAAATCATCCAAGTTAGATACCCAAATTTGGAGCCCAGGTGACTGCTGTGGCCAATAGTGTCTCTACAGACAGCTCTTGCTCCCAGTTCAGTGTCCAGTGACCCTAGGGAACTTAAAATTTAGCCTAAAGGAGCTTTGAGTTGGAGTGGATATCCTGCCACGTGAGTGTTTGTGCAATGCTAGGCTGTTGTGAGTGACCTCGAAGATAACTGTGCCATTTGGATTGAGTTGAGCTGAACCCCCAAATTCTAGTACTTCCCATTTCACTGAAACTGGGTGCATTTCCTTCCCAGGCAGATTTGGCCTGGTTGCTTCAGTAGGAAAAGAGAGCTATAAATATAATCGGACCCATGGTACTTGCTATATTGATTGAGAAATCCTGTAATATCAGATACCTGATCCTTTTTTTATCTTTGTACCCTAAAAACAATTGGCAGCAGCCAATTCTAAAAATGAATCCTGTTTTGGTGAAAAGGTTCTTACATTTCCAAGCCAGTTTTCCTCTCTTATGTTTAAGTTTCTTTACCAGCTGGCCTACAGAGTCCCTGTGTGGCTGGCTGAAAAATGTGGCTTGTTATACTTCCCTTCTCTGTGCCCTTTGGGAATACTTTTTAAAAACAAAACAACTGTTTTCCAGATTTTTACCAATTTTCTTGGTCAAAGCATATTCCAAAAATGAAGCTTTTGTCTTAATTTTTAGAACTTTATGAAAACAAATAATAATTCAGCTTTTAATATTTATGCATATTGAAATCTATATGCAATTTGCCAAAAATACAAAATATTTCCCTTTTCAGTACTGTTGGTAAGTTTTGAGAAGAGTTATATTTATTGCATGAAGACAATGAGATTGAGGAGCAGAGAACAGCATGAGGAAGTCTTGCTGCTAGTGTGATAACTCCTTTCCAGATGAAGCCGGTCTTGTATCTCGGTTTGGCACTAAAATGATGACTTCAAGGACTGTTGGTATCTCTTCCCCAGCCCTTTGGTGTACAAACTTGTTAATGTGCAAGAAATTGTACATATGCAAATAGGCAAATGATAAGCAGCCGGTTGGCCCTGTGTTGATCCCCTGGCATCTTGGCTTCTTCCCACTTCCACCAGCTTTGCCTGTGCCACTTTTCTGGAATCCGCTTGATCGGAGCATCTTACAAAGCCTTAAATGCAAGATAGTAGCATTTCTGATCTCATTTTCCAGTATTTCAGCTGTGCCATAATCTATTTACCACACAATTTGTGTCACTTTGATAAGCAGCTGCTTCAAGACTGCATTTATTAAAATCAAGAGCAGGGAGAGCTTTCAAGTCTCTCAAGTGTTGTAATAAATGTTTGAAATTAGTCATTACAGTGTTTGCCATGGTTCATATCATAGACTCTATCTAAATGACAAATGATCACAGCCTGGACCTGCACTTTTTTTTTTTGGTGGTGCATTCACAGCGGGATAGAGATGACGTTGGGCTAGCCCAACCCCAAACAGCAGAAGTCAGAGCAGGGATGGGAAGGGAGGAGTGGAGAAGAGGGAAGGTTTCAGTGGGAAACCTTATCAGAGTCTCAGGGCAATGGCTTTGAGCAGAGAAGTGTTGGCTCAGCTCTTACTTTTCTGGCTGAAAATGAAATAAGCCTGAAAACCAGCCAAAAGCCCAAAGAAGCAGCCACGTACTTTTTGCAATTGGTCGTTACTGTGTCTGGATTATGCAAAGTTTGGCTCTTTCCCCATCAAACAGCTCCGGTATAGGAAATTCACCTTGTTGCTCTGTTACAGATGCCTCCTTAATGTGTGCTTGCCTGGCCATGGGTTTGTGCTGATGTGGTCATTTAAGAAGGGGGAAAAAAAAAATCAAACAAAAACATTGTTTTGCTAAATAAAAACATCCCTTTGCTAAATATAGTTATATGTATGTGTACATATATATTCACACATATATACACACAGATGTATTGAATACATACCGCATAGAAAAGAGACAATTGTTAAGACAAATACTCTGTCTCAATTCATTTTGTTCTTCATTTTCCAATCAGGAATGTAATAGCTAAAATTATAGTGTTGAGCCTGGGCTATAAATTCCATTATTTTCAGTGACTATATCAATTACATCCCTTTAAAGGGACCCCAAGGCAAGGGGAGAAAATTGGAGACAAAATCTCCAGAAGGGAGGATGCAGGAGGTGGAGGGGAAAAGCATCCCCTCCCCTTTTTTCTTCTTACTCGTTAACAATAACCAGCACCTTATCCCTACATAAAAGTCTCCTTAGTTTCTTGGTGATCCAGCTGGCATCCAACCCAGCACACTGTGCAACTAAAATCACAAGTGTGTCACTGCAGAAATAATTGCGGTACTACACACACAGGCGCTCACTCAAAAGGGGAGCAGGAGATCGTCTTGTCTGAATATAAATGGTATTTATTTTGAAACAAATAAGTTATTGGAAAAGAAAACAATGCATCTTTTTTGAAAAGAAACTGAAATGAGTAAACTACTTATCTCCTGTCCTTGAGCTGAAAATGATTTTTTCTTTAAAGGCTTTTTGCACTGGGACAAGCTTGAAAAAGGGAAAGTGTAGTATCAAAGAGCAGTGTGTTGAGATGAAAAGTTGTTTCTCTGGCAATTCCTACAACTTTTTTTAAGGGTTTTACTGTTTTACCTTCTCTCTTAGTGCAAATGATTGAATAGCGTTGGCTGCAGGAGGCTGAGTGCTCTTAGTTTGTGTGGACATGGCTGCTGAGAACGCATTGTTTGCTATGGCATTTGGTTTTTTCAGTGCCTCTCATCACATTGCAGAGATAGTCTGTGAAAGGCAGATCAGATATTAAGGGAACACTAAAGCAGAAACCCATCCTTGTGAATACAAAGGAAAAGGAACCCATGTCAGGTGTTGAAGAGCTGGATGGTGCTGCACATCCAAAAAGGTTTAAAACTTTGTCCCAGATGTGTGCCAAAGTCTAACTTCTTAATGTTTCAGGAAAAAATCTTGTTAATATTTCCAAATGGCGCAGGTTGCTGCGCTTCCTGTAACTGCACAGGAGAGCTGCATAGCGTCCATCTGCATAATTATCTCAGGTCCCTTCTGCACTGTATTTATCTTCAAGTCCATCTAATGGTATGCGGCACTGTAACTTAGCTTGAATAGCTGCTCTTCCTCACCCAAAGTTTCACACCATCAGTAAGTTTATTAGCAGTTTCTTCTGTCCTCAGCCTTCACTTTAATTGGCTGCATAACTCCCCTTGTAGGATGGCCCTTCTGCTCCCCCCAGGCACCTTTGCAGCCCATACCTCTTCTAGCTGAAGGTTGATATGACTTTCTTGGACATAAGCGAGGAGAGCTGCCGGATGTCCCTACCTCTACTGGAAATGTTATGCCTGATGGCTCCAGGCATCATATAAGTCTTCCAAGTGGTGAAAACCCCAGTTAGCAGCAGAAATTCTTGTTTATCCCCCAGTGCATCATCTCCGTGTCTGGTCTTGACCCTGGGAGAGGGGAGGACAAGTGGCAGGAGGAGAGGGAGATTGTGTCCCTTGGATAGGAGGCTCAGGAAAGGGTAAGACAGCCTTGAGCTGGGAAGGATGCAGGGAGTGAGGGGAAGGGACCTTCACTAGGATGTGAGATGAGACCAAGGAGAGCATTGCTTGCAACCACAGCGCATCAAATCCTGCCCAGGATCCTCTGGGCAGCAGGACTGGAGCTCATATCTTCTGCTGAGAAGCCTTAGAATAATAGAATCATTTAGGTTGGAAAGGACCTTTAAGATCATTGAGTCCCACTGTTAACCTAACACTGCCAAACCCACCACTAAACCATGTCCCTAAGCACCACGTCTGCACGTCCTTTAAATGCCTCCGGGGTGGTGACTCAACCACTTCCCTGGGCAGCCTGGTCCAATGCTTGACAACCCTTTTGGTGAAGAAATCTTTCTTAATATCCCATCTAAACCTCCCCTGGTGCAACTTGAGGCCGTTTCCTCACATCCTATCACTTGTTACTTGGGAGAAGAGACCGACCCCCACCTCACCAGAACCTCCTTTCAGGTAGTTGCAGAGAATGGTAAGGCCTCCCCTCAGCCTCCTCTTCTCCAGACTAAGCCCCCCCAGCTCCCTCAGCCGCTCCCCATCACACTTGTTCTCCAGACCCTTCCCCAGCTCCGTTGCCCTTCTCTGGACACGCTCCAGCACCTCCATGTCCTTCTTGTCCCAAGGGGCCCAAAACTGGACACAGCATTCGAGGTGCGGCCTCACCAGTGCTGAGCACAGGGCACCATCCCTGCCCTGCTCCTGCTGGCCACGCTATCGCTGATACAAGCCAGGATGCTGTTGGCCTCCTTGGCCACCTGGGCACACAGCCAGCTCTGACCCCAGTCCTGAGCTCTCCTTGCTTGACCTGTGCCTCTTCCAGCGCTCTGCTGCCCTAGTACCTGCCCTGGTGTCCCCTCACCTTTCCTTGGTGTGTGTTTGTTTTTCTCATGCTGTGGTCAATACCCCTAAAAATGTTGAATAAGATGAGTTATTTGGTATTTCCATCAAAAATTTCCTTCCCCCTAGTGCTGTGCCCTTCAGCTTCTGTTGAGACTTTCACCCATGTTACAGCTTCTACTAAATCCTGTCTTCACAACCTTAGCTAATGATAAATGCTCTATGGAAATCTGAATGAAACCTGCTGCATCTTATTTGCCTAGAAAATCTTTCAAGGAAAGATAGCAGGTTGTGCTTCTTAAAAGGAGATGGCGGGGGGGCATGGTATGTTGTCCTTGTGGTAAATACTGAACTTAATGAAGATTGCAGATGGACAGCATTGCATGCTGGCATCCTTTGTTCCCCCCAGTGTAAGATGGATGGTGGTATCCAGTATTTCCTCCGTGTTTATGTCTTGCAGAATTGTTCACGCTGTTGTTCAGCCCTCCACTCCTGAGCAGAAGCTGCCAATTTGTGCCAATTGCAATTTCACACCTCCCCTATTCCTATTTTGGGATGGTTGGTCTTGTGATTTTTTTTTTTCCCCTATATCAGTTTATAATTAAAGGATATTGTATTGGGAGCATTAAGATATGACCTGCCTTACCTCCACAAATACATTTTTTTTTTCCTACTTGCCAGGAAGGCTTTAAAAACATCCTCTTGGAAATTCATGCAGATGATATTTAGACATGCAGATATGCACTCCTGTTTTGCATGAATGTTTGACCTTGGGCAGAGCTGTTCAACGCAGGATGGATGTGTTGTGGCTGCATTTAATCATCTGAAGCAGAGATGAAGCCTTGAAAAACCACATAGACCCAATTCCCAATTCCCAGCCTCTGGATGGTAATGAACTTCTGAGAAATAGCTAATCAATAAATTGAACAAAAGACTTAGGCAGCTAAACCACTTTGTCAGGGCCTTAATTACAATTGCAGAAATAAATTGGGGGGTGGGGGGTGGGGGTGGTTGGGAGCCTTTGCCAGACAAAACTAACCCTTTGCTCTTGCGAGCTAACCCTTTACAAACTGAGCAGTTTGTGTTTGCATGAATGCTGTGTTTTTGTGCACGTGTTCACGGGGATCACTGGGTGGGCAAATGACCCAAAATGGGCTGCTGCCTCATGCCATGGCATGACAGTTTGTGCTGTCCCTGTCCTTTGAAGCTACTGGAGGAGCTGCTGTGAGATTGTACTTAGCAGGAGGGAGACTTGGGATCTTTCCACAGGGAAGATATGAGGATGATCCAAAGCAGCAGGCCATGTCAGGGCAAGTTGGGCTATTTTACTTGGGGAGAAAGCTGAAGATTTAGGACCAGATGCAGCCAGCAGGATAAGGAAGGACATCTGAGGACAGATACAAGAGATGGGAACCAGGCCAGCAGGCCATCTTACCCTCATATCCCTCAGGCAGGTTTCCCAGTAGTCCCAGCCTTTGCCAGCAGCAGGAGTGATGGAGCCAGGGAAGCCGGCGTGGAGGCTGTCGGCTAAACCCTCGGAGGCTTGCTTGTTCTTGGCACAATTATAGTAGCAGGCATTTCACATGCATGTCTCCTGGAAAACAAAGGGATGTATCCTTGGGGATTGTCTTGTAGATGTGGTTTTGCCTTAAGAAATATTACAGAATGACAACGTGTCCAGGTTGATGCAAGCGTGCTGAGTCTGGATTGCATGCAAGAGGGTGGATGTGTGTGGCAGAGGCTAGAAAGGCACATGGTGATGAGGAAGAACAAAGATATTGAAAGTCTTTGGGCTTTTTGAGGAGTAGCCCTGTGGTCCAGGCACCATGTTGCCGATCACTTGCCCTTTGGGGATCCAGAGAAGTGGTAATGCCTTGAAGGAGTGCATCACTGGGTACATAAAGTATTGAAAATTGGACAGAACAGACCATTTCGAGAGGCAGATTTAAACCCTGGGTAAGATGCAAGATCTGGGTTCGGTCCCATGTGATCTGCTCCTCACTCTTGCAGGGGAAGTCAGTTGGTAACAGGCTCACCTGCTCTCCTCCTGCTCACTTCCTGCAGTCCTTGGGCTTAGCAGAAAAGAGGTTTCTTTGTTTCCTTAATGGAAGTCCCTGGTAAGAAAAGATGTTCTCTTTTGAGTGGCCATTTATTACAAGTGGGTGGCTATAGCTGCTGTGATCATCAGCGCTAAATGAAACTCGGCCACCTTCTCCACCAGCAGCAAGAGCTCAGATAGTGCACCGGGACCATGGCCCCATTTCTCCGTTGCAGGCACTGAAAAGGGGATCTACATCAAACAGCATCCGCAGACACCCAGAGCCCAGATGCAGCAGCTGGTGGGTTGTCTGGAGGGGACACAGTACTGAGATGGTGGCTGTGCCGTGCGGCAGCACCGTGATCCACACCTGCACGAGCCTGGGAGCAGCCGATTTGGGTGATGGATCACAGTAGTGTAGGCTGCAGGTATTGTACATCCAGGATGTAGTAACCCTACAAAACAGGGTAAGGACAGTCTGTTTTCCTGTTGGTAATGGGTCAGCTTGTGCTTAACTACAACAGTAAGAAATCTGGTTGGGTATGAATACTCTTGAATTTGTAAGGGATCTATATGGCTGGGGGAAACGTGAATTAATGATCGTCTCAGAACCCTCCCCCCAAACCTTAACCCCAGAGTCTGCAAAAGAACAAACCCCAGGTGCCATAAACTCCATAGCACCCAGAGGACACCTCATGTTGTCAAACTCCAATACGTTAGCGCTTTGCTGGCTCAGGGCCTTGCTGAAGGAGCAGTTAGCACCTCTGCTTTCCTGCCAGCCTGGCCCCTGCTCCCTGCCTTGCTCATGGAGCTAGGGAATTGCTCTGTAATGAGGCAGCAGCAGCTGCCAGTGACATGAAACTGCTGGGAATAAGATAGCTTTCTGTGAGCCGCTCTGCCTTTGTGCCCAGGTTCGATAGATACGCAGATAAATCTCCATCTCAGTACACTGGCAATGCTCACAGAGCAGTCCCTGGGACATGAGTGAGTTGCTGCTGTCGGCGCTGTGTTTACTGCACAGATAATATATTTACAGCTCCATCTTTGATGTGAAATGTGACTCTTCCAGTCCTCATGAAAGTCACTGGAAAGTCAGTAAAATTTATTGATGGTTTATAGCACTTTTGTGCCAGAAAGCAAGGTTACAGTATTATATACCTACACATGGCAGGCAGGGAGGACTACAGGGAGACAGGAGAGGAAAAGGAGAGCAGCTCAGTGTACATCGTTGGCTTGGTCCCCCAAACCTGTGCGGTATTTTTAATTAAATGAGAAGCTCCGAATAGCAAGGCATGTGCAGGGCTCCTAACAGGCTGCAGCCCCACATCTCAGTAGCTGAGCAAATGAAATGTTTGCTATGCTAATGCTTATTTCTTCAAAGGGAGTTGGGGGTTTGTTTTGTGTTTATGACTGCCTGTGCATTGGTGTTCATGTAGGGAAGTCCTATTCTGCCATGGAAAGAGCAGTTGCGCTGTGCCTGCCTCTCACTTCTCATTAATCGTGATTTCTGTCAATAGCCTAGAATTAAGATTGCATTGTACCAGGCATGGTAGGAATATTTAGCATGAAGGTGGCTTCCGCCTTGGAGAACCTGGAGCGCTCTGGACGTGTAGGGACCTTTCCTAGCAGGGCTGAGAGCAGCTGGGAGAGTCCTGAGGTCTCTGGTGTCTTTGCCGCCTGCTGCGGGCAGGGCAGGGTGCCCTGTGCTCAGCCCCCTTGCAAACACCCTCTCTTCAGGTGGGTCTGCACGCCAGGAACTCTGCTGCTTCATTCTACTCTTGCTCTGAAAAGATAGGAGCAGATGGATGGACATTTGTGACTCCCTCTGTATGGCCCTGCACACGTAAAGGGCTATGAGATACCAAGGTGGCTTTTGGAAACCTCCTATCAGGCGTGTTTTACAGGAGCCCATGAAAATGACTTGGCGGCACATGCAAGATCTAACACAAGTTTCAGATATTATATGCCAGCCCACAGAAAAGAGGTTTAGCGTGTCTGCAGTGATGGAGAGGTCAGATTAGCTTTGTGCTCATTGCATTTCCATTCAGCGTCTCCTGTAGATAGGCCGCGTAAAAATGCTTAGTGGGCTTTCCCTTTCAAATAAACGAGAGAGATCAGGGACAATTGTCATTGTCAAAAGCCATGTGTGGGAGAGGGCACACAGTTCCAAAACTCTCCTGAAACAGAGCAGATCCCTGCTTTGTGTTTTGCAAAATTATTTGCATTTCAATGAACCACGATAAAAACATTTTATTCGCAACTCTTGGTACCTGTCCTCATCAGGTTGTTTGAGAAGTCAGCAGCGAGCAGAGGAGAATTCCCTGAATTGCAGCAACAAACTCAGAGGTGGCTCAGATAGAGCAGGTGTTGGCCAGGCGAGTTTGCAGGTCAGGGCAGAGCAGCTAACGAGAGCAACAGACACAGAAACTTGCCTTTTTCTAAGCAAAACACGCTGTGTTCTAACACGAAGCCTCCAAATGCTCCAGTAATTCGGTTGCATGGTGATGCAGACCATGCCACGGTCTTTCTTCTTTCAGGACTATGAAGTGTTTATTTTGAACCATGGCTTTTCATTTAACGAGGAAGGCTGGAAGTCAGGTAAATGAGGAATACAGGAAGAAGCTGGGAATTAAATGCTGCCTGTTTCTACCAGTTCCTCGTCCTGTTTAAAGCCTGACACTGGAAAGGCTTTTCTGTGATCTTATTACTAAGAAGGTTTGAGTCTGAGCATGTCATAAAACCCAACCCGCTTGGCAGTTAATAACACCCATATGTACAGTAATGCGCTGTAGGAAAGTTAAGACTGGCCATGAGCTCCCGCTGGGACGCAAGCATCTTACTGCAAATTCCCTCTGTCTTTTTTTTCTGACCTCACCCTAAAGAATGATCTGTTTGAAACCAAAGGCGTCTGTCTGATCTGCTACCAGGGAAAAGAAATCTTGAGAACATTTGACAAAGAAAGTAGAGTTGAAATTAAATATCGTAATGATATAAAACAGTAAGCAGATCTGCTTGACAGCCTTGACAGCTATTTGTTATAGAAAACAGCGTTTATGATGTCAGTCCTATAAGGGAATGTGTTTGAATTAAAATAATTACAGCAGATAGTACAACAAAGACTCCCTGTAGTCAATCATCCTTCACAAATACACTGTACAAAATCTTCCCAATGAGTGAAGGAAGCATAGGGACTGGAGTCTACCAATAGGAAGCTGCACAGCAAAGTCAAGCGGCTGCTTTCAGTCATGAAATTTCCTTCTCTTTTCAACCCTAGGCGAGAAAAATGAGGATTTTAAAAATTTTTATATATATATGTGTGTGTGTGTGTATATATATCTCTATATTTATCTCTATATTTCCCCTTTCGGCTTTTACCTACTTCCAGATAGGGAATTGAAAATCTTTCTGGAAGGGATGCAGAGGTTCTTTCAGGTTTTGAGCTATTTCTTATGTTGCTCCTCTACGCATGTCCACTGCCATTGCCTAGATTCATATTTTCAAGGAGATCACATTGGTGAGCTTTCTGTTAAAAAAAAAAAAAACAAACAAAAAAACCCAAAAAAAACCCAAAAACAAACAACTGCAAAATACCTTGTCCTTAGTATCTGCACTCTGCATGCAACACTGTGTTCTGGGCAGGTCTGGTAAGAACAAGGTATCATTAAGGTTGTCTGACAGCTCCTTATTTTGAGTATAAAATCTTGGCCTTGTAGTTGTACAGGCTCTACTTCAGCTTTTATCTGATGTATGGGTTTGCTTTAGTCTTGGGCAAAATGGTTCAACTACCTTTCAGGAGACTTGGGGTGGAGTGGGGAGGGAATCTTTGCTCTACTCATAGGAAAAAAAAAAAAGGCAGAATCCTGTGGTGTCCAATGTCTCTGAAAAACTCCTGACTGTCCACTTCATACAGAAGAGCCCCAAGCCTTGCCAAGGGAGGGATGACCCTTCTGCTAGGGATGCACCTCTTATTCTCCCTTAAGAAACCCACCTGGAATTGCAGCTACTTATAGCTTAAAAATAATGTGTTTTGCAAACTTAACAGAGAAATAGTAGCACTGAACAGCTGACAACAGTGGAGATTTTGTCCTTGCCAACATGCTTGTGCTTTGTGTCATATTTTTAACTTAGTTTTTGGGTGCTCTGAGTATTCATGAGTGTGTATGTGTTCCTGAACGTAATGCATCGGTGGCTCTTTTGCTGATAAGTTGAGTCTGGTTTTATTCACAACCCTGTATATTTACCCTTCTAACTTTTGGTTTACGTTGCATGTAAATTGCTTAAGAAGTTGTATAAAATGAGGCAGGAGAGGAGCTTTCTTTCTGGGAATTTCAGGTGTTTTGCAGGTTTGCAGCACTGGCACATTTGTCAGCACTTCGGAGCTCTTGCATAAAAGCAATTACTGACATTTCTTTCTCTCCTTCTTTCTTTTGTTTGTTCTTGGTCAGCCCTTCCCACCAGCGTATTCATTGCAAATATGCACTCTTGGCTGCCCAGCTGGTGTTTTCACAGGTGTGTTACACGGGAGTGCAGAGTCAAAAAACCAGGAGAATCCCAATGAAAGGAGCACAGATAACATTGCATTGTTTTCCTTCTGCATTCCACGCTGTTCCCATTCTTCCCAAGAAATACTGTCCCTACCTCTCTTGCCTCTGCCTGTCTCGTGCCAAATATTCTTTTTATAGCTTAATCCTGCCGTGGAGGTTTGACAAATGAAAATAGACACCACCCCACCCACACCCACCCCCAGGAAAAAAAAAAAAGAAATTGGTAGCCCTGTTTTCTCTGACAGCTTTAAAGTAAAGTGAGAGGGCTTCAAATAGTGGTCTGGTAATCTTCTGTGGCTTCTGAATCCCATCACAGTCCCAGTGAAAATATGTCATATCCTGCCTTTTTCATTCCAGCAGCAGCTAATGCGTCAAGATAGAAAGTGAACCCTCTCCTGCTCCCTGTGGCTGTGATTCGTGACCTGGCACTATGCACCCAACAGCAAACCTGCCGTCGCACAGATTAGCTGTCTCCATGTGTTACATCCCCGAGGCACTGGACCAGCCAGCCGGAGAGCTTTATTGCAGTTCTTTAACTTGCTGAGATCTGAACAAGCTTAGGAGCTTTTATTTCAGTATTGCCCTGTGCTGCACGGGAACCTGAGATTCAGGTGAAGGCCCTCCATGGGTTAGGTTGGAGTCTAAGGGACAGTCTGTCTTTGCCTGCTAAAGGGGTGTTTTGTGCCTGGGTGTTATGGTAGGTTGAACTCTTGAGCCTCAGCATCTCTGGACAGAGGCAGCGAGTATTATTCCTGGCCTGGGGCTAAAAGCAAGCCTGGAAAAGTGATTCTGGAGGTCACTGCAGCCATCTGTACATGCCCTGTCTCTGGAGGTGCTGGTCCCAGCAAAGCAGAGTGCTCCTGTCCTTCTCTGCTCTGCCAGCAGCTTAAGAGATTCCTACAGCAGAGGTTGCGTCAGGACCATGCAAGCCACCAGTAAATTCCTACAGTGTGAATTTGCCTACTTGTATTATTCTTCTGGCCTCTGCAGCCTCCTGTGGCAGTGTTTTCCAAAACTTACTATGTGCTGATGGCTGAGGGGTTTCATTAATCAAAAGGAGGGACCCTGTCCCTCTTTCAGCCCAAAATTTGCATGTGTGACACCTGCAACAAGGGAGTTTTATTTAATCCCCTAGAAGCTGTGAAGGTCGGAAATCTGCATACTGTCTTGGGCTATGCAATAACCAGCAAACAGCTCAGTAACTGAGAAAGCTATTCTGCCTGGCTTTACATTTCTTGGCTCCAAATAATTTCAGTGAAACCCTTGATGCTATTTGAACACTGGGGGGGGTTAAGATTTTTTTTTTTTTCCTTGGTGTGTAGTTTAATTACAGTGAGGCTTTGGACTGACTCTCCATTAATAATACAGTGAATTTCAGCAGCAGATTAAATTTCTCTAAAGTAGTAAATTGCAGGGGAAAGTGGAGGAAAGTCATGGTCGAGGAAAATAAGTGCATTATAGGTCCTTTATTAGATAGAAGCCCATGGCATCAGGCAGACAGGTTCTTACAAACACACACATATGAGAAAAACAGGGACTGCATCAATCAGCTTATCAAAATCACTTAAAAGAAATGGGCTTCTGCTGAATGTGTGGAGTGCAATAAAACATCAGTGTAACGCTGGACGTATATTAACTGGCACAGAAAGATTATGACGTCCATTACTGAGCTTCCTCTTCCTGCTGGCTGCAGAGAGGTCCAGATTCCTGCATAATGTGTTCCTCAACCTCCCCCCCCCCCAATTTATTTTATTACCCTTGTTATAAGCAGGCACACTATAAAATGACATTAGAGGCAGAACAGCCACATGAGATGCTGAGTCTGCCCTGAACATCAAATGCACTTCATAAGGGCTATGTAAATATTCTGCTAATCTAGTGCGATCTGAGAACACAAAAGAAATGAAAAGTGGGTGAAAGCCCTGCACCAGCACTTCTTGTCTCCCGCTGGTCCCCTTCCCGCAGCGCCTTCCCCCTCCAGCACTGCTGTGCCTTCAGGGCGCCGGTCCTGCCATGCCATCGGCTCTGGGTGTTGGGTTTGCCTTGGTTGGGCCAACAGTCAGTACCTGAGCGAGTCTTAACGGACATGATGGCAACTTCTAGCATGGGCAGGTGAAGGTTTTCCTTGTGAGCCGTGGGGTCTCAGTGCATTAAAACTTAAGCTAATGTTAAAATAGCGCGGTGCAATGTGTGTGTGCACAGAGCCAGGAGGTGATGGCGGAGCTGAGGTGCCCAGGCATGGAAGAGCAACTCAGGCTCTTAATCTGTCTCATCACCCCGGTTTTACCTGGAGGTACCAGTGCTTTATGTATGAATAATACAGAATTTAAAACGCCACTTAGTAGCCTTAGCCATTTATGCAGATACTGAAATGGAGAGCTGTTTGTCCTACTGTAGCTAAATGGGCTGTGCCAATAGGGATATAGGGACACGCAGCCCCAGAGGGCTTTGGACGAGCAGGCACACACATGCTGGATAGATGAGATACCAGATTGGGGGGTGTGTGTGTGTATATATATTTATATATCTATATGGCACCAGAAGACCGTTTTTAAAGCTACTTTTTGGCGGTGGCAACTGTGCATAAAATCGAATGATAGATGAAGGAATTTTTCAACCCAAACCATAAGAGACCTGGGGGGGGGGGGGGGGGGGACGACACGACACAGGATTATGGACACTTATAACTAATGCAAAATAAACAAGGCAAAATTATATGTAATTACTCCTAAAGTCATTTGCTTGTTTCAGTAATTGACCTGTGCATTCTTTAATCTTTAATGCTCCTTTAAAATTCAGCCTCGGGGACTCATAACGTTTATTGACGTTTGTCATGGTTAAGGCTCTGGAGGAACTGGGCTTTATTAGAAGTCCTCAAAGAAATATCAATTTAGGGATAAGCAGCATTAATATTTTGTACACAACATAATCTGCTTAGAAACCTTTACTAGATTTCTTTACATATTATAAAAAGCAAGTGATGGCAAAAAAGGGCAATGCTGGGAGTGGCTTGATAAAGAACCTGCTGCTGCTACTTTAGCGAATTTTATTAATAAAAATATGACCTTATGTTTAAAAAAATTAAAGGTTGGTGCAGGAGACACTGATGTGTCTGTTCATGGTGGCAAGAAAGTTTTGTCCTAGGCTGGGTGGAGAGGGCATCAGCAGTGCAATTGAGGGAATTATTCTCTCTGCCACAGAATTGCTGTGTGACCTTGTCACATGTCCCCAGCCAGTGCTTGTGTTTTCCTTCTGCAGAAATGCTATCCTCCTTTCCCTAACAGTGGGGGTGAAATTCATAAAGCAGCGTCAAATGTTGTGGATCCTCCAGGTCAGAGGCACTGCACTTGTCTGAGTGCCCACCAGAGTTAGTGGGAATTTTTTTTTGTTGTTTCCCACTCAAGTTTTGCTGTTGGAGATATTTGTGCAAAAAAACGCAACCAACCTGGAAGGACAAGCGACATGCAGCCTGACTGTTCATATGGCTGTTACCCTTTTAGAAATCTGTTCATTTTGGCATTCATAACCTGGCATGGTACATAGGTTGGGAGAGTGAAATTTGTTGAATGTGAGAAGCTGGGGGGATATTGCAAATAGCTCTGAAATTTTGTGCCATTGCTCATTACGCAGGTCTGGCCTTCCCCAGGCATTGGAGACCTGCTTTGCCAGATAATGGCTTAGGAGAAGGAGCCAGTTCATCCCTAAGCCCTGTACAGTACTGCCTGCATGAGCTGGCAGTCACTCCAGTGTCAAGTGCCCACGTGGATTAACAGTCTGCCTGCAGCTCATTGTAGTGTGCTTTCTGCTGGGAGAGGCTGGGTTGTTCTGGAAAGTCAAGTGATGAGAGGCATCTTCTGTTTTGTCCTCACAGCAGTGGGATCCAAGATAGCTTGAACATCAAGAGAAGGGTGCTTCACAGCTGTCAGCCAGCTATCACGGCCTGAAAGTGATGGTTTCTGTCTTGTTAGTTATCATGAGTAACAACAGAAAGGGGAGAAGTCAGGGTGCTTGTGTGATTCGTACTCACTCAGTCTTCATGAAGCGCTGCTGCATTAGCTTTGCTGGCCAGTACAGCTGAACTGGCCCAGGTAGGACCTCTAAAACCCGTCTCTTGTCCCAGTACCAGGGACAAGAGACCAAGGACCGAGAGCCCCATCGCTACTGCGGGATGCGGTGTCACTTCAATGCTGGGCAGTCCAAGGGGACACTGAAGGGAAGGAGGAGACAGCAGGTATACACCATAGGAGATGTGTAGTGCCGGGGCTTTACTGTAATAGCAAATACCGCTTGCTGGAGGGTCTGTATCCAGAAAGAGATTAATCTGAGCCTGTCCTTTTGCTCTCTTGGTCCTCGGTACTCTGCTAGAGAGGAAGTCGCACCACTTGGCTTCTTGCAACCTTTTCTTCCTCTTCTTTTTCCTGCAGTGCGAAGGGGTCTAGTTCAGAGATGAACACACCTTTAGCAGTTTGCTAGGTTCTTAGCAGCAGCTGACGTTTGCGCTTCCCTGGCTGAACAAGGGAGACACGGGATCCTTTCCAAGCAGCCACTTGGCCTCTTCCCCCGTGAGCATATGATGCCTTCTGCCCAGGGTTCCTGTGGATGCTCCTTGGAGGGCTGCATTCAGATGCCAGCTGTGGGGGTACACCAGCGTCCCACCTTCCTGAGGCTTCTCCGTTAGGCAATTGTTCTCATTAATGTTGTTTTGTCATCCAGCATTGGGTTGAGCTTTCCTCCAGCTTATTCACAAAGGACCATTTTTTCTTTTCCTTCCTAAGCTGAGTCAGGCCACTCTCGTTTCGAAGCTCATTTTCAACTCAAACCTGTTTTGAGCTTGTTGTCGATTTGCCTTCTTTTCCTCGGTCCCTGGGTTCGTTCAGTATTGAACCAGTGAAATCGCCATAGGGCCAATTGGAAATCCCTCTTATACTGAAAACAGGACTCAACAAAGGGCATTGCTGAGGAATTTGTCCTGCTTTTCTTTTTAGGTAAAAGAAACCAAGTATTTTTGTAAAAGAAATGAGTGCTTTAACAACTGGTATAGCTATGGAGCTGTTAGAGTAATGGACTTGTGTTTAAATACTAGGGCTGGATTAGAAACCCTTGTGACTCCATAGTCATTTTCAGAAATATTCAGGTCGCTGCCAGCAAGCCTCCTCGTGGGTGTGAGGTTTGGGGACATCAGCAGTGTTCTTAGAGAACTCAAATGTGGTCTTTCTGTAGCTATCCACGCCTCTCCACCTGGTGTGACAGCAGGTAAGTTGCTATCAGCTGATGTTTTTGAAGTGAGGTATTCTTTTTGTCTTTAATGGAGATAGCTTTCCCCTGCCTGTGCTTCAGTGATGCCATTGCTGTGCCAGAGAAAGGTTTCCAGCAGAGTGGCAGAGTTGAGCTGCCTCTCACATTAAGCACCAGAGATTTCATTAAATGGCAGAGGAGGGAGCTTGTGTAGAGGGGAGGTTCACCCCAGAGACATTACAGATTGTCTCATGCTATTTAAGTGGGCTAAAATTAGAGGGAAAGAATCTGCAGCTAATTGGACTTGTGCATTAATCATAGTCTGCTGCTGGAGTACTTCACCCATTAGAATGTGTTAATTTGGTAATTACAAGGTGGGGGGGAGGTCTCTCTTTGTAATCCAAAGCCCTTCTTCATGCTTATTGCACATATCAGAAACAGGTACAGTGAGAGGTTGGAGGCAGGATTACAGTGCGGGGAGCAAGCTGCCTATTACCACCTCTTACCACACATGTGAACACGTAGTCTCCCTGGCTCCAGACACCTATAATTAAACTAGGTTAGATATTGGGAGCAGGAGGTTTCTCATTTTCAGTTAACAGGTAATTAATTGTATCTCAGTTTCCATTGTAACTTTCCCCCCATCTTATTATGAGAAATAATGCAAATATTCAGTGGTCTCCTGTGCTTGAGAAAGGAGGAGTTTCTCCTTGCCCCTCTTTTTCTAAGGTACCTCTGAAGTGTGTGCTGGGGGGCTCATGGTGGACCCTGGAGAACTGCTGTGCCCATTGCAGAAGGTCTCAATTTGCAGGCATTGATCCTGCAGCTGAGATGAAATAAATTATTTCTTTCCCTATGCTATTCATTGGGTTGCCTTGCTGTTAACTGCTGTCTTGCTTCTGCCAGCCACCTTCCTGGCAGGTTTTGCTAGGTTCGGAGGTGCTTCATAAACTAGCGCAGATGGGAAAATAGAGAAGAGAATTAACAAGATGGGAAACAGGCAGAAAACTCGGGCTGGAAAATGTAGGAGACTAAATACCGAGACAGCCAGTACAAAATATGGATTTTCAGTGGGGTATAAAACACTAATGAGTAAAAACATTGAGATGTATGTGCTCTAATGAGAAGCAAATCAGACTGGAGCTTGCAAAGCAACACTGCCACCAGTGCCTTTATTTTAGCAGGAGGCTGTGTTCCCAGCTCTCCCCTTAGAGATGCTTGTTGAGAAAAAGCCCCTTCACATGAGATCTCATTTTTTCCCCTCTCCCTGTACATTTGCTGGTTTACCTGTGGGGGTAACAACCTATCAGGGTGGACGATGTCCGCTCCTCCTTGATCCTGGGCAGGTTAATGTTTGCTGGAAGGACCCTGCTGTGCCGACAGAGCTGTATACAAACTTCGCTGCTGTTCCCAGCCTATTTCCTCGCAATTGCAGCTGCTCTGTAATCTTTGCAAAGGTCGCACCTGCTTGCTATGAGTGACTTCAGCTGTGATATATTTGTGGGCAGTCCCGGCAGTTGCAGGCAGCCCTCACAAACACTGACCTGAAATGCTGACCTCCACAAACCACATCATTTTCCACTTGGGCACCTCCAGATTGGTTCTCCAGATCTGCAGAACCAGAAAGCTAGTTTTGACTCCATTGCAATAATTTGCTGGCTCATTAGCACTAACTCCTTAAAGGGGCACCTTTAATGCTAGTAAGCCTAAAAATGTGACCTATATTCCCCTCCTCTGTTATATCTCCTTGCAAATTCCATGTCATTAATCTGTGTATACTCTCATTCCTCCATACCCGCTGAAAGATCAATGGTCTTGTAAGCAAAATAAAAAACCTGTCCTAAAATGGGTCCAAATACTGTGTCATGGCCAAATAAAAACTTACAGAATGTATTTGATTTACTAATGAAGAAATTGGTGGTAGAAGAACATGCAAGTGAGCTCAGCCTTCTGAGGTCTGCCTGCTCTTCGATGCCGCAGTTTGGGACCATTGAAGAGCATCTTCTCTGGTCGTGTGAAATACTTAACAATAAACCAACAGCAGGTACCAAGGATGGGAAGTGTGTTTGCACAGTAGATTTTGATTTTTAAACTTGTAGAGAGTTGTAATAAATGATAAGAAAAGCAAAGGTGGCTAAAACAGCCCAGACTTTCTAAGAAGTGATTTGCCTTTTCTGGGGCTCGCTAAACCAATGCTGGAAGCTAGAACTGTGAGAAGGATCCTTTTAGTGCTATAAAGTGTGTATGTGGGCTACAGCCTGTACCTATGGAGTAAAGTGATTATCACCCTTGTTAAGTGGATAAAGACCATTCACTGACTTCTATTTTGGGGTTGACTAATGTGAAACCTTGTTCAACAAAATGGATGATTAAGGGATAATTTTGTTGGAACAAATTTATAATGGACAGTGACTAGGTGTGAAAGACGCTTCCTCTGCACAAGCCACTTTGCACATCCAGGCTATGCTTCTGGACTTAATTAGCAACACTACATCCATCCTGGTAGGAGTCGGTCCTCACCAGGCCTTCAATTTGCTTGTTGGCAGGTGATAATCAAGTACTCTTAACTCTGTCATGCTAGCCTTGGTCTTTGCCAGGAGAAGAGACAGTCAGCTGTTTCAAAGTACTGCAAAAAAAAAATTTGTCTTTCATGGTGACAAAGTAAAACTCAGTTAACTTCCAAGACTTCACTTTATTCTTGCTGAAGCTATGAGTTTCTGTCTGTATAAATAAATACAGTTATTTCCAAATGTAGCTCTCTTCATTCATTTATTTATTCCATGAACCTTTTTTTTTCCAAAATTCCTTAGTCTTCAATTCTGAAATCTTCTAAAGTCTTCAATTCTGAGAAATTTGTTTCAAATTTGAAAATTAAATTTTGGAATTCTGGGTATTCATTTTGATTGCCCTATGCTTTTATTATATATCTCCCATGTCTCTTTATTTTGTTTCATGACACGTCAAACTGGCAGATGCCTGTTACAGAAGGCATTATTCTTTACAGACGAGAGTAAGTTGTGTTGTTTTAGTATTTAGTAGGTGCCATTACTTTAAAAAATAGTAAACTTAAAAGTAGCATTTCACCGACTATGTTAGCAGGTTAAGCCTAGTCACAATAGACAAACTAATGCACAATTATCATAAATAAGAGAATGAAATACATGTCGCATTGATGTTTTGGGCTGTTCTTGAACAGAAGGCTTTACAGAATGCCATCTTCTTATGGGAAATTTGTCAGTAATATTTTTCAGTGATTGTTTTCTTTAGGAAAAACTCCCTATCTTTGCTTGTCCTGTAAGCCTGGGGGCAGTCTGTGATGCAAGTGAGCTTGTGGGGTACAGCAGAGCTGATCTCCAGGGCCTGTGTTGCAGAGGCTGGTGGTTGCTGCAGAGCTGTTTGTTCGTGTTGGGTTGCAGAGTTTTGTTGACGTATCAGAACTGTTCATTTTTAGCAAAAAGGGTGCTGCAGTCCCACAGAGGAAGTTACACTGTAGGTCGCACTCTGAACCCAAGGCTGTTACAAACCCAGCTGTGTGGGCTTTAGCTCTGGCATTTCCCCAGATCAGTCCCCGACCTCAGCTCTACTTGTCGGCCACACAGGCAGCCATGTCGGCCACACTCACTGCCTGTGCCTTGAGCAAACAAATCCGTAATGCCCCGTGGCCTGGGGGCTCTGCATTTCTAACAATGCCTTATCTAGCCTTCTTACCAAAGGGAGGCGGAACAGTTGTATGGGTTGTTTGCCATGATTTTATGGACAACCAGTGGTCCATTAACCACAGGTTAGGAAACTCTTCTGTAATGTCTTGGGCTTGGTCATATTGTACTAGCACTGTGTGAAAGTGGCAGGTTTGCCTTTGGCAACAAGTGGGCATCTCCACTGGGCAGGTGTTACAGAAGCTGCATTCTTGTATAAGCAATGTCAGCACCCTCATCCTCATCAGCATTTGCTCTTGCAGTTTGCCTTTTGGCCCAGTAACCCAGGTCCTGCTGCCCACAGATGGGGATAGTCCACATGGATTAAATGGGATGGCAGCACTGGGGCCAAGAGAATTGCTCTCCTTGCATGGGCATCAACTAGCTCGCTCCCATGTTTCAGCAGCAGAGGCACTGGATGACTCCAGCTCATTTTGTATTCCCCTTATTGCAAGACATCGGGGCTGTTCTGGGGACTTTTTTCCTTCCCCAGCATGCCCTGGCATGGGCAAGGGGGGAAGGTAGTGCTGGAGCCAAGGCTGCCGTGCAGGGCTCTGCCTACCCCTGCAGAACAGCTCTAGGATTAAGGCTGCCCTGCCTGTGGAAAAGACTGTGATACCAGAGAGGCTGATGGCTGAGCTGTGGAAATACTTGGAGTTTTCATTTGCTGGGAGGTCAAATATTTGAACAAATGCAAACAATATGCCTGTTTTTCACATTGGTATCAACAAGCTCTCAGCACAGAGGCTTAATGTAAGTGTCTTGAGTTGAGCTTACAGCAATACCAGAATTTTGGTTGCATTAAAAAAAAAACCCACACCGTCACACTAAGAAATAGTAGTAACTGCTCAAGAAGTATTTTGCGTGTTTGGTTTTTTTCCTCCACCTAAGTTTTGTTTAAATCCCATATTAAAAAATGCATTTCAGCATGTTTTTAATACAGACACACAGCTGAGCTGACACACGTGTATCTGTGTGCATTTAGGTTTGTGTGTATGTGCTTTGGAGCGAGCTATTGCTGTCTTTAGAGAAATGGCATTAGAAACCTGTTGTGTTTTCAGCATTTTATGCAAACACATTGTCTTGCGTAGAATAGCGTGTCCTGGAGCATAAATCTTCAGGAAGCCAGCACGTTTGTGGCTTCTAACTTCTAATGCACCCTGATGCCAGGCAATTAGTCTGGTCCATTTGCATCTCTGAAAGCTTTCTCTGGGAGGACATTGGTGTTTACCTGGTGATGGTTTTTTAGCTGCTCAGTGCTGGTGAATATATTCAGAGGTAACAGAAGGAAATTGAACTGGATTTGAAGGCTCTGGTCTTTGTATTTGCATGACAGTTTTCTGGGAGTGGATCAGGTCGTTCCCATATAAGCATCCTTAGGTCTTTAGGAGGCAGGTTGATATTGGACCAGATCTTTGGTAAGCGTGGAGCACAAGCCTGTGCCGGCGGGTGCCACTTGGTCCATTATCTCTGGTTTTTTGATAGCTGAAATGAAGCAGAAAGATGTTATTTGCTCCCAGTGCCGCGGAAGGGAGCGCTGGTTCTGGAAATGCACCTCCGAGTCCTGATTCTTCCTTCTTTCCTTTAATTGTGTCCTTCGAAAGCAGAGTTCTCTAGTGCTAAAAGAAGATGATGGCAAACTGCCTTGTTAACCTATTTTAAGTAAATCTGTATTGAGTTTCCTGCTGTGCCTAAGAGCTGGAAGTCCCAGTAGAGTTTTATATTTTATCCCTGCACTAGCTTTCTCTGGACTTTAATTCCCCACTTCCTTTCTCTCCTACCCCCAAAGAAATGCAAATTTAATTTCACAGGAAATAAGGATGTACTTGAATAAGATGAAATTTTTTTGCCACTATCTCAGTGTCTCCCACTGCTTAGTAACTAATTTTGAGGGATCTAACATTTTGCCTTTCTTAAAACAAATTCTTTGCATACAGCAGCCTCCCACAGGCTCCTTTAGCACACAGAAAGGCAAAGCATTTTATCAGGGAAAAGAATTTGGTATAGAAGAAAAGAGAAGCGCAGGCCACCTGTATGCTATTAGTAGGAGATGAGGGAAAAGATACTGCTGATTTTTATTAATAATTAATTTAATTTTCTATAACCCTCTTATAAAAGTTCCTTAACAAATTTGCAGAGTGTATAGTATAATGTGTCACTGAATTGTAGCTATTTCTGGAGTACTTCATCTGTTCCACTGTAGACACAGTGATGGTGTTTAATAGTTTAGGTCAGTAAGCCATTGTGAAAGCCTCTGCTGAAATAATACTCTTGAAATAATAATATTGCTTATGGACTACATTGTTAAAGGGGTTTGGGTTGGTTTTTTTTTTTTTTTTGCTTCTTCATTATGATTTCCTACTTTCTTTCTGTTGTTATACGACTTACGGGTTGTAGCGATAGCCATTGAACCTACAGGGAAAATTGAGTGCATATCTAACTTTCTCTAGAGGGGATTGAGCATAAGAAAATAATAAATGAGATATAGCAATGGTCTGCTAAAAAGTGCTCCAGTCCATGTGTCCTTACCAAATAAAAATATCGAGATAGATCATTATGGGGGATTTTTATTTCTCATCGCAGAATTTGGCCTAGACACGTGAGCACTGGCAGTGTTTTTCAAATAAATGTCAGAGAAATTGTAGTTATTTACGTGCTGTTCATTGACCTTGATTGTATGTTTTATCTGAAATATCGGACTTGGAAGAACACAAGCCTCCTTACCACCATCCTGGCTCATGTTTGAGCTTGTTAACGCCCAGCTTGGAAAGCCTATGTCTGAGCTCAATGATTGAGCGTGGCTTAGTCTGGCCCTGCTCAGCCAAGCCCCAAGCTGTCACTCAGGCCCATCCTTACCCTTAGGCTTGTGTTTAATTGCTTTGCTAATTCAGAACCTAAATTATCACCACGTGCGATGCTTGTTTATTTTTTTAGCTTTTACTCACCAAACCTCCAACCTGGCTCATACCAGGGGATTTGGCAAAATTCTCCACTGGTGGTGTGGCTGGCAGAAAGAACCGGGCAGCAGGGCACAGTTGGTAAATAAAGTCTAATAGGCGAGAGCAGCAGCCCAGGGTGATGGGAGTGTGGCTAGGCAACAGCATGGGGAGCGGAGGAATGATCTCTCTTTGTCAGACAGCCGAGCTGTTAGAGGTTATGAGATTCTTTTATTGCACTAATTTGCAGTGCGATGTGCTGACATTCTCTCCCTGTTGCACAGAGAATATATAAATTATGCCTGCAGGACGATTAACTGTTTGTCCAGGCTAATTGTCAGTATTAAATCTTGCTCAGTCACAGTTTTAAAGCTTAATTTAAACTCTCTATCTTTAAGGAATCTGCACTCCCACTCCCCCTCCCACCACGGGGAAAAAAATAATAAAGATTTAATGGTTTAAGTCAGTTCCCTTTGTAAGAGCTAAAGTTATAATTGGGTGTGTGGATAGTGGAAGCATCTGCACATGATGAGCCTGTGGAGTTTTCCTTTTGCTTTGGCCGATAATGTTCATTTCAAATCCCATTGTCTTTGCTACCCTGTATTAATTTCTGAATTATGTATTATTGTTCTGAGACCCCGGAGCCGCAGCTATTCCCCACATCTATTACTGCATAAATCTTTGCTGTGTGCTTAAAACAGCAATGATTCATCCTGAAAGACGGAGAGGAACACCAGCACTAATGAAAAATCCCCCTCCCCTTGAAATGGGCAAAAATGAGATGCGCAGACCTTGTAGGGCAGCTAGGGAGCGGAGGGCAGGTAGACCCATCTGCAGAGAGCTACAGCAACAGGCAGGAGAGGGATGGAGCCCACCAAGGGTTTGCACGCTGTATCTTCACACACTGCAGGTCATGATGTGCTGCTGCAGCAGAGACGATCCTGGCTGTGCAGATGCTGCTCTGGGTAGGCAAAACTGCTGCTCTCATGGCTGAGCCTGTGCTGAAGGACAGCCTTCTGCACGGAGACCATCCTTGTGGTGTCACAGGAGATGAAGATCACTGGTCACGCTGGCATAGACTTTCCATTTTCAATTACTTCTGTTTTCTTCTATTATTATTGTTAATTTATTCCCCTGTAAAGAGAGACACATGTATACAGTTGGTCCATCTCTTCGTAGAATTTGTAGTAGTGCTGTGAAGTGTCTGTTTCTCATCTCTGCTTGTTCCTAGACTTGGTTTTCTGCAGCTCTGTGCCAGCATGGGTTTAGTTGATGGTTGCCCTGTCCTTGTTGGGGCCAAAAGTTAGCCCTTAGTATGCTGTCGCTGCACTCAAGCTTGCCTTAGTACCCTAATTAGCTGCTTGTGGCGCAGTTCCAGCAAACAAAAGGGTGACATCACGTGCTGGCTTTAAAATGTGCCTAACTGCATTTTTCCTTGCCTTGGCTCAGCTTGCCATCGCCATCATCTGCCAAGAGCTGCCGTAGTGACCCCATGGCTCGGGGACATGATCTCCCACCAGGGAGAGGTGGCTCACCCATCAGGATATGTGTCACCTTGGTACCACGCGTGCTTCTGGCTTGGTGAGCAGCGCTGAGGATGTGCTGGCCTGCCCTGGCTTGTGCCAGCACTGAAGAACGATGCACCAGGAGGATGGCAGAGATTTCTTTTTTTTCTTACTGTGGTTGTAAGACACATGGTGCCATTGCAGAATGGGGGGGGCTTAAGGCTTGAGTCCTTCTGGGCTTTACTTGACCTCTTGCAAGACTTTAACAGGACTTTGCTTTCTAGAGAAGAAGTACAGGAGCGAAAGCGCTCCCCGTGCTGTTAATCTATGCTGAAGGATTTGTTAATCTGCCACGGGCCGAAGCTGAGCGTGTTCTTGCTGGGTGAAAGGGGAAAAGCTTTTCTTGACCTGGGGTAGGGGGTAATTGAAAAGGAGGTGGCTGTGGGTAGAAATGAGCCCAGCGATGTAACCACCCTGGTCCCTCTGTTCCTGGATAATTAATGTGGTGACAGCTAGGAGGGAGAGGCTCTTGCACCGAGTGCCCCCTCTCAGCCCCTATGTCACAGCCTGCTTTTTATTTAGGGAGCGTATTAGTACCAGAGGATGAAGGTTGATCCAGCAGCTGATTTGGAGGCTGATGCCTTGAATGGCTTATCACCCCATTGTTGCGTTGTGTGATGGGGATGAGAGGTGGGAGCACCGAGCACAACACCTGCACACTTCTTCTCTCCTCCCAGTGCTGGGGTGATGGAGCAGGTTTGGGACGTGCCCACAAGTGTGGTCCAGGGGCCCTTGGGGGCTTTCGCTGGAGAGAGGGGAAAGGTGAGCAGGTCAGTACCTGCAGGAGAACGCAGCCACCTGGGAACTGAGGAGAAAATGCTTCTCGATAATCCTACTCCTTTTGCCATCTTGTGGAGAAACAAAAGGGCTCGTGCTGTTCTCTTGCTCTGTTAGAGCTCCCTTTAATACTGACAGCTTTTCTCACTTCTTTTCTGAAATCTGCAAAATTAGGGTGAGTGAAAGGCGGGGGGAGGAGGGTAGAGCAAGTTAGTCTGGAAGAGAAATGCCTGAGAAACACTGAAGCCTACAGGTAGGAGAGGAGGATTAGCAGATGAGAAGGCACAAGGGATGATAATTAGTCAGCTCGGCTGCGTGATGGCAAAGTATTGCCGATGTGACAAGAGAATGTGAAACCTTGGCCTAGTTGCAGAGAGAGGGAAGTAAAGGAGGCTTTGCAGAGATGTGTACGGTGTAATGCAGCCACTCTCTCCTCTCTGCTGCTGCTCCGTGACCCAGGAGAGCTCTGGTGCGAAGAGACACAAGAGCTTGCTGTCTGTCTCTGGGGACTGGCAGGACACGAATTGGAGGATCTGCGGGTTGGCAGGGGTGGGATTATATTATTATTAATAACAATATTATTATAACTTGGTATATCTATTATAATATTAATAATAATGTTAATAATAATAATTTGTTTTACCACATCTGTAACTTCAGAGAAGCCATCTCAGGCCCTGTTTTTTTCCACAGTGTGTGCCCATTTCCTGCCTTAGGTGTGAGGCTCCTGTGTAGAGTATTTAGACGCCCAAGGGATTATTTTGGGCGAACCACCTCTGTTACTCCAAACGGGAGGCAGCGCATGTCTTGCGTGTGAATTAGCGTGGTCCAGTTGTAAATTTTAGCATTTCTATTAAACCAGCAAAAGGGGCAGCCCCATACTGGGGGAGGCTCTAGAGTCTCTACTCTATGTAGCACAAATCCGTGGCTGCCAAGAGCAGGACCAAGGCTCCTTGTGAGGAGCAGATCTTGACAATAAGAGATTTCTGCCTAACCCCAGCACCTCGTAGCTGGCTTATGCCCCAAAACAGATTATTCTTATTTCTGGCTTTTATCCCAGTGATCATCAAAGCGAATATTCCCACTCTCCATCAGAAACATCTCATTCCCTTTTTGTGACTCAAATCTTATGTCAGCCAGGTTTGACTGTTCAGGTGTAAAAATACTAGATGGGGCAGCAGTAATGGCAGGGCTTTGGGTTCGTCTGAAATCCCTGATTGCCTCTGCAGGTTTGTGTAATGAGAGAGGGCAAATACAGGGAAGGCAATCCCATGCTCCTGCTGGCTCATTATTTCAGGCACCATTCCCATAGTCTCTCTTACTTGTCTCCCCTCCGATGGGGGAGAGGAGAAGTTAGGGTACAGCTCTAGCTATAATACATTTGTAAGCAGGCAGTAACATAAAGTCCTTAAAACCGTGAAAGCAACATGGGGCAAGGAAAAAAAAATACCTCTCCTAGGAGAAGAACAAAGGACAGGGGCTGAAATACCTGGGATCGGCAGCCCATGCTGGGGGAGAGTGCACAGGGGGAGGGTTGCTCCGGTTAGGCAGGGAAGATGTTGTCTTTAGCATATGCTCTGCATATTTTACTGCCAGCGAAGATGTGGTGATGATTTAATATGCATAGGTAGATATGGCATTTATATGCATCCACACTGCATAACATGTGCATACATATTTCAAAGGTGGTACAAGAAAGTGCGTTGCTGAAGGCAAGCATTTATCAGGCTTGCGGTCAGACGTTTGAGACTTTCACAGCCTTAGGAGATCCTGCAGGAGCAGAAAAAATAACAGGTCTTGATTATTATTAGTAGTGTTTTAAAGACAAAATTGTCAAGATGCTGGGGAGCAGGGAAAACAGCAAGTGCTTAAGACACATTGATTGATGTGATGGAGGAGCAGCCACGCAGGTAAACAAAGGCTGCAGAAGGCGAGATCGAGCGAGGAACCCAAAAGAGGAAATTATTCACCTGCGGCCTGTGCTTTCCTCTCCTTAGCGAATTTGTGCTCAAGCCAAGTAAATGAGACAAGCCTGTCTGACAGCTCTGCTGCTGGGGTGGGTTTTTGTTTTGTTTTATTCTGGGAACAGAGCTCAGCGGCAGAGGAAGAGGGAGGTTTGACACACATAGATGCGACAAGTGAAGGGGGACACTGCCCTGCGACCCACACCGCTCACCTGGGGCTGCCTGCCTGCCTGCCTTCGTTAGTTAGTTGCTTATATTTCCTCACGCTCTGGGGACAAGCAGGCAATGGAGACTGCGCCCGCCCAGGGCAGAGACCCGTGAAATGCTGCACCAAGCTAAAACTGGGCCAGTGACTTCCTGCTAAAAGATCAAACCAAGAAGCACCTGGTTGTTAGGAGCGCATTAAATGTCACACTGCAGCATGCTTTGGGTGCTGTTGCTGCCTCTCCCTGCCGCTGCCACCTGGCACAGGTCCCAGGGCAGCAGTGGGCACAGGCAGGGAGCCCTCGGGGTGGTGGGGGGCACATTGCAGGATGCTGTGCAGATGAAAGTGCAGACAGTTTGTGTTTGTTTTGCTTAGTGACAGCTCTAGATTTTAATGTTTGATCACAGCAGGCAGGGAGGTCCTGCAGGGATTTCAAAAGCTACTCTTTACCCATGCACCGACATGTGTTTTCTTTACATTCAATGAGCGCATCTTGCCTACCTCGCTGGAAAAAACTAGTTTGGCTTAATGCAAATCTGGCTTGGTGCAAGCACGAGACACGTATTGCTGCTGATAGGAATCTCTCTTGTTCTGCTGCATCTCTAATGCCTACAGATGCACTTGCACTCCTCTTCTGTGCGGGTGCGCCGGGCCCTGCGGTCCCCACCGTGGGATGCAAGTGATACCTGCCCTCTGTCGGACCAGGGCGCCCTGCAAATTGCTCTGCCAGTGCACCGTGGTCCTGCCTGCTAGTCCCCCTTATGGGAGCTTACACACCGATTTAGCACAATACCGATCGTTCTTGCTGTAGCCAGTGCAGGTTTGCACTTGTTCCTGATGCCCTTAGGTCCTTCTGGAGTAGAGGAGGTATGAGATGAAGTCATTGGGCTGTTTGCTGGGCGCATCTGAGGTTTTCAAGCAGTGACGAGGTGGCCCGGCGTGTCTGCCACAGCTGGCTGCCCTCGGTCCAAGCCCTGCGCACTTGGCCGTGCAGAGCAGCCGAGACCCCACGGTCTCGGTTGTTTCTTGGAGTGTGTTTTGCAGTTTGGCTTTTGTGAGTCAGCATCCCGACTCGCCTCAGCATCCTCAAATTGCAGGAGGGGGATGGGGCAGGATTTGGTGGCAGTGCCCTGGGACAGCGAGTGTGATGCCCACGGTGCTGGATAAACCCTGGGGAGGAGAGCGCAGCCGGCAGCGAGGTGTGAAGAACAGAGAGAGCTTCACTGGTGCTAATGACAGCGGGCAGCAGTCCCACTGCAGCGCAAGCTACTGTAACTCGATCGCTCTTTAATTATCTGGAATTATAGCGCTGCTCTCACCCTTTTTATGTTACAGTGGAAGAAATCAGGACATACATTAATTATCTAATCCGTATGTAAAGTGTCACATATAATTTTCCAAGAGCAAAAGGTTCTAGCTTTAAGACCTGCATCGTCTCTTAATAACCATGTGTGAGGGAAGAAAATAATATCCAGATATATGATTATTACAGTGGTCGTTGGCCACTGTTGCTCCTTTCTCTGCTTTTGGGGCAGCAGCTCTGTTAGGGAGACTTACACGGGGACACTTGCAGGGTGACATTTAAATATTCCCAGACCACAGCCTGTGACCTTGTCCTGGTTGCAGGGAATTGAGAGTGCAAAGCCTGTGCTTGTTGCAGAAGTACAGTCTGAATCAGAAATATCTTTGGGTCTCTTAGGTGGTTTGTTGGTTGTTTTTTTTGTCTTGGCTGCATTTGGAAATGAGGGGAAGACCCCACAGCTTCCCTTGACTAAGACACATGGCAGCTGAAGAAGTCGATTAAGAAAATCAGTATTGCATTTATTAGCCTCCATCTATGATGCATGGTGTTATGCTAATACGCATGAATTAATTACTGTTATTAATTCAATTGAATTAATTTGATATTACTGATGTGTGCAGTGAAGATTTGTTGAGAGTGAGTGAGAGCCACTTTTAAAAGGTGGCGCAGACGTGGGCTGGGTTGATGCGAGTGGGAAGGGGGAGGACGGGCTCCGCGGCAGACCCATCACATCCGTTTGCTCCACCTGATGCAGCGCATAAGCTCAGAGACCTGTTTATCTCCCATCTCCTTCCCCTCCCCCTGTGGTCTGATCATGACTTCATCCCGTTCTGCAATTAGCAGTTCAAAACAGGAAACAATTTCCTTTGCCTGTCTTTGGGCCCCTTTGAGGTTTTGCTGACAGTTCTCCCCACCAATTTTGTAGGGAGGTAGCAAATGTCCTCAGCTCCTCTGGAAGGTCTTCAGGGAGCGAGGGATAAAGTCTAATCACAAATATCAGCACCAGAAACCAGCCCCCAAGCGTAACGCAGAGGAGCACCATGGGGCCCCTGTGTGCACTCAGAACGGTGCAGCAAATAGTTTGTAAACCGGTGCCAGGCTGTGCAATATTTGCATAAATTATTAGGGGGAGAATTTAGCTCGGCTTGAGAAAGCTGCAGCTTGCAGGCTGCTCATGAGCAGAAGTGAAACTTGCTGTGTGAAATATTTGTTAGAGATTTGCTCTCAGATTGCGGCACAGAAGCTGCCTGCATTGTTGAAGAAAAGGGTCCTCAACATACGATCAGAAAACAAAGCCCAGGATGCTGTTTCGGTTGTAAAGCCCAGATAGTGCCAGCAGCGATGGGACCTGGAATGATGGGGTGTATCCCCAGAGGTCAGAGATGTGCTTGGGGGCAGAAGGACCTAAGGCCAGCACAGGGGATGGGTTAGAGCTATGCAAAAAGCCTCCCGCAATGCCTGCTCTCTAAGGTGATGCTGTAAACCATAAGACTAATTAAAGAAAGGTAATTTAAAAAAATCTAATGCTGGTCCTGAAAAACACCCCAGTGCTGAGCGCAGACCCCTCGGGGAGAGGCGAGTGGGCAGAGCCTGTGCATCCTTGAGCTGGCAGGGCTGTGTCATGTTTCTAAAATGACTGTAATTGGTATTCTGCAAGACAAACTACAGGACCTGCAAAGGCCATCACTCCACCAGATCATTCAGTCATGTTGAAGACGAAACTTGCAATTGCTCTTAATGGAAATGCAGAGCACGGGAGTTTTTCCGTTAGGAAGGGAGAACCTGTAGTTTTCAGTGACCTCTTTTGGGTAGCAGAATAGCAGCTAATTGCAGCTTATAGAGTTGACAGATGTCCCTGCTTCATGCAGAAAATCGGTCACATCTCTTGATAAATATGAGACCTTCTGCTGTTATATATGAGTCCCATGTTTTAACCATCCTCCTAATTAATTTCATTTCAGTTTTCCAATAGGTTGGTGATATTTTACTGGAATTTTCCCCCCTCCCCCATGTGGAAGGGTTTTACCTCCATTATTGACTGTATCTTGTTCCCTATTTTAGTCACTTGTTAGGTCCTTTACCCGTGGCTCAGGAAGGAGAGCAGACCAGTTTCATCCCGAGGGTGAGTCCCTAAAAGCAAAGAGGTGCTGCCTCTTGCTTCTCTCTGCCCTTCCTGGGGCTGCGGGGTCACTTCAGACCAGGGCAGCCTTTTCCTCCACTCCCAGCCCATGCCTGGTCCCGCTCCTGTCCAGGAAGCATCCTCCACTTGGGGTCCGGCGGCTGCTGGTGACCCCTTCCCCGTTCCTGCCTTTGTCACCAGGCCCCTTCACCTGCCCTGTGGCTGGGTTTGGTCCAGCCTTGCAGGGGTGTAATGATGCATCCCTTTGGCGCGGCTCATTTTCCTCCTCGCCCTGCAGAAAAGCCTGGGCCAAGCTGGGGAAGGGAATATCTCCAGTGCTGCTCCATAACAGTAGGTGGAAAACTTTATGTCAGTGCTGTGATCTCTGATTTATCATAATCTGCTTGAGCTCACCCTTAGTCACTGTTTCTTTACCCATCATACCTGAGGTGGGTGCTTGCCCTGTCCACCATATGCAGCTTTTCCCTGCCCAGTACAACCCTGCCAACCTGGCAGAGGAGCAAAACTGTCTTGCAGTTGGTACTTGTCACTGCTACCCTTTGCTGAGGGCTTTTTTTTCTTTTTTTAAATAAAAATTTTTAAAATAAAAAAAATCTGAAATAAATATCAGGCAGCAGCAGGACCACAGGCTGGGATAGGGCCGAGCTCTGTGGTTTGCATAAGCAGAAACCTTGTCCTCCAGAGATGCTCCTCAGAAGGGGCACTGCCGGGATGCTCTTGTCCGACCTGCTCTTAAAAACCTTCAAAGAAGTGAGTCCCACAGCTCCCCCATGCAGCAGGTTCTGGGACTTAACCAGAGCCACCAGACAGAAAGGGGTTTCCTTTGTATGTATGTGTGTGTACATGTGAAGATGCATTAATTATACATTCGTTAAATGTATTTATTATTCATACAGAGGTATTAAAGTATTTTGTGTTTATTAGTTATACAGTTAATATATGCAGGTGAAATGACACTAAGTACATATATATATATTTAATATATAGGTGAAAGTCTGTACTGTGTGTGTATATATATATTTATTCCTTTAAGCCCTTCCTGCAAATTAAGCTGATGGCTTTGTGATGTCCCTAAGGGCACAGGAAACAATTGCCTGCTAGCTTCATTATAGCAGCCTGGCTTATCCCATCCCCTCTCAGCCTTTTGCAGACCAAAACCCAGCTTGTTCAGCCTTTCTGTGCAGGCGGGTCATGTTTGCTACAGCTCTTGCTTGTCCACCCTCGGGAGGTCCCTGTCCCTGCGGGTCACTTGTGGCACTGGGTGTCCCCCGACAGCCACTCTCTGTCAGTGGCTTCTCACTAAGCAGCGTCAGGAGGATGTTGCCTCCTTCGCTGGGGGACAGCGGGATGTTACTGCCCTGTGCCAAAACTAGCTGGGATTAGGACCCGAGCCAGCCCCTGCACAGCTCTGGGCACAGAGGATGCTCATGAACAGCAAGCGGCTTTTGCACCTGCCTCAGGGTCTTCCACGTGGGTCGGGAGCTCTCACCTGAACCCAACATAGCCTGTAACAGAGGCAGGGTGCATAAGAACAACAAACATATTTTTTATTTTTCTGGGGGTTTTTTGGGGGTGTGTGTTTGGTCCTGTTTTGTTGTTTTGGGGGATTTTTTTTTCAGTCTAACTGTTGTACCTGGAAAAAGCAAAGGCACATAAACTGAAGCTCCAGTCTGAAATGTTTTACTCTAGGAGGCCAGTTTCTGTCTAATAGCTCCCTTTTTGGGGGTTTCAGGAACAGCTTTTACCCCTAAAGAATGGCTTTTTCTCCCCGCAGTCCTCCACAGCTACTGCAGCACCGCCATGCACCGGAGCTGGGGAGAACAGCTCCGCTTACACCAAGTCCCTCAGCAGGTCCAAGTGGGTCCATAGGGGAATTTTAGCCGTTCCTTGTCCAAAATAACTACAGAGCAGCTCAGCTCCCAAAAGCACATTGAAGGGAACCATATCGTGCACCCAATCCTGATGTATTCCTGCCCCTGCCCTCCTTGCAGAGCTGCAGGCCAAGGTATAAATGAGAGCCTGACACCTCATGGTAATTAATAGAGAATTTCACCTTTTTTTCCTTTTTTTTTTTTTTTTCCTCCTTTGTTGTTCTGCCATGTGACACGTAGGAGACTTGTAAGACTCCACTCTCTTTCACCTGGATTTGCTCTGCCCTTTCTGGTGGATAGGAAGGAATTGAGTGTATTAACTTAACCGGCAAAAGCGTTGTTCAGACATCTGTGACAGAGATGGCTGCCTGCGGTAGTCGTTGGGTTAAGCAGCTCCCAGAAGCTTTTTGGCACCTCTTGTGATGGCTGGGCACCTCCCCACCAGCTCAGGATCACCCAACTTTGAAGTGGTCTGGAGGGGTACTGCACCGTAGGCTTGAAGAAAATGTGCTTTGGGAAAAATGGGAATAAATGGGAATAAATGGAAAAACAAGGAGGCGAGGGAGCTGCATCGCTCGTGTGCATGTTTGAGATGCACGGGAAAACTCGATGTGTAGCACAGGCGGTTTGGATGGGGCACTGCAGATCTGGCCACCACATTCCTGTTGGCATTATCAGCCATCCAAATACAATAAATAGGTTCTTAAATCTCACCTTATTGGTATTTTGTGCTTAGAAAAGCTGAGCTGAAATGGCCTTTTGTAGCCCAGGTCCCTTCATTCACTTGATGTTCTGTGCACACCATGGTGAGGTCAGATTATAGGGCTGGTTGGTCCCAAAGACAACAACAAAGATGAAGGATCCAGTGTTTGGGCATGGACCTGGCAACTTGAGACGTTATCCTCAGATGATTATTTTGATGGCAGTGATCTAGCAAAGTGGTAGCTTTATCCACTGAAGGCTCTTGCTGGAGCTATAAAAGCCCTGGGATCACTGGGGCTGGGCATGGGAAATGGGATATTGCAGGAGTCCCCACTGGATGCAGAAGTAGAGGTTGGTATGAATTTTTCAGCTGTGATGGAGGCAGAAATGCCTCTTCTCTGATACCTTGGCCATGTAAGAGGCTTGAGTGCATGGAGTGGTATGGGCATTTCTTGGTAAGGAAGCAGATTTCCAGCAGACAGCAAGCTATGACAAGAAAAATAGCTAAATCTCTCTGTATTGATGGCCTCCCAGAGAAACACTGTCAATCCAAAAATGAGCCGTCCCCTTCAGTCAAATGTGTCTTTAATGAAAAATATATATCCACAGACTTTCTTTCAGCCTGTATTATTAATGTGACCTTTACTCAACTGCTTCCCTCTCCTTTCGATTTCTGTGAATAAATGTAATTAGGAAGGTTTGCGTTTCACACACTGCTGCTGTGTTTTAGCAAGGGGCTCTGATGCTGGGGAGGTGAAGGAGATGGTTCCCAATTAACTCCTTCAGTAATGCAAAGGCAGTGGCAAGTGGAGGCTTGGCTTGGGTTTAAAAATGCCCTTGAGGAGGTGGGAAGGTTCTTGGGGTGGGTGGTGCAAGGAGACTTACGCTGCTGCACATGGACTGAGGATGTTGCAGAACTTCGTGGCACTGGGATGCCTCAAAGTAGAGGAAGGCATGACTAAGGTTAAAAGCTTTTGCCCAGAAATAGTTTGTTTTCAGCACTGTGAGGAGAAGTTAGCTGGCTTGTGTAAGGAGGTGGAATGCGATTTTTGCATTAGAAACATGCAGTTCTGTATTGCTCTGTTCAAGTGCTCTCAGCCAAATGTGCTGCTTGAAACAAAACCATGCCTTGTCTTAAAAGCTTTAGCAGCCTGAAAATGAATGTCCCAAAATCAGGATGGAGGCAGGGTCTGAAACAACTCGAATCTGAATCCTGCTAGTAGTGAGTCTGGCTTTAAATAAAAACAGTATTTAAAAAACAATCAGCCTTCAAGGCAGCATCTTTTCCATGTTTTACTTGTCCCAGGACAATTTCTGCAGCCCAGAGGAGCGCGTGGGCAGCCAGGGCACAGCTCTCCCTGGCACACTTTGAAAGCTGCCAGGATTGCACCCAGCAGGACGCAGCGCCGGCTCAGCCCACTGCTCTTACCGTGCCCTTAAAACCCTTTTTTCCTACCGCTGTGCCAAGAATACACGCTTCCTCGATACATAGAGAAATGCTCGCTTGCTCTTTCTAGCTCTGCTGAAACCACTTAAAGTCTGTTTTTGGAGCCTCTTGTTTTGTTCCTTGCTGCACAGTGGTTGGCTCTGGGGTGCTGTTGGTGGCAATAATTCAGCATTCCCGCAGCACTTTCTGTTTGAGGGTCTTGAAATAGGTTCAGAATAAGGACTTTGTGAAGATCCCACCACAGTGCAGCAAGCTGGGTGTCCCAGGTGTGCTTATAGCACTGGGCTAAGGGACAGAGCAGTGGTGTGTATCGGACAGGCAGATGGGTTTGATAAAGAGCTGTCTAAAAACAAAGCAGGAATTTATGGTACTTTGGAAAGTTCATACAACTCACAAAAAACGGGTGTTTGCATGCCCTTTGGACAACAAGCGCCTGTGGCTGTTTGTAGGTGGAAATTCTCGCTTAAACATGAGTAAATCAATGGGGAGGTTACTCTGAGCTAAGGGCACCTCCTCTCCTCTTGTTTTGGTTTCAGCTTCTGTTCTAGGGACTAATTCGTCCATAATCCTTCCCTCTCCTTTGCACCATTTTCTTCCAGAAAAAAGTCTTGCGGCTGAGTAGGAGGAATCAGGCCCTTCCCTTGCAAGCTACTTCGCTGGAGCTCGGTCGCATCCAGCAGTCTCTGAGGTCCTTGTGCATAAACATACCCAAAATATTTTGGAAGAGGTTCCTGGAATTTGGCAGGAGCTGATTTTTGTGGAAGAGCTTTGGCTTTTGCTAGTCTAAGTTTGAAGCCTTTGGAAAACCACAACTCACATGACTCGCTTTGAAGTCCCTTGGCCAAACTTTTCACTGATGGACGCTCAGTATGTGTTGCCCTTTTTTGATTTGAGTTGCTGGGCTCTGATTTGGGGATGAAGCTGGCCCGACATGTCCCTTGAGCACATGCACTGTTGTCTGATACTACTACATATCTGGAAACAAACAAGTATCCTCACCTCAAATCGCTGATGCTTTTCTCTCCTAAGTGTTTGTTCCCTTTCTGTAAAAGTAAGGGCTACAGTATTAATACTGCCTGTTGTGGTGTATAATAAATTCATTCATATTTCTGAAGCACTAAGTAGTGTAGTTGTAATGCTGTGGGCAGGCCTGTGAAAAATGAGTAATTCTGTCTTCAAAGCGGGGTTGATTTGTGTGAAGGCCTGGGTTTGCCTGTTAACAATGAGAAGAAAACAAAATACTGAAGAGCTACTCATTAAGCCAGCATCCTCCCTCTGCACACTGGCAGGGCTGGGGTCCTGTGTGCCCCCAGAGTAAAACATAACCTGTATCACAAGGCAACCAGCCCCAGGGTACCCAAAAATCTCATTTCTGAACGCTTGCATTTGCACCCCTACATTTACCTTACTGTGTGCAACACCTAAGGGTTAAAGCTGTGAATAAAACATGCAATTGGTGGTAGTTTTTAACATGTGGGTGCATTTGCTCGGGCTGCATGGAGCTGGTTTTCCACAGGCTCCGGAGCAGTGGGAAATGGCTGGCAGAAGTGAGTTTTTCATCTCGGCAGAAGTTAACTCGCACAGGCAGCCCCTCGGAGGAGTGGTGCTGCCTGCGCTCCAGCCTGAGAGCGGCAGTGAGCCGCCGGCCACCCGGCGCTCAGCAGCACAGCTTGAAATTGCAGCATGCGTCAGCTGTCCCCGGAGAGAAGTGGGAAAGGAGAGTTGGGAAGAGATTTGGTTACAACACGGCGCTACCGCAGATTGCTGATAAACGCCAGGAACCTGGCAGCTGTGTATGGATAGTCTGCACACTAAAAAGGGGGTTTGGGAGGGGAATTCATTGCATAAATTTATCACTCTAAAGTATTTGCTCCACTTTAATATGTGTATGTACGTGGGCATGTGTGTGCGTGGGGGGGCTTTACATTGAAACCATCACACGGGCCACAACTGAGTTATATTTTCGAGTCCTTTGGTGTAACCCATTAGGGTTTTTTTCTTGCCTTCTAGATCTAATCACAGCCAGCAATGCACGTTGAAGCATTTCAAGTGTTTTTTTTTGCGTTGTCTTATCCGGCTGCCCTTTTACCGTTGTTATTGAACGCTGGGCTCGTGTTGATTTGCATGCCATTTTGCTTTTGATCTCCATGGCAACCGCTACCAAATGGCCTGAGAATAATAGAGGTGCTTTTTGGAGCTGTAAGCAGGCTCTGTGCAGAGCGCTGACGCCAAAGGTTTGCACCAAAATAAATAAATAAATAAAATGAAGATGGCTATTGTGGCAAGGAGCCTCGCAAATGGGGGAGCTCGGTCCCCTCTCTCCATCCTTCTCTAGTTGTTTCGTATGACAGGTGTTTTTGACAGCCACTTAAATAAATACATGGGGGGAGGGATGAATCAGCCCCAGCAGTGGCTCCTGGCACCGGCCTGGCAGATGAGGCTGCTGTTTGTGTTTCTGGCAGTGCCATACAGCTCCCAAGACCACCGGCCTCTCTGGAGGGGTCCTCCACAGCCCCCATGGAGAAGGGATGCTCGCTCCTCCCCTGGCTCCATCTCACTGGCTGCTGCAGAGGTGCCCCTTCCCTCTGCAGGCAGCAGACAAAGTTTGGGAGTGCTTTGGTACTCTCCTGTTCTTGGATATTTTCTCCTTCTTTAACACATTTTAACAAGTTGCAGAGCCTGTCAGTGAGCTCAGAATCTCACTGGGCTGGGAAACGGGGCACTGAGTTGTGCAGCCTTGAGCAAGCCCCTTATTTTCTCTCGTCTGTTAAAGCCAGAGCTTGCTGTGCGGGTGGAAAGATTGGGGACAGCTCATGGGAGAGAGCAGCCTCTGGCTCTGCCACTGCACTCCCCCAGCGCCGCAGCACCCCAGCCCATGCTGCCTCCAGACCCTGTAATGTCAGCAATAATAAAATCCTCCTCCTCTGCAGACCTGAGCTTAGCACTTGGCAACCAGGCACAACTGTCGGGTATTGGTGTGTGAGGTCCTGTCCTGCTCTCAGTCTCACCCACGTTTTCAGGATGCTAATCAGAGTGTTCTCCCCTGCCATTCCTCCTTTCCAACCCTGTTAACATTCAGAGGTCGTGTTGCATCGTGGCACAGGAGGATTTGTACCAACTTCTTCAGGTTCTTGGACATGAGCCAGCATCAACAAACCTCAGGGCAGAAAGTTGGCAAGGAGCAGGAAATGAGGGAGCTGTCTGGCTTAGCGGGTGCTTTAGATCACTCCAAAGCATGGCTTAAAATTCAGGTTTGCAATTTCCTCCCTTCCACCTCCTCTGCCATAAGCCCAGTTGCCTGCCTCAGCCTCTTCGTCTAAACCAGAGCTGGGCTCATTATACAAGCACTGGGCTGGCCACAGTGTCCAGGGTGTTAGAGGGGAGAGTTAATGGACATAGGGAGGGGTAAGCATGGCTGCAAGGATCGATATGACAAGAGTTGGAGATTTTTTGCTCAAAACCTGCTCCAGCCTGCTTTTCTCACAGCTTTCAGAAAGCTTGCTTGAACAGCAGAGCAGTTGCTGCCGACAGAAGAGCTGTGTTAATCCTGGCTGCAGTAAGGGGTGGAGGATGCTGGAGGAGAAGCAGCCCCTGGAGCAGCTTCCAGCTCCTGTGAGCAGACTTCCAGCCTCTCCAGCGTGCTGCTTGGATCCGGCATGGCAGAAGATGGGAGAGATCCCTTTCCTTTAAAGGCAGAGAACCTCAGAGCCGGGTGCCAGCCAAGGTGCCGAACATCCCTGCAGCAGGAGCGTGGGTGCTGTGCCAGCAAGTCCCCCCTGCTGCTCCCTCCTCAATTAACACAGCAACCACGACTTTGTTATCCTGGGCATGAAACAAGGCTAATGAATCATGTCGCACTTTGAAGCCACGTTAGATCTGGAATTGACACAAGCTTTTATATCTATGTCACTCCACCCCTCTGCTCCCCCCATACCCAGGCAGGCCATCTCACTGTTTACCTGTCAGTCAGCAGAGGAATTTGCATGTTAGTTAAGCTGTTAGCATGAGTAATTACTGAGTGGGTCAGTGACTCCTCCCAGCAAGCCGGTCTGAAATGCTTTGCCTAGCAAGCAACGTCTCTATCGCTGGAGGTCTGGCAGCTTGCAGTTGGGGAAATGAATGCAAACGATGACTCAGGGCTAATTGCACGCTTTCACTATCGCTCAGGTGTACGCTGCTGGCTTAATTAGAAAACAGATTGGTCCCTCAAAGCGTGAATGAAAAGCTGCAAAATCAGTGTGTGGAGGAAGAGGGCAAAGGGGAGTCTTCCTGCCGGATGACCTGCTGCAGTAAGCAGGGCCTTCTGCAGAAATCAAGGTGGTAGATCTGGAAAGAGAGGCAACAGTCTGCCTCTGAGATTTTGTTTTCCACCAGCAACGAGCAGGAGGAATCAAGTGGCTCTTCGCCACTTTCTCCAGCCTGGCCAGGAATCTGTAGACATTATGGTGCCTGTAGAGCTTGCCTGCGATGGCTTATTTCCTGAATTTCTCTTAGGATTTACCCTCCCCAAGCTATCTTGCCACCTTTAGAGTATTCCTCTTCTCCATATCTCTGCAAGAAAGGGGGTGCTGTTTGCAGAGTGGGTGACGCAGGAGAGGCGTGGATGGGTGACCCTGTTTTAGCCATGATGTAGTTGCTGGAAGATCTTTTTTTTCAGACACCCGTGTGTCATTGCGCTCGTGAAACCCCGGAAGAGTCTGTGACCTGTTCTCGAGCATCTCGATCCATGTCAAGGTGCATCTGACTGTCAACTGACTGAAAGTGCAGGTTTGCCAGGACCGCCCCTGGAGACCATCAACCCCCGTCTACCCAGTGTTCGAATTAGCAGAGCAGGCAGGGAGGCTTTGGTTCCTGACACCATCTCCTGCTGCTGATGTGCAGAGAAGGTATCTCAGCAGCTGAATAAATTCTCAGGTCATCCTGGGATCAAAAGGAATGATAAAAACTAATTGGGGAGGAAACTGCGACGGGGTCTGGCAGTGGGAGAACAGCAGGCAGGACTCCAGAAGTGGAAATGTTGTGTGGAAGTTTCCCATTGTGGGACATTTTCTATAAGTTCATGCTATGGCTGGGTTGGAGCGGGACCACGGGTAACACAGCTGTTAAGAGCTGCATCCCTCAGCTGCGCACAGAGCCTGGCACAGGCTGGAGGAACTTTGCACAAACACCGGCAATAAGACACGGGGAAATTCTTCTTCCCTTTGTTTTGAAGTTTGTGTTGTTTTGGCATAGTCAAAAATTAGAGTTAAAACAGAGGGTTTGTTCAGAAATATCACTTTCAGTTTTCAGTGAAAATAGTATGCAAAAATAGTATGAAATACTGTGCAAAAACAGTATGAAACAAAATATTATTTTAGAAAGTTGTTACATTTTGTGATCTTTAACTTCACACAGAGCCACTGAATATTTTTTTAATATATTTATATGAGGATAGTGCACTGAACCACCTCTGAGTTATCATAATATGGCCTAAAACTAAGTATTTTGTTAATGTCATTTTTTAGTTATTTAGGGGATACCGGTATTTAGTACTACTTGAAACAGTACTACTTGTACTACTGGTACAATAGTACTAATAATAACTGATACTAATAATTTGCTTAGTAAATTACTGATTTACTAATAACTAATACTAAAACTAATACTAATAGCACTACTTGCTTCTCTAGGTCAGGTTTTCTCGGTGGTGCTACAGTGAGTTTGGTGCTTTCATTCTTCTGAATTTTCACATTGTTTTCTTTCACTTGCAAGGTTTCATTACATCATAAATGTGAATTGCTGAATTAGATAATAAGTTTCAATCAGAGCTGAGTAACAGATGATCTGACCTATTTAAAAATAAAAATACTACCGTTTCAAATCTTATGTTGTAATATATCATTAAAACATATCATTTGCTGCCACTACTTAAATGCTAAGCAATAATGTAAAATTATAATAGAAGGGTAAAATATATTTTAAAAAATCTCACCTCAAAACTTGAACATTTTGAAATTTTTGTTAAACTCAGGGTTTCTTCAGAGGGAGTGTTTTGTAGGATTTTTTCAAACATTGAATGGATTCCGATTCCATTTTTTTTTCCCCCAAACATCAGCACTTGGTGTAAAACAGAAATCCTGTGTTTTGACTGGCTTTGGTGTTGACTGTACTTACTAGAAACCCATGCAGCAAAGTCCATTCCTTTTCCAATTCATGAAGGCTACAGAATAAATCTTTTTAAGGTAATGTTTGTTCTGAGAATAAATTGCTGTTGTTTGGAATGCTTAAACTTTGAAAAGGACCTGCTCTAAAAGCCCAATTTTTAAACAATTGGATCCTGAGTGTAATATGAATGTAGTTAAGATGATAAATGCAGCTAATTTTCTCCCTCTATTAGCCCCTTTCACATGCTACTTACAAATGCCAGTCAAACTCGGCAATCCTTTCATTTTATTACGCAGTGAAGAGGCGGTTGGATTAAAAATACATGATGGCATTTTCTAACTTGGATTTATAAGTACCACTACCGTATCTAATTTTGGGCTGACATTTGCCAGGCGCAGAGGGAAGCGTGGTTTGTTGGTGCACACTGGGGAGAGCTGCCTTCTCCCCCCGGGGCTGCCACAGAGTCTCCCTGTGGGACCCCGTCTGAGTTGCTTCATCTCCCTGGTCCCCGGCATGCTGGCAGGGATGGGATGAAGCCTCTCTAATCATTGCCCACGGAGCAATTAAGACAGCTTCTGCAGGAGGTGCAGCACGTTGTTGTTGTGGGGCTCATCCCGCCGTTCACTGGTTGGACACTTGCGGTGAATCCTGCTTAGCTATTACCCTGATATTGCAAGAAGCTTAATTTCTCAAGCGGCTTCTCTAATAAGTATTCTCAACCTTATCTTAGGACAGTAGTTGCCATCTGCTCATTTAATCTCCAAAGACACCTCTGTTGGCCAGTCCTTCCAGCTGGAGATTTTTCCTTTTTGTTCTGAAGCGGTACGGAGGTGTTGTACAGGTTGTATGTATGGGTTGTGTGTATGAGGCTGCATCCAGCCTCGCTGGCGGTCATGACAGCTCTTGCCCTACCCAGAAGCTCCATCCTTCACCCATCTCTTCTTCATCAACCTGAAGCTGTATTTCTCAAAGGACTGTCTTGGTGTAGCATCATCCAGATGCCAAATGCTAACAGAGGCCCAACTGTGGGGGGATCTCTGGTGTGTTGGTCTGATGATGATGATGATGGTGGTTATTATTATTATTATTGTTGTTGTTGTTATTACTGTTATTATTATTAAATTTCCATGCAAGTGAGGCACTTGCTATTCTGGGTTCATCCAATTATAGTTAGGTCTGTGACTCCAGGTCCCAGAGATGAAATGCCCTGTGTCCAAGCCATCAGCACTCCAGATCAGCTATTGTTTCTTTAAACGAAAAGGACACTGAAGTCCAATTATTGCAATAGAATGGGCTGCTTCTTTAAACTGAAGAATTTGACTCAGCTCAAGGGATATTTGTGATTGCCTCTGGCTTCCCTGGAGCTAAAAAATTATATGCTTTCCCTCTTCACTAAATTAAAACATAGTTGGATTGGTAGTGGGACTGAAGGAAGTCCCTGCCTGAAACCCCAAGTGTCAGCCTCCTTTGCAAACTGTAAGCTAGTAATTGGTTTGGAAATACTGAGTGAATAGGTAAAAAGGCTTCTGAGCGATTTGTGCTGGATAATACAGACTGCCTGGAACTGCCCGGGTTTGGCTTTCTGGCAAGATTTTGCAGCATTGAGTTGTTAATTTCAGGTTTTGATATGTAAACGCAGTTAACATTTGTACTCTGTAAACACCAGATATAATTCTGTTTCGATTGCACCTTATTCCCATTTAAGTTCTCATTAAGCAATTCCTTTGTTTCCCAAACGTCAAAGGCTGACCCATGGCTGCCGGCTGCTGTTCTCTCAGCTCACAGTCGCCAGAATGCCTCTTTCTGGCATCTAGGCTGGGACAGGGCAAGACTTAAAGAGAGATTAAATATCATAACTGAGAGGAGCTGAAATGGTCATCGTAGAGTGATCACACCGTGGCCTAGGAAACCCATCCTGTGTCCGCAGAGATCTGGCAGCGGTGGGATCCCAGCTGGCCTCTGTCAGCAGCTGGTGGGGAGCATCCATGGTCCTACAAATCTGCTGTACCATTTCCACACGTAGGATGATTAGAATATGGTTCTTTGAGCAACACCTACTATTTAAAACAAACAAAACCACCTTTATAAAAATGTTTAATTCCTGGTTTACTGGAAGAGCCTGAGCACCAGGCTCCTGCCATCAACCTGCCTGCTTGCAGCCAGGGGCAGGGGCATCTAGAAAAGGGGCAAGTTATCTGCATGACCTTCTCTGGCTGGACATGCATGAAGCCACAGCCAAAATGAAAGCTGCTTTCCTGCAAGTGGTGTTAATGGAGCCTTGTCTTTCTGGGAGTGAGCGTTTGATGTATGGCCACTGAAGTATATACTGAAAAATCACAAACCTTTGCCTGAACCAGAGATAGGGGGCCTATGTTTTGAGAATATGGTAAGGGACTGTAGGAACTGTGTTATCAGAAATGATGCTAAGCAATGCTTTGGGAGGCACCTTTGAGAAAGATGCAGCTGAGCCATGGCAGTTGATCTGAGCAAAAACCTACCCATCCTCCAGAAAGCTCCAGGGTATCTTCCCCTCTGCTCGGGGCTGTCGCCTGGCCTAAGACACAGGCACGTTTCATCCATGTCAGACCAAGGGATGGGGGTTGGCTTCCAGAGCTGTATGATGAAACTGAAGTCTCAGAAGTTGTTTTAGATGCCTTCAGAAACACGAAGGAAAGCTCTAAATCCTGGTTTGTGAGACCTTGCGCAGCAATGTTTCCACATGGAGTCTGAAACTTTTGCTCGGAGGGTGAAATGGCACCATTCATCCCAGCTGAAAACCTGCTTCTCTGGAGAGGTCCTTCCCTACTTCAGCCCAGCTTTGAACACTATCCCACCATGGTCTAACTCAGGTGGTATCATCAGACGATTTGGGGAATAGAAGAGGCGGATTGACTCCCCCCTCAGTGCTGATGGTCTCTGCCTCATCCCCCAGCTAGGACAGTCCCCCAAAGGGCAGGGGAAGATGCTTCAGGCAGGCCCAACACACAACGAGCTGGTTTGCAAATCCGCTGGAGAGCGGGCGTGGAGAGCTGCACCGGCTGCAGCGCTGTGCCCCGCAAGCACAGGTCTGCCTGAGCGCACCCGGCGCTGCGCCAAGCCTCTGGCTCATCGTACCAGTTACTGAGGTTATAACATAATAGCTATGCAAAATAGTGTCTCCTTTTCTTCTTTTTTTTTCTTTAGTAAGTGAAAGTAAGTCTTCTAAGCCAAGGTTAACAATATATATTTATGAGTTGTAGCCAGCTGCTTCTATGTTTGCACATGTGTTTGTTAATGAAGAGTAACCTAAGGGTCAGGTTATTATGTAAATAACCATTGTCAAGGGTAAAGGTGAAGAACCCAGTAATGAGTTGTGTCTCTCTGTCTCTCTCACAAGCCACTAATGAATATTGGATATTGCCATTTGCAGGGCTTTTTACCCTCATTTTATCAGGGGGTGAGGGGCAGGGGTGGAAAGAGAGGAAAAAGAAAGAAGTAAATTTGTAATTACACCAAGATGAGTTCCTTTTTCCCTCTCCCCAAACCAGATAAAGCGAGTTATTTCTTCTGTAGGAATTGCATATATATATTTATGTATGTCTATATAGATATATATCGATAGATAGATAGATATAACTGGCCTGGCCTGTGCCTGGGCAAAAATCACCTTCCATGGCTGGCTCTGGGTTGCATCATTTCTTCGGAGCCTCTGCAGCTCTCACTTTAGAAGATGCCCACAAATCGACAGCCTGCATCTTTGCAGATAATACTTAACTGAAGCAAAGCTAGCAAGCCATCGAACAGACTTTCCATTAGGAAGGTTAACAGCAAACCTGCCTGCATGGGATTACTGACAGAGTGTGAACAGAAGGTGCAGTCTCATTGCATATGCTTTTAATATCATGCCACAGACAGGGAAGCCTTTAGCTCACAGACACCTGACACCCTGCACTGTTGTTAGGGTAAGAGTGCAAATAGGAGCAGAAAGTCTTTCTCGCTTCCGTGTGAAAGCACAGATGCCAAGGTAGCATAACACTGATTTTATTATCTGCTGTGTAGGGTTTGGCCAAACGGACTCGCTCTGGGAAGTTAATGAGCCTTGCCCAAAAGCAATGTAACCCTGCAAGCCTCCATTTCCCAATTTTTAAACCATAGGTGGTAACTGGCCACCTCTAACACATTGAGTCAAAGGATTTGATCTGTGCATCTGGGACAGGGACCATCTTTGCTCTGTGCTTTGTGCATAGCCTGAGAAGGGAGCCCCTGCCCACGGCTGCGTGCAGTGTGATCGCTGCTGCGCCCCGAGTGCATCGCTGGCCTTGCAGAGGGACTAGGGAGCCCAAAGCCAGAGTTAAGTCACCCAGCAGATTTGCACATTAGGTGTCCAGCTCCCACCGACTCCACTCGGATCTGGGAGCCAGACTGCTTAGCTAGCAAATCCCAGTGGGTTCCTCCTTTTCCTCCATGCATCCTTTGACTCCCAACTACTTGCGTAAACCTTATCCCTCCCTGGCCCAGGGGTTTCTAAGGACGAGTGGTGTGTCCATAATTCAGGCACGGACACATCCCACAGTGCCTTATAGTGCTGTTTGTGATGAATGTCAGCAAGGCAGAACCCCAGGGGGCATCTGTCAAAAAATAAATAGTAAAAATAAAAATAATAAGATGCCATGGTCAATAATTACCTGCTAGACAACGACAGCATTTGTTTTTTAAATGAAGCTTTGTTCACGCTCCCTAAATGTCAAAGCCAGGAGTCGGCAGTAATGGGGGAGGCTGGGGTGATGGGGGGAACAGAGGAGCCCCAAGTTGTAGGGTGAGATCCATAAACTGCTGGAGTTGCCGAAGGAGAAGGCTGTGTTGTCTGCACAAGCCTCATTTGGTGGTTTGAGTAATGTCATGTTGCCACTAGGGTGTCTCTGCAAACAAGATATTGCATCTCCAAGGAGTTCCTTGCACAAATAAAAAGCTAAATAGAAATTATGGGCTGACTAGCTGAGCCTGTGCTTTTTACTTTTATGATTGAGAAATAGTTGTTGAAATTGTCAATAAAAATAAATAAAATTAAGTTTCCCTAGTTAGGTGAGGAAAGGCAAGCCTACCTTTCTTTGCTGACAGGCCTTTTTGTTCTGTGTTGGCTTTTATATATGTGAAAAAAACACCATTGAGAGCTTCCAGGGAGCTGCACTGGGGCGATTATAGCCATTTTTACATCCTTTATATGGGCTTAAATCCATTTACAGATGTGCTGTAGACAGAGAGACATTTTTTACAAGTAATTGTCATGTATACAAGGGTCCTTATATGTCACAAAAAGATCTCACTTAAGAGAAATAAATGTGCTTTTCATCTTTTGTTGGCAGGAGCAGTGGTGGTTGGGAAGAGGGTAATTGGTGATCTTTTCCAGTCTGATAACCAGGACAAATAGGGAGGAGCAGAGAGTGGCTGCGGCATTGCTCTCCTTCCCACTTCCCTCCTGGTGGAGCACAGTTCGGAGACACTTTTCTGGCTTTGCTTTTAGTCTAAGCAATAGATATGATAAATACCATCAGCTGAACCCCAGGGGTAGGTTAGAGGAGAGCTGCGCTGCCCTGGGGTGACCTCAGTGATGCTCAATGGCTCTTCTCCAGCGTAACGGCCGTTCTCGCCCACAATGGGGATCGCTGACATCGCCTTTACCCCCTCGGCAGCTAATCAGGACATCTCTGCTTGTTCTGAGGCCATGTTAGATGCAATTGGGATGCAGGGGTCTGCCTCTTTATTGCCTTTATTTGTAGGTTAGAGTTTCTCTTTTGTAACAAGTCCCATGTGTTGTTTTTTTTTTTTTTTTTGTTGTTTTTTTTTTTTTTTTGAAGGTTATTGCTCTTCTCAGGGGCTGAGATTTAAAAGGCTCCCTGGAGGCAGATGGAACGTTGATAACATTATGCATCACCTGTACCCCAACATCTTGGAGGGGCTGCAAGGCTGCAGATACCTCCCACAGGAGCAGGACTGATGCAAGGGGCACTCATGTTGGGAAGGTGCTGGTGCTCCTGAGCAGGGGTGTGATGAGCATCCCTGATATTGCACAAGGCATTTCACAGTATCTGTGTGTTTCCCCCGGGGATGCTATTCCATGATATTGCTCCAGAGAAAGATGTCAATAATGCAGTCGGGCTGCATGCAGGAAGCGCTGGTGAGCACTCAGCAACCAGTTAGGCTAAGGAAATAACAGATGTAGGCAGCCTTTGCTGATGGAGGGTTAAAGCAGGCCACAACTCAGGCCAAACAGCCAAAGGCAGGTATTTCATTGCATAGATTTACTTACAAATAGTTTTTCAGTCAATAGAAGGCAAAGCAGGAGTGGGACCGGGAGCCTGAGGTTGAGAAACGCAGGGTGTTTAAAATGATACCAAATCCCTGTCTGCAACACAACAAGCTTCATTTTTACAATTTATGATTTCTGTTTAATAAATTCTTTATGCCAGTAGGTGCTTCATGCCACAAGTGTGGGCTTGAAGGTGTGTGTAGGTTTGAGATATAGGATGGAGCATGGCCTTGAAATCAGGGACAGGTGAGCAGTAAACCCGGCTTGATAAATAATGGATGAATCGCGCTTGGTTTTGCTGATGATGTAGTGACCTTTTGGGAGGCAAGAAACAAAGAAACAGCAAATGACCAGCAATACTGATGAACAGGCTAAGTGAACTGGACACATCATTAGCACCAGCATACCAAAGTAATTACATGCAACTGGGAGTCACGTGGTCAGCAAAAACAGAAAAGAGGAAATGGTTCTGTGTAAATTTGAGTTTTCCATCTTTCATCAGGGAGGAGGCTTTCAGGGGATGTGGTTGGTGCAATCGGACTTTGGCGTAACTCGCTGTCGGGCGTTTGAATTTTGCACCAGAGCAGACATGTGGCACATGGGCTTGCAGAAGTCCCGTAGACCAGACTGATTTGACAAGATGAGGTATTATAGAGAACCCCCCATGACGGAGAAATTGCTGATGCCCAGGAGAGACCAAAAAAACCCAAAGCACTATGTGGCTGGTTAACGCATATTGTAAAAACAAGGACATTCATTTTTTTTTATTGACTCGTCTTTGTAAAGACAACAGGTCAACCCCAGAGTGCCCACTGTATTTCAGGCAGGCATCTATGTAGTTCTGTTAAGACAGTAAAATTGGAGTTTGTGAATGGCCAAATATTTGGCTGAATCAAGAGTCTGCTTGCTTTTCTTTATTGAAGAACATTATTGTGAATGGGGATCTGTTGGGAAGAAAGTGGGGAGAGATGCTGCTTTTCACATGCTCATCTGTTTTCACATGAAAACAAGAGTATTCATTACTGGTTATTCATTATTATCCCATCTAATAAACTTTCTGCCATTCAGGCAGCGAGCAGAATCAGCAACATGCTGCCTTGTGTAGCCCATCACACATCCGGAGTAACAGATAATGAATAGGCGAATCAAACATGTTTCCCAAAAATGCCATCTGAAAATTATTCAAACCAGCAAATGCTCCTGAATAACAAATACATCTGCAGAAATTAAGCTTTGTTACAGTGGGCTTACAAACAGCAGAAAGACCTGAATTCGCAATGAATGACTGAAGTAGCGTTGCTTGGCAGTTTCACTTAAGCAGAAATAATGATAATTTTCACTTTGTTTAGCACCTCCCATCTGAAGGTCTCCAAACGCTTTACAGACTCAATTAATTAGTTGTGATAAGGCTCCTCCCCTGCTAATTTTGGCAGTGCATGCACCCATTTAATGCTGAAGCTTAAAGTGAATTTCATACATTTGCAGACAGCAAAGCACTGCCAGAGCTTGCGGGAACAACCCAGCTCTCCTCCCTCCCCAGCCCTCCTAACCCCTATTTCTTCTCTGTTGCTTGAACTGACCTAAAACTTCCTGGTAATGTTAAAATGATACCCAGTACACATCTACTGGCACCACATTGAGCCTGCCAAAAAAAGAATGCAAAATAATCTTTATTATTTGTGTTAAACGAGCAAAACTGGAGGGGAAAATGCAGCAACTTTTAAAAAGCAGTCTCTTTTGTGTTAAAGCAGCAACAATGTCAGGTTTTTTTCTTTTTGAGGTTTCCAAATTAAAAAGAAGTCGAACAATTAATACTATCGGTTGAAAAGGAGCAGAAATATTCTGTGGAAATTCCACTTAGATTTCTTCTGAGCTTTCTGTGTATTTAACAGCTGTGCATAAAAGCAAAACACACCAGAATTAGCATATATTGCTCAGCTCCTCTCTCTGGTCTGAACAAAACCTCTGGTTTGCATTATGTCTGATACCCATCATACCTAGCACCGCTTCTGTACAGAAGCAAAGAGCGTTTGCCTGCTGGCTGCCGGGGATGGGGCTGTTGCGAGGCTGCCTGCATTTGAGTTGGAATGAATGCGATCGAACAACCAGCACTGGCCACATTGCAAGAAGAGTTAATCCACTGCCATCTGTCTTTATTATGCTTCTATTGTTGGACACCACAGCCTGGAAATCTAGCAATGAAACCCAGTTGTTCGTTGCCATTCATCATAGTTATTGCTGGAGTTGTGTAATGAAGAGGGGAAGTGCTGTTTATTGCTCTCCCCTCTTTAGAAACTATCCTTAGGGGTAGTTATGGATGGTTATTGGATTCAAGAGCAGGACTCTAGGAGGTCCCCCCTTTGCTCTGTTTATGTGTTGAACCATGAGGTTTAATGGGTTTTTACGTCTACTTTTGCTTTGAGGCTGGTCTCCTGCCTGCTTTTGTTCTCAGTGGCATGAATTTTGGCTAGCTCGTTTCTGGCATGAAGGTGAACTGAAACAGGCCAGGACTATTAATATGGCAAAAAGGCAGTAGGTGCATGCCCTCCGGGGCAGGCACGGCTCTGCCACGAATAAAGGCAGCGAGTGTTGATCACAGTCATAGTTTAGGCATTGGTGTGGTCAGGAACAGAGCTCTGTTTGAAAATAGCTAATCAGAAATATAGGTGCTTTAGGTTACAGCTCTTATCTCCAGGGATTTCTGGAGGCTGAAAAGTCAGACCGGACACCAGCTGTGCGGGTGAGGGATGGAGGGGGACTAGGGAAGGGTGCGGGAGGTGGAAGACCCAAACGTAGTTCTAACTGGGCAGTGCAACATGACTTACTGAGGTTTACAAGGATAAAAATTTGGAGGCATTCAAATAAATCTTTAATGATGTGGTTCTTCAACAAGCTAGATAGTCATCATGCCTGCAGTGCAGCAGACTGTGATTTCAAAGGATTTGGGGTGAAATATGTTCCCCATACATGAGGCAGTTTCTGGACTGGTAGATGATTGATCCAGCTGAGATAATGTACTGAAGTATCTGAACTTCCATCCAAAACTCAAAGTGACCCTTATGCAAAGTTTAAACAATGACTAGCTCGTCATTTTTAATAATTTAAACCGGTTCTTGCAATTACTCTTAGGAACACAGAAGAGGTGTTAGTGCACTGAACCTCAGAAAGACACCACTACCCCTAGCTGCTCTACTTCTTTTATGCACCTGCACAGTGTCACTGGATGCCTACAACAGACCTTTGACGGTGCAAGGAGTGATACCACCTGCGCAGGTGACTGCTTGCTCTAGATAACAAAAGCAGTGGACTTCAGGGAAGTTTGCAGAGCCCCAAAGCTGATGGACCAAAACTCAAATGAAAATAGGGCTCTGCGCAACAGGCAACACATCTGGGAGGTGCCTGATTTGCAGATAGATAGCCAGCATGACTGAATCGTCAGCAATTTATTTGTGCCAGTGGCAAGGGAAGGGTGTAAGGATCCTCTGGGATGATAAGCTATGGAGGGAAAGAGCTGCCTATCCAGGTATCAGAGCCCATACTCTGGTAGTGCTTCTGGGCATGATGCGTAATAGGTATGAGACAAGCTTCAAGGGCTAAAGACATGGAAGGAGTTAGAGATCTCAGTTGTGTTTCCAGATAACGTATAGCCTGTGCCTGTCAAAGCTACTGCTGATAAGGGGATTCTTCAGAAAGTAATTAAAACTCAAGCCCCTGGTATTTATTTAAAAGGGAAACTCTTGGGACTTGATAGGATTTTGTTGAAATGGACCAGGAAGCTGATTCTTAATATGCTACAGAAAAGCTCAGAAAATTAAATGTAAAAAGAGAGGCCGGGCAGGTTTCACACTGCTCTCACACAATCCATAACACTGCAGAAGCTGTTGCAGTCTCTGTTACATGCTGAAAATGCAGGATAAGTCAAGCAAAAAAACCCTCTTGGTGACACAGAAAAAATTTGTTCCTAGAGAAAAGTGTAGATCTGTGTATGTTGACTTGGAGAGAAACCTGTGCCATTATTTTGGACTATAGTTCTCTTTTCCCTGAGGTAGATTTACTGGAAGACAGATAGATCTAAACAGACAGCTTTGCAGTTTAAGTACATTTTTGCTAGATGCTGGTTGTCTGAGAAACTAATTTGTGGCAACAGACTATAGTTTAGTAGACATTATCTTAAGCAGTTTGCAGTGAAGTGTGGGTTCAGCAATATAACCCTACTGCCTGTTAAGTCTCATCCGGGGGGTAGTGGAAAATTATGCTCAAGTAATAGAGTACTTATTGATGGGGTTTGCAGACTCCAAGCCTGATATATTGCTGGCTCTTTCAATTATGGAACGGCACCAGTGAAGCATGGATTGTTATCTGCTGACATCTTGTACAGCAGAAAAATGAAAAGCAGGAATTCCTATGTCAGAGTCACTTGGGACACGGAGAAGTATAAAGAAACAGATGAGGCAAAACAAAACAAAAAAAAAATCAGCATGGCTTAGGTCCCAAGAGCTGCCGTCACTTTATAGTTTTCCATAGAGTCCCATCACTGGGAAACAACAGTTTTAAAGAGAAGTGGTGTCACATGAAGTTTCCCACAGTCATGTGGTTTTGTCCCCTCTGGCAGACTTAGGAAGAGTGTTGGATGATGCTGTCACCAGATCCCAGGTGGGAAGAGAAGTCAATGGTGCAAAATGCCAGAACAAGTGGCCTCTTGGCTGCTCCCTGACAGTCCTAACACTTGTGTTAGGAGGGCAAGCACAAAGCCATGCAACAGCCCTGCAGACATTGAAAGCTAATCGAAAAGTGTTATGTGAGTGAGTTCTTCTCAAGCGCTTCTGCCGTTGAATTTTGGAACAGAAGGTGATGGTGGAACTTGTGCCTCTAAGGCTGAACTTTGAAGCAATGGGTGGCCGCAATGATTAGGATATAACAGCATAATCTCATTTGGATACAGGTACAGAAGAAAAAAGCCCTTTGCAAGAGCTCTTTAGCATTGAGAACATGCTGAACTTCCTGGGAAAGGCTCTTTTGAAGGAGAGCACCTGTAGGAAGGTGAGATGTCACAAATCCAGCTTGACTCCAGGCTGGAAAATTTTCCATTTTATTCCTGTTGCACCCTAATACTTCATTCTAATGAAGTACACCCTAATATTTCATTCTAAACATCACCTTCCAGGAAAAAGACCCAAGCAGATGGTCTAGCTAAGTAAGGCCCCAGTCATGGAGGGATTTAGGTGCACATTCATCTTCAAGTCCATAATAACCCTTTTAAACTTACGAGTCAAGTCATGCTTCAGGTCGTAGCAAGACTCAGGATTTTCTTTTGAATCATTCTTCCAGTTTACTTTGAAATTAAAGAAATCTTATGAGAGATTGCTTTTAGGAGATACCCAGACAATCTGAGAATGATTTTAATATAATCTATAAAATTACTATAATTTCAGGAAGTTTATTTGAAAGAAGCCACTGGACTACAGCTTCCCCTCACCTTAATAATAGTAAAATACATTGCTGCATGTGCATACACAACTGTTCTTGGCACTTGCAAGAAACAACCCTGTGTGGCAATGCTAGAGATAGCAGCTCTACCTTGATGCCTTCTTGACAAAAGAGGCTGCTTTTTCTAGTTAAGACAATGGTCCAGATTACCCTTTCCAGGAGAAAATCATGGCATAATCAACTACAGATGTGGGAAGAGAAAGGCAGTGATTTTTGTAAGACATCAGGGACAGGGTCTCTGGGCCCTGCAACCTACTTTGCCACTGGCTAACTGTTCCTCCATCATTCTGCTGTTTGATCTCACCTCTCCTCAGCTTATTCATCTGGAAGATTCACTTAATTATATTAGCCAACTTCACAGAGGTCTCTTGAAGCTTAATTAAGGTCTGGAAAGCCCATCAAGAGCCGCTGGCAGAATGCTCTGAAGAAGTGGTTGGTATGAGAGATGGACATGGGGAAGGAAAATATATAGCAATGGGTTTGGACATACAGCATAGAACAGAATGGAGCTATTGATTCCCTGTGACTGTCACAGACTGTGTTTTCAGGGTACTGCCATGAACTCTTGGGAAATCCCAGGCATGCTGATGACTTACCAGCACAAACATGCATTTTCCTCTTTTATGGTATGTAAGCGTGTGTTACCCTTATTTATGTTTCCATATAGCTAATCTGGGGAGAAGAACGTATACACCAGTGCTGTGCATGGAAATGTAACAAACACAACTTCACTTTCTCCTGACTTTCAGCAAAACTGGCTGATGTGTGAAAGTTGGTCCAGGCACCTGTGGCTGGTTGCTGTCAGCTCTCGTTTCACCCTTGGGAGGATTTTCGCCTGATGCACCCCAAGGGGTGAATTGACATTCATCGCTCCTCTAGGGGAGGAAACATATGGAGGCTCCACCGGGACAAACTCCGTGATCTGAATGGCCAATCAGTGCATGTCTGAGCCTCAGCTGGGAAAACCTTGCCGCTAACAAGCCTTCATGTTCCCCCAGTTCTCGTTGCAATCTGTCAGCTGCTAAGTACGATTTCAGCAGTCCTCAAGCTGGTGAGCAACCTACAGCACCAGCTTATTACGGAGAGGTGGTAGCCTCTGCATATTTTGGGTGCAGGCAGTTTCTATTATCAAGACCTACTAGGTCTTCCCTATAACTTGGTAAAATTGGATGGCCTTAAAAATGAAGTATTTAGTTGGAAAGCGAAAGAGAATGCTTTCTGCTTAGCTTGAGGAAAATTTTCTCAGATTGTTGCATTTGGGGTATTTAAATATACCCCTCTCTTCTGAAGCTCTGAATCTTGTCTATTTGTTTATGCTCCTTTTGCTGGGAAATGGCATGCTATTGTTTCCTTATAGTTTCCACAGAGCTTGAAATTGCTGGCTGTGCAGAAGGAAATTAGTTTGTAATTAAAGCCAAGTTAATAATGATTCCCATGGAGTCTATTTGGTCCTATTGCTTGGAGTGAGACCCTTTGCCTTTGTCATTGCTGTGAGCGTGGTCAGGCATTGCTGCCCAGCCGGCAGGTGTACAGGCAGGGAGATGTTGGAGGGATGGTTATCACACTGCGGTAACTGCTCCAGCACACATGCAGGCAGCACTTAATGTCTTTCAAGCCCTTAAGCCCCACCAATCAGAGATGATGGCATTACATCAAAACAAGATGACAAGTAATAGAGCAACCTGCAGCCAGCTGATTATTTTTGAGAGGTTCAGAAAAGGTAACTGAGGAAAGAAATCTTTGGGCTTAAACTTGCCACATGTGAGTCTGTGCCTTTGCCAGAGATTTTTTTTTTTAAGGGGACATTAAAATGGGAAAATGATTGGAAATTCTTTCATTGCAATGTGCTGCCCTGTTGGTGTGGACAGAGATTGTGTGCCACTGACGTCTGCCACCACGGCGAGGTCCGAGGGGCTGCGGTCCCCGCGGTGCAGGTGTTGCGTGTGCTGATAAGTGCGTGGTGCATTGTCTCTTGTGCTGCTCTGTCTCTGAGACTCTGTATGGTCCCACATGCGATAGATCCATGTGCACTACAGTACCTGGAGGAGTCCATATGCATGGTACACCATACCCTGCATCCCTTCAGCAGTTCCATTGTGTGTCCCATCAGACCAGAACAAGTTGAACTGCCTCAACTGCAGCAGCAGGGAGTTAACCAGCTTCTGCCTCTGAGATTTTGGGCTTCATAGTCCAAAAGGGAAGATGGTGAGAAAGTGATAGGAGGTGATTGCCTGAGACCGTATGCTGCATTGCCCGAGTCAGAAATTAAATTCAATACTCTCAGCTCCTTCCATAGTGTCCAAGGCACAGGACTGTGTGCGTGCAATCAAACTCCATGGCTAGTTGACTGCTGTTTGAAGGAGTCAAGTAGGACGGGTTTTGGGTTTGTACAGCTGGAGACATCCTGAGCACTTGCTAAGGGGAGTCCCTTGAACTTCCAGTGTGACCTGATCATATTTTTGAGCCTGATTTTAATTTCTCTTTTACACTTAAAGATTTTCCTGCTTTCAGATGTTGACAATGAAGTCATGAGGGCAGCCGGAAAGTTTTCTGAATGTTTTGACTGAGCACCTTGTTTCTCAGGGAAACAAACCTTATACAGTCATGTTTCTCGTGCATGCCTGCCTGTTTCTTTTACTAACTTCAAAATCTGTTGGTCATTTTCTAGGCAACTTGGCACTGAGGGGGGTGGATGTCAAATATATGAATTCCCTGTGCAGAGATGACCAGGAAACTGCCTTCCTGGTGTGCAGATACCTTGTGCATGGTTTAAGTGCCTGAGTTTAATGAAAGAGAGGAAGGGGTGCATATGTCTGGTCTGAGCTCTGGACTGCAATAAAAAATAGTTTAAAATCTCAACAGACATCCCGCTTTCACAAGTGTCCTCAGCCCTTAGCCAGAATCACATGGGGCTTGGTTCCAGCTCTGATACAAGTGTTTAATCTCGTCCCGGAATTGGTGTATTATTAGGCACAGTAGCATTACACACTTGTGTGCTTTTGCATATTGGCGCCTGAAAGCCCCTGTCTAAGCGGTGTTTAGTTTCCTGAGTGTCTAAGTCACTCTCTTTGAGAATGGGATGTGGGTTAGACTCACATGGGCTTTGAAATCTGAATATAGGTTATGATACTGAAGGCTTTTGCCCAGCTCCTGCCATTCCCTAAAGGCACCCAACTCCATAGGTGCTTTTTTTTCTTTTTTCTTTTTTTGTCTTAAAGCTTCCCAGAGCTCCCTGCCCAGCAGTGCTGAAGGGCTAAGTATTACCAGGAGCAAATCATGCCCCCACTAGCACCCTAAGCATGGGGATCTCCATAGCAGGTGTGAAGATATTACTTTTTCAAAGAATCATGAAATTACTGAGGTTGGAAGGGACCTCTAGAGGTCATCTTGTCGTCTCTGGTCTTGTCCTTTTGACCTGGCATAGCTTGTGTTCTTCATCTGGAGGGAGGGAGCATTTGCCCACCCCGGAAGAGCTTGCAGCCAGCCTATGGAGATGGGTTTGACTCACCTTGAGTTGGATCTCTGCCTAGGTGAGCCCTCAGAGCATCAAAAGAGGTTCTGGGCTGGGTTGCAAAATAAAACCAAGAGCCCTGCTCTGTTCTGTGGAAGGAAAGGCCCAGGGCTTTCTCACCACCATCTATTTCCTTTAACAGCCTGGTTGCCACACCTGAAGGACTGCCTCCCAAAATGGGGAGAAAGACCGAAAGACCCTGGACAGAAACAAAAACTTGGGAAATTCCTTGAATGGTTAAAATAAACTCAGCGTCGGGGGGAGAGTGGGAGTTAATCTCCTTTTGAAAGGTTGCAATTACACTGGATAGGATCCATCTCACCTGACTTGTGAAACAGCGCCTGGGTCTTGGCATCCACACTGAGCAATCAGACCTCATTTACCGTCAATGGAGAGAAATGGGCACCTCCAGCAGGCAATTGCTCTCATCTTGAGGTGGTTGCCTAAAATAGGTCAGACAAATCACTCCAATTTCTCTCCACTTATGCATTTAAGAGACTAACTCAAGTATAGACGCTTGCCTTGTGGACCTCTGACACCAGGTCAGATGAATCCTTCCTGAAGTGACGACAAATCCTGTCCCCTCCTGGCAAGGAAGGGAATGACTGGGGACGTCCCAAATCCTAGACAGACAGCGTGATGAGTCAACCTGTACAAAAAAGTGAATATTTCACCAGAACACCTCAGTCTTAGCTCTGACTACTTGGAGGATTTGGGAACATTTGAAGGGGTGATTAGGGTTAATCCGTTTACCTGAGTAAGTCACTTTGAGAGCCTTAGCTGTAAAAAAATATTAGTTATCAGCATCCTCCTGAGATGATGTGGTGTTCTGTGAGTTCTGAAAACGGAGATTTTCCTCTGAAACAGCCTCTTCACACTTTCCCTGAGTGAAGTATTTTGCTACTCAGATTTGTGATTTAATAATCATAAATAATAGAGCCCCTAGTGTTATATTTTTAAATGACTGAATGGTGAGAATCTACTTTAAGAAATTGTATGAATGCCTATCACTTGTGTGCATATAAATGTATTCAATTAGCACTCAAATCTTGAGTTATCTCCTGATGGAAGGCAAAACCTTTTGAATTCAGTCCCATGCAAGAAATACTGTGTCTTTTAACTCACAAAAGGATGCCATGCACTTAACAGATAATGACTGAAGAGGATTTTGCTGTATTGCCTGCTCAGCTGCTTGTGAGGACAAAGAAAATAATTCCCCTTGTAGGATCCTGTGGGGTAATGAGGAAACCCTCTCTGCATTGATCTCAAATAAGACTGACTAGGGGAAAGGAAATAGCCCGATAGGCTAAACTGGCTGCAATTTCATTGTCCTGGTCTTCCATGTATTTTCCATGTTTTGTCTGTGATGCTAAGCCAGTGGCTAACCTGTCTCTGAACCTGCCACCAGCACACAGAGATTACTCACCCTGGATACTGCACTTCAGCAAACGCAGAATTAGCCCTGGCTAAGTAATCTTGTTAGTGTGATTCAGTGTTAAATGGATCTCGATTAAATGGGCCTTTATATTGTCCCAGCTGGAGATGATAAGCCTCCACAAGGAAATGGCAGGAGACCGAAGGAAATTGCTTTACTTCAGACTGGGATGTTTAACCCCATAAAACACTTTCTGCTCCCCCTCTGCCTTTACTTCTGCTCCCTTGCACGGCACCATTTCCTTTTGGCCTTGGTGTCCGTGGGGGACAGGAGAGACCCAGGGCACGGGCTGGAGCACCTCTCCGTGCCACCTGTTGGCCAAGATGAGAGCTGGGTGATGATGACACATGTGAAAGAGCAGGATGGCTCCGATGAACAATGTGCTGATGGTGGTCTCCCTCTGCAGTTCTTTTATGAGACTAATAATTCCTTTGTTAGTACAGTGTTTTTTTCAAACTCTCACTCCAGATGGTGCTGGGGGTGCCTGAGCATCTCAGGGTTGGTGCCACTAGTGCCACCAATAGTTTATTAAGGACCAAACACCACTGGGGAGAATCTTTAGTCTCATCTTAGAAATAGATTGCTTAAATGTGCCACTGAGACTTCCTGGGAATGGCTTGGGGTTTATCTGTGCGAGAGAGAAATCAGCACAATGCATTGGTGTATCAGAACCTGACACTTTATTTCTCCTTGCTATTAGATTTGGCAGCGTGTGCACAGTCTAAGTAAGAGGCAAATGCCATTAAAATCCCCAAGGGACTTCAAATGAGGAGGCAAACCATGGGGCACTGGTGTGATAGGGACAGAGAGCTGGGACTCTGCAGTACCAAAGTTTCCTCCCCTGCAGTGGGAACCGACTGCCGTCCGAGGGGTCATGTTGATCTGAATCAAAGACGGGGTGAGATGCTACGTTGCAGGTGAAAGCAGGCAAAATTAGAGAGAAAAAAAAAAAATCAGATAAAGTGCCTCATCTGTGGCCCCTGCTAATGGTCGTTGTTAGTAAAAGGCTTCCTAGGACAGATGACAAGGTAGACATCAAACTGCCTGTCTTACCCCCACTCTGCTACTCCTGCCTCTGCTCTTGTCCTGCTCTGTATTATCTAATAAATTTTCTCTATCCATGTCTGATGTGTCTTCAAAATATGGATTATCTCCACAGAGTCAGAGACCCTAACAGGACACATGGAAAATCTCTGCTCTGTAGCAAGTCAAATGATCTGATATCTTTTTCCAGACCTTTGACAGAAATATGGTAAACATGCAATTACTTGAATTTTTCCATAAATTTTGCATTTGAGGTGGATTTACATGCTTGTGGTATTTTCCAGACATGAGTTCCAGCCCTGCAAAAGCAGCCAGTTTGAGAATGGCTGCAGATGGGCAAGAAATGATATAATCTATTAGAGATTTCCTTCATTGTCCCTCTAATCAAGGCTTCTATCAGTTTCCTTTGACGCTCTGCTGGAAGAAAAGATCTTCAAGTAAACTGATGCTGGAGATAATTAATTACCTTGCCATCCTCCTGCCTTACAGACAGAGACAGTATAAGAAAGAAGAAGTGTCCTTTGCAATTACTGATCTGCGGTTTTCCGTCCTAGTGCTGACAGCTTGTAGGACATGAAGTGGAAAAGCATTTTACCAAACTTTCAGGTTTTGACCATCAATTTTTTCACTTAAGAATATTTTCTCCTGCTTGTATTTCTCCTGCTGTTGGATAATGCTCTTGATGGTGAAAAATGGATTTAATCCTTGAATAGTTATAGTTGTATGTAGTCCAGCCTGGTAATATTATCTTCTTTATGCTTTCCTTACAGCAAATATCCTCACCTCTGTTATCCTCAGATTATTGTACATGAAATCCACCTTTATTAGGATAGAATAGAAAATTGAGACTAAGAACTGGGTCAGTGGAGTAGTAGTGATGATGAACATTCCTTACAGGCATACCCCAAAATTGTTCCTACGGGCTTCGCAGTAGGAGTGGGGAACGATTTCTGTCCTGGGAACCCAGCTTTTTCGTGAGAATTTCCCTTTCCAAATATCTGCGCAATCTCAAGTCCTGTAAAGACATGGTTTCCCTTTCTATTGATTTAAAGGATAAGATTTAAATTTCTCTGTCATCTCAGACCAAACCTGGGATAGCAGCTGGAGGTTTGCAGTCCAGTTCATCTACCTCAGACAACTTCTCCTTTTACAAAGTGTGTTTTGCTTAGGATATCCTGCGTTTCTGGCTCTTTGAGTCCTTGAAATAACGTTTCTAATTCTAAACTAGTCTATCTCTCCCTAAATTTCCCATTTTTGGTAGTTTGAGCGGCTAGATGGGATAGAGCGTGACTGAGCGGGCAGACTGACAGAGCTTTAAACGCGGTGCTGCTCGAGACTGCTCAGAGCTGATCCAAAACACCATCAGCAAAACACTGACAACAGCCCCTTTCCAAAGGAAATTTCCCCAGAAATATCAAGAGAGGAAAAGCTAAGGGAAAAACCACATAATATAGACAAGACTGAGTTTAGAAAGTTTTCTAGCAAAATCAGGCATTTAGGTCATTGTCGGTAGCCAGCAGCATGTACATGCAGGGTGCGTTTATGACAAAGCAAAACTTCTTGAATTTGATTCAGGTTTGGTCACCAGAGGCTTGTATGTAAATCAGTTAATACTTGTAGGAGTTACTAAAGACTAAAGAAGCCAGGGATAGTATTGCTAATGCAGCAGACACTTGTACTTTTCTTTCTGGAAAACCAGTGTTGTCATTGCAGTGCAGCAGCCTGACAGCACAAGCCTTCTCATGTAAACTCTTACAAAAAAAAGACCAAGAAGTGTCAACATGCACCACACAGTATTGCTCGTTCACATTTTTTAATGCGTCTCCTCCTCTTCCATGTGCTGGTGGGCACTGTAAGCTCCTGGGGAGGTAGCACAGCGCTGCAGATGGTGAATAACATTGAATGGTATCATAGTGCTTCACTTCCAACAGCTGAGGGATTTTCTCTTGTCCTCCAGAGTGGATGAAAAACTTTAACTTGTGAATGTGTCCTCCCAGTACTTTACCTGCATTTTTCAAAGTTATTGATAAATTAATGATTTTGTGAATTGTTTGTGGCTCTGGTTGGCTCCTGACGAGGTTAGGGCGAGGGTGAACACCCCAAAAGATGAGCTGTGCTGGCAGGCTTTCAAGGAGTTTTGGACACCTCACATGGGGTTATTTCTGGGTGGAAAAAGTGCAGTTCCTGGAAACCACTGTCAGGGGAGGCAACCGCACATCCCTGTTTAAAACTCCGCTCCCTCCAAAGCCTCACCAATATTTACTCTGTTTGAAAATAACACTCCCAAGGTCAATCAATGCAGGAATAAATGTTTGAAGAATATTTTTGAGTTATTTACTTAACTAGACAGTTTTCTTACCATCTACCCGTGTTTTTAGAGCAGTTACAGTGCGTGCTGTTGTAGAACAAACTCAGTAGTTGTCTATGGTCAGCAGCAAAGGAGTCAGCTCTCAGCAGCTGAAGATTGTGGTATTTCGCTTGTTGAAAGGTCCTTTTCCATGGCACGCTGTATATCAGCTCTTGTCCCCTCTATCTATCTTCCCAGTGCTGCTGGGTGACAGCTCTCGGGAAACAGGGACCGAAGGGGACAGATGCCTTTTGGAGAAAGTGGTCACCCTTAGAAAATCAGGGACCTCCCACTTCTTGACTGGCTTGCTGGGAAAATGGAGAAAGTTTTCCTCTTCAAGGCATCTTGTTGTAACCTTTAACAGTTTGAAATTGCCCACTACGAAAACAACTCTCTTGCAAACTATAAATCCTCATCTTGGCCTATAAGTACTGAAAAGCTCCTAATGAATGTCCTTTCTCACACGCTCCTTGTACACAGAACTCTTAAAAAAAAAAAAAAAATCTGCTAATTTTAAGCCTCTTTGTGACAAAGCCTAAGAACTGGATTTACCAAGAGACCAGGGGGTCCATCTGCTGCAAAAAGCTCACTCCCATGCCAAGATATTTGCTTCATGGAAGGTTTTAGGCCTAGAAATTTCCAGTTGGCAGAAATATCAGTTGTACTAAGCACTGGCATATTTCTTAACCTGTTGAGGGAATGGTGAGAAGGGTCCTCAGCCAGAAGCCGGAGTGGCTTTTCCTGGCTTGCTCCCATGCATGGAACACACGATGGCTTCTTCCCATGGGACTGCTCCCAAATAACGGCATCAAATCTGATGGTAGTGCTAAGTTTTAGAAGTGGGGCAAATAAAGCATAGTAGAAGCCCAATGAAGCTTTTGCAAGTTTTATTGTCTGGGTTCCCTAGAAACTCCTTTATATAAAGGCAATCAGATGCAGCATTGTTTTATATCACCATAAACTGTAGTAAGCATGTCTGCATTGCACAGACATTCACTAGAAGTCTCTGTAGCTGGGAGGATGTACAAGCAGGCTCCCGTCATCTGTGCCCTTCCCCAGTTGAAACCAGGTTTGGCCAGGAAGGCAGAGGCTTAGTAATGAAACTCACAGTTTTTACACTCCAACAAATTCAGGCATAGGAACTTCATGGTGAAAGAGGACATGGATGCAGGTGACTCAGCTCCTAAAGCAAAAGCATTTATTTTGCAAACTAAAGGAAAATCAGTCAAGCGAAATAGCATCTACAGCACACAACTGCAGGGTTTGTCCGTGGCAGAGGGCAGTGGCGCACACGTGCTTTTTGCATCTCCCCTTTTGCAAAAGCTGTTCTGTGTCTTTCACACTCTTGGCCATCCTTCCTCACACAGTTTCTAGTTCTAATACATCTTTTTCAAGGAGCACATTATATCTATGTTAATGCAAATTTGCTCAAATTCCCCAAAAGATTTGGATTGATTTTGGGTTGGAGAGAGGCAGGGAAAACAACAGTGCCAGCAAGGAGACCTATTCATTTTAACTTAATCTGTTTCTCTGTCCTAATTAGCAATACACTTGCTCATGGAGAGAATAGTTTGATGAATGGAAAAATAAAATTAACTGGGTGGAGAGAATTATGCAGGTTTTTAAGTGTGTATCACATGCAATGGAGAGTAATGAAAGTAAACACGAAATGCATCTTTCCTCCCCATGTAGGAGCATCCCATCCTTTCTAACTGAACTGCTGTTTGACAGGCATTTCTTCTTTGTTTTTTTCTGTCTTTCAGCAAAGGATAAACCATCAGATAATCCCTTACCAGAAAACAGTCTTTGAAGGAGTCAAGAGCAGGTAGGGATTTTACTTCGGACAATATCCATGAAAAATATTTGCTTGTATGTTTGATGTTGAGCTGTGCAACTGTGCAGGACTCAGTCAGGAGGAGAGGGGCTGGTCTGGCACGGTCATTGCTTAGCCAAAACCAAGCTTGAAGCAGACCTCTTGTCCTACCCCAGTGCTGGCTAGAGGGCTCATGCACGGGGCTGGCCGAGGGCCGGCAGAGCAGCTTGCATGCACACGTGTGTGGGTCATACCCGAGTGACCACCTGTGACCAGCTCAGCACCATGCGGCCCGCCTGGCATACACGGTGGTGGTGAGACCAGGGCAGTGTGCGACTTCCAGTGCTGGTCATGAGACTGACAGGAGAGATGGAGATATAAATAGAGTCGAAGTGAGCTACTGAGTTTTCCTGTTCTTCCCCATTTTGCATCCTTTTAATTAACATACTGGATGGGGAAATATGCACCATCCCACATTTGTGTTTCTGAAAAATAATGGAGCTGTGAACGATGTAGTATTATCTGCCTCCATGTGGTCACCTTGAAGGGTTAAGCTTACACACCTGGATTAGGAGAAATCAGATGTTGCGCCATGTGTTACTCAAATAGTTATTTCAAACGTTTGCAATCTTGACAAGGCTTTCTTGCAAAGACGATATGAAATAATTTTTATTATGTGCCCAAAACAGTCTGTAGAAGCATTGAAATTGTTAAAGTCTGGACATGCTGCTAAAATTCAACTGATGATACATTTTGTTTGAATTTTTAGTTCCTCTCCTGCTATCTTTCCTTGGTTAGTGGTCAAGTCTAACTTTACCTCAAAGCTCAGCCCTGTGAGACACAGCTTGTGGCTGATTGCATCTGATGGAGGACAAAGGGGCTTGGACTGGAATCTTGCTTTTAATCTTTGTGGATAAATTAGGGCTGTGTAGGCCATGCAGCTGGTCATGGCTTGACCATGGTGTGATGCCGAGTTAGCCCCACACCAAATAGTGCTGAGTGGGGAGAAAGGGCCTGATGGCTCTGCTGGCAAACCATATGCATGTGAACTGAGGACAGCTCTTGGGAGAAGCTAGGGAAGTTCACAGTGGACATGGAGACAGGCTAAAAAGACCAGAGTCATCAGTCACCTGGATTTCAGAGCTAGTTAAAACTTCACTGCCTGAGCTTTTCTTTTGGGAACAAAGCTCTGAGAACAAAAATCAGTCGTATACTGGGCTTGCTTAATGCAGATGCTAACTTGCTCTACCCATACTCCAAGTCATCCAGAAATGATGCAAACGTGCTTTGGGCAATGCTGAGCTAGTCAGCTGGTTGAAAGACAGAGTATTTTAGCTTCAGGTAGGTGCCAGGTTATTATATCCTCGTTTCTTCAGGATGCGGGGAAAGCCAGCACGCATCTGCTTGCAGAGCGCTGTGCAAGCAGTGCTGGGGCAGTGGGCAGGGGATCAGCGGCTCTGCAGAGCAGATGAAGCTGCAGATCCATCTTGGGGAGTGCAGCTGGAGACCAACAACTCACCCCTTCCCCTCAGCATCGTGAACCGTGTTCCTCTGGGTTTTGAGTCAGAAATCTTGCTGTGCTGGATTGGATTGCTGTGTTGGATTTTCATGTCCATGCATTACTGAAGACACAATCTCGTGTTTCATTAGCTGGAGGTTTGTTCAGTAGCGTGCTATCAGCACAGGCTGAAGTTGTGCTCTTGTCAGCGAGATGTACATATGGGTGCCAGTCACTGGCTGAAGAGCAGACAGGTTGCCAATGTGTTTGCATTTACATGTGTGTGCCATTGCCTTGCAGATTTAGTGGTAGGTGCAGTTGTCACTTGATATAACTGAAAGGAAATGCAGGTTCCTCTTTCTTAATATAACCCCGTGGGCTTTGTGCTTCTGCCACCCTGTTGGTTACAGGAGCCGATATCGGGGCTGCCAAACATGGGCCAGAGCTGAAGCCCGTGGGAGCAGAGCGGACCTTTCTGAAGGGCTGGGTGGTGCAAGGGGCAGTTGCACAGACAGTGTCATTTTGAGGCATGTTTTAGAGTACACATTGAGGTATTGTTATTGCGGGAGACTTGGCAACAGGTCCTTTGAGGGCAGCCATCCGCGGGGATAGCCAGATTGCCTTGGCTGTCTTTAAAGGGTTTATCCCAAGAGGCAGCTGTCCCATTTGAAACCTAGCCAACAGCCAGGTAGGATCCCATATTCCCCTGCTGTACGCAGGCTCTCACCAGCCCTGTCCCACAGCCTGCTGAAGTGTTTGCATGAGCTATTGGGGACATCACTGGTTTTCGGACAGGCTGGTGCTCGGCTCTGCTTGGTGTCCCCCCACCTCCTCCCCGACCAGGCAGGAGCCAGGAGCAGGGTGTGAATCTCTAGATTTCCTTCCAGGAGGGCAGCGCTGAGCTCTCGAGAGCTCTTCCTCCTGTAACAGATTAGAATATGCTGAACTATGAAGACTTGTCTTAATTAATGCTTTAAATAAGGTTACAGCTAGAGCTGGGGAAATAATCAATAGTGAATCATCTACTCGGCAAATTCAGCTCTTTTCTGCGGGTGAGTTATCTGTAAACAGCTTGCAGTTTTCTCCATTCATTCATTATTTAGAATTATTTCCCAAATAATTCCTTCGAATTGCTTTTGGTTTGCAGCTTGTTTGCAAGCAGCATGTTGAGAGCGTCTGATATTCACTAGTCAAGCTGTGATCATTCGTTTTTGCTGGGACGAGCAGGTTGTGTGGCCTTGTGCTGGGTCCCCAAGTGGAGCAGTCCAGCTCTTACCATCCTCTTTAATGAATTCAGAATAGCTTTGGGTAAACAGCTTTTCATGCAGCATCCCCGCTTGCTGCCAACAACCTCATTAGTTAAGTCCTTCACTAGGAGACTCATCACGGTAAGGGCTGCAGCACAGATTCAGACTCCATCTCTTCTGTTTTTTTCCTGAACCAGTCCCCATTTGCTCTGTTGGCTTTATCAGTAGCAGGAGCTTCAAAATAAGCAAGTCTTAGTGGCCGCTGGTGTTTCTTGGTAATGAGTCTTCTTGGGCCACCAGCAAGACAGTGGTAAGATGCCAGAGGCTGTCTGGCACCCCGTTCAGCAGTTTTGCCTTACAGCCCCAATTAAACCTTGCTGGTGTCCAGGTCTACAGTGGACTGGTCTCCACAGCCGAAGACCAACCCTCGTTTACATGTGTCGCTGTGTCCAAAGTGGCTGTGACCCTGGAAGAAAATCACCAGCCATTCTAGGGCTCTTGCCATGTCCCTGGCTTGCAAAATGCCTTCCCCTGTTATAATCACCATGCTATCGCATCTCCAACAAGGCTGTGGCAGTTCTGATGATTAAAAGGATTTCTGCTTGATAAGAACTGGAGTGAAACTCATTTCAGGTAGCAGCCAAACAGCTGCTGGATGGTACACAGTTCCATTTACTGCTGACATGAACTGGATTGTTTTAAGCAGAGGATGTAAATCGGCTCTGACATAAATCAAAGAAAACAACAGCTGTGGGTCAGCTGCACTCTGGGGATTCACTCCTGGGTATCTGCTAAGAAACCAGACAGGAGGAGCCTGCTGCTTTCACAGATTGCTCAGGCAGGATTCCTCTGGGCTGCAGTAGGTAACATTGTCCCACACTGGGGGATTTTAACAGGTCAATTCCCCTTCCAGCACGGTTATAGCCCCCCGTAAGGCAGATCTTAGGTTGTGGCTGCAAAACATGAGTGCTGGCAATTGGACCGAAGTATCTCCTGGCAAAGTCATGCCAGGAAGCAGCCAGTGCTGGCACGGGAGCCCAGCCCATTCTCTGTGCATGAATGAGAGCCTTGAATGTCTGATAACTGAATTGAGGGGAAGTTGTCATCTGTTGCCCCAGGAGAAGGACCCGTCACTGTCCCTGGGGTTGCTGCTAGGAAGGGTCCTTCACCACTCCATGGTAGAAGCCACCACTCACCCATTCCTACTGCCAGCAGCTTGCCAGGGGCCAGGCATCACCCCTGCCGCGGATGGCAATGCGGAGAATTTGGGGAGGTTACAGAGGAGTTTTCACTGTATAGAGTGACATAGTCCAGAGGTAGGTAGAGATCTCTCCAGCCATCTTTCCTGTGGAAGACAGAAAGAAGGAGAAGAAAGGAGTGCTGCCTAAAAATTAACAAATCCTGACCTCAGTGGAAAGATAAGCCCAGTGCAAAAAGCCACGGAACACCCAAATGGTGCCGCCTGCTATCCGGGGAGCATCCCCACAGCCAGCAACGGTGTCCTGGGGCTGCAAATACTCCCGGCTTGCTGCCTCTGTCCCTTCACAACTGAGACAGACAAAATAGAAGCAGCCCCCTTGGCCTGCCTCTTCCCTGCTCCAAGTCCCCTTAGCAGCTGTGTATCTCCACCCTGGTGCTATAGGAGCAGGGGAGAGGGTTGGGTTTTTTTCCTCTCCTTAAGTCAAAATCAATGATGATGACAGAGTTATAAGGTGAGCGATGGGAAAGGAGAAGAAAGCACCCAGTGTCAAATTTGATGCAGGAGGCAGTTAGAGGAACCTATTACTAGTTCTGTTGCCTTAGGGTATGTTGGTGGGTACATACAAGACTGTAATGTCAGCGAAATGGGAGAGCAGTCTCTTTCCCCTTGAACCCTTATCATTAATGTGGAAGGCATACATTGTCAGCTATTAGTCTGGAGGGGAGGGAGAATAACACACGAGATGTCTTAGTTTGGAAATGGAGTCTGACTCATCGTCATCTGGTGTGTGAAGGACGGAGGGTTATTGTAACTGTTGTTGTTGTTGTTGCTGTGATTATTATGAGTATTATAGCATTTGGGAGAAGATGGGGCTCTGAGGGATCTGCTGCCTGTCACTGCAGCTTTTGATGAGTAAAGACTAAAAAGCACGGTGTGGTGAATGCTCTGGGTGATTTGAGCCTCATTTCAAAGTGTGATGGTGTGGAGTCAATGACAGGGATGCTCTGTGTGACCAGGGAGGGAGCAGGTCCACGTCCCCACCCAGCAGTTGCACTGGGTGCTGCCAAGGGGACATGGGTTGTTGTGGGAGAGATTTTGCAAGAGAAATTAAATAAATTGTAAGAAACTGGTCTTAATTATTCCTACTGCTGCTGTAATCACTGGTGGAGAATGAGGAGTTGCACCCTGTGATGCAGGGAAGATCTGCAGGCACAGATTTGGGGTCTGAAGTTTGCATGACTCCCTCCCTGGAAGTGAGCCCGAGGATGGCATCAGTCTGTCTGCTTTGCACGTCAGCAGCAGCTTTTGTCCAAAGGCACCAAATATTTCATGCAACCTCAGACGAACCCGTTTTCAAGGCCAGTGATGGTGGTTCCTGTGGACGCAGGTAGCGAGTCACCCTCCTGCACCTCAGCTCCCTGTTTCCGACTTACCCACTTGATAGAGTTTCCCTCATTTAGGAAATGTAAATAATTCCTTGGGCTCCGTTAATCCCAAGATTACATGGGTAATTCCTGTTTGCATTAATGGGAGGATCTCTCTCAAATTCTCTGCATGTGAATGAGCATCACACGGGCTCGCACATCGAGCCCAAGTGAGTTGCTGGTGCAGACACCTCCCCTCCTCCAGTGCCAGCTGCATTCAGCAGAGGATCTGAAAGGAAACACAAAGTTAGATCTTTTGCCTTAGGATGTTCATTTTTTTGGAGGCACATTGCAAATGACATCTATTATTAGCTCTGGCCATTAGTCCCTTCTCTATCTGGCTTTGCCATTGCGGCTTTCAGAGTCCTCTCACACGTGCTGCTGCAGCAGCATGGCGAGATGGGGAACGTGGTCCTGCTCCACAAGGTGTGAGAAAAACAAGCAAGTATGTTTACGAGCAAGTAAGGCAAATCCATCCCCTCTGTGCCTTCGCATGCTGAAGTGGCACGCACAGACTCCCCAAAATCCCAGATTTTGGGTTCCTGGGATGCCCATCCAGGGATGCTGCATTATCCCAAGCCTTTTCTTCCCACACACTGTCTGGATGGGAGAAGAGAAGCGTAAAGGTGGCTGCAGCTCCCCTTGGGCCCAGATCCAAGAAGCCAGGGGAAATGCCAAAAGCTGCCTGCTACTCCGGGGTCGCCTGGCAGCCACAAGGGCAGAGCGGAGGACTCAGCTGGCTGCATCGCGCCTCCTTGCTGCTGTTTGTGACCAAATCTCCTGCTGCTGCTCACAGGGGAAAATAATTAATTAAGCCACTTAATGAAGATAAATTGGAGTAGCAGCTTTGGAAAAATACCATCGGTCAACAGCAAGCCGTTCCCCAGGGCGGGCTGCAGAGGCAGCAGTCTCCCGGCAGTGCCATGACGGGACTGAGCATTCTCCTCCTGCCGGTGGTGGCTGCGTGGCACCGCTCGCCTTTCCTCGCCACGGCCTTGCAGAGGTGCCACGGGCTGGGCAAGTCACCCCAGCCATCTGCTTTCACCTGCAGTTGTGGCCAGGAGCCCTGGGCAGGGATGCTGTTGTGTTAGGAGCTGGGCGTGTTTAAGGTAATAACAAAATAAAAGGGGGAAAAAAAAAAAAAAGAAAAAAAAATCCCTAAAATACCCCAAAAAACCGTCACACATCGGTCAGTGCTCCCAGCCCCTTCTGCTCAGCACTGAGTCAGGCCAGGGGATGCTGCCAAGGTGTCAGACCTCCAGCCTTGGGGGCTGTCACTCAGCTCCTTCATTAGCAGGGAAAAAGTGCTTGGGAGCCTTTGCTTCCCACAGTGATTTTATTTCAAAGCTCTTGCAAATCAGTGTAAAGAGGGTACGAGGTTCACTTTCGTATGTGGGCTGCTGACTGAAAAAAAAGATTCTTAATTTTGGGAATGATTTGGTAGTTGTAAAGAGTGGGAATCCAGCTGGGCATGGGAGGATTTGGGGATGTTCTTGGGGTTGGGGTGAGAGGAAGGTGGAAATGCCAGAAAACCCTTTACGCCGCTGTGAAATCTGTGTGCCATCAGTATCCACTAGGGGAAAAAAAAAAAAAAAAAAAAAGCTGTTAGCTGAGCAGCAAGATTGGTTTTCTCATATTATTCCAAAAACATAGGGCTGATATTTATTTCATTAGGGTAAACCTTTCTGTAGCTAGTAAATGAATTCCAAGAAGTGAGAGGAACCCCAGGATCAGGGACTTTACTTCATTTGGGACTGTGTGCAGCTAATATTCTAGTTAAATAAATACATTTTACTAATTGGATTACTCAGACAGTGTAATATACTGCTGGATTTCCAACATGATGCTAATAAATTGTGTGAAGAACTTAATCATGTTAGCTTCCAAAAAGCTTGTAAGAGATGAAATTAAAAAATAAGTAGAAGTTGACATCTATTGCATTTCACAGTGTCTTCATTTTCCTCATCCTTCTCAGAGTTCTCCTTACCGTAGCACAGCTGATGTGGATTTTTTTTTTAATCTGTCTGTGATTAGGGAGGACGCAGCATTAGAATAGGTCCTGTGGGATGGTGGCACCCTGCTTGTGTTTGTCTATTCTTACACTGGTTTGTATCAAGGTAGAGGGAGTGAGACCTTGACATCGTCTTCTGGGGGCAAAGGTGCTATGGTTTATTTTCTTGGATGCATGCAGAGGGAAATGAGCCTGGAGAGAAGGCAGAGCACCCGATGCTCCCAAAAGTTGGAAAGGCTGAAGCTGAGGATGCGCAGCCAGCCTGCGATGGGGTCTGGCACAGGGGGAGCGGCGTGCAGCCCTGGGCTGGGTACTTCACCCAGCACATCCCCCAGGTCGGTGCGGTTGGTACGAGCGCCCGCTCGGCACAGGGGAGGTGTTTAATGGCAGCGTGGGACGGGGTGTGCTGTGCATCTGAGTTCCGCCGCATCAGCAAAATGATGGAGCACGCAGTGCTGCCACCATAATTCATCATTACTGAAATACCATTTCTTCACACCGCTACTCAATTCACCTGCATGTTTCCACCAGAAAGAGAAAATGGAAGAAATCCTTTTCTTTCTTTCTTTTTCTTTTTTTTTCTCCTTTGATAGAAATGTACAGTGAGAGAGGGAATGGCTCTTCCTTTCTAGGAATCGGTGACAAATGGTCTGTTAAAAACAGATAACTTCTAGCCCCATCAATAGAATAACACCATGGGTTATATAGAGAGCTCAAGATGTATTATTTAAGCCACAGCCAGCTGTCAATTGGGTCTGCTTTCTACTGAGAAATAAATGCCAGGCAAAGGGAGTTTGTGGCTTGAGCCTAGGGGCCAGGGAACCTGCTAATTGATGAAGTCTGCTCTGAGCATCTGGCAAGAAGGACAGCTCACTTGCCTGTTCCACAGGTCAAATGCAGTGCTCTAACACCCACAGCATTATCTTGGGGTAAGGATGCTTGCTCCTAACTCCAATTATACCCCAGCTCCTTCTCTGATGGGTTCTCTCTGCTGTGTACGGACCTGTCACAACCTCCCTGTGTGGTACAAGGTTTGCTGTGATACCAGTTCATGTGGACTCAATACCAGCTCCTCCATATGATGGAAATAATACGTGTGTGTTTGCCTTTGCAAATACCTCACCAAAATGATACTCCAGTACTAGGAGCTAAGGGGTTAAAGTACCCCTTACTTTGCTCACAAGCCGCCCGTTTGGACTCCTCTAAATTTTTTGGATGTATATGAAGCATCAAATGGTGATAATTGTGATATCAAAGGGGGGGAATAATTTGCCTTTCTGAAGTGCTGTGAGATCTCCAGATAAAACGCTTGGCTGCAGTGATTGGCACTAAAAAGAAGGAGTTGCCAATTCCTGTTACAGAGTCAGTTCCCCATAAAGGTTTAGACATGTGTCTTGGTGTTTTGGTAACCAGGAATCCCGCCCCCCATCCCTCCAGTGAGGCCTCCTGCTTTTTAGGATGATGCACAAGATGTAACTGAAGGCAGACTCTTAATGGGTGATTTCCACGGAGATAACAATTCTCACACGGAGGCAGGAGGTACAAGCCAGCTCCTGTTCCCAGCTACATTTTGGAGAGTCAAAACCAAAACAACCAGATCAAGCAAAGTACCTGGGAGCAGCAGGGACTCAGAAATCCAAAACACAAAGTCCAGCCTGGCATCTGCAGTCGATGCTTACAGACTCTTAGACTTGGCTGAGGAGCACTGTATACAGAGCAAAAAAATCTCTGCACTGCTGTGCTCCCCCTCTCCCCCTCCCATTTATATCTCCTCCTGATCAGAGTTTCCTTACTTTTTTTAATTCCCCATTTAAGAGAAGTATTGTCTGCATGAGGCCTCACCCTGCATTTATTTATATTTTCGCTCACAGCGGGAGTTAAAAGCAACAAACCAGCCCCTGAAATGGCAGCAGCTTCCCCATAACCTGAACCTCGTTGAAATACTAATAACCAGGTTTTGATGCAGCTTTGTGGGTATTAATGCAAATGTTTTTCTGACTCTCCAGGTTTAATAGCAACAGCTTATACAACTCTAATTAGCATAACAAAATTCAGTGATGAGGAGTAAAATGCTTGTCTTGTTTGATGTTTCCTGGTAATTAGTAAGAATAATGATTTATGCAGTGTTCCTGGTCCTCAGCTCTCAAAAGATGACAGAGAGCACTCTCAGCAGTTAACTCCTGTCTTGTGGGGAGGACATAGCTGATGGAAAATACATGTGCCTCCTCTTGCCCTGAGACCCAGGCATGCTCACACAGTGCGTGCGTTACCGTACACCTGAGCACAGATGCAGTCCAAGGGCTCGGGGAAGTTTCCCTGCATATGTTTGTGTGTGTTGGTCCATGCAGAGTTGTATGGTTAGGTGTTGTGTGGGCATGCGTGCTCTCACCACGTCCTAAACGGCAGCTGTACCTTTTGGATAGGGATGGGCAGCAATCGTGCAGAGCCAGGGCATGGCTTTTGGTTTAGAGATTGGATGTGTGTGTGTTTGAGGTGTTAAGTTTTCCTTTCTGCATGCAACTGGGAAGGTTTCCTTCTCTTATTGCAAATATTGGAGACGGGGACCCCCTGAAGCAGGTCTGCTGCGGAGGGGGGAATTTTCCACGCTGTTGCGCCCTCTCAGTGCCAACATTTGCATGGCGAGAAGGCAAAGCTGCTGTTGTACGGCCCGCGTTTGCTTTTCCTGGCAGCAGCGTGCAGCATTCTTCCCAAAAGAAACCTTTTCTCTGTGCCTTTGGCTGGATGCTTGACCTGAGACTTTGTAAAACAGTGACATGACTTGCGGTCTGTTTTGGGCCAGGGGGAGTTAAAGGTCAAAAGAAAAGAGGCTGTTGCTGGCATGGCAGACACTGGCACTTACCAGGTTGCAGCCCTGTGTGCTTAGCCTCTGCAGACCCAGGGGTCTGTATCACCTTTAATATTTCTCCCCTGCTATGAACCCTCCTTCCTGGGTTCATGGGGAACTGCAGGCTCTGCCTGGCCAAGAAGCCCCCTTCATCCCCATTTTGCATAAGAGGGGAAGGATTAAAAGCCACTGCTGCCTTCACAGCCCCAGTGCAGCCCCAGTGGTACCTTCAGCACTCCATCACCCGCTGTGGGAGAGCTGGTGGGGACGGTCCATGCTGTGAACCTCTGGGAAATGCTCTCGGCCATCCCTCTCCTTACCTGTGCCATTAAATGTGCTATGAGTTATGGTCCTGCCAAAGGGCTGGGCACATGAAGCCCTTGCATTAGCCACAGACTGTTACCTTTGTCTCCTGCTAGCTCCTGCCCGATCCCCCAGCACCATCCTCTCCTTACAAAAGCTTTCATTGTATTAACAACTGTAGAGTAAACCATCCAGGGCAGTAAATTTTGAACTAGTAAAAAGCAACCCTCCTTTTATGTGGTATGTAGTTGGCTTTATGGAGGGCAGTGCCGAAGGTACTTATTAGGATAAATGTTCCGGCTGAGTTTTTAAAAGGACTAAATAATGTTGGCCGTTTGTGGGTATGTAAGGTAACAAAATTAGGAGAGAAGTTAAACTACCTGCTATTGAGCATCGGGTGAATTTCTGTGTCAATCTGGAAGCAATCTCTGACTGTGCACGCAGCTCCCCAGGCAGGGGCTTGACCAGCACAGCAGAGAGGAGAGCCGCTGTGTTTCTTAAGTACCAGAGCTCGGATGTAGCAGCAGCTATGTCGGTAGCCTGATCCAATACAGCAAATCCTTTGTTTCCTTGCTAAGAAAGCTAATTTTGCAAAGCAAAAGACTGAATGATGTGTAATCTGTGAGTGCCTCTGTGTGTGGCACTCCTGGGAGAGAGAAATTGTCGTCTGAGGAATAGGACAGATGCAACCAGGGCTGCTCACTTGTATTTCCTCCTTCCCTCCACCTTCCAGCATTTCTGAAATGGCTCCTACCATGAGACACCCCGAGACAAGATGCATTCATTCATATTAATAACATTTGAGAATTTGCATGGGTAAGGTGGCTCAGAGAGAGGCATTCATGATGAGAAGAATAATTTGGTCCAGCCAGTCTTTGCAAGCCACTCTGGGGAAAAGCTTTCCCACCCTGACTGCAGTGGGAAGCTTTAACTGTGCTGTTCACATAAAAAAGCACAAGCCGATCTGACAAGCTGCAAATGCCAGCATGGAAATGTCCCCTCCATCCCCTCTGCGCAGACAGCTCCTCCCTGCCCAGCAGCACCTCCCCGCTTCCCCAGGCTGCTCACATCGGAGGCAGCATGAGGGGCTGACCCTCTGCCAGCTGCTGGGGGACTCTTAGGGAGTTCTGGGGTCACACCTTTCCAATCAATGCGAGAATCACTGGGTGGCAGTTGTTCCCACCGAGGTGGTTACCCCCTGAACCCAGGGCTGTGCCGCCCAACTCGGGGGAGCTCCAGCCCCCATCTCACAGCTGACTAGGGGCGAGCCTCCCTGCTCCAGGAGGTGGTTGCAAGGCACAGAGCTCCCATCTCTTCCCAGAGCTTTTTCCAGTGTCTCCCACAGAGGAAATTCCTCCGGAGTGAGCTCATGCCCTCCTCTCCAAGGGAGGCCAGATCTGCTGGGGAGCCCAGGAGCTAGCAATGGGGGAGAGATCCTGCCTGCAGCCTCTGAACTCCCACTCACGCAACTCCTGAAAGGTGCAATAGCGTCCCTGCCCTTTTTATAGTGATACTTATTTATTAGCAAAGATTCAGCATGCAGAAGTGGCTGACCCTGTCTTAGTGGTTGGTTGCAGCAGACGAGCATCACTAGATGCTTTGGCGTTTTTTCATGTTTGTGCCCCACTGGAGAATAACAGCATCCTTCAGTGAGCACAGCTCCTGTCCTTGTACCCAACCCCTGCTCAAAGTGAGGCATCACAGAGATGCTTAGAGTTCTAACCTGATGCAATGAGCCTTACACTGGAGCTCACGACACAAATGTTTGCTTCATGTAGGGGTTTTATTTGCTTTAGAAATAATTAAGTTTTGGTACAATGCCTTTAAGATCTTGTGCTTGGCTTGTTAGTGCAGAGTGTAACCCTGAATTGCAGCAAGACCTGAGGTTAATCAGGAGAGCTCAGTACTGTTGGGAAAAGGACCCTGAGAGGCAGATGGACAGAGCATGGTGTGGCCAAACTGAATACTCATGCAAACATGAGCAGATGTGTGACTGCATACTGACAAAACTTGCCTTGCCGTTCTGTGTCTGCCAGCAGACAATGGCACATACACAGTTTAGTGCCCCTTTCTGGGGGCTTTTCAGAGGGTCACATAATCTGCTGCAAAATATATCGTGAACCTTGTTGCTCCTCCAGATTTCAGCCAAGACACCCAAGCTTCCAGCAGCTGCAAGGCAGGGTTGCAATCTGGCTCATAGCATCGGTGCTCGTGGGTTTCAGCAAGTCTGGAGGACTATGCAAGTTGTGGATGCAACTACAAAAGGTTATGGCAAGCCATGCAGGCTTCAGAAGGTGTGTGGGGTCTGAGCTGGTGGCGACGGTTGGACTGGGTTTTGATCTGAAGTGCCTCACACGGTGCCCAGAGCTCTCTCTTTCATGGCCTTTGGAAAGGATTTTTCTGCTTTAAATACAGCTCTCAAAAAACTGAATGTCTAGCCTGTGGATGCATCTAAACGTTTCTGCAGGCTCTCTCCAAGGTGGTCATCCTTCAGTGGGGGGAGATTTCTCTGCAGATGGCAGCTGGTCAACCAGCTACCAACTTCCTACTGCTAAACACTGCCAAGTAGCAGAGATGAGCTCCACTAGTGTGTACAGACCCACTGGTGGGACCTACCTGTGGCCAGAGGGTGCCAAAGGGGCTCCTCAAAGAGGCTTTAGAGATGGGATTTGCAGGTACCTGGGTTTCCAGCACGACTGCAGCAAGGAGCCCAGCATCAGCTCCAGCGCGAGGTGACAGACGGAGACGAGGTGAAGAGAGGAGAACCCTGAGCGGGTGCTGCTGTAAAACATTTCCATCCCTTCCTGCTTTGAAAGGCATACAGGCTTCCCAGAGCCTGCGTGCGCATGGATGTGAATGATATAAATGTAAAATTGGCCTTCTCAGGTTCCGAAGAGCGCAGTTTGCAGCTGGAGATGGATCACCAATCTTCCAGGGAATTGTGCTCTACAAGGTTAAGCATGTTTGCAGAAGAAATATGGATAATGCTCTTATCATGTATGACCTTTACTATATGTGTAACATTGTCAGTGACAAAAATGCCATTTTTTAAATGGTTTTCACACTATGGTATCCAGCCATTAATCATGATGTATGTGAGTGACTCTATATTGTTTCTCTGAAATTGCAGCATTAGATTACTTTCCATCCTGGCTGCTCACATGAATTGTACCCCCTGTTACCATGAGCAAGGTTCCTATCTTCCATGCCTAACGTCAGTCTGGCCCTGCGTTTACCCAGAGGACTAGAGAGGAACTTCCAAGGCAGAAAGACTGCAGCTCTCCTCTCCTTCCTCAGCAGACAATTTGTGCATATGTGCGTATAAATGGTGCACTTACTTTAAGATGTCTCTCTAATCCAGGAGTTGATAAATGACTCTTTCAGATGCCTCTGCTGATGTTGCATTTTTTAATGTAGACAAACTGTAGCTTTGGCTCTAGTCTGTGTATCCCTGCTACTGCCATCTCCACTCTTCGTGGGTTAATGTTTCATCTTGCCTGGTATAATTTGGGAGTTTTTACTAGCAAAGTGTATTTTGATTTACAGAAGGTGAAAAGCAGCTGGCAGTTTGGTGTTTACTCTTTTGTGGGCTTTTTTTTTTTTAATGCAGTGAGCTTTCAGGTGTGAGTACTTTTTCCCACTATGCATAAATAATTTTTATCTTCCCTTCCTGAAGAAAGGTGCCACCCAAAAGGGATGTGAAACAAAAGCCCTTGCGTCCTCCTTGAGCTATGGCTTTGGGGTCACCGTGTGAGTTGAGGTCTAACTGCTCACTACAGTGCATGGTGGCACATAACACCTGCCAGTACAGGATTTGTGCAGACATCAAAGGGAAAACAGAGCTTACAGGTAGCAACTAAATATGTAGTCATTATCTGTAGCTCTAACAAATAAGCCCTGACTATGTCTGCCTTTTCCCCCTTTATTGTTGGCATTAAAGCACCCACTCAAGAGCTGGTCTGGTTTTAGCAAAGTCACAGCTGTGGGCATCACCTTCCCAGCCCTGTGCCCAGCCTCAGTGTGCATGTGTGCAATGGAGTTGGTGTGTATGCCCATGCCCGCTCTGCACGCACACACAGCGCAGGGCATTGCCAGCAGCTCCAGAGCTGCTGCACAAGCCCAGTGGTTCTGCTGGCAGCTGGAAGAAGGCGTCACGGGCCACGTAAACATGGCTTCGGAGGTATCCCTTGTCTCCCAGTTGGAAAGGAGTTAACATTATCCATGGTGTCACCATGGGCTTGTTGGGAGCTGATCTCCTTTTGCTGCTGGAGCGGGAGTGAATTAAATGAGTTGAAGAGAAGTGAAGAGTTTCTGATGCAGATAACGTGGATGTGCTCCATCCATGCAGAGCTGTATGTATCCAGGGGGGAAGAGGGATTCCCGGTCTTTCATGTCTCCAAATGTAACTCATTAAGGTCTAATCTTGCTCATTCTCATCAGCATCAAACAGGAGTGAGGCCACTGAGATCGCCGAGTTCTTCAGCTGGAGTGGGAGAGCAGAGAATTTGTCTGTTGGGATGAAAATTATTTTAGGATAACAAAAAAGGTTTATGTTTTTCTAGCCCATTGCTGATTTTGAGGAAGACCTCACTAGGCCTTTGACATCCTGAGCAACCTTGGGTGATCCGCAGGTACCTTTGTCTCTGGGCTGGAGTATCTCTCCCTTCCTCCTACTTTTGCGCAGAGCTCTTTGCTTCGGAAACTTTCCATCTCTTACTACATGCAGATGCTATGCCCAGTACAGTAGGGACTGGTTTCCTTTACACCACTTCCATAGGGCTCTGTAATGCCTTTATTCTGCTTTCTTACATGACTTTTCAATATTGCTGCAGAGAGGCAGCAGGTCCCCAGGTGCAGGGTGCTGGACCTTCCCCAATGAGCAGTCTGTCCCCACCAGCTTGATCCCTCCTTCTGTCCCCACAGACCCTCACAGGCTTTGCTGCTTTCCCCAGAAATCCCTATTGCTTATTGATAACTTTCTGGTACCGAATTGAGTGCTTGTGCCCGTAGTAGCCCTTGCTCAACTCAATTTATGGGCTGTGGGCTCTCACCTGTGTCTCAGGACATGCATGGCATGGTTTTGGGCATGGCTGAGTGCTGCACCCCCAGGGGTGAAATTGGGAAAGGTGACAGCCAGGCTTGGTCTGCAATGCCCTGAGACAGCCCTGTCCTCTGGAGCCCCACAGCGCTGCCCTCCCTGTGCCAGAGTCATCCTCACCAGCCTCCCCCTGCAAGTGCATGGGAGCATCTTGAGATGAATAAATTATGTGTGTGTGGGAGCAAATGCAAAACAAATTGCACATGCACATGAGATCAGGCATGTCTCTTGTCTCTTTGTCTCTATATCCCTGTATGTTTTTGTTTCAAACTCTTGCTTTTCTAATGAGTTTCTCCATGCCACGTGCACTGAACTTTGAGACCAATAATACTGCAAAAGCCTCCCATTTGTTGGTACCACCTAAAGAAGTAATGTGCCATTCTGTCTGCCTGTCTCAAACCTGTCTTAGACTAATCCCAGACCTTATTTTCTCAGTTTACTCTGACTTGCTGTTTCTCTTCCCTTGCTGTTTTACCCTAATAATAAGCCTTGGAGAACGATTTGGGATCTTGACTCACATACCCAGTCTGGCTGCATAGGGTGCAAAGGGCATTTTGGGGGGATGGACCTCCTCCCTACCTCCCCTCCGTGGAAGTGTTGATGTTGGAGGCATTACTCCATGTTCCACGCCATGCGATTAGTCAAATTCTGCTAAGTAACTAAATAAAGATGTAATTTTAATGATGATTAAATTGAAGCACCTCATTAATTTCATGTGAGAGGTGGGGAAGTACACGGCAGCTCTTTCCCTAAATTCATTGTTTGTCTGGCCGCGAGACGTCCCCTTTCAACGTCTGGTTGAGTCTAATTTAAGTATGTAAATTTAATGGTTCAGTAAGTAAAATTGCCTTTATTGTTTGGAATGGTTTGCACAGTAATTTACGAGCTAGCAAGGCTCATTTGATAGGAGTGTATGATGGAGTAGGTGACTACAGTGAAGGACATGTTTATCTTAAGGATGCAGGGGAAGAATGCAGATACACAGCATCTGTAATCAGGGACCTTGGGATAACAGCGCTGCTGGGAGACTCAGGCATGAGCCAGGTCACAGGGACAAAGGAGCCCTGAGAGCTCAGTCCTTGGGCACGCCAAGGCGTGGCATGGGATGGCATTGCTCACCCTACATGGTTGCTGTCACTGGAGATCACACCAGAAGTGAAATGTGCCAGCGCACCAGCTCATCTGGGGCAGCTGCTATGTGTGGGAACAGTGTCACCCCAATGCTCCAGAGAGAGGTTTTTATCATCAAAACAAAGGACAAGAGATCTTGCAGGCTGCAGGAGGAGCAAGGAAATGGTTTCAGCTGCGTCCAAGTCTTTTCGTCCACACTGCTTCTTGGGAAGCCTTTTGCTGTGATGCATTGTGGGCTCGGGCAGTCCCTATTACGAAATGAGAGGGTCGCTCTGCATTTGGGGATGGTTTTCCCCAGCAGCACGAGGAGGTCAGGTCTCACCTGAGGCTGGATCTGTGGTGAAGCCAGGCTGAGACGCGGGTGGTCCCAGTGACGTCTCTTGGCCATCCTGCCACTGCTGTGCATCGCTGTCCCTCCTCAAGGCTCCCTCATGCTGTAACCACTTTGTTATTATAGTGTTTCTTATTTAAAATGGCTTGTGCTGAGGAGCTTGAAGTGCTTTTCAACTTTAATTAAGCCTCACTACACTTGTGTTCTGGGAAGTGATCGTCACTCTTACCTAGGAGGCTGGTACGGGAGGTCACAGGGCTCTGCCCAGGGTCACCCAGCTGGGCAGTGACGGGGTGGGGAAGAGGTCCAGGACACTCACCCCCCCAGCCCTTCTGACAGCATCCTTGCTATCAGACACCGCTTCCCGAAGCTGTCGTTCGAACAGACAAGTAGCAAACTCTACTTTGCTTGACTGTAGTCTGGCTTCCAGAAAATCTATGTAAGGCATGTTGCAGTCATGGGAAAATAAAAAGAGAATGGAAGTGTTACAATGAACAGCTGCTCTTTATAAGGAAATGTGGTGATACAGAGGTAGGTAGGAAAGCCTAATCCTTAGAAAGGACAGGGACTTTGTGTTTAATTGAGGAGGACCCCTTACCATCATTATAGCCATAACCCAGAAAAGCTCTCCACAAAGTTTTTGTTTTAATTTTGCCCATCTGCCCCGTTTTACAGCCTCCCCCAGTGAGGCTGAATAGATGTGTGTACACCAGACACTGCTGAGGGTTTCCTTCTCCTGCAGTCTGGGTGCAGAGCAGGAGCAGGCACCGGGAGCAGAGCTTGCTGGGCACCGAAGCCCCAGGGCAGACATGGGGGTTTGCTCTGCACCCCTGTGGCTCATGGCTGTGTTCCGCTGACTGCTGCTGCATGTGGGGGAAACTCACTGCATTTTTCTCTGACTTTTACAGCCCACAGTGGTGTCCTTTTCCCATCGCAGGGAGCTGGGGAGGTATGGCAGCTATGGCAGCTTTTGCTGCAGCTTCTGGTTGCTACAGCCGGTGGGAGCAGGACCATGGTTTCAAGAGCTGCTCAACTTAGTATTTGAATCAGTGGTAAGAAATTTAAGATATGCAAGAATTATTTATGGTCCTGCTTTTACTCCAAGGGTGAGAAGCAAGAGGGCAAACACCACTTTGGTGTGCTTTGACTCTTCAAGTACCTTGTGGGTGGCCCAGGCTACAAAAAGATCACTACCACGAAAACTTTCCAGGTTGGAGACATCCTTGCTGCTCTGCCTGTACCCTATTTATCTGTGCTTGGGCACAGCTTCTGGAGCTGGCAAGATGTATTTAACCCTGTGGCTACTGCATTGCAATGAGACCATTAGCAAGCTGAGCAGCCGTTATATCCCTCTGTGCTGAGAGTGTAGCCATTTATTTTGCTAAGTAGACAGTGTGTAGTGAAGAGTGTGATGAGAAAGGAGGGAGGGCTGGGTGATGTGGAAAAAGGGACAATTAAAAAAATGAAAGGAAATCTACCCAATCGCATGGATTGTTTTCAGGGGTTGTATTCCTCAGGCTATGTTCAAGATCTCAGGGTCTTCTTGGCAGTATGTCCTGCTGCTGGGTTGGGCGAGGGAAGAATGGGGCAGCTTCAGCCAAAGAGATGAGAGGCTCCTTTTCTCCCACCCTCTCTTCCCATGTTTGGCTGGTGAGCAGGACCCACTGACTGCAGTGGTGATCTAAAAGGAAACAATGGACCTTTTTTCATGGTGGTCTTTCTTTGAAGTCAGCTGGTGCTTTGCTCCCAGAGACTTTAAAAACTGAGGTTTTGGGGTTGGTGCTCCCCATTCTCCTTCACCTAATGACCATCCACCAAAACCTCCGGAGCCAGTCAGTTTGAGTAGATGTGCTGCTGTGAGGATTTTCCTCTGCTGAAATGAATATCAGGCTAAACTGCAATACTTGTTTATTGTTGTGGTTTCCCCTCACTTTATTTGCTTCTGAGCCTCAAGTATGAGAAAGCACACACCTGGGTTTTAAAAGGCTGCTCATTCTTTGCAGTTATTTCTTGGGTTTCTTTCTGAGGTCTTGCAGAACCCAGCTGGGAGAGGCTGCTTCAGGCAGGGACACTGCCTGCTTGTGCCTTATGGGAAAGGGCTTTTAATGCAGTGGAAATACAGGAGAAAGGGTAATATTGGTGCGGGGAAAGTAACATGTATGCTTTGCAGCATTAGGGACAGAAATGTGCAACTAACAAAGAAAAGTTTATTCCTACCTGACTTAAAAACTGTTCCTGCACTCAGCGATGAGCGAAGAGAGACCGTATCCTCTGCCGCCTGAGGCAGGCACTGGGGAAACCCCAGCCGGGGCCACCAACACCCGCTGCCGGGACATCCCGAGGGTGGTGGAGGGATGCTCCTGCTCAGTTGAGATTTTTTGTGTCAGCGTTGCATTTCTGCGTACAGCAGGGCTCCCCACTAGGCAGTCATGCAGATTTGCAGCCTTTTGTCTCCAGCACTGGCTGCAACGATGGGCAACTGCTTGTTCCTCTGCCTGCGACCGACCCAAACTCAGGCCACGCGTGGCAACTGCTGTCTGAGTGGGATCCTCAGAAGGACGAAGAAGTGCAGGCACTGAGGACTGCATACAGAGCCGCTATCGAGGGCCTTGAAACCAATTAGACTATATTAATTACCTTTCGAGCTAGCCTGCAGCTTTTTGAAATTCCAGCATCATCCCCACCATGAACACCTTTTAGATCCTTCAAAGGGCCAGGGCTGCTGGCTACCCCAGGCAGGCTGAAATCTCTCAAGTTGCCCAGGCTCAATTATGTCTTTCAACACAGCTTGTCACCTCTAATCCTAAGGCCCAGATGTGAGGGCACTGACCTTTTCAAGTCTTGGAAAGGTTGCTCAAATGAGGATGACAACCCAAAAGAAAAAAAAAAAAAAGGAAAAGAAAAAAGGGGAACAGGAAACTTCATGTGACATAGAAATAATTTCTTGTGTCCATGTGAAGGGTTTTACTCTGCCTTCACTTGCATAATTTATCAATTTAGAGATTAGTAAAATTGTACAGTCTGCAAGGAGTGGCAAATTGGTGCATTACGAAGCTTTACAAAAGATCTGTCCTAACTGTGATAGGAGAGAGAATGAACTGCCACCTCTGGACAAAGCAGTTTAATGTTAAAAAATGATAATGTCTGTTTCGGCTTTGCCTAGAATTTATATTTTACACAATGAAATGAGGAAGACTTCTGTCAAAGTTTTGAAACAGTGGCAAATATTTTCAGGTTCTTTGTTATAAATTCATGGGAAGGGGGGTTATGGACACGGTGGGGGTTAATCTTTTGTGGGGGAAGGTGGTTGTTATTTATATTACGGTATTAGGGTGCAGAGAGGGCTGGTAGTTTGGTTGCTTTTGATGGAGAAGATATAAAAATTTAATGATGGAAAACAGATAGGCAAAGCAACAACAAATTATCTGCCTGAGTTGCCCTGCTTTTTCCTGGGCAAAACACAAATAAAGAAATGATAATGAACTAAAATGTCAATAACTGAAGATCCGAGTCACATGGGTAGGGAAACTTTTGTACTAATTATCTAAGTTTCAATCTTGCAGTGTCTTTTTCAGGAACAGAGCAGCTTTAGCTATTTGAATCATTTCTTGATCATGCAAACATCCATTGAAATAAATTCATTTTTCTTCCGTGCTTTTCAGCTCTTTTCCATAGCCCTGGGATGTGACTGTCTTTATATTAATAGGAACTGCTGCCTGACAACCATTAAATGTGCATTTAAGCCTTTTGCATACCCTGAACATGCTATAGCTGTTCCATGTCATGACTGCTGACGAGCGGGGTCAGGCCCTTTCCTCAGTAGATATTGCTGAGCCTATTACGCTCTAACGGGGTTAGAACAATTGATATTTACAGCCCTGCTGAGACCAGCCAGACTTTTGCAGCCAGCGCAAGGGCTGGCAGCACAAGGGGTCTGATACTGGGCTGAGCTGCTGGCTGAGGCAGGCGTTTATCTCAGTTCCTGAAAGGAGGTGAAATTAGGGGGAGAAGGTTGCTGCCTGGATGGGATGAGTGTTGCTGCTTTAAGATTTATGGGCAGCACCAACTTTTTAGACAAAGTCTTTTGGAAATGCTATTGTGGGAAGCTGAGCGCATGGTTTGTCAGGCTAGAAAAGCAGGGCTCTGCTCACCGTTTCTCCCTGGGATGCAAACGCGCCCTTTACCTGGTCTCTATGTTCTGTTCTGGTTCCATCCGAAATGCACAATACTGGCATCTACTTGTGCACTGGGATCCGTGGGTGACATGTGCTAGGTAAATGCACAGCAGGGATCACCGCTTGCCGAACACAACCCATGCTCTGCCTGATGAGGGTTTTGATGGTGTTGTGACTGTAACACAACCGGTGAGTTTTGGCTGATGAATGCTTTTGGGTAAGGCACAGAAAAAGGTCAGAAACTCTGTGTACACAGAAATGGCGCACCTAGAAGCTGGTTAAAGCCAGTGGTTTGGAGTTGTCATGCTGTGCTGCTCATGCCGTGCAGGTTTGTCCCCAGGGGTGGAATCCCCAGGGCTCCCCAGAAGCTGGAGCTTTACACATCCACGTACCATGGCAGAGACCTGGGGTGACTCTTGGGAAGGCGATTAGATGGAAGTCCACTACTTGAATTCATGGGGGTTTTTTTCCTTTGGCTTCAGACAGAAATGGAAAGCAGAGCAGAGCCTGACCTGGTTACGTAAGGGAAAATGTAAAAATAAGTGTGAGAGGGGAAAGCACAGGAGAAGCAGACCCGTGTGACAGTTCCCAGAGCTGTCTCAGCTCCAGCAGAGATGCTCCTGCTCCCCGGTTGGACCACTCTTAAGGGGTGATTATTTCAGCCTACAGAAGCCTGTTGTTGCAATTAAACACTCAGAAAAAGCAGAAAACAGAAGGGAACAGAGAGGTGAAAGAGCCTTGACACGGCAAGTATTAAGAAATGATCTTCTGCTCTGAAATGGTTTTGGGGCCAGAAGAGAAGACAGAGAAGGGAGGTGGTAGACTTTGCTTGGAGCTGGGACTTCGGAAGACAGAAGGACAGCTCTGCCAAACAGGGTTTTTGGGTTTTGGTGTTAGGATGAGACTTGCAGGAGTGCCAGCTCAGGGCACTTCTGGTCTGTGCCTCTCATCTGCTGTTTTTCGCTTTTGTAGAGACGACTTAGGAGAAAGGATGAGGAAAATGAAGAAAGGCCTGGTATTTCCTTTCCGCTAGGGATGTCACAGGGCTTTGCAGAGATGGGCAAGGAGTATCTGATAAAGGGAGAGCTTGAGAACAGAGTGGGTTAAGTGACCAGCAAGGTGAGCCATTTGTGTGCTTAGGAAAGAGAAAGCAGAGCTCCTGAGCCCCAGGCTTCCTGATCCATGCAACTAAACAACAAAAAAATATGAAAGAAAACTGAATAAAACTCATTCCTTCAGCTAACTGCAGGTGACCGCTTTCCCAAGGTAGTTGTTCTCCTCTTTATTCCACTTGCTTTACATTCATGGTGCACAAGCAGCCAACTCGCTCCCTCCCAGCAGGATATAAATGTCAGTCAAGACAAGGAAAGTCCAAATCCCCCACGTCACAGTGTGACAAGGAGGCCTGGATGGTGGTTAAGTGAAGAGAGTAAAGGCTGATTTAGCACTCTCCATGTTAAAAAGACTTTGAACGGGCAAGTAGGTGTCAGCACAAGGTGACTGAACAACCCTGGGCATCCTTAGGGTGCACTTGCCGCTACAGCAAGAGCTGTTTGTGTGCAGATCGCCTGCTGGAAGTGCCAGGCATCCAACGGAGTGGCTGGTGTTGCTGCTACTTTTTCTTTTTTCCCTTTTATTTTTAAAAACATATGTGTTTTGGAGTTACAAGCAAGGTGGAGATGGGAAGTTGCATTAAGAAAAAACACCAAACCGAGCAAGACTCTGCCCAAGGCAGAGGGACATGCTGTGGCTCATGGCCCAAATGCTGCTGGTGAAGCCACAGGGATGGGGCTGGAATAGGTTTGTGCCACCCCAGGGTTCCCTGCAGAGGGGACCCCCGATTTCAGCCTCACCCTCCTTCCAGCTACCCGTTGCCGTTTTGGTTGGCGATGCAGCACTGTGCTGCATCCCCGTGACCAGTGCCAGCTGGGCTGGCAGCTCTGGCCGAGGCGAACCCCCAGCAGCAGGGCTGGATGTATGGCCCCGGGCACCTACAACCTGTTTGCAGCCCCTTCCCCACCCAGGGCACCCACCACTGGGCAGCACTGCCTGCCCTGAGCTGCTGGCACCACCTGCTTTTGTCTCGCTGGCAGCGTGCAGGGATAACTCGCTTTAATTAATATTATTAACACTGCATCAGCGGCTCCTTCTCCATCGTTTTAGCAGAGGACTTCTCCTTCAGCATTGATCTGCCCTGCACCCACCAAGGGGGTGAGGATCAAAAGATGAAATGTGGGCACAGCTCACCTGCTGCCTTTTATTCCTCTCTCTTATTTATTTTTTAGTTAATCTGATTTATATTAACTGCTTTTATCTACCATAGGGCAGCCTGGTCTGTCCTGGGGGGGGGACGGGGGTGTCAGTCAGTCGGTTGGCCATGAGAATGGGCTGTGCCTGGCAAAATGGTCCATGAGACAGTGCAATCCTCCGTCCAGCAGTCCACGTCTGCCACTGAATATTGTCATCCCGATGCTGTTTGCTGGGATGGCACTGCCAGGCACCCCCCTGCCCTGCCCGCCATTGCGCAGCCCTCCGCCACGGTGCTCCCCCCGCTGCACGCCTCCTCCCCTTGCAACAGCTCTCCCCTCCGCATCCGCTATAATTGACATTTTCCATCTGACAGGTTCTGTTTTCCCTTCCCGCAGTTGCTAAGGAAACCGGAGAGCGGGCCCAGGAGCCATTAGCTGCCGTCATCGCCTGCCCGTCCGCAGAAATGTCACTTCTGCTAACGAACACCATAGGAAAAAAAAAAAGTTAAAACCCAAACAAAACACACCACCAAGCTCAAGCTGCTGTCATGTTAAAGAAAGGGGGATGGTGTAATGGCCCCCCATCTCACCTCCCTGTGCAAAGGTGGTGCGTCCCCGCCCCAATGCAGTGGCAGGGCTCAGCATCCCTTGCCTGGTCCACCTTTGCTTGGTCAGCCCCTGCAAATCGTGGGGGCAAGGGGTTGTCCCGGCCGGGCGCTGGTGCCCACGGGCTGTCCCCAGCCATGGGGAAAGGCAGAGGGGTGCCCATGAGGGTTTCTGGACCCCCAAGTGGAGGTGTTGAAGCCCCAGATGCCCTCCTGCAGCGCATAAGCTCCCGGGGCCGGGGCTGTAGGTACACAAACAGCCTCCCGTGGGCTGCTTGCTGCCTCGCTCATGCTGCCCTGTTGTGATTTTAAATTCTCTTGAAGCGCTTTGTTATTAAAAAGTAGACAGTCGCCCTTCACCACTCCCCAACACAATGGTGGGGAGATGGACTGTGGCAGCCCCTAAAACTCCTTGTTGAATTAAACTTACAAAAAGCGAACATCCATTGACCAAACTGCTGTGGTTCTGCATCATGCTATGCGCAGGTTGCTGTGTTGTGTGGAAGTTAAGATTTTGCTGCCATCTTCATAAATTCCTGTGGTGTTCCTTCCGCTTCTGTTCAGAAACTTTTATTCCCTATCATGGTTTCTTCGTTCCCTTCTCCTCTTATTTAGAGAAATGCCAATATTCTACTAATTGGAAAATCAGATACAACGCAATCCAGTGGCTTGTTGGAACCCACATGCAATCTGTCGTTGAGCTGGGGAGAAGGCTAAAATTTCCTGCATCCCATTTTGGAACATTTTCCACGCTACTGTAATTCTTTACTCCTTCATCCAGATATCAAACCAAAGGAGACCCAGGCTCCTCAGATACACTGCCAGCTCCACACACCCCCCAGGTTTTCCTCTACAACCTGCTCCAAATGAAGATAGAAATCCTTCTCTTTTCTATCAAGTCTGCGTGACCGATGTAATTACTGTAGATTCAATGAAAATTTATTTCTTTTGCTAGTGGAAGTGCTCACATGCAGCAAAACCTTCATGGACTTTTGTTTTATTATTTGACATAACTTAGTGCGTACTCATAAAATAACGTTTTCAAATATTTGTCACAATCGGGTCTGGTTTTGGTGAGGCTGTGCCACACTACATCTGGGACCAAGAACTGTATCTTTGCCAAATCTCAAGCTTTAAGAAAATCTTGAACAACTTGGAGGTACAGATGACCTCTAAGAAGTCTGAATTTCTGGTCTCTGGAAAGTTAGTGTTTGACTTTTGTGCCCGGTTTTGTCCTTTCCTCCTTGTGGTCCTTTGTCAGTGGTGGGCAGAGAAATGCAACCTCAGAGAGCAGAAGGCACCAGACCCATCCTTCCCTTCTGAAGACCTGTCAGCCATGCCAGGTGAAGGGTTCCAGCCCTGCATTTCCCTTCACAAATCTATGGCAATACAAAACTACAAGCCAGAGCTATTCACAGAGTTTCTTGTGCCGTAGCCTTGCCCACTTCTAGCAGCCAGCTGAGGATTAATTTGGCAGGCTGCTGGCTGAAGGCAGCAGGTAATTCAGTGCTAAGGGTGGTGGTGAGTGCCATGCCCTCTGGATCCTGAGAAGCAGCCTGCAACGGTGCCACAAGCATCGTGCAACTTCTTGTCTCTGTTACCCAAACCAGGTTTCCAGCCCCTCCCACGCGTCTGGGTGCTACTTGTCGCAGATGCACGAGAAGCAAAAGACTTGCTCAGCTCCTTAGGACAGGCACAGGAGGCCAGTAAGTCTATGTGGCATTGGAGGGGCAGGAAGGTGTGTCAGGGAGGGGTTCTCCAGGTTTTGCCACCACGAGACACCCCCTTCCCCCAGGCACCAGCTCTGTTAGCAGGGATGATGCACCCTCCCGTCCAGCCCCGCGCTGGTCTTGGGACCACGGAGCCCCCATCACTACTGGTACGCTGTCACTGCCTTGCCTGTACTTACCTCTGGGGAGTCTTTCCCTGACTTTAGAGGAAGAAATGGCCAAGTAAAATGAAAAAAAATCCCTGAGTAAGTGAGGCAGGTCCTGGGTGGCTGCAGGGCTGGCAGAGCCATGTGCAGGAGGAAGAGGAGGGATGGGTGTGCTGAGCTTGGGCTACCTGGCTGGTGAAAGGGGAGTGGGACCCTGGAGACTCGTTGACCGGTGTTTTGGCTGTTTGATCTTCTGATTTTATTTTTTTTTTTTCTTTGCGGAAAGTGAGCAAGCCCCAAGCAGAGACTTGATGTATAGAGCTTTATTTCCATCTCCTGCCTGCTTTATGGTATTCTTCCTTACCTCTGTGGGTAAATGTTGGCTCTTTAGTGGCAATGACTGCATCTATTATGCAAGGCTGAGGAAGTGGTGAAATAACAGTATGAGAAATGTGCTCGAATGAGTATTCAAATGCAAACATAGGGAGTGCAGTCAGTGTAGCACTGAGCCCTGAGGGACGTGGGAGCTTTGGTTCGACTCTTATTTCTTTAAAAAGAAAGCCTTAACCCTCCCCACCCCCTGGGTATTATTTTCAAATTAATTACTCTCATTACATTAATTGTGTGAGTGCCTGTTCCATTTTCCCCCCTTTCAGTGGGTTAGGCTAGAACAGGGCTGCTAAAAATATAAAACCTAGGAATCACACAGTAACAATTAATCCAGAAAAAGGAATGCTATTGCTGCACACACTGTCCTTGTTTAACAGATAATAAATAACAATTAATAAATGATCTCGTGTTGGAGAACTCCCTCCCCCCAGATGTAATGCTGATAAATTTCTCCCTCGCTTGGGGGTTAGGGAACACCGACTGTTTAAAGGCAAACTACAAATCTAAAATGAAAATTGAGTTCTGCCTTGTCATATGGCTCAAATGCCCTCCCTTCTAGGCTGGGGTGGGCATTCATCGCAGCTGTGATGTATGTTTTAATTTACCTAGTATATGTTATTAGATTATAAGCCCCTTAGGGCAGGGATCTCATGTTTTATACCTCTAAAGCACTGCACACACCTATTGAACTATATAAATACCTTTTACAAAATGAATTTGTCCTCCTGCTGTGAAATCCTGCCATGCCTCCTGGTTTGCATAAATATCCTAGGACATATCAGTCTGTGGCGATTTTGACACGGGGGCTCCCGTGGAAATTCTGGTGGTGCTGATGTCCCAAAGGCAATGACAAATCTGACCATGCCAGAGAGGGGAGAAAGGTCCAATAGATTTTAAATTGTTTGGGGGTTTGTTCTGTTTTGTTTTGTTTTTAAACTGTAGTCTTTTCTAGTATGTTTTATGGGGGAGATGCTGGAAGCCTGGTAAACTGGGACATTCATGTCTTGGCTCCATTTCCACTCCAGCGCTACAGTTTCCCAGGGCTGCCTGGGGGCAGGCTGGGTTCTCCTCCCACGGGTGATGTCTCCTGGTTTTACCCTTGCTCTGAAATATCACCAGCAACGGGCAGCCTAACCCATGGGATTTTCACGTCTCCTGTGTTTTCATTTTTTTAAACTTATACTGCTAAATTTCTGGTTTAATACAAAGCATCCCTCTCCCCCCGCTTTGGTGCTGTAGTGCAGCATCTTTTCATTGAGGATCTCTAAAGCACCGAAGGGAGTGATGTGCCAGGGCTCGGTGAAACATGGTGGAGACGAGCTCACCTTCAGTTATTTCTGCCTGAATCCTGGGAGCAGTAGATGAGTGTGCAGGCTGCTGCCTATCCATATAGGTTGTTGTGTGGTCTGGACTCACCTACCCTGACTCAACCCTTAGCCCCAAGTACGCTATCAATAACCTCCTCTGCCAAACTCACAGCTTCTGCTGAAGTTACAGGATATCTTAATGAAAAATATCCAGACTGCAAACACTGGAGAATCTACTGTATCTCGTAAGTGGATTTTACTAAAGCATTTGGGTTTTTACATTAATATGTATATCTCTTGTGGTCTAAGCTATTGGACTTTCTTTTTTTTTATCCATTTATATTGAACTATTAAGAGGAACAGGCAGATAGATTCATGCTTCTAAACTTTCTTCTCTGGTCACTGCCAAATGCAGGCTTTGTGTCCCTAGTGCAGAAGTGCTAACTCAAAAAAGTTCATTAGTTTGCTCTCATTAAGTCAAAATATATATTATTGAAGCAGAGGAATCTGGAGTTAATCCCTGACTTGAGTAGAGGTGCTTGATATTTATACCGTTCTAAATGTCGTAAAACTTACCAAGTGCTCATATCTCTGTGCTCCCAGTAAAACAGCATTGCAAGAAATGACCAATCACCTGAACTATTCAAAGAATACGTAGAATTTCCTACTGTGTGAGAAGGGCTGAACAAAAGGTGGACTAAGAGCTAAATGGGATTAGGTGTCAAAATGCTTTTTGCTTGCCCTGCTTCTGCAAATATGGCTCACGTGGCTATGATGTTCTGGGAGGACTGACCTTCCCAGTGCAAAATTCGAGCCTACTTTCCATGGGTGGATCTCAGAGGAAGATAACTGCAGGGTTCACTGCAGCACGGGGGTTGAGCACAACGCTACTCATCTCCAGGTCTCAGCAGAAAGCTTCTCTGATGTCTCAGAAATGCTTCTCCAGGTGCATCCTCAAATCTTGGGGAGCCTCTGTGTTAGAGGGGAGACCTCCAGTCAGTAAGCTCCTGCAGCGAAATTGCATAATTGAACAATCTTTGGGATATTTTGAGAGTATTTTCACAGTAGTGTTTATTATCTAAGCTCTAGGCTGCTCTTAATGTCCTGGCTGCTATCTGAAAGAGAGCAAGGGAAGAAGCAGCACCTCGTTCTTTGCATCAGCCCAGACTTTAACAAGCAGTTGAGCTGTCTGGAGCTCACAGCAGAGTGGGTGAGGTGAAAATCTGGCAGGTGGCACCACCATCCAGTGGAAATCAGTCACAGGGCCCACTCTCTACTTCCTTACCACTCCTTCACTGGGAGGACATGGGCCGGGGTGCATGTGAACCAGTGCACAATGTCATGAGCGTGAACCAGCGAGTCCTGCTTCCCCGAGGCCTTTGTGCAGGTTTATATGGCCGACCCATGATATCGCTGCACTCACTAATCGTCTGGTGTGAGACCAGCATCCCTGTTGCTAATATTGAAGAAAAAGTGTTTCCTTTGGTACTTGTGAAGGACACAGCTGAGCAGAGCTCTGCATGATATCCCACAGCTGCTTCTGTCAGTTCAGTCCCACATAACTCGCCCTGCTCCAGCTGGCCATGGCGCCTCTGGACGACAGAGCACATGTGCCATGGGATGTCACCGGAGCTGTCTCACCAAGGGCAGGCTCCCCGTGGGGATGCTGGGTGGGGGACGGCAGGCTGGGCCAGCTCTTCGTGGTGGCCCCAGCCACGTCACTGCTTGACCCTTTGCATTGCACGAACCGGGCAGAAAATTATTAATTAGTTTTCACTTGGCTCAAGCTCACTGCTCAATCTGTGTGTGCCTTGGAAAGCTATGGACAGACCTGGCCTGAAACCAGGGAGCCTGGAGGCAAATTGGGAAGATGGAGAAACACAAAACAAAACGTGATCCAGTAAAACAAAGGAACGACATTTCCCAACTTCAGATTGTTAGAAATGTTCATTTGGGATTTGGTTTGGCTGAGAGCAATGGTGAACCAGCCCCTCTCCAGCTTCAGGCCATGGGCAGATGTCCTCTCCTGGGTCCAGCTGTCCCCACTGGGGCTGTAGCACTACAGCTGTTGGGGGTTCCCATGCATGCGGCTCGGATGGTGGGAAAAGTCTTTGGAGGGTGCATTTCTGGCCCAGCAGTTCCCTGAAAGCCACCCGTAGGGGTGCCACCCTCTGCGGTTTGCTCCCATCTCAGGCATGGTGCAGCAGGGCCAGCAATGCTGCCACGTATGTGACCGTTTCCAGATGATTTGCATGTGTTGGCCGTTGCCTGGAGAGAGCTTTTTCTTCCTGTTTTCTGTGCTTGTGTTTTGCTTCGTTCACGTGCGTCTCGGCTGCTTCCCCCAGGAAGGAAACATTGGGTGGGTTTTATGCCTCAAACAAGTTGGGGCACGAGCCAGGGCTGGGGCAGAGAGCCCTTTGGCAATGGGTTGGTCCCCCAAGTCATCAGCCACCACGTAGGGTAGACGCTTTGCACAGCACTAGTGCCTGGGCTTTGCCAAGGGTCTGCTGAGACCTCCACGGTGTCCAAGGAAGGGGCGAGACCCTGTGTCACTGGGCTGAGGCCAGAGGTAGCTGCAGTTGCTGATCACCCCTAGGTCTTGTGCAGCCCCCTGGCCAGCTCCAAACCTGACCCTGCTCACTGTCCAGGTCCCTGGGGCCCTCCCTGGTCTTCTCCAATGCCACCATCTCCTGGGTCTTTCTGGGGTTTGCTCTAGGAGAAGAGTAGTCGTCCACCCGCATCCCTTAGGAGGGCAGTTTCCCATTAGCAGGTTGACGCTTTGCTATCAAGTGTATTTTTGGGGCAGCATTTGGAGCTGCTAGCATCAGCGCAGGGAGGCAGCACTGAGAAAGCACTCTCTCCTGGCATGCACACATGCTGGCCAGCCATTTACCTGGAGCACCCCTGGCCACCAACTTGGGCTCCTCGTGTCTCACAAACTAGATCCCACGTGAGGTCTCTTCTGTAAGCAGCATGTACATGGCAACCATTGGCTTCAATCCAGACTACAGCCAAACTGCTTCCTGCCTGCAAAGCAGGGTCCAGTGCTGCAGGGATGGGCAAGATAATCCCAAGAGCCCCGAGCTACCTTCATTCTCCGTGGGCTGGACATGAGACTGTGACTTTGCTCTGTCCCCCTGAAGGGCTTCTCTTGTTGCCTCCCACCTCCTCTGCAGGCACATTGGAGGTCTGACCTTCATTTTGTGGAGCGGGAAAGCACTGAAATTCAGCTGTTTCACACAGTGAGGAAGTTATGGAAAGGGGAGGTTGTGTTCCTGTCCTCCAAGCACCGTCCAGCCCCTCTGACTCTGCAGAGAGGTGGTGCATGGCAAAGGTTCCTGCTGCCTGCAGGGCTGGCACGTGGGGGGCCGGAGCCACCTCAGTCTCTGCACAGCACAGATTTGGGGTCAAGCTGGTGGCCGAGGTCTGTAGGAGCAGACCGTTGGTATGACTGCACCCACATGGCAATTGCAAACCAGGGTGCTGGTTTTCTGCCTGCATGGACACGGACAGCCACTGCAGCAGGAGCTGCTCCCAGGGATGCCCAGGCTGGCTGCGGTGCTTCTGGCACACCAGTGCGCTGCGAGTCCTTGTCCCGGGGAGGGACACAGACTGGCTGGTTTCACGTCGGGCCATTGACAGACCCCAGCAGTGTCTCTGTGACTTGCTCTCTATTCTTTGCACTGCTTTGATGCCATGCTGAGGCTGGTCTTAAGGGAGATGTGTGTTAGCTCACAGGGCGAGCTGGGATGGAGGCTGCAGGATTTGTGCGCTGCTCCCTTGCTTTGCAGGAGGAGAAGCTGGGGACAGGCAGGCACCTGAGCCTCTGTGCAGCTCTCACGCCCTTTGTGCTTGCCTGCAAAGATTTGGGGAGGATCCCCAAAGGGGGGAACGTCTGTTTTTCTGGGGAGTTGCCGTTTATTTTGGTGGCCCGGGTGTTGAGCCTGGGTTTTTAACATTGCTGAGCATGAGCGTCCGCCGTGGCATTGTTCCTGCAGCCCTGCTTGTGCACTCACAAGCCTGCTGCAGGCTGTACTAAAAATAGGATGCAAACATCATCCCTCCGCCACCATCCAATCAGTGGCACAGCGCGGGGACACGCGCCCTGCTCGCCGTCAGCTGCCGCTTCCCTCCAGCTCCCAGGCTGTTGACAACTCCAGACAGGCTGGAGAGGGGGATGGTTCTCCTTCTAGGAGAAAACAAGAGCTTCTCATTAGGAGTCAGAGGAGAGCTGGGCGTTCGAGTGTATGGGGCCACACAGCAGAGTGACTCACGCCAAGCCTTATGTCCTTTGCTGCCCCAAAACTCTGCTCCGGCTGCTCACGTTGGAAAAGCAATCAGGAAAGGCTGAAAGCTAAGGTGAAGAGTGAGTTAATTTCCACTAGTGTAGCCAGAGGTCTTATCTCTAGCATCAGCATGCAGATTTGGTTATGAACAAGTAAGGTGAGGTTTGCTGCTTTCATCTGCAGGACACCCAATTTCTCCAACATGCTGCTGTGACTACGAGTATCCTGTCCTGTTTCCCAGGAGCACAACTGGGAGGCAAGGTTTTGGGAGAACTAGCTGGGGCGGGCAGGGGAGGAGGTAATTTGACAGCATTCTTCTAACATGTGCTGTTAAGCATCACCAAGTTGCACATCATTTGCAGTAGCAAAGGGCAAAATCCATTTTTTCTTCCAACAGGAGTTGATTCAAAACTGTTATTCTGTTTCCTCTACCATAATTGTTCTGTCGATAGTGCTTTACAGACTATTTACAAGATATAGTAAATGCCATAAAGTACCTATAATCTTAGACAAATATAATATACAAGCTATTGCTTCAGATGCAAGAACCTTTGCAAGAAATGCAAATCGAACCTTTGCTGAGCCTAAAAGCAAAACTGCTCATTTCTGCTAACCCCATCCTCTGTGTCTCCTGTCACGCAGCAGCTGCAAGGGCTTTCTGCCTAGATTTTGACTAGGTTTGGTATTTGAAGCCTTCCAGATGTCAAGACATATCTGAGAGCTGGAGCCCTATCCCTGCAGCCCTGGTGCAAGGACCGTGCTCCTGGCCTAGCTGTGAAACGTCCACAGTGTCCCAACCCAGTCAGATCTGTTTGGGGATAAAGGGACTGACATCGGGAAAAGCTCCTGGGCTGATGCTGCCAAATTTGGATATTTTGCAACTCCAGTGAGGGGCAGAGCAGAGACATTTAGGTTCATGGTTGGTGCTTTGAGCAGCAATGCAGGTCCTCCACCCTTCTTCCCAGGAAATCAGTTCCTGCAAAGCCACATCCACATTCAGGCAGGCTCTGACCCATCTAGATGCCCCATTGCTCCCCCGCTGCTCCCTGCTCCCCGAGGTTTATCCTGGAGTCAGGAAGATCCTGTCCAACTCCGTTATCAGGTCCTTTTAAAAAGAATGAATGCAGGAAACCCAGTCATTCCAGCTCCATCCTAAACTCTACTTATTCCCTGACAAATCCCTTTTACTAAACCTAATTCACCAAAAGGAGCCTCTCCTCTTTCAAATACAGGAAAGGATTTTTTTTCTTATTCCCTGGACTTTTTCCTGCTACGCTCCAATCTTGCCCTGGGGGCCTTCCTCTCAGCAGTCTGCATTGCCACCATCAGTGCCCTTCCATCCCCAGCCAGCAAACCCAGCTCCATCTCCTCCTCCTCGCCCTGCTGCTGTATCAGTGTCCTGGGATGGTTCCCTGCGAGCAACAGGCTCTGCCGAGCCCCAACCACGTTTTATTTCCCTCCAATATATAAATTATAAGTAAAATAACATCTCATTGCATTACATCTCTCCATGCCAGGGGCTCTGTGGCTTTTTGTAATGTCAGAGCAAGAGCCGAGGAAGGGCTCGGTGCTGAGAGGGGAACAATAAGCATTTAAAAAAATCACCATTTCTTTTGTATTAGATGCATACTCTAAAATGATCATTCTTACCCGTTTAAAACACTGCCTAAGTTTCTTGCTGGGCAATTAACATTCCCCAAATGACAGTAGCTGCGAGTTGTGTCTGTGGAAATGGGTGTTGGTGGAAAGACATATTACACTAAAAGACTGGTTGGGTTGTTGTTTTTTAAAGGGAGGATGTTTTCTATTAATTATCTTTTATATACTCAAACACTGTCTCCCATTACTCTTCCAAGTCAGGGACAGTGAGAGATGTGTCAGGGCTGGGGAACAACACGCAAGCAGTAAGATTAATTGACACTTAGAAATCAGATTGTGATGAATAGATCTCAGCCTCCCAAGGAGATCCATCTTCTTTAGGGTGCATTTAGGGCTCAGGCTGCCTTTAATATATGCAATGAAGCATCTTTACCTTGCATAGGATACTGCTGCTAACCCCACAGCATGACATCCTCGCCGCGTATGGCTGGCTGGTGATAGGATATTTTACAGTCCACTGGTTAGTGGTTTCTTGCTTTTTTAGGCACTTTTTAAAGTGCTAAAGCGCATTGTACATGAATCTGATGGCCAACAGCCCAAGGGTTTCTGAACCTCCAGAGGGCCAAAGTTTTTCTCTTTTCTTTCCCACTCTTCGACACAGATGCATTTCATTTCAAGTGTAAGAGACATTGTCACCCTCAGGCAAACTGCCCCCTCCCCAAACTCCTTTTTAATGAGGCTATTTTCTGATGGTCTACCTCTCAGTTCAGCGTTCAAAGCACCACAGATGCTACTATGGAAGTGATTACAATTTCATTAGCTGTACGAGCCAGGCAGAGGAAAAGCGATACAGGAGGGGTTTGATTCAGCATGGGGAAGAAGGATGCAGAGTGTCTGTCAAGAAGACAGAAAAACAGATGCCCTAAACTTGTAAACCACATTTAAAAGAACAATGCAAATAGGTGAGCCTGCAGGAATAAAACCACGGTGGGAGCCAGGCAGCCGGTGCGGTGCACACCTAAGCGACTTGCCCTGGCATCTGCAGCACTTGCAAAGGCAGGGGCTGTGGGTATGTCTTTTATCCCTAGCCCTTCCTGACTGCGAAGCTGGGGAGAAAGGGAGAGGGAAATCTTACTATTGGCATCTGCCTTTCTCCATAGGGTCACTGCAGCCCTTGCTGCGACCCAGCAGCTGCTCCCATCCTCTACCTGTCTGACTTCAGCTCGGCTCCACGTACCAATTACTTATTCTGCTGTGTACTTTCCTGTAACTACCCCTTTGAAAAACAAATAAGCGGTTGAAAACAAACACATTTAGCTAGCCGTTTACATGGCACTTGGCAAACAGATTACAGCGTGTTCCTGCCCCCAAAGACTTTACAGTCTCAGGAAGGCAACACAAACATAAAACAACAGATCCTGGGAAAAAGCTGAGGCAGTTGCTGGTGATGTGCCTGAAGGAGGGAGGATGGGAAGGGAGAGGAGAGGTTCCTCCTGACATCTGGGAATCGCTGGGAGGGATAACGTGTAGCTCTGCCAGCCCAGCCTTTGCAGGGTGAACCATCCTGGCTCCCTCAGCACCATTAGTTTGCCCTGGCTGTAGGGAGGCAGCATGTGCCTCAGTAGCTTTAAAGCACTTTGGTTTTGAGTAGTTTTTGTTTGTTTGGGTATTTTCAAGTGTGTGAAGTTGACTCGATTTTCCTTGGTCCTCGGTCCTCGCTGTGGCATGATCCCTGCCCTCCAAGGGACACGCTTGCATCCATTCCTGCCTCACAGAGGGGACAAGGGTGGTGAGGACAGCAGAAACCTGATGGCTTTGAGAAACAGAGGGCAGGAAATGTTCAGAAGTAAGGACAGAGGAGGCTGGAAGCAGCAACCCCTCGGCACTCGCTGTGCAGAACCAGAGGGGGGTCTCCTCCGCATGCAGGGCTTGATGCAGGATGGGGATGCTGCATTCCCAGCATATATTTCTTTTAATAATGCTGTGCTTTAAAATCCAGCGGTGACAAGGAGGGAGGAGAAGTGGATAGAGCATTTCAGCATTAACACTGCTCTTATGTTCATAATAACATGCTGGTACTTTTAGGAGTGTCTCAGAGCTTAAGGGGTGAAAGGTGAAGTTATCTTTCAAGAACAGCACTAACACTACAGAGCTACTTAATGTGAGCTGGGAATAATACAGGGCCGCGAGTTTAACTGGACAATGTTGTACTGGGTTGGTTTCACCCTGCCTGCGATGGATTGTAGTGTTTTCCCATTGAATCAGGGATTTAGTCTTCCCCACACACACCTTCCTTCTTCCTTTCTCTCCCTCCCCATCTTCGCTTAGACCCAATTAGTGTATCTGCTGCTTTGCTGATGCAGCGACGGTTCCTTTGGCTGCCAGGGTAAATGCAGGGCTGCTCCTGCAGCAGTGGCCAGCATTGCAGTGCTCTTCTGTCAGCCCCTTCTGTCAGCCCCTGGAGTGCCAGTGTGAATGCACGGAGCTCAGTGCTTGCTCTGTGCGTGTGTGTGTGCATTCACATGAATGCCCACATACTACATCTCCTCTCCCAGCAAGCTGTGCTCTGCACAGGACAGCAGAGGCGATTGCTTCTGCAAGGGCTTTTGTACAAGGGAAAGCTCTGCAAGTCCTTCTGTATTTATCACTTTCCCCTTGTTTAGTGCGGCATGATGCAAGGAATACTTTTAGCCCTACGCTGTGCGGGTCTCCTCCCCTCTCCCCCGCCCCAGGTGAGGCTGGTGGCTGTGAGCAGACTCTCCCAAAGGTGCGTGGGAGTGCTGCTCTGGGCAGGTTGCTCGGATTTTGCTCTTCTCCCTAGCTCTGGAGGATTCATCTGCATCATCCATTGCTGCATTGGCAGACTGAGCAGATGCTTTTGTAACCATCTTCATGTTTCTCAGGGCTGGGGCAAGTCAAAATTTTGGGAATGTTTCCATCTCCCTGCCTAGGACATGGGAACAAGCAAAGGAGAAGCCCAACGATGCCACCTCCCTCTTGCAATACCCCTTTTCTCATTTTACGTTGGACCTGGGCAGCGCAGGGCAGGTTGTAGGAAGTACCATGCTGTGATGCAGCCTCGATGGAGTGGATGTTTGTTAAGACAAATGGGGCTTTCCATGAAAAACAAGGGCCCTGTTTTCAAATTCAGGGCCATATTTAAATCTGCAGGCCCTGGGCAGTGGAAAACAAGCTGCTCCTTGAGCTACAGTTTGCCACAGGCATTGAAATTTCCTTGGTTGGTGCCAGAGCCTGGCAAAGCAGGCTGGTCATGGCTGCCACCACTGGAGAGGTGAGAGCTGGTGGGGAATGTCAGCAGGTCATGAGAGCATGAGCAGAGATTCACATCAGACCTTTACACTTGTTTTATCCTAGAAAATACTAGAGATCCTACTTATATAGACTTTTCTGTGTTATTTTTATTTCGGCTCCTAAAGAAGTGTGGCTTAGTGATTGCACTCTTTGTACTTGGCTGAGACTGATTGTCAAGCTTAACTCACTAACTTCTCGGCTCAGTACTTTGCTTCAGTGACATGTGATGGAAGGAGTAAAATCTCAGTGATTTTAATGACACATTTCATAGAAGTTGGTGGGCAGGCAAAGGAAAGAGATTTTAAAAGACCTCACTGAGAAGGGCTGCAGCATGGGTTCTGGCAGTATGAAACATCAGAGGACCCACCTGGGAAAAGAGATCTTAAATGCTGGCAGAAAATACTCACATCAGGAAATATTAGGCACCAGAGAATCTATTCCTCGCTAAGGTTTCTCTAGATGCAGTGTCTGATCCCTGTAATGTGTTGCTCTCAGAAGCTTTTCCTGTGGTCAGGACATTCACCACTGTTTCCCTTTTGGATTCTTTAGTGTCTGCTAAGAGATTGAACCCACAATCTGCCTTGGATAAAATGCCAGACACCGAGACATGATGCATAGCAAATCAGGCTTCGTCAGTCCTCCTGTTGGCAGAATTACTTTCCTATGCCAGTGGGATAATATATGTTCAGCAAGTGACCACCACCGTGGTACCCATCTTGGCCAGTCTTGTTCAAGCATAGCCCTCTGCCCTGCAGTCCAGATGTGACCCGATACACATGGCGAGACAGTCCTGGGACTTCTGGAGGAGCTGTAAAGCCAACAGTGCTGAGCACAAAAGAAGCTGGCACAACTTTTAGTGTCCTGGAGCAGCAAGGAAGGTGTCAGCTGATTTACTGCTCAGCAGTTTGGCTCTGTATGCTTTGAGATCACCTCCTTCCCCCTTGCTCTGTTGGTTTCTTCAAAAGAAAACTAGACCAAACACTGGGAAAGTACCAAGCTGCCGTGATCCCAGAGTGTTGGCAGCGTCAGTGGGTTGAGTTTTAGTTGAAAGCTGAATTTTTTTCTTCTTCAGACTCTCTGTGCGAGAAAGCAGGGTAGCCAGACAAATATTTGTTCGCTGACTCCTTTCCTCCTCTTTGCTGTGCAGCAGGGATTGTGTGGTTTCAATTTCAGTGTATTTTGGGAATGTGCCTCTCCCACTGGCACCCTGCAGCAGCATCCCGAAGCTGAGAGGTTGTGAACAGCCGAGCTGCTCTCTTGCATGGAGCTAAATGTGAAGTGCTGGAGGGGGAATCACCGCAGTCGGCTGGAAAGATCCCCTGGAGGAGCCAGGCTGCAGGGCAGGATATTGCTCCCAGGTGGAAAAGTAATGAAGGAAAATATCGTGGAGTTTTAAAGATTTGAGCCTCCAAATTGCCCACTTGCTGCAAGAGGAGTGTTCCTGTTGCTCACAGTCTGGATCTGGTCCCAGGGCATGGGGTAAGTTATAGCATTGCTGCTATAACCTGACTTTTTCACCTGCATGCATGGCAGGCATGCAGCAGAGCTGCCCATCATCATCATCATCATCATCACCACCTACTTCTTCCATCATCACCTACTTCTTCTCTTGCCTAGGTTATATATATTCCCATCCTGCCCAATGACAGGGGCATATTTTTGCAGTGACAGCTGAGGGATTGGGTACGTGGTGTTTGCTGGAATCTGCTTGGGATGAAACTGCCCTGAAGGAAGCACAAAACCCACATGGCATTAGTGTCCATCAGACAAGGATGTTCAGTGTGGCCTCCTGCGGCACCAGTGGTTCCTACAAGGCTTCCTTGTCCTCTGGGGTCAGCCTGGAAATATCATCCTCATTCCTCACCAAAATGTCTTTGCCAGCATCAGAGTGATTAACTAGAGGCTCCCGGACAGACTCATTTTCTCCTTGTCTGCCCGTGCCTTGGGATTTTCAAAAGCCCCAGGGCTAAACCTTCCCTCGGGCTGTGGTATCTTCTTGGTGCAATAAATACCATCAAAGGAGAAGAGCAGCATGATTGGCAAAAGGCTCTGGCTGCTCCTGCTCTCAGGCGATGCTGCAAACGCAGCAGGCTGCGTCGTGTCCTCACAGTGCTCCGCGGGATGGGTGGTTTTTGCAAGGAGGAGAAAGAGATTCTGGTTCTTGTGCCTCATGATGCTGAGAGATATCAGATCTCCTCGCACAGCTGCGGTTTGTATAATCCCTCTGATGATTCCTCCTACCTGCAGCTTCTTCCCCCTGGCTTTTAATGAGCGAAGGTGACAGTGAACTTACATAATGAAGGGCAAAGACTAACTGAAGCTTGATCTTTACTTTGCAAGACTGTTTTGTGGCTGTGAACCCCATGCCAGGCTACGCCTCGCTCTGCCTCATCTGCTTGTCCTTGCCAATGAGATGCTGCCTCAGGAGGGCCCATCACAGCGCTGGCTGAGCAGCTTAAGGCAGATTAGGATCTTAATTCTTCAGAGAGTGATCTTCTGATCTCCTTCCCTCCCTGCCAGTCAGCAGCAGCTCTGCAGCCTCACATCTCAGCTTTCTGCCTCTAACTGGAGATGACAGCTGAGATGTGCTGGCAGGGGAGCTGAGGAATCCATGGTTTGAGATGCACGTGAGGAGCAAGAAGTCATCCCAAAATCTGGAGGTCCTCAGGTGCCGCGTGGTGTTGCTGACCCACAGCTGTGGGTCAGAGGTGGAGGATAGTGTGACTTTGCCATCCCAGCAGGATGCCAGTTGAGTTGCCTCCCTCCACCAGCCTGGTGATTAACACAACCTGCTCCTTTTTTTGGGGGTGCCTTACATATTAGGGACAAGCAGAAAGATCAGGCCTTCAGCCAGGAAATGAGCTGCTGGGATTGCAGGCGAGAGCAGGGAAGTGTCATTCGTCCCATGTGCACTGGCTCTGCCTGGTGGCATCTGAACCCTGCAGAGCTCAAAGGGGCAAAATTGGTACATATGGAATAGGAAAGTAGCAGATATTGTGGAGACAGGGGAGTACAAATCCATGAAAAGGATTTTGATGGAAAAAGGTATCTAGAAGAAATTGTAATGAGTAGATGCAGCAGGAAGTGCTCTCTAGGAAGACCATAGTGCATGGCTGGGACACTGCTGTTCATCTCCCTGGACATGCGCTGGCTGGCTTTGGTCAGTGGCTCTCCACAGCACTTTCTGTGTTTTTTCATCTCCTGTCTTGCAGATGTCAAGCCCTGACTGTAAAGGGCCTTGTTTTAACATCTTGTACCTTTGCAGGAATGAGGGGGAAATGGCACAGGCAGTTATACTGAACAGGTAACACATTTCAAATGATGTTTTCATGATGAGCTCATCAGAAGTGCAGATGAACCTGGCATGCAAACCCTGCTCTCCCTGGCCTATGAACAGTGATTTGGATATGGGCAGCGGGAGCCCATCTCCAGGAGATTTTTCCCTCTTGTTTCTGAGCTGCAAACTGGCATACTGGTATCTACATAATCCCGCTGTGGACCCAGAGAGGTTTGGGGTTGAGAAGGCAGAGGGCTGTAATGATTTTTAAAACTGCCCCCAGCTGCTCGGAGGATATGGCCGTCATTCTTGTGTCCTGGCAGCTTGCTGGGTCCTTGCTGTGAACCCAAAGCAAAATAAATAGGCTGCTTACCCCATCCTTCCCCTGCCTGGATCACAACTTTTGATTTTGTCATAAAGCTGCTTGATTTGATTGAGAGTGCCATAATAATGATACTTACTGAGGAGATTTCATCCAGCAATCTGAGATTGAGGTCCAACGATCCCCATTAATGAGCCTTTTATTGCACCCATCTGGCGAGCAGGGCTGGAGCACGTTCCTGTTGCTGCTGGCTGAGGCTTGTCCCTTACCTCAGCAGCACGTCGCTGCACCTCGTTTACCCCAGCATGGCTCTGCAGGGCCATAGACACAAAAACCTCTGAAGCGTGGGTTCTGCATGACCTGGGCATGTGTCTCTGTCTCCCTTTGTGGAGCTCCCCATGGGAGGCAGAATTTGAAGGTGGAAATTACTCCCAGAACTTACCCAGGGAAGGACACTGGGTGTTACTGAACTTTGCACTAGCTGGATTAATAACTGCATTTTAAAAAGAAAAGAAAACAAAAAAAAAAAAAAAATAGTGGCAGCTAGTAACTTGCAGACGTCTTTGTTCTCCTTACAAGCTGGCAGAGCCTTTGGCAGCAGCAAGGCTGAGGTTTAATTTGGAGGCTACTTTGCTGGATTTTTGAGAGCCGTATAAATCTCATCTGTTTTGTAAACTACCCAGAGCTTTTATGTATCACTGCTGCTAGTCCTCTCAACTCCCCAGGGACTTCATGCAAGGAAAGTATGTCCTGTTCAGCAATTTATATTTATTCTTTCAATGCTGCACCGTGGAGGGGTGGCATCTCAGTGTGTGTCACCTCACTGGGGACATGGGTGCCACAATGGCATGGTCCCATGCGCCGTCGGGGACCGAGTACCCAAAATACAAGTGTGAGGAGTAGAGAGGTGGATGGTGAGCAGAGATGGGTGCTGCTGTGGGCTGGCAGAGGGGACAGCTGTCAGCAGTCAAGCTAACAGACTTGTGAGTGCTGCTGAGATAAAAGAGCAAACAAAGAGAAAAAAAGGCAAAGGGAGGCAGGGATGTCTTTTCTTTGCGCACATGTTGTTTGACTGGAGGCTGAGGGAGGTGGTGGGGATGGTCTGTGTTCCCCTGCAGCACCTCAGGTGCAGTGGGATGGGGGCTGTGAGTCCCCCTGTTCAGCCACGGCAGCTCCGGCAAACGCTGGACTGAATTTTGCATTTCCCCCAGCGGCTCCTGGCCGGGGCTGATGCACCGGCGTGGCATGTCCGTCCATCTGGGCTATTGTCTGAGCTCATCCCTGTGGCACTGGAGAGTTTCTATGGTATCTGGGCGAGGGAACAGCTTTTAAACTTTCACTATCCTTGGAATTTTGTTGATTATGAGTCATTTGCAAAAAAAGCCCAAAACATGCTTGTGCTGTGAGTGGTTTTCTGAGAGCAGCCAGCTCCTTGGGCACTGCCACCCGCTGCCCTCCCAGCTTTCTTCTCTGTTCTCCTATGGCTGCTGGGCCTAAGCAAAACCTGGGTGAAGTCCATGGAGAGACTCCTTGTCCAGAGGGTTTGAATCAGCCCCTTTGCAAAGAAAGCTCTGGGCCACGCTGAGGCATCACAGTTGCCTGACTGGCAATTGCTGAGGTCTTGCTCAGGGTCAGGCAGCGGCATTTGGTAAATGCCCATTTTCACTCCTCTGGTTGTGTTCATGTTTCTTTCCCTGCCCTGTCCTTGGGGGATTGCAGGGTAAACCCAAACTCACACCCTTTAGGGTCAGAGTTCTCCCATAGCCCAGAAAGCAGGCAGCAGGGAGGACACCACAGAGCAGAGGATAACCCAGAGGCTGTCTAGATACTTCAGCTGCTGATACACATGAAAGCCTTCCAATTCCCCACCAAACACAGGACACACCGACTATAACATGCAGCATCTCTCAGATGACCACGCTTCTGGCTGGCATCTTTGCTCAGAAGTGCAATGTACCTGCCACTATGACAGCCTGATGGCCATGTGGCATTATAATAGGATTTGCTCCATGTCTGTAAACTGTTATCCTAAATATCATCCCAAATCCTTTGATGCCCAGTGACAACCTGTCTCTTTAAATGTTTTGCTCCCCTGAATAAAGTGGCATGTTCTCAAATAATCAGGAATTCCACATATCCACCATATAATTGGATTATATTTTATATGTCTCCTAAAATAATGATATAGTTACATCCTATTCTAACAATGAAGTGACTCAGAACAGAGCAGAGACTCACCGTGGCTGTATTGTAAATAATGCTGCCAAGCTGGTTGGGATTAGCAGCAAAAGAACTTGTTAGCCTCTTGGAGAGCAGATGCTTAATTAGAGCTGGGTGACACAGATGGGTGCTTAATAAGGGGAAAACACGGGTTTGGTCTATAGAAAGAGCTGGGACCAGTTGGTATGGCTTTTACCAACTTATACTTAACTATTTGTCCAACTACTTCTCCCCTACCCTCCAGTTAGGAGCCCTAGGTCCAATTCCATCATCTTCTTTGATGATACATATTAGTTAGATATTAGGTAGGATGAACGTCAGGCTGAGGTCAGGTTCAGATGTTGCATTTAGTGTTTCCAGAGGCCTGCTAATGTTTTGGGAATCACCTTCCCAAAGGCCTCAAGCAAGGGGTTACGGTTGAGGCATAACAGAGTTGAAGAAAAGGGATCCCTGTGGGAATGGGAAGTGGACACATTTGCAGACTAAATAAGAAGGGTGCTTTCTCTGATCTGATTTGGCTTTTACTACAGAGAATGGCTACAAGAAGCAAAGCTATAGTCTCGGCAAAATCTGACAGTGACGATCTGCTTAGTGACAGAATTGGGGTGTTTACATGATGGTGGGAGTCAAGACTTGTGACGTTTCAAATACATAATCTGTATTTCTGCCTCTTCATGTTCAGTTTGGGTCTCTAGTCTCAGGTCACCTGCAGAGGGTAGAAGTTGTTTCTGGCATTTAATTCTGGGGCCACTAATGGTTGCATGTCCCTTGGCGAGGCACCCTCGCTCCATTGTGCCCCCTGTGAGAGCAAGACCTCTCCCCACTTCTGCTTGCTGGGCAGGATCAGCGCCCACCACGGGGGTCCTCTAGCTGTGGCCTGGTCTGCAGAAGCCATGATACTCCCATCAGTGGGGGGGTGGTTGCTCTGCATCTCCAAAAACCAAACTCCTTTTCTTCTGGGATGACTCCAAATAGAGGTAGTAAAAATTCAAGGTTTAGCTATGGAAATGGTGGACCAATAGCACCTTCCAGGCACATGCTTAGGATCCTGATGTTTCAGCCATCCAGCGTGTCAAATGTTTTCCCCCAGCCCTGCTCATGCAGAAGCTCATGGTGGCTTTGTGTGGCTCTTTGCACTGGGCAAGAGGGAGACTGGGGCACCGTTGAAGGACTGTCGCCCATGTACTTTTGGTACTAAATTTGGATTCAGAGGACCTGTGCTGGGACCCCAAGTTCCAGCTGCATTCCTCAGTGAAAGGTGTGTGTCCCTGGGGGAACTCATGCCTCCTAAATTAGTTGTCTTAAATAAACGGCATGAAGAAATAACTGCAGAGAGAGTCCCTCTTCCGTGACATCTTTTCTGGTTTATGTCGAGAAGCACCAGATGGGTGAAGCAGACAAATGAATACTAGTAGGATGAGAGGTGTGAAGTGACAACAGGATGACAAAATGTTTTGCAGGAGCCACTGGCCCAGTCATCCTAGAAGAGAGCAGAGGTAGCTCTGTCCTAGCCCAAATAGCTCAGTTTCACCCCATTTTGGTTGGGACTTTCTTAGACCAACAAATTGCTCCCACTCTGCTTTGCTTAGAAATAGAGTAAAACTTACTGTCTTCTTCTGCAGGTGCACACTATACTAAAATAAGTGCTATCTGCAGTGGAAGGGGATAAATTTGTGCTTAAATCCTTCAAAAAGGTCTGCATAATCTAGAGCATATAATGTCAGCATTTTGGAAACTGTCAGCCTCGGTCTTCCTGCCTTTTATGGAATAACATGGCAAGCCTGATTATCTATGCAAATGTATAAATTTATACTCAGACCTTGATTGAGAGACAAGGAGTGACTTTTGGCTCTTTAGTGTGCAATCTGGAAATAAAGAAATAAAAATGTCAAAGCACTTTTATCTGTATGTGTTTCAAAACTAGGGCTTTAGGAATCACAAAAAAAAAATCAAAACATGTTTTCAGGAGTTTGTAGTACAAATTACCCTATTAAAATGTACCCTGCTTATAAAAGGAAAAAAAAAAAAAACCATAACCAGTTTTCTGAGAGAAGAAGTGAGGAAAGTATTCAGCAGTGAGTGATCTTCAGTGAATAAATTTACTCTGGGCCATTGTAACTGCTGGAACTTATCAAAAGAAATGGTTATTTTGATCATAAATGTAGTAGGTGGCATGATTTTCTTGGCATTTATTTGGCTTTAAGATGAACCAATTTTTCCCTTGGAAAAACAAACAAACAAACCCCAACCCCCCCCCCAAACAAACAAAACAAAACAAACCAGAAAGGTAGATAATTAGTGTGGGTAATTTGAAAGTAAATGAGCAGAGCCCATCCCTTCATTCTGAATGGTATTTGCATTAGGTGAATATATTTTCCCTTTTTGAAAATGAATTTTCCCCCCTGGTTCTCACTTTGGTGGCACATTCTTCCCAGTGAATCCCGCAGATGACACCTGACTGGTCACTTTGTCTTTCTGGGTGCTCCTGTGTAGGGTTATTTTGCAGAATAAAGCACTTGTTAACTTCTAACCGGACTGAGAGGGGACGCTCACTTTGCCCAGATGCCGATACTTTACCAGCTTCATGGGCCTTTTGCTGCTGTAATCCACTGAGCAAGGTGGCTTGCCCTGCCAAAATGATAATATAAAATTGTTGCTTAGTAAATCAGGAGCATTTTGCAAAGCTAAATTTGGCAGATCAGTTTTGTTTCCTGTGGCTAATGCATGACATGGGTGAAATTCAGCTTTTATCTCCCTGAAGAGCCCCATTATCTGATAGGCTTTAGGTCTGGAAAGACCGGTTTCTTTGATGGGTTGCTTTGCATCTGTATTCAGACCCATCTGTTTCTTTGGCAAGCACCAGAAGATAGGGATTTTGTATTCATTGTCCAGCTGAAGACCTGTGCTCTGGAGCCGATAGCTTGAGTCCTTCTCAGATACAACGCCCCAGTCGAGGACTGACTCCAGGCTTTGTTATGGACTTGCTCGGCATTGGGAACACAACGGCCCAAACCGGCCTCTTTGCCCTGCAGGCTACATGCTGAACTGCCCTCTGGGCTTCTGAAAAGCCTCTTTATCTTCAAACAGCCTGATTTCCTCTTCCCCATCGTTGCTCTCCCCGTGATACCTACAAGGACAAGCGGGCGGAAAATGGGTCATCAACTCCAGCACAGCCAAAGGGCTGGTAGCCTTTATGCTGTTGACTTTTCAGTGGATAAATAGCAGAACAATTGAGTTCGAGTTATTTTTATCTACCGCCCTTAACATTACAAGAGAGTGTGGGAGAACAATAGGGTCTGGTCTCCCCGGGCTGACCCTGCTCAGATGGGTTCCTTGGCTCTTTACGTCGGGGTTGTGATGGGGAAAAGGGGACTTCGGGGCATCTGTACCAGGCAGTGCTGCGTAATGAAAGCTGTAATTGGCATTAAAATGCCTCCCAAGGTGGTGCTGCTGGGCATTAAAAAGAATATTGTCTTTTGCATGGGAACGCTTAAATCTTTGCTATTTATGTTTTTGTTCCTGGGTATCTTGGGTGGGGAAAGAGTGAAACCTCTGTAGCAAATGCTGAATGCTCTGTCAAGTGAGCCCTACCTATTTCCTATATTTGCTGGCAGTCATGAGTGCTTAAAATCATAGATTTTCTTATCAGCCAAAAGTCAAATCATGCAAGTATTATCACCAAGACACAGGAGACCTGCCTGAGCAGTGTGCACCAGAAATGAATCTGGACCGCCCAGTTCGGGGAGACACCCATGTAGCAGGACTCCCCCAGGCACACCGCTGAAATCTGGTTTCTCTGACTCACATCTTGCTCTGCTGGAGGACAACGCCTGCACCAGCCCCAGACCCTCCAGCCAGAAACCTTCCCTGGGAAGGACAGATAAACTGCCTTTGAAAGGATACGGCCAGGGCCATCCACCCTCTCTGTAATAAGATTGTGGGGAGCTTTCTTGCTTGCGATGAGAGCCTGAGGTTTGGTTTTCAGCTTGCCTGAGAAGCTGACATCCACCTCGTGGAAATGCTGTGTATTTTGCTGGGTGGCCATATTAATGGAAAACACACAGATGACCCTGAGAGCAGTGACCAGCAACCCAAGATTATTGCTCCTCATGTGCACCCAGCAAGTCTGCAGGTCTCCTCCTGCTCCATCCATCAGCACAGTAAATCTGGTTGCAACGGTCCAACATGTCTGCAGGAGGGGTTTTGTACCTCATTCGTAGGGTAAAGAGGGAATTGAACTGAGTGTCCGCTTTGGGGTTGAATGCTTTGTGTTAGATACATCCTTACTCCTCCTCCTCGCTGTTGCTGATGGGCTCCTGCCTTTTGAGATCCTCCTTGCTGGCACTGGTGGGGCTGACTTGCCTCTTCTCCCACTTCTCTCCATGGGAGTCCAGTCCCAGCACGGTGTGGGAAGGAGCTGAGTCGCAGCCATGGGGCTCTGTGGAGGAGGAGGATGCAATGCAACTGGCGTGATGCCCTGCAGGGCTGCCAGAGACCAGGCTTTGTCTCCTGATCTTGCTCCCCAGGCACGGGCTGAGTTCCTTTGCCTGTAATGCAGCCAGGAGATTGATCTGTCCTTTCGGCTGAGGGCATAGCCGGAGTGCGATCCTGAAAGTGAAAATTATGTCTAAGGGCAGGAAGCCAGGAAAAGAAATTAAAAAATAAAATAAAAACCCAGGGTTGTCAAGGTGGGTCTGGGAAAATGTTTCTGCAGTCCTAGCAGGACTGCGTGGCAGCCACGCCAAGTGTGAGCAGAGTACGATGTGCTTTGAGCAGAGAAGCTCCTGTCCCAGCCGGCTGCCCTGCAGCCCCACGGCCCTGGGCTCCGGCCAGCCTCAGGAGCGGCAGCCGGGACTCCACGGGCGGCCGGTCCTGCAGAGACCTCAGCTGTTGGAACAGCTTCCAGGGGAAAAGGTTGTTTCAAGTCACCTGAAGTTTTTTGTAGAATTGCACTGAGCTCAGTGAAATCTTGTTTTAAAGCAGTTGGCAAAACTTTTCTCTGAAGGGAGGAGGAACAACATCTGTTCCAACATTCCTAGCCCACTCCAGATACTTTTCTTTAGAGTAAAATTTGAAATATATTAGTCATGTTTAAAAAGCTTACAAATAGAAAGGCTTTCACTGGAAATACTTACTGCTCTTTGCTTTCCCCTCCAGTTTTATATTTTGTTTTACACACAAAATTGTAACTTCGGCTTTTGTCTCAATTTGAGCATTTTTTGTGGCACAATAAAACACCTTCCTGACCAGCTCTACAGTCTGGTTTGGGCTGACAGCAGGCTGGCTCTCCTTCTTACACTGAGCCACGCTCGAGGACCTCAGCTGGCGCTGCTGGGTTACTCCTGCTTTACTTGGAATAAGTAAGAGAAAAATCAGGTCTTTGGTATCCAAAACAAAATGGAAAACCACAGAGCCTTCCTGGGCTATTAAAAAAGTCAAGTATCTGTTGACTCTTGGAGTATTTCTTCACTGTTAGAGAATACTGGGGCTACTGAAATGGGATCCTTTAAGCTGTTGAATCCCATGGGCAGGAATCCTGCCGCTGGGGCTGACATCGCATCCACACTGTGCAGTGGGTCGGTTGCTGGCGTCTTGCCACCATTCACTTTGTGCTGCGTCCTCTACGAGCTCAGAGATGAGCCCGGCTGCTTTCACAGCTTGGAGGAGGCTGCAGAGTAGCACCTGGTTCAAAAGAAGTGGAAAGGCAGGTACTTTGGTGTTGTCTCTGTCTCAGCCTCCCTAGAGGCTCCTGCAGCCCATGAGCAGCAATCCAAGAGTAACAGGCATGATTTCATATCAGGAGGCTGTAAAACATGAGCTGGGCTTTCTCACGCCATGAAACTGCACTTTCCCGGAAGATCCCCCTCTTTACAGTTGTCTCAGTGTTGCAATAGTGTCTGTGCCAACAAGATTTCTGCTTATGCTTCCAGGGACATCTTAATTTTTATCATCTCTGGGATTCACTGCCAGAACTTCTGCTGATGTTTTTGATTGCCAAATGAGCATCACCCTGTGCTTTCATTGGTCTCTGAAAATGACATCTTAAACCACATTATGCTGAAGCTGCTCTTCAATGGCTTCTCTAATGCCACTGAGCCAGTCTTCTCTGAAGCAATTTGATGATGACATACGGCCTGGGCGCCTCTGGTATGCATGCCGTCATGCCCAAAGGGCTGTCCTGGCAGGGTGGATCCCAGCTCCTGGGCTGCTGATGGGGGGTGTGTGTGTGTGTGTGAGATCCACCCTGATAAAGGAGTCTTCCCTGATGTGAAGTGTTTGGCCCCATGAGGTGCTCAGCTCCATACCTGCAAGGGTGAGAGGCTCGGGCAGAAGCAGCTGTGGGCTTCTGCACGGGAACAGGGGTGTTACCAAGTGCAATCACAGGTAATTCTAAGTATCATCCTACATGGACTGCTTTGGTGGGGATGAACTTGGCTCTTGGTGGCGGCCCCCACGTTGGCACTCTTAGCTGCTAGTTTCAAACATCGCAAATGGAGTAAGGGAGGGACATTATTATGTCAGGTTTTGCAATCACAATGGTTGGGTCCCCCCCATGGACCAGAGTAAATGCTGGGGAGCAGCACTTTTCTGATGCAGTTGGGATGCCCAGAGCAAGGGGCTCCCTGGCACTGCGGTTGCCCTGGGACACCTTCCCCATGGGGCTGGGTGCCCAGGAGGACTGTCCATACACCCCTTCTCCCTCCTGAGCCAGTCTGCAACTTCCCTTTTAATAGACTCCCTCATTCAGAAACATTATTACAAGCATTGGCACAGACCTTAGGTTAACTTGCAAGGAGTGTCCTGGCAGAGCAGAGGTCTGGAGAGATGCGAAGTTAACGTATAATCAAACCGACAAGATCAAGTGAACTGCATACGCGTTCCCTTGCATCCTTCCCTGCAGTAGTTCTGAGATTTAATTACCAGCTCTAAAGCACTTCAAGATTTTCAGGTGGAAACTACTACATAGAGGAAGGGGAGAGTACAAAAGCAGCCTACATAATTAAGTGCTGCTTGTTTAATTTAATTTTCTCCTTCATTTGATCCTCTCCCAGAATCTTGAAAGTAACAGTCTCGGATACCAGCTGGGTCCTTTTACACTTGTGTTTCATTCACATGATGACCACAACAACAGCAGAATACAAGAGTTTAGGGAGATCTGCCTGATGCTGAGAGACAGAGTCTGTGCTGGATGCTGGTGGCTGTATGCCATGGTGGTGTAATGGTGCAGATGCCCACTCTGGTTTTGAAGGGACATTTACTTTCAAAGTCAGATTTATGAGGGGTGCAGCCTCTTAGCTGCAAAACTGGGCTTTTGGAAGGTATCAGGAATTTCACATACCAGTGCACTAAAAGGGTTTGCCAATAAAATATGATAAATAATTTGCATCTGGTAATCCAGATGAGAGCTGTAAAGAGAAAATACAAATGGGTTAAGCTGTAAAATACTGCTGTTCCTCACTTCCCCCTCTCCGTATTCCCTTGGAAATTAGCCAGTTGCTCTCTGGAATCACTAATTCTTACAAGCTGCCCATGTCAGTCTAGCATCAGAAAAACAAGGAGGTTTATTTAGTATTTGTTTCTTTGTTTAACAGTCCTTTCTTTCCAAATATTTTTAAATGAATAATTTTTATGAAAATTTCAAGAGACAGCAGGATTCCTGGCATGGTACCTCTTTTACACCCCCAAACCCACCTGTATAGAAAAATGAGAGTGTTATGGATTGGGCTATCATGATTATTTGTCAGCAACCGTCATGGTACAAGGCAAGGGAGCTGGGCTAACACTTGGGGTCTTACAGACCTGGTCTTGATAGTGTTTCTGAAACAGTGAATTAGGACACCAAATAATCTGCCTGGTACCTGGGCCCCCTCTGGTCCTCTCCAGAGAGGCACTGTGGACTCTGGCAGTGGTAGGGCGTCTCATTTTGGTTTGGTGGAGATTTATATGACTTGGGTTTTGTGTTTTTAATCATATATCCTGAAGAAGAGGTATAATTTTGAAATAAATGTGCATGCTGCTGCATTGAGTAGACATACCTGCAAGTTGGGTTTTGCAGTACCAGCCTAAGGTCAGCAAGATGGCCAGGAACGGGGGTGGTGCATGAGAGATAGTGGAAGGCTGGAAATGTTCTGAATATTTGTGTCAGTCCCATCTTTGCACCTCTCTGGGTATGGTGATTTTTGATGGGAAGAGAATGGGAAGTAACCAAGTACCAGGAAAGCATATCTTCCCTTCCCATTTCCCACTGGAATTAAAAATACCAGAACTCGGATGAGAGAGGCGGTTCTGGAGGGATCTCCCTGGGTGTGAATCCTTCGAGACTTCCTATCTCATCCCTCCTAGGGGTAGAGAGATTTGAATACATGAAAGTTATCATATGTTGGTTTCTCAGGGGTATGAGACCATTAGAGTTGAATGCAGAGAATTAGTATTAATTAAGAGTAATAAGAGAGAAGAATGGGCTGAAGAAAGGCAGGGAACAGGTTGGATTTTCTGCTGACTCCGTATGTAGCAACACAATTTCTACAGCTCCAAAGTAGGTCTCGCACCTGAACTGTGGCTTACCTGGCAAACGTCAGGGTCATCGTATCTGCCCTGGGTCAGACCTGTGGAAGGTGAAGCCAGCAGGCTGCTTCCATCCATTTTGTGTGTTCTGGTTAAATATTGCTTCCCAAGTATAATGACAGATGCGTCAGTGTAAAATGAGATTAACCAACACTTTCTTTCGTACACCATGGCTAATCCAGGCCTTGACATTAGTTCAGATTCAAGGATACTGGAGGTCACTGGGATGCTTTGGATTCAGGTTTCGGGTTGCTTGAGAGGAGACTCTGCACGTGGGGACGGGCTTGAAAATGTCCTTCATTCTCACCCATTTCATTGTCTCCAAGGCAGGTTTCAAGCTGGTGCTCCCCACCCTGAACGCTGCGGGGATTGGGAGACACGGGCTCAGGGCTTCCCTGACACTGCTTTGGGGGCTGGAGAAATGCTGCCCGGTGGAGACAGGACAGCTTGTTCTTTCAGGCTGTACACGCTGAAGCTTAATGTCATGTTTTGCCAATCACAAAAAGTGTCAGAGGAGAGACCTGCATGGCTGCAAACGTTCCTCATCGGGTGGCCTGGCATTGCATAGGACCAAACTTGTTAGCACAGCTACAGAGGCATGACGTGTCCCGGTGATTGTTTCTGAGAGGATGTAAAGTGATTCTGACAGTGGGGTTTTCCTCCTTTCCTCCTCTCTTTCCCTTTTTTTTTTTTTTTTTTCCTTTTCCCTTTTGCAGCGAAATGCAGAGATCTGGGAATGCATCCATATGGAATTGAAATGTGCTGGGGATGGGGCGGGTCGGGGAGCGGGTCCTGCTCAAAGCCCAAACCTGCGCTGGCAGCCCTGTGCTGGCCCCCCTCTGCCACGCCAATCCTGCTAGGAGCTAAGGAGGAGCATGCTTCCCCCGCCCCGCATTTCCCCGTATTTATTTGTACATTTTTTTTAAAGCTGAGATCCACAGGATGAGAAAATGGCTCTTCTCTCCTTTTTTCCTCCTTCGCCTTTTCTCGACTCACTGAGCCAGCTGGGGCAATGCCACAATTCAAGGCGTCTCGAGACAGAATCCAGCTCGCTGCCTTGTGATCTGCATGTCAAGGTGAAACTGCAATAAGACAATAATGTCAGTATCCCCAGAAGGCAGGCGGTAAAAGATACTAATTGCATTTCACTGAAGGCTTCAGAAACACTCAGCAGCTGGAAAGCTGAGGAGAATTTTGATGCTATTCTTATAAGGGAAGATTCCCCCCCCTCCCCTTATACTGTTTGTAAATCTATTACAGAACATGGGGAGTGCAAGCGGGGGAAGGGAATGTATAAAACCAGTTAAAGGCTTAATGTTTCCCATTATATTTTGTGAGCTGTAGGTGGTCTAGAGCTTATAAAAATGTAGCACATTCCCTTGTAATCAACCATAATAATTTATTATTATTATTTATTATGATTTGCTGTTATTTTGCACATATAAAGGCCTCTGCCAACACACTGAGAGCTCTGCACAAATAGTTAACATTTATTATAGCAGTAGTAATGCTTAAAAATATTAACTGAATAAAATAAAAATACCAGCTCTAAAAAGCTGAGGACAGCTTTGTTATTGGAAAATAAATGCAGGAAGGCAAATATCTTGCAGAATGGCTGATACTGATTTGAATAGAAACATGCCTGGTGAGGGGAGAAACACATTTTCAATTCTTGGAAAAATGCAGAGGGCTTGGCTTGAAGATGTGTCTCCAGCGGCCAGTTCTGCACCCAGTTCTTCACCCAGCAGAAATGGGGACGCCCTTGCTGGCCAGAATAACGCTCAGCAGTGTGGGAACATATCTGCTGCGCATGCTTGGGCTCAGAGATGCGTTAGCTGGTTGCATTGAAGGGCTCTCCTTGGAGAGTGGATTTATTTAGCCCCAGCTGGCTGCGATCCTTTCCCGGCTGTCTGCACCACTGTGTTTTATTGCTGTGGTGGTCTTCTCCAGGGAAGCTGAGGCCCAAGTCCAGGGTCCCTGGTTAGCGTTTCCCAACCTCTTTCCCATCCCTTGCCTTTGTTCTGTCTCAAGTCTTTTACCCCAGGGAGGAAGGGAAAGTCTTCAGCCTCCACTTCATGGACAGTAAGATGGGTGGTCCCTCACCAGGGCATTGCAAGTCAGTCAATAGGGGGGAAATATTACTGCCCTTTCTGCAACCTGGGCTGAAGGGGAGGTTATGGGAATGCTGTGTGGAGGGCAGGATGCTGCTGTGGGTGAGAAACCATCTGAGAGGCAACAGGAGAAAAAATTACGCTGAAGTTTTAAAAGCAGGGTGCAATAGGGATGTGTATGGGATCTGGTACTGTGTAGTATATTTGTTCATGAGCTGGGGAAAAAAATATGTGAACAGCAAAATTTGGAAGTGCCTGTGATCTCTTTGGGTTAGTCAAGAAAAGAGGTGGAAGACCTTGGAAGGGTTTTCCCCAATAAAGCTGGAGGGCTGGGCAGTGCGCTGGCGGGCAGAGAGGCTAAAATGCAAAGCGTGCTGCACATGGGAAGGAGCACTGGTGGCAGGATGAGGTCTAAATCAGCTGTAACCATTCAGGAAGAGGAGAGCAGTGTCAAGAGAGACATCCATGTGCAAATCTCTACTTTCTGTGTAGAGCCACTGGCAGATAAGCAAAGAAAATTTGAGGAAGAATGGGATTAAAAATATTGCTGAGACTATTAAAATGCCAGCGCATAAATCAGTGCTGTGGTCTTGCCTGGAATAGTGTGTTCGTTTCTAGTCAATCTGTCTCACAAAGATACAGCAGGAATAGAAGAGGTCAAGAGATAGGAAACAAAAATTATTGAAGACACTGAAAGACTTCCAGATGGGGAGAGACTGAAGGATGAGGGGGAACATTTATTTTGAAGATGAGATAAACATGAGGGGATATGATCCATCCACATTAAAAAAGGAGGTGGCAAATGGCACAGAGAAGGTAAATCAGGTGCTTATAGTCACACTCTCTTGTGAGACAGAAACCAGGGAACACCTAAGGGGACTGGACAGCAGCAAGTTGAACACTGTCCACAAGACGTATTTTTTCCACCCTCTTAACTGGGACTGGCCTGCAGCTCTGAGGCAAGTGGGGCATTAACGGGGCTCAGAAAGGCCTGAAAGGGGACCTGGGTATCCAGAGCATCCACAGCTGCAGGAGATGAGATCACAGCATGGGGGATACACATCTGGACCCATCTCCCCCAGAGGGGTTTTGCAGCATTTCCCTCATTATTCTGGCACCCCAGAGCTGTAGGTGAATTAAGGGGGGGCACAAAGGCATCCCCCCTCCCCAGGGCTCCCCTGCCTCGCTGGGGCAAGGGGCAGCTGCGTGGCGGTGCTGGTGTTATTTTGGGTGCACTGATGCTGCAGAAGAGCTTGGTGGGGCTGGAGGAGGTGCTCCTGTTAACAGCAGTGGGACAGGGGTCACACGCACCTTGTGGCACTGCATCTCCTTCACTCATGCGGCCGCTTGGCACCAGGGTGCCTGCCACGCCGGCTGGTGAATGGTGTGGCTGTGACACCCCCCAGGCCCGTCTCTGCTTGAGGACAAGGAGCGGTGGAGGCTCAGTGTTGGTGGGATGGCAGGTGGCTGCATGCTTCCAATGACTGATGCAAAGCAGGAGGTAGTTAATGAGGCTGGCGGAGCACGTTACTGTGATTATCTGATCTCCTCTTTGTCAGTGCAATGCTCTCCCCAGGTCGGGTTGCTTTTGGGGCTGCCCTGGGGACACGGTGGTGTGACTCAGCTGCGCACCCACGCTCCCGCCCCACCTCGCTGCTGCGGGAGGTTCAAAGGCCGGGCGTAAACTGCTCTGAATCAAAACGCTTGGCTGTGACCTTCTTTTCTGTGCTTGGGATTATGATGTTCGGTCTAATTCTGCACTGTCAGATGAGGGCCAGCTCCTGCCCAAGCGTGCAGGCGGGGCCCAAAGGAATCAGAGGGATGCTGAGTGAGCGTAATGCTCCTGTGTACCCTGTCCCTCTGCGGGGTTAGATCCAGCTCCTGAAACTGGAGTGGCTGAACTAGGGCACAACGAAGTACTATAAATAGACTGCACTATGGATGTACAGGTAGGCATGTGTGTATATACACACACGTACACACATGGTACAAAATCCTGACGTGTTGGCTCAATGTGGGAGCTGCGGGATTGTTCATCACGGGGCATCAGAGCCCCTTCCTGCAACACCCGGAGCAATGTGACTAGCAGCTCTCACATGGGGATTTTTGTCCATTCATCAGCTTCCCAGGGGCAAAAGTGTGCAGTGGAGTGTCTTGTTTTGGTAGGGGTTAGGTTTTAGGTTTTTTTTTTTTTAAATAACATGTTTCAAATGCGCTGCTTGCTCTGTGTTTCTGTCAGAGAAAGCCAGGTCGGGGATGCGTGCCGAGCAGTTGAAGCAGAAGTGGTGGGTTTTGCAGCACGTCTCACTTTCTGGTTTGCTCTAGGTTTGGCCTCCCCCAGGTTGTTTCCCATGCAGATGAGCTCTGTTTTCAGCGCAAGGAGTTCTGTTCCAGAGGAAAAAGATTGTCAAACCCAGTGGCCTGGGTAGTCTTTAAGTTTTCTTCCTAGGAGGCCTCTGTCAATAAGGGCCCCAACTGGGTTAATCTCATAAATGTACACAATGGCAGTGTGGGAAGCAGAGATGTAGAGAGGACAGGACTGATGGAGGTATGTGGAGGTGCAGGACCACGCTCTCTGAAGCTTTAAAGCTTGTGTGCACACCTATATCACGGTGCTGTACAGCAAAGGAGATGTGGCAGAGTCTTGGTAACTGCAACAATGTCAGGGTCTGAACCAAGGGAGAGAATGCCCAAACCTGGGGCCGACAGGAGAAGCTGCCAGAGGACCGTGCTCCTTGGAAACAAGTTTCAGCAAAGACCCTAGAGCAGTCCAGTGCCCTGAACTGGGTGGGACCTTCAGTCCTTGGGAATGTCCTGATGCTCAGAACTGAAAATACTTTCCTCTGTCTTGCTGGAGTTCAGTTCACCCGTTCTTCATCCCCAGCTCATGCAAACACAGAGGCGTTTGGGTGGCAGCAGTGCAATCCCATGGGAAGGCTGCCCGTTTCTGCATTTTATGCACAACCTGATGCCCTCTGATAAGCTCCTCCAGTGCTGTGGGTAGCCATGGAAGGCATGAGGCAAGGATCTGGCCAACCAGCAAGGTGTCTGGCCATGGAGGTTGTGTCCCCACAGCTGCACACTCAGGTGTCTGATAAATGACATTTCATAAAACAACATGTAAAACAAGTGAAAACCTGCTAAACCTCTGGGGCTTGGGTTTTCAAGGTAGAATAGCTCAGTAGTGCTCCTTTGGTCACCCAAAAAAAACCAAAAAATATAGGGTCCTGAGAGAATTCCCATATAGGCTCCTGGTCCAGAAGGTGTCTGCACTAAAAACACTCTTTGTAGACTCATTCCAGGCTGGGGCTAATGCCCCCTTTTGACTCCTTAGTTTGCATCCATCTGCCCTGATTTAGCAACTCGGCCACTAAGGGTGAGCTAGTTATTGTAGGCTGCCTTTTAGTCAACGGGAGGAACAGTGCAATTCATCCCAATCTGAGACAAACCACACCGATTACTTTGGAGGGATTCTTATTTCTCTTGACTTTAAAGGGAGCTTTCAAGTCTAGGTTGAAATTAAGCATCTAACTTTTAAAGCTCATGACATGAATCTGGCCCTGAAGGTAAACACCATTTAGGTGCTTATTCAGCGCGCAGTTCACTGTAAAATCCCTGCAGGAAAATGGCCATTAGAGAATCAGGCATTGCATTCATTTCAGTAGGGGAAATTGTAGAGACTGTAAGCTGCCAGCAAGACTACAAAGGATGTTTCTCATGTTTCTTGTTGAAGTGTTCAGAGTCTCATTGGCTGCGTCTTATTTGACCAAACATGACCAAGGAGTGCTTGGCACCCATACTGTCCTTGACCGAGGAGCAGCCTCAGACCAAGCTGTCCATGTTTCCCATCTGCATCTGAGTCAGCCCTGGAGACATGTCCAGGAAAACCCCACACCTTGGACTTCAGCTACAGCTGGTGACATGCATGGTCAGATTTTCAAAGGTATTTATTTGCCTAAAGTTTCAAAAGGCAATTCATTGTCTAAGATTTGGAGGATTTTTCAGGAGTACCTCATCTGTCTGACTTTGGAGCCTAACTTACCTAGGGACATTGTAATCTTGTATAGGAACCCACTTACATCTTTAGGTGCCTTTGGGAATTTTCTGCTGAACATCAAGTCAATATCCTAGTAAAAGTGTTAGAATTCGGTTTAACAGTGGAGGGTCTTCTGTGGTCTGAATTACTGAAAATTAACATACAGTTTTCATTATTGGAAAGTTCAGGAGAAGGAATTATCCCACCAGGGAGTGCTGTTTAATTTCTGAGGAACCCTTTGCTTGTCCTGATATAAATTTGATTGTAATGACAGGTAATTGTGGCAATAGTATAACAATGACAAACCATTGTGGAAATAGCAGTATTTTCAGTGCAACTTTGTGAAAATCCTTCAGAATGTAAACTAAATTAAACCAGAAAAACAGCTAATATGGGCTTAGTTTTTTATGCCGTGTTTGGTTCACTTTTTACTCACTAAAGTCTAAGATAAAAGAGGAGAGGTGCCGGATTGGGGCAGATCTCAGTATTTGGCCTCATCCTTCTGTTTCATTAAGGTCATTATAACCCACTTGAGATTGTATGGAGGTCTTAAAATGTCAGAAATTGCCTCCTTCTATGTACAGCAGATCCAGAACTGGACAAGAAAGTGTTGATGAGGGTTGGGTGCCTTGAGACTTCACAAATGTGAGCCTTGCCTGTGGCCTGTTCTCTACAAAAGTGATAGTACTGTCATGTTAGACCCCAAAAACCACATATGTTTTTTTAATCTAGAGCCCTTGGAGCCCTGGTTTTCATCCTCCTTTTCCTCTAGAAGGAGCCAGGTTCTTTCTATCTGATTTGGGTCTCATGCATCCCAGGACCTGGCCCACAGATATCAGCACATTTTATTTAGACTGAGTGAATACTTCACCCATCCCCTTCTTTTACCTAGGGCTTTGCAGCATCATTTCCACCAGCTGATCCCCTTGCTGTGCTCTGAGAACACTGCTATCGTCTTTATTTAAATTTCACAATGGTCTAAATGTCGAAGGCTAAGTTCTGGCATGCAGAATCGAACAGATATTCACGTTTTTAAATTAGCAGACAGTGGAAATGAATGAATAGCTCTTCCCTAGGGAAATATTCTGGATCTGCTCAGTACAACAGCCCTGAAAACTGGGCTGCTGCTGCTAATAACACAACCTTAGCTGGGGCCTCTGCAGCACACAAAGGTTGGAGGTTGCATCAGCAGCTCAGCGGTGTTTACCAGGGCAGGAGGAATAAGCTCAGTGGCTAATTCCCCCGGGAGCGCGGCACGGTGATGTTTGCGGTCAGTCCAAACCTTGTCTCTGAAGGAAACAATGCAAAAAGCAAAACTTCACTCTGAGTCTCACCCTTTGATTTCTCTTTTGCAGTGAGCGAATAGCTCACTATTTTCTAGGTTGGAAAATACAGCATTTAAAGAGTGTGTTGAACAGCATGGCCCCAGCTCCCCTTCTCAGACCCACTCCTGCGCTGGTGTGGGCACAACGTACCGAACATAGCGCTCTGATGACTACTTGAGTAGGGATTTTTTTTTTCCCTGCTCCGCTTAACATGGCTTTTTCGGTGGCAGCTTATCAAGCTGGAAAAGCAGAGCAGCAAAATGGGGCACATAAATTGTATGGACTTTGTCAGCCCTTGCAGGTAGTAGGCCAGGTCCCTTCTGCGAAGGTTGTGCTCCATTCTTTTAATGTCATTGTTCTTGTATCGTGGCTCTTGGTAGGATGCTGTGCCTTAGGGACCCAGCCCCATTGCCTCTCTATTGTACGTTGTCCTCTACTGTGCATCCTCCAGGGCAGCCCGGTAAAACGGGAAGGTCAAGGAGAAACAGTGCCGATCACACAAGTGGGAAATCTCTATTAGAGATTGTTTGGACTCTGGCTTAGAAAGGAAAACCGGGAAAACATGAATTTTTTGAGACAGGATGGGATATCCAAGGCACGAGAAATTACATGGGAATTATCTGATGAACCCATTTGATAGGATTAAATAAAAAGTGAAAAATAAATGCCTTTCCCAATGTTTCTTTGTCACTATTGCTAAAACATTGACATTTAAACAAGGAGGCCTTTAATGGAGGGTTGTCTCACAGGGTGTATTGTATTCACTGGAGTTTGCTCTCTCCTTGGCTAATTATACATATTTATCCATCTTATTGAAAGCTTCTTCAGGGCAAAGAGATGCTGGTTTATTTCTTTATTTAGTAAAGGAAATGCATAGCAGAGAGAGATCTGTTAAATATCGAGGCAGTTCAGTCTCTGATGCTCTGGCCTCTGGTAGGGGGCTGGAAGGGGGCGTTGCAGAGGGGTCAGTAGGAGCAAGGAGCTCCCACCTCCCTATGGCATGCCTGCAGGCAGCAGGTGGGGAAACCCAGGACAGAAGATCTTGTCAGCGGTTTGGGCTGAGACTATCCTGAGGATCTTGTGGGGATCCTCCATTTCCTTAGAATCCATTGAAGAGTCAAGTCCAGCCCCATTCTCACTCATTGTTTGTGCTAGGTGATCACTCCGTAGCTGTTATGTCCCCTCTCCTTGATCCACCCAACTCCTCTTCCTGTGTTCAGGTTTCATTAAGCATCCCATCTCTCCCTAAAACTATTGAAGGTCTCAGCATCTGCAGCATCCTTGGGCAGAGAGCTCCGCAGTGCAACTACCTGGTGCATGCAGAACCAGCTCCTTCTGGTGCTTCTGCACATGCCATCTACAAGCTTCATTTGAAATCCCTTAGCAGAGGAAGAGACCATGAACAGTCCCTCCCCAGGCAAAGTCTCTACTTACTTGCAGGCTCTCCACCCTCCCCAGTTGGTGCCTGTCCAGGCTTGCAGGGGTTATCCCTGTACTTGAGTGATGTGGCTGTCTGTACCCCACCAGGGACAGAAAGGTGGACCCGTGGCTTGATGAGGAGATCCAGCAAGCACTGGTCCATGGAGCACACAGCCGCCTTGTGTGCTGGGCTGTGTTCGCTCGGATGGCACAAGGACCCGAGGCACAGGATCTTCTGTACATGAGCAGATGTGCCTCCGTGGTGCCGGAGGATGTACATCTGGGCTGTGGGAGGCTGTGCTTACAGCCCTGCCCTGGGGCACCTCAGGGCCCTCGGGGCACCCAAAGCACCCACAGATCTCGCCCACCAGCAGCCTCAATTCCTTTCTGTTCCATAAAGGCATTCCAGACAATAACCTGCTGTACTAAATGTGCGGTGTTCTAATTAGTGCCTGTTTTAATCCTGGAAAAGTTGTGACGCTGGGAGAAAAAAATCCCGCTGCGCTATAGCCAGGGACTGGCCTGGCAGGGAAGCATGTGTGTGACATGGTCACAGCAAAAGTGTCATTATGGCCTGCCAGGGAGCAGCGCTCATTTTCCTGCCAGCAAGAGTTGTTTCTCTGCTTGCGACCATCAAACTCCTGAATCCCTGGAAATGGCAAAAATATGGGGGGGTTAGTTTCTTTCTTATCAATTTTGTTTTGGAGCTTGGTGAAAAATGTGAGATCTTCATTTGAAGCTGCTGCTAGACAGCTATGTGCTGGTCCCTTTGACTTATTTATATCCTAATGATGCTGCTGTATTTATTTCTTTTTTTGCTTAGCTACCCAGTCAAGCGCCATATGTTTTCTTCTGCAGGAAGATGAGGTCTCAGGAGTATCTTCTGCTTTATGGCTTTGTGCAGATTCTGAAGCTTTGCTTGTCACTTACTGTCACTTACACATTTCCTTTTTGAATCAAAGGGGATGTGCTCCTCATACCTGGAGCATTTATTGGGGAATAACTGCCCTAGATCAGCTAAAGGGTTTCATTGCTCTTCGGATTTATGTTCTGGATTTGCAACACCCACCTGTGATGTCACAGCTGGCGTTATGAGCACACAGGGATGACATCATATAGGCTGATTACCACTGTTGCTTCAGTCTTGCACACCATCGTCTATTCCCCCTCTTGGCTCTCTCTTTTTCATCTCAGCCAGCCACCCTGAAGGGGTGCTTTGCCTTTAAGCATCACCTTCATCTCGTGAGAAGCAGGTGGGTGAAGTGTTGCAAGGTGAGAAACCTGGATTTTAGCGGAAGAGCATAAATGAAGTAAATAAAATTTTGGCAGCTGCTTCTGTGTAGAAGCTGACATAGACTCCGGGGTTACGGCACCCAGAGCTGGGCTCGTCTATCCAAATTTAGACAGCTTCAGCTGAGCTATTAATCCAGATTTCCCATATAGCTGATAGGCATTGCTAGTGCACGATTCATCTCGTCCTAAGGTGCATGTCAGAAAATAGGTCAGATGGATTGTGCTTTAAAAGCGCTCATTTTCCTAAAGGCAGTTGTGCTGATGAGCACAGATGTAGATACTTCTGTATGTCTCGAGTAGGGGGAGGCAGAATCCACCCTTGGAAACCAGCAGCATTGTCACATGGAAAAGGATGCTAATACAATTCCTGCTGTTTCTCCGAGGTAGCATCAGTCTCCCACGCCCATATGCCCAGTTACATGTCAGTAACAAGCCCCATCCAGGGGCCAGTCCTCTCTGCATGCTGGGTAAAGAAAATCGGCAACAGGGCATTGTCAGCACACTGAGCTGATAGGGTGTAGTACCTGCCATGCTGACCGGTGTCCCCGGCACTCCCCGAGTTTGGGGCCCAATGGCAAACTGCAGTTTGGCAAACTACAGAGAAATTGTCAACAGCAAATTCCTGTGAAGAGGAGCGGTGGGAGCAGCCCAGTCCCGGTGCCTGAGCATCGAGCCTGAGCTCAGGTTATGGCTCCTGCTGCCCCTCTTGCCTCCTGGACAAGCAAACTATTTTTTCAATGTCTTCAGAGGAATGTAACTAGGAGCTGAAAATATCACCTTGCGCCCAGCTCTACCCCTGCCAACAAGTGGGCTTGTTGCATGGGCGATGCTGGGGAAGACCCTGATGAGAGAAGGGGTGGGGGAATCATTCTTAGGGGAGATTTCAGCATTAAAACACAGCCCTGTGTGGTCTCTTCCCAGCAGCTGGAGATGTAAGGTGAAAGGGCAGTGCCTGCGGTGCACTCTGCTTAGGGAATGTACTTATTTTTAATGATAATATTTAGAAATTAGATTGCCATCTGATTAGGGCAGGACCTAGCCCTCTCTGTGCAGCACTTAGCATATTGTTGGCATAAGGGGCAAAAAATAACACTGAGATATTATGACAATGCCGGAGATTGAGCGTAGGATGTAAAGGGAGGTACACAACATTTTCAACAGGAGTCCTTCCTGCCGGTGACCACGTTGAGGTGGTGTTTCTGTGCACTCTGCAGATGTCCAGAAAATGCTGGATGATGTACTGGAGCCAAGTCATCAGTGGGTCTAGCAAGACCTGGTGGCAGCCTCTATGTCCCTGAGCTACTGTTGCCCTGCAGGGGGAAGTTCACACACAGGAAACATGATAAAAGTTACAAAAAATAATGTTCCACTATGCTGTCCAAGCAACTGGTGTCAAGCTGCCTGTGGTTTGTTGCTGTGGGAGTAAATGGGGCTGCTGCCCCAGGTCAGAAGCAGAAGTCCTTGCTCCTGGGCACAGGAGAGCAGGAGAAGCACTAACCCACCAGCTGAGCAGAGCCCACGAACCATCTGTGGCTGTTTTCAAACTGGCAGCAGAAGTTTGGGTGTGCTTCCTTCCTTCTGCCGGGTGCATGCCCCGAGATGTGTGCAAATAAGCTTGCAAATAAATACACGCATCTAAACTCAGTAACGCCCTGCTGCATGTGTGCTGCAGCCTGTGCTTGCTCGCCCACCTGTAACACACACCACTCACGGATGGAGTCTTCGGCTGCAGGAGATTTTTGTAGCCAAGCTGTAAAGAGCTAAAAAGACAGGAATTTAGGGAAACAGGGAAAAAAAGGGACGGCACTGCAGCCTGATGGAAACCCCGACAGCACCAGCTGGCATCACCCTAATGATCCACTTCACTGATGGGAAGTGGCAAGCAAAGGTGATGCTTTTAACAGCACTGGATTATGAAAGGGGCAGGCAACCGAAGGCGACGGGCTATTGTCTGAAAGATGAAATTTATTACGGGGCACCACACAAAGCCTAAATTAGGCTATCCAGGAAAAGGAAAAAAAAAACCACCTTGGTGTGTGTAATATGTATGCAGAGCTTGACATATCGAGTAATGTAGTGCAATAAGGCTGAACCAGGCAGTAATGGGCTGCGTGGCTGCTTTTTTGCTTCTCTCTCTGTGTTCTGTTGTTGTTGCAGTGGGACCTTAATGGGGTTCTTTAAACAGATGCTTGAGGAGTTGCACTCCAGCGACCAGCGATTAAAAAAAAAAAAAAGAAAGAGAAAGGAAAAAAAAAGAGAGAGAGAGAAAAAAATGTTAAAAGCACAAGATTGGCAGAAATCATTTTTCAAAAGAAAAGAGCTTGGGGGTGGGGACGAGCGGGGAGAAGACTGCCGGGCTGTGGAAAAGTTTAATAAATTCCATGTCACTCTAAAGACCATCGTGTGCAGAGTTGCCCAAGGCCAATAAAACCCGATAAACCTCTGATAGGCTGGCTCCGCTGCACTGGCACATGTTATTGCTTTGATACCTTACACAAAAATAGGGTGCTTTTTTGTTGTTTTTGATATGGTAAGAGGCCTTGCAGTGTGCTGTTCTTTATAAGACGTATATATAAAATCCATGACAAAAACACCAAAGGATTTAAGTGTGTAGCTGTCATCAGTTACTATTTAACTGAGCGAAACATGTTAAAAGCAGCAACAATACAATATAGCAGTGAACGCATGAGAGCTCAGGCAATCTTCCTCCCACATTTAAGAGAAAGTGCTTTTTAAATCTGTAATCTTGGTAGGATTTGTGGGGAGGGGGAGAGAGGAAGATGGAGAAAGCAGGGAGAAACATCTTTTATTTTTGTTTAACTTCAGCGAGTCATTTGCCTGATGTGGCAAACCTTGGAGTAATTTCTTAATTTTTCTCCCAAGAACGGCTCATCTGAACTAACGTGTCAAGGGCTGTGACGTGCCTGGTTCTCACTGCAGGACGGGGGTCTCGCGTGCCAATGGAGGGTGTAGCAGGTACCAGCTCGGGGAGTGGCAGCAACCTCTTGTACTCATACCCTTGGGTGATTCAGCGGAGCTCTCCGAGCCTTTATTTCCCTCCGTGGTCCTTGTCGTGGAAGCACAGGTATGGTGTTCAGGGCATGTTGCACAGTGCACCCTTCCCAGTGCAAGCATGTGATTAATATATTTAAAAGGACCTTGACTGTTGCAGTGATGGGAAACTTGGTGGTTTCTCCTTGTTAGGAATCATGCCAGTGTTTTCATCGGCTTTGGTGTGGTTTTAGGTCCCTGTCTGTGATCCCTGAACACCAGCTTTGAAATGACCTGGGAATTGCCACTAAAAATGAGGTGAAGCTGCGACTGCTCCTTCCAGGCGGTGCAGACACCCAGCTCCTGCCTAAGGCTGGAAATCAGTCCCAGGCTGCCTTGATGCTGAGTCAGATCTATCTTGGTGTGCCTTTGAACTCTGGCAAAACGCAAGGCTATGGGGCGGGCAGGGAAAATAATCCGGATGGGCAGTGTGGGACCGTGGCCATGGGGAAGAGCTGGCCCCAGGGAGGGGTGCCCGTGTCAATTTTCCAAGACCTTTTTCTCGCCCTGGAGAAGAGGTGGATGGCAAGAGCTGGGGAGCTGCCATGTCCCCGTGGTCCCGCTGTGTGCTGCCGGGCAGCGCAGGCAGCCCTGAGCTCTGCGGGGACTCCGTTCCTCTGTTTATTGCCCAGTTTCTCCATTTGTTACTGTTTGTTGTGCTGGTACCTACAGGTCGCAATTCAAGTGTGTTCAGTGCTGACCAGATTTATAGCAGGTTTTTTATAGTTGTCTCTCTAAAGAGCTCAAAGTCGAAATCATCAGCTGGAAAAAGTCCATGAGGCTGCAGAGAGCTGGGACTGGCCGGGCAGGGAAGGGGGCTCCCTTCTAGCCCCGTGTTTGAATTTCCACATAACTTTTACAGACCTTCATGTCTTGGGCAAGCTGAAGTTTTCCAGGTTTGGGTGTCTGTACAAAGCAGAATGTTTGGGCAAGATCAGTTTGGCCAGCTGCAACTGCCTGGCCTGACTAAAGGCAGTATAAGAAACCCTTTTTTATTGTTATGTGAAAAGTACTTGCACGGTGTTATTTCCGAAAGATGAAATTTGGCCTGGGAAGAGCCGTTGTTGAGAAGTGCTTCTTGTTCTGAAAGAAACTGGGTTTGGGTCGGCTGAGGTAGGAAACGTTCATAGTCATATGCTTAGTGGAGCCAATGCATTTTTCTACTAAACTGCCAGCTGTTTTCTACAGTTCTTTGCCTCGTCCAGACACACATTTCATAGGGAGAAACACAACTCCAGAAAAATCCTCCTCTTCCCTCAGTGCCAATTGTAGTCGGCAGGAAGATGCTTAGTTCCAGGGTTTGCAAAATACACAAAAATACAGGGTCACTAAATGGGGGGGTGGGGGGGTGTTGCCTATTTTTCCCCTCCAAAAAGCATTGATTTTCTTTCTGAAGTGTCTTTGGAGCAAAAGTTGCACAGCTTAAAATTTAATTCCAACAACTTGGAAGATTCAGATTGAATCCCCCTTTCTGCTGGGTAACTTTAGGCAAGTCGCCCAACCTCTTGGTTTCTCCCTGGCCACATGCAGCCAGGATTTTTTTCTTTTTCTTCCACCACTCCCTGCTTTTGGCTATTAAAATACAAAACCCCGTGGGTCTGGAAGATGCAGTCCTGGATGGTTCCTCTCTCTTACGGGCCTTTGCAGTGTCTGTCTGTGGAAGGACAAGCCAGGAGCATCCTGGCAGTGTTTTACAGAGGGGGAAAAAAAACCATATGGCTTTATCCAACATGTTGCTTCTGGTCAGATAAATAGTGATTTCCTTGCAAAATTCCTGCTTGTGTAAAGCTTTGCATCATCTCTCCTCTGGCTTCGCTTTGGGACGCCACAGCTCAGCTCAATGCAAGGTGGATGTGCTTATACAGATACCTGCAGAAAGGAAAGGTAAAGAAAAGAAGCTGCAAAAGTTTAATGTTGTCCACATATCACCAGTGTTCACTCTGTTCATCAAAATCCCATTTTCTGCCTCAGACGTGTCATTACTGCCCACCGGATTTGGGGAGATAACAGCAGAAAATGAGCTGGAAAAACATCAGAGAGTTTGGGTCTTTTTTTTAAAAATCATTAACACTTTTAAGATATTTAATGAACTGCAGGCAGCTCTCAGAGTGGAGAAGGACAAATTCACTGCAGGTATGATAGTGAAGTGGGGCTCTGCAGAAAGGCAAGAGTTGGGTTTCATTTGGACTGGGCTGGAGGGCAAGGAGAGCCGAGGGAAGCCCCTGTCCAGATGCCAAAGAGAAGAAGGGAAATAAAAAAGGCAGAAGTGCGGGGTTCCCTCTCCCCAGGGTCCTCCATGGGCAAACAGAGATGCGCAGGGCTACTCCCACGTGTGATCCCCTACCCCAGCAACAGTGCAGCGCTTGCAAAGGTGGTGTCTTGATGGAGGTACACCACCACCTGCCCGTTGTGCATGTTTGAGGGAGGTCCAGCATCACCTGCCCATCATTCACACTCAGTGGAGGTACACCATCACCTGCCTGTCGTGCAGGCTCCACCAAGCCCATCCACATTTGCTATTTGCAGTCTTCTGAAGCAGTGTGGAAAAGGGAGGTGAAGCCAAGGCGTTATCCCAAGTTGAGCCACATTCCTAACTGCCCACACTGCTCCGAAGTGGCAACTATAAAACTCAACACATCTTAGCCATCGTTAGGCTGGGGCAGTGCATCCCAGAATAGCCCCTGCTGCAGGTTCATGCCAGCCAAAGCTCAAGCACTTCAGTTTGCATGTGCACAGCAGCCACGCGCTACGACCTGCGCGCCAGCCCGTACCCCTGGGAGCGACACACAGGCTTCTGCCACTGCCCTCTCCTGTGCTGGCGGCAACCTTATCTGATTTTGATAAAGCATTTGAGGTATTGTTCTTTTTATGTACTCGCTGTACTGTCTGCACACCTACAAGTGTATCTAATTTTCAGCACATCTCTCAGGTGGGAAGAGGTATTTATCCTTCTGACAGACAGAGAGGGGCCAAGCAACTTGTCCAAAGCATGGAGCAAGGCTGCAAATTAACAAGGACTCAACCCAGACCTGAACTGGTGCCCCAACTCCTGGCACACGTGTCCTGCCTGCTGGCAGCTACTGGAAACATGAGGTGGAAAGGAGAGCAATTTGTTTTGCAGGTTGTTTATTTGTAAGGTCTTTTTTTTTTTTTTTTTCAGTACTTTATAATTTAAAATTGTCTGGGCTATCATGTCTTATGTTCTTAGGGTTCCCATGGGTGGCAGTGGTGAGAAGCTGGGATGAAGAGGCAGCACTCGGGGCAGCACAGGCTCACAGCGAGCGGCACTGGGGGGCTGTCTGGGGGCTTTGCTGCACAGATTTGCTGGCAGCGGAGTGCTGGAAACCCTGGGCTCCCTTCCAGGCCAACGAGGGCTTATAGGATTTAGTAGGCATAAGCTACAGTGCCACTTCCTTGCTTTCTTGACCCTTTCCATCTCGAACCCATGAGCCTGGTACAAACTTGTCACATCCCCAGCTTGTCCCATTTGCTGCATCTCCTGTCCCATCCCAGCTGCTGCCCCTTGAGTACGTCAGCCGGGTTCCTCCCTTCCCTGACCTACCTCCCTTTCCCCCATCCACCCTGCCAGGCTCAATCCTCCCCTCCCTGGCTCTTTCTTCTAACCCCGACTCTGCATCATGGCAGTTGCTAGAGCCCAGGGAAGGCAGCCCTGCCTCCTGCCTTGGCTTTGTGCAGCTTCTCATCAGGACAGTGAAAAGCACGTGTCTAATGTGAGGCCTTGGCCACTGCTCTTTGAATTTCAAGATCCTCCTCCAAAGCAGGAAAAATTGTCCAAAAATTTCCTACCAACTTATTTCTCACCATTCTCCCCCCAAAAATGGCTGGAGTGCAGAGGCTGAAGATGGTGGTGGGGCAGTTCAGAGAGGCACACACTTGCTGCAGAAAGTTTCAACCCAAACAATTAAATCCCCAAAGGAATTTCTGAAAGCGCCTAAGCAGGTTACATGCCTAATTCTCAGAGCCCAATGGGACTTGAACATCTAATCTTCTTAGCTGCTTTTGAAAATCTTTGCCAGGTGCCTGTTTGCATGTTTAGGTGCTCTAAAACCTTGGCAAGTCTGAGCTGTAGAGTGTGGTTAGTTTGGGTCAAAGCAGAATTGCAGCAAATCCCATCTGGACGCTTGGTCTTAAATCTGAGCTGGGCAACCAGTGTGGTCCCCAGCCCTGCTAAGGGGACACCATACGTCATTTGTCCTTAGACCATTTTGCGTTATTCTGCTTTTTGCAGACGACTTATGGGGAAGGCAGAAAGGCAGGGCATTCCTGTATCTCCCCCTGCCCAGAAGAGCATCAGCTCTGTTAGATACCACAAGTAGTGACTCAAAAAGTGACTCCAGAAGTGTCAAAAGCACTTGCTGTGGCAAATCTGGCCCATAATGACCATTGCTTTATGGGACCAGAACTCCAAGTCAGGAAGAGCAAAGGCAAAGCCTCCAAGCAAGGGCATTGCATTGTTGAAACAGGAGCAGAGCAGCTCTCCATGTAATAGCAATGTTCCTGTCCTCATAGTGCCGTTGAAAATCAGAAACTGCCTGTGTAGTCATTGTGTAAAGCGCTGAGCTCCTGGCCACTGCCACTGATGGAAGGAGAAACATGGACTTTTTGGTGCTTTGGAAAATCAGGCCACAGGTTTTGAGACTGAAATATAGACCTACGTGAAATTCTTGGCTGTAGGGACACCAAGGACAATCCTGAATAGTCATTGCCACCAAGCAGAAGCAGGTGCCCCAGGTGAGAGCGTGAAGAGCCAGCACACTCAGCAGTGCTCTGTCTCAGCTCCTAAGTCACTTGAAACCCGCCTCTTTTCGGGAGAGCGGTGGCAGCACATTGCAGCCCCAGGGGTGCCCATGCAGCCACATCTACCAACCCCCAAGCCCCGAGGACCTCCCTCCGCTGGGACTCTGACCCCCCCCTCTTATCTAACCCTACCCCACCCCCAGAAAGTGACCCCATTTTCTGAGAAATTGTTTCCAGTGCAATAATTGCAGGCTGGAAATTAGAACCCAGTCTTCAAAGAGTGGGCTCTGAAGTGCACATTAGCTATCTGCTGGGATGAGCCATCTTACCAGTCCCTGCTCATCTCCTGCCTGAAATTATGTTTGACTACAGGGCATGAAATGTTATTCATCCTTCCCCATCTCCCTCCCATCCATTTCTATTCAGATTCAGCACTGAGTGGTAGCAGCAGAGGTATATGAAAAAGATTTTCAGGTGTTCATGTGTCTTTTCTTTCTTTTTTTCCCCCGGTTCTCCTTTTATACATGAGAAAGCAGCATGAAAGGCAAAGCAAATGAGAATGGGAAAGAAAGTGTTGGATTGAAAGCAATCTGTTAACACAGGGGAGTTTATTATCCGCTAACGCAGGGCCGCGGTGTGTCAGATGGCGTGGGGTGAATGGCAGCGTGGCCCCAAACGCTGCCTCTCCCAATGGCAATGGTCAAGGCTGGTGTGGAAAGGGTGGTGCTGAGGCAGCTGATGGGCACGAGGTTAATTCTCATTTCACTCCCTGGCAGTAGCAATTTCACGGATCTTGTCATCTGTGGACAGTTGCAGAAAGGGGAGATCAGAAATGACAAATATCTACATTACCTTCAGAGATTAAAATGCCACCAAATGTTCTTTTAATATGAAACTGCCAGTGGTTCTGGGATTTGGTTTGTATAAGGGATTGTTTTCAGTATGGGGTTTGTTTGGGGTTTTTTTTGTTTTGTTTTGTTTTGTTTTGTTTTGTTTTAAAGAACAAAACACACAGAAAAACATAAATAAATGCAGAAGTAGCTGGAATTTGGAGGCTACCATGAAAAGCAGACCAGATATCTAGGCTGGATATCTCCCATTTGCATGGATAATTGATAATCATGTATTGTTCCCACCAGTCAAAAACAGAATAAGTTTCAAATAGATAGGACTGTCTCTTGCCATTTTCTTGTCAGTGTTATCTCATTAGGATCAATACTTTGCTTTGCTTTTCTATAAGCCTGGGAAAATCAGGGGGATGGATTTCCTCTAACAGGATAAAACCCTTGCAAAGGACTTTGGAGAGGTGAGATAAGAAATTAACATTAAGAAACATGATCGCTATCGTATGCAGAGGTTTTGCTTCTGAAACCCATCTGAAACTTGTTTTCTAGCACATTTACATTTTGAACAAGCTACAGCTCTTGTTGATTTGAAGCCGCAGGGTATAAAAACACCCCAGGGTTTTGCTTTGCTGAGAATTGCCCATCTCTGCACGTGGGAAATTCGGTGTGACACAGACCTTGCGGCTCAAACGGGACCAGCTGGAACCGCAGGAAGAGGGGTAGGAGGACACGGAGGATGTGCAGATGTTGTGTGCTTGTGCCCCTGCTCAGGTCAAATTAAAACCGAGCTGTACGCACCTTTTATTTCATTTTCGCTGCTGAGGACCACAGCAGCATCTGTGCACATCAGCGGAGTTTCACCGGTGGAAGAGCCGTCCCCTCTCCCGTGTGACGCGAGGGCAGTTTGGGATATTTTTGCTTGCGTCGTTTCTTTGCTCCCCGCATCCTAGCTCCTCCATAGCTGCCACCCAGGTCTGCTCATGTGCGCCGGGAGGTGAGGAAAGGGGAGGGAGGGAACCTGCACAGGGTCGAGACCGGGCTCTGGGGTGCAGGGCATCAGCAGAGGAGGAAGGTGAGGAAGAGGTGCCTGGCACGGCAAGCATCCCCTCACTGCCCTCCCCGGCGCTGGCAGTCTGGGCTCTCTTGTAGCTCCCCGGTGTGTGCTGGTGTTAACTGCTGGAGGCTGGGGCACACCATAAATCAAAAGCTTCATGTGCACTTTGATTAATTCCTGGGGAGGCGTAAGGTGGCAGCGCGGGTGTCCTCAGCCTGGGAGGGGGTGGCAGAGACGAATCCAGAGCATCTGGCGCAATTAGCATTTACGGAGCAGCGCAGGTATGGGCCAGGGCAGCATTTAGCCAGAGGCAGAAGGAACGGGGGGGGGGGGGTGGGGGTGTCGTCCCTTCCCCACCCCGGGGTGGCACAGCAGCTCCCTGGCTCTGCGGGCGCAGCATCATGTGGCTTGGGAGGGCGCGGGAAGCAACCAGGACTGCATTGGCATACCTTTGGAGGTGTCCTGACCAAGGAAAATTTAAGTCAATTAAAGAGGAGACATGGGATGACTCTCTAGGTGTTTAAGGGGAATCCTTCTGGTTTGGCTGGAGAGAAACCAGGAGGCTGAAAATTTAACAGGAGGGTGATGGAAGCTGGCTGATGAGGGGCTGGAGCTGACAGCTCAGTAGCAAATGAGACATGACAGAAAGGGGGGAGGTAATTTAACAGGCTTGGCCTGATATTGTCCTTCATGGTCATGTCTTGATTTTCTCTTGCTTTAGATTTGTCAGATCTGATTTTACACAGAAGATGAGGGTTGGGGGGAATGGTCTGTGCTGCACATACTGTGCAGAGGTGCCCATAAAGCCTCCTGTTGCTCTTCCAAGCCACAATCGTGCAAGAGGTATTTTGTTTTAAATGGCTGGAAGTATTTTAGTGTTGTTAAAATGACCTCTCCTTCATCAGTTGCCTTCTTGAGAGCTGCTGCACCGTTTTTGGTCAGGATTTCAAAATAAATCCCTGCCCCCAAGGTAGAAACCAAGACCACGAACCATCGGGAAGGGACCTGTCAGCTTTACTGAAGTAACCAAAAACTGAGATTTGTAACAAAGGCCTTTGACTTCTGGCTTTTGCCTCTAAGCCACAGGGGGCAACCCTCCTGAGGCTTGGCAGCTCCCCCAGGCTGCCGGAGATGTTTGTGGTGAAGCAAGGGGGACATTTGGGGGTTTTTATGTTTTGCTCGAGGCCCACGGGCACCTGCATCTCCGTGGCTTGGTACCGCGCCCCAGCGCAGCCAGGCTTGTGCATCAGGTGTCGGGGGGGTCCTGAGGTCAGGGTGTAAAACCGTGCCCTGAAAACTGCTGGGTACCAACTTTTCCAGTGGGAGGGGATGTCAGAGCCCCGCGCTGTAACAGCAAAGCTCGAGGATCCTGGGCTCACCCTCGCTGTATTTTCCCCTCCATAATAATTTGGGGGAGGGACGGGACACAACAGATGTCTTTGATGACAAGCTTTGTGCCCCGATGTGCTGACAGCAGCCTGCCTTCCCCCCAGGGGAGCCGCAGACCCCACCCCGGCAGCCCAGCGCTGCAGTCAGCCCCCGAGGGCTGTGAGCACCTGCTTAGCTCCAGGCACCCGCACGGATCCTGCACTCAGCCCTGCCCCGTTGCAGGTGGGTCCTGAGCCACAGTTGTGCCTGGACCTCCCGGACCTTGCTGGGTGAAGGATGGTCCCTAAAGGCAGGTGCAGCCCTGCAGCCCCCAGGGTCACCGCAGGTTGGGTGCCCCTCTTCCAGATCCACATAAAAATAAAACAATAAAAAAAAAAAAAGCAGAGCTGCTTTTATTTTTTAACCAAAGCGGTTGCATAAAATAATTTCCTAAGCCCTTTGCCTATGGCAAATGGCTTAGAAGGACATAAAGAAACAAGATCTAATTTTCCCTCTCTAACCACCCCAGCCTTTTTTATGACTATTGCCTGGCACAGCTCCTAAGCCACAGGCTCTTGCAGCTTTTGAGGCTGAAATTTCCCCAGAGGGTGGGCAAAGGATGCGTACAGCCTCCGTAAAGCCAGAAGGCAGGGCTCTGCAGGCAGCCAGGGCCTCTCCGGAAAGGGCTGCTGCTGCTGGGAGAGGTTAAAATCGCAATGTCCCTCCAGATATTTGCTTTAGTCTCTTCAGGCCAGGCTCTCCTAAGCCCCGGCTGAGAAATGAAGCTGCTGCCCAGGGCACGGCAGGGAAGGGGCAGCACTGCAGGCTGGGCACAGACCTGCAGGAGCTCTGATCTAGTACATGCAGCTCCACAGCAATTTAAAAATCATTCCTCAAATCCCAACCTTCTGGACTGAGCCAGATGGGGAGTAGAAGGGGTTTGCCACAAAAAAAAAAAACCAAACCCAACTCCGAAGCATGTTCTGGTGGTGAATTCAGCAATCACAGAAGTTGCTAATCGCAGGGAGGTGGTGAATCCTGCTCCCTGGCTCACGGGGACACCTCGCAACTCACTGCCCTCTCCTCAGAGAATACCCTCCGCGAGGGCTTGGTCCCAGCCGCTGATACAGCAATGCGGTCCTAAGCTGGGAAAGGCCCAGCCTTTCTTCCTCACTCCTCTTCACGTATTTTCGTTACTCTCCGAAGAGCTGAACTACCCTCAAGCTGTCCCCGTCTGCCCGTTTCCCTGCGGTTCCAAAGCCACCATGAAGAGGCAGAGCCAGGCAGCTGGTCAGTGCTGCTGGGCAGAGGGGAGCGGGCTGCGCCCCGAGAGCTGAGCTGAGAGCTGCCAGCTTCCCCGCAGACTGCAGCCCTGCCGCTGCAGCGCACGTTGTGGGAAGCTGCTGGTTTGCATTTCTGCATTTGCTGTTTACGACCGCTGATAACATGAAGGCTGTGCTAGGGCTTCACCAGCTCGCCGGCTTGGCCCCTTGTCCAAAAGCCACCAAAGCTGCAGTCTGATGAAGCATCAGATGGTAAAAGCACTAGTTGGGAGAAATGTGAGCTGATGGGTGCTGTCTGCGAGCTGTATCCTTGGCCAAAGCCATGTGATGAGGTTCTTCACGTAAAGCTTCAAGCAAACATGCTGCTCGGACGCATGGGGACAGGGTTAACTAGACCCAGAGCACTCAAGGCATTACCCACAAATTTTTAACCCCAGGGAGTGATGAACAAACTTTTCAGAGGAAGGAGGAGCAGTACTGCATTCACTTGGTGATAAAGAAACATCAGTGAGATACTGTGGATGGTGATTTGCCAGTTTGGTGGAGATCTAGTGGAAGGTCATAGAATCACAGAATGCCGTGAGTTGGGAAGGACCCACGAGGACCATCAAGCCCAGCTCCTGTCCCTGCACAGGACAACCCCAAATTCACACCAAGTCTCTGAGGGCCTTGTCCAAGTGCTTCTTGACTATCGCCAGCCTTGGCGCCGTGATGCCTCCCTGGGGAGCCTGTTCCAGGGCTCCACCACCCTCTGGGGGAAGAACCTTCTCCTAATACCCAACCTAAACCCACCCTGGCACATCTTCCTGCCATTCCCTCGGGTCCTGTCGCTGGTCACCAGAGAGAAGAGATCAGCGCCTGCCCCTCCTCCTCCTCCTCCCCTTGTGAGGAAGCTGCAGACCGCCATGAGCTCTGCCCTCAGCCTCCTCTTCTCCCGGCTGAGCAAACCCAGTGAGTTCAGCTGCTCCTCGTGTGTTTTCCCCTCATCAGGTTTTCCCTGATCTAGCACACGAGAAGGGTGAGATCTTTGCTTAAAAGGACATTGCCCAGTAATTTTTCACAACCCTTCGAACAGTTTTGCTCATTCTTGTATTTTTAATTGATTCCTCTTGGAAAACTCACACTGAAATCTGTGTCCTTTCATCATTTTGTGCTGCTGTTGATGCCAGCGGTGTGCTTGACACTGTTCAGGGCATGTGAGGAGCTGGGGTCACCTCAGGTATCCTGCCCATAAACTAGGTCAGCATCTGACAAAGAGATTTTAGCTGGCAGTGGGTGTGGTGCTGACATCCTATTGCGATGCCAATAGGGGTGGTCATGGGGAGGTTTGATTTGTCCCCTTGAAGAGCACCATAGAAAGGATTTCCTTAGCCTGAGCAGCATCCCTCGCCTCCGGGGGAGGTGGTGCGGGATCATGGGGGGTCTGCAGCCATTTCCCTGCACCAAAGCCTGACTCGAAATGCCCATGCAGGTCTGATGCATGGTAGGAAAAAGTAAAGCAAAAAACTGCCAGCCTTTGGGTGCTGGGGTTACATGAGGATGGAGCTGCCCTGACGTGGGTGCTGGGGCTGGGATGGCGATGTTGGGTATGGGACTCACAGCACCTTCCTCCTGCCACCCCTAGGCAGGGACCTTCCAGCCCAAGGAAAGCACGCGAGCAGCATTTTGGGGGTTGCATCGTTGGGTGTCTTGTTATACAGTCAAATCCCTGCGGGGGTGAGTCTGGGCTCCGTGCTGGATCCGGCCCTTGTTCCAGCAGGGATGGAAAAGTCCCCTGCATGCACCCTCCTCGCGGAGATGGGGTAAGACCTCACTGGGCAGCGTACCATCCTGCTCCTGGCTCCCATCATGACACCCCTGGTCTGGGACCTGCCACCATCCCCACCAGCCTTATTTGTGACTGCAGGGCCACAGGATACAGCCAGAGAAGGGGTTATTTTGGCAATAGCCCTTTGAAAGGCAAATGACTGCCGTCCTGGTGCCCTCTCCGCACAGGATGCTTGTCTACTATGCTCTGTACTTCACAGCCCTTATATTATGCCGGGTTTGATTACTTTTCAAGCTGTAGACCTTGGCATGGAAAAACGTTTTCCTAAAATATTAAATTATGCACTCCTTCCCACCATGGTCCACAGCAAGCACAAGCAGCTCCTTTCTAGCATTTGCATGACCTCAGGAGTCAGAGAAAAGCAGTGCTAATCACAGCGACACCTCCAAGGGAAAGCTCAGACTCACTCAGATGGGCTCGGTAAAACAGCTTACCTTTGGCTTCTCATCATTGTGAACCCCAGCTTGTGATTTGTAGGCAAACAGTGGGCTGTTCTCAGACACTGCAAGGAAAGGAGGTGTCTGCTGCCTGTCCCCTGCCACACAGGAGGGTCACCCGTGACAGCAGCAGGAGTCTGGCACAAAAGGAGGGAGGGAGAATAGATACAGAGGGATAGAAGTCTGATTTTTTTTTTTTTTTTTAATTATTTTTAGGAAACAGTGATGTGCAAAATGCCCTATTTCTTTCACTTGTGGTTGGGTGAGTGCAATGTGGATATGTTTGGATTAGTAGTGATATTTTCCTTACAGGACTAGGTGCAACAAGGCATCACCCACACACTGGCACGTCCTCTATCTCCTCTTTGTAAAACGCACCCGTAAGAGCTGTGGAGCCCATCTCAGCATCGCTTTGGTCATCCCCTTCCCCTCCTTGTTTCCCCTTTGCTTGGCACGTGCTACTAAGGCTCCTCCTCTCATTTAACCTCCAACCCTTTACTCTTGCAGCCCTTCCTATTTCTTGGGCTGGATGGGTTCCCTGGGTTCGCTGTATTCTTATCTCAGGAGGCACAGCTGTAGGGGTTTAGAAGTGAAGGATGGCATTAGGGTTTTGGAAGAAACTTAAAAATAACCATGGTGGGGGTCAGGAGCGGTGCAGAGGAGGGTAACAGGCAGCGCTGCCCGTGCATGGTGCAGGCAGAGGCACAGAAACGCTGCTGTCCCGCACCCTGCTCGGCTTCAGAGCAAACCGCCAGTGCACCGAGGGCGGGCGTGAGCGGCCCATGCGAGGCTCTGCAAAGGCAGCGGCGGTTTGTCTTCCTCCAGCAGCGCGGCGCTGCCTGCGCCTGCACCACGAGCGTGCAGCAGCTGCCCGTGACGGCGGCGAGGCTGGCGGGGTCGCGGACCCTCACCCCTGTGGTAGAGCCGAGCCCACCCTCACCTGTGCTCGAGCGCTAGTGTTGTTGCCACCTTTGGAAACTGTTTTATACTCCTCATTTCTCAGAATAATTTATTTTGTGGCTTTTTGGAGCCGAGTCAGGGTGCAGGGAAGTTGCAAATGCTGCTTATCACAGGTCGTGTTTTGACAGGTTGCGGCGGTGCCGGGTCCATTGGCGTGTCTCGGCTGAGCCACGCAACGCTGCTCAGCAGCTCGGGAATTAAACGGGGGTCAAGCCCAGGGGCTGGGCGCCTGCCGCTGCAGCCAGGGCTGGTCCTGGAGAGGTGGTGGTGGGGAGAAGAGCACCTCCAGCACCTCTCTGCAGCTCTGGGCAGCAGGTCCTCACCAAGGGAGGGTGCTGGCCACCACGGGCATCTCCCTGGGCGTGCAGCGAGCGGGTGCCCGCGCTGTGCAGAATCGCAGCTGGCAGCTTCGAGCCGGGGGGAAGAGCAGCTGGAGAAAGGCAGCAAACAAACAGAAATCCTTTGCACGGTTAACTGCCTCCGCTTCCTCCCTTGCTCTCCAGGTCATGCTGCTCCGCTTCGCTCTTCAGCCCCCTTTTTAGTTAAACGCAAAGGGGACGATGAGACTTGCTTTTTCAGCTGCTGTGCCTATAAACCCTCCGCTTTGCTCTGGCCGGGAGGAGGTGGCAGGTGTCCCAGTGTCAGCTCTGTGGCTGGCTGGGGATGGAGCCTGGAACCAGAAATGTCTCTGTCCTCCTCCACCTCCCCCAGGTAGGCTGCCTGCCTGCCTCCATTTTGCCTGCCATCGTAGACATGCTTTTAACTAGTCTTTAAAGATAATAAAAGGACTTACAAAGCTTAATATGAGTCAAAGTGTTTTCAACAAACGTCAGCTGCCACATGTCTCTATTTAAATAGGAAGGGTTGGGGTTTTTTTTCCCCATCTGTAAGGCACAAAACCACACTGCTGTGTTAATTCATGAAAATGCCATGGAAAGTGGCAGTGAGAAGTAAAAAGGGAAAAACGACCAGGTCAGCTCCACTGCCAAGGATGAGTGAGGCGCTGGAAGGCTGAACGGAAAATGTGGTGTTTGAAGAGAGCTGATGCCTGATTTAACGCCTTCCTTCACTCTGTAGTTCCCATGCTATTGTATTGCACACGATGCACACTTGAGCAGAGGCATGGCCTCTGCGGTCCAGCCGTGCAGTGTCGTACCTCGCAGGGGAAAAGAAATATGCAAAAAATGATTTTATTTTTTTTTTTGGTGTGAGTGACATTTTGCTTTAATAGCCTTTATCTCCTGTCCCTGTGCAACAAATCTCCTTGTGTCCAGTTCTGACCTGCCCTCACGACCGTACAGCCCCAGGATGTTTCCCACTGGAGAGCCCAGACTGCCGGGCTCCCTCCAGCATAAGCCCTGGGTTTTTCTTTGCGTGTAGAAAAGGACCTTGTTCCTCCGAGCAAGAAAACCCGCTCTCTGCAGCGGGAGAGGACCCCCGGGTCCCCACCGGCCGAGCACTCCTGCGTTAGTGCACACATGCCGTGCTGGGAGCCCGCAGCCCCGGCGGCTGTCAGCACAGTGCGAATCTATTAGCTGAGTTACTGCCGTAATTTCCTAATGGGATGGGGAACACTCAGGAAATGATAGAACTGTATAATTAAACCAAGTCTATCTGAGGATCTTCCATTACAGCATGGTAATTTCTGGATCTTGTCATCCTTCTTTCCCTTTTTTAAAGTCGGAGAGAAGGGAGATGTGAGCGTGGTACTTTTGAAGCCTTAGGTAGCGCACCTTCATGGTCATAAATCCCTGCATATTTATGATCCAGGGCAGTTAACCTTGCAAATCAGATTACACAGATGATTATATGCCTTGCCTTTACCTGGCTGGCAGGAAGGAGAGCTGCTAGGGAAGAGGCGCCTATTCCAGCAGTGGAATATGTTGTATATAGGAATTTAGCAACATCTTTCTGAATAAATGTAGAGCTCTCCTTTGGGACTCACTGTTTTTTATTGCAGAAGCTATTAAAACTCTATGAGAGCAGCAGGGTTCAGGGCAGCAGGTTTTGTCTGTTTGCAGAGGGTAGTTAACCTGGTTATTTAAAGTCCAGCTGTAGATGTTCCTCTGTATTCTTGAACTGCAGAGTCAAAGCACAGCAGTTTGCAAATTCTCCTTCCATGTTCCACTTCCAGGATTTGCTGTTCTCTGGCCATTGCTCACGGACCTGTTCATGAAAGCTGCTGTAGGTCTGCCAGTACCCAGTGTGATCAAATGCTGTGAGACCCAGCAAAATGTAGAAGCAGATATGCAATATTTCCACTTAAGCAGGCAGGACCCAACATTTTAAAGACAAAGCCAGGCAGCCCAGGTTTTGCTCCAGAAAAGGCCATGCCAGGAGACTGACAATAGCTGATGTGCACAAAACGGAGGTGTCTCCTTTAGGGTTATTCTGGGCACACACCCTTTGGTGATTGATGCCTGACACCTGCAACGCAAGGCTCCTCTTCACTGAGTCTTGTTTTCTACAATGCGGTCTTTCACTCTCATCGCAAGGCACGCTTGGGCTGTGCGCTGACTTTGCCCATCCAGGCAACTTAGAGTAAAGCAGTGGTCACAAAGCACTGAAGAAAATGCATCTGCATTGGGAAAAAAAAAACCAAACCCAAAACAAAACAAAACTGTGCCTGGTCTTCAGAGTTAGCCTGATCTCCAAACTCCTGCATTCAGTCTTGTCCTCACTGGGAATATCACCTTTTCTCAGATCCTTTTCTGACTTACAGTGTTATTGTTGGGACAAGGTAAGAAGTTACTTAATGCAAACAGGTATTTTATGACAAGCAGGGATCCGAGCTGCAAAATTTGGACTCGTAAGAAAGCAAAACATCTCCAGAGTTGCACTGAATTTTGTTCAAGGCTCCCAGGGTTATAATGAGACAAGAAGAATGGTAGATTTGCATGCCCTTTCTTTTCTTTCAATCAAGTCTTTTGTCATTTTGATGCAAATAAGTGACCTGTGACAGTGCTGCCGCTGGAGTGCGGCTTGCTGAGATCTTTGCAAGTGCTCTGCGCATCTCACTGTCAGCTGGCAGAGTCTTTTATTATCCCATAACTCTTCCACCAACATCCCAGATCCTTTTCTTCTGTTCCTTTGAAAACTTTGGCTCTCCTTATGAATTAAATGGCACTGCTCTAGCATCAGCATCATTTGGTGGTACCAGACGCGCAGCACGTGTGAAAGGCGAAAGCTGCAGGGTCCTTTTTTGAGGAGGCATTGGGCACACTGGCAATTTGGGGTCAATTTCCCCCTCTCCACTCTGTGTTAAGACATGGTTTCACACAGGCTGAAACACAAGTGGAAGTGCAGTACCTGGTCTTTACCTTAAAAGACAGACTTATAGAGCAACTAGCCAGTGGTTTAAGACGTGCAAAAGTGAATCTGGTCTTCACTACAGCCTAATAACATTGGCTAAGGGTACAAGGAGATTTCCTTGTACAGCCTTTACTAGTCAGTTCTGGCAAAGAATAGATATTGATGCCTGGGATTTCCTGGGCAGAGGCTGCAAGCTGCCAGATTTTACGATGGAGACAATGCAACCCCCAGAAATTGGTTTAAGGTTGGAACCTATGACTTCCTCTAGTAACTTAAGAGCCACTGGGATATGGATGTCCAGAGATAACATAAGAAAAGATCTTGAACCAAAGAATTCTGGTGTCCCCCCAGCTCAGGGTTTCCCTGCAGCTTGTGCAAAGGGCCTGAGCTGGAGGTTTGCTGGTGCTAGAACACTTGGAAAAGGGCTCCTTCTCCACTGCTCAGGTGCCTATGGTTCAGGCTGCACCGATTCATCCGCTGCTGGTTTCTTAGAGGTGCGCTGTGGACTCTGTAGGAAAAAAAATCTGAGTTTCTATGCCTATCCATGGTTACCATGAAGAGATACTGAAGTGCTTATGGTCTTTCAGCAAAATCCTCTCCTCCCCATATATCTTAAAATTTCCCTCATGCTAAGGGAGTAACGAGTGAAATCAGTGTTGCAGCCTGCCCCCTCCATCAGGAATATCTATTACATGGACTTTATTATGCTGCTCGACAGAAACGAGGTTAGGGAGAGTGGTCAAGAGGTGATGCACTACTTTATTTATAAATGCCCACAGAAGGGTGTCCTGGGAAGCATAGATCGGATCTGCAATTGCTCAAAGGACATAAGAGTAGTAGAAATGAACAAATCAACTATGAAAATTATACCCTTGTCTTTCCACTTAGGAAAACATTATCTGTTCACCCTGGTAGAGGTCTGGATTATGATAAATGGTTACTAATGGAAAAGAGTAAGTAGATCTGCCAGTCATCATTACGTATTACCCCTTTCTTACCCCGCCTGCATCATGAGCGTTGGGTTATGGGTTGAATCTTCATGCTCTTCATCACTTGCAGAAAAAAATTAGAGAGGTATATGTGGGCATGCATGAGTCCCCCTGAAGTGCCATTTGAGCAAAGGCCACCTCTGCTCCCCAGGGAGCTCCTGACACCATGGTGTGAGGCTGCATTGTGGATACAGCTCACCTAACTGCAATTAAACCCCTTAATAAGTAAAAGCTTATAACCAGCAGTGCAGAAACAGCATCTTTGGCATTTGCTCTCACCAGGGTGCACGTGTCTTCGCCTTGCAACAACCTTGTTTGAGTTTTGCTTCCCTTTCTTAGCATGACTACAGCAGTTAGGTTTACCCCAGTGTGACAGTGCACAAGGCTTCCCCCCCCTCCATTTTTGCAAGTTATTCTATTTTAATGCTTTATTCTTTCCTGGAGAAATTCCTAACATCAAAACAAACCCAGTGTGTGGGTAAGGGAGTCGTGAAGAGTGAGTTCTCTCATGCTGATCCTCACTGTGAGAAGAAGTAGGGCTGGAGCTGAAAATGCCTGAATTTTGGTACAGTTTTGATCCAAATCTGCATCTCGTTCTGGATAGGATTAGTCAAACCAGTCCCTCCAATTTTCAGGGTGGGTTGTAACATTGAAAAAAACAGAGCAGTTTCCTTTTTCCTTTCTCCTTCACTAAACGTGCAAACCCCATTCTTTTAACAATCAGTCTTGAACATATTCACTCTCTTCCTATCTATTATTGCTTACCGTAGTAATCTCATTCTATTGTATGGCCTTTCTTATATCAGGCATTAATATATTTCTCAAAGGTAATCTTTAACTACCCAGGCTGGTTTTGCAAAGGAGAAGATATTGTTGGTCTTTTCTAAACCGTTTGTTTTGAGGGAGTCTTGGAGGAAGGGTTATAAGTATTTATTATGAAAATGCAATAGCATTTTAATAAGAAAATACTGTGTTAAATATATATCTCATGTATTTATTTCTGAGAAAATTCATATTGTTCAATCTTTGGGTGAAAGCCAAGCACTTGTAATAGTTACCTGACATGATGTGGCCCCATGACAGAAAGTCTAATGAAGACTTTCTTGATAGGAATGTAATTGTAAAGAAAAAAAATGATTAAAAAATTGGTTCCAGTGCTCTGCGATCCAAGAGTTCATTTGTTTCCTCATTCATGCACTAAACAAGTCCCTAATTAATCTTGAACCTTAGAGAAAGGAGACTAGATTGGCATCTTCTGAATACGAACATACTTCTCATTTTGGAAAGTTTGAAGAGGCTCTTAAGCATTCTCTTTTAATGGTATTTTTGCAAGGGTTTAAAGTGGCTTCATTAGCCTGCCAAAGCTGCTAATTGCATTACCATATTTTTAAACTTCGGAGATTCAGGTTTTTTTAAAAAAAAAAAAAATTAGATTAATTTGCTGGTTGAAACCAACTGAAGTGTTCAGGGACTGTCACAGTCCTCAACTGGAGCCAGCGCGGCACCGAGCAGCACGTGCGCTCCTGGGGCTGCACCCAGCGGTGCCACCACCGCACGTTCCTCTGAGGCCTGTGTAATTAAAGCAGCGCGAGCTCTCTGCCCTGGCCATGGCTATGCTGATTTAAACCTGCCTGAAGCTTATTCCGGCCAACCTCAGAGCCTAAGCTGGGTTAAAAAGGCAGAACCAACAGATCTCTCCCAACATCAGCTTTAGTTAGGAAATAAAGCGCTGACTGCATTTTGAGCAGCTCTTCTCCGTCAACGGGGGATCTTCAGCAAAAGCGTCCCAGGCTCTGGGGGGTGCAGACCATGGCCGGGGTTGCTGGGCTGTGCACCCCTGGCCATCACCCTGCAGCCGCAGCTTGCAAAACCACTCAGCGTCCAGCAGGCAAAACCCCTTTTGTAATCCCAGGTCTTTCAGAGGAAAAGTCGCAGTGCTGATTAACTCTGGCTCCTCCGTTCCTCTGTGCTGTGAAGTGTGAAAGGGATCAAGTCAAAGCCTCAGATGGAAAGTGCCAGCCAAGTTCAAAGTGTGGCTGTGTTAGTCCAGCTGTTCTTATTACAGTAAATAGGCGTCTGAACTTTAATGAGGTCACTTCCTTGAGTCTTGCTTGTGTGCGGCCCCAGGTGGCTTATCTAAGGTAATATGAATAATACGAACAAGATAAGATAAGGCTGTTAGCCCCAAACAATATTATCAGCCTGTGATTTTAGCTGCCTACCTACTCCATCCTGACAGCGAGGGATAAAAGAAAACCTAAAACTCCATCCTTCGAGACTTATAAAAGCTGTGTTAAAACCCATACGAGAGCTCCAAGAAGAAATATTATCCTGCCTGGGGGAAGGGGGTGGAGGAAAATCAAGGGCACCAAGAAGAAAATACAGCTCACGGTTGATGGAGTTGGTTTTTTTCCTCCTTTGCAAATGTGTTCTTGCTCATTTCATTGTGAGCACCACGATATATTATCAGCTTTCACGGAAGTGAAGAGTCGTCGGGGTTTCATTAGTTATGTTTATGCCAATAGAAATAAATCTTCACAGTCATCAGAACAGGTTTCTTCATACTCTCAGCCCTGTCTAGGGAATTTCACTGGCCACATCCCTGTTGTGCTGGTGGAGCAGATACAGTTTGAGATATACTTTGGCCTTATTGATTTGAAGGCTTCTTCATTACTTCTCCAGCACTGCAGATCAATAGCTGTGCCTAGAGCAGCATAATAGATTTAAAAAAAAATCAATTAAACAGAATATTTTTAACAGAGCCTAGTGCAAAATTCTGTTGCGTTTTGATATGTGTGGTTTAAGCTTTGCTGCATTTACCTGCCAGCCTGTGTGCATTCCTGTAAGGAATGGGCGTCTTTGTTTTGGTGACCGAGTACTGTGATATTCACGCTTAACCTCCACAGGAGGAGGAACGACCCAAGATTAGAAACAAGAACCACCCAACTTTTCTCCTGTGAAACCGATATTCATCGCTGCAGCTTTGCTAGAAAGTGAAATAATGTTTGTGGTCTTAGCTCAATCCCCAGTGGACAATAATTCAGTTAAAATATACCAAAATCTGTCATGCTTTTTCCTTGCTTTGTGCCTGTGAGCACAAGGAGATGAGCTCCTTTTAAATTAGCTTTCATGCTCAAAGGGCTTCCCTGTGCATGCAGAGCCGGATCCTGTCCCCAGCGAGGCCGGTGACAAATTCCCTATTGATTTTGGTGGCCCGGGACCAGGGTCAGGCAGCAGCATGGCTGGAGGGCAGCCCAGGGGATCGCTGCCATCCCGGGGCTGGGAAAAGGCACCCGCAGCTGCTCCTGTCCCTGCAGGACCACGTAAGTGGTATCCTGGTCCTGGAGCTGGCAGTGCAGCTTTGGCGGCTGTGAAGCTTCTGTGTCAGATATTTGCAGCAGTTGGAGTGGTTAATGTGGTGTAACAGAGGTAGGTAAATCCTTATGGCAAAGAAAACACTCGCCAGGTTCCCCAGATGGGGCCGCTTCAGATGACCTTACAGGAAGCTACACCCAAATTTTCCCGTCTTTATTCTTCCTTCTCCCTCCTTCCAACCTTCTCCAGCTCACCACCAGCTGCTCCAGGCTGCCTCTCAGCCACCAGCCACTCTCCTACCATTTCTTCATAAGCCTGGGTTGAATTATTTCTTTGAAATATTTGCATGTCAAATGTCACAGGTGGGTATTTTCAGCACCTGCATTTTCAGGTCCCAACACAGCAGCTGCAGCCACACTGGCTTTGTTTGGTCAGAGCCCTTTTGCTTTGCAAAGTGTAAATATTTGTGGACATGATTACCAATGCACTTAGACCTGACTCCGGAGGCTGCCAAATTGTGAGGGTTTCTCATCGATTCGAACTAACTCTGCCCGTGGTGGAGTCAACACACCAAAGCCTTATGGCAGAGGTGCAGATACAACTCCTGATGTCAGGGTGGCCTTAGTGCTTCACCAACCAGGCTGCTGCCGCCCCGTTCCCAGAGAGATGCTCTCCCCGAGGATGATTTGGAGGAGCTAGACTTCTCTGCATCACTGTTACAGGGTCTGCTAGTTGGCCAGGGAGGAAGCCAAGAGAGGCTAATCTGACGTAGCCAATTGCTAAGACATCTGCAGCTGGGAGGTCTGGAACCCTCCTGGTTTTCTTCTTTCTGTCATCCATGCGTGTTGGGGATGTAAGAATGACTTCCAGAAAGCCATTACTTCCCTCTGCTCCCGTTTCTATGCTTTAACATCTCAGGCAATCCAAAGAGTTGGCCTTCTATTAAAAAAAGTTATTTAAAACTGGAATGGGAAAAGAAGCGAGGCAGAACCTGGCATTGCTGAGCACCTGGATCGGAGCCCACCCAGCCTGTCATACCCCCAGTAGCTCAAGTTTAAAGCCAAGAGAGGGTGTTTTCTCTGCAGATGCAAACTGGGAAAGAGAATAATTACCAGAGCCCGGACAGGTCTGTCTCCAGCGGCAGAGGTGAGCTCGGTGCTCCAGGGAGGGTTTGGCTTTGGGCTGCCAGCTGCAGGTGGGCTGTGTCAGCAGAGCAGGTTGGGGCAGCGGCACTCGCACCCGCGCTCTATTCATTCATTTTTCATGCCTTATTTTCAGGCCTGCCTGATTTATGAACTTCATTCTTCCTTCCTCTTGGTTTAAATTTATCTTCTGAAAACAAAGCCAGGGTTTAGATTAGTCCTTCCCTTCCCTTGAGACGAAGGAGCCTGAGTTGGTTTCAGGCCACTGGCTTTAGTAAGGGCACAGGCAGTGTCCTGGGGACCCAGGAGCCTCTCGGGGGAGCAGCTGCCACCAAAAGTTGCATCCTCGCTGCCCAAGCTCCCATGTTTGCCCTAACGCCCATCCAGACCCTGCAAGAGCTAAGCCAGCAGAAAGCTGCCCCATTTGCCAGCAGCCAGGTTTCCCCGGGAAGCACCGGAGCGGAAATCTGGAGTAAGCCGGGAAACCAGGGGAGGAAAGGCAGTGAGATGGAGAAACACAGAGACAAGGGGGGCAGCTCGGTATCGTAGGGATGGGCAGTCTCCTGCCCCGGCTCTGATGCTGGTCCCTCTGTCCCATGAGCGGCAGCCCCCAAGAGTCCAGCCAGCCGCACCGCACTCGCTAACCCAGCGGGGACCATCACAGGGGCCGCACCAGCTCTCCTCTCCTGCAGCCATTGGGGCAGCTTCCGTTCTCAGTCGATGGCAGCAGCACACCTTGGCATCCTGCACCAACACAGCTCCTCTGGAATCGCCCCTTCTCCCTGAGCATAAGGAATAGGCACAAATTACCCACCTTTATCTCTCGTGTGTTCCTCATAGACAACAGGGGAGCCGAGTCATGTGCTGAAGTGCTCTGATTTAGAGGGAGAAAACAGCCCATGGCCCTGGAATGGGGTTTGCGGTCTGCTCTGGTGGCATCACTGAAGCTGGTGGGTCACAACGAGTTGTCCCCTAGCAGTCAGGCACGTGGCCTTCACCCAGGGCAGTTCTGATGGCTCAAGGCTAGCTGGATTTTGCCTTTTTCATGTTGCAGGACTGAGGCGAGTCTCTGGCCCTTCCAAGGTACATCATGATCCTGCAGCAACCTTCTCCACTGCAAGCCCCAAAGGTGTAAATGATGAGGGACAGCACTTCCCACGGGTGGCTCTGTCCCGGCACTGGTCCCGGTGTGCCCATGCATCTTTTGCCGGGCAGCACTGACCTTCTGATGGTGTTGGCAGTGCCAGCGCTACGGATAATTACTCAGAGTGCTAAGAAGAGACTTTGTTATTAGGAAGCCTTTTTTTTCCAGCTATTTTTCAGCTAATTTTTATCCCGTTCTTAATTTGCGCCTCGCTCCTCAGAGTCATTTCAGATCTGTCAAGCGCTCTCCGTGAAATGCTTGTTTTTGTTTGACTAACACGTTCTGGGGGAGGGGGACGTGCGGTGCTTTGGAAGAGCGGGTCTGTTTGCTTTGGTGATAGCAGTGATATTTGGGAGAGACAGATGGAAGGCACTTTTTATTTTCTGCAGACACTTCATGATCCAAGCTGCTCATATTGTATAAGAGAGGCCAGATGCCTTGTTAATTCATAGACATGTTTACAGCATGGAGCTTCTAATAGGTGAATATGAATACTAAATAGTGATTAGTGCTTGTCTGACAGACGTCTCCCTCCTGACTGAAATTGGATCTAAGTTTGACCTTTGGTGAGGGAGGAAGGTATTCTGGTATATAATAAGCTGCCTTTTTTTTTTTTTTTTTTTTCTTCTATCTTCTCTGCATGTAGAAAGACAAATCCTTTTCCTTCCCATTGAAGGATGTATTTGCCCTGAAGACACACCAGCCTGCCAAGCTAGGCTGTGCCTCCCTGTTCCTGTGCCGCTGCGGGAACGGAGGGGAAAACACCCGGCTGGGTATTGGAAAACTGTCTGTTAAGTGATGAGCGTGCACCTGATGGTGATTTAAAGGCCATGGGAAGGATGGCATTTGGGATTTCTGGAGAGGTAGCGAGCAGCACTGTGGCTTCTCCCTTGCACTGATGGGCTTTCCTGGCATGCTCCGGGTTGGACAAGAGCCAGTGCGAGCCACAGCTGTCTGAGCATCCCGGGCAGGGGGTGAGGGCCGGTGCCTTGGGGTCCTGACACCAAACTAAACATGCAGGATGAAAGGATTATAGACGGAAGAAGGAAAAGGCAATAGGAAGACAAAAAAAAGTAGCAAAGAGACTTAATTTAAGAATAATCCCCAGCACTGCTCGTGAAAGGGGCCACCAGCTCTTTGAAAGGATGGACCATAGTGCCAGGACCCTGTTCATCCTGTCTACGGGGCTTTGTATCGCCTCCCTGCAGGACGTGAAACTATCGTGTACGTGAAAAACCCACCTACAAGCAGCATCCAATGTATGGTTAATGGTCCTTGAAGTGATATAACATCTGCAAACAAGAGGGTAGCCAGCACCCCGGGAGGGGAGCGCTGCTCGGGCACATGGCTGGGCTGCTCCGGGGGCGGCACAGGTGGCAGGATGGTTTGTGGAAGTGAAAGTGAGGAGAGCAGAAGCAGGTCTCAAAAGCAGGGTTTGTGGTTTGTTTGTTTTTTGTTTTTTTTTTTTTTAAACTGCTCTTTAAAGATAGGAAAGCACAGACTTCTCATCTTTTCTTAAGGCATCATTCCCGTTTTGGGAATGGCAGACTGCCTCTGGGAGGTTTGCAAAGTTGGGGGAGAGTTGCAAGGGGACGGCTGGCTGCCAGCAACGTCCCCGCGCGCTGGGGCTGTGCCACTTCTCCCCAGCGACCTTCTCGGTGGCACTGCGCCTGCAGGACCTGGGAAACAGAGTAGGGCACCGCGCAGCCTCGGGGAACGCCGCGGGTGACCTGCCCAGCCGCACTGAGCCCAAGGCACCCCAGGAGCATCACCTTGATCACACCATCTCTCTTACAGCACCGGGCGTTTCCCAGTCTGCTCTGGTCAGGAGGGTTTTGTGATGCTCAGAGACCCAGCGGGATTTTGGGAAGAAGTGAAGATGCTGAGGGAAACCTGGGCATGCAATAGTCCCGCTTTCAGCCTTTTTGGCTGCACTAAGTGGCCATGATGAGGAGCCCTCCTGCTTCGGGGGCTGGGCATGTCCAGATGGAGAGATGGCCCTAAGCCAGCGGGCAAGTGGAGGCAGCTCAGCAAGCAGCCAAAGCACGGACCGAGGGAAGAGGGTGGTCGGGCCCTATGTCCCCAGCCAGGCTCTCCACCCCCAGCCTGGCTCCCCACAGCTCACAGTGTAAGGCAGGGGCACTTATAATATCTCTGCATTACTGGAGCATCCTTTTATACAATGCAAAAATCATCTGATACCCATCCGAGGCACTTTTAAGGCTACTTTGGGGCCAAGGGACTGCATGTGCAGTTATCAACCAGGAATCATCCCATTAAGCTGAGCAGAGCTGCACCTGAGATAAGGGAGACGGAGCCCAGCCCAGGGCCTGCCATCCTCCGACCCCTTCCCAGCGGTTCCCAGTCGAGGCTGCTCATCATTTCCCAAGCGCCTGGCTTCGGAGGTTTCTTGTGGTGGCAGGCCCCCAGTTCCCACCAGCTGTGTGGGAGAGCAAAGGGCCGGACTCCTGCTGCGCCCACGCTGACTCGGAGCCTGACAAACAGAGCTACCGGTTCCTCCAGAGATGCAAACCCAGTCTGCTGCTTGCGATCACGGCGGGGTGCAGCTCTTGGCTTGGCTTGCTTTTATCCCTTTCCTTTTCAATTCATCCTTAAACTTAGTTGTTAAGTTTATCCCCCAATTAGACCAGGATAGGATAAAATGTTTGCTTTGGGGGATTTTTAAATTTCTTTTTTTCTTTTAAAGGCTTGCTCTTGCTGTGAATTTATTGGGTATTGCTGACTGCAGAGGAAATCTTGTGGTTTTTTTTCTTTCCCTGCTTGTTGTTCAGATGTGAACGTGCAGAGGACGTCTCAACCCTTGAGTGAGCTCAGCTCTCGCACAAGGCAAAGAGAGCACAACTGCTTGAGCAAAATCAGCCCTCAACTCTCATTTCTGATCTCAGCCTCCCCTCTGCTCGGACTGGAAGCTGAAGCAGGAATGCGGTTTTGGCAAACGACCTCAAAAAGTAAATTGCTTGCTCTGTGGACTGAAAAACACACTCTTTCCCCTCTAACCACTGCCTTTCTGCAGGGAAACAAGCTGATAAATGAACAAGAAAAGAGAGCTGGCCTGGAGAGCTTAGCAAAGCAAAAAGGCGGCGGCTCGTGGGGGGTGTACCTGCAGGTTAGCGGGGCTGATGCTGCAGCCGTGCTCTCACCCTGGGACCAGACTCTGCAGCTGGAGCAGAGGAGAGAAGGGATTTGCTGTGTGAAACGCCATTAAGGACTTTGCTTTAGTATCAGCTGAGTGCACTTTGGTGGCCGTAAATCAAATGATGTGTATATATTATTAATGTATGCTTGTACGTGTATAGATAACATACATAAGCTCGCTGCAGGTTCTTTAGAGGCAGTCTGCCTCTTTCCAGCTGGAAGGGAACAAGCCTGCAACACCTTGCACTGACGTTAGTGCCTTCCCCCCGGACCAGACTCTCTGGGGCGTTTGCTGTGCTAGTGCTGGGCTGGCGCAGGCCGCGTGGGCAGATGCCCGGGGTAACGCCTGCCTGCTCCCACCACGGAAGGCTGCTTTTGGTGCAGCCTGCATTACTTTCCAAAATGACGGTCTGGCAGATTCTGGCACCGGGTTCCTCATGTGCGCCGGGCTGGATGGGGCGAGGGGGCTGTGGCTCCCGGCGCAGAGGTGGCAGCGGGGGTGGCAGGTCTCCCAGCGATGCCCTGGGAGAGCAGAGGGCAGAGCTGGTTTCAGGGGCAGAGGCAGGCTCTCGCTAAGGCTGTTTCTAACCTCCACCACAGTGTTTGTACGAGCTCTTTGCTGATCATGTGGCAACGCTGCTGTGGCTTGCAGTTGTGCCCTGCTCTCTGCTTGCATGTATTTAAAACCCTCTGGGTCGGCAGGCAGGCAAAATGTCCTCTTTTTTACCAAAGCACAAAATAACTGCTCCGTTCTGCGTCTGTAACATTTACGCGGGGGCCCCTGCTGCCGCGCTGGGCTCCAGCTCTGAACTTTGCCAAAAAAAATGATGGTGTTTGGAGCTGGGATTTTGGCTCAGACCCACCCTGAGTAATATTGTTTCTCTTGCTTTTGAAACCATAATGCATTGCACTCGGTGGTGATGTCAGGTACTTGGGGATTATAATTACTGTGTAACCCGGCAGCCTAGAGAGAGATGTCTCAGGAGGGGCAGCCTGAGGGGAAGGAAAGTTAGTTCTTTATGAAATGCAGATGTTTTTAAATAGCTGTAATTAACTGGACTGGATGCAGAGCACTGCAGATATAAAAGCTAAATAGGCTTTTGTTTTTAAACGTTTGCTGTGTACTTCAAGGGGTCACTCGATTCTGCAGAGCGTGATTTCAGTCCCTTTGGTGCTGCCCCCAGCATCACCCCCTTGCTTCGGGTTCAGATCTTGTCGTGGTGCTTTTTCTTCCCCCTTCCAAAAGCTGAGGAGCGCCTAAATGCTGTGTGCAGGGCTGCGCTCCTCGGCTCCATCCCTCAGCACGGCACAGGCTGGAAACCGGCTTCAGGAGGATGCGGAGAACAAGGCAAGATGGGCAGCATGGAAAAGAAAAACAAAACCCCCCAGCGCTCGTAGCTGAATAGGAGCGAGCTCTCCAACTCCAAGTTATGAATTTTGTCAATGAAATTAGCCAACAGTGTTTGGGAAAGAATAAAAATAAAGCAGTGAGGGCTCAAAGAAAAACTAGCTGAGCCCTGGAGTGAATGGGGGCTTTGTCTGGGCTCCGGTCCCTTCAATAGGCAGCCTGAAACCCTGTGAGTCACTGCGCGCTGCTGGCCAGGCGCAGGGCCTCCCTTAATGGGCCAGTGGAAAAATCTGCCTTGCTCTCATTTGACAGGCTAACCAGCAAAAGAATAAAGTTAATTTACTGTTAAAGTTAATTTGTTGGGTAAGAGAAGGAAATGAGAAGCATGTTATAATAAAAGCAGCCGCAGAGAGGCTGGCCTGCAGGAAGGGGGTGTCTGAGGCGAGGACTGTCCCTCTCCCCGCTAATAACTGGGTTCGTTATATCTGCGGCTCTCACAGCACGTCTGGGCAGCGTCAGGCACAGCCCAGGGACCCCGTCATACTCTCTGCAGGGGGAAACCACCTTTACATAGGAAATTCCTGGCACGGCAGCGGTGTGATGCCGGCACGGGGGATGCAGGGATGCGTGGGAGCCCAGCCACATCCGCAGCTGCGTCTTCCCGGGGCCAGCACCAAGCTGGCTATTGGAGTTTTCGATATACGTTAGCGTGGGCTGGCTCTGTAGCCTGTCTCATGTTTCAGTAGCTGAAATGCAGGCAGGTAGCCCACCTTCGCTTGGGGTGGGTATGTTTTTTGGGCTCTGCTGGGACCGTGCGAAGCGGCACATTCCTGGGCTGCAATTTCATCCCCGGCCGCACGTTCAAACGTGAGGACAATTGGCAAGCGCTCCCCGGGGCCTGCCAGCTAGCGCTGCGCACACCCGTCAGGTTACCGCTGGGGGGGACAGGTACCATTTTGTGCAAGATCGCTTTTGTGCATAACACGGGCTTTTGCACACGCAGCCGACCCGTGCGTGTTTTTGTGGGAGTAGCTGCTGTTTCCAAACAAAGGGCTCCTTTCTTCCCAGCAAACAGAGGTAGCTGGTGTGAGCTGAATACAACCTGCCTCCAGCCTTTGTTCTGTGGTACCTAATACACCCTGTTACTCGTTGCTTGGCATCGTACAAATATAGAGTGGAAAAAAGATGGTCTGTCCCCCGCGGGGCTCGGTGGAGCTGCCTTGCTTTGTCCCACCGTTGTCTGTGGCTCTTCCCGCAGCCGAGGATGCCCCAACCAAGGGTGGTGGCTGTGCAGGGTGAAGGATTCCCCGCCTGGCACCGACCTGGCACACCAGGAGCTGTACAAGCGCCTGCCCCCCCATCCTGGCCCCCGGGCATGCCGCCACGCTGCCGTGGTTTCAGACAGGCATGGCTTGTCTTTGGAGGCTGCCGCTGAGCAGGGGAAATTAGGGCGTTTCTGAGTCTATCCGGCTTGCTGCAGGGTGCTGCAGCGGGGGAGCACGGCAGCAGCAGCAGAGCTGCTCAGCCCTCGGAAGGCGGACCTGAGCCAGTCCCGTGAGACGGTGCAGAAGTCCAGCTTCTGCAGGGGCTCTCCTGTGGTCCAGCGAGCGGACACTGGGCCGTATCGCCTTCCTTGCCATGCAAGCCGGTACCTAATGAAGCAGAGAGGCACAAAGATCGTTTCTATCACACATCGCTCGGGAGGAAATTTTAATAATTTGTTGCAATATTTTAAAATCTGGGTTAAGCCCAGAAATGGCACAGCAGAGGTAACCGTTGGGCAGCCAACAAAACTGTAACATCTCCCCTTCCTAGCTTCAAGAGGCCATGTTGTGACCAAAGTAATCCTCCTTTCTGCTCACATCACCTTTCTGGATTTATCATTTTAATGTTCTTTGGGCCACCAAGCCCCACAGCTGTAAATTAATTTTTAAAGTAATACAGGTTTTAAAACTTCCATGTGCTTTAATGAGCTTGGGGGAATCCTGTTGTATTAAAAAACATGCATGCAATTATTTTTCCATCTTGGGTTTCGCCAGTTCCCAGCACCACTCTGCGACGACATCTTCTTCCCCTCTCAAAAGTGTTTTCTTGTGATAATGTGGCATTGTGTCCTGATGGTGTGTGTTTTGCTGCACGTGGGCAAGGCTAGAGAGGACTTCTCTAAGGACGAAGCACTATCATTAGCAGGTCCCTCGGTGGCTTCCCAGTCACCTTTCCATTAATCCAGTTCTGCATCACAGAATTACGAAGCGGCTAATGAACAGCTCCAGCACCGGGAGCCTGGAGGTACCGTATTAACTGGACGTCTCTTTGAACTGCATGATTTCTGGTGGGAAAACTTCATGGAAAAATGAGATTGTGTTTGTTTTCACAGCCTTCTGCATCTGTTTTTAAATATTTGCTCACAGTAGTTCTGGGTTTTTTTCTTTTTTTTTTTTTTTTTTTATTAGCGATTAGCCTAATAAGCCACCTTTTCATTGCTCCGCATGTAGATTAACCACTTCAGAGAGTACAAAATAAACCTTTTGCAATGCATGCATGTATCTTCTGGAAAAGATGAGTAACCTGCTTCCACAGAGACAAAGTCCTCCTAACATCAGGGTTTTGCTCTAATCATTAGTGCCCAAGACTCTTTTTCCCTTTCATTTCCCTTAAGACAACTTCTTACAGCATTCGTTAGCCTGAATTTTTAACACAATTAGTTCTTATTTAGCCAGTGCATTAAAATGATGTCCTTTATAAGTAACAAATAAATAGCCTGGGAATGTGCAACTTCCTTCTGGTACCTGAGCGTTTAGAAGATTCAACTCTGCTGAGATCCAGCAGAGTTGAGCAACTTGGACAGATTTCAGCTGTTGCATTAAAAATGAGTCTATAAGACACAGTCCTTCCTTGCAGCCCATGGGTGAGCTGGGTCTTTCGGAGGGACAGGAGTTGTAGCATCCAAAAAGAGCACACGTGCCCGAGAATCAGTATGCTGCATTGCCTGCCCTTATCGCCCGATGGAAATCACGTTTAATAGCAAAACCGCAGTGACTAAAATATTCCTGATCCTGATTACGTCCTGAGCCGTAAAGGCAAAGCACCAGGCGGTGCTGCCGCCTCTTTGGTATCTCTGTGCTCGTTGCTGCCGTCCGGGACTCAGGCAGAAAGTGCTCCCGCACTGCTCAAAGGCAGCAAAACGGGAAAGCAGTGAGCAGGCACCAGGGACTGAGATGCCCTCGGAAGAAGTGACTCTTCCAGTTTGGGGCTGAAACCCACAGCTGGGCTGGACGGGGCAGACTTGTGGGTGATGCTGCTTGTGCCAGCTCTTCACTGGAGAATGGGAGGACGCCATCCACGTGGGTGACGTCAGCTTGAGTTTTCTGACCTTTCAGGTAACTGCTGAGTAAGTTGTTCCAGAACCAGAGGGATAAATTAAGTCCTTCCTCCAAATCTGACATAAGCTCCTATCTCTTGCCTGCTGGAATTGCCCCAGCACCCACATCTCCTCTTGCCATCCTCTGGGCAAGCGGTGGCATGGCCAGGACGGGGCCATGCAGAGCAGCCCGGTGCCGCCTTGAGGGCCGTCAGTCAAAGCAGGAGCACAGACAACGAGTCACTGTGCATCTCAGTGGGGACCCTCCTGTAGTCTTCTTCCCCCTACATGCAAAATTTGTAGGATCTTGACATCTTCCTGACTTCTCTGTCAAGCACAGTAAATGTTGTTTTCCAAAATGAGTGGGGGACAGTGGGAAGAAACTGGCAGCACGACTGTAGGAGCTTGATTTCTTTGGCAAATCAGGTTAAAACCAACCGAGCTGTTTATGCTTATTCCTTGCCATTGCAGTATTGCCACTCCTGCTCGAGCACCTCCCTGCTCCAAAAGCAGAGATCCTGGATGCGGCACTCTACATTTTCACGTTGAACTCTCCTGTTCAGCTTGAACTACCCGGCACTCAGTTCGAGGGCACCGAGGACAAGCGAAGCCCTGAAACTGCAACCAAAAATCAGGCCCTGGGCAAGTGATGCCAAGTGTCCGAAATGGCCGCAGGCGGTCGGGAACGCGGGCTGCCTCTCGCCCCAGCCCCGCGCCGAGCCCCCAAGGATGTGCCCGACGGCCCCTCCCCGGCTGGCCCAGGCATGGCCCGAGCTCTAATAAGATCAGTCCTGCAGCGTGTTTCCTGAGCAGCAGGAACAATGAGCCTCTGTCCCACATGCTGCCGCAGTGAGAACAAGAACCAGACCGAAAAAAAAGAGAGGGGGGAAAAAAAAGGAGGGGGGAGGAGAAAGATCGTCATCTTTCAGCAAAGCTGCACTCGCATTCACCTCCTGCCTTAGCAAAGCTGAACCGCTCGGTGCCTCCGCCCGCAGACAGACAATAAGTTATCAGTGCTGGTGAAGGACAACGTGGTTTTTTCCAGCACAGAAGCTTGAACCACCCCCCCCCCCAGGGACCCCTTGGCGCGTCTCATGCCCACACGGCCTATTTCCAGAGCCGGTGACAAATTCCACATCACCGCAAAGGAATTTCCTTTCCCTTCCAGAGATAAGGGGCCACGCTGGGCGCCGCAGGGCAGTCCCCCCCTCCCCAGCTGGCACCTCTGGCCGCCGGGCACCGCACCAGCCCCGTGGCCTGGGCTCTGCCCCCCACCAGAGGGATGTGCCGTGCTGCCCCAGGGGCAGGTAACAGCCTCCTCCCCGTAGCAAATGAGGTCGCTGGTCCAAATGCGGAGGATAACTAACCCGTGAAACGGAGATCGATAAACGGTTGGACACCAGACTGTCTTGAAATCCCATTTTGCTGTTGTTTTAAGGCTTTCGCCTAAATGACAGCTGCAGGTTCTTGGGGAATTTGATCCTTCTGCCCCCCTCGCAGCCAGGGCAAGCCAAAGGTTTCCCGCAGAGCTCCCTGCCCTCTGCCTCTGGGCTGGCTCCCCAGAAACGCTCCTCGCCCCCCGGGAGCCCGCCCGCGGCAGAGCCGAGCGGTGGTTCTGAAGCTCTTCGCTGGAGCAGCGACGACCTTGGACCAGCCGGGCTGTGTTGGCCTCACTGCTTGTGGATTTTTCCTTTGGAGAGGTTTTTAGGAGAGAAGCTCCTAAATGGAGAGAAGTTTTCCTAAGAAGTTCTTCAAGCGTGGCACGAATTGTGCTCTTCCCCTGCTGCTTTGTTGCCTAAAGCTTTCCCCTGGGCCAAGCGATTAGTTTGTGTGACTCAGTAGCTTTGACGGAGCAAGGCTGATTTACACCCGTTGATGAGCTGCTCTGATTTTCTTATAGAAAATCACTGTTAGGCTGTTACACTTAACCTGTACTAAACTGTGCATGAATGATTTATTGTGTACTTCTCATGCAAATGACATTAATAGACTCTGTCATACACAGGAGAAGATGCTAGAAGATTACTAAAAGCTGCTGCACTTAAAAACGTCTTATACTGTATTACCTGAGAAATACCTCTCACTCTCCCCTTGAAGACACGTACATGAGAGAACAGTGTGAAGGTTGCGTTGCATTGCATTGTGTGCGAAGCACCTTGAGGCCTTAACAGAAAAGCTACAAGAAGTATTTTAAAGGAATATATATTGATAACCAGAGCTGCATTACAGGGAAGGAGAGAACTGTTTTCCCCACGTATCTTGTTCAACCCGACTCATGATCCAGGAGTGTTTGATGACTTCAGGATCAGACTGCAGAGAAGAAACAAACCAAAAGCAGTCCTGTCTAATTAACTGAACATATTTACATGTGTAAAACTCTCCTGTAGTCCTCGTAATGACTAATGCATAATTATGCACAGACAAATCCCCACAGTAAACACAAATATTTTTGTTTGTGATTATTTATCTCGGGAGAGCTTAACAATTTGTCACGGCTTTGCTGAGCTTCTCAGCTGAGCCAAGAGAGGTGTGGGCAGCCGGTAACAGTCACCCCAGGAGCCATTTTAGCCATGCAGCAATAGAGGAGGGCAGCTTTTTGCTCACAAAATGTTTTTGCATTGAGAAATATAGATTTGGATCAAAACAAAGTGTTTTACAAGTTTATTGCAATTTCACGGAAATGCCGTGGTTTCCCCCAAGTTTAGAAAGCATTCACAACCTTTTCATACTACAGTCCTCTTTCTTATGCGCTGCCCCTCCACAGACTGCCGGGATGGGGGCGGGCTCGTGTACCCATCGTGTCTAGATGTGACGTCACCAGGTGACGTTTGTCCACCAAGAAAAGCCATTTCCCAGTAGCTCCTTCCTCTGCCCCACGTTCAGTTATCTGAACCGCACAGCTGAGCTGCAGGAGGCGAGTAGGACAGGCGTCCTCCAGCGCGTTGTGGAGGGGATGTCTGTAGAGGAAAGGGACCTCCTCCAGTGGCCAGGTCACTTGGTCCCTTCACCATGAGAGGGCCAGCACGGACACAGCAGCTTCCTGTGGGGAAATACTGTGTTCTCCCAGTGCCTGCAGGAGAAACAGTGAAAAGAACACATGGAAAAAACCTAATCCTTGTAGCCAATTTGGAATGAAGATTTTAGCTGGGATGGAGGGAGTCTATTGGCACATCAATCCGTGCACCACGCTTGCCAGGGAGCCAAGGGAGTGCTGAACAGAGCAGAACACCAGAGCACTTTCAGGGTATAAAAATGTTGTTTTAAAGTCTTCCCACTGGCCTCAGCGGATGCCGTATTCTTGTCCTTTGACTTCAGCTTTTGCTGTCCATTGGTTCGCCCCAGGGCGTTTCACAGCTCAGCTGCAGGGATGGATAAGTCTCCCCTACGCACGCGCCGACCGACGCGTGTTTTACTTCAGCTCTGATGTCCCCTGGTTTCAGTGGGGCATCGGTATCGGAAAATCTGTAGTGCTTTCCTCTTACACAGCGTGTTATAGTGGTCTGGAAAGAGGTGGGGGAAGGAAAGCATGAGGTAGCATTCCTCAGCCAACACCGTGGCTCTTCGCGGGCAGGTACAGGCAGCTGTGGGCCTGTCTGCCCGGCGCCCCAAGCTGGCTGGACATGTGGGAGCTCTGATCCAGCCCACTGGTGTCACGTCTCCTCCCTGACAGTGCCGTCACCCTGCCTGGGAGCAGCGTGGGCATCTCGCCCCGCTCCGATGCCTGCGCAGTGCAAAGAGCCTTCCCAAACCTCTCAGGAGTCACCAGGCTCTCGGTCTGCTCTCCGAGTCCTCTGTGCCACGTCATCTTAATCCATGGAGCCATGCAACCCCTAGTGATACATTCATCACTTAGTCAATGGCTTTCCTCCTAAAATCCTCTTCAGGGAACAATTCTCCTATGTCTGGTACAGTGACTAATTGATAACTTTCTTTAAGGGGACTGCACGATCACTTTCTTTAAAGCAGTATATTATGATCAGCAGGTTTTTCCAAGGAGCATGCTGCTCTCTTAATTCTCACCTTCGTTATTTTAATACCCCTGTAAAATGGATTTCTAATGGATCTATATTGCCATAAAACTTTAGGGGTGGTGGGTGGGTGTCAATAAATTCTTTGCAATCTGAGCGACTCCGCCAGCTGGGTAGGAGGCAGAGTGACAGGCTCAGAGGAGAAGCCAGGTCTTGACTCAGGACTGCAGCTTCCAGCAGCATGCCCTTCCCTGATTTGACCCCATCCTGCTGTCTCTGACCACCTTGCAAAACTTCATTAAGCAACATGACTAGTATCTGTCACAAGCAATTCTTTCTCTCCCACCTCCTCACCCCAGGGATAAATCTTATCAGCTCTGTCAGGAATACAGAAGCTGCCCTAGGTACAATCCAACCCCAAGTGTTGCTACCTGGTAAGTCTGCGCAGAAAAATAGTCATCGCATCAGAGCATTTTTCACCCAAAGATCCCAAGGCAGGCAATAAATGTACATTATATTGGCATCAACCCCCTTCAAAATGTTCTCTGCTACCAATGGGATGGAAGGCAGCAGCCACTATCCCCAGCTTAATTAAAGAAAGAAAGAAGTGGATGTTATGGACCTCCAAAAATATGGGGAGGTTTTAGAGAGGTCCAATTAGTCCTATGATGATTAGCCAGGGCATTGGGAAAAACTCTTTTACCATTGGATTCAACACCTGGTCTCATGAAAACTGCTCAGGAATCTATAACAACTACTCATTTTTACCTCGGACATTGAAGTAGAGAGCCCGGCAGTTGCTTAGAAACAAGCTGCAGCCGCAAGCATTTGCCATTCTGCCATCCTTTGCCCCGAAGAGCTCCCGGGAACCGGAGATGTTGGAGCGAGGGTGATGCCTGCACTTCCTAGAGCGTGTGCGGTATAAAGGAGTCCCGTACCAGAAGTGCAGGAGACCCAAGTCAGATGTGTTGGCTTGTTTCACTGCTAGCATTTGAGGTCTCATGTGTCAGTTATAGAGTCCTGCTGCAAAACCCCACCAAAGGCTGTTGTTCGTGCTAACGAAACGGTGTTCGGCTGCCACTGGCATTGCAGAGGCGGTAAGGGGACAGTGCCTGGCCTGAGGGCTTGGGTTTCTTTTTCCTTAAGTATTTGCAAGTTCCTTAACTGCTGTTTTGCTAGCTGGTGGGGTGCTAGAAGATATTCTCCTCCCTACCGCTTGTTTCAGAAGAATTGTAATCCCTTGGGTTTTTTGTTCCAGTGCAGCTGTTTAAGCTATCCATGTCAAAAAAGGGTCAGACTGGTATATACAGCAAAGTAACCTTTTTGTGGACTGCCTCCAACTCTGCTTTATTTCCATCAGGACAAGACACTTGCAAATAGGTAGGAAAGCCAAAAGCATCTTGTTTTGAGCGCATCAGGAAAACAGCTCCAGTGCTTTCCGTGCACGCGTGAGGCTCTGTGTGGGATGAAGATAAAAATCAACAATCTGAAGGAGACTCCGAAAAAACCTTTTTCTGAAAGGCCTTTTCAGCAAAGAAGCACCGGCACCTTCCTCCCAGTTCATTGAAAGGCTGGGTAATCTTTTTTTTTTTTTTTTTTCTCTTTCTGCTGCAGGATTTTTATTACGGACGCTTGGCTTGGTGTCCCCCCATCAGCCTGCCAGTGCCAGATGTAATAACTTCAGTATTTCACTGGTGTTTTGCACGCCTGGTGGTGGGTTTTCTGTAACCTCTGCAGATATGCCTGGATGATGAGCACTCCCTGTGCCACCAGAATAGTCTGTCTCATCCCTCTGCTTGTTCCAACCCCCCTGTACCAATAAATTATGTCCATGAAGGTAAAAACCAGAGCAAGAGAAACCTATTCTTGGAAACACTTTTACTACCGGGAGCACGATGCATCTCTGCACATTGTTCCAGCCTCTAGACTTAGCTCGGGGGTGCTGCGTTCACATGTTACAACCTCTAAAATGCTGCTTCCTCTCCGCCGGAGTAAGCTATAGGGTAAGCTATAGGGTCAAGTCCTGGGCTCTGCCCCCTCTGTTCAGGGCAGATTATGTATTTAATGTTAAACAGCTATTGATAATAAGCAGAACATGTTATCGCAGCTGCTGTGTGCTGTGGCAAGTAGGGTAAGAGAGTCATGCGCTTCTTGCTTGCTTTTTGGCCTCAGGACACTTGTGTTCTTGTTTATACAATAGCTCTGCTTGGAGAGCGAGAATAAAAAAGACCTTGTTTTTCCCCCCTTACCAGATTGCTGTTTAGCATCATGCTACATCTCTCTCATGGGAAATACAGGTTAGAGTCTCTCCGGTTGGGGAGGGAATTGGATCCAGATGTTACCTTTTCTGGGCAAGTGTTTGAAGTAATGGGTTATTATACAAAAAAGAGGAACCAGCTCATCCAGCCTAGGGGTAATAGATGGACTCTCAGACTCCTGTGATGATGCTCGCTGCAGTGGGCTTGCTGATATTAAACGTCTGTGCCAGAGATCGGGAGGAATCCAGGGTACCATGCTTTCAGGAGTCCTTTCCGCTTTGGGCCAGCGCCACGGAGAGGACACTTCATAGCTGGACACAACCACCCTGATGTGGTTGTCTCTCATCAGGGCATGGTCCCACCAAGCTGGCAAAGAACAGTTATTCTTTTTGTGTAAAAATGTGGGGAGAGAAACATAAGTTATTAAAACGAGTTTTTCCATGAAAAGAATGAGCTGTAAGCTCATTTAAGTGTTCACCCTAAAGATGCAGTTTGTTGGTAGGGTGGCCAGGAGGGATGTGTTTGCATCCTTCAAAGGGAATGGACTCAATGCAAGTGTCTTGCACATCCATAACTCCCTGGAGCCTGGGGAAGAGCCTGTTGTGTCCTGGATCCTGCCCTCCCAGAGCAGCCATATATAAAACCCTGCCTCTGAGCATCAGCTCAGACGAGGGAGGGCTTTGGAGGTGTACCTTCACCTTGTGTGGGCTCTAGGAATTCTTGTTCGGCATCAGAGACCAGACTCTCCTTAAGGCATGAGGTTGCATGTGTCATTAAAGCATGGCTAGTGCTGGTGTCAGGCTTTGAGATTAATTTTGTGTGTGCTCATCAGTGCTTGGTAAGAAGTGCTTGGTGACTATTTTGACCCACTTTGGTACCTGGTTGGATCATAGAAAAATAAGCAAGAGGTGTAAAGTCTCCAGGGGAGGAATACTTTGCATGAAGACCTCTGCTTAGCTTAGCTTTGTCGCTCTCAGCAAAGATAACGCCATATCTGCGTGGTTCCTCACACACGTCCATCCGTTCAGCATGTCCAGCCCCCTGTGAACATTTTGGTCACAGCCCCGAGACATGGGCTTATTGAGGAATTCGAGGTTTACAAGGCAGCGGTGCAAGTGCAGGAATTCCTCCTCCTCTGCGAGCAATGAACTGCTGGCATCATATGTCCCTTTTCCTTCCCTTCACACTAGATCACATCTGTTCTTACTCATGTGTGACAAAAAAAGACTACCTGAGTGCTGGAGGGAAGGAGAGAGTGTGCAAAGGCAGCAGTGGATGCCTGAAACGATGGCTCCCATGCCGGAGCAGCTCTGGAAAACAAAGCTCGAGGAGAAGCCTGGGCCCTGCCAGGGTCCTGCGATGGTGGCTCAGCTCAGGACAAGGGGGCTATTAGGGGACAGATGTACCCTACGTGGTACCAGCAGTCACCAGCCACTGCAGAGTTTCAGCCCACAGCAAACGTGCCCGGGATCTCTGCAAGCTCCCAGGGAGCACAGCCAAGGGAGTGGGGAGGGCAAAACCCGAGAGAGAGACCAAAGCAGGCAACCCCCCCCCCCAAAAAAACAAAAACCAAACAAACAAAAAAAACCAACCAAACAAAAAAAACAACAAACATACAAAAAAACCCCAAAAACAAAAAAAAACAAAACAAAACAAAACAAAACAAAAAAAAAAACCAAAAGAAATTTGCATTGGATGAAGCCCCGTGTTTAATGGTAAAAGAGCTCAGGTAAGAAAGGAATGATTTACCAGCATGCATTTTTACCTGTTACAGATAGTATTTTAGAACATGGGTATCAAACACAACAGGCTCTCTGTGTCTGTGCAGCTGAGGTTACATCATGCTTTTTATAGTAATTTTGTCAGGGCCAAGAAAACATATTAATACACAAATCACTTTCAGTTTCATTCCATTTTGACATTTCAGGGTCTCCAGCAACTTGGCATCACTCTGCAGAGCCAGCCATTCTTGGAAATATTTGTGCTAAAAGTGTGTTTTGAATTACAAATATTTGCACATTCACAACACATAATTTAGGGCCACATTTGACCAGGAATATTCCTCCATGCGATTGCCAAGCAGAGTTTTTGGTCTAGGGCAGCCTTCTGTAGGTACTTTATGAGGATGCTTGTCCCATACGCAGGCGAAAAGGGCACGTGGCTTTATCTGTTCTGCTTACTCGGGGTTGTCGGCTTATCAGAAGAGCAAAGTCTCTTTCGAAAGAAGCAGTGTGGCAACCTCCCGCTGCTCTGGGGCAGTCTTTGTGGGAAGGAGTCTATAGGCACTGACCTACATTTAAGTAAGAAGAGCAAGCGCGGAGCTGGGCTGACTGCTCCTGCAGCAGCACCGGTGCTGCTCTCGGCGTTGCACAAGGGCATTTTCACTCTAGTCCAGGTCTGCCCCAGTCACGGTGTATGAATTCACTCCTGGTGAAAGGTGCCAGACTGACATTCAAAACGTGGGGGAAAAAAAGCCTTGTTCTTAATATATTTTTCCTTTCTTCGTGCTGATGAAGTACAATGGGACATCTACCTCCGATTTTTAACATTTCGCGTATATATAGATCATGGTCGGACCCGGACACTTTGTTCTGACTACAATGATCTGATATTTCGTATTTTATTATTTTTTGTCTTCCACTTAGTATTTCTGTTGCATTCTGGCACAATATGGGCTCCCTCCAGTGGTCAAGGGGCTCTGGGCTCCTGCTGCCGCTTGCCCAGGCGCTGGAGCCGGCAGGGTGGCTTTGGTGCACGGCATCAGAAATCTGCGCAGAAGTCATACTGGGACTGGACTTCTGTTTTCCCCCCATCTTCTGCTGTGTGTGTCATCCCACTTGCAATAGTAAACGCCCTGCTCTGTAACCCACATTCAATTAATATTTAAGTGGAACAGCCTGCGCAAATAAAGATTTCAGGCTTTAGATTTCCTTGCAGTTCCCAAAATGTTTGCTGCAGAAGGGGGAGAGGGAGCAGGAGAGGAGAGAGAACCGGAGAGGATCTGCTGAAAGACCTAAGCACGATCATTTTTAGCTGAAATGACTCATTTCTGCATTCCTCTCTTCCCGTGGTACTTTGGGAACAGATCCCGACTTTCTCCTCAGACCTGCAGACAGTTAGCGTGGTTATTGTGGGGGGTAAGCCAGCCCCCCCGAAGCGCTGCACTCCCACCTCCCCTCTCCCAGGTACCACGTTCCTAGCGGTTCCCCTGGCTTGGTTAGCCAGCAGTTCATTTAAAGCGTTGCAATTATATTTTGTGGGCACCTTGGTAGGGGCGGGCATCCCCTCGGGTGGCCTACCGCAGCGGAGCGCTCGCTGCCTGGGGCGGCCTGACCCCAGGTGCTCGCAGAGCGGTTTGGAGTGCTAGGCCGCGTCTGCGGGTAGAGCCGAGTCCAAGGGTATAAGCGCGCGTGTGTGTGTATATATATATACGTGCGTGCGTGTGTATATACGTGCGTGTGTATATACGTGCGTGCGTGTGTATATACGTGCGTGTGTATATACGTGCGTGCGTGTGTATATACGTGCGTGTGTATATACGTGCGTGCGTGTGTATATACGTGCGTGTGTATATACGTGCGTGCGTGTGTATATACGTGCGTGCGTACACACGGCGGCACCCACCCAAAGCGCGCACCCGTGCACGCGCCTCTCGCTATAGGTGCCAGCGTACGTGTAAAGGCGGCGGGATGCACGTGCGACGGCGAGGGACCCGCTGGGGCCGCCGGCACCCCAGGGTGCGGCGGGGCCCCGCTCTCAGCCCGCGACCCCCCCCCCCCCCCCCGGCGGGCCCCTCCCGCTGCCCCGTGCCCGCCCCGCGGGGGTTTTGCAGCGCGGGGAGGGCTGAATGCGCCGGCGGCCGTTTGCACGGGGGGGGGGGGAAGGGGGGGGAATGCACCGACACTCCGTTGCAGGGAGGGTGTGAGTGCACCCACGCCCGTTTGGGGGGGGGGGCGAAGCTCCCCTTTGCGGGGGGGCAGCTCCCCCCTCTCCCCCCCTCTCTCCCCCCCCCCCCCCGCGGGGCGCGCGCCGAGCCGAGCGCGGCGGCGGGAGGGCGCGCGCCGCCGCGGGGGGGGGGGGGGGGGGGGCGGGGCCGGGAGCGCGCGGCCCCGCCGCTCTTTGGCTGCGGCCGCCGCGCTCATTTGCATGTGGCGGGGGCTCCCCTGTCACGTGGGCGCGCGCGGGCCGGGGGGGGGAGGGGAGGGGGCGGGGGGGGGGGCAGACTTCCTGTTTGAGGTCAGCGCGGGGAGGGGGCGCGCGCGCGGCGGAGCCCGCCGCGGTCTCGCGCTGCCTGGCGCGGCTCTTGTCAGTTAGCAACAAAATGGCCGCGGCGGCAGCAGCTCTGCTCCCGAGGACGGCGGCGGCGGCGGCCTCCGTGGCGGCGGCGCGGAGGAGCGGGGGAGCGGCCCGGCGGCACTGAGCCCGGCACCGCCTGCCTGCGAGCGGACGAGGCGAGAGCGAGCGGGACGGACGGACGGACGGACGGACGGAGCGAGGCGCCGCGGCCCCCCCCCCCCCCCCCCCCCCCCCCCGCCGTGCCTCCGGCTGACTGACCGGCGTGCCCGAGGCGCCGCCGCTCGGCCCCCGGCCTGCCCCGCTCCCCGCCTCCCTCCGGGGGCGCGGGCGCCCGGCCCCCCGCCCGCGGCTCCGCTGCCGCAGCGCCCCCCCCCGCTCCGGAGGAGACGGGGGGGGGAGCCCCCGGATCCCCTGTGCCAGCCGGGCGGGCGGACAGACGGACCGACGGACCGACGGCCTGCCGCGCCTCCCCGCTCCCCTCCGTGAAAGGCTCCGCCGGACCGTCCTTCCCGCCGAGCCCCGCGGAGCGCCGCGCCCCGCCTCGGAGCGCCCCCGGCCCGGCCCCGCGCCCCGCCGCGCCCCGGCTTTGTTGTGGCCGCGCGCCTGTAACGGGGCAGCCGGCCGAGAGCCGCGCTCGGCGGCCCGGCTTCTCGATTTAATTTGCACTTTTTAGCCCCCCCCCCCCCCCCGCCCCCCCCCCGGACGCTCCCCCATGTGGACTGAGAACCCCTCGGGACACACGCGCGCGGACTCGTCCTGATCAACTCCAGATCCCGGCTTTCGTGGGTTTTGCTGCAACACATAAAAACAAACTTGTATTTAAGACACACTCGTGCAAAAATTTAGCTGGGGACTTCAAGGTGTATTTTGTCCTGGTTTCTTGGTCTCGTTTTGGGTTGGTTTTTTTTTGTTTTTTATTTTTTTTTTTTTTTTTTTTTTTGCTTCACTGGAAATCGAAAGCTTGTTTTGGAATTGGACCTGCCTTTGCTGCACTTCTCTGGGCTGGATAACACTGAAGCTCTTTGCTTTTCTACTTGGATGGTGTTCTCCTGTTGATCTGTTGGTTTTTTCTTCTGTGTGGCAGACTTTTTTTGTCTTTTTTTGGGGGGGGGGGGGTAAACAAACGACAACGAAAAAAAGACTTAATTTTTTTTGGCCGTGTGAGATTTTTTTCGTATTCAGATTCGTGAAATTACGGGTACACTTACAGAGAAAAAAAAAAAAGGCATTAAAATAAGAAAGGAACACGTCAGAAAGACCCCGACACGGTAGACAAAATACTCGCTTGTTTCCTTACAGCAAGACTGAATCGAAAGCTGCCAAAGAGCCCTGCGAAGAGAAGACTAAAAGGTAAGAAGGGGTGACGGGCTCTGCTGCTCGGGGCACGGTGGGGGTCGGCAGGGAAGAGCCCTTCCTCTTCCCACAGGTCTAACCCTTTTCTTTTTTAAATGCTGATTAGTCAGTGAAGCAGGTAACGCAACAAACCACTTCAAAATCCGCTTATTTTCTATGGGTATATATGTGTGTGTATATATATATTTTTTTTTTTTGCTTTAAGCAACTTGCCGGGATATTTTTTCACACGCCAGGACTAGCTCAGCGCCTCCCCGCGCGCGTTCCCCGGCCCGCAGAGCCGCTGCGCCGCCCGCCCGCGTCGTGCCGGGACCGGCGGGTGCGGGAGGGCGGGGGGGGACGACACCGGCGGGTGCGGGAGTGCGGGGGGGGGGCGGGGACCGGGGGGTGCGGGAGTGCGGGGGGGGGGGGGGAACACCAGGGGGTGCGGGAGTGCGGGGGGGGGGCGGGGACCGGGCGGTGCGGGAGTGCGCGGAGGGGGACGACACCGGGCGGTGCGGGAGTGCGCGGGGGGGGGGGGCGGGGACAGGGCGGTGCGGGAGTGCGCGGGGGGGGGCGGGGACCGGGCGGTGCGGGGGGGGGGCGGTGCGGGGGCGGTGCGGCTCGGCTCGGCTCGGCGCGGGGGGCCGGGCGGTGCGGGCCGCGGGCTGCTCGGGCGGGCGGGCTCGGCTCGGCTCGGCTCGGGCTTTGTCCTCGGTGGCTGCTTTCTGCTGCGAGGCCGGAGCTCCAGGCCCGCTTCGGTTCGCCCCGCGCACGCACCGCGGTTCGGGGGCACGGCCGTGGGCTCGCCCCGAGTGCGGAGAGCGCTGCGGCCGAGCCCGGGACGTGCGGGGAGAGAGCCTCGGGCGGGGTGCGCGCTTCCAAGTGCGACGCTGAAGGGGAGGAGGATGGGGAGGGCTCAGTTGTTAACCTGAGAAATCTTGAAGCGCTGGAAGTTTATTAATTGTTTGAATCTTCTTTGTTTGTATCACAAGTTTGTGTCAGAGGTTAATCTTCTTAATATGTAATTAGTTGAAGGTCCAATTATGGGATTTATTGAACTCAACCCCCCCCCCCCCATTAAATACTGCTAGTCTTACTCCGTGGCTACTCTATTTTCTCCAACATCTCGAGTGTATCTGTGGGAAGATGTTTATTAATATAACAGCCGGTTTAAATTTAGAAATAATCTTTAGTACGTCATACTCATGTCTGTTGCATCTTCTTCCTCTCGTATGCATATGCATGTCGCTGACGAGCTTATGCTAATTTATATACTGAAATTTGCTCAGGACATTAGGCCAGTTAAGGTAATTAAAAATCCAATAAAGCCCGCTGTTAGTGGCTGCCTGATGATGCGGCGCTTTAAATCAGGCGGACGGCGGGGGTGCTCGGAGGAGCAGGGGGTGCTCGGAGGAGCTCGGAGGAGCAGGGGGTGCTCGGAGGAGCAGGGGGTGCTCGGAGGAGCTCGGAGGAGCAGGGGGTGCTCGGAGGAGCAGGGGAGCATTGCTCGGAGGAGCTCGGAGGAGCAGGGGGTGCTCGGAGGAGCAGGGGAGCATTGCTCGGAGGAGCTCGGAGGAGCAGGGGGTGCTCGGAGGAGCAGGGGGTGCTCGGAGGAGCTCGGAGGAGCAGGGGGTGCTCGGAGGAGCAGGGGAGCATTGCTCGGAGGAGCTCGGAGGAGCAGGGGGTGCTCGGAGGAGCAGGGGGTGCTCGGAGGAGCTCGGAGGAGCAGGGGGTGCTCGGAGGAGCAGGGGAGCATTGCTCGGAGGAGCTCGGAGGAGCAGGGGGTGCTCGGAGGAGCAGGGGGTGCTCGGAGGAGCTCGGAGGAGCAGGGGGTGCTCGGAGGAGCAGGGGAGCATTGCTCGGAGGAGCTCGGAGGAGCAGGGGAGCATTGCTCGGAGGCGGGGGCCCCTCGGGAGGACGTGGGGCCCTCGGAGGCTTGCCCTAAGTGCATGCGGTGGGTGGGGTTTTGGCTTCACCTACGACTGAGCCGTAACACGCGGCTCCCTGCCGAGCCTCACTGCCGCGTCCTTTCGAGAAGGCCGCGGGCAGGGGCAGGCACGCACGGGCGCTGCTCCCCGCGGGTGTCTCAGGGAGCGGGGGTGACTGGCACCGGGGGCAGCCCGCGGCTCCCCGAGCCCCGAACGCCCTCGGCCGTGTCCCGGGTGAGCGCCAGGCGCTGTGCGGAGGCGCCTGTCCCCGCACTGTCCCCGCACTGCCCCCGCATTGCCCCGCGCCGCCCCCGCATTGCCCCGCGCCGCCCCCGCATTGCCCCGCGCCGCCCCCGCATTGCCCCGCATTGCCCCCGCGCCGCCCCGCGCCTCTCCGCCTTCGGGAATCCTTTCCAGAACGTGAAAGCCTCAGCGGCAGGCCGGTACGCACCCAGGGAGGAGGGCTGCCCCAGCCTGGCGAGGCTTGTTCTTCAGTTCGTAGAACTGACGGTGCGTTTTGGGGTGAGGCGACGGAGGCTGCGTTACGCACCGGCTTTGGGTAACCTTGTCGCTTCTGAACCCGTGACTCCTGAGTCCGTGAAGCGAATCAGATTAATTTGAACTTCTTTTAGCGGCCATGGCTGTTCCAGGGGACTAGCAGTAGCGTAAGAATGCCTTGTGTCGCTTTGTCCTTGTCTTCCAAGGAGAACCGATCTCCGACTTGCGGCTACCTGGCTGGCGCGTAGCCTGCGAAATGAAGCGGGTCTGGGCTCAGCCCCGGTGACCAGGTGCTGCCATCAGAAGTGCTGGGGCCTGGGAGCAGGGCTTGCTCCGGGGCCGGAGCGATGCACGGTGAGAGGAGCTGTACTGTAGGTAATAATTTGTACTTTTGACTAAAGGGTTTGTTTCTATTACTTTCTGTTATTTCCATTACTGTGAAAAAACCGGGGCAGACTAACCTCTTTATTTAGAGCTCTTCTGGATCGCAGTATCAAATACTTAGGATTTACTAACGTTTCTGTTCTCTGTACGTGTGGATTCTCATACTGACAAATTTCAGTATCGGTACGCCTCGGACCAGCGGCTGGCTTGAACTGAGTAGCGTATCGTATGCAGTTGGTCTATGTATGCTGCCGTATCTATGACAGCGCGTGGATCACTTCGGAATTAGGCTGCCTTTGGTGCAGGGCGTTCGTCCCGCTTACTGGGAATGGGCTTGTGGGGAGCCTCGGTCTGCGCCATTTCTGTGCTAGTGCAAAGCGTGGCCGGGTTTCCTCTGGGACTCTGCCCCTGGGACCTGGCTCGGTGTTCGGGAGCCTTTGGTAGCCTAAAGGTTCTCTCTCTTGACCTGGCAGGGATGTGGTTGCATCTTTCAAACTCTGCCTCTGATCACCTGCGAATGGGATGAGGTTTACCTCACCTGCTACTGCAGAGCCTGCTGACGCTTGCTGGTGTGAATGAAAAATCCACCTCTCTGGCTTAATTTCTTTTTTTCCAGGGTTTGTCTTTCCTATTAAAATAACAAGCTATGCTTTTGATGGCTTTTGTCATCTTTCACTGGTGTTTAAGGGAAGGAAGGTAATTCTATCCTTTTTTGTTTGAAAGAGCTTTTTAAGACTTGGCAAAATAATAGGATGAAATTTCCGTAATATGAGAAATGAGATAATTGGGCATGAGGGTACTTTTAACCTGAAGATTCTGTGTTGAAGTTCTCGGAGCTCCCAAGTTCCGTACCTTGCCGAGCTGGAGTAGCAGTAAAACAGGGTAAAGTTAAAGGTTTTGTCCAGCAGAGGCTATAATCTCTTTGTGTCTAGAAGCAAACTGTTGCTGAATGGCAGCCTTACGGAAAGTGCAGCTTTAAATTAGTCCAGAAATAAAACCTCTTATTTTTCTGTTTTCCATTCACTTCATTCAGAGAGGCCAGGAAATTTTACTTACGTAGGGGATTTACTGCCTGCTGTTAACTCAGAATGACCTATGCTTCTACAGTCTGTTCAGATACTATATGTGATGTAGACACCTTTTCTCTTCCGTGTTAAGTTTGTCATTAAAGGCCTAATTAGCAGCGTTTACTTTCAGTTTTAGCTGTTAAGACTTAACCAAGGCTGGTGTGTGTGGGAACGGGTAATATGTTAACTTAGCAGCTGGCCGTGCCGAGATAAACATGGCCATTCCAAATGCTGTCATCTGGCCCCTTTCCAAAACAAGCTGAAGGAGGTGGTCAGGGGAGGAGCCATCCTTTGCATTGGGAAAAAGAGGCTTTCATCTGGAAAGAATCGCTAGATAGTATTGACTATGAGAACTGCAGATTTAAAAATAAAACGGCCAAACCTTTCCTAAGTAAACAGAATAGTCTCTGTTGGTCAGTTGTATCTCAGTGCCTGTTACTGTGCTGCTTCTCTTTGAAGCTGTAGCAACTTAAATGTAGAATGCGTATTGCCTCTTTTTTTAAAAAAAAATCAGTGCTTTATATATGACTTTGAACGTGAGAGCTGATTAAAAGTTTATCTTCTTTGGTTACAGCAGAGATGTGCAACACAAAAGTACTATTGTTTTAATTGTTTAAAATTCAGATTACAAGATAATGGTAATACCATTAGAAGGTTTCCCTTTGGCCTAGAAGCTGCAGGTAGGAGCCTGTCGATCCCTTAGTATTAAAGATGAATGATAAGGAGACCTCTTAAATGGCTGTGACACTGCAGTCTAGCCAATTTAGGATCAGCTGATGCTTTCTAGTGATAATGGCTTGAGGTTTTCAGCTGCATTATGAAGATATCAGCCAGGGCAAATAGTATTTAGAAGAGAAGTGTACTTTATTGAATGGGGAGATGATCTAGAGGTGACAGTAAATTGCATTACTAAATGATCTATGCGCTCTGCACAGTCTCCTCACTGGTAAATGCTAGTGGTAAAATGAAAGATGGTTATTCTTAATGTATGAAAGCAGAGGAGTCAAAGGATTAGTTGATCTTCCTTTAGGAATCTGGGCTATTTGTGAAAATTGTCTACCAAAAGCATGGCTTAGTTCTACATCCTTATTACCAGATGTAGATGGTACTTACGCTTATTTTATCATTGCTTAATCACGATTAACTTCACTGTGGATTCCCATACACAGTTATAACTGTGTTTTCTGAAACTTCATTTGTGAAGCTTCCTACCTTGTCACTAATACGTTAAAATCTCCTGCACAAGGTAGAAAAGTCTGAATTTGATCATGACAGCAAACTGTCCGTTCTTGCACAGAGTAGTTACAGTGCTCTCTTAAGATTTTATCAGCAATTGTATCACTTGCGGAAAATGCAGCAGCACTTTAAAATATGCATCTGATTCTTTTTTCTTTTTTCAAATGTAACATATCTCTCTCTCCATCCCAATAAAAAGGCTTCTTTCACTGAAGACACCTGTAAAATAACTAGCTGTTCTTAAGTTTCATGGTTCAGGACTCCAGGCATCAAAATCTGAGTTAGTTTTGGTCTTAGCCCTGGATGTGAATCGGCACTGTAATTTTTCAGTGCTGAGGTCTTGAATGTAGTTGTAATTCAAGCTCATAAAATATTAGAAGCTTTGACAGTAGTGCGGTCTGCTTTCTGGAGCTCTTCCCTGTGGGTTTGCAGCCAAGGATGGCTTGAGAGTGAGAACAGTTATCTGTGCTGCAGCAGTGATGTTTTATGGCTGGATGCCCAGATTGTCTAGCTTTGCACACAGCTTTATAGTTTGCCTTTGAGGGCTGTGGAGGTGGAAGTCATTTGTAATAAACAGCTATCTGCAGCGTGCTTTTTCTGTGTTTTGAAATGTACATCCGTTTAAAAAATTGCAAACCAGATGCATATTTACTTAGATTTCAATCGGGAAATTCTATGTTTTAGAAGCTCGCTTATGAGATGTTAACAATTGTTTATTGCTTTGTATTAAAAATAGCTAATATTTATCCCTTGGCTGTTTGGGCTTTTTTAGCAGTAAGCTCTGAATTGCTAGAGAATGAGATTTTTTTTTTAATTTTTTTTTTTGAGAGAAAAATTGACTTGTCAAATCGATTGGCATCCTTCGTGGTAATTAAGCCCCAGAGAAAAATATGTTTATAGGTCTCAAAATAGTTATCATGCAGCTACCAGCTATCGGCTCATTTAGGAAAAGATAACAGCCGCCCCCCTTCCACCGCAAGGACAAAAACCACCCTGGGCTGTGAAGTGTTTAATGTCTGTCCATGGGCTTTTCCTGAGGCAGATGCATTCTTTCCCCCCACCCCAGCTTCTTGTTAATGGGGTCTGTGCATGTTTTCCTGTGATGACTTTCTGAAGGGATAGTGGGTAGTGCCTGTGTTACGATCTTCGTCAAGAACAACCTCCTAGAACGGCATATCTGGTTTTTCTTAGATGTGCTGTTTCCCTTCCTGCGTTCTGTCTGTATGCTGTCCGCTTGAAGTTTACAGCTTTCTCTCTCGTTCTGCATTTGCGAGGCTTCCCGATGAGAAGTGGAAGGTCCTTTTGTTTTGTTTGAGAGTACTCACTGTGGCTCGGATACCATTCTGGGTGGTCAGTATGTACACATATCGATTGTTAGTTCAAACTGACTTCTGCCAAGTCTATTTTAAGCTCAGCCAGATATGTGTGTTGTGTCGGTCTGCTTTTCAGTCATACTCTAGTCTGGGACTCTCAGGTCTTTTAGTTCTTCAGAATTCCAAAATGTTTTCCTGGCTGATGCTAACGTCATTGGTGCTGACAATGGAGATGCTTGTTTTTAAACAGTAGCTGGTTAGTGGTAAACAAAAGAGCATCAGCCCAGTGCTTTAACACAAACCATTCTAGAAAAAAGAAGCAGTTCAGTGAGAATGCAAAAAAAAAAAAAAAAAAAATCAACTGTGCAGATGCATAATGTGCTGACTGCCATTTCACTGTATTTTCTTACGAGGTCATTAATAGAAGACCATAGAAGGTAGTGTTTGGTATCGCTTGTCATGTTTGTTGCTTGAACTCGCTGTGTGTTCATAATAGCCTTGAAGATGATACTTCATATGAAACGTGAAGTTAAAAATTTTGCTAGCACTGCAAGCATAGCCTAATGGCACGTGTGTAAATCGAGTAAGACTTTTCGCACCGTGTATTACCAAAGCCAGTCTGGAGTACGATTCCTCATTATCCCTTTGCTAACATCATTCTTTCTACCTGTAGGTCTCAACTTTCCTCTTCTCTCAATGTTTTTAATCAGCTACAGGAGCTTACTTAACATAGGAGAATTGCTTCCAACGTTTGTGTTGTCTGGTTTTTTTTTTTTCCCCCACATTTTCAGCATTGAAATGGATGCTCCGCTTGAAAGTTTGTGTCTTACTCCCTGGCTATGTAACGAAAGATGTTACATCTCTGCAAATCCTAATTGTTCTTGTCTCTTCACAGTGTCATGGCTGTCATGCTGTAAGCACACAATATTGTACCTCATTCTTGCTTTAGTTAAAAATAACCTATTGGCATAAGAGTGATCACATCTGTCCATAACTTACCTCTTCATTTTCCTGCTTATGAAACTACTTGATTTCTCTTTGCAGAACGTTAGCTGATGTAAACGATAGATTTATATGTTTATCTTTTTAAGCCTTTAAAATAAATTGATATGGAAAATGCAGCATCTTCTGATAAGGAAGGAGAAGAGCCTGGTGGTAGCAATCTAAATGCTATTTAACATTTTCTAGTATGATCATCATGAAATATAGCTGTCTGATCCAGTTGTGGAACTAAATTTGGTCTGTCACAGTAATAGGACTGCTGCTGTTGAGGAGAGTCTCTGTACAAGTAGCACTGTTTGAGGTGAAAGATGTTATTATATGGGACTTACTGGAGCTTGGTGAATGTGTAATTTTTTTACTATTTCGATTCTAACCAAAGTTGTAGAAGTCCTTCCCTTTTGAAAAGAACGATCCAAGTTAAGTAAGTCTTGTTGGGCACCACCAGTATGTTATCTAGTGATGTCGGTCTTTATACTGTGCTACCACATGAATGTGTAATAATTGAATAAAGCAATGGTTGTGTTATTGAATGGGTGCTTACATAATAATTTGCTTAAAAAAGACCCTCAACTTTAATTTTTCTTGCATTTGTGAAGATGAAAGTTCTTCACAAATTTCTAGGTGAAATATTGCAGTGACAACAAAACCCCATGCTTCTGAAGCAAATAACCCAGGCTGATAGATATAACCTATTTTATCTGGATTGCAACACTCTGATAGTCCAACTGCACTGAAATTGTGATTCCCTCACCCCCATCCATCCCCTGTCCCTCTGTCAGCATCCAGAAAAGCAAGAGCTGACCTTTCTGGAATTCTGTCTGCATCTGCTGATCAGATAATGTACTTGGAGACATTTTGGATATATTTCTGAGAATATCTGCTCCCCAGGGTGTTTCATGGACTAACTGAAGGCATAAAATAGTTATTACTAAGATCATAATTGACCATAAATTGATTTCCAAAGTGGTATTTACTGCAGCTGGTTTTCCTGTCCCGGAAGATCATTTATGGCTATTTCCTTTTGCCATCTTTCCCCCCACCCTGTCTCTCCTCCCCCCATGGAGACGCTATTCATTTGCCAAGTTGAAAAATGGATGATGGCCCATTCTGATGGTGGCTCTGGTATTCTAATTTACTATTGGCAGGAATTGGCGTCCAGATGCTTTTACTGTGGAAAGTGAAGTGGAGGAACAGAGAACTCTGAAACTTGATGAACTTAATGGAAATAAGGATTACCTTTTCAGCAGTGCAGTGTTAATCTTTTAAACGCCGGTAGATTTGTGGAGGGAAAGATACTAGCTTGGACCTTTCAATTTCCTTAATTTTGGACGATAGAATAAGTCGTCTTCTGAATTTTGTGGATTTGATTTCCAGCCTAAAGATAGGTGCAGAGTACTGTAAAGCTTTCTTACCTCACTTGAGTTATGTTGCTATATTAATTTTCAAAACAGCATTGCAGCTGAAGATGCAGTGGAACAAAAACTAAATTGCTTTGAAATGTATTATCTTTAAGTTGAATGAAATTATCGTGGTGGGCAGTTTTGATTTTTTGTAGTTAAACACTAAGAACGTACAAAAGGTGCACAAAACAATTCAGTAGATTTTTCATTTGTGTTTAAACTTCAACATATTTGCAGTGCACAACTTTTAGTACAGTTTATTAGTCTATAGTATGTTTTGTCTTCCTTGACTCGGATCAAATTTGGTGTTAACCTCCCGCAGGGGATTCCAGGACCCCTGACATTTTATTGTGACTCTTGATTAGCTCACCAGGGTTCCTGCTAAGAATTCTTCTTTCATTCACTTGATAAATTGAATTCCCTATTCACAGTGCCTTTAAATAGAATGGTATTTGGAAAACTTGAAGACAACAACTTGAATGTTCAGTGAGCTCACCCAGCAAATTTAAAAATGCAGGAGGAAATTACAGGTTTGTATATTCTGAAATCTGAAAGAATAAACATTTTACAAAATGTAAGTCTCCATCTTCATATTCCCTTTAAATTTATTTCCCTTCTGGTTTCTACAGCAAGGAGTTCTGTTGACATCTGTTTTCCCTTTTTCATCTTACCTTGCCTTGTGCCAGGAGCCATGCATTCACCTAACCTAGGTCTGTATCTGGGAGCAAGCGTAATAAAGTTGTATATGCCCAGATAGTGGAACTTCAGCTTCCCAAGGCAGCACGTGTGCAGCGTAGAGAGCACCTTGTTCTTTACACCCTGTATACCCTAACCTAGCTTATGCACGCCTCGTAGATACCTTATGCCATTCACTCGCTTCTGCTGTGGATCCCCTTACTGCTGCTGGTGGTGCTGGCAGGGCTTGTGCTGTGGAGTACCGTTCTGAGCTCTGCAGCACGAGGAATAGTGTCTTTTTTTCCCTAATTCGAGATCTTGAGACACATCCTCCCTGTGAGGCCACTGTCCTTTCACTCCCCCATCCAGGTGTCTTCTCCGTGAGCCTCGTGGAGTTGGGGCTGCAGCGGTGTTCCGCACCCCCACGGCCTGTGCGTTCCGAGGTGGCACCTGCCGGTCTCGGTAGTGAGACGGCCGAGGCCCATTCCTGGTAGAGGATGCCATCTTCCTAGAGGCTGGTTTCTGTAGGCTTTTGCCACACATCTGTGAAATGGTTTTAATGTCATAGGAAAACTCAGGCTGAAAGGGACCTCAGGAGGTCATCTCAGATAGGCAGGGCTGTATTTAAGTTGGGCGACATGTGCATGTCTGGTACCATGGCTGCTGCTGCTGCTCGCTGTGTTGCTGGTGTGTGGTGGTGTTAGACTTGTCTGGTACAGTTTCCCTGCCTGTGGGTAGGAGTGAGGGAAGCGCCTATGTGTTTTTCTACTGTGCCTGTGGCAGGAACTCTGCCTAAAGGAGAGGTATTTCTTCCAGACGTCACCTTCCCGGGCCTTTTTAATTACACTGGAGCCACTCATGAATGTGGCAATGGACGCGTGTGGCTATGGCTGCTGTAAGCTGGGTGCCTTTTGCTGAAGATGTGTTGGCACCACCTTTTCCCCAGAATAGGCGCAAGAGCAGCATCATAAACGTATTGGTCTTCAGCATAAATCCTGCTGCCTGCTTTTTGATCACGTCGGTTGTGTCATCTAGCTTGACCTGTGTGAGAGTAACAGCCTGGTCTTCAGCTCCTGCAATAAGCGAGTTGAATGTGCTTTCGCCTGCTGATAACGGTGATTGGGGTCAGAAAGAGTTGAGTGCTGGCATGGGACTGTGATGGAAGGGGGGAAAGGAGGATTAGGGGTGTTGGAAATCTCTACAGGCAAAATGGTACATCATTTTAGTTACGCAAACTTCCTTTTCATTTTTTTAACCAAGAAGCATAAAGGTTTAGCTCTGCTTGCTTGAAGGGTGTGAAGGTGTGCTACACAGAAGCAATGTTGCTAGCTTTCCGCCCTGTAGCATGCATTGTCCCTCCTGACCCTGTTACTGACGGACAGGTGACGCCGCTGAGCGGCTCCTCCAGCCTCCATCCCTGGGAGTGGTCAGCTCTCACGGAGACCCCCCGGGGCTGTGGTGTGTGGCAAAATGTCCTGTGGAGCCGTTGCTCCTGTTCCTATTTCCTGGCCTCCTGCTGAGCAGTATCCCTGTGCAGCTGCCCCAGGAAGCAGTGCTCCTCTGACATGTTCTTCAAGGCCAGCTAAATAATTTGAGCCAGAAACTTGTCCATAAGTTGCTTCTGCATCAGTGGTATTTAGCTGAACAATTGGTTGGTGTGGGGCTTTGCCTCTGTTGGCACAGGGGTCTTCTAAAGTATTTGCAGAAACCGAAATAGCAAACAGTATCTGGAGAGAAACAAACTTGCTGCGCTCTTGCTGAGCAACTGGATTCCAAAGCTGTTTTCCTTTGTGTATTATGTCCCAGGAAGACTGGGGAAGAGCTCTGGACCAGATGCTGTATCAACTGCTGGTAAATATGATCAGGTCTGGGAGGGAGGCAGTGCTGTGAAATTAAATCTAGTTATCTGCACTGTTCACCGTCTGTAGCTTAATTTTCCAAGAGAGGAGTCAGTCCATGTTTCCTGGGGGAGGAGGGATGTTGTTCATAGCGTGTTTCTTGCTGTTTGTAGCCTGCTTTGAGTGGTGAATGTAATGCAAGCTTTTTTGGGTTGTTTGGTGGTTTGTAGTTTGTTTTTTTTTTTTTCTTTTTTTCCCTTGATTCCTGCATAGCCTGAGTGGTGCACGTGATGGGATACTTGAAGTCTGCTGGGGTGCTGTCAGCAGACTAAGGGAGCAAATCCTGATACGGTTCGTGCCTGAAATGTATACAAGGGTGAGGTTTTGTGTACAGTGTTCTAGCCCGTGACCAGATTTCCCTACTAACTACTTAACTTGCCCCAGAGTGGAGCTCCTGCATACATTAATAGGCCCGCACTGTGGAGAGCAACACCTTCACAGAGGAGGTGGTGTACTTGTGTGATGGCAGCTTCACGCCCTATAGCATTGTCTACACTAGCCTGTTAATTTAGATTGGGAGTTTCATGTTTAAGCAAACCTTCTGATTGTTCTAAGTGCTTTAATTGACATCATGGGGTGGTCTTGGAGAGCAACAGTTGTATTCCTTTTAAATAAAATTTCACTGGGTGGTGTGCTCCAAGGGTGCAGTTAATGCTTTCCTGCTGCAAGTGAGCATTTGGTACATGGGAGTGGGCTGGAGCTAGTCTCAAGTAATAAAGCCACCTGGAATGGGGGTAGCGTGGCTATCGAGTCCTTTGCACCGACAGTTTTGCTCTGCAAATCCACTCCTATTGGCCTGCACTACTTAGTAATGAAGATGTAACATACATCTCCTGAAACACTCTCAGTAGTACTCCAGTACTCTCATTAGTACGCCATCTGTCTCTGGTGACAATCCAGAGAAAGTGAACAAAAGGAAGTCTGCAGTTGAAAAACAAAAACCTAAAAGCCTACTGGGACTCGGGGCAGTGCTCAGATACGGACTCGTCAAACTTCTGATGTCTGACCTACCACGTAGAGTTAATGTGTCCTTAATCTGTAAAGGCTTTTTCTTCTCTGGGATTTTTCCCTACTTCTAGTGACTAGCAATCAACTAGTGGAGGCTAAGACAAGGCCAGGTCAGTGTGCTTTTTTGAAAAATCTTGAACTGAAGAATAATAATTATCTAGGCTTCCTTTATTTTTGTTCTAATCTCATTTACTTCAGTGGTTGTTTACCTCATGTGTACATAAAGTAGGGTCACAATAAGTTAACACCGGGTGAATTGGAAACCTCTAGCAAGAGTCTAGGTCCTGCAGTAAACAGCAGCTGGCAGTCTCCTCGAGGTCCTTCCGGTGTTTTGTTGCTCTTCAGCCAATAATACAAACTGGCATGTTAGAAACACCGTGTGCTAGTGCTGGAGAGGCAACCTAGAGACAAGGTGGTGTAACACAGGCGCTCTTCTTCTCTTCTGATCATGGAACGTCTCTTTTACAGATTGTAAGAGCAGGATTATTAATTTAGTCCCTTGGGCAACCTAAAATCTTCCTGTAGTTCAATTTAATTGAATGTGATGCTTTTCACATCCTGTTCTCAGCTAATGCTGTGGTGTTCTTGGGTGTCTTTAAATGGCAGCTACACGCTGGTCCTGCACAAATTTCAGTAGTGAATGAAGTTGTCCGTGCGTGTCTTACACCTTAGTCAAGTGTGCTGTGGTGTAAAGAAAGCCTGAAAGAGGGAGTACATGAGGATCAAGCCTAATCCCTCACAATTATAGGCAGCAGTGGAGAAGCGTCCACAGAGCAGCATAGACCTGGAGATACCTACTAGTGCTCTGTAACAAATCAAATAAATGAATAAAAACACACAAAAGACTTAAAGCCAAACCGGTATTGTACAGCAGAAGGAAAGATCAAGGGCAGCATTAGTGTCAGTGGTCTGTTTCTGTGCAGGAACATTGGTGGAATTTCTAGGTGACTTCGGAAGTCAGACTGCTGTTCCTGTTAGGTGATCCGTTTTGTCTTCAGCGCTTCAGGGTAAGTTGACCAGATACCGGGAGCATCAAAGCACCAGGCCCACGGTTGTTAGCGGTGGGTGATATTTTGATGTTTCAGAGGAAGGGAGGAATCCCCTGTCAAGGCAAATAATGTATTAAGGAGTGACAAGTGCAGGACAGGGACATAATTTGACAGCTAGAAACCCCAAAGCATGGGATTAATAAATTATAAATTGAGGTCAAACAAAACCACTCATCAAGCTTCATTTATGACTCCCTGCAGGAACAAATTTTGCACCCACACTTTCAAATTACAGGGTTTACTTTAAAGATGCGTGATCACACCTACAGATGTAACCTGTCCATAAACTTACCTTGTCCGCAGTGGAGTAGCTGAGGGCTCTTACCCCGTTAAGTCCCTTGAGAGGATATTGTAGGATTTGACTTTGCAAATGGATAGAAGCCTCCTGTTTCCAGTCTAATTGTCTTTGTGTCCAGGGGTCGATGTGGCCTTGTATCAGTGTTACTTTTTAATAAAAACAAGTCTTCCTTTCTTTAGGTATTTTGCCTCTTCTCTCCCCAAATGTAATTTGAAAAGATCTGGTATGTCTTAATGTTGTGGGTTTTGGTGATGTTGTGGTTTTTTTTTTTTAAATGCTACAGTGTGGAAGATTTTTCTTTATGCCTAATCCACATCTCCTTTGTTGCAAGTTAAATTTGGTGCTACTTACCACAGCTGAAGTAGAAAGATTTTACTCCATTCTTCCCTACCTCTGTCTTTATCACCTCTTTGAATAGAGGGGTTGCTGCCTCTCTAGATTAAGTGAATCCAAGTCTCAAGTTTTTTCCACAGGCTTGTGCTTTTTTGGTCTCTGATCCTTCTTACTGCTGTTTTCTAGACTCTCTTCAACTGATCTGTATCTCTGTTGCTGTAGCTAGTCCCAGACTGGACACGGCACAGCAGCTGATGCATTTCTGACCATCTGTGGCATTGTTGCTTTGCCTTTGGATTGAGATCTGCTGTAACAACTCTTTTTTCATCCCCAAAACTGGTGTTTAGCCAGTGGTTCCCTATGCTGTATTGATACATATGATTATTCCTGCCAAACGTGGTACCCTGCAGTCTTTCTCACTGAATTGTACTCTGGTTTTTTTTGTGCATCTTGAGTTTATCAGGTTGTTCTGAATACCGCCTGTCCTTAATTGTTTTGCAGCCCCATTACTTGACACATTCTGGAAACTTAGTAAGTGCACACATTTTTCCAGCAGCAAAGTGGTTAATAAAAATTTTGCTGCTGGACATGTGGCATACTGCAACAAAAATCTATTGGTTCCCTGCCTTGTTGGAAGGGGAAGTGCTGAGGTTACTTGTTTTGTGGGTATTTCATTGTAAAAAAAAAAAAAAAAAACAAAAAAAAAACCAAACCCAACCAACCAAAGCAAAACAAAACAAAAAAAAAAAAGCCCCCCCCCCAAAACCCCCAACCAAACAAAAAAAACCAAACCAAAACCAACCCTGTTCTCATTAACAAGACTTCACATGTTGCTTGAAAAGTCAGTAAATTACTTCTCTTGCCTCCCTTTTGTCCTTTTGAAAAATACCTGCAACTGCACCATAGGAAAAAATCAGACTTCCCCCCTCCGAAGCCTTGTTAGCTGTTACTGATGTTTTTATCCCTTACCCTTTTAAGTTACGTGCCCGATCTTTGCCATTTGCTAGTGTTCTGGAGTGCCATCCGTCTTCTGCTGATTCTTTAAGGTAATCTGTAATGACTTAGAGACAGTTGTTCTTGTGGTAAATTACATCAGGCCCAGCCAGTGGGAAGAACATCTGATTTCTCTGGGGACTTTCTAAGCTGTTCTTACTTTTGCCGGTCTGATTTCCTATTTGGAGTGGTAGCAAAATGTTTAGTTCAATCTCCTTATTTTTGCTGCCAGTCCATGGAAGCTGTTCTTAGAAGTTGGGTCATTCCTTCTTCCCTGACTTAGGGAGAAGGCACTTAAGAAACCTGTCTTGAGGTTCTTGTGTGGAGCTGTGTTCAACAGCCCTTTTGGGTGGTGGCAGAGATCCTGGGGCAGGAGCAGCTTTTGGTTGCTGGCTTTTTGTTGCCCCTGCCACCAGCTTGGAGCAAAGCCTCCCTGCGTAGGGAAGAGCACTACGAAATCCCTCTGTGGAGCTGTCGTCATCTGCAGGCTCAGCACTGGTTCAGATGGTCGTTGGCCATCTGTTCCCAGCTGACCTCTTTAGTGAAGGCTAAAGCAGAAAGAAAAGTACTGTCGCTTTAGCCCTCATAGGGTCATCTGTCAATAGTCCCCCTTTCCCACTATCAAAACTGATGTTTCCTCTTGCTTAGTAATGAAGCACTTAAAGGTTGATTTACTGTTACTTTCTATATGCACAATGCTAATACGTTGTTGGCCTTCCTCGTTTTTGTCCCCATGTGTTTGTGCTGGTTTTTTTTTCCATATTCCTTCTTATTTATTTGACCTAGTTTTGTGTGCGGCTTTGTTTTTTGGGGAGATTGGAGAGCTTGTAATTAGGGAGCAGCTTGACTCTTCTTGATTAATGACTGAGCCTAGATATTAAGGGAAAAAAGCTGGCACTTTTAAAGTCACACCAGCTCCTTGCCTTCACCAGTACTTACTCTAGAAAGGTCACAGAGAGATGGGCCAGATAAAGATGAAGCAGGAAACAAAATGAGCAATAGGCACACGTGGAGTTTTAGTTCATCTGTTCTAGTAGTTACGAAAACAAAAACTGGTGATCATATGGTGACTTCTTGCTTTATGTAGTATTCCTCCTATACGTCAGGGTATCCGCATTGTCATTTGGATTCTTGACTATTTCCAGGAAACAATGCCTGCCTCTTCGTATGTGACGGTATTTTTCAGTTGTCCTGAATTAATTGAAGCCTGCCTTTCCAGTATTCACTGCTATTTATTTTGTTATTTTTTTATTCCATTTCATTGCCACCCTTCAGGCTGCTTTTTGCCTTCATGATCTCAGCCACTTCTTTCTTACCACCTAGAATCAGATCTTGAAGAACTTTCTAAATAGTAATTTTCTTCATTTCTGTTTGAAACTGTATAATGGTAGATTTTGAGAACTTGGTAGATGGTTACTGTGTGTTTCATGTCTGTGCTGTCCAGACCCTCTTTTATCACATGTAATGATGCATGGCTCTGTTAGTTTGTTCCAAAAAGCCTGCTCAGCATGCTTTGGTAGCCTGCCTTTGGGTGGTGATTTGTCAGTTCCTTACAATTTTAGTTTAAAGACTTCCCCCCCATCATCATTGTAAGGAAAAACATGTATGTTCAGAAATGCGTGATGCCCTGTTGTATGGTAGGGGACGGCAAAACCAGAGCAATATTTAAGCAGTTGTATGCCATTTGTAGGATTTCTGTCAGTAACAGCAGCTTTCACAACTGTCAAGGGAGGCTTTTCCAGCATGAAGTAGGATGTGAATTTAAGGTATGAGGTATTCCAGAATTAAGGTACGGGAGCTGTTCTCTCATTGGGCTAAAACAGGCAAAGACATCCATAGACCAAGACTAAGAATGCTATTCTGAAGAGGTATTCCAGGCAGTTTTCCTATGTAAATAAACCTTCAGCATCTTAAATATATACAAACAAAGTTCATTAGGCTGCTGGGTTTGGAGCTGTGTCACATGGAGGGACAAGAGAGACAGGTCTCTGTTTAGTCCCCAACTATTGCAGGAACTTCTGAGCTATAAAACACTGTGTGGGTAATAACCTTTCATGTAATAACACAAATAGACTGCACTTGAAGTTTGTTTAAGAATACGATATTGCCGAAAGGCGTGTTGGAAAATCCTGTTAGAATGTCATGTCAGTGGTAATTCAAAATACCAGCTGTGGCTTCAGATGTGAAAGCAAACCAATGTCTGATACCAGCTAGAAAAGTGAAGTTCTCGCTTAGCTTAAAAAAGAAAATCAGCCTCTATTTGTTAATTTTTTAAAAGGGATTAATAAGCCTTTCTGCAGTAGGCATTGACAGAACATCGCCAGAGTTCTCAAGTTGTTCTGACCATGACCTGCATTTCGTCTTGCTTTCCTATTCAGAGAGAGCTGCTAAGCATGTTTACTTTAAAGATAGCCTTGGTTTAGGTTTGGATTTAATAAGCTAATTGCAATATTTAAAAACAACACTTGATGCTATAGTAGAACTCTTTGCTCTCCACTTATGAAAATCCCTCATGATTTTGATACATCAGATCCAGGTATATGAAAAAGGCAGGCTCCTACAAGTATATTCTGAGACACTTCTGGTTTAAATCATACGAGCTTTGTATTCATAAATTTTTTAGCATTTTTCCTGTAATAAAGATTAAATTGTCACTCAGGAAGTAAAACTGCAACACGTGCCTTTGACAACGTAATCAAACTTTATATAGCAATGCTTTTATTGTTTTCCTTTTGTTTTGCTCTTAGATGACTAATTTCTGCCTAGAAGCGACAGCAAGAGTTGCCATCTGAGAGGCCACTTGGAGCTTTATTTCTATTTTAAGCATATTTAAAGCACATGTATTCAGAAGTGTCATTATGTAAATCAGTTTTGAAAATGGAACTCCATTAAAAATGAGTTCTTTAATTAATTCTGAGTTAATCGAGGCTATTTTAATATCAGAAATGGGGAAAAAACCCCAAACAGGTTTCCACTAGGAGTGGCGCTTCTACCTCTTATGTTGTAATTGATATGATAATATGGTAATAAAATACATCGTATTTTTAATTGAGCGAAATGTTTGCTCCTCTTTTGATTTGGAAGATCCTCTGACATGGTGTATTACCTGCGTAAGGGAGGGAATAACATACAGCAGTGCTTGGGAAATGTCGAAACAGAACCACCTTTAGAGGACGGAAGGCTGGAAATAGAGAGGTTCGTAGTGGAGTCCAGTGTGAGCATCAAGACTTTGGCAGTGACGAAAGGAACTTGATATTAAAAAAAAAACCCTAACAAGGAAGTTGGGAAGTGTGTACTTTCATAGTTTAAATAAACTCTGCAAATTAGGTCAAGTGGTGGTGGTGCTGTGGGGTTTGTTTGGTTTGGGGGTTTTTTGTTTGTTTGTTTTGGGGGCTTTTTTTAATACTGCACTGACTATTAAAAGGGATTTAAATGTAATTGTGGTGTTCTGGAATTGCTGTCATGTCGTGGGTTTTCTGAACTACTAGCAAGAGAAAACCAAAAAGCTTCTCATTTTGCACTCACTTGTTTCATTCACCTGCTTTAAAAAAAAAAAAAAAAAAAGGCTACAACTTCCCTTGGCAATAGTCTGACCGTTTGGGAGAGTTCACCTGAAGACCTGGGCTTTGTAGTCTGATGTGACTTGAGTAGGGAGCACTACACATGAAGGGACTGGGCGTTGTTCCGCTGTAGTTACTGAAATCCTGGGGGCTTCAGTTCTTCTCTGGAGCTAACGGGAATAGTTAAATCTATTATGGTTTCAACTCAGTTTATTTTGGTAATGCAAGTCACCGCTTTTGGCAGAGTCCTAGAACAATCCATTTAAAACTATAATTTTAAGTACCTTTTTCTTAAGTACAGTGTTAGTATGTGATGCAGACACCCACCTGCAACTCCTAAGGGTTTGTTTCTGTTGATTCTAGTATTCTTAAATGCTTCTCAAACATTGATGTACAGTACCATATTTGAAAAGTGGCCCTCTGAAATTGGCATAAAGTTGAGCAGTCATGCAGGTGTCATGGATTTTTGGTCAAGACAGAAAGTGATTCAAGTATTTAAAATACAGATAGCTAATGCCACTTCAGTTGTCCTGACCTCCAGCTGCTATTCCAGACTCTGGGTCTTGCCATACCTGTCACTCCTGTAAATAGTTTGAGTGTTGTAAGGAGTCTAAAAGGGCACCAGCACCTATGTTTAGACCTCTGAATTGCTTACTGTAACGTTTATTGTTTTGGGTAACACAAGAAAAGGGAAACTGCTTTTGGTTTAGTCCAGAGCAGGACCTCTGTAAGCATTAGAGCATCTACAGTGGCCAAAATCAGTGTTTTCAGACAAGTGAAAAAGCCAAAAACTAGAACACGCTTCAACGGCCAAAATCTCAAAACAAATGACCACAATATTCCTTTTTATAGAAAGGGAAACGATGTAAGAATGTGCAAACTTGTTAAAAGGAAAATAAAGTTAAGGGCAAAACGTTTCATGGGGAGTGTTTGAAGGCAAGATGTGCAAAATCCGAAGAGTACTCGTTTCTCCTTTAGGTAAAGAGCAGCCCCCACCCGCCGACCTGTTGTGACAAAACAATTGAGCAAAGAACGTTGTAACTAAAAAGACCTTTTTTAAAAAACAACAACAAAAAAAAGGGGGGCTGTAGGCTTTGGCAAGTTAAATATAAAGTAATAGTAAGTTAGGCTAAAAGTCATCTTGATGACTAATTGGAAGACATCAGATCTAATAATAATAATAACAATACCAGTAATGGTTTCAGCCCATCAGAAAGGGAGTATTCTCAGATGATCTGTAAGGCTGATAAATGATCAGGACCTAAAGAGCTGTCAAGGAAGATAAAATAGTTACAGAGAAGTAAATGAATTACTTGCACTGGTATTTATTTGGAAGGGTGTTGGAGAGGTTCATTGTTACAACCATTTATTACAGTGATGGACAAAAAGCATAGACGGTGAAGTTTCATATAGATTTTCTTGATTTGGGACAATTTAGGTTAAATTTTAACCAAGATGCTACTGGTAGAGTCTTGTTCTGTATTCATGCAAATTCTACAGCTAGAATTTACAGGATGAACACAAAATACGATGATTCGAATTCATCTGGGCCTTACTTTACAAATCCTTGAAAAAAAAAATGATACATGTGAGAAATTAATACAGATCAAAAAAAGAAAAATAGTTGGAAAATAACGTACTCGCTCATGATCTTTAGGCTATATTGTGAATAAATTACCTGGGGTTTGTTCTTTCTTTTTTTTTTTTTTTTTTTTTTTCAGTTTTAAACTTTCTTTCCATAGAATATGCTGATATTAAGTAGTACTTGTGTGTGATTGTGGAAAGAGGTTCCAAATAAAATCTTTTCTTTCTGAATTTTCATTGTCTACTGTTTTATTTGTCATTCGTTTCAATTTTGGAACAGCTTTTTTTTTTTAAATGCTTTTAATACAGCATTAGAAGCAGCCTTTTTTAAACGCGAGGTGTAGAAAGTTAGCAATATAAGTATGGATTATTTACCTTCCTAGATAAACTTCGTCTTACTGAAAAGTTCTTCCCAATGTTTATTCTTATCAGGGAGAAAGAACAAGAAACACAAGAAGAGGAACATTTGATGGAAGAAAAGAAAAAGAAAAAGCAGGAAGAAAAGAAAAAGAAGGAAGGTGCTCAGAAAAAGGTTTGTTCGTGTTACTGGTTTAAATGATACATTTGCTTTTACGTGTAACGTACAGGTACTGGTTCTGCAGCCTTTATTTGAATAATTTTGACACAAGTGAGCGGTCTGTCGACTCTGAGTGAGGCTGTGGTCAGAAAATCTCTGCAAAAGCGGTTGTGACAGGTCATTAGCACTCCCCAGGCTTTTTACCATCCCCTGATGTTAAGGTGCTGCTCCTACAGCTGTGTCACATGAACGTTCCTCATCAGCGTCAATGCAAAGGTAACTAGGTGAGTTTCGGCTGATACTGAAGTGACTGTGGATTCCAAGACCATTATGAGTTTCCTGTGGTGTGCGTTCTCCTGCCTTGTTTTCTGGATTACATAGTTTTAATCGGCCCTTAGGATGTGGACAGGAATTGTTCACTGTCTTTTCCATCATAAAAATTAGGCATCATAAAAAAAGTGGGTAGATTCCAAACAGATAAAAAAAAGATGAGTCTTCACAAAATGTGCAGTTAATCTGTGTAAGCTAATAGTATGTATGCATTCAAAGAGATACTCGACAAATTCATGGAAGTTGATTCTGTTGAGTGTTAAAAAGTTCATAAACGTACCGTTTGGTTCAAGAAGCCTCTGAACCTCAAGCGACAGAAGGCTGGGTGGGTACATGGGGGTACTGTCGTACTGCTTGCTGTGTTTCATACCGTCTCTTTGGTATCTGCTTTTGGCTTTAGTCAGACAAGGGTAGCTATTCTTACATTCCTAATACTTGGAGTTAAACTAACATTCCCCAATCCTTGATTGGAACCAATGCCTGATTTATGTAAGCAGTTTCTGCAAAAAGCTAGGTCTGCAGCCCTGTAATTATTAGTTATCATTTGGAATATTGACAAGTAGTTGACTTGTTTTGTTCTTTCTTCTTTCAGGCTGCTGAACAAAAAACCAAAGGTAAATTCACGTTTATTCTTTGTGAACCATTTGATATTTTTGTAAGTTTGTTTAAAAAATATGCTTGTACTTTTTATTCTTTGTGTCTTTTTAATGGGGAGAGTATATCTTACTAGGATAGTTCTGTTACAGTTTTGTTGGGAGGAGCTGTCTGTATGTTGGGATTCTCAGCATAAACTTTTTCTTTGCTTGTCTTGCTGGGTATCATATGGCAGGCACCTTTTTGACAAGAATATATGGATTAAATTCCTGTGAAACATAACACATGACAGCTTTTTTGTCTAATGGCAAGACAGATGTAGTTTTCCATTTAGTTGTTAGTAGTTATTTATCTATTTCAAAGACAACTAATTGCCACCAAAAAGGGTAAATCTCTTCCCCCTGCATGCACAATTTAACTGAATTTAGTGAGTAAACTCAATTTACGAGAAAGCGATTTCCCCCACCGCCTTTTTTCTTTCTGTACGGGTTTTCTGCTTGATAAGTGAATTGAATTGGTTTGCAGCATGGTCCAGGAAGCAGCAGAGGTAAGCAAGGCATTCTCCTTTTTGGGGCAGTGAACTCCTAGGTGCCCTAGGAGGAATGTTAATGAAGCTATGGCCTTAAAAAAGGTGAGGGAGAGTCTCGTGGCAATGCCTCTTTTCTGCAGCTGTTGGCTTACAGTTATTTTATCTAGTCTGTCCCTTAATTTACATGGCACCACACAGAATTCAGGGCTGTGGAATGGTTGGTTCTGAAGGAGTTAATATGTACTGTTATTTACTGCTGGGTAATTAGGTGACAGACAGGCAAGTAGAGCTTCCCAGATTCCCAAAGACTGGGAATTAGAGAAGAGCCAAGCCTAACATATGGGGTTGACAAAACAACTTATGTTTCAAACACTTTTTATGTATTTATACAGCAGTAATTAATTGCTTCAGTAGTACTGAATTCAGAAAAATAAAGTCGAACTACATGATGAAGAAACTGTAACAAGTAATTTATTGAAACTCTGTCCTTTTCTTTCCAAATTTTTCTTATGTAGAAAGTGTGAAATCAGAAAATTTTAGCCTGAATTCTGTTGCATCTGCCCTGTAAGACCTTATGTAGTTTGTAAGACTGGATATTGCTTTCAGGAGGAGAAGGTAGCAGAAGTAGCTAAGCCCCTTGAAATCTTAAGTACATGAAAAAATTCGGAATTAAGATACATCAGAGCAATTCTTATCTAAATGGAATATTTCTGTTTCAGCAGTACTACATGTTTTGTTCTCTGTATCACTTGTTTCTGTGTGAAAAGGTTTCACTGGTCTGTGATGTATTATAATGACTTTAATATCACAGTTCAATGGCAGATGTTTTTGCTGTCAAAGTAACTAAGTTCGTTTTCACGTGTTACAGTGGCTCTTCACTTCTGTTAATACTGAAGCCTGGTGCCTTCTGCTTTCCTCTGTGGGATGATATAGTTTGTGTCTTTGTTGTGACAGCATTGTTTTTAATTGCTTGAAAATGTCAAGTTTAAGTTTCTAAAAGTAGCATGATAATAACTCCAGTTTTTCAGGTACGCTTGTGAGTTCATTTCTTTCAAATTTAGGGACTGCCTGTCTCCATCTGTTTGATTATTTTTTTTTTTGTCCGTTATCTTTGTATTTAAGCGTCCTATGCTACTGCTATAAAATATGAACTGGGAAGAAGACAACAGTAAATAAAGTTAGTTATGTTAAATATTAAGCAGTTCTGGCTTTTATTGTTTCACCTATCAGAAGCAGTAATGCACCTTTTTGTAGTTAGGCTTCATTGGAAAGAGTTGACTTGGCCTGCAGAGAAACCAAACCTCTCCTGTTCACGTTCAGTGCGACGGATAGTGGTTATTTACAAGTCATACGGATGACCCTTCTTTTAATTGCTTTGGCGGGCAGCTACTAGTTGTTCTTAAGGCCGGTCTGTGGGAATGTTGTATTTCCACTTTATGATACTGTTCTCTTACATTTATCTTTAGGAGGGATGTACGCAAGCTTATGATAGGTAGCAGGCATTTCTTAAAATATGGAAAATATTAATTCTAAATTGAGAGGAAAAAATTGGCTGAATTTTCTTCATAGAATATTCAAAGCTGACTGTAAACTTTAATGCAGTACTGCACCAAGTATTTTATTTCGATACGTTTTCAAGGTTGAGTGACAAATGCTACTAGAACTAAAAGGCAGCCCAGGGATTATAGTTGAATTTAGTTAATATATTTCATATCTGGGACGGAGCAATTAAATTCATTGTAAAGATGGGATGACACAGTAAAACTGGGTGAGTTGACTGCAGCAGGTACTGCATGCCAGTGTATGGGATGTATTAAAGATTAAAACCAGGCTGGAACTGAACCTTTTGCAGAATATTGCTATATCCAGATTTTGGTAGGTAGGATCTTTATAAATGTGGCTTAATGTAGTTGCTTGTGCTAAGTTACAAAATGAAGGAATTTTTTCTTCACCATGTGTCACGCAGTTCTGCAACTGGGTTGCTATAGCAATGAGAGATGCTTACGCTGTTTTGGTCATACTGGAGAAAAATAAATTATACAGCTGGAGACTGGCTACGGAAGGATTTTTTTCAGTTTCTGTTTTTCAGTTGATTGGAGACAACATGTTTATACTGCTTCTTATTTGCTCTGAGCTCTATTTTTGAAGGAGAAGACACTTTCCTGAAGTAGCTAGGATTGGGCAAACGGTGGGACTTGATAAGCAGTAGGAAAGGTTAGCCCTTTTGGTTGGCTTATTCTGTACTAGAGACCTATGCTGTGATCAAGGTGCTTTTTAATTTTTTAATTAACACTAAGATTTTCATTTATTTCTCTAGCACGAAGGAAAATTTGGAGGTACTGTCCTATCTAGTAATTAACTGGTATGCTTTGTATGCGTACTTATAATTTGCTGTAAGACGATACAGGCTGTTGCATGTTCAGTCGCTGGTGAGGCCTCAGGAAAGAGAAACTAGTAAGGAGGAAAGAGGTTTCCTGTGGGTGTGTGCATATGGCGTGTTGTCAGTTAAGTATTGCTCTGAGGCCTCAGACCCAGCTGAATGTTTCCATTTGTGATGTGGAGCGCGAAACCCTTCCAAAATAAACACGCATTTCCACCAATAGAGGAAAGGTATGTGGCTGCTTCTGGAGCCACCGGTCCGGGGCTGGGAAGGGCTCCCTCACACAGCTCTTGCGTCTATTTAAACAACTTAAATTATTTTTTCTGTTTAAACAAGGATCCAACTCTAAGTCTTCTCTACATAACGGCTTCTTCAGTTTCTAAGTTTTTTCTGCAACGTTGTTTGCCAGAGTATTTTTGTTAGGCTGAATCTTTTATAAATACCCTGTTGGCAACAGTTCTAGGGAATGTGTGAAAGGAAAAAAGATTGAAGAGCTGATAAGTGGCTGAAATGTTTCTCAATTACTTGAAAACAAATGAAAGTAGTCTTCCTGTTCGGCTGGAGAGGAGAGCTGCAGAATTAGATGAGGTGGGAAATGAACATGTTTTTATTGCATGCTGTGCATTGTACTTCCACGTTACTGTTCTTTTATGGTAATTTTTTTGAGAACAGGACTATTGAGCACAGCCTATTAGTGTTTATTTTAAATGTGTAAACTCTTGCCAGTTTATATGCACTTGATAAAGAAACTTTGTGTATAAAGGCTTCTGTAATGAAAACATTCAGTTGTAACTACCAGTAACAGTTTTGTACTGTATGGTAAATAGTCACTAGTATGGTAAATGGCTGTTACTTAACTGCAGGGGACTTTTAAGAGAGCTGTGCTTGTGATAAATACTACGAGGTGAATGCATTTTGCTGCCTCCTTTTCTTCTAGCCATCCTGCTGCAGGTTTAGTCAGCACACAGGTGGTCAGTTCCCTGATCCGCAGGGATCCATCTTGGGGCTGGTACTCTTTAATGTCTTCATAAATGACTTGGATGCAGGACGGGAAGGAATACTAATTAAGTTTGCTGATAACACAAAACTGGGAGGAGCTGTTGACACTCTCGGGGGCAGAGGGTCCCTGCAGAGAGATCTGGACAGACCGGAGAGCTGGGCAATCACCAACCGTATGGAGTTTAACAAGAGCAAGTGCCGGGTTTTGCCCCTGGGGCACGGCAGCCCTGGCTGTACAGACAGCCTGGGGAGCGAGGGGCTGGAGAGCAGCTCTGCAGAGAGGGACCTGGGGGCTCTGCTCCACGGCAGGTTGAACCCGAGCCAACAGCGTGCCCTGGCAGCCGAGAGGGCCGACCGTGCCCTGGGGTGCACCGAGCGCTGCATCGCAGCCGGCCGAGGGAGGGGATTGTCCCGCTCTGCTCTGCGCTGGGGCGGCCTCACCTCGAGCGCTGTGGGCAGTTCTGGGCACTGCAGGACATCAAGGGGATAAAGCTGCCACTGGAGAGTGTCCAGAGGAGGGCCACGAAGCTGGTGAAGGGTTTAGAGGGGAAGCCGTATGAGGAGCAGCTGAACTCACTGGGTTTGCTCAGCCGGGAGAAGAGGAGGCTGAGGGCAGAGCTCATGGCGGTCTGCAGCTTCCTCACAAGGGGAGGAGGAGGAGGAGGGGCAGGCGCTGATCTCTTCTCTCTGGTGACCAGCGACAGGACCCGAGGGAATGGCAGGAAGATGTGCCAGGGTGGGTTTAGGTTGGGTATTAGGAGAAGGTTCTTCCCCCAGAGGGTGGTGGAGCCCTGGAACAGGCTCCCCAGGGAGGCATCACGGCGCCAAGGCTGGCGATAGTCAAGAAGCACTTGGACAAGGCCCTCAGAGCCATGGTGTGAATTTGGGGTTGTCCTGTGCAGGGACAGGAGCTGGGCTTGATGGTCCTCGTGGGTCCTTCCCAACTCAGGACATGCTATGATTCTATGACTGCTTTACTCCCATCCCAGCTGAATTCTATGCACTTCGTTTAAAACGAAGTTGAAGTGCTGGTATAAAATAGTTTAAGCGGTTTGTTACTCAGAGATCCACCACTGTAATTGAAAGGCAAACTCCTTATCTAATTCTCCAGCATTATCTACAACGAAGGTAAGTGTTAAATCTGCAAACGTAGAAGTAAAAAGAGATAAGAATATACCATTTTTAGTCTAATATAGAAAATATTTTGGTAGATATTTGATTAGAAATATTACTCTGGAAAATATTTTTTTCCCTTTAGCCTAAAGTAGAGATGGCCAGTCTCTGCCTCTTTGAACTTCATGATCCTTGTAGGTCTGTCTTTAGCATGTTCATGGCGTGGGACCAAAGATAGATGTGGGCTTTCCAAGGGGACAATGGGAACTTCAGCTCAACGCTTGTGGGATGAAGCAGCATTGCAGAAGCTGGAGTAGCTGCGATAATCCCGGGATTCAGCAGCCCATCCAGCACTGCTCATCCTCTGTTAAAGTGGTACAGTGGATCCTGAGCTGAGCATCATTCCTTTCTGCTTGTGGTTTGTTTCTGGAGCTTTCCTCTCCCCCAGGCTGTCTGTGCTGTGTGCACTGGGACTCCTCACTGTATGATGATTTCAGTATGCAACCTGCAGAGTCAGGAAGGTTGTCTGCAGACTGAGAGATTATTCTACCAAGGTAGATGCTTTAATATGTTTTATTTTGGGGAACTTAACAGAAAGCATTTAACAGTATGTGGTTGCTTGATATTACCATTTGTGGTGTTGCAAATGTTGGCATACTTTCCTCAGATTATTTTTAAATTTGCATAGCATTTTTTATACTACAAGCAGTAATGTGTATTTTATCTGGAGGAACATGGTCAACTGTATTGTAAAATGGGAGTTAAAAGGAAAAAAGAGTGGAACAAAAGATCCGAGAACCCATCCCATGCTCTGGCATTTCTATTCAGATGACAGAAGTAGTGGTATACATTTTTTCAAAGCCAGGTATTTTCATTTCCAAATCAGACATGTAGATCGTTGCATAGTTTTAAATTGATTCTTTACTTACCGTGCCCAAATGGGCTGTTAGTGTTGTCTGCTTGTACTCATTTGGATGTGAATTACCATCCTGTAACCTACACTCAGTTCTGCTCATACAGAAGTGCAGTTTTATGTACATTGATAATGTGCTCTTTCTGGCTGTGGTAGATGTTATTGATGTTTGTTTAATGGTACTTCCGTGGGAAGTAAGGAAGACTAAACTTTTTAGAGAATCTCATCAGTATTTTAAGTAGAATTATGACAGTGTGTAACACGATAAGTCTTTTTTTTGGAGGGGGAAAAAAAAAGTTTTGAGTTTTTCTAGTTTGTGTCATGTTATTGTAGGAACCAGCAGAGTTTTTTACGTAACATTAGGAAATGTGTTTCAGCCTACAAATCAGGTATGATTTACAATAGACTTACAACCTCTGACTCATTTCAGTATTTATAGCTTATGCTTGAGTATCTGCCTCTGCCATCTTGTTAGTTAAGTGCTGTGTTTGTACTGAACTGCTGAACATTGTAGTGACAAAATGTGCCATAAATCATCACTGCAGAAGGAGGGGGGAGCACTGTAATAAGTTCTTCAATTAGATCTTAATATGCAGTCATTTGATAACCTAATGATAACCTATTGCCATACATTAAACCTTTATAACACAAAAATGTTTTCTTTTTGATAAACGTTATCATGGTGTTGTTTTGCTGTTATAAGTATCTTTAAACAAACATGAATTTGTTCTTATAACTGAGATATTGCTTCTCTGATAGAGAAGTAATTACAGTTTTACAACCTGCGAAGAAGAGAGTATGAAGATAATTCGCAGAGTCCCTTCCATAATAGTGGGTGAAAAGGAGTAGAAAGTACAAAAAGATTAGAGCAGACAGGAGGAGAAATTTGCATATTCAAGGAGGCAAAGCAAGAATAATGAGCTGGGAGGCTTGGAGTTAAGTAGTACAGAAAAAAAACTTTGGTTTCCTGCTTATTGTTTCAGGTGGGATGGCTGTGACAAGCCATTTTGAGTTTCTGGTGGCAGTAGTTTGGTGCTATTTAATATGCCTTTTGCTCTCAGAAGTGTAAGCAGCTTTATGAGTATTTTACTTCAAATCAGCATTGCCATTCTGAAGTGAAGGAGAAAAATTTAAGGTAAGAAGTAAGTGCATGGATAATCTTTACTAAATTACAGGCTATATTTGGCTTTGTGAGCACTTTCTGTGTTTGTCTTGCTGGTTTGCTGGTCAAAGGTGTCCAGCTGGAGATTAGTCATGAGATTGAGCATTGGTGTCTTTTTGCAGGAGAGAGGGTTTGTCAGGGCTTGAAACCCTTAGCCCTGCAACCATGGATTGACAGTTCTGAAGGTTTAAGTCTTCTTCTGTAGCTCTTGAAAGCTTAAGAGTATACAGCTTCGCAAATAAACACTCTCTTCAGACAAAGAGCCACCAAAGCAATTTGTTCAGGTTTTTGGCAAAAACATTTATCTTTTAAAGAAAAACACACACAAAACTCCAAGGTTATTTGGAAATAAAATGGGAACCATGAGATACATTCTTCCTAATGTGCTCCTGTCCTGAGCTGGATTTACAGGGCAGCTGCCCCTGAAGAGATGTAAAGTCCTTCGATGTCTTTGCCTGGAGTTGCTGCTGCTTCTAACCGCTCAAGTAAGCACCTCCAGTCCCATTCAGTGGTTGCCTTGTAAGCTTTGCAGATTCCTTGGCTGGGAATAGAAAAGTAGGTAAGAGCTCAAGTCAGAGAACCCTTGATAGTTTTAGTACTTTGCAGAGGTAGTTTTTATTCTCGTTAGAGATAGTCTGTTGTAGTTTGCCGTCATGCAAATTTAGGCATGTGCTTGTAATATAAATACAGGCAGAATATTGTTCTAGTCTTCCATGTGGTTTGCCTTTTCTCAGTTTCCTCAATTAGGAAATTATCTGGGTTTCTCAGATTGAGGATGGCATCAGCCTTACCTGTATATATTTAGTTTTAAAACTGGGTGAAAATGGGAGCTTTCAAACACTAGGCAGTTGATTAGAGCATTTGAAAAATACTTTCACACGTTTTAAGGATTGATACCCTGCTTCAAGGCAGTAGGACTACATGCTTTCATCAGATTTCTCTTTACATTGTCCATTGTCGAATAAATTTCAAGCCTGGGACATTATCTCTACAAGAGTACTCTGTGAAGAGAGAATAAGCACAAATTCGGCAACACCAGTTTGGCTTTTCTCATCTAGACCCCATTGTCAGGGTGCCCCTTGGTGGTAATGCCTCTCAGATAAATCCATGGCTTGCTTTCTGAAAAACAAAACAACTGCCAATACATTTGTTGACAACTGTATATTCTGGAATATAAATTTTAACACAGCTACACAATGATAATAGTGGTAGTTATGATCAAACTGCATGCTGTTTTATGGTTATTTATCTGCCCACAGTGAGTGCTTTCATACTCAGCGATAGACTGCTTTTTCAGTAATGGGCATTGCCTAATGCAGTATATTTAAGCATGTAGACTGTGAAACGGTCAAACTGCTACACTTTCTGGCATCACAGCAGTTCAGACAACAGCATATTTTCTGTTCTTCTATCAGTGTGCTTATCAAAGAACTGTTTTCCAGTTATAAATAGAATGTTGTCTGATACTTGTTGTCCATCAGAGCATATATGCCCCAGTACTAGAAACCAGATGCACTTTTCCATTTTAACACGTCACAACTATGTTCTGTATCTGCTGAGAATAACAGACAGGGAATGCCCACCCTGCATGTCTTAGCTTTCTTACCCATCCAGCAGAGTCTGAGATTTGTTTTCTTGCAAGTGGCTTTATAGCACAGCTCACCTATTTTATCAGTGTGGTCCTCCTTTACTTCCTGAACTAAAGTTTGTCATTCACTTTTACCCTTCTTTTAAAGAAACATGTACATGAAAGCAGTTTCTTGTCAGTCTTGAGGACTGTCTCACTGAGATCATTCTTTCATGGGAAACTGTTGCTGCTGCGATGCCTTCTCCATGAAAACCTATCAGCTTTGATTTACCTGCAGTGTGCTGACCACTTACATGATTAGATTATCATCTTACTACCTAGAGGCGGCTTGTATCCCATATAAATTTGTAAGATTTATCTGTAAGATCTGCAAACCATAAGCTTGGAGAGGTTCATCAGGAAAAGTATTAGCTCCGTTTGGTACTGATGGTTTTGAGATATATGCCAGTTTGCTAATGTTTCTTAGTCCCTTCCTTGGGAAGGATGAAACCAGCTTTGAACTGTAACACTAGTACCTGCTCTTGGCGTAGTTACTCTACAAACGCCGAAGAGGGTTATCTTGGGAAAATGAAGGAAACGAAAATGTGTTTTGATTCTTTTACACTGTGTGTGAAGCCTTTGGCCTGAGGGACCTTGTATTCTCCTGTTGACTATGTGGTGTTGACATTCCTCTACTCTGAGAACCTAGGCTGCCTCCTGACTTCCCTGTGTTTTGCTAGATGATTCTAATGCTTGTCCCGAGTTGTTAAAAGTGGTAGTCCATACTTTACAAATCCTACAGGACTGCTTAAAATGTCTCTTTAACCAGCTCACGCTGTGGTAAATGTTCTGAAGCATTCTGGTCAGGTTTTTGCATCTCATCATTCAGGTAATTCCTGAACTGGTTTAGGCAGTGTAGTGTGCATTAGCATCCTCAGAGGTGGTTACTCATGAGGTTGATTGTAGGTCCAAGATCACCATGAGAAGCGGTGATTCTCTTTTTAAGCATCCTGCCCTAGCTTTGTGGCATGGCAGCAGTGGCTCATACTGAGCAGTCTTGTGGGACCTGTGTTTAAGAGCACCACTAAATGCTCTGGACACTCCTCGGCTGCCCTGAGCATGTCAGCAGCTCTTACTGCTGTTTGCCCAAGAGGGACAGCTGAACTTGAGGCATGATTCAAGCTGTTGATTGCCTCTTCCCATGTTAACAGGAATAATTGTCCTCTGTCTTAGCATAGAGTTTCCTGACGATGTGTCCTGTTTTCAGGATGCCCTTAACATTTCTGACGTAACTCCCGATTTGGCTGCTTCTGCTGTCTCTTTTTTCAGCAGTCTTTATGGAGCTGGAGCTTTTACCTTTCCAAGGCCAGACAGAATCTCATGAAGTTCTGTTTTGAAGCACTTGTCAGTTCTGGAGCTTAGTAACCTGAGTCCTCAACTCCATTAAAAATTCAGATGCCACACTGAAGTCTTAGAATCGTAGGACTAGATAGATATAGCCCTCTAGATGAGCAAGAAGGAATTGTCTTGTCCATCTCCCCACTGTCAGACAGGCCCAACAGATGTTCTTGAAAGACACTTTGTTTATTGTTGAAAAGTTGTCTTCGTATTCAGCCTGAACAGTCTTTCCTGTAACTTAAGCCCATTCTTTCTTGGCTGATTTGTCCAGTATGTGGAGAGCAGATCTTTCCCCTCCTCTGCAGGGGCCTTTTTGTGTATCCTCTTTTTTACTTAACAGCCCATTCAGTTTTTCCTTGTGCTAGTGTTTTCAAGGTATTATTCAAACCATAATAATTTATGTTTCTCTTCTTCGTAAGTTCTTTCAGTTAGTCCAGAATTATTTTTTGAATGCAATATCTGTAATTGGAGGATTATTACATAACCTTTGAGTTAACCTGTGTAACTATAACCTTATTACTGCTGTTTACAAGTAAAATCTAAGGCTTATTTTTTATGCCTTTCAGGCTTACTCCATTGTACAGCTCTGTAATCCAAGCTGTTTCAAAGCAGTGTTGCTGCTGGTTCTTGTCATTGTTATCTGTCCCTGAACTCAGCTTGCTTTAAGAAGCTCCTAGATTTCAGATGCCCTCTAATCTAAATCTCTAAGGATCTTGAATTGATAATGTGGAATTCCTTCTTCCAACTCTCCTTTCCCCCTTTCTCCTTTTTGATCACTAACCATTTTCCCTCTGCAGGTATTCCTCTGAAGTATACATTTAAATGTATTATTTACTTTAATTCCTCAACAATTTCCACTATAGTTGTTTAGGCCTGATTGACAAAAGATGAGAAAACTTCCTGGCTCTGCTGGAGGTGGTAGGCGGTCCTGCTGCGTTTTCAGTTCTTTTCTGATGTACGTATGAGGGAGGCCCTTCCCTTCCATTCTGTCTGGCATTTCAGTGGTAACTGCTCAGCAAGAGAAAGTCTTCAGAGCGAAATAGGAAGAAAATAATGTATTCAATGCTATGTTTCTGACATAGCCTCCATCATAATTCATATCTTGCTATCTGTCATCTTCCAAGAGTAATGATTTAATTTTTTTCTTCGTTGTATAGTTCTTTCTAATCTTGTCCGACAGTCACTGCAGGAAGTCAAATGGGAGGTGGTCTTCAGCTGCCTCAGTTGTTTAGCTCCTCCGTCCCAGAAAGGATTAACCAGAGTGTGGGTCCATGTTCTTCAGCTTTTTCTTGTCCCGTGCCAACTAGCAAACTCCAGAACCCACATTTCTGCCTCACTTTTCCTTCACTGTGCTTCTCAGAATCTTTTTTTGCCTTGTTATGATGTACTATTTAGTGTACAGAGCCTGTCTGTAGCTCTGTCCAATACTTCCCTTTGTGAAATTTCCCCTATATTGTACACTAAAGATACAAACCCCACTAAATTTGTTAAGGTGCCCCTTTAGTGCCTGACCACTGCTTGCTGCTGTAGCCTCCAGTTTTGCAAAAGACAGCCGATCTTTTCAGCCAGGTCAGATTTCTGTTCTCGTACCGTAGGTGAATGAGGCTTGCATCAGAAAACATAATTTCTCACTGTGGTTGTTTGGAATCGCTTTCTGGCTTAGTCAGAATAGAGTTTTCAAAAAGCTTGCTTTTTGGCTTTTAACGTTACAGCTTCAAGTGGCTTTTCTTGGCATCTGGGATAAGATCCTTCTTGCAGCTCCGTTGCAGAGTTTGTGATCATTAGGCTTTTTCTGTTTGAGTAGTTGGAAGGACTGCGTTGATAACTGCTTAGATCTCACTGAAAAGCTCTCTAAGTCATTTCCACTTCAAGAAAGAGAATTCTGCTATGAAAGTTACTGCAGCTTGAAGGAGAGCTTCTGTCGTGGTTGACTATGGTGGGGGCAGAAGCATCAAAGAAAGAAGTGAAATTGTGTCAGAATTCCACCTGTAGATGTATGGCTTGCTTATGTTCTAAAAGGAAAAGCAATAAAGAGGAGGTTAGTAGAAAGTAAAGATGGTTTTATTTGCTGACACAGGACGAAAGAGTTTTGAAGGTATCGTAGTGATACCTTTTATGAAGTTGAAAGTTCAATTTGAAAATGTTTTAAAGATTCCAAAATACTAAATTACTTTCTTATATATTAGATTAGGTATTCTCACTATCTCTTGATGGTTTCTAGTGTCCTGTCCATTCAGATACATTTTTTTGCAGTGTTACGATAACTAAGTCAATTCGATGGGCATGTACAGTGTTTCTCCAGTTTGGTCCTTGAATACTAAAATACATTTTTGAATATGAAGACCTTGTGATTTGGTCCCTTATTATGGTACTAAGACTTTAAAAAAAATCTCATTCTAAACTAAAATTTCATAATAATAATGTAGATACATAGTAACAATGAACACTTAAATCCATAATCCCATTTTAGCGATACCTGGAATGAAGACAGGATGTTGTAAACTCACCTTGTTCCGCTCCGCTGGATTGTTGCTGCATTAATGCACCCTTGCTTTTCACATTTGCTTTTATGCCTGTTTTTCAATTGAGATTCAGAAAATGTTTAAAAATACTTATTTACCATATTCTTTTAATAGAAGTATTGATTTTCCTGTGGGTGTTTACCAGAACTTGAACTGAACCTTGTGCTTGGGCTGATGTCACCGTCATCAGCGCGGCCAGCGGCAGGAAAATACCGTGTGCTCCCCCTGCTGTTAATAGCTGCCGTCTCACGCGTAAACGGAGTTTCTTTATGAAAAGCAAAGTAATAATGTGGTTTCTAATTCTGAAAGATGATTAATGTTAGGTAGGACCCGTTTTTACCTAAAGTATTTTGGTGAGTCTTTAATACAAGTTAAAGATAAAGTCAGGGTCATTGGGACAGCATTAATACCGGCAGTTGGCAATTATAACTTGCCCTTTTATTTGCACTGGGAACTGGGGGCATCTTAGATTTGCCTCCCGCCTGACTATCCTACTCTAATGTGCAAGAGAGTACCTTAAAAAATGAAGTTAATATATCGTTAGGTAGATCTGTAAAGCCATAAAAAGATGTTATTTTTGTAGCCTGCCTAGACAGGCATGGTATTTTTCCCTTCTCTTTGCACTTGGACTTACTGCAAAAAGTTTTCTTTTTTTCTGCAAAAAGCAGAAATAAAACTCTCTGGAAACTGGACACAATCACTGAAGGTGTGGGAATTTACCAAAAGCTTTTGTGTGTGTTTGGAAGAAAAAGTCTTAGGGTGTCACATATTAAACCAAGCTGTATTTCACAGGTGAACAGTCCTTAAAATGCGGGTGTTTTTTTATTTTGGGGTAAGTCTAAGCACATCTATATGAAATAAATGTGTGTAATGTATGTGGAGTAATTAGGTATTCCTTCCTAGTAAGGGGAAGACGTGTCTAAAATAAACTGAGCAGAATTTTTGAATTAAAATGAAGTAATAATATTAAGTTATTATTAGTAATCTTTATTAAAACATCTTTAATTTCTTTTAACATTCATGTAATAGAATCTGATTTACTGGGAGTGGCATTTAATTAATTTAATTCAATTTAGAGAGTTAACTCTATTACATATTAGTACAGAAAATTACCTCTGAACAGTCATTTCTCACTGGTGACATGCAATAAGTTAATTTAGCTCCGAGTTCGTTTGGGTGCATTGTGAGTTCTTAGTGAAAGTTGCTATGGTGACAGCCTGATCAACCAGAGCTGTCATCTGAAACAACAAATACACCAGCCCTGCTTTGCACAGTGACACCACTGCTGCTAGGCTATAAACACTGACAGATGGATCCTCTCAGCTCCATGCTTTTTTCTGGTCCTGGTCTCTTTAGTGAACTTGGTTGCTTAAATCGTCAGGGATGCCAGGGTTGCATTGCAAGGGGTAGTGAAAAGCTTCCTGAGGGATGGCTTGGTCATTAACAGACCTGCTGCACCTGTACTCTTAGCACTGAGGGCTTTTCTGTCACACCGTGTTCAACAAATTGAACTGAGTTGCTTGGGTGTTTTTTCTTTTTTTTGCGTCATCTTAGCTGCGGTGAAATGATTACAGGATCCCAGTCAGATCTTAGTTTGCTTTTATTTAGGAAATTTTCCTGAAGAATCTGAAAAGGAGGAGGTCTGAAAACTGCTGGAACTGCTTTCTTCATGTTTCTGAATAATTGAAATCCTGTCTTTCGTATGTGGCATTAATGCACGACGGCACTGGAGGCATAAAAAAATCTGTTCACCTTAAACTGAATTAAACTTCAGATTCTGTGTTGACTCTGAAATGAAGAGTTTGCTTCAGATTACCCAGGCTTTGCTGTGAGGTAGATGAACTCTTAGTTCAAAACAAAAAAGTGAAGAGGCTGTCTTTGGGAAACTCATTCAGAAAAACACTATCTGCATATTAAATATCATGTTTAGATTTAAGAGGAAGTATCAAAAGAAATGAAATATAAATTTTAAGTTCCATGTATTTTCTTCTTTTCCTTTCTAGATCAGTATGCAGACTTAAGCAGTAGTCTCCTTGTTTTTTGTCTCTAGAGTGCATGACTTTAATTGGGTTTATCTGACTAAGGGATCATTCTTTTTTCGGGCTTCAAATTTTTCTCCACTGCTCATTTCTGAAGGCAAAACAGTGATATTTCCATAGGACTGCTTGTCTTCCCAACACTAGGAACTGCATCCAAAATAGGCTGTAGGACCCCAAACGTTTTTCTGGATATGAAATCTGAAATTTTGTAGATACAGTCTCCTGAAGTGGTAACTATGTCCCTATGGTTTTTGTATGTTTGTAAGAGGCTACTTCAAAGCACCAGTTCTCAAAATAATTTTGTTAAATATAAATGAACACAACTTCAGCTAGCCCAATAAGGATTCAGACTTTGAAATCTAAGGCCAAGATATTTCAGGTTTAGCTTTCATTGAGTTGCCTACATACACGGTTTCTCTGGGTGATGCTACCTGAGACTTGGAATGTATCCACACTGCTGGGTAGGAGGGGAGGCTGGACTGCTGAACTCTGTTGGCACTACTTCAGTTATTCGTGCTGATTGATTTAAAACGATAGCTCAGGTATCGCTATGCTATCTGTACGACTGTAGTATAAACATACTCTCAAGCCTTCTTTTGAGACAGAATGTGAACTGGAAGGGTTATGCCAAAATTAGAGGCATTTTACTGTTTGCCCACAAAATTGTTACTATTTTAGCATTGCACCTAAAATATTCATTTGGTACCATAAATGTACATGACAGTAGAGCCAAGGCTTTGTTTTTACACAGGACTCTAGTCAATTTGACATGTATGCGTAGTCCCATGATATCAGCAGCACAGCCAGTGTCAGTAAAAATTATACTGAGTATCTCACCAGCAGAGGTAGTCTGCAAGCAGTCAACACCATGCTTTCATAGGAGTGTCTAAAAGGAGTTAAACAGCAATGCAACCGGCTCCCTCTGCATCCACCCCCCAAAACAGAAAGAAAACAATGGGAAAGCTGTGTTTCTGGTTTCCAGAACAAAAAAGTGTGCACAGGTACAGTGAATCTGATGTGTCCAGGCTATGTTAGACCCAGTGTGGATGTGATACAAAGTGTTGTGTATGCATGCTTTATAGGCCTAAGGCATCCCTAGGGTATTGATCTGAGGCACACGTGCAGGCTGCCTGCACACCCAGTAGGTCTGATGTGTCCTGGACGCATTGATCTCACTCTCCACTTGGTAAGGTGTTGATCCATAAATACACACTGGCAATTTCCAGACATTCCAGAAAAACAGCCAGGGTCCTTACCTTCTTTCTAGCTCCAATTTCAAAGTGGAAAAAGAGGTTGTACCTGACATAGCATGAATGCTTAGTATTTCCAGTTGTCCTGGGTGGGATGCTAGCACTGCCTGTACTCTGGGACACCCTGAAACTCCAGGAACACCTACCTTGCCTGCACAGACCACGAGTGCAGCACATACGTTCTGGGTGTGATATAATCTGTGCGCTATGTACCGTAGCTGAACAGATCTCTGTAGAAGCAATCCAAGATGGGAATGATGGAGCTATGAAGTATCTCTTGACAGTACTCAACCAGTTACGTATTTGAAACTGGAAGCATTTATGCTGTGATTCACTGTCTTCTCTTCATCAAGCCCCAACTGGAGAGCTGCCTTTAGCATCTCTTCAAACCTCAGCAGCCATATGGGGTGAGCTGGGTCCTCTGGACTCCGAGCGGATTCTGCTGCAAAAAGGCTGATTCTAACAGCAGTTGTTTGACACAGTATAGGCATTAATCACTTCCTAAGGCACAGGTTTGTTTATAACAGGATTTTTGCTTCTGCTTACTTAAATAAAACCCACACATTATCTGTAAGATGGTGATCCATCAGATTGCCCTGCTTTCCACATTGTTTAAACAAGTCTCAAGGCTTCTTCATGTGACCTGTAACCTGTAGATGCATGACTGTTCAAGGTGCAAATGAAATTTTAGGCTCTTGTATACAGTAAACCGATCAACACTGAGATTATCCTAATTGTCAATTACTCACAAACATAGTAATTACTGTGAATTTCCATAGTTATCTGTTTGTGTGAATGGTTTAACAATGAGTGGATTTCTACTGTAAAGAATATTTACTGTTCAGTCTACGCCTGGAAGTGGCCTGTTGAATTAAGAAAAAGAATATCGCCAGTGTGATGACTTAGCACCATTTTTAAATTTGATTTTTAAAAAAAAAAAAATCCTTTAACTATGAAACCTGTGTGTAAAACATTATCTAATGAGATCAAATGCACATAGTCAGCTTAAAATTAAAGGATTCAATTCCTGGTTCTGCCCAGACGTCTTATGTGACTCTGTATGAAGTTATTTAATCTGTTATATACTTGGATTTTCCGGCTGGTACTTGCAGTAATGACAGTGTTAGCATGGTGTAATTTAACGCTAAGCTGTTTCCTGTCTTCTCTGACTCTTTTATTGTATAGTTACTGGTGGGATTGCATTGCCTGGAGCAACACTTAGGAAGGGTTTGGAGGCTGAGAGCAGAGGTGAAGGAGGGAGCCTTATAACAAGTCATGCCTGTGACTCGTTCCTGATATGTAAAACGGTATAATCCTTTACTGTGCTAGCAAATTGTTGAGATTGTGTGTTTGTGAAACTCTCCTGTCCTGTGGGTAGGCTAGAACTCAGTGTGTGTTTGCCTAGTGGGTCTTTTTAATATTAGTTGGTGGAGTTTAGATGTTTTTAAATGCTCTGGGAGGAAATACAAGATGTGAATTCTCTAGCTGTGAAGAGGGCTGAACTGGCTTTATAGGAAAGTCTTGTATCAGAAATCTGAAAAAGTTCTGCAAATGTTTCTAAGCACTAGCTGAGCAATCCCTCTCTTCATTCAGAGGTGCCCTCTCGCTTCATTGTAGAGTAGTAGTTTCTTGCACGAGCTAGTTCATCTCAGCAATGACTCATCTCCCTTTTGTCCTTTTTAGACAGTTCTTAATGCTGTTGTTTAACGTTACTAACATGAGTGATTAAAAACGTCTAATAGCTTCAGTATTTTCCTTTTTTTAATAGGCAAGCTGGCTTTCTAATGTCAGTGCATTGTCCTGCTCTGGAGGTGGGAATTGAGTTCACAGGAGTCTGAATTCAAAGTTAAATGTATGATGACACATGCCACAAATATGTCAGAGGCTTCAGGACAAATGTAGTCTAGAGACTGGCTTCTAGCAAGATGTATTTATTTATTTACTTGCCATTGCTTTGCAATGGGTGCATATTTGGACAAGTCTCTGTGTAGAGTGATGTACGTGATTAATACTGGTATTTGAGTTACATGAATTAATAAATGCAGCTTCACATCGCCTGTAAATTGGAGAACTATTGCAGGAAAGAAAACAGACGAATTGTTAAGTCTTGAAAGTTACCATCTGTTATCAGTTCATGTCCTGAAGGAATGTAGCTATGATAATTTAACTGTTCCATTACCCAGAATCTTGATTTGTAGCTTGGAATTCTAAGTCTGAGGCCTGATGTATATGGTCTGATTTCTGTTCATCAATTAGGCCGTGGTAAACCCACGTGTGTGCACTAAAGCCTTCAGTAAACATGAGAGAGCTTGATTTTCAGTGAAAGAGCGTCATATTTGCTTTGGATTATCAGTCTATTGTTGATGACAACCTATCAACCTAATTAGCTGTACCATTTTTAATGGCACAGCTAATTAATTGTGAATTTAAAATTAAAATTATAATCAGTGCTAACATGGAGGAAAGCAATGAGGAAAATACTAGAAGCTGTTAAAAGTATAAGTAGTCTTCTCAAGACTGCTGCATGTGAAACCAACCTGAATAATGTAGAATGGGATTGAAGAAAACTTTTAAAAATACATGTTGACTCACACAAACCAGGTTTTGTACCTCTCTCTCCGAAGAAGTATTTGGCACCCTCTCTGACAGATCTGAAAGAAAAAAATGTAGATGCTATTCAAGAAAGGGAAACAAAATCTAGTATCTGAGCTTTGAAGTATGCAAGGATCCATGTTTTCATTAGGAGCTTCTCCAGTCCTTAAGAGAAAAGTTAAATTGATGAATATAGGGTTGTATCAGCAGAGCTAGTCTAGGACTGTTTGCTGCACAGAAGTTCTGCAGCAGGGTGGGCTGTGATGGGCTTACAAAGAGAATGCAGACCCCTTTGTGGCGGAGGGATAAAATGTCATTCAGGATCATTACAATTTCAAGGCAACATTAATAAAGAACAAAATGGAGGATCCAGACAAGTGGGGCTGATGAAGAAAGACCACATCTTAAACTTATTTTAAAAATAGCAGAAGCTGGAGAGAGTGCTGTGACTATCAACCTGAGAGAAAAATTACGTCTTTGTCATGGCTGAGAGAAGTGGGAGAACTGAATAAGATGGATTTGGAGCTCCATTTTACATGTAGGATTGTAGAAAATAATGCTAGAAAGGTTCTTGAGAGGTCATCTATTCCATCCTCTTGTCCTGAGACAAGATCACCAAACGTCTATCATGTCTGCAAATAATCCTTAATCATCCTTATTGTTAGAAATTTAAATCTTAATCTCCCTGGATGCTATTTAAACCCAGCAAGTCTTGTCTTACTCACTGTGGGACAGAGCAAATTATTTCCTCCTCTTCCTTTGTGTGGCATGTTTTGTTTGTTTGTTTGTTTGGGTTTTGTTGGTGGTGGTGGTGTGTGTGGTGTTTTTTTTTTTTCTTTGTGTACCCAGTGTCTTCAAGACTGAACTACGTCTTTGCCTTCTGTCTGCTCTGGTAGTTCATGTTTCCAGATTTCCATTTCCTTTGTACTCTTCCCAGGTGGTCCAGCTCTTTCTTGAAAAGGGATGGTCAACCATGGGTACAGGCAGTGCTTTAGTGAAGGCTTTAAGATGCCACACTGGAGTAGAAAGGTTACTTTGAGCCTCATAGCTGGTTATTTATTCCATACAACCCTTGTCGTCTTACAGTGGCCTGATCTTTTCACTTCTCTTTGGTTTGTCATCTAGTAAAACTCTGCATCTTTTTCTGCAGAACTGCTATTGGGCGAGTTGTTTGTTGTTCTGCATTTAATTCTTCCTGTCTAATAACGTGACTTCCCTTATTGAGTTGCAGTTGCTTTTTTGACACCACTTCTCCACTTCATCATTGCTGAGTTCTGATCCTATCATGCAGCAATCTGATCACCCCCATCTTCTTTCTCCCTAGCTTGGTGTCATTTGCAGATTTAATAAGGATATTCTCTAGTCCATCATCCAGTTGTTAATGAAAATACTGAACAGCGTAGGCTCGGATCAAGTCCCCGTGGAATCTATTCTGAAACATACTTCTGTTTTGACAGCAAACCATTGATTCTCCCAGAGAATATTTCAACCAATTTTTACATTTAGCTCACATTTCCCCAATTTACTTCTGACAATATCAAGTAAGAATTTCATGTCAGAAACCATTACGACGTTAAGATGTAGAGCGAGTGCTTTGGATGGCGGGACACGGATGGAATATGTGAGGAAACAGGTAGAATTTGTTTGAACTGAAGCAAATGACTGGGTCTGAGTGGAGGCAGGAACAAATGAAAATGAGTGTCAGGGTAGGTGTTAGGGGTCAGCTGGATTTGTGGATATATGGCTCGAGTCAAAACAAAGAGAGGTAGGTGGTGGATGAAGTCTTGAATGTTTCTTTTATTTCAGACCTTTGCAAAAAGCCAACAGTTAAGAAGGTAACGCCTGTAATTAAATGAATTAGGAAGAAAAACAGAAGAAGAGGAGAAAAAGATTGTAGCAGCTAACAAGGGACAGATTCAAGGAAGCCATGGCTATCTCAAATGTTTCTGATAAAGTGGGTGTATTAAGACACCAAGTTCTAGCCCAGGAAGTACCATTAGAAACCTCAGAAGCTCTTAGAACTCATTTTACAGAGACAGAGGGTAGCTCGAGAGGCGCTGTGCAGAGGGGCAGAGTTACGAAGGCAAGTGGGGGTAATGGTGGGCTTATGACAAGCTTGAAACATGCATTTGCTGTCAGGACCCTAGGATGCAGAGGTAACAGAAGAAGGGTGAGAGAGTAAACAATGTGAAGGTGGGTAGGAAAGTATGTGGAAAGAATTTAGAATTACCTGAGAAGGCACAAGGACTAATAGAAAGCAGGTCACAAACTTCTGTACTAGTGATTTGGAGAGGTATTGTTTGCATGGCCTCCTCATGCATGTAGTAAGATGGGATGCCCTTACATTGTACAGGTGTTGTATGTTTTTCCATCAGTAACTGAGGCGGTATCTGTTTAAAATGTATTACTTCAAATACTTGAATTCCTCCATTATTCCATGATTTACGGAGCTATATTTTGTTTAATTTTCCCTGTTAATTCCTGTTAATTTTCCCCAAAAGATTTCTGCTCTCTTTTCTTCGTTGATACAGAATTTGTTAATATTAAGTTCTGCCAAAATAGTGTGGACTTTCAGTTTTAGAGACACTTTCTATAAAACTATGGAAAAATGCTCAAATAAATACAGTTTCTGGGTATGTTTTTGGCCTAGTTTCCTAAGGAAATAAGGCTTAGGAGATTGGGTTGTATTCCTGTCTCAGTCTCCCCATTCAGGGCAGTTCCTGACTGATCCTGACCAAATTTGGTAGGAGGTCCACAGAGTTTCCTTGGGGTGTGCAGCTGGGTGCCCAACAGTGCCTCAGTGCCATTCCTTCCCTTTCCCACCTATCTGCTGAGGTGTCTAATGTGCAGGAAAGTCTTTAATGTGAATTTAATGATTATCTATTCTGGTTAGTCTGCCAGCTGGCCAGTCAACCAGCGGGGAGCTTTGAGCAAGCCACGGTACTGTTAACACCAATGTCTGTTTAAGAAAGGAATGGTTAGTACTTCAAGAATTGTGAAATGCAACCAAATGGAATACACTTTCAAGCTCACTTTAATATTTATATGGTTCTAGCAGCTCCAGGAATGAAGATGAAAATAAAACCTTTAATTTCTAAGGGGTGATATGGAAGTCTCACTCTTGGGAAGATGATTTGCGACTGGCTTGTCACTGTGGGCCCTATAAGCTATTATGATTTCCTCATAAAATATTGGTTTCCCACAGATGGTTGTAAAATCTTTCTGGATGACATATTTTCAAAGGAGGTTTCCCAGCATCAAAATTAAGAATTAATTTTTGACTGGACTACAGTCCACTGAATAGATAACAAATAAATTTCCGCATTTAATATATATCAGTTTATGGTGGGTAGTTATCCGCTAACTTCATGGTATCATCATCTGTCTGAATATAGTTTTAGAATAAATTATGCTTATGTCTTGATGAAGCCTGTGAAATGTGTTCAGATGAGCAGATCAGACTGGGAGCTGCAGCATGGGGTTTGAATTCATCCTAGCATAGATACCTTCTCACACAAAACCAGCACCATTTATTTATGGTTGGAGAGCTCCATCCGCGAATGAACATACTGGTAAACATGACTTCAAAACTACTCTAAAACAAGCAGGAAAGCCCTCATCGGTAGGTATTTCCTGATTAAAATGTCTGTCTTTCGCAGAATCAGTTTTTAAAAACTATTCTTTCTCCTGTTGTTGTAAAAAGACTTTTCAAATGTGATTTGGGTATAAGCTTGTGCAGTTCTAGCGGGGTGGATGTGCATTCAGAGCTTTGATTTCTTTTTCTTTCCTGGCATTGTAAGCTCTGGCTGTTCTAATACATAACTAATGTATAACGATGCATCAAAATACTAGTCTTAATCAGTTGCCGTTTAGGTAATATATAAGCAGTAGCAATTATCAAGAACTAAAGCTGATTTCTGGAGGCGTGAGGCTGAGACTGGCTATATGACCACACCATATACCATCACTCCTAAAGCAGAGAGGACTGGAGCAGGGGTGAGGGATTAGATAGCACATCTTTCTGAGGAACTTCCATGGTTATCTCCTACCGCTAAATTATACAAAACTGAGTTTTACTGGAGATGGTCAAGAAATCCTAACAAGTGATTTAGGTTTTCCATGAACTCTGCAGCTTCCTGTCAATTCCTCGCCTGACTTCAACTTTCTTGGCAAAAAATTCAAGTTCTGTATAGAAGGTCTAAGTTGGTAGAGGTGAGAGGAGTCTGTAGAGGCTGTCAGGAAAGGTGGGTTATGGTGAGAGGTTTTAGAAGTGGGATGTTGCAAGACTTAAGGAAGGAGGCAGGAAGTGTTGCAAAAGTCAAGGGAAGAAAGCGGGGAGGAAGCGTCTGGGAGAGGAAGCAGGAGAAGGATGGGCTGTGGTCAGTTGAGAGGTCAAATGGAGGGGGGAAATAAAGGTAACCCAGGAGAAGACTTTATTTGTTCTTAGTATTAAATAAACTATATGTTCAGGAATTAGTACAAAATCAAAGCATTTCTTTAAATAAATGGTGTTAAAAGTTCTAAGGCCATAATAATGCATATATTTTTACTTTTAACCCTGAATGTGGGCTTTGATGTCAAACTGCAGCTTCTGGTTACGTTTTTAAAGCCGTTATGAGTACTATTGAAAACTAATTTGGGGATTTCTCTTGGCTTTAGACTGTAACTTCTGCAGGTTTTTTCAGGAGAAGTTTATGTGTTTGGGGGAAGGGAAGATCCAGACAGAAAACTACCCGCTTTTGTATAGAAACATTAGGCAGTAGGTTTCTACGCAATAGTTTACTGAAATACCTTCACTTTTGCCAGTAGATGTCACTGTGGATAAAAAATACCAGTGCTTAGTAGACAAAGGAGGTAATTTGCTAAATGAAAATTCATCCTTTGAAAGTAGATTGGGGGAGCAGTATTTTTTTTCCTAAAGAAAGCCTTTTTTCAGCATATAAAAATGGATTTCTTACTGATCAGGACATCTGTTTTTGCCCACTACAATGCTGTATTTTTTGGTAATCTTCACCTGACGTGGGTAAGTTCATGGCTTTCTGTCTGACTTCAAAGAGGGTGTCTGTGTATGAGCGTGCTCCTGTTCAGCTTTATTTTGAAAGCATTTAGTGTTCGGAGGTTGCTTTAATAAGCACCAGTTGTCGCTACAGTGTGTATGTGTGGGGAATTGGACATGGAGGAAGTGGCTTCATTAAGGTTGATTTGGAGGGGGGAGCAAGATGAGAAAAAAAATTGCCCATATGATTGGCTGGGAGAATAGCTCTGAATTATGGGATCCATCTGTTTCCTGTAATGAATTCATAAACCCATCAAACAATGACCTGAACGAATTGCTGAAGGAAAAAAATAATACTCTGGCATGATATGTTTAACGCAGTGAGGCATTGGCATTGTATAATCAAAAATTCTTCTCACATCCAGCACTTTGTAATGGAGCTGCTGTGTTTAATAGAAGCTGTAAATAAATCCTGTCACAGTAGCAGCCAAGAATGCATTTCTGGGTTTAACTGTTTCTCTTCTGGAATGTTTGGTCCTTCAAGGCTTTAGAAATGCAAGTTTTATGGATCTGGAGTGGGGGATTCTGAAATATAGAGAAATGTTAATGAGGTGAATGAAAGGAAAAAGCTGCCATAAATCAGTATTATGGGGCTTAACCAGTTTCTTTCATTTATGCATGTTCTTTCCTTATGTCATAGAAATGTACTTAAAAGCTATTGTTGTAATTGAAATCTGTTAGACTGATCCTATTCATTAAATTAATAAAATCCACCTACAATTGCTCGTAACACTTTTTTATGCAGTTGGGATTCCTGAGATTGTAATCATCAAAAAGCATATAGAGTAATTATTGGATTTGTTTGGGTAAAATTGGATTAAGAAGTTTAGATACCATTAAGTACTGATAATTATTACAGGCAAGCTCATTGTTTAGTATACGTACAGCTCTCAGAATGTAGAATAAGCAGATACCCATCACAAACATCTTAAGAGCAAGCAATCTCAAGGCTTTTATTTTACGCCTTTAATTGTATTTTTGCAAGAGGCTTTCTACTTAAATGTTTTTGCTTTAGCTCTTTAATCATGTGCCAGTTATGAAAATCACTTTGTATTAAATCCTTTCCCCCATATACTTTAAATAATATTTTTAGCATTAAAGCAAATGTAGCCATAAAGGCTACATTTTAATTCGTGGATTTCAAACAGCTGCCCACAGAACATTAGCCATGACAGTGTATTACTTTCAGGTGAAAGGGTAGACAGGCTGCTCCTTGAGGGACTGGCAAGGTCTCCCTATAGATTGGCAGGTTGGCCCTTGGGGCTGATTAAATGTATAGCGCACAGAGCATCAGTGTTCTAGGCAGCCCCTGCTGACCACAGGCACTGCCGGGCTGGATGCAGAAAGTTGCTGTCTGGCTTGCTTTTAGCCTGCAGTTTGCTAAAATATTATGTCTTTGTACGGTGTATGTTCTGCAAGGGGTAGCCATCATCTCAAAATGCATCCGTTGTAGGAAGGAGAATCGAAGTGGTTTATAGAGACGCTCTTAGAGTGAATATCGTATGACAATTAATAATTAGGAAATCTAATGTAGACACTTTAAACGGTAGGTGTTTCTCACAGTGCATATCAAATGAAAATTGCTGCTTTAAACATTGCTGAAAATAACTTTAATAAATAGGTGTTGAATTTTCTCGAAGAATACATATTGTCTTTGTAACACATGTTCTCCAAATATTATTGCTGTTTTTGAAGTCTAAATTTGAAGGCTAAATTCTAGCCTGATAAGAAGAAGGAATTTGGGAATCAAGCCCATTCCTGTGATGTTATTCACTTTTTGCTTAATTTCCTGTCAATGGTGTAATTAAATGGTTATTTCCCAGCTACCATAATTGTAAACACAATATTCTTGCAAGAGTTTCCATTTAACTCATCTTAAAGAGATTTTCGTATACAAAAACCGCCTCATTGCCATGTTGATTAGAGAAAAAAGCACTATTATTAATCTGCAGAAATATTTTTATTCTAAAGTGCAGTATGTTTGATAGTTTTATTTTCTTTGTTCTTTTTTTCTCACCTATGATTCAGATATTTGAGGGGAACATTGTTTGTAACACTGAAATTGGGTTTCTCTGGCCACACCTTCGTGATGAAGCTGCTTTGTTAATTTACATTAAAGCAAAAATTGTGGTGTACTCTATGACTTAGGTTAATGATTTTTGTATTTTTATATATATACACACACACATATGCAAGCATGCGCGTATTTGGAAGTATCAGATGTGATCTATATTTATATATATACATGTAAAGTACAGAGAATATAATGTTTTTTAAAAAGCAGCCTGCCGTGCTCTCTCAAATATGTTTCCAGTTAATTACTATTTCTTAAGAAAATCTCAGGGCCAGATAAATATTGACTCTAGTTAATGGTTTTAATTCTCTTGTATATTTACTTAATTCCATGGAAAAATAATGTCTTAGTTTTAAAAAATAAGCAGGTCAAAGCAGGCTGTAGCTTCTCACTTTGCCATGCGGTTGCCCCTTCCAACCTTTTTTCCCAGCTGATCAGGACCTTGGCGTACGTCAGAGTTCGATGGCCAGAGCTGAGCTGGCTCGGTGAGACCCAGCTGGAGTTGTTATTTGTCTGGCCCTGAGATTTTCTTAAGGAATACTAATTAATTGGAAACATTTTTGGGTGGCAACATGGGGGAGCAGTCCTCATCCCCACCCGGCTGCCGCCTCCTGCCCGTCCCCTTTTCCTCCTCTTCCCTGGTGTTTCCTCTGGTCTGCCCGCACAAGGGTTTGTGTGGCTAGTCTGTATCCAAGTCAGAGAGACTTTCCAGCTGAAGTGGCTTAGTATTTTTGGTAGATCAGACTACGTCTGGAGTGTTCTTTCTGAATGTTGTGGCCACAGGCAAATCACATACCGCTTCATCCTTTGCAGAAGTTCTGAGTACTTGAAATGTTAGTGTTGGGAGATGCTTACATCCCTGCAATAGTAGTAGTAGTAGTAATAATAATACCCCAAGATCTCTGATTTTCCCATTTCTGCTCTCCATCTCCCAAATGAAATGGAAATACATGCTTTGTTCAAAAACGTAAAATTGATACTATTTTAATTATCCTTTCGATTTGTCAAAGCAAGCAAAACTAAGCAGGAGTTGGCTTTTGCTACAATTTCAAGTTTGGACAGGAGGCGCTTGGACAGGCACATACGCAAGGCGGAGGTGGCGCAGCCTTCCCAAACCCAGGGTGAGGGGTGGCGAGAGCCTGAGCCTAAGCCTGTGCTTCCGTGCAGCAGGTTTGGTACCCGTCGGCCAGGCAGTGGTGGTGACCCGCAGGAGCTGCGTGTGCCCCGGTGGCAGGCTGTCCAGAGAGAGCTGGAGAGACACTCGTCTCCCGAGGAGCTGCTGTTCAATGAGAGGATCAGCTTAATTCATAGTTATACTACAGCTCTTTTTTAAAGGCTGGGTGGAATGGTAAAGTCCACAGGACTTAAAAAAAGACCCATTTAAACTAAGTAATAGTTTGTATCATGTGGATGACAGATTTATTTATATTGTGGAAACAAAGTAGTTTTCACAAACACGTTGCATATGCAAATTTGATATTTGAAATGAGTTATTCTGCATTTCATGACATTTTTCATCTATTTTTTTAATTGTCTGAGTTAGGATAAACTGTCTGTTTCCAAAGCCAGCGGTATATCTTGAAAAGGCAAAGAAGATTTTATTCTCTGCTCTTCAGATGTTACTGGTACTTTTAGATTTTTTTCATAAAAAAAGTTCCTTTTTTGTTGCAGAAGTAAGCATAGGTGAAATTGTTCGGGCTTCCAAAATAAAAGTCTTGGAGAAGTAAAGCGCTGATGGTTGCTGTCAAACTTGGCAAATTTTTGTTTGTCCAAGTCCCCGCTTGCTTTGAAACCACGGTTGACGCTGCCTTGACACCTGTTCACTGCTTCTGCTGTGGAAGTCAGTCAGTTTTCAGGTCTGTCAGAGCCTGGAGAGAGGCCGAGCACTGGTTTTATAGTGTGCATATAATGACATGAGACGCAATTTTGCACTTGTTGGACATGCTTGTGATGAGCTAGAGGAATAATTGGTTCTGTGTGTCTAGGAAGCCCACAGGGTTTCTTCTGGGTGGCCGAGCAGCTCTGGTAAACGCTGCCAAGTGAGTTGAACAAATCCTGCCACGCGCTGCCGTCCCCGGCCAGCACCGTGCCGCTCTGCTCCCAGTACCCCCGCCCTGACTCCCCTGTGGCTGTCCCCGAAGAGACTCGGCTGTGCCAAGCGGCGCAGGCAGATTCTGCTACAGATCAGCGTGGGTCTGGCCTGCTTATTTCAGGCAAGGTTAGTATGGGGCATATCAGATGTATGCCTGGAGTACAAATGTAGAAGACTAGGGTGTCCTGAAATGCTTGATATGAAAGTTTAGGTAAAGACCACAAAAAACCACAAGCTTTGTGTCAGTGCTGAATAAGGTGGTAGATCAGGTCTTTTAACTTGTTTTATGGGAGATCCTTAGAAGCCTGAAAATTTATGCTTTCATGGCTACAGGCAGTGTGATTTCAGTCAGCCTCGCTTCCATCCCCAGAAAGGTGATGGGACAGTTCGTTCTGGAGGTCATCTCCAGGCATGTAAAGAAGGTTATCAGAAGTAGTCAACATGGATTCACCAAGGGGAGATCACGCTTGACCAACCTGAGAGCCTTCTATGATGGCGTGACTGGCTGGGTAGGTGAAGGGAGAGCAGTGGGTGTTGTTTACCTCGACTTCAGCAAGGCTTTTGACACTGTCTCCCATAACATCCTCATAGGTAAGCTCAGGAAGTGTGGGTTAGATGAGAGGACAGTGAGGTGGATTGAGAACTGGCTGAAGGGCAGAGCTCAGAGGGTCGTGATCAACGGGGCAGAGTCTGGTTGGAGGCCCGTAACTAGCCGTGTTCCCCAGGGGTCTGTGCTGGGTCCTGTCCTGTTCAACATATTCATCAACGACCTGGACGGAGGGACAGAGTGTGCCCTCAGCAAGTTTGCTGATGATACCAAGCTGGGAGGAGTGGCTGATACGCCAGCAGGCTGTGCTGCCATCCAGCGAGACCTGGACAGGATGGAGAGCTGGGCCCAGGGGAACCTCATGGAATTCAACAAGAGCAAGTGTAGGGTCCTGCCCCCGGGGAGGAACAACCCCACGCACCAGTACAGGTTGGGGCTGACCCGCTGGAGAGCGGCTCTGCTGAGAAGGCCCTGGCAGTGCTGGTGGGCAGCGAGGTGACCACGGGCCAGCAACGTGCCCGTGTGGGCAAGAAGGCCAGCGGTGTCCTGGGGTGCATCCAAAGGAGTGAGGCCAGCAGGTCGAGGGAGGTTATCCTGCCCCTCTGCTCCGCCCTGGTGAGGCCACATCTGGAGTGCTGCGTCCAGTTCTGGGCTCCCCAGTTGAGGAAGGACAGGGAACTGCTGGAGAGAGTCCAGCGGAGAGCTACGGAGGTGATCAGGGGCCTGGAGCATCTCCCTTAGGAGGAAAGGCTGAGAGACCTGGGTCTGTTCAGCCGGGAGAAGAGAAGGCTGAGGGGGGATCTCATCAATGCTTATAAATACCTGAAGGGTGGGTGTCAAGAGGATGGGGCCGGACTCTTCTCAATGGTGCCCAACAACAGGACAAGGGGTGATGGGCACAAATTGGAGCACAGGAAGTTCCACCTGAATATGAGGGAAAACTCCTTTCCTGTGCGGGTGCCAGAGCAGTGGGACAGGCTGCCCAGAGAGGCTGTGGAGTCTCCTTCCCTGGAGACATTCCAACCCCGCCTGGATGCGGTGCTGTGCCCCTGCTCTGGGTGTGCCTGCTGGAGCAGGGGGGTTGGACGGGGTGATCTCCAGAGGTCCCTTCCGACCCCCGCCATTCTGGAATTTGATGTTAATATTAGCAATCTTACAGTCAAAACTGAAAAACTGCTGAACTAAAAACGCAGTGGGTGCTCTAGATGGGTGCAGTAGCTTCCCGTGCAGTTTAAATGAGCATTCTGTTCAATACTAAATTGTCCTATCTCCTCTCTCTTCTTATCCTTCCTGTTTTAAACCCTACAGAAGACTTGTTACAGTAAGGAATAGGAGGTTCAAATATGGAAACAGGCAATGCACTTTGCCTAATCAGAGAATAACCAGAATTTATCCTTATTTTTAAAACTTAATGCTGTTTTAATTCCTGTAGTGTTTAAAGGGCATTGTATTTTGTCCTGGTAGGAAAGAAGAGGCTAAAACTATGGAAAAGGGAACAGCTGAGACACTATTTAATATGTTTAAAGGTTTTAGACTTGAAAGATTCAAGAAAAGCTTGTGTTGTTCCTGTGCGGAAATACTGATGTTCAAATAACCGTATAAATTTATTTCTTTGCAATGTAAACTTTAGCCACAAATTTATGTCTCCAGCCTATCCTATAGACTGGTCAATATGTTTCTTTAATCAGAGAGAAGAGAAGATTTGTTGAGGTATTCTTTCTGTTCTAGTGTGAACTGGTTGGGTACCTGTAATGGATGTGCTCTGCATATACTGGGTAATTAGTACCTTTCTTTGAAAGACAAAACCTTTTTTACCATTAAAAGTAATGCTAACCTTGATTAAACCAATGTTCATCCTTTACACATTGGAATCCATTTTGCAGCTGAAGTTGAGTGCATATTACTACAGATGAGAGAGTTTTCCTTCAGTCACTTGTGATACGTGCGAAAATAATGGTGTAGGCTTGCTTGTGCTGGTGCCTGTTCTCTTCTGTTCTTGCAAATGTGTAGCTTCGTATAAAACTGAAATGTGGTTTACTTTTTTCAGTTACTACATTTCAGGGTCAGTTTAGAAATGAGAAGTGCTTTGCAGAGAAACACTTGTTATGTAACTTTGCGAAGTGCACCAATGGTTCTTGTGCTCTTCAGTGGGATACGAAAACTTGGTGGTTTTGTAAGACATTGGATTGAAAAAATACTGCCCTGAAATAGACTTGTTATGGCAAAAGAGTTGTGTAAGTCATCCACTCCTTCCAATGAAAGGAACTAATTATGATCAGAGTTTTAATCATAATTTTTGAAAACATAAGCCCTATATCTTTGAAGTCCTTAAAAATTATTTACTGAATAAATTGCCTGCAACATAATTTTCTTTTTAAATCCCAATACATAGAACACATTTGTGCATCGTTGTAGGTGCAAAGTATTTGCACATGTGTCTACAGATTGGTTAAAGCAGGAGTAACACAAAGTAATCTTTACTTGAAAACTTTTCTACGGCTTTTCATTATCTGGAAACTCTTCCCCCGCCCCCCTTCAATTGAATTAATTTTCTGAAATTCAAATTTCACAGCATGCTACCTTCTGTGTCCTAATAACTCTTCTAGTTAAAAAAAAAATTACTTTGTGCCACTGTTTATTTAATAATTAATTTTTTCTGCACATTATTTGAGTATAACAACAATTATTTCTAGCCATCCTTTTATTTATTTGGCTTTTATTTACTGTTTTAGCATACGTGTTGTTAAACATCTTGTTTTGGCAACAATCCAAGATGTCTTGGAAATGCTGGAAGTGAAAATGTCCAAGATGTTTTTTCACTTGCTCTGTTGTAGAGTTACTAGGAAATCAGTGTTTTTCTTTTAAGAGTTGTACTTTCCTAACTCATATTTGGTATAAACACCCAGACACATACATAGACATATACATTTGTGTATATGGGAGCCATTTGAGTAGTGACGTGACCTTGGTTGTGTGTATACAGATTGCTCTGTCTGCAGCCTATATGCTCTCTCTCCTCATGCAGTGGGTACCAGGTATTTATAGTAAACAACTTCTCTGTTGCGTGCTGCTGACTTCTGATGCAGCCTGGGAAGCGGGAAGTGTGTGAGATAAGGCTGGGGGGTTTGCACAGCTAAAAAAAGATGTGTAGGCTCTCAGAGTTGGGTGTGAAGCCTTTAGCAGCTGTGTTCTGCTACATAAATTTTACAGCCGTACAAAATCAGGTTTTTTAGATGTAGATTTCAAAATGGTTATATAAAATGTTTCAGGAGACTGCATACATAGTAAACTAGCCCTGAGTTCTGGTCATAACACTTTTCTATTTAGAATATATTTTACATATTTTAGAGTCCAGGTTTTGCCAACTGTTGTTTGCTCAGTTGCAGGAAAAAAAACCCCACAACTTCTCTGATATTAAAGCAATTTTTTGTTTGTTTGTTTATTTGTTTGTTTTGGGTTTTTTTGTTTTGTTTTTGGTTTTTTTAGTGCCAGAACCTATTAAGACCAGTTTAAGCCAGCCCCAACCTGCCGGTACCGGTACCAGTACTTCCACCAGCACTATTACCAACAGCAGCAATGGCAAGCGTGCGTCTGCTAATGGGCAGCAGCCAGCTGCGTCCCGTTACCTGCCTCGTGAGGTGCCTCCACGCTTCCGCCAGCAAGAACAGAAGCAGCTCCTAAAGCGGGGTCAGCCACTGCCTACTGGGACTCTGACCGGCACCAGCCCAGCACAAGGTACTGGACAAGCAGGGGCAAGTCCTCCTCCGCAGCAAGGAGCAGGTGGACAGCATCATCCCAGTAAGACCCAAACAGGTAAGAATGGAAACCCAGTGGGATATTGACTCGTTCTTTATGTAGTTGTGCCCTCCAGTGTTAGGATGGGTGTTGCAAAAACTTAAGGAACCGGATTTGAAGTGAAGTGTATGCTCTTGCTCCTTTTCTTATAGAATATTGTTTCTGGTTTCCAGTTCTAAAAGGTGTTCTCATTCACTTTGATGCTCAGACCTGTGGGGTCTTTTTCCCACTTCTTTTTTTTCTGTTTCTTTGATAGTTATAATGGATATGATCTTCAGGACATTCAGATGTTTCTTTAGTGATTGTTCTTACAGAAGCATTGATAATTTGGGTATTTCCAAGTTTTTGACTATCATTTTGGCACTTTTAATGTTCTTTAATGAGAGCTTTGCATATAACTGTACGTAAATCAAAAAAAGGAACTTTGCTTGTGTTGTGACAATTTTATGCTTTTACTTATGCTCTCAAGTATTATTTTCACGTTAGGAAAATAATATTTTGGCAAAATTAGTTCAGTACCTTAGGCCTTTCTACCACTTCATTCCGTCCTTTGCAGACAGCCAACAGAAGGTCGGTGTGTCTATTGGAAATAATGTTGAGGAGTAAAGTCTCTTAGCTACCTTTTTTCCCCTGAAGCTGCTCATGAGAAGATAAGAAGCAGCTTTCTTCTTATTTGCCCATCTGTACTAGAGCTCATGTAACTTCTGCTTTTACAGTGGAGATTAGTTTAGTCAGTAATTGGTATAAATGACCTTTTTCATCACTGCTGTATATGCATGTTGTGTTAGGCAAAGCAGGGAATGATCTAAGGTACAGTTATGTATGGCTTAGAAAAAGTTATGGGGACTAAGTCACGAGGGGATTTTTGCTATCTTGAATATTAGTAATTTCTGTATGATCTCAAGTATTGCTCATTTTCACTCATTACTGCTGTCAGACATCACAAAATTTGGATCTGAACTGTCTGCAGTTTTTCCCTTTGGGCACTAGTGAATCTTTCACTGTTTTTGCTGTGCTTGGCTGCTGTGATACTGAACTCCAGCAGAGAAAATTATTTGGTGTTGTCCTTAGAAGTTTTAGTTAGATAAGAAAATGGTCTCTCAGAAATTATAGCTTTTACGGTTATTGACATGCATTTGAAAATATTACTTGACTACTCCCCAGAAACACAAATCTGAAAAGACAAAATAAAACAATTGTTTGTTTACTTAAAATGTTGGGGTTTTAGGGAGGGGAAGAGACTCTGCTTCTGTATTCTTGAGTATTTGGCTTTACTGAGATGGAAAGTAATGCCTTCCCACCAGTTAGAGCAGCATTCTCCTCATCTTTGCAAATCACAGTTCAGCAGGGGTGGTGGCTGACGTTTACAGCTTCTTTTTGATTTGGAGATGTTTGTTAACTGTCAGATTAATGTTCTGTGTTACATTTATATATATATATATATGTAAAAATAAAAATATGTATATATATTTAGAAGTTTATTATTTTATTTTCAGAACTGTATTAATTATTTATATGGTAGATGCAGATTGACCACCAACTCAAGTGGCTCAGGCTGGCTGAGGGTCAGTATTAGACTTCTTCCAAGCATCATTATAGACACATCTGAAATATCTTTGTTTGATCTTTAAGAAACGTACTGTAAGTCATAAAACAAAGTCCACCCTAAATCATAACATAATCCATAAAAGAACTTAGCTTGTAGTCATATAGTCCTAGCTGTCTGACTTTGATCTTGCCAGATGCATTTGTACCTTGAGGTTTTAGACTTATTTTCTTGATTCCTGTTTTAACTTGGTGTATAAAATAAGCACTTGTTTCTGCAGTTTGTCAGCCTGGCAACTATCAGCAGATGTTTTACACTGTTGAATTAGTTTGCTTTTTTACTCTTTTGCTACTTTTCTGTCACCGTTGGAAAAATTCAGAATACAGTAAAAGCTAGTACAAATGGGAGGAGGAGTGCAGCAGCTTTTCCGCTTCATATTGTATTCCATAATGCACAAAACAAGTTAACCCATATCAAATTCTTAGCAAAAGTATTACTTTAAAGCTACTAGTGCACAAAATCAAAATTGTCAGGTTGTTGTTTACTATGTAGAGTCAAACCAAAAGCTTTCAAGGGCACCTGTAAGTCTGTGCACAGTTCTTGGAGCAAGGAAGAGAATCTTAGACAAGCTAAATGCTTGGCTACTTTTTTGTCTACTGACAGCAAGAGGTTGTGTTTGAGACTTAAATGGTTGCATCTTTCTTATAGAAGGATCTTGCTGAATATTAGAGCTCATTTATTTCTCTTTCCAGCAGGTGGAGCATCAGTTCATTTGCTAACTACAAATGGTTACAGGAGGAAAAAAAATAACTCTAGCTAGCTCAGTTTATAACCACGACAGCTGTGCGCCTGGCTGCTTTGTGAGGCCGAGAGAGGAGTATAGCATATCTCACTCCTGAGAGACCTCTGTAGCCGTGAAATACGTATATTGGCAGTCTTATTTGGTCTCCCACACTGGCTTTGTCTTCACCCTGACGAGCATAAAGAGCAAAGAAGTAAGAAGAGTATCCAGGGAAGGCCAAAACCTTTTCATCCCAGCTGTTAGGATGTGAGTAACTGTTAGCCTTAGGAAAAATTTTGGGATTCTATATCCTGAAGACCTCCAGGACTTAAGTCATGAATTTTCCATGAAATTTAATTCAAACTGGGTCATATTTTTGTGAATATGAAAATAAAGAACTTTAAACATGAGCGTTCTGACTGAGCAATATGTTGTCAGAAGGCAACTTTTTGCCTTCCTCCTCTTATCATCAGTAGGAACTGTATTCCTTTAAATGTCTGTCTCTGGTTCCCTGGGTATTTCATTTACTAAAGAGTCTTTGCGAGTAAAAGTTCTCTGGAGAAGTGAAGGGAAGGAACAAAATAATTGATGTCCAGAAGAATCAGTGTAGGTACCTGATCCACATATCAACAGGAATTTTGTCTGTCTGAACAGCTCCTGCATTGTAAAAGACCGATCACTTCATGAACGTTATTAGGGGTCTTCAAAGTCCAGAGGCAGTCAATAATACATCAGCGCTTAAGGCTTTCTCGCTCTCTGGTAACCTGATTGCCTAACCAGAGCTTGTTAGACCCATGCTGGATTCTGCCCAAGCAAGTCTCCATATGTGGTTCCTTTATATTCATAATTAACAATAGTAACTTTCTTTTGATGGATGACTGGTGTTAATCAAAGCGCCAGGATCATCGTACGCTAGCATCTTGTATCCAGAAGATGCTTAATGTAAATTCATGTCTGTAGCTTTTCTTTTTATAGCGTCACATTCCTTCATAGTTAACTTGAAATTATGCAACCATGTTCCTTCCAGGCCCTATTTATAACTACCTAGATACAAGGAAGGCTGTTAGAGAGGCACTGCCAGCCTCTTCACTGTAAAAATCACACTATTTTATCTCTTTATTCTCTTATCAGCAGTTTCTGTTATCTACTGCCTTGGCCTATCCAAAGCACTTAATCAGAACTCTAACTGCAATGTCATGAATTAAAAAGGATGTTCTGCCAATGTAAGGAAAGTGGGAATTAATGACCACTAATATATTCTTTGTCAGGTTTATCATCTGGATATCATCAGTGAAGTGGATGATAGTAGTCACTTTTTGTTTCCCTTTATTAACTAGACAAACTGTTAATAGAAGAAATTAAAACATTTCAAATTGCATAGAATATTTTAGAAATCTTATCCCTTGAAAACAGTCTTTTGTTCATTATAACTGTTATGAAACTAGCTTCTGTAGTACATTAGAGCATCTTCTGTAGAATAGTTCTTTGTCTGGAACTTTTATCTTGAGCTACAAAGCTTGTTCTTGACTTGCCCCTCTGTAATCCTTTTCAGGATTACACTGAAGGAAAGCTGTATCTGTAATTTTTGAGCAGAATTCTAATATCTAGTCCAGTTTGTTATTTTTATGTAGATGGAGCTTTTTATCTCTTCCCTCCCCACTTTGTCAACTAAATCCAATAAATGTGCTGAATAGTTCACTTCTTTCATTAAGGTGTGAGGCATTAATGGAATGATCCTTTTGTCATGTGATCTAATAGAATTCAGGTAATTTCTGGAAACTATCATGGGAGATTAAAAATAGCAAGTAATATATCCTTCTTTGTTTCTTTACAAATTATGAAGTTTGTATAGGAGTCTCCGGACAACCACTGTGTGTTTGATGATTATAAGAACAAAGATCAAAAGACGTAATCAGTTTTTCTTGAAGATGCCTTTCACTTTTCTGCAATTCAGCAATGTGAAACTAACATCCATCAACTCAAAAGAAATGTACCATGTCTTGCAGGAGTCATGATGAAACTTCCGCACTTCTTTTGTATTGGGAGTATTTTGTGGAACAGATCTGTAACACATGTTTCCGAAGACTAGAAAGAAATGAACACGAGTAATTCATGCAGTAGTCAAAATGAGAAAACAGGCAAACATTGTGGAAACTGAAGAGTTACACTTTTAATTTGTGCTATCTGTTGTTGTCTGGGAAGTGAGAATTTGATGGCCGTTACAGAGATTTATTTTCCTACTGTGGGCTGATGCCAGACTCTGTGCTGAACTTCTCTCTCCTTTTCTATGAAGCTGGAAGTTTTATTTCATGTTTCAAGATTTCTTTAGCCGCAGTTTGCACGTTCATGCTTGTGTCATGGAATGTGCATGTTGAAGTAAGTGCTGTGGGCAGTTGGAAGTTGCTGAGTGCTGTTGTGTGGCCGGTTAACTCTTCTTACAAATTAGTTTGCATTAACATTGTTTTTGATAATAGTTTTTTAGGAAGCAAGATTAAAAAAAAAGGCTTAAAGTCATGTCTGATAATACTTGTTTCAAACATCCAGCCCTTTAACTGTGGGTTACGTCAGAGTTCCGTCTAATAGAGCAATTTCATACAGTTGAAAGGCCAAATTTGGAGAAAAGTTGTAGGGAGAGATATCATCTCTTCTAAAACCTGTCAATATAGTTGGAAAACACAGATCAGCTTTGACGTACAGTTGTTTCATCAGATCTAGCAAGGTAGTAGTAACCTTCAAGGTAAACGCATGTTTGAACAATTGCCCAGTTTAACTTACTGTACTTTGGATGACTGTAGGTAAGGCATGTATATGCAACAGTAGGTCTGCAGTGTACGAATAAAGTCTCATTTCAAAAGTCTGAAATAAGAGTTAGCTTGATTTCCTGGAGGCATGCCAAACAGGCTGATTTTTAATGAATAAAGCACATGTGAAAACTGCCTCTATGGAAATGATTTGCTGAACTTTATCTCTTTGGGCCCATATTCTGTAATTCCACTAGCAGAATATCTTTGTTGGCAAAACATTACTGTGGTTTAGCTTTTAGCTGGAAAGTTAAAGAATAAAAAATTGATTTATTCTGGATCCTCCGTAAACACTGTTTTTCGTATTTAGTAGTTAAAACACTAAACGCTCTAAAGGAGAAATCAAGAATTAGGTAGTATATTTATTCACATTTTTTGCACACTTTGTCTATCATTTCACATTTTCTATAGCAAATACACTGTTTTCAAGCGTACTGCATAGTACCTGGAAGATGTTCATTGTTGTATCATGGCTGTTGATCTTGAATCAAGGAACTAGCATGGTGATGTTTCTTTGTAAACACAAGAATTGGCTATTTCTACTACTTCTGTGGAAGATAACTGTTTATAGCAAACACATGATGCTTGATCTGCAATAAAACTCCTAACAGCTTTCAATTTTTACATCACTTGACTAGGTGTTGGCCATAATTTGCAGAGTAGTTCACTGTACAGCTCCGCACTATACATAAGGTTTCTGCAATGTGGCTATGTAAAAGTGTTCCTACTAGTGGGATCAAATTTGATGTTACCCCATTTGTTAAAAAATACAGACATTATCAGTATTTTCTTTTGATTAAATCTTTTGCCAATAGTCTCATCGAATTAGCATTGTAAAGGGATATCCAGGTACCACCAGACATTGCATGAGTGGTGATTACATTTGTTTCTTCTTGGCTTTTTCCTCACTTGAGCATTTGTTTAACATTTGGTAGTGCTTGTTGTCCGGTACATGTCCCTGGCAATCGGGCAGTGTTCCCAAAGGTCACAAGTGACAGGTACATGTTTAGACAAAAGACAGTTGAAAGAACATTGGACAAGGGTAAAAATGTAGCAGTTAACATGGAGATGGGATCCAGCCAGTAGGTACTGCCTGGATGTACTCCTGAGCGGTGAACATTTTCTGAAATGCAGTAATGGGAAAGTCTGTGGGTAGTGAGTCTCAGCTAGTAAAGGGTTTTGTCTCCCATGTAAATTTTCAAAAATTCCATATAATGCTTTGAATATAGATAGAGAAGTAGCAACCGCTCTGTAGCACAAATATGGGCATCATGAATGAAAAATGATGGTAAAAACTCATCAGTAAACTAATCTTTGGAATGAATTTTTCTGTATTGTGTATGTTATCTGACATCAGGCAGCAGAGTGTGAAAAATAAATCTGCTGCCTCAAATCTGTTTGACAGTGATTAGAATTTTTCACCCAGAGAAGGAAAAATAGAAATCTTTAAAAGGATAAATAACTGAGATGCCTTTTATAGTTTTGCTGTCCTCACTTTCAAAGAGTGGGGCTCTGCAAAAACATGACTCAAATGCTACTGCTTTTGCTTCAGAATCAGTAGACCTGCATCCTACCTCTGGTTTCATTGTAGGTGGCTGTGCTCTGGTGACAGCCAGATATAGGAACTGCCCAGCAGTCTTGGGCGGGGGGGGAGGGTCAGGAGGCAAAGAGTCTGACAAGTTGTTAAAATGTGCAGATGGCAGTTTTCTGACAAAGCATGTGAAGAGACGGAGTAGCAGGACCTGTCTCTGACAGTGGAGAAGTAAAAGGTAGAAAGCAACAAACTAAGGTCAGAGTGACCGGGCGAAAAAAAGAGTTTGGTCCTTGGGAAGAGCAGGGAGGGAGTAACGTCATGTGAAAATTATCGGAAAACTGAATTTATACAGCTCAGGAAACAGGTATGATACTACAAGAAACAAATATAAAAGAAAGGAGTTTGTAGCTGTTAGGAAAAAACCCAAAGAACAAAAAGACATTTTCTTAAGTCCCTTAGTGAAAGGAAGGCCAAGGGAACTGGTCTGATGTTCAGCAGGGAGAACCATTGATAGGTGGCATCAGGAATACTTGAAATGCTTTCCCCTTCGTCTGTAAACTAATGATTGACTTAGAACTAAGGCTACAGTGAGTTAGAGTACTTACAGAAATAAAATATTTCAAATTGTCTAGTAGTGATGAAATTCGTAGTAGACTACATTGAGGATGGGTTGGAGCAATCTGGCCCGCTGGCATTCTTTCAGAGCCTAAGAGCTAGAAAACAGAAAATAAAACAACCGATGTTAAAAGGTGAAAAAGGAGAAACCAGGGTATTACAGATCAGTGATTGTGATCTGCTGGAATGCTATTGGAAAAAGTAACCGAAGCAGCTATTTCTGTGCATTTAGAACTGTGCAAAAGAGAAGCACAGAGCTAATGTGGGTTTGTGGAGAGCAGGTCATGCCAAAGGAGTGTAGTTCCCCGTCAGCAGTGCAGCAGACATTGCAAAATGGGAGGGAAAATCATGTCCTAGAAGTTGACTTTGTGCAACCTTTGACAGTGCCCCAGAAGACTTTCTCGTGATGGATGTGTGGTGGTGTAAATAAGTGGGAAGTATGAGATGAAGCTATTGCAAGAAGTGTCACAGCTGCTCAGGAAGCTGTAGACAGGCAGTAGCTATCAGTCCTCGTTGGCAAAATGAGAATGTTTTGAGTGAGAGTGCAGATCTGTACTCTTTGATATTTGCGTCAGTGTTTTGGCTATAAACAACAGCCTTCATTAAAATTTTTAATGATACCAAACTGAAGTGCAAGGCAACTGTAAGGCAAAATGACAATACGGAATAGTGGTGACAAAATTGTGTAACTGAATAAGAAATAAAGAAAAGGCAAAGGTTCTTTATTTTGGCCAGAACAGCTGCGTACACCAGTATGGTTATGTGAGTATCATGCTGAAAAAATGGATCTGGAGTTGGTCACAGGGTAAACCCGATTAATAGTGTCACGCTGTTGAAAAGAAGACAAGCATACTGAGGGAAATAAACAATACTTTCCATGAGGCACGTCTGATAAGGCCTCTGAGGATTAAGTCCAGTTTGGGGTACTGTGCCTTCAGAAGGAAGTGAACCAGCTGGAAGAAGAGCACAGGAACGCAACAGGAATGAGTAAAGATCTTGAAAACAAGCCTTGCAAAGAGTGAAGGAATTGGAGCTGCTAAGTCAAAGAAAGACTGGAATTAGAAATGCAGAAATGCCTAAATGACTGCTGCAAGGAAGAAAAAGGTATGTCTGTATGCCTGTGATGGATCAGATAAGAAATGATGGGCTTAAGTTTCAACAAGGAGGATTAAGGTTAGACATTGGGAAAAACATGCCAGTATGAAAGCTATCTTAAGAAGTGAGATAGAGCACTTGGGAGTGTGCAGCCTCTTGCTGGAGGGCTTCCTTGTTGGGTTGGGCAAGTGTCACTTAGTGAGTATCAGGAATAGTTCCTTAAGTCAGGTGCGTGGTCTGCGCATCTTCTCAAATCCGCTTTTTTAGTCTTCGGCTATCTATAAGGATTCCAAATTTGTCAGACTCATGCCCTGTCGAGGTTGCTACAAGATGGAGCGCATGGAGGGGAACAGCCGCTCATCCACCAGCATGGGCTGGAGTAGAAGCTGTGCTTTATTTTGCCCCCAAGCTTTGGTGTGGGCTCTGACTCTTCCTTGGGGTTCTGCATTGCCTTCCTATGTACCGTTGTCCAGTAAACACAGTCCCCTTGAATTAGGTGCCCTTTATAAGTACCTGCCTCCATGAATTGAAGTAGGAAGATTATGATATTAATAAGAAAAATAGAAGCAACATGAGAATGTGTCTTACGTTCTCTTCCAGTTCTGACATATCATTCTAACTAATGGAAATTTCAATCACGAATAGCTGATATAAAGGAATATAATGATCCACAACAATATTTTCTACTTTAGTTATTGCAAAATTGACTCCCAAGCTCAGTTTCTAGTTGCGTTTGAAATAGTTTTCTGAATGGAAACAAAGCCAAACAGATTTGATTTTCATTCATCTGTTCTTTTTAAAATGAGATTAAACCCATCCAGTATTCAGAGGCTATTGCAAAGAAACAGAATAAATGTCTTCAGAAGGAAACCAGCTATTTTCAGGGGTACTTCAGTGGAACAGTTCTTGAGCCAAGAATAGCAGCAGCGATTGTGCTTCGGTAGTGAAGTGGCAGCAATTCTGAGAACGCAGACAAACCTTTAAAGAGACCTCAGTTGTGTGCAATCCGTGCAGAAGGGTGAAACTGCTCACATGAACACCTGACAAGAACTGAAACAGCAAATTTAAAATGTGCTCCTTCTACTGTGTAATTCGTATGTATTTGGGGCAGACAGGAGGAGGAGGAAGAGCAAGGAAGTGAGAAGAGGAAATAATTGTAAAAAAGCGTATTAGACGTACTAGAAGTTTGTGTGTAAATGATCCTGTGAGATTTGTATGTATGCATTGATAAAAGTTCTCTACGGGGCTTCTCAGAATTTGTGATGATATTTAGGTCCTGAAAATGTTAAGCGCCCCCCCCCCCCCCCCCCCCCCGTTCACGCTCTGCGTGTTCCTGTGTCTCAAAGAGAACCAGTGCCCTCCAGCCGGTGGTTGTTAAAAGATGGTCCCCTCTTCTGCAGGAGGCAGGAAGCACCCGGATCCACGCTGCATTGTTTAGGGCAGTTCTCCTCTGCGTTCATGAACAGCACCGCCTTTGATTAATACGCACTCGTGTTTGTCACTTAGATCTTTTTTAGATTGCGGCAGGGAAGTCATTACGGGCTCGGCAGCGCGCCAATATACATCTGGGACTTGGTCTGCTGCTCCCCGCCGAGCGCGGGAGCCGCTCTCGGGGCAGGGAGGAGGGCGCCGGGCAGGAGCCGCTGCCTGTGCCGGCGGTCGGCAGCGCCCGCGTCTTCCCTTGGCTGACTTTCAAAAGGGGGAGAAAAGCAGCTAGGGCGCTAATTGTAGCTGGGTCCTGAAGTGAAAATGTTTTGTGACAGTTGAAAGAATTTAAAGAGGAAGGAAGATCGGTTTAGTGTCAGCTGCAATTAGATAATCAAAGCTTAAAAATCCTACTCTGTTGATACCTTCACCTAGAGTTAAGGAGCAGAGCGAGGGGAAGGGGGAGGAGGGCTGTGCGTGGAAAGGGCATTTCCATAGCCAGTGCAACCGAGGCCCGACCGAGCTTGCAGGTTGTCTGGGCGCACGCTTGCACAGAGAGATTTTCTTGGCAGCTCTACAGGATGAGGCTCACACTGTACACAGCCGACATATTGAAGCCGAGAGCCCTGGAGAACGTAGATGCAGGAGTAGAAACAGCTCTGCACACAATGTAGCGTCTCCTAGGATGGTTGGGCGGCTCCTTTCTTCAGGTATTTTATTACCCATCAGCCCTTTTTAGAGCCAAAAAAAAAAAAAAAAGAAAAGAAAATAACCCTAACCCTGAGAAAATAGCATCTGCTTCTGTTAAATCAATTTATTACATAACATTTCAGAGAGAGAGAGAGCAGCAGCACAGCGTCCTAAGCTTTTGGCTGCATTTCAGGTTTGATAAAATGGCGTCTTCGCAGTGAGCTGCTTGCTAAAGATATGTTGCACTGAGCAGAAAAATGCAATTATTTGGTGTTTTCTACTGCTGCTTTTGCTTTGGAGAGGTAGCATTTAGTGGAATCTCTACTAATAATGAAAAATGTTGTTTATTTTTGCTTGTTTTCGTAATGCATTTTTAAAGCTTTCAGCATCAGAGGAAGGGAACTACATTTTAATGTCGTAGTGCAGAAAATTAAAACGGGATGACAGGCTTTCCCACTTGTGTACTTAACTGTGGTTTAGTTTTAAAATAAAGAAAGCTGCTTTATTCAATGCTTCCATCTCTTTTCTCTCTTTCCACATTATGTATGCTATTCAAGATTTGAGCTTCCTAACATCTGTGCTACTTGTTGTAAGTTAGCTTCGTAAGTGGCTTCAAATAGATGACAGTTTTCAAATTTGTCCTCAGCCTCAGACAGTGTACGCATAGAGCTGGATGTAGCAGGTAACCTGAAGTATTAGCACTTCAATTCCCAGATTTTCTACTTCATGCGTTCTTCAGAATAGGTGCTTGTGTCATATTTTCTTTTTCTTTTATGAAATTAGCCTACATTTGGTCTAGCACTTAAAATGTTTCTGGCAATTCCTATTTAATTCAGATTTAGAAAAATTCATGTATAGACTTTTAAAGATCTGCTCATGTTGAATTGAAAACTGTTTCTTTTGGGGGGAGAAAGTAATTTACCCTTTCTTCTGGACTTCCTACTCAGAATCACTACCCTTTTTGTGGGACAAGTAAAATCCCCAGTAGGACTGTCACTGGCCTTTGGGATTTTCTCTCTTCTGCGTGTCAAAGCAGAGAACAACAACGTCTGTAGTCTGTCCTTCGGGCAGGACAGGACGAGCCAATGAATCTGGTTGTTATGCTGACTAACATGAATTGAAAAATAAAACCAGTAATAAGAGAGGGAGTCACTATTAGATCTGATTTAAAATTGGTTGAGCAAAACTTACTAATAAGGTGGTTCTCACTGAAAGTTGATTGCAGGCTTTGCCATTTCACACCTTCTCCATAGTTCGGTTCCTGTATCAGCTGAATGTTATCGTTCAGGACGCATAATTTTACTGCGCAGCATTCAAACTAATTACTGCAATGGAATTTATGAAGATAGTAACTTTTAACTTGGCTGAATAAAAATGAGAAGAAATAGTATTGTAAATGACATTTTCAGAGGAGGATTGAAGTTTTGGGGAAACTGCTTGTGCAGGCAAAGTATTTTGCTTTTCCAAGTAATGCATGCACCAGCTTCTCCCATTTCACTCTACTCATACTTCACATTTGTAATATATGTAAACATTAAACTGATTTTGCAACTAATTATTTATATTCATTATCAAACACAGCCAAAAATGTTTTCTATTTTTAATAAGCACTAAGTTGAAGTTGGTAAAGTATGTTGGGTACAGTATGTAGTAACACAGTATGTAATAACACCAGCAATCTCCTGCCATCCCATTAAGGATATGATTTAAAAACAAACCAAAATCCTCATGCTTATTGGTAACACTGATCAAAGCCATGCATTTTTCAGGTGGCATGTGTGATTGCAATTTGAAAGAAGTTACATTTGTTAAAAACAAAATTGAGCTGTTATTCTTGGTATTAGATTAATTTTTCCTTCCTGATTGCTGAAGAAATATTGTTAATCAAGGGAATAGTATTTTATAAAAGATGCATAATTAAGATTTTCAAACACAAAGTATTAATTTAAAAATCAAGTTGACTTTGCAGTGTACCAGCACTAGGATTTGCTAACATAAAATACCTGTGGTTCCTGTTCCTGATGCTTTGTTTAAAATCTTTGCTCCATTCACAGAGGAAGGATAGCAATGCTTCTGGTGGACTGCAGTGCTTTTATTTCTGATCGTTGCATAAATAAAGAGGAACTGATTCTTAAGAAAGTTTTTAAATGGGTTTCCCATTTCAGTCTTAACAGCTTTAAAAGTAAAAGAAAATATTCGCTATTTCTGTGAAGAGCTGGTTTCCTGGAAAGATGGAAGAAATCTGTGTGTTCAAAAAAAACCTCAAACAAACAAAATTCACTAGATTTAATCATATAAAATATTTTGCGTTCATTACTTTCCCCAAATGTTTGAAGTCCTTATGGATTAAGTAGGACTGTGTTACTAGTTATTTAATTGATAGGAATGAACTCCTTTTAGCCAAGAGAAAATGGAAAAATGTCTTTTGGTTATTTGCTTTTAGAGACAAGAATATGAAAAGTCCTCTCTTCAGGATCAGTTCTGTACTCAACCTATGTTATGTTTGTCCAACAGCAAAGTCACAGTTTTTCCAGCTTTCTGTTTATATTGTGATTTTTTTTTTCATTCTCTTTCTTTTATCTGTCCTGTTTCTTCCAAGTTTTATAGCAGCAGCCGCCTTTGGTGTTAGAACCAATTGTCCCAGTAAATATTTGGGCACTATGAAGTTATTGCATGTCTCTGTTCCTGTTCTTTTTTTTGAATCTATGACTTGCGGGAGGTGCCAACATGGTCCTGCTGACTCCAGAGCAGGGAAGGCGCAGCACGGGTACGCTGCTCCTCGAGAGAGGGCTTATTTTACGTCACCTAAAAAAATTATTGTAATCCGTATCAAAGTAACCACTTTCTGATTAGTCAGTGGTTATTGCTGAGGTTGCAGTCTGAATCTCAGTAAAAGAAACTGTGCTGATGGTGCATGAAAGGGAGTAATTATGGAGTTGCAAACCCTTGAAAAGCAAAGGGGTTTGAGCTGCATGTGTGCTGCTTCCAAGCCAAACACGCTCAGTGTGATACTGTCTGGAGTAGATGTGCTTATCCAAGCTGAGGCACTTGGCCATTTTCTACTTTTAACATGGTCATCTCTCGGTCTTTATAGTTCTTCCCCCTCGTAATTTTTTTTTTTCTTCTTGTTTCTCTGACTGCTCTTCAAAATCCTGATATCTTATTTAATGAACCATTTTGCTGTCTACTCTCAGGAATCTTTATAAGCTGTTTTGTCATCTTCCTCTTTCATTCCCACCCCTTCCCTTTACTTTCTGTCTCCGAAGTGCTCTCAAACTTGAGCATTGCTTTAACCACCATCTTTGGGGGAAAGAAGAAGAACTGATTAAACAAGCAGCTCCCTTTCATCTCTTCTTGTCGGTCTTTGTGCCATTTTTGTGAGTATTGGGACGTCTTGCACCGTGTTTGATCCTTCTTCACAAACCTGCCCTGTGCAGTCGCTCCCGCTTGCCTTGGGCAGCACCGTCGTTCTCCCAGGTACTTGCACATGGAGCTCAGGTTTCAGCTTTGACAAGACCTTTTCATTGGAACAATTATTTCAAGCTGCTTTTAAATCTTTGTCATGTCTGAAATGTGCTGAATCTCACCACCCACAGTGTTGGAAAAAATCTCACATACTCTTCTTATCTGATTCCTTGGTCGCCCCAACTTCTTATATTGTGGTGTGGACTGCTGCTGCTTTTTTCCTTTGTTCATTCCTACTCTGCTAAGAATGCTGCTTGGCTCATTTTTTTCTGACCCTGTTGACCCTTTTAAAGTTACTTCACAGGCTTCCTTTCCCTTCCATGCCTTATCTGGGATTCTGGTCTCTGTTTAAACACCTGTGTAGCAAACCTAGATTATCAGGTGAATTTTCAACCTTCTTCCCTTAGCTCTATAATGTAACCAGGTGGCTTTATCCAGGAATAACACGATGCTTTTCTCCTTTCTAGCCATTGCATGGAGGGGAGAGAATCCAGGTAAATCCAAGTGGCCCCTTTCATACGCTCATTTGGATTTGTCATACACATGTCAATTATTTAGCTCTTTCTGTGAAAGGCTAGACTTTTCCTAGCATCATGACAAGACAGGTGATGAGCTGAGACCCGTTTCCCTTCCTTTTGCTAACATTTGTACTTTTACTTCAACTGATTTAAATTAAAAAAAAAAAAAAAAAAAAAAAAAGAAAAATGCAGTCTGTCCGGGTTTAGTGTGTTCTTTCTTCATCTTGGTAAATCTTCATGAGGCAACCAAGTAATCACCCCCTTTCTTGAAAAGCTACAGGTGAAATGTGTGAATAAGAAGACTTTGTCAAAGAGAGAGAGCTTGTTTTTATTCTTGGAACAGTTTTTTGCAGTATTAGAACACCTCTAACTGGAGGCAGTTACAGGAGCTAATAACACCAAAATATTTGTGATTTAAATTAATGCATATTAGGCACCCACTGTTAACAGCTTATTTGGGAGATTTGTTGCATCCATCATAAAAAAGTCATGTTTCTGCAGATTTACAGCAAGTAAAAATAATGGACATGCATTTTTCTCCCTTATTTAGACAACCAGTTAAGAGGAGCTGTTCTGCGGATCGTCTGTAGTACATATCCCTAGGATCAGACTGAATTACTTGCTATAAAATTCCCATCAAAAGAAATTAAAAGGAGTAATCTGTACTAAAAATCTTGTAGAGGATAATCGGGATGGAAAGTAAATGCAAAATCTTGAACTAAGCCTGAGTTCTTAGCATGAGAAGTGTTGTGTCTTCCAGTTTAACTTTGTACCCTAGCAAGCAATTAGATGCTCAAGAGCTTTTGTTTAATTTTTTGGATTAGCATCTATGTTTGAGGATGTGGGAGGTGCTCTGAAAAGGCTGTCTTCTGAGTATAACATAGCACTGATTGTCATTGGTTTGGGGGAGAAATTGGACTGCATGTGCAAGTGCAAAAGAATGTTTAAACCACATGTAAATCCTTTAAGAGCTAATTTCTTGGCAAAACTGGCTGTTATTTAGAAACACCTGAGTCCTCTGCTAAAATGTAAGTTACAGTAGCGGTGATTAAATATACAATTGACAGTGAATAGTAAAGGTGGCTGCCTCTATTTGTTCCTTTAAATACAGAAAAGGTTGAAAACCTAAATGCAGTATGAATTTAGCGTGTTGAGTGTTATGTGGGTGTGTATGCAATATCTAATGGCAGGCAGACATTTTACATTTTTTTATTGGATGCTCTTTCTTTGTGTTTCTCTGAAGAATGAGAACTGAGTCAAAATAAATGGTAAGAGTCTGCTAGATATTCTTCTGAGTTTTTTCCAAATTTGCTTTTTAGGTTTTTCTTCACATAGAGTAGTGTGTTTGCTATTCTTATTTATTGCCTGCTTATTGTTTTTCCTAGTATACTAAGGGATACAAAGCACTTTTGTTGCTCTGTTCTAAAACTGAATTGTTCCATTATTTTAATTGAGAGTTTTGCCAGATTTAAAAAAAAAAAAACCAAAAAACAGAGCATCGTGCTTTATTGTAGTGAGGAAAATTACTGTATTATGTTAGAGAATGTACTCTAAATTTTAGCAGAACACAGTGTTGTAACTAGCAATGTAAAATAATACTTAATAGAGGGCTTTTGCAGTGCTTGAACAGTGGACTCATTTTTAACCTTATTGGATCCTTTCAGATCTCAGCCACAGTGGATTGGGAGACCATTATGAGAATTCCCACTGGGGACAGCAGCCCACTTTCAGGAGTGAAGGCAACTGCAGCTGGGATAAAGTGATAATAGACAGGACTGACAAGGAAGCGTGGCCTTCCATTACCGGAGCTGAGACTGAGTCTGCCTCAGAATGTACTACAGACACTGACTCTGCCTCCAACTGTGGCTCAGAGAACAGTAGCATGGCTACAGGGAGTGCCCAAGGCAACTTCACTGGACATACAAAGAAAACTAATGGCAATAATGGCGCCAATGGAGCACTCGTCCAAAGCACTTCTAACCAGAGTGCCCTTGGAGCTGGTGGAGCAAACGGTAACGGCAACTCGGCCAGAGTGTGGGGTGTGGCTGCGGGCTCCAGCTCTGGCCTAGCTCACTGCTCTGCCAGTGGTGGGGATGGAAAGATGGACAACATGATGGGAGATGGTAGAAGTCAGAACTGCTGGGGTGCTTCCAACTCGAATGCTGGCATTAATCTTAACCTTAACCCTAATGCCAATCCAGCTGCCTGGCCTGTACTTGGACACGAAGGAACTGTGGGAGCAGGCAACCCTTCCAGTATTTGCAGTCCAGTCAGTGCCATAGGTCAGAACATGGGCAACCAGAATGGGAACCCAACAGGCACCTTAGGTGCTTGGGGAAACTTGCTGCCTCAAGAGAGCACAGAACCACAAACGTCCACTTCTCAGAATGTGTCTTTCAGCGTACAACCTCAGAACCTTAACACTGATGGACCAAATAACACTAACCCCATGAACTCTTCACCAAACCCTATCAATGCAATGCAGACAAATGGACTGCCGAACTGGGGAATGGCTGTTGGTATGGGGGCCATCATCCCGCCCCACCTGCAAGGCCTTCCTGGTGCTAATGGAACATCAGTTTCTCAAGTCAGCGGGGGCAGTGGTGAAGGAATGGGCAGTTCAGTGTGGGGGATGTCCCCAGGTAATCCTGCCACAGGAAACAGCAATTCTGGGTTCAGTCAGGGGAATGGAGACACTGTGAACTCAGCATTAAGTGCTAAACAAAATGGATCCAGCAGTGCTGTGCAAAAGGAAGGAAACGGAGCGAGCGCATGGGATTCGGGGCCTCCTTCTGGTCCTGGGGTACTAGCGTGGGGCAGGGGCAGTGGCAACAGTGGTGTTGGTAGTATGCATTCTGGAGCTTGGGGCCACCCCAACCGTAACACCAGTAATGGTGTGAATGGTGAATGGGGCAAGCCCCCAAACCAGCATTCCAATAGCGACATCAATGGGAAAGGATCAACAGGGTGGGATAGCTCTAGTGTTACCAGTCCGAATCCTGCCATGCAGCAGGGCAATGAACAAATAAACTCTTGGGCCAAAGCTGCAGCATCTGGCACCACAGCTAGCGAAGGAAGTAATGACAGCAGTGGCAGTCAAAATGAAGGTAGTACTGGGAGGGAGGGGGCTGGAGAGGGCAGGCGGAGAGACAAAGGGATGATAGACCAAGGGCAAGTTCAGTTGCCAAGAAACGACCTTGACCCCAGGGTCCTGTCCAATACAGGGTGGGGACAGACCCCTGTAAAGCAAAACACTGCCTGGGAATTTGAAGAGTCCCCAAGGTCTGAACGAAAGAATGACAATGGAACAGAGGCCTGGGGTTGTGCAGCTACTCAATCTTCAAACTCAGGGGGGAAGAACGATGGGTCCATCATGAACAGTACAAATACCTCTTCAGTATCTGGGTGGGTCAACTCTCCACCGGCAGCTGTTGCAACAAATACAGGTTGGGGAGACAGTAACAACAAAGCACCAAATGGCCCAGGGGGATGGGGAGAGTCAGCAAGCTCTACTACTGTTAATAATGCTGCTGCTGCCAAAAGCGGCCACGCTTGGAGTGGGACCGCAAATCAGGAGGACAAATCACCTACCTGGGGTGAACCTCAGAAACCCAAATCTCAAAACTGGGGAGATGGACAGAAATCAAATCCAAGCTGGACTTCAGGAGGTGGAGATTGGACAGATTCATCGTCCGTTCCTGGACACTTGGGTGATGGGAAGAAGAATGGATCTGGATGGGATTCTGACAATAGATCAGGGTCTGGTTGGAATGATTCCACGAGGTCTGGGACCAGTGGTTGGGGAAATGGCACAAACAGCAAGGCTAATACAGGTACAAGTTGGGGGGAATCTTTAAAGCCAGGCCCCCAACAAAATTGGGCTAATAAACCCCAGGACAACAATGTGAGTAACTGGGGAGGAGCTGCTTCTGTAAAACAGACGGGGTCAGGGTGGGTTGGTGGGCCAGTGCCAGCCAAACAAAAAGAGAACTGTGAGGCAACTGGCTGGGAAGAGCCATCTCCACCGTCCATTCGCCGCAAGATGGAAATTGATGATGGTACCTCAGCTTGGGGCGACCCAAATTACAACAACAACAAGACTGTAAACATGTGGGATAGAAATAATCCTATAATTCAGAGCAGTACCACAACCAATACCACCACCACTAGCACCATTATCAACACAAATATGGTTGAACCTCAGCCATCGCACCAGTCAAGTGCCCAGCCGAACCGGTCCCCGCTGCTTGGTCCAGGTATGAAAATAGTTTTATAAGATACTTTATACCAGTACCAATTACTGAGTGCTGTCTGATCCAATCAGTGTGTAGTTACCCGTTAAAGATAGAAACCCTGTATTTATGTCGTAGAATAAGTTTATTCATTTACTCCGAAGCAGTGTTAACTTCTTGTCTTGAGGACAGAACCCATGGAACATGACACACAAGCTTCCAAAGTCCAAGTGAATGTAAGAAAGGCTTCAAACGATATCTGGTCAATAACACGCTAGATCCTTAGATTGTTGATCCGTATTTATTTGTCAGCCCTTCCACGGTTACATAGCACCTTCTTTTTATTCAGCCATTTGAGAGTTTGGGGTCCTTTTGCTAACTTTTTTTCTCTAACTTGTCTTCTGTTACCATTGCTCAGTCTTTGTTCTTGTTTAGACAGTATGCATCTGTTTCTTTTCTGCAAACCATCTCTCTTGGCAACAGATGTTTTTTAGCGGTTGCATGAAGCTAGACTATTGCTGTTTCTCTGTCTTCTGTTTGTTGTCTTTTATGAAGAAACGGTTCCCTTCCATACCTCAGCTCTCAAGCACGGGTAGTATCCTGGACTTTTATGTGATTCTCGTAAAGCTGGATTGGTTAAAGATGTTAATATTCAGGGTGGCTGGGAAAAGTTATTTTAACTTCAGCTGTGTTCCAAAGACAAGTCTTTAGGCATCTAGGAATTTTTCTAATCAAAGACAAGGTACTGTTGTAGACAAGCAGCAAGGAATAAAAATGGGGGAAAAATGAGAAAAATGCTTAGCGGGGAGGTACTTAAATAAAAGTTACTAGCAGCCCTGCTCTGTATCATGACCACAGACTTAAAATAAATCTAATCTTGCAGTGCTCTTTGAAATTTTTCATCTGATTTTTGTCTCCCAAGTTTTTGTTTCGTCTTGGTCATGGCTAAATATTGACTTTCTAACTGTTTTCTCTAAGTGGGATTTGTTCTACTGCTCTTATTTCCATAATTTTTCTCTTTGATGTTTTGAAATAATTCAAACTTACTGTAATGTCTGTGTAAAAATCGTCTCATGTTTCCTACTCTGGTCTAATGTTTTAACAGAGAGTATCTATTTTAATAAAATAACGTGCTCCAGAAGGAGAAATTTAAATAGGTTTTTACTTGGTCAGTCCCACATATGTGATCTAGGATTCATTTACCTTTAACTTGTTTCATCCGTATTTAAAACTTCACTCATGAAGCTGACAGTTCAGATTTTTGAATTGTAGCGGAGATACCGTGAAAGTGGGTATTTGTTGTTTTGGGGTTTTTTTCATTAAGCTGATTTTTGGATCATTACATCTGTGCTTGTTAACACTTTCTGGGGGAAAACTTGCTGTTCTGAGTCCTTCAGATTTTGAAAATGGAATTTAAAAATTGTTGTTCTACAGTGATTCCTCTGGAGAATAGATGGTAGCAAAGGAAGAGTTTCTTTGAAGTAATATGTTTATGCAGTCAGAGGACTGCTTATTAATTTGTAACCATCCACTCAAGATACCACAAGACTAGGTTAAAATGACAGTATTGTGCATCTTGCAAAAACGTTCATTAGAAAGGTTCTAAGATACTAAAGCAAAAACAACTCTTAGAATATACGTAAGACAGCATGCAAGAAAGGATAAACTGAGTAATAATGAAGGCAATTTGAAATACAGTTGTGATATTAAAATTTAGATAAAATTTTTGAGGGCGTAAATTAGGCCTTTTGTGGTGTATTTTTGCTTACGTACGCTTAGAGTTGTGCACATGGGTACAGATAAAAAGGCCGTACATGGAAATATTTTGAAGAATTATTGTCTAATCTGCAAATGGAAGCTAGGAGTAGTCCCCTGTGTCCGTGTTATGCCCATCTTTACTTTTGACTGTGCTTGAGAGGGGCTAGTATCATGCTTATCTTACACAGCAAGAGCAAAAAATGTAATTTAAAATGATCCTATTAGTTTCCCCGTTCATAGTGCAGAAGACATTTTGAACACTGTGCGTAGCACATGGCAGCTGTCGAGCAATATCCTGTTGGTCTTTGTGGAAATCTACACAGACTTAAGACATCTACAGATCATGTCCCATCTGGGACAGCTAAAAGATGAGAAGCAAGTAATGAGCGGCTTTCCTACGACACGGACATGGGCTTACAGTTGTTGTCGTGCTGTTTTAACCTTGTTTTTTCCTACTCCAATTCCCTGTCCCATTGGCTATGGGTTTCCAACCTATACGGTAAGGGAGACAAGAATCCTATAGCCAGGAGACTTCTGTAACCAACAACCAAATTTCATCCAGCAACAGTTTTCCATGTACAATATTTCCATGCAAAACATGACTGTAATTAAAGGTTGTGCCATAGGGCACAGGTTAAGCACTCATCTGAAATCTTACAAGACTTGCACTAAGTAATTACCACTGGCATTTTGTCGTCTGCATGGGTCACGACGTGCTTTGCTAATCATTTCTAACATTCCCTGTTATTCAGGGAATATCATGAATAAGGAACCCTGGATTCTGTTCCTGTATTGGTAGGGAAGTCTGGCGTAGCTGTAAGATGGCACAAAGAAGTGGATTTTAATTTTGCTATACAGCATTAGTTAACTGTTCCCAAAGGAGCAGCATTCCCTTTCGGATTTTAAGTTTATGCTGTATTAGTTTAGAAATGGAGGCCAAGTTACAGTCTTGTTATTCAAGTGGTCACCCATCCCCAGAAGTTCTCAGAATTCTTTGAATACAGAACTTAAAAGCTATTGATGGGAAGCAGATGTTAGTACACACTTGATGACAATGCATAATGCTCTAAGGAGTTTCTTTGTCTATTGGGGGGAAAAAAAGGGATAGATAATGTGATAAGCATAGTCCTTTCTGGTTATAGGAGCTTGCTCCCAAACCACTGGTGAGTTATTTAGACAGATGAGCAGAAAGCTAGTGGTTTTGGTTTGGATTCAGTTTTTATCTCAATTACTTGTGCATAATTCTTGCTAGCACTTTTAACTCTTGCAACTTTGATACAAGGGGAATAAGAAGTGAGGAAAGGTTTTGCAAACAGTGTGGTGGTTCGACAGGGTGGTTAAAGGAGAGACGTCTGGATCCCAAACAGCACCAGATCCTTCCTCCAAATGCTGAGGAGTGAGCTTGATGCTTTCCCGTTCCCGTTAGGTAGGTAGAGCCTGGCAGGCTTCCAACCACCTGTCTTCCAGCTGAAAAACAACAAATGATAATGTAGGCTTCCCTATGGAGATTTTAGGTTGACAATTAAGGTCTTTGTGGTTCCTAGAGAGTAAGGAGCTTAAGTTTTAAAAATCTGAACCAAGTCTGAATTTGGAAAGCTCTGAACTTCCCTCTGTTCCTTTTTAATCCAGTGCCATTGGCTCAGTGGCAACTTAGGTGTCATTCATAGCATGTAATTTATGTGAAACAGAGGATGCAAGTGATGCATTGTCCTTACTTTGAACCTTCATTAGAGTGGATTTGAAACCAGATCAGTTTTGAGCTCCTTTAGGATGCTCAAAACATCCTGGTTGGGGTGCTCAGCCCTCCAACAGCCGAGTTCTGGGGGACAGCCAGGTGATACTGAGAAACCTGCCTTCTATTTTCACACAACGTTGAAAGCCAAATAAGAGCTTCCCTAATGCTGAGCAATATAAGAAGGGATGGGGCTCCACTGCATGAACCAGAGTACCTTTCAGAACATGAAGACCTGAAAGGTTAAGGGTTACAGGTGACTCTTAAAATGTGTATAACCCTCCCCTTTACACACACACTCCCCTATAGCTTATTTCTTTTCTATTATTAGCAGATTAACTAGTGACTATTCTGTAAACAATCTCATTCTTCTACCTAATTTATTCCTTTTTCATCTACATAAGATTCTAATATTTTGGTTTGCCTGTATTGTAGTCATACGTTCTGGTATTTATCGTGGACCAAGCAACTTCAAGGAAAACAATTTCTGCCATCCAGATGGCTCTAGGGTTATTTTGAGGGAAAACAACTGCATCCTGCCACAGCTTAGTTAACATTTCACTTTCCCTTGAGGATTTCCTGTTGGCTGTGGCCCAATGTTAATTATGTTTTTATTTCTATAAAACAAAGCTCTGCCAATGTGTCCATGTTTATTACTCACTGTGATCTTTTTGTTTCTTGCAATTCTAACAGTGTTTAAAAACTTCAGTACTAAAGCCTCACTTTCTTGCCAAAGAACCCTTTAACGGAGCTCGTTCTGTTGCAAAACAACATTCATACAGATCTGGGTGGTTTTTAAGGCATGTTTTAAGGCTTTTTCTCAGGAAGGCCTAAATGCATATTCTTTTCTTGAACAAAACAGTAAGTTTTCCCTGAGCAGAATTTTTGAAAATTTTAGGCAGGTTCAGAGTTTGAGACCACTGTGAAGGAGTTTTCCTTCCAAACAGCTGTGTAAGGAACTTAAAAGGAGCTTCTTACTTTCATTCAACCCACTGTAACGCTGTTTGTGAGCTGCCTTTATTGTGAGGTATATGATAGTACTGGAAAGCATCACGCTGCCAGAGGCAAGCTGTTGGGACTACAAACTCTTTGAACTAATATTCCACCTGTGTCTGTTCCAAATATGAAGCATACTGGCTTATTTTAAAAATTGAGGAAGAACAGCATTTACAAAAAAAGAGAGTCCTTCGGAGAATACAAAGTAAATTTCTTCTTTCACCTGTAGAATTTTGCATCATTTGTTCAAAAATGTGATTTTATTCACCTTTTTAAGTTTCTAAAATAGAGTCGTATGGAGTCATTAAAAGATAGTGCAGAGATAATAACGTTAAGACAGCAGGTATGTAACATAGAGGGGAAAACAGGTTTGTAATTAAGTACGCTGGAATTTACGTACAGGTTAATGTTTGCGGTGTGCAAGTTATTTCTCCAGCAGCCTTCAGGTTTTAGTTACTAATTTCCTTCACTTAATTTGATCTGTTAAGAGAGTTTTGAAGACTTTTAGTTGATGCATTTTGTTTGCTTTTATGTACTTGCAAGTATTCTCTTTTAGTAAAGGCTGGTTGCCTCATTATTTGTAATCCCCTATTATTTACTGCTCAGTGCATTTAAAGCACTCAAAATAACGTGGACATTTTACATCTGTGGTCTTTTATCAGTGTTGTTGAATTTATAGTAAAGAGCAACAGAAGGACCAGTTCTTTTGAATTTTCATTCTGCAACCTAGCACACTTTGCCTTTTCAATATACGAATTGTGTTTTAAGGTTGATTTCATAAATTGAATTAGTTTCCAGTACAAGTTGCATTAATTCAGGGAAGTATTAGTATTCTGCTCTCTCTCTATTTGTATTTGTATTCCACTTGGTGCTTTAGCGATGTCTTGTTTTCTGTTTCATTTGCCTGCGGTTAATCTTTTTTCAGATGCCAATATGATTAAATACATGCAGTTGTCGGACAAGGTTGCCTCCTGAGTAGTGAGGCAGAAATTCAAATAAAGCTTTCCCTAAATAAAGTTGGCTTAAAGATACAAGCAGAAAGCTTGAATAAGTATTTTAGGTGCAACACCAAGGAAGTTGTCATGTTAAGTAGAGGTTCATTTGTATACATACGTGTGTGTGACTGCGAGTGTCTTCTGTACACACTTTAAAATAACCAGAAATTTAAGATACATTGATAGAGCTTAGAACACAGTGTTTTTGTTTCACATGGAAATCAATTTACTGAAACAGTGAAATTTTGGGTTGTTTCAGGAGTATGTTTTAAAACACAATGAATCTTGCTGGTAGTGAAGGAGCTTTATTAAGCTACGTGTTCCTGAACATGTAGGCTTAGTTTGGATGTGTTTTACGTCGTACGTACTTTTATCAGTATCTGAGATATGAGCCCACCTATTTGAAAGGAATTTTTTTCTCTGCTAACCAGTGTTTGAGTTATTATTGGCAATGTATGTTGCCAGCAGTTTCTAGTAACAGAAATTCTGTTGAAATCAGTAAGTTCTGTAAAGACATGTTGCTCAGTGAAACACTATTGCTCAGTTTGTTTATGTATTTCAAGGTACTGTTAAATAAAAGTTCTTTTGTGGCGACTTCCTTGCCATTGTCTACCTACTCTAGGCGTCAGTTTGTGTAGAAAATGTTATGTTTCTGCTCTTTGAAACCTTTCCAGAGTATTTTTACAGATAGCAAAAAAGGAATAGTGCTGCAGCAAAGTAGGCATCTAGTTCTTAAATTATAAAAATTGGCTGAAATCAGAAATGACACTCCTTTTTGGGTAGTAGCAAGACCAGGTTTTTTCCTTACCAGATCTGGTTCCATGGTGTGAGCTGCCAGAAGTTACAGATTTGGCAGGGCAATAGTTGATGGAAATGAAATACCCAGACTTAATAATATTCATCTCCAATGAAAAGAGAACCAAGTTCCTGAATTAGCAGCCTAGTTAACAGTGGAAGTTTTAAGCAGACGGAATTCTGCAGTCCTTGCTGAGATCTTGGCTGTCACGTAATGGAATGCTTTTTCTGATAAGGGTAGAAAAATAGGTTAATATCAGGTATATGTAAAAATTTTTTCTTGCCTGTTATATATCTGTCTCTTTTGTATGTTTTAAAAAAGTACCTTGAACTCCATCTATGATCCAAATCTGTCTCAAAAAAAAAAACCACCACCAACAAAAAAAAAAAAAACCAAAAAACCCCCCAAACAAACCCAAACTTTGTTAAGACATAATGGTTGTTTTAAATTCAATTTAACACTTTTCCTGTGTTGGTTAGTGTTGCTCTTTAGGACTCAGAAGCTATATGGCTGTTCCTGGCACATACAACTTCAGTGCTAAAATCGGTGTCATATGGATTTAAGCGCATTATGTTCAAGCCAAGCCAGTCTAAGACCATTTCTTTATAGTAGCTTACGTCTTTCAGTGAGTTAAAAAAATACTCTGTAGGAAAACAATTACTTCTACCCGCTGTTCCTCATGATTTGACTATAGATCCTAATTGCAGTCTTGTCTAGTTCTCCCTAAAAATAATATTTATTATAATGTAGAGGTTCAGTGATGAAGGGGTACGTAGGAAACACAGTCAACCACGAGCTGTAATAACAGCTTTAAGGAATGCGTACAACATATATAACCTACATCGAAGGCTGTAACAAACAAATATCATCTTACTTGTAGGGCATAAGAAGAGAGATTTGAAAATTTGTAAATAGTTAAAATAGCTTAAAATCTTTCAGTGAAGCAAGGCCCAACTCAGATTTGGGTCTTGGTCTCCTGAATGCTCGCACTGCTGCGTGTGCTCACCGAGCCCTGTTCAGTCTGCTCTGAGAAGTCACAGTGGAGGCAACTGCTCCCTTGGGACCGGGTCTGGTGCTCACGTGGCAGCCTGACTGCTCCTGGCTATGCTGAAAAATACTCTTTCTGTCTTGACATCTTGGCATTAGTATTCAATTAAGAAAAAGACCTTTGAAACCAAATCAAAGGGATTTTTTTAACATGTTTAATTAGAATCACTGTGTCTGCTTACTAGTTCATGCTCTTTCCAGACAAACACTTAAATAAAATGTCCATCTTTGAAATTAGTGACAAAAGAAACCTTTCCTCTCGTCACTGTTCTTCTCTCTTTCCCCTTGCTTCAGCAGGCTGGGGAGAAATGCCTACTGTCCACACAAAGACCGAAGCTTCTTGGGGAGAGCCGTCATCCCCTTCTGCTGCAGTTGATAATGGCACTTCAGCATGGGGGAAACCCCCTAGCAGTGGTACAGGGTGGGGAGATAATCCTGCCGAGTCGGCAGGGACATATGGAAGAACAAATGCTCCAGCTGCTGCCCCAGCACTGTGCAAACCAGGTGTGTGCATGAATGTCACTGCTGTAAGAGGTTGGGGGGGGGAAGGCAAAGCGTATTTGCTTCTGCCGGTATGTTTTAACAGCACTTCCTCTGTTTTTCTGTGCACTGAAATCGGTCTCAAAAAACTGATATTCCAGATATTAATTTCATATGAAAATACGAATATAGTGCTTTGATCCAGTAAATTTAAAGGTATTCCTTAGAGTGTTTTTTTGTACTTTGACAGCAGTATAGTATAAATTGTAGAGATGCAGGAAACTAGAAAAACTGTAGAAGGATGTAAAACAGTACTTATTCCTCGCTGCCTAAAAGAAACCTGTATTGGGATGAGAGGCAACTGAGCTCCATCAGGATAGGATTGATTTTGATAGGAGAAGAAACACATGAGAATGACGACTCTTCTCTATTCTGTTAAATTGAGGGAGTGGATATCTTCTTCAGTTATTGAAACTGTTCCCAGGTTCAGGAACATCCTGAACTATTTACTGCTTCACGATTCCTAACTAACATTATTTGATAAAAATCCTCCATCTCTAAATGCTCTGATGGCTACAGGGCTTGTTTTAGACTTCTGCTTTGCCTGTGGTAGTCTTTAAGCTTCACTCCTGCAAAATACTATACTGAGAGATAGAGAGAAGGCCCAGAAAACCTAAATGGAGGAGTGAGAGATCTTAAAGTACGTAATCTCAGCTTTCAACAGAGTAAACAGAGTAAAACGGAACAAGGTGACACAACGTCATCACTTAGTGTAAAGCATTCCCTGCCGCCCACATGCTCCTTTCAGATCCTGTTCTTCTGAGATGGGAATGAGTTTCTGACCGTTAGTGACCTCGAAATCTGGTTTTGTTCAATGGAATAATGTGGCGGCTAAAATGGTGAGATTCATTGAAAGCAAAATGGCACTTAACAAGTGTGTGGTCGTACTTTTGGCTCCTTGTTCCTAGGAGACTGGAATGACCGTGACCACAGATCTTGCTTGTTCAGGAAAAAGCAAGACTTGCTGTTGCTGGACTTTTTTTTCTATAAAGTATTTAGAGAACTTTTCTGCTAGCTTCAGAGGAGGAGTCCTTATGATTTAATGCCAATTAAGCTACTTGATGAACTTCTGTATCTCTTGAAAATACTCAAACGTTAGCATACTGGATGTGGCATAATCTGATATATTTCTTCTCCCTCTTTCCTTTCCCTCCAGCTTCAAAATCTATGCAAGAAGGCTGGGGCAGTGGTGGGGATGAAGTGAATCTCAGTACTAGTCAGTGGGAAGATGAAGAAGGAGATATGTGGAATAATACTGCTTCACAAGAGAGCAGCTCCTCCTGTAATTCCTGGGGGAATGCCCCGAAGAAAGGACTTCAAAAGGTAAGACAAAAATAAAGATACTCCGTAGAAAAGAATGGAATTAGTATAACATTTCTAGAATAAGTTGTCACAAATTTTGTGTTACATTACACCTGAACTCTTAAATTAGACCTCTGACACCTGAACACAGACAGAGCTTGCCACTACAGTGGTTCAAGTACAGCCTACCTTGTTTCCAGGGGAAAATGGGAGACCTCAGGTGCTTTGGGAGTTTTGTTGTTGTTGCTTTTGTTTTCTCTAAGTTTTATAAGCTTCCATGTATTCTGAAGAAATGATAATGTATTAACAGAAACAAAAAAAAAAGTGTTAAGGGGGCTTTCATACGCTTTCCGTCGTGGTAGAAAAGCGAACAGTAGTTTGTGATGAAGTGATTCAGCAAAAAATATCTATTTCCTATTTGTGAGGAACAAATAGATAATTTTAAGGTCTGTACTGGTATGAGAACAAAGCAAATGTGTATTAATGCCACACTCAACCAGGAACGTAGACAATTATGTTAGGAAGTTTTCCATTGCACAGTCTTTATTTCAGGACAAGGCCAGGCTGTAACTTAAAGGAATTGGGAATGCATTTAGCCAGTTTGTTTGTTATTCCATTAGCCAACAGTTAGGCCAGTGATTTGATCAAGTATGGTTGTTTCTTGTACTGTCCGCAGCCCAAAACAAATCCACGCTTGTCCCTTGGTACTTTCTGGAGAACTGAAAGGAAGAGACTTCTTAAGGATTTTGTGATAGAAAAGCTGCACAGAGATCTTTTAAAGGTGTTTATCTAGATGCTCTTGTTTGTTTTTAAGAAAATACGCTGAGTAACATTCTTAACTTCAAGGTTGCAAACTCGTTTTTGGGAATGTTTTTCAGGAAGTGTTGTACTATTTCGGAATTTTTGATTTCATTATGTTTTTCTGCCAAGGATTAAAATGAAATATGTAAATTCAAAGGTGGCTTTAATTCAGTGGTCGGCAAATCAAATACTAAATAGTACACTGAACGCCTGTTCAGCTGAGATAAAATTTGTACACTGTGGGGGAAGAGAATCGTAGTTATGTTGTTCGGAGGGTTCTTCAATACTTTCTAAATTAATGTACTAATATATCTTTCAGTAGCATGTATTATTAATAAGAAAAACTTACCACATATTTTATGTACATCTCGCTAGTATGCATATGGGAACCAGGCCATTAATGGAATTTCCCATTTATTTACTAAGGGTATGAAGACATCTAGCAAGCAAGATGAGGCCTGGATCATGAACCGTCTGATAAAACAGCTCACAGACATGGGCTTCCCTGTGAGTAGTGTTCATAGCTAGCACACCTGTGGCTTAGCTTCTGTAGCCTGTAGTTCTGACTTCCGATATTTCAGACTGTAGCTACAAAAAGATCTTCAGTCTCTTCTTCCGGCCAGGAGGTAGTTCTGTTACCTGCATTTAGACATTTACTCTGATTTCAGAAATCTACCGTAAACTAGTAGAGTGCTCCGAGATTACTTGATGATATACTTTATGTTATGACATTTCTAGATCTTTTGAAGTTGTTTTATAACAATAGGTGTTACTTTGAACTTCAGTAATAATTCTACTCATGTTCCCCTTTTCTTATACAGGTGAAACTAGAGTATAGCTGGGTTTTTTTAGAGAAAGGCATATCACAGTGATATTTAAGTTGTCTATAGAAAACAGGAAGAAATTTAAGTAGGACGGTATGATTTGACCTTGTAGAACTGGTACTTACTTGACAAACTGAAACTAACTGAATTGTTGTGGGAATTGGTAAAAGCAGGAAAAAAAATATACGCAGACATTATTTGTGCTGCTGAGTAAATATTAAATCCAGTGTTTGAGATGGCTCTGTTTTCTCAGTTTGCTTTGAAATCATATAAGCATGATTACTTTTTCTCTTACATAATCCGTATTTTTGACAGAGAGAGCCAGCGGAAGAGGCCTTGAAGAGCAACAATATGAATCTCGATCAGGCCATGAGTAAGTATCTGTGTAACTAATTTTTTTTTTTTCTTTAAAGCAACACGGGAACCATTCATGATTCTGAGAGTTTGATCTTATCCAGATCTATCTGACAATATTTATTTCCTTGCTTTTGCTTTTGTAAGAAGACCCACTCCTCTGAACTGCTGTTGGCAAATTCACTCTTCGCATCACCTTTTTCAATACATTTCCCCTTTCTGTGAAGGTGCTCTGCTGGAAAAGAAGGTGGAAATGGACAAGCGTGGAATGGGAGTGACCGACTATAATGGCATGGTCACCAAACCCCTTGGCTGCCGCCCACCACCAATCTCCAAAGAGTCTTCCATGGACCGCCCCACCTTCCTTGACAAGGTAAGTTCAGAAATATGCATGTGATTTACAAGTCAAAACTGTACACAGTATAGAAATATCAATGATTTCTAAAGTCTATTTAGAAAGCTGTAGAGAGAAATGTGATAGATAATTACACATTGCTATATTCTTTTTCTTCTCCTTTTTTAATCTTGTGGGGAATTTAGTCCTTGTGGAAGGGACCAATACTTTGATTTCCACATAGAAATAAACAGTGGTCATCTGAAATGAGAATGTAGTAAGGAATGAGTAATGCAGTGGAACTAGAAATAGGAAAAATAAAGAAATGGAGCACAGAAGGCCTTTCACTCTGTAGGAGCCCAGAGAGTCAGTGACCCTTGCCCAAAGTAACTATCAGGCAGGACCAAGGCCAAAAGCTTCAAGAATTAGGCTCCTAATTCCTGTTTTAGTTTTGAGCTCCTTATAGATTTCAGTGAAAGTTCAGTACTTAAATAGGAATGAGGAGCTGAGGTATTTTTGTTAAGTCAAAGAGCAGACACGCACAGTCATAAATAGCTTCTCCGATGAGCTTCCTTTTCTGTGATCACGTATGACAAACTTTCCAGCACCATTTACGGACTGAGAAGGCTCCAGAAGTTCCTACTGTCCAGGATTCAAAGTGCCTAAAGAAAAGGGTGTAGCGAAAAGTGCAGCAAGATCTTCAGTACGAAATGAGATTTACAACCTGACACAAAGTCCTACAAATAGACCCACCAAACCACCTCAGAATCTCCCTGAAAATTATTAATAAGGAAAGAACAGTCTCTGGTGCCATTCTTTATTTCACAGGTTATTTCAGATGTTCATAAAGTTGCGGGTTGGTGGTTTCTGAATGCAGAAATCAATAGTTTTCACAAACTGTGCTGAAACCAATTTATTTTACATAAGCTGTTTACAGGATGTGAGACATTAATGATATCTAATCTTAACATAGACTGTATTAAAAACCTTACTGACCCTGAATAACAATTATCTTTCCAGTCCTCCACGCTGTCTTTTCTTACAGTCTTAACTGTAGCGTTACCCTTAAAGTTATGGTTTGTGTTGTGACAGGTTCCCAGGTGTTGCGCTAAGAAAATTAGCATGGTGCTATAGAATCAAGGAATCGTTTAGGTTGGAAAAGACCTTCAAGATCATCAAGCCCAACCATTAACCTAACAGTGCCAAAACCCACCACTAAACCATGTCCCTAAGCACCCCATCTGCACGTCCTTTAAATGCCTCCGGGGTGGTGACTCAACCACTTCCCTGGGCAGCCTGGTCCAATGCTTGACAACCCTTTTGGTGAAGAAATCTTTCTTAATATCCCATCTAAACCTCTCCTGGCACAACTTAAGGCCATTTCCTCACATCCTATCACATGTTATTTGGGAGAAGAGACCAATCCCCACCTCACTACAACCTCCTTTCAGGTAGTTGTAGAGAGTGTTAAAGTCCCTCCAAGCCTCCTTTTCTCCAGGCTAAACACCCCTGGTTTCCTCAGCCGCTACTCATAAGACTTGTGCTCTACACCCTTCCCCAGCTCCGTTGCCCTTCTCTGGACACGCTCCAGCACCTCCATGTCCTTCTTGTCCCAAGGGGCCCAAAACTGGACACAGCATTCGAGGTGCGGCCTCACCAGTGCCGAGCACAGGGCACCATCCCTGCCCTGCTCCTGCTGGCCACACTATTGCTGATACAAGCCAGGATGCCGTTGGCCTCCTTGGCCACCCGGGCACACTGCTGGCTCGTGTTCAGCCGGCTGTCAGCCAGCACCCCCAGGGCCTTCTCCGCCGGGCAGCTTTCCAGCCACTCTTCCCCAAGCCTGGAGCGTTGCGTGGGGTTGTCGTGACCCAAGTGCAGGACCCGGCACTTGGCCTTGTTAAACCTCATACTGTTGGCCTCAGTCCATTGATCCAGCCTGTCCAGATCCCTCTGCAGACTCTTCCTATCCTCGAGCAGATCAACACTCAAGCCCAACTTGGTGTCATCTGCAAACTTACTGAGGGTGCACTCGATCCCCTCGCCCAGATCGTTGATAAAAGATATTAAACAGAACTGGCTGCAATACTGAGCCCTGGGAAGCACCACTTGTGACTGGCTGCCAGCTGGATTTAACTCCATTCACCACCACTCTTTGGGCCCAGCCAACTCTTTGGGTCCTGTGCTAGGACGTCTGATAAATACTGACCTTTAAATGACAACTGTTACTATTTCTGCTGTCATCACAGTCTAAACTGTTTGAGTTTTAGTTGCTGGCATGATGCAAACTGTAAACAACTTAATTTGATTAAACACAAATGCATCTTACATAATTATGGGTTATTAATAAGGAAAAATTCGCATCTATATACAGTTTGCTCTAGAGGGTCCTTAGATACCAAAAGTTTTTGTGATAGTTCAAATGCTGCCACTCTGCTGTGTGATCTAGTGTCATGGCAGTTTCCTCCAAAGATTACATATTAGAAAAGTGCTTTTCTGCTTTAGGGGGAATAATAACGTTTGTTCTTTCTGGGCTCCCTACTTATATTGGAATGATGTGGTGTCCGTTATGTTGCTGTTCCCTAAACCAGACTAAATTGATTGTGTATTTCCTCCAATGTAAGGCTCAACCTGGCTCTTCTTCTCTTCCTGCCATGTAAAGTTCACCCTTACCTATGGCAAGTCTATTTGTTTATGGTAAACTCTAATGAATATGTTAATTGAAAGCTCTTTCTCCTGATAAAGGTCACAAAATTAATGCATGCATGCCAGTTTACCTTTTCTTTTCTAGGGTAACAGTATCTTGAGCAGTAAAATTATTGCCACAGAGAGAGGTGCATTATGTGCAGCATCACGCATAATTATGGAAACATATGTTAAACACAGCTATTGAGAAGGGAGTACTAAAATGATTAATAATCATACAGCAAGCAAAATTTGTCAGTCTAGGCATAATCTGTCACAGTGACTTTACTATAACAAAGGAAATAATCCCAAACCATATTTGTTAGCTATCAGAGTGTTGCGCAACTTGCTAAGTGAATTAAACAAATGTAGTTTCCACTCTAAGAACAGATGTTTTTTCCAAAGAGATTCTTTCCAGATTTATGGCTCATGCTACTAGAGCAACTCGTCTTCTCCAAAACCTTTTTGCCCTTTGAGGTACTATTTCAGAGCATGAGCCTGGAGCTGTCTTGTTTCCTGCTCAGGTCATCCTTGGTCAGTGAACAAGCTCTCCGCACAGCTGCACAAAGCACTCCAGCTGATGTTCCTTATTTTACTTACTGTCTTACCAAGTTGTTATCCTTTTGCTTGGCTTTGCTGAGTCTTCAATAAGTAATGCAAGGTTCCTCTTCATGAAATTGTAAGCTGAGTTAGTGTGCTCATTGCTACCACTCTTTCTCAGCTGATTCTCTCAGCCTCTCAGCTCACCTGAGCTGATTCTCCATGACTTTTTTCCTGCATTTTCTCTGACAGGTAAATCCAGCACTTACTCTTTTTTTTCTTAACCTTATGCATTTGAGGAGAGAGAATTTCCAGCCCTGACATTTGCTTCTGGGTCTGTTGAACTCCCTGTTCCCTCTGGATTAGTAATGGTCTGTTCAACTAAACATCACCTTTGAATGTTTGCTTTCACTTGTTCCTCCATGCTTGCTGCAGATACTCCTTATTCTGTGTCACACTGAGTCAATCATTGGCACTCTGCTTTGTTAGTTGTATTATTTTTCAGGATGTTGTCTTGCCCTGTAGCACCGTAAAAGAAGGGAGAAAATCCAATGGCTTCAAGCCTAGCAGTACCCTGATACGTGATCTCAACTATGGTATCTTTATACTTGCTGGTGAGCTTGCTGTATTTAGGTGTGCTTGAAGATGTTACCTGATGTCTTCTGGAGCCATCCAATTTGTAAGAAAAGCATGTAAGATTTTCCTGGAGCATCCTGAAAACTATTGGAAACAAGCCCAGAGTGCTTCAAAGGATCTTTTCTTAAAGTGTGGGGATTTGGCTTGGGTACCACTCCTGAGTAGTGGGACTCAGGTTTGGTGTGTATTCTCACTGCACCTGTCAATGGTGTTCTGAGCTCAGAAGGAGAATGTGGTGGTTTGCTGTTCTGCGCTGACCACCCTGGAATTGAAAATCTTGAACCATACAGAGATGTCACTTAATTTTTTGGCACAATCAGATTGCGAGTGTTGAACTCTGGACCATGGTATTAGATGTATGTGATCAAAAGTCAGGTCAACTCTCTGAAGATAAGCAACATCAGCCTGCTTTGGCATTAGCTCAAGCTTGCAAGGCTTCTGTTAGTTCCATGGCAGACTCGTTTTCCCTCCCGCTCTCCTCTGTCTTTGGTTTTTTATGCTTTCTCCCATACTGCCAGCAGAGTCCTGTCTTCCTTTTCCCTAATGATGCTTCCAAACTTTCTCCCAAATTCTTGAGCACATAGGAGACTGTAAAATGCTCACCTTACAAATTAAGTCTCCATTTCACTACTGTCTTATTCATTGATCAGTTCCTAGTATTGAGAAATTCAGGTCTACAGGTCTTGATGCCTCTTGGCTGGTATCATGTTCTTCCAAAAATATTCTGACTAGACTTCTTTTTCTAATTCGAACATAGTGTTTGTTGGTTTTTTTCAACCTTGTCCTTCACATTCTGATCCCAGTTGCCTCTGAGTGTGATTGCTTTTTATCTTTCGGATAATGAATGGGTTATTTTACTGTTATGCAGAAACACTTTTGTAGGCCTTGCAATTAGATGATGATCACTAGAATTTTAAGGTTGACTTTTAAATAATTCTTCTTTCCTCCATCTTGGCTTCCTATGATCCAGTGTTTGTTTCTTTTTTTTGAACTTTCAAATTTTGAAGCCTCTTTCATGTTTCCGTGTTTTCAAAATTAAAAATAACAATAATGAGCACTTCTAGGAGCATTGCATTTCCTGCAAGTTTTTTTCCTGTACCTAACTCCTGTCCGATTTGGAGAGAACTTATTTTGAGGTGAGATTTTATTACTTGGACCTCCTCTTTTAGAAAAGGTTTTTTTCTGTTTTAAGAAGTTATTAGTGTGTATTTTCTACTAACTGCTTCCGTAACTGACTTTGTATAAAGACCTCTGGCACATTCATCAGTCTCGCATATGTCTGTTGTGACATTTTGATTCATGAAGTGGCAGTTGTTGGCAGGTGACTGCCAAAATGTCCAGGAATCTTCTGCTAAATTGTCCATATCTCACAGGGCTAAAAAAATCTTTGAGTAATGCTGCTTGCATTCTGTCATTCTTGGTACATGACACTATTGTGAGAGACTTTCCAAAGTCCTAAAAGTAATGTACTGTTGGGCACCAGTGTGGTGCTTTGTGCTGGATAACTGTAGAAGGAAATACTGCTACTGGTAGGATTTTACAGTTACGTCAAGTCCCTTCAAAAAAGTTAAACGCAGTGCTGGATTGAGTGTGGTTTTGACTATTCAGATGTAGGGGATTTGTTTAATTGATTAGCCTGAGGCAGAAATGTAACATAAATTTGTAAGAAAATCACTGAAGAGGAGCGATTAGGTATAAAAGATTATTCTTCAGGAAACAATTATTACTTAAAGGAGCCTGAAAAATAATGGGTCACAAACCATTGTCAGCAGTAAAGGTATCACCTAGTGTAGGCTGAGAGTGACTGAGGAGTACTTTATGTTGACCAACTAAAATGCTTTATGTGAAATGAATTGATTTCAGTTCCACTTATAGGGCACAGATCTGTGCAGCACAGTTGGCACCGTACGATAAATTCAAATTAAAAAATATAGAACAATGTGAATGTGAACAATGAGTACAAACTTGCTACGAAAGACATTTGCTGCAGTTCAGCCAAGGAAAACACTAATGAAGGTGCCCTTGCAGGAAGAGTCCGCCTGTTCTGGAAATTAGATGTCTGAGTCTCCAGTGTGGCTTGTCCTCCACCGTCCCTGGCACTGCCTGTATCCAAAATGAGAAAAAATAATGTCAATGAGACAAGACTTGAATAAATTTTGTGGGCAGGGAGGGATTGCATTGGTCTTTCACGGTCAATAGGTCTGTTCACATAGGAAACAATGGCATCTGAAGGAGAGAGCACGCATGAAGCTTGAAATTATTTTCACTTTAAAGGGGGAAGGGTAGAATTGTAAACATATGTCTGTGATCTAAGGAGAAATCCTTGAACCTGTTACTGTCATGCAAGCTGCAGTTGTTTGTGGAGTGTGACTGATGTCCAGTAGAATGTAAAAAATCTTGAGCTGAAAGGCCTTGGGGATATCATTAGAAAATGTCAGTGTCCCCCTCAGGATAGTCGGATAGCATGTCAAGTGTCACTTTGCCTGATAGTAAAGAAACTTTTTCTTTGCATCAAAGGAGAGCTGTTGAAAATGCATTTTTCAGGATTAACTTAGAACATAAAATTTACCGAGCATGCTTGAGGTGCTGCATTAGGTCATTTGTTTGGGTATCCGGTTGGCAGGCTGGGCTGCTTTTTTAACAAAGGAAGTTTATCAGTATTTTATAATCTTCTGGGGCATTGAATTTATTGGTTGAAGTAACCTAGCTCCTCACTTATTTAAAAGCCTTTCTTTGCAATGAATATATTGCCTGAAAAACACCAGTCCAGCACATTGCAAATAAAAGATTTTTCACTCCGCCTGTTTTTGGAGCTCTACTTTGTACACAGTGTTACTTGATCGTGCTTGCCACAGGCTTCCCAGACATCAAAGCCCAGTTTGAGATAGAACTCGGTACCCCACTGTAATACTAGCTAGATATCTACCTGTCTGATTGGGGATTATATGATTTATTTTATTTTCTGACTTGCTGTTTGCCCCCACCCCCGGGGCTGCCTTCTGTGCATCGTATCCGTGTTCAACCATGGTTCGTTACAGCCTGGTTATCAGAGGGGGCTCTTTATGTCTTGCTAAAATCTGCCTCCTCCTGGGGGATGCTCAGGCAGCATCTTAATCAATTTCCTAGGAAGGCTACACAGACAACATTATCATTATTGTTTCTAAGTATTTTTTGTGTTCATTGGGTTCGTTAGAGTGTAATATGTCATAGTGGATAATAATAACTCAGTGCTATGTGAATATTAAAAGAGGCTCATGTGTCTCAGGAAAGGGGATTAATGCAAAAACGCTTTTTTAAGAGCAGAGCTATGATGTGGAACCGAATACAGACTGGTGTCAAATAAGCTGATCTGGCCTTTCCCAAGTTCTGGGTTAGCAAAAGCGGCGTGTCGTACGTCTGTGCTCCGCTGCTGAGAGTTTACCAAATGAACAAAAGACTTCCCTGAAATGTGCTGTGTCTCTTCCCTTTCCACCTTTCAGTCTGGTGGAGAAGAGAGGAGAAAATCTACGGGGGGAGGAGGAGACGGCCGCATGATAGCTCTGCAGTCGGTTGCTGGAATTCCTCCTTTCCTTCTGGAGAGGCGGGTGAGGGTGATTGTGCATTTGTGGATTAAGTGCAACAAAGTAAAGAAAACCAGTACCTTAATCCTATTTCTCTCTTTCTTCTCCCTTCACTCCATACTTTTCATTCCCTGTTATTCATACCTTTTTTTTTTTAAACATTTTTTTATTCATCCATGCCCTTTTATATTTCCATGGGACACTGTTCTGTGCGCTGTCTGCTCCTGGGCACCGCACACAGCTCACCCTTTCTTTCTCCAATCAGGATGGCGGCCTAGTGGAAGAGCCCACTACTTCACCATTTTTGCCTTCACCAAGCCTGAAGCTCCCCCTTTCAAACAGTGCACTCCCTAATCAGACCCTGGGCGGGATTGCCTCAGGGCTGGGCATGCAAAACTTGAATTCTTCTAGACAGGTAAGGCTGTTGGGGGAGATCCCAAGTTGAATTTCAGCTCTCTTGGCCTCGCTGGTAGTGCCTGTCACTTCCCCAGGGGAAGCGGTGCTTTAAACTGAAAGTGCGTGCAACATCTTTGTTCACGGGAAATATCGGTGGAGAAACTACCTGCTGCATAAGCGTCCCATGTTATAGGACATAGAACAACTGCTTAGTTGTAATTAGCCTGCTAATTACATGCATCCATTGAGAAGAGACTGTGGCATTATGGATTTATACCACTGAGCCCTGGTATAGCTCTGCCTTGATTGATGTGAGGTTTCTTTTTCTGAGGCGTTGCTAATTGTCACAGACTCTAAGGCAGGGACATTGCTCTAATTCATCTTTCCTGGCTGGCATAATTATTCAGTGATGAGATGGGTGAGAAGTGATGGGGGCTTTTTTGTTCCTGCTGTAAGTGTCAAGACAGCTCATAGCTTTGACAGGTGGTAAGAAAGAAACTGTGCTTCTAGCACCTCTGGTCAAATAGAGCATTGTGCCAAGAGGGATGCTTTGGCCCCTGGGTAGAACATGCTGAAAGGGAAAGAAAAGGAATGAAAAGGAAAGGAGACGGAGGGGGAGATTCATAAACAGCATGAGACTGAGAGGTCATAAACTACTGCTGATTATGAAAAGGTTATTTTTGCCATATAAACTGAAGTGCCAGCAAAGATAAGAAATAACAACACAGAAAAACTCTATGTATCATTCTATGGTGGCTTTTATTACAAATATTTTTTTTAAGTTAGTTTTCTAAAGGCAATACTTGTCCAACACTTACAGCCCATTAAGCATATCTTTCAGAAGTGGAGACTGCACTAATAGCATGTCCATTATCAGTAGCTTTATAAAATGACTAAGTATAAATACTGCCTAGATAATTTAAGGATCGGGATGCTCTGAGTTTAATGACTCCATTCTCCTGTCCCTTGCTACACAAATCTAAACATTTTTGGCAGGTACTTTTCATCGTTCATCTTGTGACCCTCTGGGGTTATGCATCCTTATAAAAGCAATCTTCAACTTCAGCTACCTTTTGTTCAGGCATCTGTACAAAGTTTTCCAGGTTTGGGATGTTGTTGGGGGTACGTGGCGATCTTTGCCATGCCTGATTCTAAACCTGATTGTCAATACAGTCTGTATGTACTGGGTTCTTTATCCGTGCCTGTCATAATCACTGAGGATAAAGACTGCACAGATAAGTAACGTTCAGGTTACATGTTGAGTGATGTCTTTAAATGCCAGTGTCTTTCTTGTCCTGCTCTAGATACCGAGTGGCAATCTGGGTATGTTTGGCAATAGCGGAGCAGCACAAGCCAGGACCATGCAACAGCCGCAGCAACCGCCAGTGCAACCTCTTAATTCATCCCAGCCTAGTCTTCGTGCTCAAGTGCCTCAGTTTCTATCCCCTCAGGTTAGATGACACTTCCACTCATGAGTTTTCCCTTTCCCTGGAACTCTTCCATAGGCACTCTCCTCTCCATATGCATTCTGTCATGCTCCTGAGGCTTTGCAGCTACTGTTGCCTGGCTGTGTCTGTGTTGATTCGTTTACTAGCCAGTAAGCATGTTACATGGGTAAGACGGTCTCTCATGGATATTCTGTACATTATCTGTGTGGGCACATTCTTGTGTTTCTTTTTGCAAAAAGTAGTGTTTCTAGAGAGCTGAGTTTGTTCTCAGCTTTTTCTATAAATGGATGTTTGAGTATGGTTATTAAGATTTTTATTAGAGCCTCTTGTTACTTTTTTGATAGTTCATGCTAATACTTCTGGTAATAGTATGTTCGAGCTGATGTCTTGTGACTCTCATTAATGACTTACACAGCTGCCAGTGTTAAAAGTAAATGTACAATGTTTAATACACTCCTCTGTCTTAGGTTCAAGCACAGCTTTTGCAGTTTGCAGCAAAAAACATTGGTCTCAGCCCTGCACAGTTAACCTCGCCAATTAATAATCCTCAGCATATGACGATGTTGAACCAGCTCTATCAGCTGCAGCTGGTAAGTTAAAAGACATGGCAAATAAGCTCTAAATCAGAATTGAAGGCATGAAGACAAAATAAGAGAACGGCTAACTAAATTTTTAAATGGACGTGACAGATATTTGAAACAATCAGATGCCAATTTCTTTGGTAGAGTCTCTTCAAAGAAACAAGATAATGGGTTTTGTCTCAAGCTTTATAAATAGTCATTTGTGAATAATTATCCTTTACAGCTGATCTGTGGAACTAAAAAGTCAGTTGTCTTCGTACTGGTATGAGCACTAATATGTGCATTACATGCCAACATATGCAGCTGATTGACCAGCTGGGAGATTTGTGTCACAGCATAACAAGAGAGAAACCTCGGCAGTGCTGGTCACCTGAGTTCCTTCAGTTGCCTCACTAAACAATAAAGTGTAGGGTAAATTTGCTGTACTTAATGGAATGTATATTAAACACATCATGTGAAAAGAACTACTTGTTTTTGGAAAGTGGTGTACTTTTACTATATTTGCAAATTTTACATATGTATGTGCGTGTGTGTGGAAATACTTAATTGGATTTTAAGAATATTTTAAAAAGAAATACCGCTAACAATAAGTCAGCATTTGCTAGGCTTAAACATAAAATTGAGGATGACAAACGAGCTTAGTTGCTGATCTCGATGTAATAGTCAAACCCTTTTATTAGTAACAGTGTTTGATACTGTTATTCATTTCTGAATATGTTTCCTAGTTTTGAGGAGCACAGCATTGATCTCATGCCATGGTAATAATTGAACAGTACCCAGCTACTTGAAAAATACCTGTACAGAACTCCTTTGGATTTTAAATTCACGTGTTTCAGAGAAACACCGTGAAAAAAAATTTACCACCCAGTTAACCGCATTAAAGTAGTGGAATTTTTGTGGAATAAAGCAGCACAAGTTTTTAAATACAAAGTCTTGTCAGAACTCAAAATGGCCAAAACAAAAATAACTATTGGTATTTACCCTATTTGTATAATATTGTAAACTTCTATTTTAATTTTTACTTTGTGTTACAATTTTTTCATTAAAAAAAAGTAGGTTCCTACCTTTAATGACCACTTACTGCTCACAAACTTACTCACCAGTTTTTTTATTGATGTGTTTGGCGAAACCAAAAACAAATGAACACTAGATTTAAGCAAATGTATTACAAAATACATTTGTAACAAGATTGTTACTTTTGCTTCATTGACTGTTTTCAGAAACCTCCAATGTTTCTGTCTTTTCTATTTTATAAAGTACCAGAGCAGTTCAAGCAAGCTTGTTCGGCTTATTGTATCTGTTAGGATCTCTGACCTCTCATTTCTGTCTTGTAGGCATACCAACGTTTACAAATCCAGCAGCAGATGTTACAGGCTCAGCGTAATGTTTCCGGACCCATGAGACAACAGGAGCAGCAAGTAGGTTTGCCTGCCAGTTCAATCTCGCCATTAGAGTTTTATTTCAATAGCATAAAGAGATTGTACTACACTGGACCAAAGCAGCTAAAGCATCCTGAGAAACAGTAATATAGTGCATGGCTTGAGTGTTGAAAAGGAAAGAGTGCTAGAGGAATAAAGCTATTGCACAGCATTCAGTTATTGGAGGAAAGCTCTTCAACCCGTAATACAGTCAATTTTTATTTGTAAAGACATCTGTCGTGTTATTTCACTGTAGAGAAAGGCACAAGAAATCTAGTGTCTTTTTGTTCAATTGAGCATCTATTGATTCTTTTTCTTGCCAGGTTGCACGTACAATCAATAACATGCAGCAGCAGATCCAGCAGCACCAGCGCCAGCTGGCCCAGGCCCTGCTTATGAAGCAGCAGCCTCCCCCTCCGCATCTATCTTTGCACCCCTCTGCAGGCAAATCAGCCATGGATAGCTTTTCACCCCATCCCCAGGCTCCCGGCCTACCTGACCTGCAGACCAAAGAGCAACAGTCTTCACCGAACACCTTTGCTCCTTACCCTCTTGGTAAGTGTCCTTCATTAAAGCTAAAGCAGTTCCACATGAAAAAGACAGGAGGAGTGTATTTCATTATTGCAGCATCTAAATATTTTGCTCTACAATATAATAAATACAGAAATACAAAAGATGTGTTTATTAAATAATGTTGAAATGCCTAAACAAAATCGTGGTATTACATGCCTCTCTGGTAGCTGTTCAAGTGGGCTGTATTTGCTCACCTGTGCTCTGCCTACAAATATCGGAACAGAAGATTTGCTTATTTGACTATCTACACATGCTATTTATGAACTAAATGTATATTAACAGCATCATGTTGTAAAAATAGACAAATGTCGTATTGATAAAGAGGGATATTATTTGGGAGTTACGCAAAGTCATATTTCCACTCTAATCAGCACTGGTAGGGCATCAATTTTGATCAATGTATTTCAAGAAAGATACAGATCAGTTTGAAGGAATGCAGAAAGGGTGTTGTGCAGATGATTAGATGTTTCAAAAACATGACTGCTAAGGAAAAATCCTGTGCTCGCTTTAGTCAAAGAGAAGACTTAAGAGACATGCAGGAATCTTCAAAAATGTTAAAGGTAGGTTCAATGAAGTTTTCTTGCATGTGGCTAATGCAAGAGGTAATAAATTTTTGTTGCATAAAAGGAGATCTAGTTAAACGTTAAGGATCACTTATTTGCTTTAAGCGAAGGAGAGTACTGGAATAAATTATCTGGGAAGTTTCTGAAGTCATCTTCACAGGTCATTTTTGTGGTAGGTTAGACATAGACCTGTCAAATATGATTGACGTCAAAATAATCAATTCGGCCTTGAGACGGGGTGAAGAGAGCAACCTCTCAGACCTGTTTTCTGTGATTGTTTGATGTATGCTACAGACTTTGTTTGTGACGTAAAGGAATTAATTTAATCTCTTTGTGACTCTCTTTATGCTGTGTACGATAGAATTGGCAAGCTTTATCTACCATGCAGCAGTTACGAAGGTAATTTTGACTGCTATGGCGAGCTGTTATAGGCAGGGAGCATCAGAAGACAAAAGAATTGATGAATTAAAGGCCTAAGTCTAAGAGGTTCTTACCATATCTCAGCTTCCTGTGATCTGCTGACATCCAGGATTATATATCAAAAAGGACCCAGATTCGTGTCACAGAAGCATGTCAAAATTACTCCTTAAGTATAGTCTGAGTGATTTTGTTCTGTGTATACAAAATACATGCCCAAATAGTACAATACCTGCTCTGATGAACAGCAGCTGTTACTATGACCTTTTAATTAGTTGCTTTGTTTGGGATTTCGAAAATGGTGTTAGCAAAATAAAATGGCAGACATCGTGGGGGTGTGCTGGTGAGACTTTAGGAATATCTTGGCTTAGCGATGGAATGCTGCAAATTCTTCACTGGTTTAAACGTAGCATTCCGGTGCATTCTTCCAGAGTGCCTTTTCTGAGACAGGTAAAGAGACTGCAGATAGACATACTGATAGCTTTAAAATATTATCCCTACATCTTTTTTTCTTTAATTCCTTTTAGCAAAGTTTTAGCATTTTCTGGATCCGTGGGAGTTATATTGGTGTTCCCATAAAAGCAGAAGTTCTTGACAGCAGGTTGAAAATGTGCATAGTAAATTACTACACATATGTACAGATGTCTGAAAATCAATGTTTAATAATTTCTTTAGCTGGATTTTTAAACACATCTTTTAATCCTCCAGTATACTATGGATGTCTAATGACCTATTTCCCCTTAGCTGGACTGAACCCGAACATGAATGTAAATAATATGGACATTACTGGTGGTTTGTCAGTGAAGGACGCTTCTCAGTCCCAGTCTCGCCTTCCTCAGTGGACACACCCCAACTCAATGGATAATCTGTCTAGTGCTGCTTCTTCGCTTGACCAGAACTCCAGCAAGCACGGTACGTCGCATTGCATCTCTGTGTCAGTCTGGCTTGTTGAGACTTGAGTCATATGGTAATTGTAATTTTTTTGTCATGTTATTGTTTTCAGTAAGTGCTCGTAAATGGTTGGTACAGAGCACCCTTTGAGACTGTGATATTTTTAAGATGATTTCTGCAGACACATTCAGGAATGCATTGAAGTTCTTGCAGTTTTCACTTCCTGTGTGAAATGTAGGAATGTTTTTTTTCATTTGCTGAATTTTGTTGCTCAGAACGTGGAGTTCAAGTAAAACAAGCCATTAGTGTTGGTAAAACAAGTCCCACAAGCTTCCCTTTACTCCAGATCTGCATACCTTCAATACAAAAAAACTTTATATTGGCTTTCTCCCACAGTTTTTCCAATATCATCAACCTTTCACAGCCAGTCCTGTACAAAGGCATGATGGATTACATAATTACCCACCCTGGGAGTTAGGAGCACAAACTTCATATTTTTCCAGAAATGATTGCTGATCTGTTGGAACACCTTTATCCCTAACGCCTCCAGTCTCCTGAGTCGCTTAGTCCTTTATTTCCTGTACCAAGTTCATTCCATTAGCACATGGTGCTCTGTTAACTTTCTTGTATGCTGGATTTTATTATGAGCAGCATGAATTATTTCTTTTACAATAGTTTTTTATTCTGCAAGTAGCTGTACTGCTTATGCCAAATTGTTGTTTGATAGTTGGTAGGAACATGAGAAATGGCTATTTCAAATCATCCATCCCATCAGCAATGAATGCCTCAAGAAGGATGAGAAGAGGGCTTGCCTACAGTGATATTCCTTAGTATGCTGTCTCAGCAAATTCCTATTTACCATCAGTGCAATGATTTGAATTACTTTTAGTCTCTTTTTGGCAGTAATGTAATGTGAATTTCTTTAACTCGAATGTCTAGATTTTACCAGCAGTGTGTGTCTCAGCTCTAATTCCTAGTAAGGCTTCAGAGGCTGTTAAGACTTGCTTACTGTGTTCATACTTTTTCTTTTTCATCTTTGTAATTCAGAAAGAAAAAAAGAAAATAAAATACAGGGACTGATGAAAATCCATACCCAAAATTAGCCCCACTCCTAAACACAAAGCCTTTCCGTTTCATTCATTACAGGTGCTATACCTGGAGGTTTAAGTATTGGTCCTCCAGGAAAGTCCTCCATTGATGACTCTTACGGCCGGTATGATCTGATTCAAAACAGCGAATCGCCTGCCAGTCCACCCGTAGCTGTTCCTCACAGCTGGTCACGTGCCAAAACCGATAGTGATAAAATTTCCAATGGCTCCAGCATAAACTGGCCACCAGGTAACAAAATACAAAGCATTCGTGTTAAACTGATGTCCTTAAAATGTATTGTTGGTTTTATTTATTGAATCCTCCTGCCTTCTGATACACAGGAACTTTGGAGAATTATGACTTTACATACTCTTTATTATATTCGAAACAGAGTTTCATCCAGGAGTGCCATGGAAAGGACTTCAGAATATTGATCCTGAAAATGACCCCGATGTTACTCCTGGAAGTGTTCCAACTGGGCCTACCATAAACACCACGATACAGGATGTTAATCGCTATCTTCTCAAGAGTGGAGGTAAACACACAAATTACTTCCACATCTGGGTATACTTTCTTCTTCTTTCCAAAAGGCTGACTTTGTATACAGTGGATGTAGTATATTTTTGCATGTAATCCTAACCTAATAATGCTTCTGCTCTGGACTTTGAAAATCCAGAAATACTTCATTTAAATATGGGACTAAAGTTTCTGGTTTTCCATGGGAATGTAAATATTTTTATATTGGAAAAGGCTGTGAAGTGTAATATAAACTTCTGTGGTCACTGGAAGCTTTTGTAACCTGTAACACTCTGTTTTGAACAAGGTTTCACTCTCCACACTGACCAATCTCTTACATACACTTTGTGAAATACTCAGAAGACTCAATACAAAAGTTCCACAGTTGTTGCTGAGGCAGCAGGCTTCTGACACACTAATTAATTGTAGCTTTGTTGGAAGATCAATCAGCAAAATAAATTAGAGCTCTTTTATCCCCAAAACCATCAAAGGAAAGAAAAAACAAGCAATTGACTAGTAAACTAGTATTTCGCACTGCCATTTCCGTTCCTTTTGTCTTGGCGGTGCTTACTCCAGAATTAAAAGGGTACTCCCTAAAACAGTAAACCATTGGGACTACGCTGCTCGTTAACTAGATGTACTGAAAGTGGATCAAGGGAAAGGTGGCTTGGTTTAATTGTGATCAGCGTGCCAAAATAGGCAAGTCATTTCCGTTCTGTTAGAGCACTCTAATATGCACAGGAACAGTATAATCGGGTTGTCAGGAAGGACCTGTCAGGATTAAAAACGTGGATTTTGTTCTAGTAGTTATATTTGTGATATCTGTGTAGATGGTAAATCGGAACAATCCTTGAGACGGCTTTCCAGCACTGGGCTTGTTCACTCAGGTGGAGGGATGTGAAACGTGAGGGAAAGGAGGCAGGGGTTTTCGTTGCCTTGAATTATTTTAGTTGTCTTTAACCAGAAAGCAATCTTTATTTGAGCTGAAACACAAGTATTTGTGTGCATGAGTAATGCTGAACAAACTTTTAATGACGCAAATGTACTTCAAGGGGCAGGCAACCTGGGTGGTTTGAAGTTATAAAAAGAAAAATATGAAGACGTAATTCAGTCGCAGTTCAGATATGGTGCACCCAAGAAATACTCCCCTTCAGGCCAAAAGCCTAGCCCTACAGAGCTATACATGTAAGTTAGATGATACCTACTGCAGGTCTTTCTCCTTTATAGAAGGAAAGTATACATTAGCTCTGTTGGTGTATAAACTGTGGAATGAAGAAATAATTACGCTACATAGAGAGGGGTCAGTATAGAGGATATTTGCAGAAGTAAACAGGCCCTCAAGAGCCAAAACGTTTTGAAAAGCAGTGACTGTTGGGGTCCATGTATGCTTCCTTTCCTCATTAGCTTTTTAGCTTGTAATAATATAATTTTAATAAAAAATGCGGTTGCTGAATCTGTTTCTTTATGCTCGTATAACCTAGGTGTTTGCTCCTAGGTAAAATTATCTGTTACTGTCGTTACCCCTCCATATGAGATTGGGGCTTTCATGACATGCTACCAGGCAGAGACTGTCTTTGAATACTGCAGCTTGGAGTACACGGACTGTATTAACAGAGCTGATCTCCATTTAGAGGGCTGGACTGTGGTGCATGCCGTCCTTGCACTGTATGGTCAGAAACAGACAAAACCTAAGCTTTTGGGTTGATTTTTTTTTTTTACCCTGTTTGCTAACGAAGCTTTGCAGGGTCAGCTACTATGAGCTGAAAGTCTTAGCCACATGGAATCATGAACGGTTTCAGCTCTGTGGGCATATGGGCCTTTGAATCTGATATAATTCCCTCTCTCCTGCCTGGGGAATAATTATTTCCAGAGAAGGCCTTGATACAGCGTTATTTTGCTTGAGACTGATGTCCGTATGGGTGTCCTTTGGAGCGCAGTGAGTCTGCACAAGGTAAAGTTTGGTTGCTTCCTGCTCCAGCTGAAAATATAGCCTGTGTTTTTTATTGAGCTGTGAGGGATGAGAATGTCCTTTTACTTCCTCCCTTCTACCTCAGTACAGCACTCTTTTCCAAAGAACTTGCCTATTTTTATTAGTCAGTTAAAGATGTTTCAGTATCACAGTCCGTCTATGTATGTCAAGAATGATTAGTCACCTAGGATACACACTTAATTTTGTTGGTCGCTAGAGAGAATACTTCCAGTTCTTCTGGTCTTTATAATGAAGATATTTTATTTTATGTTCAGTTTCTTTCATTTGATGCCAGTAAGGAAATTGTATGTATGCTTAGATAGCTCCTCAGATTGTCAATTATTTACCAAGATGGTTTCAGGCTATTTCATTTAATGTTATCAGTTTGAGAAGAGATTGCTAAAATATATCCTTGCTTTACTGAAAGTCTGCAAAAATCTAAAGATGTTTGTGGGCATTAGGATGTAGGAGAAGTGCTTACCTCGAGTAATTTAGGACAAATCACTCATGGTAAGAGGTTAGTTTATCACATACATCTATGCTCATCTACAGTTGCCATTGCTTAAGTCAGCCGGCAGAGCACCTTTATAAATGAAGCCTGTTCCTTGAGACTAAACAGTTGAGCACTGATTTTTTTTTTTTTTTTTGAGTGCGCCACGTATCTTAAAGGAAATGCAGAATTTATCTTCTGCACAGGCACTAGTACATTTGCTACTGTGCCAGCTTTCTTTTCTTTGCTACTAAAGACTTCAACTTCACTTTATCATACTTTCTATAACATTTCATTCCTAGACTTCAGAGACCAGGCTGATTAAGGAGAATGCCTTGCATGGTTTGTATTTGCACATAATAGATTTGCTTATGTCACACCAAACATCATTATGCCCATCTTTCTTAGTTGCTTCTCTGCTGGTTCTGCAGGGTCATCCCCAACATCATCTCAGAATGCCACGCTGCCTTCATCGAGTGCCTGGCCGCTTAGTGCCTCCGGCTACAGTAGCTCTTTCAGCAGCATTGCATCCGCACCTAGCATTGCAGGTACGAAAAATGGCCTTTCTACTTTCGCATCCTTCTGCATTCTGAGAAGAGGCCCTAGAAAGTGCTTTCCCAGTTATTACAGTAGTGCTACTACAGACAGAAGCCTATTTTTTAGTACTGTGCTAGGTAGGCAGCTCTCCTGGCAGCTCTTGAGTGGTGAGCATTGGATGGCATGCCTGGAATTGTGCTAAGGAAAAATGTATTTATTCCACTTGGTGTCATGTGCTGTCACTCTGTGTTGGCATCAAGATCTCTTAATGACTCTCTCCACTGCAACTTTGAGGAAGAATATTGTCTAGGACCTCAGTAGAAAAACCTCTACTATAGCCTTCCAGTAAGAGCTGATGTGAAATTTTTGTTAATAAATTCACTGTTAAAAGTGAACCGTCTCCAGCTCAGGAAGAAGTTTAGTAGTACCTCAAGGAGGTACTCTGCATGGCTCTGGAGGGCTTGGGTTTGGGGCTCTTAAATGTCCTTTAACAGACAGTCCAAAGCCCGATGCTCCCCTATATGACTGAGCTTGTAGATGGTCTAAATAATTACCCCATTCTTTTTAATGAGCTATGAATTCTGGAGCATCTCTCTCTCTGCAAGTCATGGGAACTTTGCTCGTGAACTGGCTACCTAAATATCCAGTTTGGCCCATTATAAAAATGTGTTGGGGCTGTTGTATGGATTCTATTCGCATTTTCATATCTAATCAATGAAAACCCTCCACTTCTTTGAATAAAGGAAGGTGCAACCTCCAGGTCATACTGCAGAATGCAAAACAAAAAGGGTTTGTTTGAAATGTTTTCCTCCAATGAAAGGAAAAGGCTTGCTTTTCTTTTATCTGCCATGCATTTCTGCTTTATTTGCTTTTTATTTTTCTGCAGCGTCATCTAATCTTTGTGTTAACCCCATGAAAAGTAGTGACATAGCAACATCTAATCTGTGGGAATGTGCATGTGTCATGCTACATGGCCGGCTGAGCTGCTCTGAGTTCTAAAACTCAGACTTTCTCCCTTTCCCCCCACCATTTTACCCTTGTTAATGTCTTCATCGTCATTGTCAAATTATTTTTGTTGCTACAGTTTGCAAGAAGATGGGAGAGTGGTTGCCCTTTCACTTAAATTGTTATGATTCAGTATAAAATCGTGGAGTTAAATGATACAGAGAAATAGAGGTCATTTTGGGGAGCGTGTGTGTGTATATAACCGCGGCTGTGATTTGGTGACTGGTAAATTTGGCTTTAGGACTCAATGGCAGCCTGATGCAAAGCACCGATTCAGTATAAGCTTAATCTGCCAGTTCAAATCTGGCTTTAAAAAAAATTCACGAGATTTTTACATCCTGAACTTTGTCAGACCAAGTATTTTCTTACAGTCTGCAATCGGCATTAAAGCATTAAGGCAGCATAATCACAATATCATTTGCTCTGGCAGAAGATAAGTGATGTGACCATTTCAGTCCGTTCCAGTCAAACACGTGCTGCTAATGTTAGAAACGGTGGGACTGTGCTATGACAAGGAAACTGGACTCTTAATTTCACAACATATCTTGGTACAAGGAAGAAAGGTGGGGATGTGTAAGTCTAAAGGTGAATAAAGGATTTTGTTTTGGTATCTGTAATTGGAATCAAATTTGTCTGCCACTGTGAATGCTAAACTGTATTTCTTATTCTTGTTTTTTGTACTATTTTGTAAAACTCCAGTTTGGCAGGAACAGTAAGATATAGTTTAAAAACTGATCAGGGAAATAAACTGAACAGTAAAAAGTTGCAAAGAGTGACAGGTTGTGATATGGTCTAATCTTCTGAAGACTTCATTTTTCTCAAAGACACTTGGAAAAAAGAGTATCTGTTACTTTGAATATTCAGAAATACAGTTTTTGTTGGTCTTTGATCTTTGGAATTTTAATAATATATCAGAAGAACATATGCATATACTGGTTGCTTTATATTAGATAAAATGAGTTGTGTAAGAAAAAGTGGTTAAGTTCTATTAATCCCTTGAGAGGGATGATCTTGAAGTGTTTCATTATAATTTTGATGCAATCAGATTTCAAATACTTAAGTCCATTTTCTGGTCTTTTTTTCATGTATCGTCTTCTATGAGAAAGCAAAATAGATTTTACAAAGAGAACTGTATATGTAGCAGGTGTTGTGAGATTCATTACATACAAAATTCTTTGAAAATGTAAATATTGGTTTAAGTAGGTTCAAAGGATATGGGATTTATATCACTGGATGGTACAGAATGCTATTCTTTTCTCTCCTGAAAAATTGGAAGAATACAGTCAATGCAGAAGCTTGATGATTACCCATCCTACCTAGTTTAATGCTTGTTGCTAACTAAAAATACACAAATGTATTTTTTTTCTCTTGCAGGTAAATTGTCAGACATCAAGTCTACGTGGTCCTCTGGCCCAATCTCTCACACACAAGCCTCTCTATCCCATGAACTATGGAAGGTACCCAGAAACACTACTGCTCCTACGAGACCACCTCCAGGCTTAACAAACACCAAGCCATCATCTACGTGGGGTGCCAGTCCCCTGGGTTGGACCAGTTCTTACTCCTCTGGTACTCTTGACTTCTGTGTTTTATAACACCACAGCACATTCTTTCTGTAATTGTTGGCTTTTTTTCTGTGTTACAATAGTGAGGCACCCCATAGCTGCGTACTAGGCTCCAGAAACTTGAGGTTTAATACAAGAGTGTGTCTGTTTGGGGGATGAAGCTCGTGTCTGTTTATTTTAGGTAGGAGAATTTGTAAATGAAGCTGTCATATTAGTAGTTTTACGTAGGAATTGCCAAACAACTCCAACTAGGATTTTTTTCCATTTCCTTAATTTCTAAAAATACCTTTTAAACATGTTTCGTGTTTTGTGGTATGATCTGTGACTGCCTACGAGGTTTCAAGATGAGTGAATCAGCCCATGGAATTTAATAGGGAACACATTTTTGGAGCATGGATGTGAAGCATTCAGGACCTGATGGCATTGCAGGCCCTCAGGGGATGTCTTAATTTTTTCATGCAGACTCTTTTTTAGATGTCTTTGTTTTGCTTAAATACAAATAGGAGAAACCATGGATGTGGCTATATAAATATATGTCTCTGTTTATATATCATGTTTGTTTGTGAAGTATCGTCAGCTTCAAAAGTATTACACCTATTTTATAAAGCTGACTTTTATTAATCTGCTTTCACTAAGTTGGGACTTAAATGTTCTTCCTTCTTCTTGCCATTTATTTTGTATTGGTTTTCTTCACCAAAACCCCACCTAGTGGGCAGATACTGCGGGTGCCAGGATTCTCTCTGGAGCCTGAGTGTGGTCATGCATGTGACTATCGAAGTACTGCAGTTTCTCAAATGCCTCTCATAAATATCAAGCTTGTACAGTTTCTCATTGTAAAACACCAGGCTGAAGTTGGAAGAGCAGGTTTTGTTGGTTATGTCCTTGTATCTTTAATCAGAACATTGTCAGTGCAGAAATATCTGTTTTGAATAAGTCATATACATTAATCTATCATTGGCAAGATAGCAGAATGCTGCAGTGCTATAAAAATCTTTAATAGCAAGCAGCAAATCTGAGCTTGGACATCTGAATTGCTTTTAAAATGTGTCTTTGTCTTCCAGATTAATTCTAATGTAACCTGAAGATGCAGTTTGTTGCAGTGTCATACCTGCATCCGCTAGTTTTGTAATAGTTATTGTGGGAATGTGAAAAATGCCACAGATCTTTTAAATGTAACAAAAGCAGGTTTTCATTCAGCCACCTTTCATTCCGAAGAAGGCAATAAATCAAGATGTGAGGAAACTGCTGTAAGATTTGTTTTCAGCAGCAATAACACTTGCTAGTATGTTGTGATTCCAGATAAGTTCTCTTCTTGTCATATGCTCTCCAAATCATGATAAAATGTTTTGTTGTGGAATTTGTGTCTTAGGTTCTGCATGGAGTACTGACAGCTCAGGGAGAACAAGCAGCTGGCTGGTTCTTCGAAACCTCACACCCCAGGTAAATAGAATTGTACATAACTGGTTATGAAAAGAGACTTGTCACATTTAAGAGATAAGAAGAACATTTATCAACCTTTGTCATTAGGTTCATTTGAAGGGAAAACAATTATTCTGCATTTATTACAAGTGTCTGTCTTCTACAGGGAATTTAAGTTTTCAAAGTGCTGTCAAATCAAGTATGAACTTTTAAGACTGTAATTAGTCATTCAGTGTGAACCTTTTATGTATATGTAAGTTTGGAGGTGAACGGTGTTTTAAAGCAGATCGAGATGTAAAATCTGCTTTTCCTATGGGGTTTTTTGGGGGGTGGTTCTCCTAAGTCTGCCAAATCCTCTAGTCCTCCACGTAGTGTCATTCACAAGGAAGGACATAAATAACAAAGCCTTGAATGTAGACATCCAAATTAATCTTGGGGAAAATTTAGTTATATTTATGAACAATCTGTTTTTCGTTTGTCTTATTTCTAGACTTCTGTGGACTTCTGATGATAAATATAATTTGTATCACCTAAATTGGGAAATTTTGGGCACTGGACTGTAGGAAAGTCTTAAAAGACAGGATGTCTCATTCAATGAAGACAGTGATAATAAGTCTATAAATAACTTCTTGCTATGGAGGAAAAACTCTTTTTTCTTTTACCTGTACTTATTCTTTAGCTTTTAAAACTTGCTTAGTTAACAAGCATTTAAAGTAAAATCACAAAAATACAGATAACCTTTCCCCCCTTCCCTTACCAGATTGATGGTTCCACACTGCGGACACTGTGTTTGCAACATGGCCCTCTAATAACATTCCACTTGAACCTGACGCAAGGGAATGCTGTGGTCCGATACAGTTCCAAGGAAGAAGCAGCCAAGGCCCAAAAGTCTCTGCATATGTACGTTTCTGTTCTCTCTTTCCTTTGTTTTGAAGCCAGTTTTATCTCAGAAACTATTTTCTTAGGCGTTTATTTGCTAGGACTTGGAACTGATCACTAGTTAGTTTATTCTGATTTTGGAAACTACCTAGTGAGAGAGAGAAAAAATAATTGGGCTGGATACTCATATGCTACTGAATAAGAGGTCATTACAAAACTTAATAATAGATATTAACCATTAATAATGTGCTCAGTAAGGATTTGTCACGTATAAAATTGCAAAGAATTTGTGAGATGTGATGAGGATTCCAAAGAAAGCTCAGAGAGGAGAGAGCGTGAGACAGAGGTTTAGCTTAGAGAGCAACAGAAAGGACAAAATGATGATAAAGAAGGTGTTCATGGTGGTTACCTTTTTTAAAGGAGTTACAAAAGAAATTGAAAGAAATGTATGACAACAAAATGTGCTTTTTAGGTGTTTAAAATCCATGGGACTAATTGGCATACTATGGAAGAGATGGAGAATTTGAGTGATAAAATCAGTGACATTAGGGAGGATTAAGAATACAAAGACTGACGTTTGCTTAGGTGCTTAGAGTTGGAAAGCAATTTTCTTTATCAACAGGTTATAGCATGAATATAATGAAAAATACTGATTGTAGCGGAAACAGCGTTTGGAATTAGTTGTACTACTGGCCTGATTACCTTCCTTGTACTCAGAGATTTAGGAGCAACGGTTACTCTGTATGTAAAGTTGCAGCTACTTTTCCCATTATGAACCCGATTAGCAGAAATTGTAGTAATAATAATTATGTTAATGACCGTGTTGCTTTTTTAACTGTTGACCATTCCTTAATCAAATACTACGAAGCAGCATTCAGAACAATTGGAGATGAAAAATGGACCAATCTTAGTTACATCACTTTACATGTGGGCATCAGGTAAAATAAATAATGCCAAAGGCAAGATTAATACGCAAGTTTAAAGATAAGTGCTTATTTTAAATAGGTACATGGCAATGTCCTTCCAGATCAGTGAACTGGAAGGCCTCTGTTTAAATTGGGTTTTTGTTTAAATTATTTAAATTATTTTTTTAGTAGGTTGTGGCGTGACTATAGTTAGAGTGCTGGCAAGGACAGAACAGACCTTTCTGAATGAAAAGGGTCCAGCTGTGTATGTGTTTGGTTTGCTGGCAGGGTGACAGTGGTGAAATACAGTGGGATTTGCGGAAGCCAACAGGACAGTATTAGAGTTCCAAGAGATATCAGCCACTATCTGTTTCACAGATAAATGTTTACATGGAGTTGATCACTGGAAAGTACGTCGCAGAGCCAACAGTCTCAGATCCCATCTGATTTGATAGAAGAATAGCTCGCTCACACCCTCCATCTCTGCGGGGGGGTGGGTGTGTGTGCTATATAAATTAGGAGCAGCACTGATTAATACTTTTTTGAAAAATAATGTAAAATTTTATGAAGGATGCATAATTTTCAAGGGCTGCATTTGCATCTCTTCACTTACATGTTTAGGAAAAGCAGAAATTCTTGCGATATGATTTTCAGCAAGGAGCGTTTGCGTAAACCCTGCTTGTTGATGGCTTCCAAACCAGAGGCTGCGGTCAGGCGGTGAGGGGGAATAGCCATTACAAACACGTTTGTATTCCAGCGAAAGCGTAGTTGTTAATGTCTGTGTTCAGAGTTACCGCTGCCGTGCTAATACAGAGGACCTGGAGGTTTAGGCAGACGGTGCCAGGTAGATTTATCTTCCATTCTTCTTGAAAAGATCTTAGGTTGCAAAATAAATTCTAGAAGAAGATAAAAGCTAGGTTCTTGGAAGAATTCTGCATTCATTGCCTTCGTCATGCAGTTATTCTTGTCAAGCACATACAAAGGGAATTACTTTTGAACATGCTATTAAAGAACAGTGAGGTTTCGAGAGACAGTGTCGGGGAGAAAGACAAAACCTTCAACTTTGCAGGATGAGTGATGAGTTGCATTGAAGTACAAATCAATTTTCAGAGTACAGATGTTGGAAATGTGTTCCCAACACTGCTGCTGGGTTTCAGGTGTACCTTTAAATAAAAGCAGGAGTAAGCATTAGGCACAGAAGAGTTGAACTGTACATTGAAGAGTTCATGTTAAACGTTGTGATGGGATAAAACCTTTAAAGGTATGAAAGCATACTTGTTCATGACGTGAAAAAAGAAGGATTCTCTAATATTTCTGAGACTCTAAGTCTTCTGAAAATATTTAAAAACGGAAGAGGAATTAATCGTCTCGTGGTCCGGAGCTTGCGTTGCAGCGTTATACGATACATTGTTGGATCTATATTTAGTGTCTTACCTTTTCAGTAAAGCAAAGTGCCATAATACTACAGGTCCCACTGCCCGGTGCTCAGAAACAGTAAAAGCTACATCATTTATGCAAAAGTGGGGAAAAGGAGACAGTGTTATCAGATGCCTGAGCACAGGCTTAGAAACAGCATTTCAGCCTTTGCTGTACCTAAAAAGTTAGTGTCAAGTGTGACGGCTGTAGACATCCTGAGGTGCAAGGTGTCTGAAGTCTGTTCTGCTCGTTTATCTGGCAGACTTTTAAAAAAAAATAGAGAGAGGGAGACTTTCTTTTCTTTTCCTGATCAGTTGATTTTAAAATACACAGCGAACGATTGAATCTGTTGCAGGATTTAAATACTAGAATATATTCTGGGATGACCAATTAATGTGAAGAGACTAGTTTTTCAAAATGTATTATAATAAATGTGTCGTCATTGGTGTCAGTTGTTACTGACAATGCTGTGTGCTTGTATCTTTATGCCTAAATAGAGTACAGCCTCCCACGATGCAGGTGAGTTAAACGAGGTGGTCTCCACACATGTGGCTTTGTGTGTTTGCCTGGGGATGTAAAAAGGTAAATAGAAAATAGGACGAAGGAGCCTTTGCTCAAGAGACTGGGATTGCTAAAGTTGAGCAGATGTGGCATAAATCTTCATCTCAAATTCAGCTCGGGGGAGAGTGGATTTACATCCATCTCGGCTGTTGCCCAAAGTGCCGTTTGCACCCCTTGTTTCATGTCGTTGCACCTTTTGTTTTTGTCCTCAGGTGTGTCCTGGGAAACACTACCATCCTGGCCGAGTTTGCTGGTGAAGAAGAAGTCAACCGTTTCTTAGCACAAGGCCAGGCACTGCCGCCCACCTCCAGCTGGCAGTCCAACACTGGAACCAACCAGACTCGCCTGGGCTCCTCGAGCAGCTCTCACGGCTTGGTGCGCAACGACGCCGGCCACTGGAACGCTCCCTGCCTGGGGGGCAAGGGGAGCAGCGACCTGCTCTGGGGTGGGGTGCCTCAGTACTCCAGCAGCCTTTGGGGACCCCCAAGCGCCGACGACGGCAGAGTTATCGGAAGCCCCACACCTTTGAATACTCTTCTTCCGGGTGATCTTCTCAGTGGGGAGTCCATCTAGGAGACAAGAGAAACAAAATGGAAATAACAATCATCAGCACTAAAGGAAAAATAAAAATTGTAACCCTTTCCAGTCCCGGGCTTGATGAAGAATCCAGCTTTAACAGATCAGACTGGCAGCCCTTTTGAGTACCTCTGTCCAATATCGAATATGAAACTGCAGAAGTCCTTGTGAACTGTTCATGAAACAGTATGGGCTACTTTTGGTCAGTGTCACATGCTAATGACAGGTTTTATTTTTTTCATGGCTTTTTGTTTTATGTTGTCTTTTTATGTTTGTATGGTGATTTTAAAAACAAAGTATAAAAGCTGCTTAGAATAGGTCTATCATGAAGGGCACTTTTCAGAATTTGGGCTGGAAAGGGTTATTTTATCAGCTGGGGGGGGGGAAGGGGGAAATGAAAGCCTATTTAAAATGAGCCTGTGACTATTATGCACATTACCAGAGGCGGACCCAATAATCAGAAAGGGTGAAGTGTGATATTTACCATTGGTACAGAAAAGTAATGAATCTGAGTGGTAACTATTGACTGTACAGGTTGAGAGGGGTGGGGAGGGAGGGCAGGGTTGGGGTATCTCGTGTCCACTACTCCCATGGATCTGCCTATGCACATTACCCTTGTTTCATTACTTCTTCATGTCATTTTTTTAAATCCCAAAAATATAAAAAGTTTAAAAAAAAAAAAAAACCCACAACAAAAAAAAAAAAAAAAAAAAAAAAACCAACATATCAACATGCAAATACTTGAATCCAGCAGGCCAATAACAAAATGTGAACACTTTCTAAGTCTAATTATTACACTTCCAGGTCAGCATCAGTACACAAAAAACAGGCTCTAAGAATTTTTTTTAAAGTTCAGACTATATGTTTTTGTTGGAACAGATGTGTGTATGTGAGTGTGCCTGTGTGTGTGTGTGCGTGTATGTGTGTGCCCACGTGTGGTTTAACTAAAAGTGTGAAGTTTTTCCTTTTATTCAGTATATGCTTTTTATTTGCTCATTGGTCAAATGTTTAATTGTTGTTAGCTTCTAACTTTGCACTGAGTGTCCGCAGCCCTTCTTGTAGCTAATCCTATAACGTTAAAAAGGAGAAAAAAAAAAAAAAAAAAAAAAAGGAAAAAAAAAAAAAAAAGAAAGAAACTGATAGAAGGGGCCGGCGACAATTCACGTGTAATGTTTACTCAAGGACTCTTATCGCATTTTAAAAATTACAGTGTGTATCTCTGGAGAATAATATGTATATCTACCTTTAGCGGCTTTTTATTGTGGACTAATGCAAGAAAATTATTACCGGAGTATTGCACCATTTTTCCATTCGGAATATAAAGTTTAAAATAAATACTCTTGTTGAACTGTGGCCATAGATAATTGTAAAGAGTGGATAGTTCCCTTGCAAGCAGGAACAGAAACAAGCACTTGGACATAGGTTTTGACTGCTTTTGGAGGAGCCAGGAGTTTTGGCTCCCACCTGTTTACAGACCTTTTTTTCTCCTTCAAACTTTAAAATAAAAAAGGAATTAAAAAAAAAAAAAAAAAAAGAAAAAAAAAAGACTTCCATCGTAAAGAAAACTATTTTCAGAATGAAGATATGCTACTTCAGAGCTCTGGGATTGAACAGTGTTGTTGTATTATTCTTTTCTTTGGCCATTGCTGTGTACTATTTTTGTTGTTGTTTTCCTCCTCTTCGTCAAAGTGGCGAAAACTTTGTGATCACTATCTTGCACATGGTGGAAGATGTCTCAGGAAAGCCGGGTTTCCCGAGGAGCAACTCCACACCATTTCATGTATTTTTAAAACCCAACTCCTAGCACTGAAGATATTATTAAAAAAAAAAATAAAATAAAAAAAAGACAGTAAGAAAGAAGAAAATACCTAATCTAATGTGTAGCAGTTACATATTTACCAAATAATGGACTCAAAAGAAATAGATGTTTGAAGAGTGCTTTATATATTAAAAAATCGCTTTATGTTTAAAAAAAGATCAATGTTTTTGATTGTTTTGAAAGGAAGAAAGACAATGGAATAACATACACTTCAAGTATGTTTTAAAAATTATATGAACATTGTGCTCCCTGCCTGCTTGGATCAGGAAACTTGTGCATTACTTTTTTTTTTTTTTTTTTTTAAGATTAGCTTTTTAATGGTTTTATCAGATTTAAAGGGTCCTGCAAGATTGCAAATTAACAAAAGCTGGTTTTATAGAGGATCATGAACTATGCACAAACTGGGTTCAAGACTTGTTTTTTTTTCTCAAGTTTTAGTAGTGTATTTAGCTGAATAACTTCTCCTCAGAGTAATTGCATCTCATTGCCATTACACGCCTCCGACATATATATTTTATATATATAGACACACACACACTTATATAAAATATGTATGTGTGTATGTGCGTGTTTACATACAATTTTCCACGCTGAAGTTTAGCATTGAGTTGTAGAAAAACTCCTGGTATTTTAAAATTGGGAATGAAAATTTCTGTTTGAGGATATGGGGGGTGGGGTTTTGTTTAGGGGCTTTTTTTTTTTTTTTTTTTTTGCCTTTCCTTTTGGATTCAAGATGTCTGTAACTCTGAGATTAAAAAAAACAACAATTGTGGCTTTCAATGTTTATTCTCCTCATAGAATGTGATTGTTAAAGAACATGCACCGAAAGTTGCTTTCAAGAGTACGAAGATTCTTTGAAACTTAATAAATTGCAGTTTTTTCTTGGCTGTTCAAATAATGTGTATTTTTCTTTTACGCAGGGGATACTAAAACAAAATTTTATTGTTAAATCTGTTAAGGTATTTCTTGGAAGAAGTTTAACTCTTTCAATATTAATGAGAATTAGGTGTACAGCCAGGCAAATCACTCCCGTAGGCGTAGTCACACGCTTTGACTCTGTGCTCGTTGGTGATGGCTTTCTCATAAGCTTGTGCCATGAACACTTCGCAGATCGCATCCACAAGAGTGCTGCACAAAACGCAGTCATCTTTTTTTTTTTTTGCTGGAATTATGTTTTTCTCATTGATTCATGTCTTTAGTAATAGAGTAGATGAATTGTTTTAACACTTTGACTGTTGCGAGGCTGCAGGCTCCTCTCTAGCTCTGCCATTCCGTCGCCCCCGCAGCCTCCCGTTTTCTGGACCTGGATGTCTCTGGCTCTAAATTGCCAGTTCCACTAAATTTTGTGAGATAGGTAAATAGCCGGTAAATAAAATCGGGTAGAAACACCAAAATATTTTCATGTTTGGCCTTTCAGGTTTTGAAATTAAGGAAGATATTTATGGTGGCTAAGACTAGGCACAGGGGGCGAGTCACGGGAGCTTCGCGGAGGGACCCAAGCTTGCTCTGTCTCCCTTGTCTAAAGCTGAGCTTATGTTCTCCTCCCACCTCCATCAAACCAGTTCTTTACCTCTTGGTGGCACTGAGGTGATTTGTACTGAAAGTGTGATTTACAGCAGCTCTGGCCCCAGGTCTCCAGCGGTTACGAGTTTGTTCAGTAAAACTCATTCTGCTCAGTCATTTGAGAAGGAAAAAAACCTAATGTGCAGAGCTGTATTAATAAGAGAGGAGTTCACAGCCCTGAACAACCACCTGCACTGCGGCTGCAGCCCAGGCTTTCTGTCGCTGGGATTATCGGCTACTCTGCCACGAACTGTACCCTTAACGAGACAGACCTGTGGGGCGGGGGGCCCCAGCAGCTCTCGAGTGTGCCGGCAGATATGATCCAGTGAAAAATTAACAAATCTAGATTTGGGGATAACTTCTGTGCTCTAATTAGATAAAACACCCAGTCTGAAGCCTGTCCTGCTCGTTCCACTATCGATACTGCCCCAAAGTTAAAGTTGCACACTGTTGCCGCAGTTGGTTCTTGCTGCGAACCGCTTCCCCTCCCATCTCCTTTTTTCTTTTTCTTCTTTTTTCCCTCTTCCAGGTGTCTGTAATGAAGCTCTTGGAAGAGAGTTGTCTTCTCTTTTCTTTTCCTTCCTTGGTTTTTTTATTTGGCTTGTATTTTGTTTGGGTTTTTTTCTTAGCAAGGAGGGCTTTCCGTGTCCCTGGGTTTTGTTTGCCTAGGCATCCAAGTCCCTTAGGGAGTCGGATTTTTTTGCTAATGAGAGCTTTTGTCTTCCATAAGGTTGGCAGAGATGGCTTTTTGTAAATCAGATGCACCGTTACAATTTAGTACCCACTCTCGTATATTAAAAGAAATACAGCTTTTGGCCAAAATCAATCTTTTAGTGTTTGTGTAGCTCTTTATTTTGTGTCATACTCTTTCCTGCTTTAATGCTATCCGATATTCCTGAAATTGTAAAGATAGCTCCTGATGATAAGGATTCTCCTTGTGGCTCCAGAATCTTTACAAGGAAACATTTTTAACAATTTGTGTTTCTCTGTATATTGCATTTACTGTACCCTCCATAGCACTTTCACTGCATGGCTCCCCTGTCTTTAGGCCAAGAGAATTTCTCTTTCCTAAGTGGTCTGAAACTGTCAAACTTCTTCTTAGTTACTTGTCTAGTTTGTGGGTGGCACTGGCAGAGCAGATCATTTTGCTATTCTGCTCCAAAAATATATTACTGTTCTTGATAATTCAGTATATGATTGTGTATGTGAAGGAGCGTTTTAATTAAAAAATGTATATGGATATCTGTATATGTTAAGAATTATTGGAGTTGGAAGAGTCTGGAAATGGAATTGAAAAACCCTTTAGGATTTGGGTTGTGGGCAGCTACGGTGGGAGCATGCCTATGACACCACATCAAAGATTGCCGTGGTGACCTGTAGGACCATCTCCTAACGTTGTACATGAACTGCTGCTAAATGTCTGTTAGAGTTCCCGCATTGTACAAATGGCAGGGGTACCAATTGTATCGCTGTATTGATGCTGAATGTACAATCTCTGCTCAAGTCCTGCGCAGCCAGTTTTAGGGGAGGCGAGTTCTGAAAAATCGGATATTGAGCTCAGTCGAACTCTGTATGTAAACTGTACGGATGCCTGGCGTACCCCACGTTCCCCGCAAAACCCCAAGGTAAATGACAGCTCTGTAAATGTGTGGAAGTGTCTGTGATTCACGGTGTTCTCTCTAGTGGGATTCACAGGAGGCCTTGGGCCCGTCCACGGACCGCACAGGATGGTTTTAGCTCCCTGCAGGTCTCTTGGACTGTTTTCGCCCAGGTCCGTGCGTTGCTTCGAAGGCAGTAACGTACCCGTGAAACCTTAACGTCTACGGGAGCAGCCCACCTCTTGTCCTCTCACATTCCCCCTCGTTCCCAAGGGGTCTCTTCCAGTTACACGCGTGTGCTTGGAATTTGGGAGAGGCACCTCCAACACTCATCCACATTGTAGCTTTCCTGAGGGAGGACGGACTACTAACGTGCCCATGTTCTAGTGGGGTCTTGGTGTCTTCCTCCAGCGGATGCACCCAATCTCTCAGGTTAACTATTGCTTCCTGCAAGTTGCCAGACTCCATCCTCTAACGGCCAACCCAGCCTGTGCAAAGACAGTCAAGCTGACCATTTTAAATCCCTCGCGCTCCCACCGTTTTCTTCTCTCTAATGAAAAGTGTTTCATTAGAAATGAATATGACACTTTGTCCTGTGTGTGCCCCCAGTGTTTGTTTTTTACTGTCAGATGCATTGGAAACGAGTTGCTTGTAAATTTTCTCTGATGAAAACGTGGTCCCAGTGCAGTCATTATTTCAGGGTTATTAAAATGTTATCAAACACAATAAGCTGGAAGATTGCTTTGCTTTCTGTAAAGATTATTATTAGTAAAGGTGGCTTGCCTTGGACTAGCTGGGAGGCTGCTGACTCTTGATGAGAAGTCTCCCCCCCATCTGCTAGCTGCCTATAGTCTGTCCTGAGTTAATTAAATAGTTTATTGTTTTAAATGTTCATTCTTTTTCAGGGGAGTGGACTTGATAACATTCAAAACTGCGGCAGGGTCCTCTTTAACTTCTCTGTAGTTTTATCTCCTGGATCCTTTGCCCACTTAATTTATCTTAACTGATTCTTAATTTATACCAGAAAAAAAAAATATTCAAGCGGACTAAAGACTTGTTTTCGGACAGTGCTGGAAAGGAGCAGATTCTCTTTCCATTTCTGTAGTAGGTCTCCTTGTTTTGGCTACAGCGTTCATGGTTTACAGTTATGGGTTACTGGCTGTATTCCACAGGAGCAGGAAAAATCAGATTTTTCATTATTTTACCTGATTTCAAGGGGGGCCCACTTTTTCTGCCTTTTCGTGACATATGGCTGTCTGCTTCCCAACACTTCTCTCCCTACAGATGACAGGAAACTTCTGATAAAGGCAGAGGAGATGAATATTCTGCAGGTAATTAATTGCAAGTTCTACCAGTGTGAAGTATATAGGCTGCCTACTTCGAAATATAATCCCTGTGCTCAGTGGGAGATTCAGCACAAGCATGAAGTACCTGAACTACATAAGAGGGGACAGACATTAGTCCCCATAGCTAAGCAGCTCTCGCGTTTCTCGTTTCTGGGATGATCACACAATCAGAAGGAACAGCTTGTAGGAAGAGTGGTAATTGGCAAATAGCTCTGATTACCCTGCGATGCTTTTTTCGCTGAATAGTCTCCAAAAACCTACCAGGATGGAGAGAGTTGCGCTTTCCCAACATGTCTAAGTGTGCAGCATCAAAGGTAGGATGCAGCAGGTGAAAAGGCAAGCTGGTGAGGAGGGCAGAGAGCTCAGGGTCAGGGCTAGAAGGAAGCGTACAAAGATTTAGTTGATTTGTAGGTGAGTTTCATTTGTGAAATAGCTAGAAATTGCTCAAATTTTTAAAAAAAAAAAAAAAAATGGTTTTCCCTGGTAGGTCTGGCTCAGGGATGGGTTTTCTTTAAGGCATCGATACGTAAACATGAGTACGTAGTAAGGTGGTGCTAAAGCTACGTCCAACTTACTGTATTAGTCCAATATCCTTTATTTCTTGCTCATCAGCATGGTTACTACATGTTTTGGTGCTGTCTCCCTGAACTGCTTTTTAAGCTTTTGCTGCCTCTTTGTGAATTACAGGTCACACAATAACCTGGATGGGAGTGTAGCTGGAGGCAGTTTCAAAATCGTTGCCGCAGGGCGCTTCAGCACCTTTGAAAAATACCTTTTCCTGGGGCTTTTCTGCAACACAGCTGCAAGACGTGAAGCTGAGCACTTGGGACCAGCAAAGCAAACCAGTGACTCCAGCACAGGGCCTCAGACACCCCTTGGTGTTGCTTTCAAGCACAGATTAAAACTGGGGTTCATGCAGAATAAAGCTTAATACTTTGCGTGCAGCAGAACATTATTTTTTCATGATTTAGTGGAGATTAAGCACAAAGCACTAAACCCTCATAGTATGAAATGTAGGACACAGACTAAGTTTTGCTTGTGTCCCTAGACTGGGGGAGGGGAGGAAGAGAAAGTATCCAAAAATACCAGGATCCATTACATAGGTTAGAGATCACGTCTTCTGGTATAGACACCTCCAAGTAAAGATAGTGGTCTTAATCGCCTTATAGTTCAGACACTGATGTTTTTATCTGTTTTATAGAATTCTAAGGCATTGGAGATTTACCACTGTGGGCACCACCTCTAGCTGAGAAGAAAGGGAAACCTTCAGCGAGCCTAGAGGGAAATGGTCGAAGAAATCTCCTTTTCCACTTGGACCTTCAACAAGGCTAGGAGGCCAAATATCACATTTTCCAAAAGGGGTTATTCTTAGTGTTCTTGTCAATACAGGACATTTAAATTGCAGTATTCCACCTGGCATAACAAGTGAGTGATGCATTCTTAAAAATGCTTTGCTGTTTCATAGTCAGCGGTAGGACCACAGAGGCATCAGTTGTGTGTAGGGACCCGAGAGAGAGGAAATACCAAGTTAGAGGATTTATCCAGTCCTTTACTGTGCGTCATGGCAGAGGCCAGAAGTTCATGGTCTGCAGAACAAGGAAACCGCTTACCAGCCTCTACCCGCTGGTAACAAGGTTGTAACGCACCGGACATGGAGGCTTCTAGCAGCACGGGCAACACTGGATTTTGCTGCCCTGTGGTGAAGGGCCAGAGCCTTAATGGGGACGAACAGAGCTGTAATGAAAAGCTCCACTGGACAGAGCGGAGATTCCTGCTTTTTTGGCGAGGCTGCTGGCCCACCCAGCCTCTGCCCGGCTCCTTTGGCACCAGAGGACAGTCAGGCTTGCCCAGGCTCGGGGGCAGAGGCAGAGGCACTGCTGTTCCACTGCTTGTGGCACGACTTGGTGTCAGCAGAACAAACCCCGCTTCTCCTCTCTTTGCCTGTCTGGACAAAAAGCTCTGGGTTTTTTTAAGGTATGAGCATTCAAGAGCTTACGTTGCCTTTCCTGAAGGCTGTCTGGATATTCAGCACTGGAAAGAAGCTGGGCATGAACTCAAGCGTTTGTGGACTAGTTTAGGCTCCTAAATGGAGGCTTTTGATTTTTGAAAAGCTTTTGCATCAAGCAAAGTTCTGCGCGTTTGTCCCCTGTCAGTTGAGCTGTCAATTAAAAGGCAAAGTACCGTAAATCCTCTTTGCAAACGCTTCAAGTCCTGCAGCGTGCAGATCCCAGCGCTCTTGCAATCTGTCCTCTCTGGGAAAGAAACCAGCATCAGCCCTGCACGGTCTGCAGGGCTGGCGGTCACCCAGGTGCAAGCGAGCACTCGGAGGAGGAGTAGCGGTGCGCGTCCCTAGTGTTGCAGACTAACATTTTCCTCTCATACACGCAGTTCCAGGTACTGAAATGTCTTCTCACAAAAAGCTGGACGCTCTGCCCAGCCCCGAGGCGAGCCGCCCTCCCGGCCCCGCCGGCCTCGCCGCGTCCCGCTGCGCCGGCGCTGCGCTCCCGGGGGCGCCGCAGCCTTCCCGGGCCGCGGGAGGGGGCCCGTGGCTCTTACCCGGCCTCGGCTGCAATTCCCCGTCTGCCCCACGAGATGGTGGCAGGGATTCGCGGTGGGCGAGCACCGGGCGGGGGAGCAGCCCCCGGCAGCCAGACACCCCCCCCAGACCCCTCCAACCCCCCCCCTTCCCCCCCAGACCCCTCCAACCCCCCCCCACGCCCCCCCGCCCCTCCAACCCCCACTTCCCCCCCAGACCCCTCCAACCCCCCACACCCCCCCTTCCCCCCCAGGCCCTTCCAACCCCCCCCACGCCCCCCCGCCCCTCCAACCCCCACTTCCCCCCCAGACCCCTCCAACCCCGCCCATGCCCCCCTTGCCCCTCCAACCCCCCCCTTCCCCCCCAGGCCCCTCCAACCCCCCCCCACGCCCCCCCCGCCCCTCCAACCCCCCCTTCCCCCCAGACCCCTCCAACCCCCCCCGCCCCCCCGCCCCTCCAACCCCCCCTTCCCCCCAGACCCCTCCAACCCCCCCCCTTCCCCCCCAGACCCCTCCAACCCCCCACACCCCCCCCTTCCCCCCCCAGGCCCCTCCAACCCCCCACACGCCTCCCCGCCCCTCCAACCCCCGCTTCCCCCCCAGACCCCTCCGACCCCCCACACACCCCCCTTCCCCCCCCAGGCCCCTCCAACCCCCCACACGCCCCCCCGCCCCTCCAACCCCCCCTTCCCCCCAGACCCCTCCAACCCCCCCCGCCCCCCCGCCCCTCCAACCCCCCCTTCCCCCCAGACCCCTCCAACCCCCCCCCTTCCCCCCCAGACCCCTCCAACCCCCCACACCCCCCCCTTCCCCCCCCAGGCCCCTCCAACCCCCCACACGCCTCCCCGCCCCTCCAACCCCCGCTTCCCCCCCAGACCCCTCCGACCCCCCACACCCCCCCCTTCCCCCCCCAGGCCCCTCCAACCCCCCACACGCCCCCCCGCCCCTCCAACCCCCGCTTCCCCCCCAGACCCCTCCAACCCCGCCCATGCCCCCCTCGCCCCTCCAACCCCCCCTTCCCCCCCAGACCTCTCCAACCCCCTACACCCCCCCTTCCCCCCCAGGCCCCTCTAACCCCCCCCCCGCCCCTCCAACCCCGCCCATGCCCCCCCCGCCCCTCCAACCCTACCTTCCCCCCCCCCAGACTCCTCTAACCCCCCACACACCCCCCCATGCCCCCTCACCCCTCCAACCCCCCCCTCCCCCCCAGGCCCCTCCGCCCCCCCCCCGACCCCTCATGCCCCCCCCAGGCCCCTCCAACCCCCCCAGCCCCCCCATGCGGGACCCCCCGACGCCCCCCGAGCTCTCGGGCGCTGCAATGCCGGCAGCCCCTCGGACAGGGCTGTTTGCAAAGGGCTCGGACACGCTCCCACCGCTTGTTCGCAGCAGTAACTCGGCGTGTGCCGCAGCGCCCCGGGTCACGCTCGCGTGCGAGGGCAGGCTCTCCTCCCGAAAGTGGCTTGAACTGATCCATATATTTTAAAAAGTTCCTCGCTTGGAAGCAATTTCAGATTAAGTTTGCGTTACATGCTGCCGCGTTGCTGGAGGGCTGTTAGATCACAGAGAGCGCGAACCGATAGAGCAAGTAGTGTTTGTGAGGGTCTGGGCTGCACCCAGCTGGCTTCATTGCAAGCATAGAGGAAGCCGTAACTGAGCGAGGAAAGCAGGCACCGTGTCCTATCCATGCATTTGTGAGACTGAAAACCACACAAGGGTGCTGCTCTTACAGGTGCGACACCGAGGATGTGCCCGCAGTCCGCTGCGGCCCGCGCGGGGCCAGCTGAATCCCAGCCACGCTGCCGGGACCGCTGGGAGAGCCCTAATGGGGTTCATGGCTTCGTGGATTTGAGGGCAGCAGGTTTGCTCTTTCCGGAGCACTTAGCACATCGGCTTGTTTTCCCCAGTGCTGAGCCTTGCCTAGCGAAAGGCCCTAAAGACAAATACAGCTAATTACATCCTCAACGAGTAAGTGCTGCTTTTCGCTTTAAAATGTTTTGCTTTCTCATTCGGTGTCCTTGGTTTAAGTGTTTGTGCCACATCTTTACATCAATCAAGACCGGAGCAAACTGCAGCAGCCTGCATCAATTAGGCACATCGTGGTCTCGCAGCTGATGCCCCCCCGCGGGCCAGCGCGGCTGTCACTGGTGTGCTGCTCTCGCAGGCAGCATCTTGATTCTCCCTGATTGTTTGTGTACACAAATTAAGCAGGAGCATCTCGGGGTGGTTTGATGGGCTGTGCTACATGATGTGGAACAGAACAGGAGGGATCGCACAGAGCTCGTCTCCAGGGGATGACGGGGGCGAGCGTGGGGACAGGGCTGGCGCCTGCTCTGGAGGCGAGTCTGGAGTAAAATGGTCGAACCGGGGAAAGGGGGAGGCAGAGGGAAGGGAAAGAAAAGAGTTGCAATGGAAAGATGTTCAGGATCTTTCTGGTGTTTTGGGGATGAAAAGAGCAGCCCTTGGTTCTGCACGTGGATGAGTCAAGTTCACTGCAATGTTTTTTGTGGAAAAGCAGCACCAGAGACCTCAGCACCCGCCAGGGCGGCACTGAGACACACAGGTGTGTGTCCTGGCACAGACCTTGCTGCTTCTGAGGGGTTGTGATTTACAGAGCAACCCTGTGAAGGGAAAGCAGCTTGTCCATGGTCACCCCCCAGGGGCAGGGACCTTCCATGTCCTCGTCCCGCTGTCCCCCCACGCTGTAACGCCCAGCAGAACATCTCCCTTCCCTAATACCAGGGCCCCATGGCATGTGGACATAACACCCCAGCTATGAATAAACAACTCAAATGACTGCTAATTAATTAAAAGGACCTGTGCAATGAAACTTCTCCAGTCCCCGAGACAGGATCAGGAGAGTGAGCGCTGCTGCCGCCTCCGATGCCATCCCGGAGAAGGCGGTGTCGGTGTCGTGCTGGCATGCCTGTGTGTGGCTCGCTGGGGACTGAGGCTTTTCCCCGGATCCTGTGCCTCAGGGCATTACAGCAGCCTCTGGCACACAGCTAACAGGGACGACAGCCCTCCTGCCCCCAGGCCATGGTCGTGGACATCCTCCCTTCTATATGCTGGATGTTCCGTGCACTGGAGGGCTTCGAGCAGCTGCTCTGGAGGCACGAGCCCCTTCATCTGCCAGTTCCCCTGACCTGCAGAGAAGTGCCCCAGGCTGCAAGGGCCTGGGGTTACAGTTAATGCCTCTGTCCCCACAGCTCTGCTGGGGACAACCGCGTGCTTCACAACAGAGCTGAGCCAGGGGGACCTGGATGGATGTTTGGATGGATCCTGCTCTCCTTCCCCTGAAGCCCTGGCACAAAGCATCTGCCCCAGCCGCCCTCTCCTCCTGGGAGGGGAAGCAGAGGAAGGGCAAATTTTGCTCCTCAGATGAGGTGCGTGCCTGTGCGATGTTGGCAGCGACAGCTCTAGCCAGCCCCTGTGTGCGTGGCTCTGTCTGTCCCATGCCCTGCCTGCGTTCGCCTGCAGTCCCCTGGAGTCGGCTGCAGATACGCTGTGTTCAGTAGCTGCGAGCAGCGTCTGGGAAAGAAAAGCCATTTCACTCGTTGCTACTTGTTGAAAGAAAATGAGCTGCAGGTGTTTAGTTCTTCACCACTTCACATTGTACAGGCACACACGTAGGTACCAAGCCAGTCCTAGCCCTCAGGAGGGCTTTACAACCCCTGCGTGACCCAGCTACCCTGGGAGTGCCCTTAGCTACGTATTTCTGCTAAAACGGGCCAAACACAGGTTGCACACCCGCATCTCAGGCCATGAGACACAGGACCTGCTTATTTTTAACCTCACTCAGCATATTTGTGTGGGGGCACCTCTTGCCCTGCTCTGTCACAGCAGAAGCACTGCCCGATGCACGCAGGCAGGAACCAGGGTAGGGCTCACACCGCCTCAAAGGACAACACTGTGTCTGGCACAGATCGCTCCTCTGGGTCAGGCACCAGAGGCTTTTACCACACTGCTTTATTTGCATTGTCATGTTACAGCTATTCAGCAACCTTTCTGCAGCGAAACATGGTGCCTTGCAGGTTGGGCTCAGGCTGAGGCTCCTTGCTGCTCTCCCTTGCCCTGCATCCTGCACAGAGCCATGGGGACACCGTGTCTAAAATGCTCTTGTCTTGCCGGAGTCCCTGCATGGCAAACGCTTGCAAACCCCAACATCCAAGGCAGCTGTGTGTAAGCTCAGCTAAGCAGCCCCATGCAATGGGATTTCATGGGGGGGTTGTCGCAAAAAAAATCAAACCTGCAATGCCCCAGAGGGGGGTTTTGCAGGTGAGGGGCTGAAAGGCTGGGGAGCGCTGCCCTCCACCCCAACAGCACCCCTACCCACTGCCCCTGAGCCCCCTTCCCCTGTGTGGCTGGGGGGAGCGGGGCTGCGGGCAGCCGGGGGTGAGGGGAGGGGAACCTGGAACACTGGTACAGCGTGGGGGCTGTACCGTGCAGCCAGGCATGGAGCGTGTGGCATGTGCTGCTGGGTGAGCTCCTCCGACGTCTCCACTCATTGCTGGAGCCCGGTACTGCAGGGGCACGCCGAGGTGGGCCTGTCGAGAGGGTCCCTGCACCTCCAGCATCCCAGTTTCTGCATCCTCTACAGCTCCAGCATCTTGGTCTCTGCATCTGCTGCAGCTCCAGCATCGAGGTCAGCATCTCTGCGCCAGCGGCTGCGGTACCCCGCAGGCCTTGGGCTGGGGCTGGCTGGGAGCGGGGGCCCTGAAGCACCTGGGGGTTATTGGTCTGCCCAGGGAAGCCAGTGGTGGGCACGGGGGAGCCTCTCCCCACGGCGGCTCTGGGGAGGCTCTGCCAGCCTGAGCCTGGGAAGGCTGTGGGGACACCCCAGACATAAGGAGCTGTTTCCAGTCCATATCATGGCTCAAAACATGGACAGGAGGGGCTGGCAGGCAGCCTTGCTTGTCCCAGCTTCCTAATTTTCCACTGCAAAGAGCTTTTCTTCTGCTTTTAACATAATACTGTAAACCAAAAAGCTTAGTGCTCCTGACCTCTCGCATATTAGCCAGCCCTGCAGGAGCTTCACAGCTTGCAGAGAGGGTTTCTTTTTGTTTGCTGGAGGTTGCTGTTATTGAGCCAGTGCCCACAGGGGACGTGGCAGTGGGGTGCCCCAACGAGGGATGCTCACAGGGAGGCTGGGCTTTCCCTGCCAGCACCTTCTCCTCATCTGTCCAGGTCGGGAAGGGGCTGGGATCACTGGGTGTGATCCTGCGTCAGCCCAACTGGGCTGGGCAGGGGCACATCGTACTGGCTGGGCTTCCGAAAGCTGGGGACCCCAGATTGCCCAGCTCCCTTGGGTTTGGACCAGGGTAGATGACTCTTCAATCCACCAAGCGTTCATATCTTTATTTATTGTATTTGTGCGGCTGCTGAGCAGGTTAAATGCTCGTTACAGCAGGGATGGACTGTGCAAGGGGAGAGTAAACCAGTGCGGTACATGCTAATGCACAGTAAATACTGACCTCCTTTTATTGTCTCCTTTTAATGTGTTTATGGTTTTTATTACAGTGGATCAGCTGTCTTTTAATGACTGTTGTTCTTTTCTGTACTTGGACGTGAGAAGGGCTGTTTTATTTTTAGTTATTCATGCTTGGTAAAAACTTTAGTGGTTAAATTGTCAGGAAAATCATAACACCAAATGTCCTGCTGCTGTCAGAGGAGGCTGGAGAGCTGGGGAGTCTCCGCTGGTGCCAGGACGCTCCAGATAAGGATGGAGCATGGAGGAGGGAAAGCAAACGCAGTAATAAGGGGTCTGGGCATAAAACACGGGTATCAGGCACAGCAGCATTTGAAGTACAGGAGAAAGAAACCTAGACATTTTTCAGTTCCGCTTTGCAACAACGTGTTTATTGGGTATGCTTAAAAAAAAACCACAAAAATAGAAAAGAGAAGCCCAAAGAGATGCATATACTCCCCTATCGCATGCTCTACTCCAAGGTACAAAAGTCAAAACTACTTTGAACACTGGATCTGTCGTTGTAACCGCAGCCGTGCCAGGAGGTTGTACGTGCAAGCGCTCGGGGCGAGGTGGACACAGGACCTGAACAAGACCTGGGAGAGCGGCACCGGCAGGTACGATGCAGCTGCACAGACGCCCACATCTGCCTTCTGAGGCATGCAGCCAAAGAGCCGTTGTTCGTCCCCCTTTCCCAGCAGGCGAGGAGCTGCCTGCCTGCCGGCTCGCCATGGCACAGACGCAACGTGCTGGCTGACCGATGGCGGTTTCCCAGGTATGCCTCCTGCCTTTTTGGGAACTCCCCCTCTCCCCGCGCCCTTCCAACAACCAGGGTCCCTTCCAAGTCCCTCCTCCTTGTCATGTCCAACCCTCACCGGTCCCGGCAGGCTGGGTGGGGAAGAGGAGGGAAGGGGTGGGAGGCAGCGGGGTTGGTTTTGGCCGAGGCAGCGCCTCTCCCCACCCAGCCCACCTGAGTTTCCAGCCAGTGCCGCTGCTGCCGGCGCCTTCCTCCCGGCCTGGGCGGCCGGCTCAGCACACCGAGCAGCTGTTGGTCTTGTTCATGGGAGGCCTCAGCGCCTGCTCCTTGGGCAATGTCTCCCTCCTCTTGCAGAGAGCCGGGCTGAGCCTGCTGGGCAGGTTGGCTTGCTGCAGCAGCTCCCTGAAGACCTCCAGAACATTCTCGTTGTCCTTGGCCGACGTCTCCACGAAGCGGCTGTTCCAGTCCAGCTCCACCAGTGACAGGGCGTCCTCCGCCGGCACCTGCCGCTCGCCGCCACTCTCCGCCTTGTTGCCGACCACCACGATGGGAGGGAACTTGTCTTCCTTCACCTCCAGGATCTCCTCCCGCAGGCTCTTGATGCTCTCAAAGGACTCAGCATCATCTACGGCGTAGACCAGGGCGAAGGCATCGCTGTTCTGGATCGAGAGCTTCCTCATGGCCGGGAAGGAGTAGCTGCCGCTGGTGTCCAGGATTTCCACCTTGACCGTGGCCCCGCTCACCTCGTACTCCTTGCTGTGCAGCTCCTCCACCGTGCGCCGGTGCTTGGGCTCGAAGGTGTCCGTCAGGAAGCGGCGGATGAGGGCTGTCTTGCCCACACCAGCGGCGCCCAAGAAGACCAACCGCACGTGGTTCTTCTCCTTCACCACCAGGGACATGGCAGAGGGGATGGGATGCTCTGCAGCTGGTGCTCACCCCACCGGTGTCCCTGCGTGGCTGCAGCCCCGGGGCGTCCGTCTGTCCGTCCTCCCCTGCACTGGCTCAGTGCAGCCAGCACCAGTTTGGTGCCACCTCCCTGCAAACTTCTCCCAGCTGTTCTGCCGTGGACGCTACAGTCCCCAAGTCCAGCTCATCTTTTATCCTGGTTCCTCTCTGCCATGTGGCACCAGGCTGTCCAATCTCTGTGGGTTGAGGGTGCTGAAGGAGGGAGGGCAGGGAGGGAGGAGAGCGGGGTGCTCCGGGCCAATCCGCGGAGCTCAGTCCTGGAAAGCCACTCCAGCCCTGGAGAGCACCGCGCTACGTTGCACATTGCACTTGCATCACCCGCCACTGCGGTAGCACTGGGCAGCCAGCAGCATCGCAGCCGTCACGCTGTGTGAGCGTTCCTGCCCTTTTGTCCTCCCTGGAGATTAACCTGCGTTTCTTGGCGTGGGCTTGCTGACGGCAGGGGAACTCGGTGGGGGTTCCCCCACCCGTTGGGTGGCTCATGGCCGGACATGGCAGGGGCTGGCCGGTCACCCGCAGTATTTCTTGCACTTCTCTGGGGCTGGGGACTTGTTTGCAGACAGGGTTGCTGCAAATGTGCCCAACTCTTCCGTGAGCCTACGAAATATTTGACCTGAGGGGAAAAATAAGATCTCCCTGAAATCCATGCATCATAACCTCCACATTCAGCTGTCAGTTATTCTGTCATTTTATGAAATATTTAACCTGAGGGGAAAATAAAATCTCCCTGAAAATGATGCATCGCGATCTCTACGAGCAGGTGTCGAGCAGTCGTGGGTAGGAACACCGGCCATGGCCCGGCTTCAGTAAAACTGTGACCCAGACCGGTTGGTTGATCCATCGGGCAGAGAGGCGGGATGTGTGCTGATCCCCGTCTCCGCATGGATGGGCATCACCTCTGGAAGCAGGTTTCACAGAGGTGCAGGTTGCCCCATCAGGGTGTGTGTCCTCAGCAGTCACCTTCCCTATTCCACAATGGAGTTGGTTCAGAAGCTGATTTATGCAAAGTGCAAATGCAAAGAGAACTTGCTCAAAAGTTAAAATAAGTTTTTGTCCTAAATTTGTGCATGTGTGTTTTTTTTCCTAACTTTGGTCTAGATTTTGTTGTTTTAATGCGGTTGCTTTTCCTTCCATAGCAAAGCACCAGTTTCAGTGTTTAGTTCTGGCTGAATTTAGTCTGTTGATTTCAAAAGCCCTTTTCACAAGAATTATTCCTGCCTCTTAATTCCCCAGTTATCATTACATTTTAGCCATGTTAAGAGCTTTCCCTGTCTGATCTTATTATCAGGAGAGCCAAGAGGTTGCATTGGGGTGAGCAGAGTCCTGTCCTCGACTCAGCCTGCCCTGGGAGAAGGGGAAGGTTGGGTCCCTGAAAGGACTGGCAATGGGCCTCATGCCCAGAAATACCCAGTTCACCATGGCACCCTGTGGGGTTTTGCACTGTCTGGTGATGCACCTTCACGATGCAACGTGAAGCTCTCTCTGAAGAGACTTACTGTGCCATGAGGCGACCCCAAAGGCGATGCCAAGGACTGAGCCACAGGAGTGAGAAGGAGCTGAGGATGTGAGGGCACGGCCATAGGACCTTGGCAGGCCAAAAACCAGGAGGAGGGGTGGATGAGCAGAGGGTGCCGGGTTTAGGCACATGAACATAGCAGTGATTGCATTTTGGTGCCTGGCATGCTATCCACATCAGTGGAAATGAAGAACCGAAGACAGCAAGGAAGCAGTGCATGACAGGTAATCTCACCCCAGTTTTGGAAGCTGTTTAAAGCCAAAAACCCCTTTTTTTTTTAAATTAGAAAAGAATTTGGCTAATGCTTCTTTGTGCTTAGATAGCCATAGTGACATGGGTTTTCAGGAGAGGAGATGAAAGGGGTTTCCCACAGTTCCTCCCAGCCGGCTATGGCAAAGCTCCGCAGAGCTCAGCCAGCTCTTGGAAGGTGCCAGGGGCCTGCCTGATGCCCTCGCCACTGCTCACTTTCCCAGGATTTCATTCCAAAGGGACTCAAAACGTGGATCTTCAACCTCACAACACCCAGCATCTCACTTACAGGTGCAGCAATGGTGCCCAAGGTGAAGGAAGAACCTGTAGCAGGAGGGAACGGGGACCCTGGTCTCCAGGCAACCTATCCTGGCTCTAAACCATCCCCGTTATTGCCAGCACCCTGCAGGAAAGGACCCGCGAGCTGATGGACATGCTGGGAAATGCTGAGCGGCAACGCCAGCCATGGAGGGGTTCCCAAACTGTGGCTGGGAAGGTGGCCCCGGTGCCGTGGGAGCCAGCACTGGGTCACATCACTGCCGCTGGCTGCAGTTTGAGTCATTTCTGCAAAGAGTAGATGTCTCCTGCATGGTCTGACCAGGGTGAAGGGCCAGCCCTGGCTGTGTTAGACAAAGAAATGTGTTGCAGATAAGAAGCTCCCTTGCCTTGGTGCTGCAGTCAGACACAGCCTGTCTGTACATCCCCACTGATTTTTCACATCAGTTGTCTCCCCTTAGTTTGCACATCTCTGCTGCTATGGTTACCGAGAGCCTGAAAGGGTTTAAATCTCCCTCAGAGCAATGGAGGATTTCAGGGATAATCTTGTTAAGAGATGAGCAATGAATATTTCCAAAGGCCTTTTGCATGAATATCTCGTTCCGTATTAGCTTATGTCCACTGGCAGCAGGGAAAGCAAAGCGCGGGGGGACTGTGTGCAAGGAAGGGAAGAAACCAGAGAAGGATGAATGCAGCAACTTGTTTTCCACTGCAGCCTTTTGTGCCCAGAATGATGTGCCTAAATACCGTATTTTTCAAGGAGGGCTTGGCCAGCCAGCTTGGGTCAGGTATTTCAGCCTGCGTTTCCCCCCAGCGAAAGACTCATGGGACCTTTATGGGCACTTGGAGATGGGAACACTCATGGCTGAGTCCTACAGAAAAGCCCCCATCGTGCGAGCTGTGCATCGGTCCACGGGGACCCGCCGAGATGGCGAGTGGAGCTGCAGGAGCAGCCAGGATCCAGCTCCCGTGGATTTTGTAACTCAGGTGGAGTGTTGGATCCTGTCACCGAGGGCACGTGCTGCACCCGTGGGGACTGGAGCAGAGTGGGGGTGCAGCCTCTGCCAGTGCTGAGCTGCGGGAGTGTGCGCCCATGGGAGAGGGGACTGTGATGCCCCGAGGAGGGAGGGAGGCAGTGACCTGCCTGCAAGGGAGCAGGGCAGGAAAAGAGCCCTGAGCTGCTGGCAGGGGGGAGTGCAGGCGGCAGGAGGAAGGACGAAGAGATGACAGCAGTGATGGGCAGGAGCTGGGATGGGGCACGAACGAGCTGGGGAGTGGGTTCGGGGCAGGTGGAGCCCCACACCCAGCGCTCACAGGCAGGTCTGGAGCACGGGGCGCTTGGAGGCGTGCAACACATCTTGGTTATCCTTACCCCAAAGCTCTGCAGGGCGAACAGCCGCGGAGCAGCGGGACACCCCTGGGAGAGGTGAGGGATGGTCCCCACGGTCCCAGCCAGTGCTGGGGCACAACAAGCTGAGCTTGAAACACCAGCCAGTCCCTGCCTGAGCACAGCCCCTGCAGGCTGGGCAGCCTTCAGCAGTTGGGAGAGGGCAGTTTGGGACAGAACGCTGGAAAATGGCACGTACGCTGCTGCTTCTCACCATGTGCTGGAGCGGGAGAGCTGCGGAGCAGTGGCCGACACAGGGCCTAGGGGAGGTGCAGGGAGGAGGGCAGAGGAGGGAGCTGCACCCCCGCCCCTGAGAAAGCCAACAGCACTTAGTATGGGCAAAACTCTGGGCTCCGAACAAGTAACATGCACCCCTCCCATCGCTGTTCTCAGTCCAGGACGTGGGACACTGTGGTCCCTCTTCTGTTCCTGAACCAGCCCGTGAACCTCTGCCGGAGGGGTTTGAGCTGAGCTCTCCCAAAAAAAAGGTCCTAATGTTCTGCCAAGTTTTGCAGCATCTATTATATGCAGAATACAAACATTCATTTTTATTTCACTAGCAAGCAATATGTTTGGTGCCTTAAAGTGATTGTGTGAGGGGGAACCCGAAAGCGCTTGGGAAGCTTTCCCACGAGCCGAGCGCTCCCCGGCTCCGCTGCTGGACACAGCTTCGCTGCAGTGCTGAGAGGCGCTTCAGTAAGACAACTTGCAAACTTCAGGAATGGCCCGCGGCGCATCTGGATGTGTTTTCAGGGAGCTCGTATCTCAGTGCTCAGCTGTCATGCTTCAGAGGGGATGGTGGACGTCGAGGAAGCTGAGAGCAATGTTCTCCAGCACCGCGCTGGACCCACCAGTGCTGGGCGTTGCTCCAGTCCTGGATGCGGCGCCCCAGTAACCTGCACTGCCCAGCGATCAGCGCTGCATGGTCGCACGTCGGGTGAAGTGCTTCCCTAGCTGACAGGAGCGGTGTGCCTTGCCCATTGCTCACAGGCAGCAAAGCATCGTTACAACTGTGGTGGCAAATAGTTTGCAGCAGCGTGACACATTTCCATGAATCTGGGCCAGCTTCTGGAAGCAGATGGAGCTGAAAGATCACTGACTCCTGCGACGGGGTGCCTGGCGCCCCAGCACCCCATGGCTTTGCACCCCAAAACAGGCCATGGAGGCAGCGAAGGCAGCCTGTGCCCGCAGGATGCTTCCACCCCCTCCCACCCACTTGTGCCTTTGCCTCGTGTTTCTGCCCATGGTTTAATTCATGGTGTATGTGAGAGTGGCTGTGTTTTCAGCAGGGCCTTCTGCTATTCCAGCTGAGAAGGTGAGAAGGAAGCAGTCAGTAATGAGAAACCCCAGTGAGAGCATCCCTGCTGAGCAGCGTGTCCCCATCAACGCAGGCAGCGGCTGGGCAACAGCCTCATGGGGTGAAGCATCCCTTCTCCCACCTGGAATGAGCTCTGGATGGGAGCCCAGGCAAAAATGGGCGAGGGGAGGAGAGGGCTGGCAGTGAGCTGCCTGTCTGCCCCCACTGCCTGTATCAGAGGTCAGTGAGGCAGGTCCTCATCGCGGCATGGGGACACCCAGCCGCACAGGAAAGGGTTAAACCTGCCTCTCCCAGAGATTAAATCCAAATGGCCTTTGATTTAGCGACAGGTGAGAGGAGAAATCTGAACCGCTCTAGCTTCCACCCCCACTTTAAAGGGGAGCCACAGCCCTCCCTGATGCATAGATGGATCAGCCATACGTGGTGCCCCGTGCCGCCTCTGTCTGGAACAGTGTGTCGCCAGATGGATCCTGTTCCCGGTGCCGGCGGGGCCACCGCGGGGTACGTGCCAGCCCGAGCAGGGAGCGCCTGCAGCTCGGCCCCGTTTTGCAGGGCACATGGGGGTGACCGGCCCCAGAGAGGGTCACGGCAACCCCAGCTCCTGCCCCACTCCCTCCCGGTGACCCCCAATGCCAGATGGGGTTAATGGCTTAATGAAAGGCTGTAATTGCAAGGCTGCATGAGGCAGGAGTTGGTTGCAAGAGGTGAGAGCTGAGGTTTGCCCGTAGCCCCAGGCTGGGCGTCAGTGGGGAGAGGGGAGGAGAGCAGGGCTGGATTTGGGGTCCTCCGGTGCCGGTGGAGGAGGGATGGGAGGACATCCCTTCTGGCATCACGAACCGCTTCGGGGGGGTCGAGGGCATCCTTGTGGCATGCCCTGCCTGGGGGGATGGGACCCTCCTCAGGGCTGGGGCTGATCCAACCCGCAGCCGGGCTTATGGAAACCAATGTCACACGTGCAGCCACCAGAGAGGGTGCTCAGCCCTGGCGCCATGGCCACAGCAGCTGGTCTCGGGCACGGGGGCAAAGGGAAGCTGACCCTGGCACAGACGCTCCCCAGCTCATCCCTCCTCCAGATGACCAAACTCTTCCAAAAGAGGTCATCTCAGGTTTGAAAACCCACCTTGACCCGAGCCCACGTTTCCTTCCGCAGCCCCGGTGCCCCCCTGCCAAGGGACGCGTGCCAGCGCCGGCGCGGCGGGGGGGCAGGCAGGGAGCCTGTGAACAGCCTGTACTAGACAACCCTGGGTAATAAAATCTAGTCTCCCTGTAAACAAATGTCCTGCTGAGGACTAAAGGGATTTAGCACAGCTGTTCTCCAGCTTGGAGGAGTTTCTATAGCATCTCTTATCTTGCCGTGGCCAGGATTATTAGCTGGAGCAAAAAGCTCGCCCCTCCTAGGGCCACCGACACGGCTTTTCCTCGGGTGACATGAGGTGACATGCTCTGCGGCAACACGCTCGGGTCATCAGGAGATGAAATGTGTGATGCCGGGGTCTCAGATGTGTGTCTCTGCAGCCCCGAGGTGCCGTGCGGGAGCAGGGGTCCAGCCCAGCCCCTTCCCTGGCAGGCTGCAGCGGTCCCCGTGGTCCCAGTGCCCGGCTCTGCCCAGCTTTACCCACTGTGGTGGCATCGAGGAGGGAAGCCCAGCCCCGGCATGTGCCTTAACCTCTCTAGACACAAGCATATGGCTTCATATTAGGGCTGATCCACTTTGAGGGCCAATAAAGCCAGTAGCTGGTCAACTGATTGAGCAGCCGGTTTCCCCCACGCTGCCCCAAGCAGGGCTGAGCCTCCTTGCAAATAAATCAGTGCAGGCAGCAGTGGGAGGCTCTCGGCTGTATGGCTGATGCTACTGTAGGCATGAAAGCCCCAAATCAAGACTGGTCTTGCTGTCCTGGGTTCGGGGTGCAGGTGGGGAAGGGCAGGGAGAGGGGCCAGGAGCAGAGTGGGCGACAGGGATGCTGACAGACCGGTGGGGCTGAATGTGAAAGAGGGATGAAAAGAAATGGTACAATGTGTAATAGCATTCACCAGGGCAGGACTTGCAGGGGCATACCTGGCAGTGCATCTCTGGATGACTGATGTATGTCCTACCGTGCACAGGTAAGGTATTTCCAGAAGAAAAATGGCAGAATTAGGTAAGAACCCCCCTGAAATACACTATAGGGCCCTGCCATTGTCCAAGAAACTTAAATGTGAAGTGAAGAGAGGAGCTACTCTGAAGTGCAGAGAAAGCCTGGCACCTCCAAGGCATGACTGAAGGGCTTTTGGGAGCTGGAAGTAGATATATGGCTTCTCGTGGCAGTGTCAGAAGGGAGATGGGATCTTCAGTGGATCCACAGCATTAGCACAAGGTCAGGGGCAGCAGGGTCCGATGCTGGCAGGAGATGCCTGAGACCCCAGGCTTGGGAGACGGGGGCACAGAGCGGGGTTTCACAGGCACCCTGGGAGCTGGACCAAACCCCCCTGCCTATCTTCACCCCCCAGGGTGCTCCTGCAGCTCGGGCTGGGGCCACGGCCCCTCTCTCCCAGGCTGTCACTGAGGCTGCTGCTGCAGCCAGCATCGTGCCTCGCCTCTGATCCCAAGCAGGCAGGCTGCCACTCCTGTCCCTGAGCAGTGTTTGCAGCGGTGCCTCCCCTGACCCGTGTCTTAATGTGAGCAGCACTCTGCATCATGCCCCGGTGCAAAGGCAGGCAGACGTGACGCTCTCGCCCGGAAAACCAACCGCTTTTTTTTTTTTTCAGAGTGCATGAAAATGTCATGTTGTAAACATCCCCCGGTGATGCTGCCTGCCCGCGGGAGGCTGCCTGTCACTGCCCATGAAGGTCCATGCCCCGCTGACTGTACGGCCTTGACCCCTTGGACTTCCATGCCACGGTCCTCTGCCCTTTCCCCAGTGACACCCTGTCCTTAAATAAGAAAATAAACCTTTACATCATGGGGCAAAAGTGACCTCAGTGTTGTCCCAGTTCTCAGTTGATTTTTGCTGTAGCCATGTTTATGGTCAAACTGCTCCTTCCTTTTCGGGCATATGCAAAGGACGGATCTATCAGAAAGCAAGGTTGAGAAAAAAAAAAAAAAAAAAAAAAAAGAGGGTTTTAATTCGTTTTACAAGGGAGCTTGATGTTCCCTCCGAATGTGCCAGGTCCCACAGTGTGGGCTGCGTGTCCCCTGCCCCAGCGTCCTGCGAGCTGGGGGACCAGTGACCCGGGGCAGCACCTCCTTAGGCTGCAGCCTTCAGCTGTTGAGTCTCAGCATTTCGGTCTGGTTTCCCCCAAATCCTCTCCTCCTGCCCCTTTTGGCTTTGGAGGAGGAAACCTCCACGCACCGTCCCCGCTCCCTGGCCGCCCTCTCGCCAAAGCCGGCGTCACCGTAAGAGCTCCTGACAGTGCTGCTTGAGCAGCTGCTGTCTCCGCTCCGCAGCCGGCGCCGGGGGCTCCAGCGCAACCGCAGCCTGTCAGGGCGTTTCATTTTTAAAGCATATATTCTGTTGGTGAGTATCAGCGACAGCTGTCCCTGTTCAGCCCAGGGGCACCATCCCGCTGAGCTCCTGCGTGCCCGGCTCGGTGTTGCTCTCTGAACTCCTGGCGTCCGCCCAGCCCTTGAGCTCTCTTGGTTTCCCCAAGTTGTTCTTGTTTTGAAGAAAGCAAACGGGCGTCAGTGAGCCGTGAAATGGCACCTTCCCCTCACTGCCTGCACATGGAGTCTGCTGTCGTGGGACTCTGCCCTGCCCCAAAGGACGACTCTTGCCATGTCTCGGGTTTGCAGAACACCCTGACCGCCCGTAAACCAGCTGCAGGCAAGAAAAGGCCCCTCTCGTGGTGGTTAATGGGGCAGCTACATCCCTGTGCGAGCAAGGCATGGGAGACCGTCCCCAGAAGGACAGACTGCCAGCTAAGCCAGGAGGAGTGATGCTCTGGGAATAAAAGACAAAGAACCCCAAAGCATGTTTGCAAGAGGGGAGTGCAGGGCAGGGGACGTTGCACGAGCTGACCTGAGGGTCCGGTGGGGAAAGGGGGGGCTCGGGGCTCCCCTTCTCCGCAGGGCTGGAGGGCACAGCTGCAAGCTGTGGTGTCTCCTGGCATCAGAGCTGCTCCTGAGCGCCTGAGCAGAACTCTGTGGCTTTTCGGTGGCTTTGAAGATGGGGACTGACCTGCACTTCACTTCCCTCAGCCTCCTCTGGCATCAGCGTGAAGCAGAGATGAGCTGGCAGCGGTAAGATATCCCACGCAGCTGCTTTATGCTCAAAATCAGGTCTCATTTTTATCAAGGCCAGTATAACTCCCATGGCACCTGGAGGGGAGGGGATGCTGATATAACACCAGGATTTGAAGACCTCTTCACATCTCCGAAACAGGACCATGCTCACCCCCTGGGTCAGGCAGGACCTCCTGCAGCAACCTACTGGCTTTATTTTCCTTGTGCAATGACCTGTGTGCATGCTTATGTGTTTCTCTCCTCTCCCAATAACGTTCGAAACAATTGTCCGTATTTCACCAGATCTGATGGGTGTAGCTTGCTGTGCTGATGCTGGCCAAGTTCCTTCTCATTTCACAGCAGGGACGTGGGAAGGAAAAAAGTCCCAGTCTTCAATCCACAGCTCCAGTTCCTCAGCTCCATCCCTCTGGCTGAGTGCTGCAGGCTACAGGGTGTTGCTAAAAAACACTGCACGAGCAACTGCAAGGGAAGAGAAGTGAGGGGGGGGGGTGTTTTTGGTTTTTTTTTTTTTTTACAAGGTAAACTGAGTCAAGGAAGACAGAGCAGCTTTTTTAAAGGTGAAAATAAAAGTGAAAAGCTGCAAATTGCCAACTGTCCACCTGGGCTGCAGCGGACACATCCACGTGGGCTGCCAGCCAGGGCTGGACCTCAGGCAGGGCTGCAGCCTGCTCCCTTGCAAGGTGCTGCTCACCCTGAATGGGGTCTTCTCCAGCCAGAGGTCCAGCAGGCCTGTGGACACCAAGAGGAAAGCACCCGAACACCTCTGAGGTGTTCCCAAACGCCGTGCGCTGCAGTGCATGAGTGCACAGAGGTGTCCCGCAAATGCACTGTCTCCTCCTGCAGAGCTGCTCACTGGCACCTCAGTGCTCAGACCCCTCCTGCTTGCACCATGGCCGCTGACAGGTACAAGTTAATCTGTGCAATTAATTATCCACCAAATTCACATCCCTTCCCTGCCCTCTAGCAAGCTCCAGAGGGGGCACAAGGGGTCCCGAGCTGAACTGCTGCAGCAAAGCAGGAACAGGGGCACCTTGCAGGCAGTAGCATTGCTGGGCTCTGCAGCATGCCTCCTTCGGTCCTTGACAAAAGCACGAGCCTTTGCCATCATCAGAGGGCCGAATATCTGGAAGGGAGTGATCCTATTGACCTACACTTTAAAACTTCCTTTAAAAATGGTGAGACTGGGACCAATCCTGCCTAAGCCCAGGAAGAGGGGATTTGGGGCTGCTACAAGCGCAGGGTAAAAGACAAGCATGTTTATTTAACAGGCTCTTGCTCTACATCTACGTGCGCCCCAGGGCACGGCAGGAGACAGCACATGTGGCACTGCTTCAGGCTCATGGGTGGAGCAGAGGGGGATCTGCTGGGGCAGCGCCGCACTGGTCCCCCGGGCCTGACCCACACCCAGCGCCAGCACCCGTGGGGAAACCTGCCCAGCTCTGAGAGGCGAACACCAGGAAGAGGGGCTGCAGTGCAGGCTGCTGGTCCCTCCGCGCTGGTGAAGCATTTTCGTGGGATGGATGGCGAGAAGGAGTGCCATGAGCACACCGACCTGCAGCCGCCCCAGGCAGGAACGCCCCACGATGCCGTTTCCAAAAGCCCTGCCGACTCTGCCGTTCCTGCCTGCCCATTGCAAGGAGTGCAGCAACCCAGTTAACTTCCGTAACCTCCGACTTCCCAGGGCCATGTGCCAGGACTCACTAGAAACCATGAGGTGTGCGGGCAGCATCCCACTGCACTTGCCGAGTCTGACGCAGAGCTGTAATGGCCTGAGCCTTTCCTTTGGACTCAGGAGCACACCCCAGTGACTGAGGCTGTTTCAGGACAGTTCACAGCGGGTCCCCACCACCACGGCCACCTCCACGGACATCCCTGGCCCTTTCAGAGTCACCCCAGTGACCAGCTCAGCCCAGCCCAGCTTGCACTTGTTTATAAGAGAAGAACCATCTGGGTCAAGCCCTTCCTTTAAGGATGCTGTTTCTTGTCACTGTCACGTCCACGAAATGCTAAGGCAGCGCCATGAAGCATAAATGACACATTCTGGCAGCTGACATCTCCAGGAAGAGTTTAGCATGAAGACAAAATAACCCTACGGTGAGTGAATGTTCCCAAGCTGCCATCCTACAAAGCCCGGGACGCTCGTGATGCCCAAACAGGAGAAAACAAAGGCGAGGGTTTGTCCTTGGTCCGTATGACAAGCGCTAGCGGTGCGGGGCGACCTGACATGGCCAGATGTGTTTGGCATTTCTCTGGCCCTGCTGCCACATAAATTGGATTTGCTGCCGTCGTGTCGTGCTCTAGATGGCACAGTATGTGTGCCCCGGTGTCGGGGAGGCACGGTTGCATGGTGAGCCTTGGACAAGTGCTGGCATCTGCTCAGATAAAAGGGTCTTTTGGGGTTATGTTCACCTGTGAATGAGGGGAATAGTGTTTGCACACACCTGGCTGTGTTTGTGCATGGTGTTTGCAAAAAAAAAAAAAAAAATAGTGTTTGCAAAGCCACGGTGCCAGTGCTGAGCAAAGGCAAGGTAAAGCGCACTGCTGAGAACAGGCTGCAGGGATGTCCTCCTGCAAGCTTCTAGCCGCTTTTAGCTGCTGCCTACTCCATCCTGGCTTGTTTAAAGCCCACTGCCTCTCCTTTTTCCCCCCCCATATATTTATTTTTATATATGGGGCATGATACAGGCACTTTGTAAAGCTCATGTCTGAAGACATGGCTTCTGTCCTCTCCCATCCAGCACAGTAGCTGGGCTGAAGGACTGGAGAGGACTGCTCAGCCCAGGGAGGGATGCTGCTCTGAGGCTGACAGTGCTTTGCTGTGTGAGCCCCTGGGAGCCTGCAGTTTAGAAGGCATTAAGAAATCTCCTTGCAAATTTCCTTGCAAAGAGGGGCTGCAGGAGGTTAGGAAAAGCACTTGCATTATCAGGGAGCTTAAATTTGCCACCAAGCACCCCTGCTGCAGCCTGGCACTTGTTCAGCTTCAGTGTCCCTCTGCCCTCAGCCAGGTACTTGCTCCAGGGCTAAACCCACTTTTTTTTGGTGGCACTTTCCATGGAGCTGCAAATCACAGAGAGCTGAAACTTATGACTTTGCCCTCCCTGAACCAGGAGACCCAAATTTATGGGATAAAGGCAGCAGCTCTGCTCTTTGCTCTGCCTTCACCGACCTGGTTTGAGCTCTCCAGGTCCCTGCTTGCATGCATCTCCTCCCACACCTCTTCCAGTGAGCACTGACCCAGCAGCATCTCCTGTCCACCATGGGGGCTCTCAGGGGCCACCAGCATTGCAGGAGCTGCCAGCTTGTGACGGTGGCTGACTCAGAGTCCCGAGGCCCTGCCTGCTCCATCCCCACCCACCCCTGCCTGCCCCGGGATCTCCACACCCTCCTGGCTCTGCCAGGGGAGGTTGGTGTGTGCGTGCCAGATGTCACTCCAGGTCCCCACAGTCTTTCTCTTCATCCCCAGTGGGTTCCTTGACCTGCTTTCTTACCCTGGCAGTTTCTCCCCCGGGAGGGGTTAGGGCTGGAGGAGCGGATGACTGCATCTCCTGGCTGATCTCCACGGAGAGCCCTGGGGCGGCTGCGGGCAACGCCAGGCCCCAACATGCCACGAAGCCGCAGCAGCTTTCCCAGAACCCAGTGCTGTGTGTTATCCACTGGCCTACTCCCCTCCCACTCTCCCAGACCCTCGCTAATTAACCCACATCCTCCTCCTCCTTCTCCTGCAGCTCCGCATCAGGTCCTGTGCCACACTCCTTGCAAGTCACAGCAGGCGGTCCCCATCCCACCTCGGCCCCCGGCCCCTGCAGCAGAGCCCTGCTCCTCCACCGCCCTGGGAGGGGTCCAGCACCGTCCCCAGGGATGCTATCTCAGATCCACATGCCAGCAGTGCCCCACAGGTCTAACTCACACCCACAAGCACTTCTCTGCCCCCAGCCCACAGCAAAGGTGAGCTCAGAGGGCGAAGCGTTGCAAACATGGAAGAGCATTGCAGCCTTTGAGCCTGAACATGTTTGTTCTTCTATTTTAGGAGGCAAAGATCCAGCACTGCCAGTGGAACACTCTCTGGGTTCGCTTGCCACGGCTCCCCCAGCAGGAGCGTGTCCCGTGGGGGTTTGGCCCATGTTTCAATGGGGTTTTGGATATCTGCTTGCAAAGATTGGTGTCACTTCTCCAGGCACCCCAGGGGAAGGGCCTGGAGACGTGGCTGCCGAGTGTCCTGCTGTGGGAGGTCCTGCAGGACAACCACCATGGTGTCAGGAGGGGTGACTGGGCCAGTCTGGTGCATCTGCCTTCACACCAGTGCTCCCTGTGGCCACGCTGGTCCCAGTGTGGGATGGGTCCGCATGGTACCCACTGCTCTCACTGGGTGCCAGCCATGGGGCCACCACTTGGGCTGGGCCTGGGGGTTGGGATGCTCCGGCTCCAACCTCCCATTGCTCTGCACGAGTCCGGGGCAGCAGCACCAGCTACCCTTGGCAAGATCCTCATCCCAGGGAGGAAGGCTGCTGCTCGCTCTGGGGAGGCCCCTTGGCCCAGGGGACGGGATTTGCCATTTCTCCCTCATCTCAGTTCTTTGCAGTTCCTCTCAGCAACATCTAGGGCTCAGGAGAGAGACAGAGAGGTGGGCGGAGAACAGGCTTATTCCTCTCTGCAGCACAGCAGAGCATTAAGTATCTTCAAAGAGAATTGCTCACTGCAGCTGCTGCAGGCTGGCTGGTACCGGGGAGCTCCACAGGGTCCAAACCCTTTGCTCCAGGGAGGAGGAGGATGGTGGAAAGCAGAGGTGGAGCTCCTGGCCTGCCTGCAGAGCAGCGCCTGCTCCTGCACTCCTCGGATGCTGAGGGTCCTGCGGGGCCCCGGGTGGCTGCAGCAGGGCGGTGGGACAGGGCTGGGAGCTCTGCCCGCTGCCCGGGTTGCTGTAGGGTTAGCTGGGGAGCGTTACTGGGCAGGCTGAAGGAGCCTGGTGACCCTGCCCGTGGATGTTGGCAGTGGGGTGACATCTTCCTGCCAGTGCCAGGCAGCCGTCCCCGCTCCAGCCCTCCCCGGGGAGAGCTCACGTGATTCTTTCCTGCTTCTTTTCTTGTTAAATTCTTGTGAAGGACAAATAAACACCCATGTCTGTGGCTGTCCAGAGCTGGCTCAGGGCATCGATGTTATCATGCAAGTGTGTCCTATTTCATCTTCAGAGACAAAGGCAGAGGCACACAGCGAGCTCCTTGGCGAGATTGCTGCAGAGGGGCTGATGAAATGGTCTGATGGAGAGACGGGCCCTTCTCTTGCTCAGGAAAACAGGGTTTTGTTAGGAAAAAAACCTGCAGAGGAGGCTGCCCCATGGAGATGCCATCTGCAGCTGGCCCCTCTCTAGGGCCAGAGCTGCCCCAGGAGCTTTCACCCCTGAAGTGGGCCACGTCTGGTAAGAAAAATACCTGTTGGCTGCTTTGCTTGGTCTGGTCTGGGGTGGCGATGGGTGCTGTGGTCCTGCAGGGCCACCCACCCCAGCTGTGTTGGCTCCACGTAGGGTGCTGAGCCAGGGTGGGCAGCGTGGGGTCGGGCTGATGCTGGCGGCCAAGCAGCATGACCACAGCCCGGTTTAGAAACCTTGTCCTCACGGGTCCCTGGCCCCCCCGGGCAACCCTTGTCCCCCCCATGCCAGTGAGCTGCTGGCTGTCAGTGTGCAAAATGCGGCAAGGCAGGGGCTGCACCATGCAGCTGGGACGTGAGTGAGCCCAGGGATGCTCTGCCAACACAAGCTGCCATGGGAGAAGGTTTCTGGGAGCTGTTATGAAACAGATCCATCACCGACTGATGAAGGATTTCAGGGAAATCTGCTGGAGCAAGAGCAATCAATTAACCGGCCGTATTTACAGCAGTGTGTATCCTCTGCTGGGGCAGCAGATGGGTTCTGCAGTTCAAGCAGGGCTGTGGTCAGAGAAGCTGGCGCTGTTTGGCCTCTCCAGCAGGCGGGAGGGAACGGGAGAAGTGCTGACCTGCCCATCACTCCCCAGGGCTGGTAAAGCCCCCAGCCAGGACCTGGCAGCACTTGTGCCAGCCATGGGGAGAGGAGCAAGTCCTGCCCTCCCTGCTCTGGCAAACACATTTGGGGCCTCAGTTTCCTCCAGCCCCTTTGCTGCCCTTTTAACACCTCCAGGAAGAGGCAGTGTATTATAATAATACAAATAACTATGCAAAGGCAAAAATACTTGAGAAAAATTTTGTTTTGCCATCCCTTCAAGGCACTTTTTTGGGAGAACTCGCATGCACAAGCTAATGAAGCACAGCATGGCTGCAGCAGCGTGGCTGCTCAGGTCAGTCACGTCCTTGCCTTAGGAAGGGCAGGACTAAACCAAGACTGAAACTCAGTGTGGAACCGTACTGTGTGGGTACATCCCCGTGGACCCCCAGAGATGTGTGTGGGGAGCCACAGGAGCCTGAAAGGGAGAGAGGCCACCGCCTGCCTGCCCCTGCCCACGAGCACATCTGTGCGTGGCTGCAGCTGGGCACACTGGCGCGGGAGCCCCCAGTCCTGCCAGGGTGAGGGGGGTTTCCATTGCCAAAGTACCTGTGCATTTTGAAGGGGGGAGTCAGTGTCTTCCCCCACCCACCCCGATGGGTTGCAAAGGGTGCAGCCCTTTCCCACAGGGTCTCTCCAAGCTGGGCTCCCCCCTACCAGATGCAGAAGCGCTGGGGAAGGGGCTTTGGTCCCAGCAGGTCAATGCTGGGGTGGGGCGATGCGGAGATGAAGGTGCACACCCCAGGCAGCACCCAGGAGGCAGCTCACCCCTGGGACGGGGTGGTTGGGTGCCTTTTCGGCCAAGTCTGGGCTGAATCGTACATTTCAAACCAGGACACTGTTTGCTGCCCGCCCTGGTCTCGCACCGGTGCGGACACAAGCACATCCGAACTGCCAGCCCTCGTGCCAGCAATGTCTGCTCCTGCCACAGGGCTGAGAATAACCAGAGACCCGGCCCCGATCGGGGGCTGCTTTAGTGCTGATAATTATGTGTCACCACGCAGGAACTGTATCACGCGGGTTGGCAGGCACGCTCAACCAGCATTCATTGGCACGGGCTGGTCGGCCCCTGCTAAACAGCTTTGCTTGCTATAAAGCATAGACATGCATTTATTGGAAAGAGTGCTGACTAACCTCTTCACGGCTGATCCTGGCGAGCCCTGGAGCTGGGACATCTGTACAGTTCTTTATTTTAATGCCTAAAAAGGGGGTGTCCTGGGACCCAGCTTTCCCCCGCCTGACCCTCCTCTTTCTCACCTCCTGCCAACTGCCCCTTTTCTGATCAGCCCCAGCGCCTGCAGCAGCCCAAGAAGGACAAGGAGGGACAAGGACCACCGAGTTGTGTTATCATATGCCAAAGAGAGCCCCGCTGCCAGCACCTCCTGGTCCTCGGCTGCCTTAGCCCAATGTGGTTGTACCTGGGGCTTCCTGGTATTTATTCATTCACCCCTTCATGCATTTCTCTCTCTCTGTGCTTTCTTTGCCACGGGAATGGGCAAAAGCCTGGATTCCCCTGTTCACGCCAAATTCTGATTTCCAAAATCCAGCCCCTCGGAGGCGCTGGCTCCCATGGAGGATGGCGGGGGCATAAGTGACCGAAGGAGGCGTTGAGGGGTGCCCCGGGAGGGAGGGCAGGGGCCCAGCGCCTTGCAGTGGGGGACACATTGTGGGCGTGAATGCACACAAGCACAGACAGGCTCAGAGGAGGGATTTTTTTTTTATGCATTTACCTCGTTCTTGCCCTTTTCAGCTTGCGACCACTGCTGGAGACAGAGCGGGTGGCCCTGGAGGGCCGTGGAGGGTCTACGAAGGCTCCTGCCAGGGACCCTGTTCCCTGCCCAGCTCCCACCTGTGTCCCCGAAGTCCCAGGGTGGGACCTGAAGCGATGCTCACACCTGCAGTCCCATGGGGCAAGAGGGACGTGATGTTTTACTACACACACAGTGTAGTGGCCCTGGCCGATACCCGCCCTGGGTCGGGTTATGATACTCTTGTATTTTCAGTTCCCATCTTTTTCACTGTGTTGTTCCTGCTGTTCCCACCTCCCTTTCCCTGGTGGAGTCCTGTGCATAATTAAACTTTAAGTTTGGTTACAGCGCATTGCAGCTCGTGGGCTAATTGTTACCGGGACCAGAGCGGAATATTTTTTCACTGCTACAGGATTTCTGCCACCAGCTCCTCAAGGGTTTTCGCCAACGTTGATTAACTTCCTCAGTATTCTTGTGAAATGATGACTGTTTTGGAAGATCCCGAGTAGCAGGAGAGCAAAACAAAAGACCGGCTGGTGCTTGAAGGACAATCGAGCGTCCTCTCGTCACGGGCCAGGCGGTTTGGGGCTTGCGCAGGGCACAGCGCATGGGGTGAGGATCTGACCCAGCCCGGCTGCCCTGTGGGTCCGGGCGCCCGAGAGGCAAAAACACTCCCTTCACTGGGGGGGGGGTTACACGGGGGACGCCTGCCCTGTTTTGGGCTCCCAGTATGGACCAGTGCCCTGGGCTGCTGGTGGGGCAGCAGAGCCCGGAGGGGACCGGGACAGCCCCAGCGCCACGCCGGGCCCCTTGGCAGCAGGGACACGGTGCGGGGTGACCGTGGGCCGTGCGTGGGCTGCTGGCACCATCTAGTGGGGTTTCTGCCAGCGCCTTGCTCTGCTGCAGCCACCCCAATTCCTGTGCCCTGACCCCCGGGACAGCAGCACAGCCCCAGCGCCCCCGGCCTGCCCTGCGTGATGCCCCACGCGGGGGTTTCTCCCCCAGCCCTTCGGGTTTTCTATGGGTCCGTGGGTTTTCTATGCCAGGCTCGGGCTGGTTGGGTTTGTGCCTTAACCCCCCGGCGGGTGCCTCCTGTAGTGCCAGCGGTGCCAGACAGTGTATTTGGGGGTACAGAGGCTGCCTGCAAAGCTGGGCTCCCCCAGGCACGGCGGAGCGTCGCGCCTGGCAGAGCAGAGCCCAGCTCAGCCGGCCTCACCCGGCTCACCCCACGGCGGGCAGCCGTGGGGACCGGTAACCCCAATGGGGGGGTCAGCGTGGGACACCGGGCTGTGGGGTGATGTCCTGCGGAGCCACGGACGCTACACACCGCTGGGTCTCAGATCCGGCAAGCGAGAGCTCCCTGCCCTCGGCTGGGCTGCACAGCTCAGGCTGGGGGGGTGTCTGGGGCTGCACGTGCCCCTCAGCGAGTGCAATTAGGAAAAGCTGGTCTGCGTAAACCAAGGGGGGTGGGTGAAATAGCAGGGGCTGCCCTGCACATTTTTGGTGCTGGGTAGTGCAGGATGACATGTACATAACACATTAAGTGCTTTTTCCCTTTTCTTTTTTCCTTTTTTTTTTTTTTAAACAATTTAAACCACAGCCCTCAGGTGTGGGGCAGTGCTGGCTGGGGGGTTTGGGAGCCAGGACTCCCCTCGGGCTGCCCATCCCAGGGGGGAGCTGCCCCGTTCAGGTCACCCCAGGGCAGCAAAGAAAGGCTCCATCAGCACTGAGAAAAGCCTGAGATTTTTTTTGTTTGTTTATTAGGCCAGGAGGAGGGCTGGGGAGGCTCAGCTCTGCCCCTCACCAGGGATGAGTGCTGGCACCAGGGCAGTGTCCTTGGGACTCTTCTGGCCCGTGAAGCGGGCCCGTGTTAGCCCCTTTGCGCAGCCCCCGCGTGCACAGGGGAAAGGGCTGAATCGGACCCGGCACCAGCCACAAACCCGGGGTCCCTTCCCTGCTCCCCGTGGGCTTGCGGCTGCCGAGTGGCACCTGAGGGGCCGAGGCTGACAGCATGAAGGGGGATGAATTCAGCAGTGGTCACAGGGGAGGGAATAAAAGAAAAACAAAAAGCTAGAAAATCCTGACCCTTTATTCCCCAGTGTCCAAACTCCTTGCAACAGCATGAGTTAGCAAAATAAAACAAGTCCTCTCCTCCCCTTTCCAAAAAAAGGGAGATGGCAAATTCTCTTTTTTAGAGCCTGAATTGTGCTGGATGTTAATGACTTCTGAAAAACAGCCCAAAACCTAACACCAGGCTTTGGGTTTTTCTGTCCCAGAGGCATTAAGCAGCCCCTGCCCCGGGAAGCAGCTTTCCCGGCTGCTGCGCACTGCACCGGCCTTGCACCTCTTGCACCTTCCTCCAACACTGCCGGCACTGTGCAGCCCCCGAGGAGCTCGGAGCAAAGCAGCTGGGGTGCAGGAGGGTGCCAGGCTGGCCCCGGCACACACCGGTTACCTGCAGCACAGCACCGACACGGAGGCTCCACGTGCATCCTGCGCTGCCTGTGCGCTAGCAGGGATTTCGGAAGTCTTTCTTCCGTCTTCATTTTAACTTGTCTGCCTACACCGAGCACCAGAATTAGCCTACCCTGCGAAGCGATGGGAAGAGCAAACGGTGCTGGCTGCTCCCGCAGGCAACGCATGTGCTGCTACTCGGGCAGCGATGCTGGACAGCAAGCCAGCGCCAGTCCCCGCTCCAGCAGGAGGGATGCGTGGGGAGACTTTGAAATGGTGCTTCAGGACCCTTTGCCTTGGGTGACTGAGAATTTATGGGCTCGTTGGCGAGCTAGATTTGCAAATGAGAAAGGACAACAGGGTCTCACACCTGGAGAACAGGGAGCCCTCGGCTTTGCGGGGAGCAGGGAAGGCTGGCAGGGGCAGCAGGTGGAAGAGGGCAGGTGAAGTTTCTTCCGGGAATTTTGCTTTGTCTCAAAAAAATCCACCAAAAAATTCCAAAACCAAAAAACACGGTTCAACCAGATTAATGCTTTCCAAGGGGAGCTGCATGGCAGAGCAGCCCCTGCCCACACCCTTATCACCTGCTCAGCTCAGATAAGGTCTCAGGCTCTTGGTTTTACCTGCCATTTCAAGAGAGGAGCGCTGGCTGGGAAAGGCAGCTTCCCCACTGCCTCCCTGGGCACAGCACAGCTGAACAGCAAAAGCCACCTTCTTGTACAATGTCTTTTCAAGGGCTTTCATATTTGGTAACGTCCAGAGCAGCAGTAAGCAAGTCCATTATAATTAAGCACTGGCATAAATATATTGGCCACGTGTTAAAACCTGAAGTAGGTCAGGCAGCCATCTGGTCTTGCTGACAGACCTCCATGACCATAGTTAAAGATTCTCATTTTGGAAACTTTACAGCTTGGATAAAATCTGAAAGACCAACCATAAATGGATGTTTCAGCCACTGCTCCAACTCCAGGGGTTAGAAAAACCACAGCCTGACACTTACTGGCTTCTGTTTTAAAAATGGCTAAAGCTTTGTCTACTTCTACTAATAAAACACCCCTTAAATCCCCAAATGTGATTGTCACGGCCTCAAGAAGGCATCGGTGGTGGGGGCAGCTGAGGAGCTCATCTCCTCCACACCATATGGCTCACTCACCCCTGGATGCAGGCAGTGTCAAACCCCTGTGTGGGCAGCTCCGTAGATCACCGTGCTTATTCCTGAATGAGAAAAAAATATTGTACCTTTGTATTATTAAATTTGAGCTTAAAACCCCCAACCCTCGCAAGCCTAACAGCAGCTGCGTCCTCCAAACTACAACACAGAGCAGTGCAGCTGAACGCTCACCTTGAAGGCAGAGCCCCTCTCCCCGAGCCCACTCTGCACCCCCGGGAGCAGAGCGGCTCTCACCAAGCCCACCAAGGCAAGGCCTGAATTGCTCAGCGTGACCGGGAAGACCAGGATCTCAGGGCAGTTCCGTTGCTCAGGTAGCTGTGCCTGCACTAAGACCACTCGGGTTGTCCCAGGACAGTACATGCTCAGCCTAGGGGTACAGTCAGCCACTTATTCTGCCAGAAAGCCTAGAGCAGGGCCACCAGGTTTTAAATAAAAAAAAAAAAGAAATAAATAAGCAGGGGCGGAGAAAGAAGAGTTATTTCACTTGCTAGGTTAGGTGGCCAGACACATTTTGGCCTGCACAAAGGCAAGTGAGAGACATTTGTCAGTACCCATGCTGTGCTCAGCTTGCCAGCACAAGGCTTTTAGATAATACACATAACACACTCCACAAGGGATGCTGCTGCAATCAGCTGAACTGCTGAGGCTGAAGCTCCCTTTCAAACTGTGATAAAACAGTATAAAGTCATCATACAATCCACAAAAGCAACCATTTTCTTTAGGGCTACCTGAAGACTGTTTCAGCACAGTATTTTGTTCCTTTTGTGTATTCAGACTAGTAAAAAAACCGCCTGTGTATGTGTACTGTGGGGGAAATAGGATTTTCTGTAACAGGGAAGTGCCCTGCAAAGGCCATTTCCCTTCTAAAACCACATTTCCTCATACCTTGTACCTGCTCAGGTTTCTACTCCCCAAGACAGACTGCTTTGCTGAAACTTCTCCACAGTGGCAGAGAGCCGAAGCGCCTCCTGCGTCGCCCGAAACAGCACTGCCCCAGAGCAGCTCTGGCAGGCTTGAATTCAGCACATAAATAACCTGGAAGCTTTGCATCAGATGAATGAAATAAAGAGGCTGACCCTTTTTTCCAAACAGTTCACATTTATTGATAACAATAAAAAAATCTTTTAAAGACTATCTGTATTTATTACCAATTATGAGGTATTATGTATACAAAACATGTACAGAATTTGATATGCAGTTCATGAGTAGGGACAGGAAAGTGCAGAAGGACACTGATAACAGGAAAAAAGGCAACAGAAGAGTCATTGGCCGAGAGAAGGAAGAAGAGCAATAACATCACACAAAGAAAGACCAGGGTATGGGAAATTAATTAGTCAGACTGTAGTGATCAAGTCATATTGCCACAGCACTTTGCTTCGAGGAGGATTAACTATTGTTTTTCTGGAATTTTATCTCCCCAGCTGTTTGTGCTGTCATGTGCTTTGAGCTCTAAAAGATGCGTTAAGATTAACAGCAGGAAAAACCCAAAGTGCCACTTTTGAGCCAGCTCAAGTGAAAAACAAAATATAGATCTTCAGACTTGAAAAGTGACTGCAACTCAAAAAAGTCTACAAAGCCAGACACCTCTGGACAGATGTGGAGTGTTGAATGGAGCAGTTTCTTTACAGTTGTCAGCAAAATCGCCATCTGAGAGAGAGAGAGAGAGAAAGGGGACCATCTTCAACCCTTACAGCCTGGTAAATGGAAGGTGGCATTTGCAAAGAGCCACGAGTGTCATTAAGTTAACCTCACTGTGCCTCCTGCTGCACTAGCTCCCCTGCGCCTGGGAATACTGGTTCCTGCACGTCGAGACTCAAACCACCTCTTCAGCAAGCTGGGCTCCTCCTAGGCAGGCAGCTCGTACCAACAGCCCGAGAGCCACAGCGTGTGGCTGCCTGCTGTGCAGACGCTGCGTGGGGAGCTGCCTGACACCGAAGCGGTGGCCTGTCTTGCACAACAGCGCACTTTGGCAGCCTAAGTAACAGTCTAACCTCCATCTTCAATTTCTAAGTCCAAAAAGACAAAACAGAGCAGTTTAGTTCAGTTTAAGGAGAGTAGCCTCTCAGCACCTCTAAATCTGTTACTAAAACACTTTTTCAGCTCTGTCTGCCACGTTCCACAGCCAGAATCTCCACAGGAGAGGTGCTCCTAGTTAGCGGTTAGTAACCTGCCTCTCGGAAGATTTGCAATCATAAAAGAAAGATTTATACTGAGTTCAGAACCAGCTTTCCTCAGGCAGGGCATCATGTATCTTAAGTGAGTTCTGCTTTGAAAGTGCAGTAACTCCGGCAAGCTCCTCTACCACTTACCCACAACAGTGCTGCCTCCCCAAGACTTAACAGAGCCTATCCGGCTTTCTAGTAGGGACTGCAGCCAGCACAGTAGCTCCTTTTTGCCGGGATAGATAGTTTAGCTCTAAGTGGGTGAGGAAAGACCAGCAGGGTCTAACTGTGCAAATCCTGCTGCATTTCAGACTGAAAATTTCTCTGCTCCACTGCTAGGAACGGTCTGTAGCTATCTGCTGACAGCCCTTTGCTCAGCATTTCAGTCTTCTGTGCCTTTTGCTGTGCGTGAGAGAGAGGGCTCAAAGCGGAAGAATACCTGAACAGACTTTAACAAAAAGAGTTCAAGCAGGATTGCTTGGGGCTGGGTAGAATAGGGACAAAATCCAAAGTGGCAATTCACCACTGGCAGTAGCAATAGTGAAAATGGTCGAGCAGGCACTGCTTAGAGCGTCTTGTACTGTATCACTTAGAGTGAAGATCCCCACACTCCCTGCCTACATTAAAGCTTCCGCTGCTCAGAACTAAAGCGCTCTGTTTCTGACATAGTCAGGGAAGGACAGGAGGAAAGAGGGATTGAAAAGTGCACAGGAAGGATGTAAGCCATACCTCCTTCAGACTGATTCAAGAAGCAAGCTTAAGCTCTGCATAAATTCCTGATAAGAACAGAGTATCAGTAAAATCAATTCACGTGGAGTGTACGAAGGAAGCGGAGTGAAGCACCAGCACAGAGCTGGGAACAAATCCTCAGGCCAATTCTGGATCAGCCCAGCGTGACACAGTGAGGGAGAGCCTGCTCTCTGCCTCTCTCTCCACGGTGCTTCAAGCACAAATTCAAGGAAAGAATGAATTGCTTTAACCCATCAAGACCCAGAGATCAAATTCCCCAAAAATGTGCTCATACAAAAGGTATTAGTGTTTACAGCCTGGCCACAGCTCTGTGGGCATGCTTTGAAAAAAATGGACTCACAAAGTCAAGTATCCAGCAACTGCTTTTCTTTGTCTCGGACATCACTTAGCGGCAATGGGAGAAGAGTTTGCAGCACTGGAAGATCACAGGGGATTTCTTAAGATGGCAAGGAATGTCCTGACAGGAGACTTGCAGTTGATCTCTAATGCACTACGGAACATTTTTGGTAGGGTTTTTCTCTTTTTTTTGCTTTTTAACATTTACAGAGTTAAAAAATTATTCTTAACTGATGCACTAGTTATTTTTCATTTCAGTGAGAGCCCTTGTGTTCAGAGTTAGGATTTGTGCAAGCACACTTGCAAAAATATTTATGGCTGAGTTAGGAAAAAGGGTTAAAGTTAAGAGACAAGCTGTTGGATCTAACAAGGACCAAAACCACTAAGTTTAAAATTCAAACAGCTACTTTACTATCTATAAAAGGCTTTTGTGGGGTGGGTTTTTTTGCACAATTGCCAGTTGAATATGCTGTATTGCAGTCAGCTGCCACAGGCGAGGGTCCAGCCATCTCATCCATTTGCTTTTCATCTGTTGTGGCACTACCTGGAAATCATGGAGCTGGAATGGGACTGGCTAGAAGAGGTGGTGGCAGCACTGAGCTGGGAGAATCCACTGTGGCTTGATTCAAGGCTGGTCATAGATCCCCTGCAATAACAAAAAAAGTAGTTTTAAGCTTCAGAACATATAAAGATTTTGATTTCTGCTATGCATCTATATTGTATTTGTTTGCACACTGAATAAAAAGCAAGTAACGGTTTTGGTACAGATACTCAAAAGCTTTTCTGCCTCACCACATAAGATAATGGGGACACCAAACACCCTCTTGCAAAAACCAGATGCTGTTCAAAGGGGCTGAGAACTAGTTTCAGTCAAGAACATCCAACTGGCAGGCAACTGAACTGACTCAATCCCATTCTGAGTTGCACCCATTTCTACATCACAACCTGCCAAGCCCAACAATTCTCACAATGCTTTCAAAGCACAAAGTGACCAGTGATAATTACGATGAGATAATTAACCACTTTTATACATTAGTTGCCCCCAGTGCCAGTACTCGTTCAATTTTTTTTTTTTTTTTGAGGCCTAAGAAAACCCAAGTCCTCGCAATTTACTTTATTTAAGCGAACTTTGACACTGCCTTGATCATTTAAGTATCAGAAAGGTTTGACGCCAGCTGACGTTTATGAACCTTGACCAGACATACCTGAAATCTTCAGATCCTATTACTTCTGTATAGTACATCACTTTACATTTGTGAGAGGAGACCTGTAGAGATGCTAGCACATCATCCACACGAGGCAGGTTGGTTGTAGCACAGGCAGGCATGCTATGAAACTTCCACTGGAGAATATAGAAGCCAGGCCACCTGGTCACATGCGATCCCTGGAAGCAGCCAGAGCAAAAATGAAAAATTAACTTCGTTAACACGAAGATTTGTAGGCTTGAAATGTCTTTTCCGAGCTTAGAAAAACTGCCTATGTGCCCAGAATTTTTTCCCAATGCCAATATTTCAGCTCCTCAGCCAACTGGCAGTGCTGGTCAACTCTCCCCACACAGCAAGCTTGTAAGAGTTATGACAGAACACCAGCGAATCCTCCTGCTTTTTACAGTGTCAAGGGGTTAGGATTTAAATAAACAAGAACTTTGTCCTTTCAGTATAAAAACAATATCCATTTTTTAAATTTATTTTCATTAACAGCTGTCCTTTGAGACTGAAAAGAGCGGTCATGGCTCCTGCCTCACAGAGAGAAAGTGCACTTCAACAGGTCACTGCCCATATTTCCAGTTTAACACTTCCCATTAGATGACTTAAGGAGCTCCTTTTTCAAAGGCTGCTCAACTCTTATTTCAAGTCAAAAGGAATAGCAGTGGCAGAAAGTGATTGTAAACATGCTGCATGAAGTAACAAACTTGGTAATTAAAGGATAGGTTGCAAATGCCACAAAAAAAACTTCAGGAACCTTGGCCATAGGGAGCTCCTTAAGGTGCCTGTCACAGGGACACACACACAGACGCTCAGTCTTAGTTTCCAGACTTCTCTCATTCCTGAGGTAAGACGCTATTATATTCTTCAAATGCAGACTGTTTGCTTCATAAAATAACGGTCAAAATTACATCACAAAGCATGTCTTGCTACTTTCTGGATGTGTACGACGTTCTAGGTGGCTTCCCTATATTCCTTGCTGATCAGTCTCAATCACTGTTAGTCTGATGCAACCTCCCCTCACAGCAGGTCCCATGTAAATACTATCCCAGCTCCCTGCAGCATGCAGCTAGGAACAGAAGCTGAAATGTCAGCCAAAAGCAAGCAGACAGTCCAGAGCTGAATCATCACTCAGTCAATAATAATTGTGAATTGGAACATTTAGTTTTGGAGCTAGCTTCCACCTGCTCCCGCACGAGGATTCGGCAGTCTTACCTGCACACTCTCCCCTTCTTTGCAGATAAGAGGAGACTCCACCATACTGTAATCACGCCCCAACTGCCAGACTTTGTCTATCAACTGGACGTTGTTCCCACCAGGACATGTAATACTGTGAGCTCCCAGAGAGTCCTTTTTAGGAGGCTGTGGGGCTCTTTTGGAATGAAAGATGTTAAAAACAATGTCGCCCTTGCACACATCAAAATCCCATGTGATCACAGATGAGGCATCCACAATCTGAACGAGAACCTGAGACAGAAGAGTCATATTAGACAACAGCAATTTGCTCAGTAAAGACAAACTCCTACCAGAAAAGATGACAAAGAACAGAGCTTTTTGTTGCTGGGCTTAATTTAGACTATTAAAAAGGCAGTGTAGATACAAATTCTCTCCTGATGGAGTGGCCTTGTTTTAAGTCATGACTTCCAGAAGCTCTTGAATAGCTTCTGAGAATATAATTTGTCTTTGCTTAGAAGGATATGGCTTTGAATAGAATGAAAAACAGTGATATTCTCTAAATGGCAACAAGGTGATATCAGGAATGGTCACAAACTTCAGCTACTAAAGCATAATTATGCACCAAAACTGCAGAAGAACAGGTGGAAGCGAGGCAACTAAATAACTTCTAAACCATTTTCAGTTCAAGAGAGAGTCCAGAGCTGAGGGTTGAGACTAAAGAAAAGAAGGGTAGGCTGCAACCATACCTCATGCGGAGCTCCTTTGAAGACACTTGCAGACTGGTAGATTGTTTCAGTCCAAAGCTTTATGTCTTCATTTTCCAACTCTTCCGCTGTCCGGTAGAGGGACTTGGGAACCAGCCCACCCTCTGGTACTTCACACTGAAAGCATAAACAGCCATTAAAAAGTATCCCCTCTGTACCCGCACACCCTGTCATGCTCTCTGCCTGCTAGCTTCAGAAACAAAACCTCACATTCACCAAGTGCTCTGAAGAATAAGATATGAACAGAGCGTGAAAGTAATTTTATAGCTTGTACATCATACATAAATTTTTCTTACAATGATCTAGTTTAGGTGAGTTTGCAGATCTAGACACCAGGAGAACAGATCTTGTATATACGCAAGAGCCACCGCCACAGAAAATGACTGTGTAAACGCTATAGTTATCACTCATACTGCCCTATACTGAAGAAAGATGTGAGCCACTTCAGAATCCCAACAGAAAGTGGCAATAGCAACTCAGTCTAAGAAATACAGCCTAGAGATCTGAAAGAATTGGGGTAGCTAAATTTAAGGAAAAGGATTGTGGGGAGATACAGTAAGTTTCCAAACAGGTAAAAGGATATTGCAGTCAGGAAGGTAACAGTTTTGAAGTTACAATTGTCTTGACAGCTCAGTACTGGAGCCGATTACACAACTTCCCTAAGCAACCTTCTTTTTTTAGAAGTCTCTAGTAATGAAGTTAGACAACTATTGAACCTACTCCTGATCAGACAGAAGTGTCTGGGGCAGCAGAAGTGTTTGGTAACTGAATTACAACAGAGAATTGAAAGGATCTTTGAGAAGTCATTTTTGTTCAAATACCCAGAAGTAAAGAAGAAGAGACTCTATTACTGTCTGTGACCGGCAGGAAGTATTGTAGCAATGTGCTTTCTGGTAACACTGACTTTTGCTTACTTAAGCAGTGGATTTTGCCAGCTTCTCAAGCTCCAAATTAGATAGCACAAACTCTCTCCACTGAAAGCTACTGCTGCAGCAAAAAGCAGCCCACTGAAGATAAACACACGCTCTACCCCAACACATCTAACAGTACTTCATTGTAATTTGAGGCTGTATTTGAACAGACCTAGACGAATTTTCAAGAATGGTACAGAAATTAATCTAGAAAGTGTACAGGGGCTTAAAAAGCAAGCCTGAAATTCTGTTTTAACACAGCTGAGTTCAGGAAAAAACCGATCATCTAACTGTTACTCTGATGAAGGCTCCAGAAAATGCCAGAGTTGCACTCCTACACCTCAGTCGCACCAGTGAGCCTGTGTTGTCAAAAACATTACAGAGAAAACAAACCTTACAGTATCATTGAGATGGTAAAACGACAGTCTCTAATGACACCCATAGACTTGTGTGCTATTAAGGCACACAACAAGGAACTGAGAAATTACAGTATCCTGCAGTAAAACAATATTTTTGGTTTGTTGTGGTCAGTGTGCATATTGCACTAGGAGACCTGGCTGTTTGTTAAGCCCTGCTAGCAGATGTGCCACGTATTTCCTTCGGCTCCCTATGGTGTCAGTTCTTTCAGGTGACACAGACTCTTCTGATTAGCTGATGGCGACAGCTCTTGCTCAGTGCTGTGCTACCACGTCTGCTTGAACTTAACAAGTAACAGAGACCATGGCTTTTAACCATGCCTGGCTACTTTGACAAGTTATTTAATATTCATTGTAAAGAAGTATTGTACTTCTCTTTTTAAAGTGGATCTGGAAGAAAGCACTAAGCCTGGAATCCCACATCATAGCTTGTGCCTCCAAACTACATTAAGGATCATTCTGTGCTTCTAGACTTCTTTGTTTAGAGGAGTGGGGGAATAAAAACCCCACAAATAAGTTGTTATATGCACTAGTTTATATTCATACCATGCACTCTCCACCAAGAAAATCAGGGATAATTTCTTTATCGATGTAATCCAGTAGTCCCCCAGGACCCTGGTAGTCATTTCCAGCATAAATAAGGAATTTCTTTCTAGTGTTGTCATCAATGAATGGACTAACCTACAAACAAAGAAAAACAGAATAGATTAGGCTCCCACATTTTTCTTGAGTCACTTCTGAAGGAATTGGTTTGATCACATTAAGTGTTACCATCCCTGTTATGCAAAGTTCACATTATAAAGAAGCTAAATTAACCAACTATGTAAGCAAATGCTTAGGTAGTGTTTTTAAATCCATTCCAGGAATCCTATAAAAGATGTTTCCAAGTGGTAACATTTTCTGCTTATAAAGCCAGATTTCTAAAGTGCTTTTAGAAACTCCAAGTGTGTAGCAGTGTACTGAAAGAGCTGAGGAATGACTTGAATTACAAACGTACCAGTGTCCAAAGAACTGGGAATACTCGAGGTGCTCTTAGGATTAGAAGACGACCCAAAGTCTCAGGGTAATTAGCTTCAACCACCTCAATGATTCTTAGCAATGCTTTGACACCAGGTCTCCATAAATGCCGCATGTTCAAGCCTTCTAGATCTACCAGACAGGTCCAAGAGCTGAATTTGAGAGAGACACAAAGAAAAAGTCTCAATAGCATCAAAATTCTCCTTTCTTATGCAAGTGTCAGATATATAGAAATGTGTGGGCCCCATTGCATGTTTTGGTTTCTTCTATTTTACCTCCTCGCTTTGCACCACTAGCTGTAGACACTGGAGTTTAAGGTCCTTAGAGTGTGCCAAGCATGGTTACAGAGCATGTGCAAAGATCACTTTGCACATCATGCGTATCTCCCCACAGACATTTCAGACTCCAGATGAAGGTTAATATGAAGCCAAAAAAGATCCTGTCGACAGCCAGCCCAAATGTAAAACCACTGCTTTTACTGAGAAATCAATTAAGTAGCCACACTGCAATTCATGGTGCAGATGTCACAGAATCACAGAATGGCGGGGGTCGGAAGGGACCTCTGGAGATCACCCCATCCAACTCCCCTGCTCCAGCAGGCACACCCAGAGCAGGGGGCACAGCACCGCATCCAAGCAGGGTTGGAATGTCTCCAGGGAAGGAGACTCCACAGCCTCTCTGGGCAGCCTGTGCCACTGCTCTGCCACCCTCACGGTAAAGAAATTTTCCCTCCTATTCAGGTGGAACTTCCCATGTTCCAACTTGTGCCCGTTGCCCCTGGTCCTGCCGTTGGGCACCATTGAGAAGAGTCCGGCCCCATCCTCTTGACACCCACCCTTCAGGTATTTATAAGCATTGATGAGATCCCCCCTCAGCCTTCTCTTCTCCAGGCTGAACAAGCCCAGGTCCCTCAGCCTTTCCTCCTAAGGGAGATGCTCCAGGCCCCTGATCACCTCCGTAGCTCTCCGCTGGACTCTCTCCAGCAGTTCCCTGTCCTTCTTCAACTGGGGAGCCCAGAACTGGACGCAGCACTCCAGATGTGGCCTCACCAGGGCGGAGCAGAGGGGCAGAATAACCTCCCTCGACTAGAGTACAGTAACAGTGCCATTACATGTCAAAGCCAATTCTGTTGTCAGATCTCGGGGGGGGAAGCTTTTTACTATAGGAAGAGATATAGTCTTAATACTAAATACTGAGCTTCAGCATATGCTTTAGTTACTTTCCAAATTCAGGTCTCGCCCTGGGCATGAATTCAAGATTTACAGCTGTGCTGCACCAGCTAGCATCCATTAAATTATGCATAAGGCTTCTGTGAAACAGCAAACACTCCTTTGTTTCACTTTAAATGTTTAATATGTAGTCCTTTAGCATTACTTCTACAAATGAAGATCCAGTAGGCAGCACAATTTCATAGTTACACACATGAAATCCATCTCTTGGATTTGACCCCCCACTGAGAGCTAGGACATCAAGTTCTTTAACAGGGAAAGAATAAGCAGACATACCATGCATCCCTGAACCTTTACAGATTAAGGGAAGGAGTCAGAAATTGGAAAGAGTCCAAGAAACACTGTTTCTTTTCAGGGCTGGTCCTGCATTCATTCCACACCCTTAAATCCAATTTTGCAGTTAACATTTTCGTAAGCAACCCCTACAATGATTTAAAGATGGAATAGCAAGCCATTTTTGGTTGAACATCACATGAAGTCCAGTACTTGGAAAAACAGACCCCAGGTTTCACAGGAGCCTCATGACCTTACCTTGGATCAAGAGTTGAGTAACCACATACAGTAAATGGAGAAGGCAAACAAGAACTGAGTGTAATGAGCCTTGGTACAGACTATGGATGAACAAGTGACATGAAAACAATACCTGAAGCTACTGGAAAGGTTATCCATGATATTATCATGGCCTGATTTTTTTGGCAGCCTCTACCAACACCTTTCTATAAACTTCCCCAGAAACAGAAAGGGGACTTAGGCTGCATTGCTTTGCAGATGTCCAACAGCAGAAGAGAGTAGAAGCGTAACACCCCCCATGTAGAACCATTACGAGGATGACGCCAAGACTGCTGGAGCAGGCGGCGTGTTTCCCTCAGGCTTGACCACGCAGATTCACTCTAGCGGTAACTGGGGAGGCTCTCGGTTAACTGTAACTGTGGCTTGTGGCTGCATGAGAGAAACACAGCCTACCCTTTGCTTGTTCCATTCAATAAGCTTTGCTCAGCAGCATCACATCGCCTGATGTTCCCCCCACACACACCGTGAAACCAGGTAATTCCCAAAGAGCAGATCCACTTGTATTTTACCTTATTGGCCTGCCAAATACTTTCGTATTCTCCTCACATCGCCTCAGTCCTTCTTCATTTATTGAAAGAACCTGTATAAGAAAACACGTTGCTTAGAGAAGAGTCTTAAACTGTCTTAACTTCTTAAACGGTCTTAAACTTCTTTTTTAAAGAAAAAAAAGTTTCTATCCAAAGACTAATTAAAACTACAAGCTCAAACCAGCATAAACTTTTTTCCCCAAAGAATGAACTAGAAATCACCGCATTTACCCCACTGGTTGATCTTGTTGAAAAATAAACATACCTTTCCATAAAAGCAGTAAAATGTAAATGAGATCCTCCTGAAAGCCAAGACCCAGGAGTGATACAGACAAGATGTCTCCCTAACACTTCTGCCCCGTTAAGCACCGACTTCCTATTTACTCAGAAATTAAAGCCCCTTTTTAAGTCATAGAAAGTATCCTTGAAACAGAACTAGAGCAAGCAAATAAAATTTAGTATGTGCCTGGAAATGCCACTGGAAGCGAAAAAGTAAAATCCAGCCCCTGCCTACAGTGGTTACTATGGCCGAGACTGTTATTACTAGGAGTCAAAAAAAATTATCGCAAACCTGGAATTCTGCCAGCTTTCTGCTTGGAAACTGAGCAGATCCACACTAACACAGTCTGAGTGATGCCTTTAGAGAAGGCAAAGTTACAGACAAGTACTTTTTCTTTAAAAGTAAATTATTCTTATCCTTGGAGTAACAGGCTTCACAAAATCTGAGCATGGCTTTTTCTCTTCTGTACAAATGCAGAGACTTAAGTTTGAAGCACTGCACAAACTACAGAAGAATCTGTGAAAATGCTAACCAATAACTATATGAGCTGCCAAGAACTACGCCTTTCCGCCATCAGTTTGCAGTTGGAAAGAATGCAGAAGATCAGCTACCAGGAGCTTTCAGATGTATTCAAACCAAAACCAGACGGCCAGGGAGTACATCAAAATATCCAGAGTGATGAATGTTCTGGCAGAGGAGGAAATTTCTAAATGAAAATATCACATTGTTAGCAACTTGCTGGCTCCAAAAATACTTACGTATCGAAGCAAGGACTCTTCCCCAAGAGCTCGCACTAAGCCTTTGGTATCCATCTGTCCCAATCTCAGCACATACAGCGGGCGACCATCTGAATAACAAGAACAAATTATCAATATAACCATTATTTTTACAGCAATAGACATGATGTCTGAGCTAGTTTTATGCTAAAAATCCACATGGAAACAAGCCATAGTGAGTTCAAACTTTGTTGTACAGCTGCAAGAGGGAGAACCTGGAGCAGATGGCAATATAAACTTTACCCTGTCCAGCTACACCAAAAGACTGCCTGTAAATGAACTGCAGAAGTTCAATGGAGACGTCGTGATGCAAAAATAGCTCCTCTATCTGCAAGGAAAGTCCAAAGGACTTCATCAAGTACACTGGTACACAGAAGATGTTGGTACACACAATTAAAGACTCAGGACTATAATTAGCTTCCAGGACAGCTAAGATACAGGAAAAGCTTTAGTCCATTAGTGTAACTGAAGAGCTGCAATGAAGGCTGTAAGCCTTCTATCACACATGATGCAATACTGCTCTGGATAGCTTACAGCAAACTTTTTGGAAAAATAGCTACACTGAGTTCTGGGAATTAATGAAAAAGTGTTAACCCAGAGACTTGCTTTCTGCAGTATTTGCTGGAGTCGCACCTTTCAGCTATGTCATCACATACTCTGCGGAACTGGCACACAGCCTCACTTATGCAGGTTAAGCCTGGTGAGACCAGACTCTGTTCCAGAGATCAGCTTCAGGTGGGCCCTCTGCATTCAAAGCCTTGCCTTTTCACGGTCATCTTGCTGCATACTGGGGCATCCTGGTACTGTCCAGGATACAAAGGCATTAAGCTTAACAACTGTATTGGCTGAATTTGAGAACCAAACCTTGCATTTCTGGTTCTTCATAATAGGAGCTAGTTGTCTGAAACAGCTTCCATCCTCCTCCCAAAGCTATGATGCATTTTTTAAAGCTTTGCTCCATCTATTCTAGTATACAAGCTAAATAATCACCAACTTATAAAACTGAATATGCTAGGACACAAAATCAAAAAAATGAGCTTTCTACATAAAAATCTCCCTGAAGTCCTGTTGTCTGCTTAGCTTCACTCCCCTCCAAGAACTGCAAAGAGAGGTATCAAATTATCATTAAGTCCTTTGGGACACAAGGAAGGAAACTGTCAAGATATGCTATTAAAAAAACCAAACAACCAAAACTGCAGAGTCAGGGCAAGTTATTTATTTGGCAAAGACACCACCCCCATGGAAGTTCAGTCTTTTGTATTTTATCAGGTGGTCTAAAAGAAAACCTTGTTTTAACATCAGCGCACACTTATATTGGAATGTACTGTTTAGCTTTTGAAACACTAAACAAAAAGTGCTATTAAGCATCATAGTAGGTCTCCCTCCCTCACAGACACATACGCATCCAAAACCAAACTAAGAGCTTACTAATCCTGGTCCGCCCAAATGACACACGAAGGAAAGTCTCAGCTGACAGCGCTGTATTATCACTGTGTATTTTATATTCCATTAGAGCTTTGTGATTTAAAAAACCATTTGACTGAAGCATTCCTGTCAAAATAAAAGCCACTCAGATGTATAGAACACTGTGCTAATTGCAAGCCAAAATAATAGCTTTTATTCTTTTGCACTAATAGCTCATTCTAGACAACATGCTTCATAATCGCTGCTGCCTTTGCTTTAGCGCTAAAAGCTATACGGAATTCAGCTAGCTTAAGTTTGGCACATTTAGCGCGCGTGGGAGGAAAGGAGCAATACTAGAAAAGAGGGTTTAAAAAAAGAACGTACCACTGTAAAATTTTAAATTATAGAGAATTGCTCAGCTTTGAAATTCTGTTTCCATTATTGACAAACCCATGCTTTACTTGTGGGCGTGCTGCAAAATGAGACCAAAGGAACTGGAGGGGAAGGGAGGGGAGCATGAAGTTCACCACAAGACTGAAGAACTTCTCAGAAAAACATTGAGCAACCCTTTGATGCATTCTGTACCTTTCTACTCACTGGCAGGACCCGGTTATGTGCTATTGACAGAGGAAGTCTTTGCAAAGTAAGGACAAGGAACTGAAGGAAAGGGAGAACTTATTCACAGGTCCTTTTCCCTACAGTCTTCACAAGCGTATTCTCATTTTCCATTTTCTCAGTTTGAGGTCTGTCAAACCCAAAGCAGCAAGGTAGAGCTAGTCAAGCTTTTCAGCTTTACAGTGCTTAAACTTCTGCTGTGTCCTCCCTGTCTCCTGGCCCTACTGCTGACAGCTTCCTGTCCTGCTTCACATGCTGCTTGTAACAGGAAGAGCTAGCAGAAACAATGGTGCCTAGTGAGGAAAAGACTCAATCAGAACACAGATAGCTCACAGTAAGAGATCATTTCCTTATCTAAAGAGCCCAGCTTGCCTCAAGCAACAAATCCAAACCATTTCATTTCTGTGTATGTATTAGCAACAAGATCAGTGCATGATAAAGCAAGCGGAGAGGTAAGGGAGCATGCCAGGCATAGCTGTGCCAGGCATAGCTGTCCGTGCTTTAAATATCTGGCCATGGCTCACCATACAAAGGGAATTCAGCCGGAGCTTCTTCCCTTCTTAAATAAGCCTGCTCTATTTAATGTTTTTGCAACATCCCACTTCTCATCATTAAGCTGATTGTAATGCCAAATAAATATTAATTTATGCCATCAGCAGACTTATCCAACATCGGAAATAAATTGATTAGAAAGATACACTTATTTACAAACATCTTTTAATCACTGAAAGAGAATACTCAGCATTTGCATAACACCCGTCTAAACATCTCAGAGCAGTACAGAAGTGCAATTAATAACTTTAAAGAGCTCTGCTTTGCCAGTAGCTTAGAGAGTTAAATATGTCGGTATTAGAAAGATTAGGACAGAGGAGTCTGCCTCCACCAACTAAGGAGCTTGCAACATCAATTTAAATGCACTTAGTACATAACTAGAGGTGACTGGAAAGACGGTTAGAACTTCTCAGTTGTGAACAGGACCACTACCACCTTTAGTTCAGAACATAAAAAGGCTGTTTGCTCAATATCCACCCTATGGAGCATACCTTTGTCATGGTGATGCCAGCCGCCTGCATAGTAATCTTGGAGTACTTGAGGAGGGTTCCAGGTGTCTAGAATATAGTCCACCTGGTGCTGCTTACGCCATGTCAGCGACTGGCAAAGGATCTCTCTTGCTTTATCAATGTTGAAGTCCCGGGCCCGCAGGAATCTTAAAATGTGCTCATCCTTTGGGATCTATTTAAAAAAAAAAAGCCTTACAAAAAAAACCAACAACAAAACCACCCAGCAACAACAACAAAAAAAAACAAAAACACCACAACCCACTTAATTTTGTATTCAAGGTTTGAAACAAGAACAAAAAAACAACAGAAGCTGAAAAACGTGCAGCCCTGCACCAGTGCAAGAGGATGGTATGTAACACTGGAAGTTACTCAAGCAAATCACTCTTTGTTTGCAGCAAAAACTATGAGCCCTGTCAGGTACTGCAGCTACCTTCATGAGGGATACAAAAATTTCACGACCTCTAAGGTAATAATTTACACCTGTATGGTCATACTAAAGTCAGTCCAATTTAAATGAATTTAGGGACGAAACACGGACCGTATTTCATTGCTAAGTAAAAGGAAGCTGAGACACACATGCAAATCTCAAGCTACTGGAAAACCCCCAGCCTTGCTATCAGCGATTTAACTGGCCACGTTGCTTCCCTTTCAGTACTGCACTTAGGGACACAGATTTGAGAATATGATGTTCGGCCAAAACAAACAAATGTAAAAATAAGGTTATTGTAGAACCAGGCAGACTTATAAACCTGATGTTATTCCCCTGTGCTGGTTTACTGACATTTTGAGAAGCAGTCACACTAGTCATTTAAGCACCTCAGGTGGCAAAGTCAGCTGGACAGTCACAATGAACTACTATTGACACTGTATAGGCTTAATTTCAGTACTCTGTTTTGATCATGGAGGGCCACTTAACAGGAACAGTTAGCCACAGGAGGAGTGGCACGATGTTTCATCAGGTCCACCTCGCATATCACACATTCTGAGAGAGAGCTCTGAGAGACCAACAGTAACTTACTTTGCCCTTGTGCGTCTCCTGGAGCCACTGTCTCAGTCGAATGAGGCAGCTTTCCTGCATTGGTGTCAAGTCACCCAAATAACGCTTGATGTAGTCTGCGTCTAGCTTGTCTAAAAGAAGGTGTACATGTGATTAGAGTGGTCCTGAAGTGACGTAATCAAAGCAGCAAATTATCTTATGTGCTGGTATCTGAGGCAGAGAAGCAGCTGCTCTGTGTTCCATGCAGAGTTGAATGAAGTTTCTTTGCATCAATGAAAAGATGAGCAACGCAACATACACGGTCATCTTAATGTTAAACTAAGATTATTAATTCTCCTTCTGCAACTAAGAAAGGAGTAAAGCCAGGCATTTATAAAAGCATTTTGCCAGTATGTTCAGATTTGTCAATCCACAGGGCCATAGGGCTTGCTTCTTCTCAAAATACTTAAGAGAAGCTTTGATCTAAACCTCCCAGTGCAAGAATTTTCCCAAATCCCTTAGTAACAGAGAAAGGAAGATGCAACAGAAGACTGTGTCCAGGGAAGCCCTTTCCTCCCCATTATTCCTACAGTTATACCCATCCCTGAATTTCAGGGCAAGAAGTAGGCCATCGATCTGCAACCTAATGAACAGCAAAGAGTTTTTCCACTCATATCTGGTCTTCATTTACTAAAAAGCCCAGCACAGTGCTGAGAGCCTCTACAGTACAAAGAATCCCACTAAAACAGGTCAGAGCACCATACCATCAGGCGTTCCTGCTGTGGGCTCCGAGGGGCTGCTTGAGGTGTTGAGGATCTCCTTATTGTTCAAGCCCTCCTTTGTGGCAGAGTCTGGTATATTAATAGCGGGTGAAACTGGTCGTCTCGCGTGGGATGTGCTGCTCTCTAATTTACATGCAACAGGAGGAGTCCAACGAGGAACGAAAGTTATTCCTTCTTCCTCCAGCTGCTTCAGGTAATATTCTATTATTTCTTTTCCCTTCAAAAAGGAAAATTTACTTCAGCTACTAAAAACACCCATTTAGACACAGAAAGGATTGGGCTGGAAACCCATTAAGCGGCCAGACCTCTCTAAAGATTCCACTTGAAAATACAGACCTACACACACATGCTGCCCCAAGCCAAAGAGGAAACAGCCCAGCTTTTTGAGCAGAGCAGCCTGTTACTTAGCAGCAGCTACATTGTCTTTTGGTAACTTAGAGCCAGGCACCTCATTCCAGACTGCGAGCTCACCTTTTTAATATTGCTGGTGTACTGCTTCATGGCAATCTTTTCCACTGTGCTTTCAAAACCAAAAAAAGATTTTATATCCAGACTTGCTGACTGTTCAAAACAAGTCCAGTCTTCATTGTCAGGATGAACCTATTAGTTAAAAGGAAGTCATACAGTTTAGCCATCCTTTTAGTACTTTTTTCTTCACAATATTTGAAATGACTGTTTCTTGTGTTACAGGTTTGCATAGCCAAAAACATTCAAGTGGAATTTGCAGCTTTTTGCTTCATTTGCAAAACACGGTTTGGAAAAGGTAACGCTAAAGAACAAAAAGACTGAGAAGTCCTCCTATAGCCTCATGGCTAGCACAGTGCATTTTTTTCTTAACAAGAAAGGAGAGGGTAGAGAAATACCAGTGCACCAGCCAAGAGCCAAAGGACTAGCACATTTATGCAATTAACACTATCTCATTCTAGTCACGGGCTGTGACTGTAGTGTATCTGCAGAACAGGCAGAATAATCCACAGTGAACTGTCTGCTGCCGCTGCAGGTTAGGCTGATAGACGGAGGCCAGCTAGCTTAAAGAGTGCAGCAAGTACAGCATCAGCACTTCCAAGCACTGCAGTCTAGACATGGTTGCAACAGACATACTGTAATAGATCATTCCCTCATTGACCTACAAAGTACCTACATATTTTGTAGACTGAAGACTATTTTACTTTGTTCTCCTAGGATAAAGCTACAGAAAGAAGTGTAAACTTCTCACTTGCTTAATAAGCCATCTTAGAGCACTCCCAACTTTCTTCTTGGCTTATATCTTAGTTGGCTGAGAGATGATCCTGAAACAGAGATGTTACTACTCTGAAGGAAAGTGGTTTTCTAAACCCTTCAGCTAAAAAAGACTTGTCTAAGGAATTTCCAGGCTGGGCTCTGAATTTGTAGTTATACAAACATCACAGAAAGCTGGATTTCTGAGCATGCGATTGTTCTGATGCCTTAAGGTTCTCCTCGCCCTCACAACATGCTAGAATTGTCTGGGCACAGTATTAGCACTTTATAATGAGACAACTACAGAAAAAAACCATTTCCCTTTATTTGCTTCTTCTGCATTAGGGAATGGGGGTTACAAGAATAGCTTGTACAGCCTAAATAAGTACAAATCATAATAACATTTAAGAACCTTCCTGTCCTTTCATAAATTCAATTATAAAATAACTTTAATAAGAATTAGCTTTTAAAAACAATTTATTCTTGAATTAAAATTCTGGTTTTGTATTTACCTATTAATTTCTTGGTCAAGTACAGCAAGGGCAAGAAGCAGCATTGTGTTTTGTACATATTTATTACGTGCACTTTTCTGTATAGCTTCTCCCCTGTTTAAACTGAGCGAGCTTTCACAGAAAAATAGCAGGTAGAAAAGTATCTTTACGTGTGCCTTGGAAATAATTGCAGAAATAATAAAAAAAGAATCAGATAATCATGTCAAGTGGGTTTGACATTCAGTGACCTTTTAACCATGGTTCTGTACACAACAGAAAATGGTATCACCTGCACATAAAAAGAATGCTACAATACAAATAAATCAGTTACATTAGCTAGCTTTGATTTGACCTTTAACATCGATTTGAAGTTTTTTAACATTGATTTGAAGTGTTACTGCTATACATGTGTGCTGTATGAGCCTATGAGTATCGGCTAAGCCATTCAGAAAAAAAACACGACCAGAGCATAGCAGTGAGCATGCCACCAGACTCCTTTGTATCAGAAAAACACATCTGCACTGGAGGCCAAGAACGGTGGAAAAAAATAGGTTAAAACATAGCTGACTTGAGGAGCATTTGTCTGAGCTGAGCAGAAGGCAAATAAGCTACAGCGAACTTTCCCTTAACAGTTCTGTCAGGGTATCATCAGCCTCACCAAGCCCCACACTGTATTACAAACCACAGATTTGCCTAAACAGAGCTGTCAAACACAGCAAATTATGTTGTGTTCAGCTCTCTGAGAAGATGCTCAAAGCAAGAGGGTGCCAAACTTGTTTCAGTTCTTCAAGCAAGTGTGTTACATTTAACACTAACAACAATTATCACTCATGGTGGTGTGCTGGTTATTTTTTCTTGCAAGGCAAAAGCCAAGAACAACCCAACTTCTGTGTATGAGTCCTGAAATCCAAACACTGACTTAGCTCCATCTGTAGCACCACCAAGAGCCTGTTACTCACTGTGTAACAGCAGTGTTCGTTAATAATGACTCTATTAGAGAAGGTTTCATTGTAGGCTTCTATATGCAAAGTCCTTTCACGTCTGTTCAAAGAATTCTTCTGGACAAAGTAGACATAATCCACTCCTGCAATCTGAGGAAGATGACATAGATTCCATCAAGATACAATATTCATGCGAAAGGATATCCAAAAGTATAAACCAGGCACTTCAAACCTAATCACCTTTTTCAATAGCCGTGGTGCATCTATATCCAGCTTACAGCGCCGTTCAATCACATGGATAGCTTCATCCTCGCTCTTGTATTCGCTTACAGTGTCACTGGCTACGAACATAGGGATCAGAGGACATGTAGGAAACCTTCTTTCATATGCCTATAAAGATGGAAAGAGAAGAAAACAAACTGTCATCACGATTAATTCCTGAGGGTGTGTGTAGGGTTCCTTCGTTGACATCACCAGCATTTGGAGGCATGATGTCCTTCATACCTTTCGTAGAAGGGATTGAGCCTTCCTGGCATCCACCTTACAGCTGAAAAAAGGTGGTGCATTCAAAACAGTCCATTTATTAATACGTTCCTAACATAGCCCCTCCCAGGTAAAACAATTTTTAAAACAACACACGAAATACGCCATTTCTCACCTCCCACCAAAAAGAAAATTGTTCGTTATGTACAATGACAATCCTCTTGTCAGCAATAACAGGAAAATAAGACCCTCTAGTTCTAAAATACCACAAGACAAAATAATTATGCATTGGATTAAAAAACCCACATGCTAATTATCGGTGTTTCACCAAGCTGTCTAGAGGGTTTTCCATACAGCTCCCAAAGGTCTAATAAAAACATTTCAAAGCCTGTTTCTTAAGCTAATAGAGCTCTCAAGCTTCCTATGCACAAAGTATTCATAAGGATTTCACTGCACAGTGTATGAGCTTACAGTTTTGTCCAACAACATACAGTAAGTCTTTCCAATACAATGAGGCCATTTCATACTTTTGAAAATTTAAACTTTTTAAAGCTTTTTAAAATTTAAAGCTAGCAATTGCTTTGATTCTGGTTAAAGAATACAGTCATCTAAGTAAGTTCATCTGAAATACTTGACACACACACAGAGAAGATGGTATTAAATCAGACACACTTGGAAAGGTTAGTTAAGAATCTGGGATCGGTAAAACAGGTAAAAGGAAAATGGGAGTTATTCCCATTAGTAAACTTGTTGAATTTTAGTTTTAGAACTACTATGGCTGGAGAAAACACAACTGGTTTGGCTTTTTTTTCCTTTTCTTTTGTAGTCACTAGTGTACCTCCACTTCTCTTTGGCTTTTTTTCCTCATGGGGTGGCTAAAATTCTTTAGCCTTCTTTCTAAATTCTGAATTCTTTAATTTTTGCTATTATCAGAACCTAGTTCGCTTTGGTGAAAAGGTAGGATTTGCAAGGTGTCCTAATATAGAAGAAAACTTCAGTAACATAAAGTAAACCTGAGAGCAGAACATGAAAGAATTCTTTTAAAGAGGTAAAATACCCACTCTGTCCTTTTAAATAGTTTTAACTGCTCTTGCTATAGCTGAGTTGCAGCACAGGAACAGCACCAACAGGGAGAGGGTGTGGAAGAAAATAAGCAGCAGCTGCAGAAAGTATGCAATGGTGGCACTGGAAGAGAAAAGGTCTCTTAATTCTCCCTTTACGAGAATAAAAATACTTAGTTTGAACGCCGTGTTACTATGGTGACAGCGGTGCAATGCACTAAAACAGTGTCAGCTTTTTTCCCCTCATGCATATTTTTAAACCATTTTTGCAGCATGATTGTCCCGAGTTCATAAAGCTCCTCTGTAACATACTAGAAGTACAACCAGTGAGTATGCATGCTCCTTTCTTCAAACTTTTCATCTGTGCACAGCTGGTTTTGTTTAAATTAAGAACAGAAATAATTTCTGGGTTCAGAGCTGTGTGCACAATAGAAGTGACAGAGCATTAGTGTTGTAACACAATAGCAAGCAGTGGGGAAAACACCTTTCGCAGCTCCAGGAGAAAGGGAGGATGGGCTCTATTAGTACGGTATAAGAAGTTTCTTATTTCTTTTATGAGGCTCTTGTTCTGGACAGAAGGCTGTACATCTTACAGTCATTCAAAAATATCTCATCCCTCTCACTGATTAAGTCTCAGCATTCTTTCTAAATTAATCCCTATTTTAACTATATTGACTGCAGTTAAATGTTGTCCTAAGTCAGAAAAAGAAAAGATTTCCAGAAGAAGCAGAATTGAGAAGTACTTCTGGTTTTCAGCTTGCTTCATTTAATATTTTTATTTTATTTTGAGGACCTGACGTTACAACAATTATTTTATAGACGGGAGAGCTGGGGGAGTAGATATCTAACATTTTTCTCATTATTTTAAAAGACTTTTTGCTTTTGGGTCACAATGAATTTTCCCCATCTGAGCAGCCTCCTCTGTGCCAAGCCTTTGCAAGTCTCCTTCATTGCATACTGATGCATTTCTCCTCTTACTCCTCAAAATGTTTCCTATATGCCCTGTGAACACTTGCAAATTACGTTACCGGCTCAGAAGTGTTTACTGAACTGTGAGCAAAAAAATGCCCAAGAAGAATTTGTTCTTCTGAATGGGGAGACTGAATTGAATGTGTTCAATTTGGAAGAGAACAAAGTAATTATCTTGCCAAAAGTTGGCACGCTCAATGCTTACAGCAACGAAGTACTTGAAGGTTTCAAAGAGATTAACAGCAACACGGGATTCTTTCTTCCCTAAAGAACATGCACACAGAGTATTGAAAACTGCTCACAGTCAATTTTATTGGGCTCTTAAATGAGACTGGGTTTATTTCTTTATGTACCATTGCCAATATGTTCTTGTAATGCATCATTTCTCAGCAGAGCCTTGTTTGAAGAAAGTGATTGTAGTAAACCATAGCCACATCAAAATATTCGATCCGATTTAAGCATAGCACTCTCTTCCACATGTGGCAAACAGTGTTCTCTCACACTGCAGAACAGGCAGGAAAAAGCTGCTAAAGACTATAGGACACTTAAAGATCTCGCTTCACCATGGACCAACAGAGCACAGGAGGAAAACCTGTAATTTGTGGTACAACACGGTAAGAGACACATGAGTCAAAGCAGCACATGCATCGCCACAACTGGAGCTATTAAAAGAGCATGAGAAGATTAAACAAAGATCAAATGCTGCTTTCTTTTCTAATAGAATTGAGTGGATTTTTGTATGTTATTGGGGTGTTTTGAACCAGAAATTTTGTCCCAAGTCCAGCTTTGCAGACAGGAAATAACTGAACTGCATTATCCAATATTCCTTTAGCAGTCTGATGAAGCAGAGTATATTATAAAATGCTACACATTTTTCCTGTATGATAGGTCTCCCTTCACAAATAAAATCATTAGATACTACACACCTTTCTCTCAGGGTTTCAATTTTACTATATAGATACAACCACAAAAGACAGTTCCTCAAAAGCAAAAGCAGCTGCAGTGGTCCTGACAGACTCAATGCAAGAGTGAAATGCTGTTGCTGTAGGACTAAATGCATCTAAGAAGGAAGGATGTTGCAAGGACGTTACTTAGTTTTACCATTTTCTTCTGTCACATTTCAAAAAACACAATGTGGAGATTCTGATATGTAACACAAGTAAAAAGTGCAGGCGAGCTCATCCTCAAAACCTCTGCAATTGGTGCTGGGTGCTTGACGTGAGAAGTCGCAATGCCTCTTTGGCTAAGAGACATTTATGTACAGAGCTTTCAAAAAAATTATTTTAAACCTGCAATTCTGTTGTTCCCTAATAATGTACTTTTACAATTTCCCACCAGCCTCTGGAACATTTGTGTACTCCGATATATTAGAAGTGGGCATTGTGCACCAAGAAAAACACAGTATGGAGAAGCAGCTTGAACTTCAAATTTAATGGCCTCATTATATAAACCCGTAACTTTCTTAATGCATGTTAACAGTAAGAACACTGACAAGCATAATTTCAACCAAAATAGCACTGTATTAAAGCTTCTTTTCCAACTGCTTCCCTTAGCAACTCGTGTTCAGAGTAGAGTCAAAATAACAGGATTTATTTTACTTTTATCTTTGCTAGTATTTCAGCTGTGTTTAAAGACATGAAAGCAATTCAAAAGTGAGACTATTTTAAACCCAATGCAGTCATTTTTCATACCCAAGGGAATTATACTTGCTGCCGCTGCCCTTAGATTTTGGGATTCTAGTTTCGGCAATAATGGGATCCTTTCAAGACACCACCTTTAGAACGTGATTTAGGTATGACCCCAACCCAATTTTCAGGAGGACCAAAGACTCCGTTCTGGCTTTTTACTTCTCAAAGCATGCCTAGAGCTACTAAAATACCTTGATAACTGACATGTGCTCAGGCCTCAGTGGAGAAAGTCAGTTACTCAGCTTCTCTGGCCAGATTAATATATTCCCCATCTCCTGCCTAAAAGGATAGTGATTGTTCAATATTTCTATTAGATGACTCAAAACTCATTTCTACACTTACAGGAAGAAAAAAGATCTGATAAAACTTGCAAGCAATCTTACACTCTGCTGTTATTCTCATAGTAGCTGAATCCTCCAAACAGAACTTCTAACCTGGTGAAATAAACAGGAGATTTAGTCACCATTCAGAAAATAGAGCACATTGAGTGCTTTCTTACTAGCTTAATTGCATGAAATAAGCTGTGAAGACGTTTTATCTTTTAGATGTTTTCTGTTCAAAATTGCTAGAACAGCAACCTTCTAAGAGTAGCACAACATTCTCCGAGGACACCTCAAGAGAACACGTGAAGAGATTCATCCTGGCAATCAAGACTAGTCCGCTGCATTTTGTGTGTGTGCCACATACAAACTTGAACTTCTGTCTGCCATACCTGACCATGGCTGGGTACTAATCTGCAAGTACATACCAACATTCACCATGCTTTCCTGTCCACTTCCAGTGTGTGGAATTTCTGAATTATTCTGAAACACACACAAAACAAGAAGGATCACTCAAGCAGGATGCTGCCCTAGCTTGACAGGCTGCGTTCCAGCAGCTTGATCATTCTTGCATATCGCTGTATCCATCCCCTTCCTTCCCCTGCATTAGGGCACTGTAGATCAATAGCAGAAACATTGACTCACGGGAGGCCAACCAAGAAGTTTCAAATTCTTGGCAGCTGCATTTGGAAAGAAACAATTCTGGACTAACGCTCACAAATCAGCAAATACCTTCTCATCCCCCATCTACTGCTGTTCATAGCTCTTTACCATTCTCTCATACATATGCTTAAAAATCATTATACTTCTACAAAGAAGTATGTATCTCAGTGCCAGTGTGTCTCTCGGATGTTAGTTCACATGTTCGTCATCAGCTCAAGGGAGCGTATGTGGAAGAAAGCAGATGGTCAGAGCAGATATACCTCAAAAAGCTCTAGAAATAGCTTTTTGGTAAGGTAGCATTCCTAGGCACCAGGAAGGGGGACATGAACAGGACTGCAGCTTGGGAAACGAAAGTCATCTTTCATATACAGGTAGTCAGCTTTTTGGAAGCCAGTGCTGGAAAGACAAACAGTCCTCTAAAATGATACCTTCACTGCTCCAAGCCAAACCCCTGCCACCATGCAAGCAGCACAGTTAAACTTTGCTTTTTTGCAGTTAACTTCCCCCATCAGTATGACTCTCCACAGCAGCCCATGTTCAAAGTCGGCTTAAGTCGTTTTTTTTTTTTCCCTCCACTGTGTTTGCACTTCCTTAAATGTTCTCGTTTACAAAGAGAGAAGTTATTTTCTTATTGCTGGGAAAAAAATGCTGCTTGGCAGTGATGCAGTACTAAGAACTCGCTCTGGAAAAGACCACAGAGGCTTTAGTTACCCAAGAGTACAAAGGAGGCTTACGGGGAATACGCAGACAGCCGACCCCCCATGAAAGAGGCAGATTCAGACCTATAAATAAATGGCTGTATACCTTACGAAACACAAACATTTTCTATATGCACATATTTGTCGAGGACCAGAAGTGAAGTAGTTTAACCAAGCTTATTTTTTTATGTGCCTGTAAATCTTGTCCCAGTCAATGCCATCAAGATATGACTAGTCAGATTTTCAAAGTAGAATCATAGAATGTCCTCAGTTGGGAAGGACCCACAAGGGTCATCGAGTCCCACTCCTGTCCCTGCACAGGACAACCCCAAATTCACACCATGGCTCTGAGGGCCTTGTCCAAGTGCTTCTTGACTATCACCAGCCTTTGGCACCGTGATGCCTCCCTGGGGAGCCTGTTCCAGGGCTCCACCACCCTCTGGAGGAAGAACTTTCTCCTAATACCCAACCTAAACCCACCCTGGCACATCTTCCTGCCATTCCCTCGGGTCCTGTCGCTGGTCACCAGAGAGAAGAGATCAGCGCCTGCCCCTCCTCCTCCTCCTCCCCTTGTGAGGAAGCTGCAGACCGCCATGAGCTCTGCCCTCAGCCTCCTCTTCTCCTGGCTGAGCAAACCCAGTAACTTCAGCTGCTCCTCGTACGGCTTCCCCTCTAAACCCTTCACCAGCTTCGCGGCCCTCCTCTGGACACTCTCCAGTAGCTTTGTATCCCTAATATACTGTGGCACCTGATGTAACCCCATTTACTATGACCCTTTGAGCCCAACCCATCAGCCCATTGCTCACCCACTGCATCACGTGTTTATCCAGCTGTGTGCTGGACATTTTGTCCAGAAGGATACTATGAGAGACAGTATCGAAAGCTTTACTGAAATCCAAAAAGATCACATCGACTGGCTTCCCTTGGTCAACTAGGTGGGTAACCTGGTCATAGAGGGAAATCAAATTTGTTAGGCAGGGCTTTCCCCTCGTGAACCCGTGCTGGCTGGGACCAATGACCGCGTTGTCTTTCAGGTGTTTTTCAATAACTCCCAGGATAATCTTCTCCATAATTTTGCCAGGCACAGAAGTGAGACTGACGGGCCTGCAGTTACCGGGGTCATCCCTGTTGCCCTTCCTGAAGACTGGGACAACATTTGCCGGCTTCCAGTCAACGGGGACCTCTCCAGATTCCCAAGAGCATTGAGAAATCAGTGAGAGAGGTCTCGCTATGACATGAGCCAGCTCTTGAAGTACCCTCGGATGAATCCCATCAGGGCCCATCGACCTATAGGGATGCAGCTGGAGCAGCAAGTCCCACACAAGTTTGGGGATGGTCAGGAGTTTATCATTCCCACAGTCATGGTTCTCTAGCCCAGGGCTCTGGGGTCCCAGAGCCCATCATGGGTGTTGAAGACCAAGGCGAAGAAAGCATTAAACGTCTCTGTGTCCCTGGTTGGGAGGCAACCACACTCATCAAGTAATGGGCCAACGTTATTGCTGGCCTGTCTTTTGCCATTAACATATTTTAAAAAGCCCTTTTTATTGTAAGTACTGGCCAGCTTCCACTCCAACTGAGCTCTGGCTGCACAAATTTCCTCCCTGCAGTGGCGAACAGCATCTCTGTGGTCCTCCCGTGACGCCTGACCTTGCTTCCGCTGGCCATATACTTTCTTTTTTTGCCTTATTTCTAGATGATCATCCCTGCTCAGCCAAGCCAGCCTTCTGCCTCGCATGCTCGACTGCCTACACTTGGGCTTTGCCTGCTCAGGTGCTCTTAGGAGGTGGTACTTAAAAAGCGACCAGCACTGATGGACCCCAGCTCCTTCAAAAGCTTTTCCCCAGGGGACCTTACTAAGCAGTTCCCTGAGCAACCTGAAGCCTGCTCTCCTCATACCCAGAGTTGAGGTCTTGCTGGCAGTTTCCTCCTGTTATCACAGATTTTAAACTTGACTGCTTCATGGTCGCTGTGGCCAAGGCAGCCACCAATCGCCACTTCACCCACGAGACCCTCTCTGCTAATAAGCAACAAATCGAGGAAGGCACCTTTCCCGGTCAGTTCCCTTAGTACCTGTGCCAAGAATTTACTGTCCAGATGGTTCAGGGAAGTACTGGGATGATGACCCACTGCACAACTGGTATTTGTAAAAGTGCGTATTAGATGCAAGGCTTCTTTCCCTTACTACTTTTCTTAACACAGTAGAGAACACTATGACTTTATTTTAAGGGGGAAAAAATGAGAGCTTAAGCTTTTCATTGCAATTTCTTGTTAAAAAAAGTGTTTTAAAAAATGAAATTAGAACTAGAACACAATACACTCCTCCAAAGCTTTTCTAGCAAGATTCACCAATTGTTAACCTGCTGGCTATCACAGCAAGTTCAACAAACAAAACGTTTGCATAACAACTTATCACTGAACTGGATTTAAGTAATGAGAAAGTGCATCAGGAAATACCTTATGTGGAAGCCCTTTGTCTGAACTAAAAACTATAATCCTTCACCTGAATGAGAGCTATGTCAAAGACTTCAAAAATCAAGACAAACTGAGCAGGCAGCAAGTGTCCATTAAAAAGGAAGGTTCTGTGTTCCATCTTGTTTTGTTAAAAAAGAGAAACCAAATCCCAGTGCCCTACATTGCCCTTCATTTTAATATATTAATTTCAGAGGGGGGAAAAACTCTTCCACTCTATGAAGAGCCGAATTTCACCGAAGGGAAGAAAATCCAGCCATTACAAACTGAGCTGTACTTGAGAAGGGTGTGAATAGCAGAGGAGACCTGGCAGAACATTCACTTTGACAGCCACGCAGATGGCTCTGAGGGGACAGCTGCATCGTGTGGTGGCATGTATTCCGGTGAATCTCTTAAAATGAGAACTGACTGACATTCACCTGGCAAATGCGAGTAGCCCCCTACCCTAAGCTACGGGCAAAAAACTGTGCAACAACTCTCCTTTCTGCCCATCACACGTTACCACGCTGGCAACTGCATCCTGATCTTATTTTACTTCATCCCTCTTCTATTCTTCTGTTACAGTCCAAACGCATTTCACCCTGTTGTGGCACGAGTCACTCAGGAACAGGATATACTGTCTTCACCCTCCGTTCCCTGGTACAAGATAAAATTTGGCCTCTTAAATATTAATGATAACTATTAAGTATATGCAAGATAAAATAAATAACCCTTCTATGAGTTACACAAAAAAAATCAATAGGACAAGTCAATATCAATAAGACAAGCATTCTGCTTCATTCTGGAGGCTAAAAAGTTCTTGTTTACTACACAAGTATACAAAGCATTGTTGACCTAGGACTTTCTGATTAAATGATCATTAGTGTATTTAGAGTGTAAGCTTACAGAATTGGGAACAAGCCATGCCTGCACTGTTCTCATACAGCCTACCAAAGCAAAGCATTCCCAAGTAAATTGGCCAAAATGGCCCAGCTGCTTCTATTCTGCAGAAATACACCCAGCTTTAAAGATTCAGAACGATGGAGTTAGTCGAAAATTTTCAGAGAGACCTGTTAAAGTTTTATATAATTATGCATCAAATCCTTGAACTATAATGGCTTTTTTAGCTTTTGATGTTTTATGTCTTTTTTTAAAGTATAGACCACACAAATACACATTATTATACAAATTATAAGACAAGTACTAACAAGAATCTACTCTGCACAAGTTCTGTTCATGAATTCTAATTGAAGGCTAATTAATTTCTCAAACGGTGAGAGAAGCAAGCCTGAAGAATGATCTCAGATGTTCTGCAATGCGGTGAACAGAGCTTTCAGGTAGAGTATCTGGGAAGAGAAATTGTTGGTGGTTCAAGAAGTTATTGCAGCATGATATTCAGATTCTTATAATGCTGTATTTATGATACTGCACTGAAGCAGTGCTCAAATTTATAGCCCAGGTCTATGTCTTTCATATGCAGACGATCAAGGACCAAAGTGATTCAAGAGAGACTAACACACTGAACCAGTCATGCCATTACTGGATGCTGCACAGGTCTCATAATATTCCCTGTTCTTCAGACACCCGCAGGTGTTAAACAGCCTGTGCTCTAAGCAGCCTATACAACCCCACAAACACTGAAGATCACTACAGAAACCATTTCATTAACATCACCAGGGCTTCACTTGATCTTGTTAGAGTATGAAGTGCTAAGATGACTTGCTGTTTAGAGTACCCTTGTTGCTAGAAAAGCATTTGAAGCCAGTCAAGCCAGTAAACTGAGCTTTCTCACCTCGCCTCTCCTTTTGTGGAACGGAAATGAAATTCCTGAGAAATTCTGCAGGAAACCAGGAGCTGAGGGAAATGAAACCAACTATAAGCAGAGGTGGACAAGAAAACATTTCTCTGGAATTCACCAAAGCTATTAAATTCTTGCCACTGACAGCTCCTCTGTCACTCAAAAGTTCTCTGCATGGAAGAAAAGTTTTTATTAGGTGTACAGAAGAGCATAATCCCTATCCCCCATTCCTTGTCTTCTTTTGATGCTAATACTTGTTGAAAGGGATCCTCTTGATTTAATCAGGTTTCACTGAAAAGGATTTCAGACCCTACACTGCTATGAATGACCCACTTACCCCTTGCAAACGTCCACACAGAAAGAGGAAGGGAGGATGAGGAGAGAGATTTACTCCAATACATTTAAATTCACCCCTTAGCTTAACTATACAAAGCCTCATGTTTCAATACTTTGTATGAAGGACTGTTATGTCCATTTTTACATTTAGCTGTATTAGAAGCCCCTAGTACTTTAAAGCTAAGTAAGTATCCATTTATGTTTCTTGCACATTTCAAATATACCCTGCTCCTAGATGGTATGAACAGCACTAATGAAAATCCATTAAAGTAATCTTGTGGATGTCACCACAGAACAAACAATACGTATTTGTTCTACCAAATAGGTTAACAGGCCTGCCACACGCAAAGCAGGCACAGCAATTTCCTGCTCAAGTCCTAGAAACACAACAAGAAAGCTTCTGACCTTCACATCCATTCTGCAAATTCTTGAAACAGAAAGCGTCTGAAAGCAATGAGTACATTGCCCGCAACCATTACAAAATAACCCAGTATACAGACTAAACTCAAATTCAATAGCTACTTCATAACGTTGTATGAAGACCTTTGATTCAATAAATTAAAAATCTCTATGGAGTCAGGAAACAGCAGAGAAGCTCTTGTGCTTTAGCTCAAATGAGTTATTCTAGCTGAGACCATAAAAATTTAGGGAGAATTTTTTTTTGCTTCTGGATCACCATCACTCCAAACAGCACTTACCCTCAGTCACCCAAAACATGTATGGGATGTACACAGAGGACGCAAAAGAACCTTTCAGAATAGACACCCTGTGGCTTTTGACAAGGAGCAAAGCTCTGTTACGCTTAACAGGCAGTATCAACGCGTATGTCCACACAGCTCTGTAGACACAGTCCATGCCACTTCACACGTAATAAATCTTTGAAGTCTTCTGCAGTGTAAAAGGAACAGCTTCGTGTTAAAACTTCAGGCATAACAATAGTTTTACACACCGCCAACCACAAAAATCATGAAACACCGCTGAAATGGTGGCCACCATGCAGGGATAGCTTTAGAGTCCTACTGAAACACCCTTACTGCACAAAACACTACCCCAAACCACGTGCACTTTGGGATATAACAGGATTTAGAACTAATTATCTTCTACTGCTATTAAAAGTTATAGAAAACATCAAGCCCAACCTCAGGAAGGTAGTAGCAATTTCAGAAAAAAATTCATTTTCCTTGTAGTAATTTAGAAAGTTTACACACATTTCAGAGTTTTAGTTTACATTCTCTGTGAAGTATATGTGAACCAGGGAAGGGCTGACTATTCTACTAGCATACAAACCAGAAATCAAAAGGATTTCACAGGCAGCTTATGGAAAGCATGCTCCATTTAGATAGCACCTACAACTAAGGATCAGTAAAACTATAAGCTTATCCATGGAAATACTTGAAAATATATATTCATAAAGCATTCTTGACAAATTTGACTTCTACTAAAAGAAAGCATAGCATATTTGGTTTAGACTGCCCAAAGCCAAAAGCAAGGTAAGGGATAGAAGAAAAGGCAAAAAGCAGGAACAAGGAGTTAATGGAGGGACAGGAAGGTCTGAAGAAAGCTTCCTCTGTGTTGGAGCATAAATGTGTAGGCTATAGTGCTAGTGAAGCTCAGCTTCAGCATCCAGTGTTTTCAAGCATGAGTAAAGTTACTTTAATCTTTTAATATTTCATTAAAACAATTTAGACCTTGTAAATAAAGCAGGAGATTCAAAACAGGCTATGAAGCAATATTCCAGATAAGTGGAATTTTACTGGTAATTCACTGTTGAGTTATGCAACCGCGGTAACCAACTTACCAGACCAAGCAAAGAGCCTCTGCCTTCCTGCACCGGAAGAAACAGCCAGACACAGAAACCTCTATTCTCACGAGGGATGTGACCAGTCAAGCTACCCACGTAGGCTCCTTCTCTACAGACCACTACTTTATCCCCCTCAGCGTACCCTTCCTGCACAGATACTATTCAATAGCTGGGCATTTTCATTTCAGAAGAGCGGTCACATAAAGAAGCTTTACTAGCAAAATTATAGTGGCCTGATTGTTGCATACAGCTGCATGTAATGAAATTGGAAGGGGACTGGCTCATAACCACCTGAGAACCATTTTGCTATATGCAGAGATGCAATCTTCTTCCAGATAAAAAGTAAACTCTTCAATGATTTAATACAACTTTATTCAAACTTTTGCTAATAAAAGGTATACTGATTCAGCAGGCAAAACCGTTTGGGGATAAAGAATCTGACCTGAAGACAAAGGCTAACATTCCATCTTTTATCTGTAAAAGATGATCTTTAATAACCACAGGCATGCCTCAACGGTACTTTAATTGGAAGAGTGGTTTCTTTAAAACAGATACAAGTCATTTGTGGTTTGCTTAAATAAATTTCCACAGCTGGAACTGTGTAATACTTGATTCTTATATGGGAGCCTGAATGTCCGTCTTCAGAGAACAAACGAATCTCCAGGGTGGGATTTGAGGAGAAAGTGGTTAGCCAGTGTAAGAGTTTAAGAGTTACACCTGCTTGCCTCCCAGACACTCACAAGAGGATCATTCTTTTCATCCCTTCAAGAAGTCCAGAGGGCCCAGAAGAGCCCAAGGCATAGTGCCACTCCACTAGAGAGTGAGCAAGGCTAACCTCAATTGCGGCCTCTGCACAATCTGGAGACATGAACCTCTAAAACGAGAAGCTAAAAGAGAGAAGTTGGGCAAGTACCACTCCTTCCTCAAGAAAAAAAGATTAAGGAGAGAAAACCCAAACATGCTGAGTGTAAATAAAATAATTTTAATCTTCCTTTCCTTTGGCGTAAGCTGGGAAAGCCCGATCACTCAGGTTAGGCTGGCTTGTGACTGTAAGACCTATATCAAATTGCTCATTAGAAAAAAAAACAACTGACATTGCTCTGGTGTAGGCTGAAGGCGGAACATCAAGGCCAAACTTTACAGCCATGCTGCTCTAAGTTGCTCTTCAGTGTACGCAGACCATAGCTGATGTAGTGGGGGCAAGAGCAATATCAAATTGGCTCGCAATTTCACTTCAACTTGTTTATACTAAATACACATGCAAAACTATTCTGCAGAGAAAATGAGTGTTCGCTCTGCCCATGTTCCATGCAAGACAGATGGAAATTAGTTCTGGCCCAGAAGCCACGTAGCTCTGAGCACAACACTTTGTTTGACAGAACGTGCCCTGCAATTAGAGTCAACTTCAGTAGTTTCTAGGGTAGAAAACTTGGCTCCCCACCACAGTTGCACAGGACATGACTGTTTGGCTCAAGGTTAAAGCACTATGGAGAAGAGGCTGACCTCCAAAAGACCAGCACAGTAAAGGCTGGCAACAGGCCAGTGAAAGCTTAAATGCTTGGAGACCAACATGTGATTACTGGGGAATGCAAGCTATTCTCAAGCACTTCCTATTTCTCTGCAACAATGGCAATATATAAACCTTTATACAACATGGGAACATACCCTTCTTTGAAATTTTTAAAATACAAATATCAAAATGACTGCAAATCATTAGTCCTACCATTGCTTGTAAATAACCATTACTTGTCTTGCAGCAGCCTAACAATGACAACTATGTTCTGCCTTGCTAACAGGCACACTGTCCCACTGAAAGCAGCATTTGGTACTTAGCTTACCCATTCCTTTCCAGTTAACAAAATTGCATGTCTGGTTCCTCTGCAGTCAGTTTTACTTTAAAATTCAGCTGCAATCCTACTGTGGCCATTGAGGATCTATTTTTGGAACAGTCACATACTCCTTACTGCTCTATTGCTCCATGCTTAAGTCTCACTTTTATGAGTCCTACAATTGGTATCCGTCATTTTTTTTTGTCTTAGAAGCACAGACACTTTCAATAAGCAGGTCTGTTAAAACATGTTTAACATCTGGAATATGTTAGGGTATTTTAGATAAAATTATTACTGTGTAGACAAAATCTAATTTATGAGTGGGGGAGGAAAGGGTGACTACAGCATTGCTACAGTACAGGCTCAGAATTCCTCATTAAACCGTTGTCTGGAAGGTTAAAGACTTGTACTACCACAAAGAACAAAGTCTCCTGATCTCCATCCAGACCAACCCCCCCACCGCATGAAGGTTCAGTGAAACAGGTTTGACTTCATTGTCTCAGACTGCACCCACCAGGTTTTAATTTGGCCCTGAGGCAGTTAGCCTCTAAGCACTGCAAGAGTGATTTCACTCTACCAAGAGTATAATCAGTACAGTAAAGAAAGCTTTGCCAAAAGGGCAGAATTCAGATAAGTAGCATGGCTCAACTGTAAAGGTCTTGGTTTGGCTTTTGGACCAGCAAAACATCAGCTTCCAGGCAGAGAGCAGCTGTACTCTATTAAGCAAACCCATTAAAATTTATTAAGTACATCAATTAAATCTTGACCAATCACTAATGTCAGTGGCATGTCATCAAAATGTAGCGTGATAGGGTCTGGGGCCTGCAGACAATTTACCTCTTAAGCTACGAAGTTAAACGTAACATTTGGAAAAAAAAAAATCTTAACCTTACATACATGTCTGATGTATCAGGAGTTGCCTCAAAAGGTTAGAAATTGATGGTGGAAGATCAACAGTACAGAACTCATATGGAATCATAAACTATTAAACAGACCAAGACTCATCACCATGAAAAAAAGTAATTTAAAAACTGGGGGAGATATCTTACAGATCTAGCAGGGCAAGCAGCACGAAGAATGTGAGTAGCGTTTTATTGCCTCTTCCAACAGAAGGAGCAGGTGGTGTGAAGCTGAGCGAGCAGGAGCCCGGCTCTAGATAAAGGCTACATCTCTTGACAGAGCGTGGCATGAAGCACAAACTCCTTCTGGAGGGTGTCACGACAGAGTTCACTTGCCTCCAGAAAGGAACTGGGCAGGCACAAGCAAGAAACCACATGTGGTGCTATTATAGATGACGGGCACGTTCTGGACCAGAAGGGCTGTCAAGACATTGCTGTAGGATGAAAGCGTATCCCAAGAGTGTTACCATATGTTTATATCATGCTTATCCTCTTCCCTAGAGGCAGATACTGCCCTTGGCCGCTGCCAGATACATAGCACGCTAGCTAGATAGGCTTTATGGTACAGTTCAGTACTGTGGTTCTCATTAAGAGACAGAATACAATCCTTTTCCCCACATCCAAATGCATCGTTAAGATACCAGTAACCAGGTAATACCGGTAATACCACTGCTAGATGCATCGCTGGCACGTTAAGGTGGTACAACTTCTGCACCCCTGAATCTGCTCCCCAGTACAAGACAAACAGAAAGATACCACCTAGCTTCAAAAGATAAGCCAATTAAAAAAAACAGTCAAAACTCCTTTGATTGTTTTGTAAAAAGCAATTAAAATCATAGATTATAGACCACCAGTTCTTTGTTCTTTACCCTCCTTTACAGCAAAGGAAGGCAGACAAACAAAAGCAAGAATCAGTTTAGTCAACACAGAACAAACAAGTTCAAGTGAAATTGCTTTAAATCCTCTTCATTACAACATCAGTGGCTGCACCATGCAGGCCATAAAACACTTCAATAGAAATAAGTAATTTCATAGAGCCATGAATTCAGTAATGAAGAATTTATCCACAGGCCAATGAATTGCACAGCAAAGAGAGTTTTGCAAATTAAGTAGTATAATTTACACACTGAATGAAATAGCCAGAAAAATGTCCTCTGGAAAGGATTCCGCTGACTGATGTTCCTGAACTGGACTTAATGTCTACAGCACTCACATTTTACACTAAATGAAGAGACGGAGTGCACTCAAGAAAGGAAGTGCTCTCGTCAGGAAACTGTTCCCCTTCTGCTGTGGCATGAACAAATACAAATGACACATTGCCATCCTGACCATCACCAAAGAAATATTCATTTTCACAAAATGAGATCTGTTATTAAAGCAATATGATATAATATTACAGCAGCAGTAGGCAAGGCAGAAAGTTAGCAGTCACAGAGGGGCTGAAATGTTAAGAGGTTTGCAATGTAGCTTTCGGCTGTTACACAGATTGATCTGGATACGTTCCAGAAAACACCTATACTCAAGCTTTGAGAATATAAACAAACATCAGGATGAACATAGTTGAAATTATCCAACGAGTAATCCACAACATACATAACCCTACAGATTTAGATATTTAATTTCATAAATCTGACCATGACAGTCTTGAAATGCTAATTTAAGAGAACCCAAACATATATAATTAAGAATTAAAACAGTTTAAATAAAAATTCATTTTTAATACAAAAGGGTAGCCTCTCTTCGCTCCCTCCCATGATCCCTCTGCTGTCACCAGAGTTAAAGCCACTAGGTTCCAAGAGCCCTATGATATTTTTATTTCCAAATTTATTGATATATAGTCCCCAAACCTTATTATCATAAAGTAAAACCCAAGAGGAATCCAAGACAGAAAATGTTCAAATCTGAAGTTTCATACATGAATATAAAGTAAGAAAGCCAACCAGTCAGCTCACGTGCTACCCCATTAGATCACACAAAATACTTCTTTTATTTTAATTTTTCTATGGTAAGGACAGATTCCCCTTTATGCCCAAGCAGCTCACAGAATCCACAACTCCAAGCCATTAAGCACAATTTGCAAATACTTTGCACTACTAAATAATACCAGGCCTGAAGACTGCTGAATCAAGTTTCTAATGGCCCTTCCATTTACTGTTACAGCAACGGGCTTCAGCGTTTTTCAAACTGCAGATCCCTAATTACTTCCCCATGGAATCAAGGGCTCCCGCAGCACAACGTGTACTGACAAACGCCCTGCTGACTCCTCTTTCTTTCTTGTGGCCAGCTGCCACCAGCTCACCAACAGCGCAGGAGGGGACACCGGCCCCCACGGGGCTGCTCATCAGCCGTAACCGTGCCTGGTGAGGAGATCAGGCCAACAAGGTAGTTATTCTCCTTTTTTCTAAGACAGCTTTTGACCAGCCTGTCTCCCTAAACTGGCTTGCCTATGAAAACGTCTTTGCAAAAAAGCAACAAAACGAAGCAGGAACAGCAGCTTAGCTGTAACGGGACACCACATACTCAGTTCTGTTTCTCTTGACCCTTAGAAGAGAGAGCCCGTGAACCACAAGCTGAAAACCTCTGTGGACTGGGCAGAAATCAGTATTACTTGCACAAGAGCAATGCAGAGAAAAGCCAAGACCCTGGGACCCGATCTCAAATTTTGATGGCTCATTGCTCGCTCGCACTCTTTTGGCAACGCTGCAGTGGAGCCCTTCGGCCACGTTAGCGCCACGTCTTCCACCAGCGTGAGTTCTGGGCATGACTCTCACCTCAGACATCACTGACTGATTACAACTGGAACAAGCCGGATGCAAATTGGCTGTGAGAAAGCCAAATTATTACATTACCTGTAGTAGGCCCTACTTAAGGTTCTACCTGAGCTGCTAACCTGATCTGTCTTAACTATATCATAAAAATGAGATAAAAAGAGTTAATAATTCAGCTTAACAGCCTAGTTCTTCATTTAGAATACATACACAGTAATTTTAAACTACATGAAAAATCTGAAGACAAATTCACTTGGGAGAAAAGAAAATACACTCTTTAAGACTAACCTGTAATTAATTCTAACTTGAGCTAATGAACAGATTTCCTTGCAAATTCTCAGAAGACTCACTCTATATTCAGAGCACAACAGTTTCAAGATCACATCACCGCCCTCCTACCAGAAACATACTGAATTCAAACTAAGTGCGAAGCAAAACCAATCCTGGTTACGAAAATCACACTGAATACCCCTCAATTCTGTTCCAAAATCTGGACGCTGATGGCATGTGCTTTATGGAGAGTCCTCAGGGGTTTCTCCAGATCGCTCAGGCTCTCCTTCTACTCCCCCTTTCATGGCGTGCTCGTTTCCCGAAAGCATCGCAGCTGAAATACTCCGCTCTAAGACAGCACTAGGAGCTCCACAGGAACGGGAAACGCAGATGGCTCACGCTGGAGGTGCACGTAACTGGCCAGACCATACGGAAACACCTTATCCTACGGCTGCAGCGGACGTCCCGCATCTCTAAGCGACCTCTGGCTCCTCAGTGGACATGGTTTTAGAATTAACAAAAAAAAATACACTGTATCTCCTTCCCATGAGGTTTTGAAGGCTTTCACACATACTTCTTAATGGCTAACCACACATTAAATTACGAGCAGGAAGTCATACCTTTCCCAGATCACAACTGTAGTGTCATGGGTGTTTGGGACTCTGCGGAGTGTGTTCACCACCTCCCTTCCGCCAGGTCCCCACGTGTTCACCTTTGAGATTCTTCAAGGCAACATTACTTGGCTGATCAACAGATCCTAAGCAGCACTTCGCCCCAGTCTCAGAGCTAGAACACCTGTGGAGGGTGAAAAGCTTGGACTGCCTTCAGAACAAAGCAACAAGAACCATTTTGATACATGCATTTCTTCTGCTGACACCTTTCAGAGTTTGACAGAAGTGGTGTTTTAGCTTTTGAAGTGTAAAAGACTTGTTAAAAAAACTGACTAAAAGCATTTGGTGAACAAGAGAACTGCAGCTGTCAGCTACCGTCAGGTCATGTGTTTGCCCACGAAAAACAGGAAACAGCTAGCCATGGAAATATCTAAGTAGGCCACAAAACAACACGTAAACTGCACAGTAAGCAGGCTGCTAAGTCAATATTTTTCCCTAGTGCTCAACTTCACTCTTACATCTGTTAAGCACAGCTCATTCCAAACAAGTGGCCAAAAATTCATTTGCTCTCACAACACGTGCCGACACAGGAGACCATCGACAACGACGTAAAACAGCAGTTACACTGCAGACACTCAATGTAAAGTAAGAAAATCCATACAAGGCGCTGCTCCACCGCAGTTTCACCAAGGCGTTTCCAACAGTAAATAAGCCTGCGCTTTCAACAAAGACAGGAAGCAAAGCAGAGGCGAGCCGGGGAGTCACGCAGCACAAGGGGAAGCAGCTGAGCAGTTTCAGGGGCGGACGCGCAGTTCGCTCCCGTCCCCGGGTTTTAACCACCCAAGACAAACCCTCGAGAAGGTGCACCGCATCGGGGGGAATAGGTTACTTCTCTGCACGCTTAAAGCCTACTTCGTGCTTTCAAAAGCACTTGGAGAATGTCTTCTTTCCTTGACCGGCCTCTCGGCCCCTCTTCACGTGATGTGTGGAATGCATTTTTTTGAAGAAAAAGAAAATGAGACTAGAAGGAATAGAAATTGTAGGAGTTTATGAGCAGGTGTGGCACTTAACTTGATACGTAGTTTTGGTTTTTTTTTTTTAAAATGACATTTTAAAGTAATAACATTTAAAATGAAAAGATGTACTGCCTGATCAGAAAACTCATTACAATCTAGATGAAGGGATTATACTTTGATCTGTCAATCTAGAAAAAAGGTGTCTGTTTTTTTCAATCGACTCTATCATTGAAGCATGTTTATGCCATCTACAATCTTAGTACTCTCCTGTAATTTAGGGATACTTTAAATCATGGAGATTTACCTTAAACACTGTTTTTTTCAGATCTATAAAACCAAAGAAAGCCAGTCAGCATGTTGTCCAAAAGCAGCAAATTTGAACCATTAAAATTACAATATAATCAAAAAATACAATATAATTATACTTAGTAAGAAAGATTCATGCTTTAGGTACTTCAGATATTCCAGCAGAACAGAGGAAAGACATGAGACCAATTTTGTTTTTTAAAGGATTTTGATGAGAATAGTTTGGAAGGAAGTAGTTTTCAGCCTCAAGGCAGTGCAACATTAACTGCTATTTTTATTTTAAATTAAAAATCAAATGCCTTACTTCCAAAACTGCAACTCCCTGACATTAATGACTAGTTTACCTACAGTCTTCTCTTCATTGTTTGGCACCAGTGGACGCTGACAAACGCCAAGAACTTTATTATAAAGCGGAAACATTACTGTAAGGTATTTAAAAGACTGCAAAATACCTTTGAAAGTCTGTCTCCTGTCACACAGGCAGACTTGAAAATCTTAGTTTTCACAAAGCCACAAGTTCTTAAAATCTACGTTAATTTGACTAAATGTAACAGGACAGGTTCAGCACACACTCGCTGTGTTCAGTCACGTTACTACTCGTATTTATTTCTGAATCTAAGTAATTTGTGGCTGTAAATAGGACATTTTCTAAAGGGGCCAAAGAGCGATACTTTTTCCACAGAGCTTCAAAAGCTCAGAAAAACCCTCTGGTCAACAGTTCAATTCAAATTTTTTTTTTTTTTTTTCCAAAAAATCGTACTTATTTTCTATGTACATAAATTCCACCCTTGGAATGCCATAGTAGTTGATTATCCATTATTTAAATTTACTTTGGAAATTAAACTCAAGGGGAATTATCTAATGCATGTCAGACTGAAAATGAGCTGTGAATCTCCAAAGTCAATTTGAGCCTCACGTGTGTTAAGAAAGCTTCAAGTTCTTAACTGCCTTTTAACATTTAGAACTACTTATTCACCAAAGCCCCTCTATTACTTTACATGTAAACCTCTTTAAAGCTAATATCAAAAATCAAATCTATAATCTTTAAAAGTTTTACAAAAGCAGCTCCTCACTTTTTCTCCAATATATTTAACCTTGGTAACGTGACGAGTCAAGCAAACAGTCATTTTTCCACATTTCAGCTGCATTACGTAAACTTCAACATGAACAGGAGGAAAAATGAGGCAAGATTCTCTTCAGTCGGATGAACAGCTGTGCAAGTCAGTTGTTTTTTTTTTTAATATATATATACACACACACACACAGTTTTCAAGAAGCTAATTATGACAGATACACCACAGAGCAGCCAAAATTCATCATGTCAGCATTGGTAACCATTTGGTGAAATATGGCCCGTGTTAGGTGTGTCAGACTAAAAGGTGATAATTTCTAGCCCAGGATTCTAGAATCGTTCCAAGGTCAGGACAGGGTTTCATTAGAAGACTTGCATCTAGTCCTTACTCTTTTCAAAGCTACTTAGATATTACCTGGAACCACACAATTTCTCCGTAAGACGACATCTTCAGGGGAAGTAGCTTACATTAGATTTTACAGAGCTTGCCTCTAATGAAAGGAAGGCAAGAAGCAGGCAGCAATGGACCTCCCAACCCGCTCCCTGCACCAGTACTTCACCAATTCTCTCGCAGACTTGAGAGACAGGGGTTTGTGCCTTGAAGTATCTGTCAGAGATACATTAGGGCTCAACAGACGATTTCTGGATTTCAGTGGAGGAGCATAAGAGAAACTTATTTTCAACACCGATTCAACTTCAAAAAAGAATTTTCACTGCATCTATTTTAAAAGTGTTATCATAATTGTCTGCAAAACACTCGTCAATCTTGGCTTAGATCAAAGAGGAATTAAATCCAGTTTTTTGTCTTAATATAGCTGTCCTCACCCTTCACAGAGAGAACAAAGTTCTCTGAAAACACACTAGAGCAGCATGAATGGAATGCCGATTGTACTTTTATTCTCCCTCAAGTACCTCTCTGAAACCCAGGAAAGGAAAAGTGGGCAAATAGGAAGTTTGTAGTGTAAATGACCCATTCTGCAACTGGCATTCACTTGGTTGCTTGTAGAAAAGACAAATTTTATGCTGATTTCTCTATCTGAAAGCTAAATATTAGTGGGACTTAATGAGCTCCAATTTGCAGTTGGGACACATATCATCCAGGAAATGACAGTCTGCACGGGCTTCTTTGACACTGGTGATCTTCATTACTACTCTAGAGAATGAATTACCTCTTCAGTTCCATGAAACTCTCAGGGAATGGAGGATGATTTTCCAAATAAAATTTTTTTTTTAAAACTACTCAGCACCTAAGACAAAGATGAGAGCCCACACAACAAGACCCAAGCTAGGAACAGTGATTTTTGTTAGACAACTCAGCATAAAGAACACTGCTGCCACATTGACCAAAGGCTTCTTCAAGAGGCTTTTTACTGACAACTGAGCTTCTCTGGTGTGGGGGTTTAAACCTCTATTTGAGGACATATTCTCTCAAAGTTCGGGTGCCTGTGAAAGAGAGGGACAGAAAAAAACCCCAAACATAAAAAACCCCACACTGTTAACTGGGTGCCTTAAATTCAAGCGTGGTACATACCAGGATGTGTTCCTCATTTCAGAAAAGCTGCTGATACAGTTAAAATAACGTTACAGCACTTTTTTGTTCAGAATATGCGAGATAGTACTGACATAGATGAAATAAATCATACGTATCATACGTATTACCGCTAATCTAAGCCTCTAGTCTCAGAAAGCATCCTGTTGGGCTGACTGTTTCTTTTTATAAATGTTCTTCTCCTCTTAGTTCACCATTTTAATTTTTCACCTATTGTTTTATCCTAGTTGCATATGTAGTATAGCCTCTTTCTTTCCAAAAGAGAAAAGCCTTCATGTAAGAAAATACTTAATAATTGTTAAAGATTATTCTTCAAATGTTATCCCCAAGATACAGAACAGTTTGAGAACTCAAAGTTAATATTAATAGTCAGAAGCGTTTCTAATTACACACAATAAAGCATTATGAAAAATCCTGATGTCTGCATTTTGACTCAAACTATCCTTGAAGAAATAACTTAAAGAAGAATTTTTGCTTTCAATTGAACAGCAAGGTAAAGACTCGTCAGTTCAGCAAACAACCAGAGAATTTTGTCCAAGAAATTAATTTTTGTTGACTGTTCTAAGAACAAGAACCAGCATACTTCACTGAAGGCCACAGTTACACAATCAAATTTAAATTAGAAACCATGTGAAGCCTAGGTGTCAGAGTGTAGTAAGGTCCTAAAAGACCTTAAGCATATCACAGTCAGATTCTGCACCACTCATGAAAATAACCACTCTCTGCCTTGAAGTGTTTGCAAGAGCAAGACCCGCATGTGTAATACTGGAGGCAGCTTCAGGAGTAAGATAAAAAGAAACTGAAGTATTCCCTTCAGAGCGATCTAATCTTTTTCTGCCCTGTGACTGCGAAGGATCACTTCTGTAAGGAACTGTGCACTCCAAACCATGAGATCTTTCTACATATTTACACTATGAACACTATTAAAACTCTCCTCTGAAGCCATTAAACATAGTATTTTCAGCAAGTGAAACAAAACCATTACTGTTCGGGTTATCATTTAGTTCTAACTGTTCTTATCAGGTAGAAGCTGCCCTGACTGCTCTCCTCAGCTGTCCTTTGTAACTCGTGAGAGCCACACAGCTGTGGTTTTGGCTGAATATACTTTAAAATGTCAAATACCTACTTCCTTTCTGTTTTCTAAAAGAAAAAAGGGAGGGAGAGGGGTAGAGAGAGAAAGAAGAGGGAACCTAATTGGGACTTCCTTCTTTTTTTTGGTTACTATTTGTAACATTAGCACACAAATTAGCAGCCATGCACCCAAAAGGGTTTTTGTTCATCCCTCTGGCCTCTGTAGCAATCTTTTTTCATCCCCCCAAGTACCACCAATGCTCAGAACGCTTTCTCCTCTTTCGTTCAGACTTCTCCTTGCTTTCATGGCTTTCTCTGTACTCTCCTGTAAACTCTGTGCTGATGAAGATGCAACCACAACAGTCTTTTAATCAATGTACTTGACACTCTCTCCCATGCTTAGAAAAGATTGCTCCCAGTAATCAACTGGGAAGCACACTTCAAGCCTACTTTTGCTCTAACTTTAAAATAAATCTATGAACTATTTTTCTCCCAAAGTTTAGATAGAGAACACATTATGTAAAAAAAAACACTCTGGGTAGAAAAACCATCAAAGCACACACTTCTCATATTTTGTATATCATTTCAGATTTGTATGTTCTACAGTACCTATCAAACAGAGCCCAGTAACTACTTAGCAATACAAGGAACTGTCAAGGAAGAAAATTATAGCAAAAATTAATACTTACAGCCATAATTAACTCAAAAGGGTGTTTATACACCCGTACGGGGGATTGATACTTCTGCACCATAGCTGCAGTTAGTAAGATCAACTCAAACCTGAAAAAGAAATTTTTAAAACCATCTGTCAAATGCAGGAAGCCATTTTCAATCTTCTCTTACAATTATTCTGTGCATGATACCACGCTAGCAATTCTGTAGGAAATCCTTCATGATTCCTTGATGACTTTTTTTTTTGAAGACAAAATGGGACCCTGAAAAGCTACGTATATTTTTGCCAGAAATGACTTGTCATTTCTTCCAAAGGCACAAAATTAGCACATTTTCACTCCAGTTTAGTAACAAGCCTTCAACGCGCTTTATGACTTCACCAGGATGGCGAGACTTCCTGTGCCGCTGCCGAGAACCAAACACTGACACATGCCAGCTGAAGGCAGAAAAGCACTGCCCAGTCCCCCAGCACAGCAAGGGGGCTGCCCTGCTCAGAGGTCATTCTGAATCGGGACTGGGTTAGGAGAAAAAGAAAACAAAAAAGGAGGTTAAAAGATCCGCCAAGTGTTAAACCCCCTTGTTTTCAGAAAGAAAGAAAAATATGGATCGCTACAGCACGCTGATGTAAGGCATTCCTTCATCATTTCCAAATCAAATTAAGACTCTTGAGAGAGAGACTTAAGAGATAGCTGGGGAGAAGAACTTCGAGGAGCTACAGGCGTCCCGGTACGCGGCCAACGGCTTCGCGCCTGCCCTGCCCAGCAAGGCGTTGGACCCAAGCTCTCCTGAGTGCAGTCACACGTACTGAAAAAGCACCGGCAGCAGCGCCCGCAGATGGAACCAGGGGCTGCTGGCCAGACCCACTCCGGCAAGAAGTGCCTTGATGACCGTACGCCAGTGTGATTTCTGCTTTCTCAGGCGCTCTCACGTTACCCGCGGCGCGGCGGGGAGGCGCGGGGCGCCGCAGCCTCCCGGGCAGCGACACCCGCCGCCGCGGCCGGCGACCGGCTCGAGTCGCGCCGAAGTTCGCCCGCCCGCCCGCCCGCGCGACAGAGGGATTCACCCGCGACTGCCCCGCAGGGAAAGGAAACCACCCGGCTCGGCAAAGCAAGCCGCGGCCCCCCGACCCCCCGACAGGAAGAGTTACACAACAAAGGCGCCCGACGCCTCCCGCCGGGCCGGGGCCGGCGCCGGGGCCGGGGCCGGGGCCGGCACCTGCCGCGGGCGCCCCCCCGCCGCCGAGAGCCCGGCGCTGCCCCGGGGGGCTCCGCCCCGGGGGGGTCCGGACGGGGCCGCCCGCCCCGGGGGGCCGGAGCCCAGCGACCCGCCGTGACCCGCCACGCCGCCCCGGGGCGCACCGCGGGCCCGGCCCGCCGCCGCTAACGCCGAGGGGAGCGGGCGGGGGGCGGGAAGCTTCCCGCGGGGGGCAGCAACGGCGGCGGGGCTGAGGGGAGGGGGCGCCGCGCGGGGGGACGCGAGCGGCGGGGCGCGGGGGGGAAGGGGGCCGGCGGCGGCGCGCGAGCCTTACCGCCTCCCGTCGCGACAGCCGGCGGCGCGCAAGCCTTACCGCCTCCCGTCGCGACAGCCGGCCGCGCTCTGGCCGCGTGCCGGCGCGGGGAGCGCCGCCGCCGGTTCCGGCGGGGAGGGGCGGGGCGGGGCGGGGAGGGGCGGGGCGCCGCCGCCGCCGCCAGGAGTGACAGGGCGGGGCGGGGCCCGGCCCCGCGCATGCGCGGCCGCCCGGCGGGGAGGCGGGGGAGGGCTGCTGGCGCGTTCACACACCCCCGCGCCCCTTGCGCATGCGCGTTGTCGCTCCGTGGGGCGGGGGGGGCGAGCGCGCATGCGCAGTGTGGGGCGCGCGGTGCCCGCGGCAGCGCGAGGGCAGAGCCTCCCTCACGCAGACCGACGGACGGACAGACACGCAGACCCCTCCGCGCGCGCTGACCCTTCCCTCAGCCGTACTGAGCACCACTTTGGTCCTAAACCCAAGCTTTGCGCTTTGGGGTGTCTGAAAAGAGTTCCGTCTCAGACCATGTCTACCGTTGTTTAACTGTGATGTACTAAAACCAAGAAATGCAGTTATGTTTTGTACAGTACCGGTGTATCACAAACTGTGTTAAAATAAGGACTCGTAAATTAGGGACCGGTGCCTCTGTTCCCTTCAGTGACCCTATTCAGACAATTCTTTTACCCAGAACGTGTTTCATTACTGGCTTACTCCCTCAGAAAATAAGTCGTTCTACCAAAATTTAGGGCCGTTATCCTGTCCTGGTGCAATTCTTCCTCTAAGAAAGCTGGATTTGTGGTTACTATTAATGAGTGATTCAGCTACAGTTCTTTCCTACACAAACCTTGCATCTTTTAAAGTTAGTCAGTAATAGCCTGTAGTCTAATCTGAAACGAGTCGTTACAAGAAGTCGTTTAATGTGTTGAGAAATTGTTTCTCTAAATCTGGTTTCTGTTGTGGCACTTGGCCAGTTGCCTTCATATAGCTGAAGTTAACTGGTTAATCTATTAACTCGGTAATTAGATTTAGTTATCTGAATTGATATTCCCTGCCATTATGCCTGTAACGACCTTTTCCTGCTCTGAAAGCCTGAGATATAATCCTACCAGCATAGCAGGGCAAGGAATTTACGCCCACTCAGCTTCCTCTTTGTTCGTAACATTTCTCTCTTCAGATTCTGGGAAATGTTTTAATTCTTACTGACTGCCACTGTGCTAGTTAACCAAATGGCCGTATAACCAGAAAAGCTTTATTTGGACTTTTAAAGGTATTTGGAGTTTACTGATAAAGTGAAAGCATTAAAGTGAAAGTCCAGAATTTAATGTCTAAATCAGTCGTGGTAGGTGTCTCGCCTGCAGATACAATAATCTTAACAAGATGGACACAGAAGAGGAAAGTAGTATGTTTTCAGATTTTTTTTTCTATTATTGTTTATATTCCTGTTACAGCTTCTGCTGTATAAGCTCCAGCAGTGCGTCATTAGAAGGAATATAGATGAATAAATGGGTGGGTGAAATGTTTAAGGAATGCTGTGAGGCACACTGAAGCCTGGAGCCCAGAGGAGAGAGGCTGAAAGTGCAAACCATTCAGTATGTTCAGAAAATTAGGAATGCAGCGTGCTAGATACGAAGGGAAGTTGGGCCTTAGGGAGGTAATGCAAGGCCAGGCACTCCCCACCATCTGAATGCTTTTCCTGGATTGCATTCCTTCACGTTATGAACTTTGGTTACACAACTCCAAGCCCAGTCATCTATCTTGTTTCAGGCAATATTGCCATGGAAATTAATGAGAACTATTGGTACTCAATCCTTTATTATTAATAATAACTAACTTAAAGTACAATTGCCCAGGAGCAGCGCCGGGCTAATGTATACAAGAAAAAATTCAAGACGCCTCCGGGCCTTGCTGTAATTCAGCGCAAGCCCCTGGAATTTCAGCAGGCAGGGACTTGCTCTGGTTTCTTTTGTTTGCATCCCAGGCAGTGAATAAAAGTGAAGTGGTCCTGGCTTCTTACTGTCCGGCAGGTCTCATCTTCGTGGCTTTTGTACTAAAGAGAGGAGATTGTTAGGAGTTCTCGACAAGAGAGAACATGCGTTCATTCATTGTCTTGCTGCTAAGCAGTAGGTTTATTAAAAGTATGTGAAAGAGGGATGAGCTTTTGAGTTCAGATATACTGAAGTTCTTCGAGAGCCGTTCCCTAATAAATCAGTCCCATCTAAGTCGGTGCAATTTTTTATGTGCAATTTTTTATCGGTGCAAAATTTTTATGAAATAAATGCCTGCTTCCCAAACCTTTAAAACCATTAAAAAGTTCCCAAATGATAGCATTTCCATCTAAAATAAGCATGATGGCTGACAAACAGCTAATGGGGCAGAGTTGTGCCCTGGGGACATGCAATTCCGGTTTACACAGAGTTCTTATTAAATGCATTATAGGTACTTAAGTAGGTGTCACAATTTTTTCTCTCCCTTATCAGTCTAGGGAGCCAGTATCAGGTGGTGCTGGGTATGAGGTGGTCTGAATTCCTTCACTCCTTTACTCTTAAAACTGAAGTAGCTGTGACACCCAAGTTCAGTCCTCCAGACACGTACTTGAATGTGCTCATCTGTCACAGCTGTGCATATTTTTGTAAGCTCCCTGTATAGCCCGTACTGGGGAAATGGTACGCGGGACGAGAAGTTTCCCCCCGTATGCCTGGAGATCTTAAAGCCCTTTGTAATGGCAGCGAAGGCACTAATAATCCCAATATGCAGATATAAATATTGAGGCTCACAAAATGCTGTAGGAAAAGTCATGCATTAGGTCAGTATGAGAAGGCGGACCAGAGCTCTTCGCTCCCAGGGTGATCCCTTATTCCCAAACACTGCCGCCTTTTAGCTCTGTGGCAGTTTTCCACCATTGGCAAAGTGCGAACACGGCAAAACATCTCCAGACTGGCCACCTTCAGAGAAATGATGTTACTGTGCAAAACCTAGAAACCATTAAACTCTTGTGCTGAGATTTTTATTGACGATTAAACTGGCCGTAGTTTACTGTAGTTTAGTGCAGTATAAGTGAAGATGTATTAGCTTTACACCGTTATTTGATTTATCTGAACTTTCCCATGTGTCACAGTGTAGAAAAGCCTGAAGTGACCTTGTAGACTGGAGCCCTTTATGTTTTGATGCCACAAACAGTCAGAAACATGTTTTTTCCTTTCTTCTCAAGTGACTGATAGGAAAATCGAATTGTAGGCTGGGAGCTGGCCAGGGACACCAGCTGGCAGCGCTGGGAGCCCAGCAGCTGACAACAGAGCACAGGCACCATTGACATAGCAAAGGTTACGTAGGCGAACATTAGCAAGTAGGACTAAGTCCTGATTCATAAAATACATGAATTGGGATGAGCGTGTGGAAAGCATCCCAGCCCTTACTAACATCCTCTCATTGCAAAGCCCGTAACCATGCGAGGCTTCCTGCATCGAACTCCGTGTCACCGCTCATAAGCAGTGCAGTGCTAAACCGAAAGCGAGCAGGTGGTGCAGGGGGGCTCCTGGTACAGAAATAATGAAAGCGTGAGGAGCTAGCAGAGTGTATACCCTGGATGAAGCAGCAAATGCAACACTCATTCCAATACCCGTGTTGGATATTTGTAACACCCAAAAGGTTGATAGCAGAGTCTTCTTGGGGGAGCGTGAGGCGGGGGAGACACCCTTTGGGGCTCCCACAGGATTATTTTATCCCTCAGACATCAGGAGGTGACACAGGAGGGCCAAAATATCAACGGGAGCTCACCCCCACGACCTTTCTTCCAGTATAAAGGGAAAAACACTTGGATGGTAACTTCATTGCTGAGGTATTTTATTGTTGCTGAAGATGTCATGCTCATAACACAGGGAGCTGGAGCTGGAGGCAGGGAAGGGTTTACTGGGCTGACGGGGATGCCCAGCTTTTCTAACTGCCCTTGGAAACACGCCTTGTGCCCGTGTGCCACTGCCTGGGAGCTGCCTGGTGCCTGCCTCAGTGAACAGCCTGTTACCAGTCGTCTCATTAAGTGAGTTAAAGGACTGCCTGGATCTGATCAGTTCATTAGTAACACTTTTAAATCCTTAGAAAAATATCAGTCTCAGCCAAGAGGCATAGCAAATGCAAGGAGGAGTACATTTCCTATAAAAATAAAAACAAAGGCTGTTTACTCTCCCTCTTTTTAATGAGTCTGACAGTACAAATACTCTCACCTACTTCAACAAGCATTGAATCAAGCTGTTGGATCGCTCACCAGGTAGAGATTTTGTCCCTTTTTGCCTGCAAAATGTTGACAATTTTTTTTTTTAGTACCAGAGGAGTAATAAGAAACAATTACTTATTATTAAAAGTATTCCACAAATCCAGCTCCTTTTAAAGTACGCACTGACTCCACCAGTACCGGGTCTGCAGCCTGTGGGCAAACACTGCACCCTTTCACTGCAGCTCCGTCAGGACAAGTCTGCTTTGTGGCCGCTGCTCTGCCAGCGTAACAGTGCGGGTATCTGTAGAGCTTATTCCCGTGCCTGAAGGAAAACGAGGCACATCATTATGAGGCACTTGCACACCAAAATAAGTACCAGCATAGCTATTTCAGAGTTTATTTTTTAAATCATACTGTCTGTGGATCAGGCCTGTGCTGGCAGCCTTCATCCAAGGATCTCTTAGAAAACACTTGAGAAACATAAGTCTCATGATGCTATTTGCAGGCCCTAGAAATGCTGCTTATCTTCTCTGATCAGCAGAATTCTTTGCATGAATTCCGGTCCTGTATCCAAGGCAATCTCATTATTTTCTATACACGCTCGATCTGCTTGCTAATTTCTTTTTACTTGTCATGGGGGAGGAACCTTCCTGTGCTCCACAGGCATGCCTGTGTTTGGGAGATTAAAGAAAGCAAGCAAGATGCATAAAAAATGTCACCCACTCGCAGCAGCAGCAGCCTGAATGGGGAGCGCAATTTAGAGACAGATGTTCCTTCCAATTGAATTGTCTGTGTCACTGATTCCAGTGAGTTCAATACTCCTGAAAAATGTGAGACGGAGGGCATTGCTGAGCAGAAGGCTGGCTGCATCCAGGGAGCTGGCATGCTGCAAGCAGCAGCCTTGCTGGTTTTGACATGGCTGCAGCATTAATCTGTCTCGGCCTCGAGCACCGCTGGCTGACTGTCTGTCCTGGAATTAATTCAGCTAATGTACTGCATGATGGAAAGCCACGTTTGCAATCTCTTTGCTAGGCAAGACTGAACAGAGATTGATAGCATCCTCTGTCCCTGGGTAAGTGAACTGGTAGCAGAGCTCCACTGAAGGGCTGCCCACTGAGAGTTTGGCTCCGTCTCTCTAGGGATGAGAGATGATATATTTAACACCTCCTGGCTCTTGTAGCTGTCAGCATGGGGCAGGGAGAGCCTGAGCAGAGAAGGAGGAGGTGGAGTTGCCTTTTGAGTCAAGCACTGGCTCTGCAACCCCTGTGCAAGTGGGATGTGTAGGAGTTTTTTCTGAGGGCAGCTTCCAAACAGCAGTCTCAAAATAACTTGGTTTAATGAAGGATCTCCAGCACAGGAAGCCTGTTTGCAGTCGTGGTTCAAGCTGGTAGCTACAGACTAATGTGTGACCACTAAGTATTTCAAATTAGCTAATGAAGAGCTGTTCTGTTTGATTTGCTTTTGGTCACAACCAGCGTGAGTCTGAATTAAACAAGAGCCCAGTGATGAAAAGAATATGCCCCAGTACAATTCCCTGGACGGGGACTGGAAACAAGCCCAATGGTTCCTTAGTGCCCCATCCCCAACACCCCGTGTGCACCTGGGCCTTTGCTGCACCGCTTCTGTGGGGAGCAAGAACGGAGAGGGGTCTTGAGCAGCCAGGAGGTAGCAAGAGGTCAGATGAACATGGCAGTGGCGGGAGTCGAGGCAGCACCAGCCGAGCAGAGGCAAGACTCCCAGGCTCCAGAGAAGCAGAGGACAGATCTGCCCAGCAGGTTCACCCAAAGGTGACATCCAGCTCAGGAAGCGGAAGAGGATGCAAGATAGCCAGGATGACACGAGAGGGAGAGCAGTGGAAGGGCCATTGCATATCCACCAGAGCTCCAGCTAAATTAATTTTGTACCTCAACTGGTAGGAAAGGACGTTTTGAGGGGACTTGGGCACCCCTCTACCACCACTCTGTGAGATGTGAGCTCTGCACTGGGTGAGTGACTCCGTGCCTTCCCCCCCCATCACTGCCACGGCCACATCCAGCACTGGCACATTCAGCAACACACAGAGAACTACAGGTGATTGCAAAAGACCCATTAGTACATGGACATAAGCCCCATCAACATGACATTGCTCAAACTAACCCAGGAGGAGGTTTTAAATGTAGGCAAGCTCACTGCCAAAAATAAACCCCAAGGCGCTCTGGCTGCTGCGCTGTGCCATGGGAACAATATTGTGCATATGATCAGATTCAGCAGGACACGAGCAGCCTAAGGGTCTTTTTACATTTGGCTTGAAAAGGCTAAAAATAGCACCCCAAACAAAATTCCTTTTTTGCATTGCCATCTTCTCTGCCTGTTCCTGTTCACTGGCACTTTTACATGCAAAGCAGGATTTGGGAGCCCAGGCCCAGTAATTAGACTCCAGCCCAGCAGCTGCAAGTGGAACAGCTGGAGGTGTTATTTTTACGGGTTATTAATTGACTCCATGAAAAAAACTGAGCCCAGCAAACAGAGAGAGCCAGTGAGCTGCAGACCACAGCCACATGACAAGGTCTCAGTGACAGAAAAAGATAAAATAAAAGAGAGAGGCCAGTATCCTAAAGCCGATTAGTTACAACAATTTCTCTAAAGCTAAATATAGAAAAAAAATCCTCCCCCATCTTCAGCTCTGTTGGCGGAGATGAGAAAGCACAAGGAAGGAGATAGAGAGAAATTTAATTTTTGACTTAACCCCCTCATGGGTTGCAGAGAGAAACCGCTGCTTTGGTGACACTCCCGACACTTAAAACCAGATTTCCCTGGCAGCAACACCCTGACCACCCCTTTCCTCGGCACTAACAAGTGCAGCTGCATTCGCTCCAACCACGAAGCCCAGACTCTGGGCTGCTGAGCGGCATCACCGTGCTGGGCAGGGGAGCAAGCGGGGCCGCTCCTGGTGCCAGCCCAGCGCCCGATCACAGCCAGGCCAGTGTGGTCCCCGGCGCCTCTCTGCCGGGTGCAGGCAGGTAAGCTTGCAGAGCCTCCGCTTCCCAGGCACTGCTTGCCTCCCTTCAAAGGGGCTGAACCACCCACGCTGCCTAAAACCAAAGCAGGAGAGCACCAGGAGACCTCCTGCCTCCAATTCCCCTTCCTCCCCACCTTCCCTGCAGCTGGGTACAGACAAGGCTTGGGGACAGATGTAGCCTCCTGGGGCCAGGAGAGAAACCCTGCATCAGTGGCCAGAGTAGGGAAAAGCTCAGGGTGCTGGCGGTAGGAGGGAACAGGAGGAGGGTCATCGCCTTGGTAAAACCTACTGCGTATCTCCTTCAACCTCAGGCAAATAAATAACAGGCAACTCAGCAGAGGTGCTGAGAAGCCGGGAAACTGGCAGAGCATTTCAGATTTATGGGAAATGAATTTAGCCCTTGTCTGGAAGCTGAAAGCCAGCAAGGCCCTGTCCCCAAGATAGCCTGTACTGCTGGCCCAGGCTGTGGCCTCTTTGTTCAGACCCTAGGTTTAACTTCCGAAAATAAACCACCATCGTAAGCGGAGGTGAAGCAGCACCTCTCCCAGTGGAGAGGACAGCCAGCTTCACCGTGCCTGGGCATCGTCTGTGCTGGCAGCCAAAGGGGAGGGAGAGGCAGCGGAAAGGCGGCTGCTGCTGCTTTGGACAGCCTTGCCAGTATCTTGCCAAAACTCAGCCCAAGAAAGCTCCCTCAGTGGCAGTCCTTGGCAGGATGCAGGACAGCCGTGTGTTCAACGGCTCTGGCACAGGGATTTCTTCCTACTTTCATCACCCATACAGCAAGAGGAGCACGAGAGGCCCCCGAGACGTCTCTTCCCAATGTTCAGCCATAAGCAAGACACACAGACAACAGTTAGAAGAGGGGGATATTTCTCTCGAGTCTCTACCCTTGACACAGCCCCCCTCCAGTTGTGTTTGGGGTATTTTCAGTCCCTCCTGTCGTGGTTTAGCCCCAGCCAGCAACCAAGCCCCACAGAGCTGCTCGCTCGCTCCCCCCCAGTGGGATGGGGGAGAGAATCAGAAGAGTAAAAGTGAGAAAACTCGTGGGTTGAGATAAAGACAGTTTAACAGGTAAAGCAAAAGCCGCGCACACAAGCAAAGCAAAGCAAGGAATTCCTTCACCCCTTCCCACGGGCAGGCAGGTGTTCAGCCGTCGCCAGGACAGCAGGGCTCCATCACGCGTAACGGTGACTTGGGAAGACAAACGCCATCGCTCCGAACGTACCCCCCTTCCTTCTTCTTCCCCAGCTCTATGTGCTGAGCATGAGCCATAGGGTGTGGGACGTCCCTGGGGTCAGTTGGGGTCAGCTGTCCCGGCCGTGTCCCCTCCCAGCCCCTCGTGCCCCCGGCAGAGCACGGGAGGCTGGAAAAGTCCTTGACTAGTGTCAGCACTGCTCAGCAACAACTAAAACATCTCCACATTATCAACACTGTTTTCAGCACAAATCTAAAACACAGCCCCATACTAGCTACTGTGGAGAAAATTAACTCTATCCCAGCTGACACCAGGACACCTCCCACACTCCCAGCTGCACAGGCTCCATCTCTGGAGGTGGCTGATGAAAACCCACATTTTCTAATCTCACCCTTTGGAGACCACTCCTCTGAGGTGCAACCAGTGCCCTTAGACATACCTTGAACATGAGCGTGCATTCCTGAATCCAAGCCCACTCCTCCCTGCTCGCAGGACTGTCCGCTTTCTGTGCCAGCCTGGCAGCACTGGGACCATCTTCGCGCAGGAAACCTCCCTTTGGAAAGCCAGCTCTGTCATGTGCCGTGAACTGGGAAGAGCTCCTGCAGACCTCCTGCTGGGTGCCAGCACATCGTTCTGTCGGACAGGGTTGTCGGTTAGTCCCTGATTTTCTGCTGCTTCGCCTCAGCCGCAGTCTGTCAGCTCCGCGTGCAGCACCCAGGGTGCACAACCCTCCCCGAGCCACGGCGAGGCCATGGGCCTTCCAAAACACGGCATGTTTTGTGCTGTTACATGGCCTATCCCCAACCTGGAGGTCCCCACGAGACCATCAGCTTTGTGCAGAGACAGAGGTAGAAGTGGCAAGGGGACACAGATGTCATGTTCCCCCCCAGCCCCAGAACAGGGGTACCATGAGGAAGGCAGGGCTGGGTACCCAACTTCAGGGCTACAGGGACACATCACCTTGCCCCTCACCCGTTAATTCAGCTCAACCAGGCAACTGCTCCATGTCTGACACCACGGGAGCAGCTGTAGTTTTCACAGGCCTTAGGTCCCCGCGGTGGCTGCAAGGACTCCCCCTACACTACCTTTAACCTGGGCAGGTGGGCTGCAAACATGCTGCCATGGGAAGGGAGATCAGCATCAGCTGCGTGACCCTGCTCAGGCTTGGGGAGATGCATGTTGCTCGGGCATCCACAGGTCTGGCAGTACCACATCTCCCCAGGCTTTCTTCCCTAGTAAGGCTCAGTATATGCCATCTGTGCCACCATCACACCTCTCCACAAGATCCAAAGTCGTGGTTGCACAGGGATAGACAGCATTTTGGGGACAGCAGAAGGGAAGGAAGCTTCTCCGAGGGGGTGTCAGAACCACAGGTGACCTCGCTGGAGAGCTGCAGGCAGCCCCCGGGGTTGCAAAAGTCTTTGGCCTCCACAGCGTGGGATGGGGATTTCAGAGCAAAACACATCAAGCAAGCTGGAGGAGAATGACATTTTCCTTCCCAGCTGCTATATCCTTGCCCACACAGCCGGTGGGATGACTCTGTGCAGCTAATGATGCGATGTGATTAGTAAACAAATGATGCATTTGTACCAGGAAGAAAAAAAGAGAGAGGAAGGGAGGAGAAAAGCAAGGAAACAAGCCCCATTTTTGGATAGTAGCATGCAGCAGTGAGCTCTTTAAAAATCTGCTGAGGAAGGCACTTGCACAGCATATGGCTTGGGCAGATCAATGAAGCTGCAAAGTGGCCTGCTCCTGGCAGACACACAAATCCACTTTCTAATGAAATTTACAGCAAGTGGAATTTAGGTCACTACTTGGAAGCATTCAGTTTATTCCAGGCAGCTTTTTTAAATATTTAAGAAATAGCTGTCAAATTAAGCCTGCTCACCTCTGGCTGGAAGGTCCAACTTGGAGCCATGGCAAATTTCTTAGCTACAGCTTAAAAATATATATATATATTTTTAAGCTTTCTTTGGTTGCCTCCTCCCTTAATCATCACAGCACAGTGATCGAAATCAACTCCAGCCGTGCACAGGTGGGAACTTAGGGCCCAAGTGATGCTCAGGCTGTACCCAGCCCTCGTCTCCTGGACCTTCCTGCAACCTGTGCTCTCCCTCCAGCAGTAAACGCAGGACTTTATCTGCTGCTGAAGGAAGACCAATACTACAGCCAGACCTAAAAATGGCTCTCAAGGGAGCAGCTGAAAGCAGCCTCTTAGCAGAGGTGAGCCTTTGCTAAAGGTTGAGCGATGCCGAGTGGAAGGATCTGGCTTGAACTAGTTGCTAGCGCTATTCCCAGATGTCACACTTTAAGAGAGCTGCCAGAGCCTCCTCGACGGGTGGTGGAGAGGGAGGAAAGGTGGAAACCAGGCAGTTCTCCGGCTGTTTACCCAGCAGAAGTGGCCACAGCCCCAAATCACCACACTTCCATTCCTGTACAAATCAGGGCGAAAGTTCAGACGTTTCCTCTTCCGACATTGCAAAGTTCAACTCTTTGCATAATGTGCTGACAGCATTAACCGGTTCCTGTCCCAGCTCAAGATCCAGCCTGCCAGGCACAGAGCTCAAAGCTTTTCCAGCCTAAGCACAAACCAGGAGCAGGGGAGGGGAGAGCAGAAGGCAGCCTCAGAGCATGGCCAGGCTCCTGGTGAGTGGCCGCACAGTGCTGGCTCCTGGCCGGCTCTCGAGTACCGACCCGGCAGAGGAGCGAGGTGGCCTTGCAGCTACGGGGGCTGACGGCTTCGTGCAAGGGGAGAAGCCACCTCCACAGCAAGGCACTTGCTGGGACGTGCTCTGGAGGTCAAAGCAGTTTTCCCCATCGCTCACCAACTTGCCCTACCTTGGCAGCTGCCTGGCCGACCCCGGCCTCCGTTCGCTGCAGCTGGGACATCTTCCCTGCCCACGTGGGACCTGCCCCCCTTTCGTGGGGTTTGGCTTTCCTCCCAGCACCAGCCCCCAGGATTTGGCCTGTCTGCAGTTGAGGTAAAGCATGGGTGCATATGCGACCACCTCTGCCCCCTTCCTCGTTATTTTTGACTTGCACACATAAATATTCATTTCACGCTCAGCTGATGGAGGATTTGCTTGGCTGGATTATGACCCTGGCTGCTGCTCTGCAGCTGGCTTTGTACCAGGATCTGGCACCGGAGGACACAGTCGGTCTCTGACCTACCTTCCATCATCACTCCTGGGCTTGCAGGAGCACGCCGGGATGCAGCTGCTGGGCACGGCTGCTGCACGCAGCGTGGCACTATCCACCATGGCCTGGCAGTCCTTTCCCTCTGCACTGCCCTGCGAGACAGTATCGGGGCACGGCAAAGGCTGTGCACAGAGAGGGACGAGGGGGGACCAGTGGTGCAGAGAAAATACCTTCCCTGCACAGCTCCACGAGCCTTGCTTTCCCCTCTCCCTCTCCCATCAGCGCTGCATGCCAGCCTCCTCCAGCTTCGACCCTGGCTCCGCTCGGCTCTCGGGCTGCGAGCACGTGTGCGTTTGCCCTTGAGTTAATTCACACCAGTGCCCATTCAGCTGGGTCACAGTGTTGGCAACAACGCCCTTGGAGAATCTTGCAGGAGGGGTCAGGGCACCAGCAGTCCCGTTGGCCTCCCCGCCCCCGAGCTGGGACCCATCCTGTGCGTGCCCCTGCGGGGCTGCCTCCCCTCACCCTGCCTCGGGCCTCCTGCCCACAGCTCCAGGAGGAGGGAGCACCAGGAACAGCAGCTGGTTGCTCTCCGTCTGCACAAAAGGGACCCACTGGCTGGGCCACGCACACCTTGCTTTTCCCATCTGTAAAATGGGAGTAAGCCAGGCTCCCACAGCGGCCAAAGGCACCGACTGCTCTTTTGCATTGCATCAAGGAGCAAAAATGCTGAGCATTAGATGTCTCATGAGAGAGATTGGTCTTCTTTCCATCCCGTGGCCAGGGGAAGGGCACTTTCATCCATCCCCTGCTCCCGGGTGCCCACAGGGTTTCAGGCTCCACACCCATCTCCGCTGCAGCTGGCTGCAGGAAGCAGCAGGTCCTTTTTCCCCTCAGTCCCAAGGGGCTGCCTTCTCGCTCGGCAACAAGGCACACATTTTAAATCCAGAACATCATGCACAGACCAGTTCAAAACAAACAACCCAGGTGAGAGCACAAAAGAGATTCCAGCAAAATCAAGGGAGCCCAGCAGAGCAGGATGCCTCGCTGTGGGTTTTACTTTCACACTTCTTTTATGACCTCTTGGCCAGTCCCAGGTTTTCTATTCCACAGGAAATTCCAACACCAAAAAACCCAAATCAGGCCAAATTCAGAGGATTTGGGGTTTTTCTTTTTTTGGAGAAACTTTAAAGAAAAAGGAAGAAGCTGTAATTCTAGAGCACTGGATTCAGGATCAAGGACTGTAAGAAGAAACACTCACAGCATCGTGACGTCCCAACCTTTCTGTACCCAGGCAGCATCCTTCAGCCTGGGGATACACAGGAGATGGCCAGACCAGGGCTCTGTGACCAGGATTCATTATTTAGGAGGACAACCCTCATCCCATCAATAAAAACAACCCCCTGAAACCCTGCCTGGAAGAAATAATAATTATTCAGCCTGAAGGACTAATCTGATGTGGAAAATCAGGGGAGGAGGCTGGCTCTGGCTTGTCCTCCATTCCTTGTGCTCAGTGGCAAGGAGAGAATGGTTTGCCCTCTGATTCAAGCTGGGCCTCTGGCGGTGGCATTTGCAAAGCACAGAGGACCTGCAGTGCCTGCTCCAGCCACACAAAAGCCATCGGCCTCATGCTCAGCTTTGCTGAGAGAAGCCTGACAGCCCACGCCACCTTGTCCGAGACCGATTTCCCTCTTTTTCCTTTTAGAAGATCCTGATTAGTCCAAAAAGAAGACGAATGTGGCTACTCTGGCCCAGCAGGTTATGCGGACTTCATGAAGCACCAACCTCCTTATCAGGCCACGTTGGAGGGTGGCAGAGCTGTGTGTGGCACTGTCCATTACCACCGGTGTCTGCAAGCCCAGCAGAGAGGGCACTGACTGCTTTTACTGCACCTGCAACCAGAGCTCTCCAGTTGAGAGGGATTTTTTTTTCCCCTTTATTTCTGTTATGGAAGAAAAAAGTTATTGTAGAAAATCTGCATCTCAGTCCAAGAGTCCCGACCTGGAGTTATACTTCTCCCAAAAGATGTTTGACATCCAAATGGGTTGAAAAGCCAAGAGATTCTCCGTGGATGCTACCGTGCCATGGCTGACCCTCACGTACAGCGATGGTATTGCAACCCTGCGCGGGCACAGGCTGGGGCACTTTCTTGCCAGGGAAAAGGAACTGCATGTCAGAAAGGGCAATATTTCCCAAAACCCAAGTGCCCTGACTCTACCATCCTGCATTTGGTGCACAGATACCCATTTTTGTGATGGAGACCTGGCTGCTGTCACTGTGGAGCTGCCTGCTTGGCTGGGCAGCGCTGCTGGGCAGCTTCAGCAGGGACCAGATGCTGCTGGCTGGCTGGCAGAGCTCGGGCTGACCTCACCTTCAGCAGGGAGATCTCCAGGGCCTCAAGTCCAGCAGGATATTCCCCTGCAGTAAGAACAACTACTGAGAAGTCATTTTAAAAAATAGTTCTGTAGTTAGAAGCAGGAGAGAAGATTGCAAGCAGTGTCTGTGCTCAGTGCCCTGTGCTTGTATTGCAGGAATGCTGAGGATGGATCCCAGTCTCCCCCCCAAAAACACAATAGGCAGAATTTTTTCCAAAAAGCCACGGGACATGCAGAGCATGACCTCACCAGTCAGAAATGGAGGAATTGAGAAAGCTGTACATGGGCAGCAGGCTAGGAAAAGCAGAGCCAGCAAGGCTGTAGCTCCCTGACCTGCAGAGCTGACTTAAGGGCTTGATGCTACCTAAAGGCAGAGGTCCAGCTCACCCAGCGCCCACCAGAACCTTCTGTGGGCCAGATTAGGTCCTTAATCCAGCAACAATAAAATGCTTTCCTGCCAGGCGAGTGAGTTCTGTCAGTTCCCTGCGAGGAGTAAGAAGTGCCAGCCCAAGCTCAGCACAGCAAGCCCTGCAGCTCCCTTCCCGCAGTGCCGGGCTGCTGGAACAGCTCCCATCCCCGTGTCCCCAGAGCAGCCAGAGGAACTGTGTTAGGGCACAGGGTGAAACCAGCAGAGAAATCCCATGTGCTGAGAAATGGGGAACCAAGAGCGTACGGGAAGAGCAGAGGGGAGCTGTGCTGCCTGGGGCTGGAAGAACAGGTTGGATGCTGTGGCCGGGCAGCCCACCCACCCGTACAAAGGATTAGAGCGGCTCCCATCCATGGAGCTGTTTTCAAGGAGGCTGACAGAGCTGGAGGTGGATCAGAAGCTGTAGAGACCCAGGGGCCGTGTGGGGAAGGGAAAGCACTGCACTGCCCCAGGACAGGGTAAACCAGCACTTGGAGTGCCACCAGGACCGTGACCTGCCAAAGAGCAACGTTCCCTCCAGCAAGCAAAGTCCTTGCTCCAACAAAGCATGCTCCCTCTCGACTCACCACCAGCACGGGGAGCGTGTCCAAGCAGATAACTCATTGCTCTGGAGACTCGTGTACTTGAGATGAGCTATTCTTACCGGGTCAGGAAGGAACGGCTTGCAAACGGCACAAACAAGTGCATGGCTTGACCTTATCGCAGCATGCAGGGCGCAAACGGCGGACGAGGCTCCACCAAATGATTATTCATGCTTCGATGGTGGGGTTGTGTTTGCAAAAACACGGGGCCACAGTGGCGGCGCCAAAGCACTTTGCACACAACCTCCTTCACAGCTGGGGAAGAAAAATAAATGCTGCATGCTTGGAGAGCCAGGGCAAAGCACTGCTTCGGGGGCCAGAGTGCGTTTGGGTGTAGCTCACACATGGACACCCGCCACCCAGCACCCCCAACACCTCTCCTGGTTTCCTCTGCAACTCACGCAGGGCTTACGGCCACCCTCGCACTGCCCAGCGCCCTGCCCAGCACCAACCTTCTGGGGACGTGTGAAATCCTCGGAAAAGACAAGCTGTTTGACATTGCCCACCTTCACACTGGCAAGAGAGAGCAGCGAGGGAGAGGGGGACAAGCCCCTTGTTGACCACAGGATTAAAAACAATTTCCCTTCTGGGAGAGCCTGGAACTAACCAGCTAACCACGGCAGGGATCAGTTTTGCCCAGGCTTCAAAACATGCAATACCAATGCTGACTGGCTAGGGCGTTTGCCTACTTTCTTTGTCTTGGCAATAAATTCTCAGTTGCTATTTAAGAGGCTCACAGCAGCTTCAAGGTGTAGGAAAACCCAACGGGCAACTGATAAGCAGACCTGGGCACACCCATCTTCCCAGGGCTACGAGAGGCCCGGGAGCGGGCAAGCAGGGACAGGGGATGCCTCACCCTGCTCCAGACAGGCACGAGCCAGTTTTACAATGCAATTTGAGTCACTTCAGCTGATAAACAAATAGGATACTCAAGCACGATTTGCAAGTTAGCCCCAAATATCCAGCTGACCCACTGCTCCCAGGTGGGTCGTGCTTTCCTCAAATGAAGGCTGTTTACAATCTCTAATGCAATTTGTATGTTGGTTAAGCAGAGACCTCAGCACACTGAGCTGGCAGAGGCCAGAGCTGCCTGTACCTGTCAGCCCGAAGAGGCTCTGACTGTAACAGTGCTTCTACTGCAACTAATGACTTCAGCCGCTGGACTGTTTTCACAGCAAGACCCCGGGAGAGGCACCAGGACAGGCTGGGGACCACGCCTGGCAGTCATGTGCATATGACTGTAGCGAGACACAGCATCCTCCTGGAGAAGCTGGGGAAAAGCACGTGTTTTTTAAAGGCAAACGGTGACCAGCTCCTTGCTGACCCATTCTGAATTAAAACCTTCAAAGAGAACGTTGACATTTTTTTTGCAGAAGCCACAAAGTCAAAAAAAAGTAAAATTTCCTTGAAAACACAGCGATGGCAGAGAAGCCCTCGCAGGGCTGCCTCTCCTCCAGACACTGCCCCGCTGCAGCACTCCCGCTCCTCGCAGCCCCACAACCACCACCCCATTTCAGCTGCCTCCCCATTGCTCTCCAGCCCCCTCCACCCTGACACCCACCAGCTGCGGTAGGAGCAGTAACCGGCAGACACCATCCTTCGGCCAAGAACTGCTGCCCTCTCGGATGGAAGGATGGAGCTCCAGACCGTCCACACACCCCACCCAGCACCAGCAGCCGGAGAGCAGCGTACGCTCCTCTGCATCTCGAGCCGCAGCAATCACGTACTCGCGAAGATGCCCATCTCTCCTTTGGGTACTCCTCAAGCACTGCAAGTGCTGGAGCAAAGCCAGCGTTGCTGGGTTTGGTTCTGCTCAGGAATTTATTAACGTGACACTTAGAAGAAAAATTTAGCGAGGAAGAAATCCTGTGCTTGGCCAAGGAGCCAGCGTGGCCACCGTGAGCTGCGTGGCTTCTGCAGCACTTCCTACAAGCAATAAGCACAGGGAACACACACAACCCAGCAAACAGCACGGGTTCACGGTGTTTCACAGCACACTGGCCTCAGACTTGGCTTGGGAGAGTTGCCTATTGACTGGAAATTCCCTCTACCTATGAAAGAAAATCTAGGAGCCAGGCTCTTTCAGTGCAAGTGAAAAGTTTCTACCTGCTGTTAGCAAGGGTACATTTTACTGCCCAGGTGGAAGGGAACTTGGCACGTGCAAGTTAACCCCTCCAAGTGACCGCTTCCAAGTACCAGCACTGGAAGCGGGCACAAAGTGTGTCAGAACTACAGCAGGGCCGCCTCCCCGCAGGCACACCGGCTCATCGCTTACGAGTCGTTCCCAGCCAGGCACCGGCCAGGGCCGAGCACCAGCACATGGAGCGCGCGGCGGGCCCAGCTGACTGTTGTGTAATGCACAGGCAACCTGGGCTGCTGCCAGCGCGCAGATCTTCCATGGGAACGCAATCCCGCAGGGCCCTGCTGCCCGCACATCCGATTAAAGGAAGAGTCTCCCAGTTTTCCAGTTTCAGTGAAATTCAACCGTTCCGTGGAGCTTCACACCCTCTAGTGGAGATGGGAGCGTGGCACACTGAGATGCTCTCAAATCCTTCTGCACTGCTGAATTCGATTGAATTACCCCTACAGATCCCCAAAGCACCACATCTAAAGAGCACCGCACATCTCCAGTGTGTGACTGCCCCAGGCACAAGCCACAGGTGTCGGTGAAGTAGTTTTGTATGCCTACTCGCCTGTATGCACATGTGCAGCATGTTAAAAATGCTTCTACTTTGTTCACACACAACAGCAAGTATTAAATGTGAAGAAAGGAAGAAAATCAACTTTGAAAACCAGATTTTATTCATGTTTACCATCTAGTTAGGCAAAACTACTTTCTATAACCTAAGACGACCTCACAGGTATAACCAAGCTGCAAGGGCAGCACTCTCACCATCCTGCAGAGCCATCTTCCAGTCCCGCCACCTGAAAAGAAACGACCAGGATGTTCAGCTGCGGCAAGCAGCTGCAGGGAAAGCTGGGCACAGGCGTCAGAGCTGCTCAGCGTGTGCGCCAGGTAGTCAGGCCCCAGAAGGCTGTAACGAACAGCTCGTGATCCAGGGCCCTCCTGCAAACGGTTATGTTGCATATCAATTAAATTGACAAAATGCTTTATTGTTTAAAAGTTAGCGGGCAGGAAAATTCTCGGTCAGACAAGTAACTTTGTTTTTAAAATTACGACTCTTCAAGCTTAGAAGATCCTTTTCTGGCTTACATCCAACTTTTCCCTCCTTTATTAGAAACCTGACAAGTTTTAAATATAGCAAACTTTTAAAGTTTTGAATTTAAATGATAAATACAGCTCATTTCCCAAGTGCAACTAAGATCAGGATAATTGCAATCACCCTACCTAGGCCTCTGTACGCTTCATTCTGACAGCCCACGCGGCCCAGAATACCCATTTGTGACCCACAGAAGAGCAACATCAGTGAAAGGAAAGGGAAATGCCTGCTCAGATAATAAACCGATCAAAGATGTCAGCCTGCAGCAGTACACAAGTGAGACAGCTACCTGCAGCCTGAGACTGTCAGACAGCTCTGCCCAGGTCAGTTCAAGGTTGCAAATTCAAAGCATGTGACTTTGCATCTGGCGGACAGAGCGCAGCTTCGCTCAGCGTAGGAGACATCACCCGCTCAGGGTGTTAGCCAGAAATCCAGCTAAAGCCAGAGACCGCTGCCCCACACAGACCCACCTTCTCTCAATTAGCAACAACTGAAGCATCTAAGAGAAGCAGCCTCCCACCCCCAGCTCTCTTTAAAATCCTTCCCAACAGCATTTTTACCTTGAAAACTTTCAGTCGCCACTTTTGGCACCATCTCCTTTCCAGCTGGGGGGAAAGCTACTCTCAAGCCCGCGGTGTCATGGTAAAATAAGGCTGTCAGATCAAGCCAGGCAAACGCCTGATCATACCAGGCATGGGAACGTGACGGCATTTCTGCCGAAACGCCCGGAACACACAGCCCAGAGCTTATGTTGGTTGACGCTGACAGAAGGTCAGATGTGTGGCCAGCAGAAAGCCTGCCAGCACAGCGTTAACCTCCGAGACTGGTCTGAGCAAGTCAGAGCCAGCAAAGTGAGCTTATACTGGATCAGAGTGCTGTGTCACAGGGATGCAGCACTCAGGCCTGGCACCAGAAGGCTCTGAGCCAGAGGCACTGCTTCATTTCTGCTGAGGAGGCACAGCATGAATGGCGTTTCTTCAAAAATATCCTTCATACAGTTGCGGTTACCCTGGCAGAATCAGCTGGGTAAGAAATACGGTGGAAAAAAATTCACCACCTGAAGGACAAGCAGGTGCAACACAAAGAACTAACAGTGAGCTTGTTAAACCATCAGGCTCCCAAATTAACACTCCACTAAAATTATCAGGGACAGTTCACGCATCTGGCTAAACCAGCATGAAACCGGACAGAGCAGCAGCATATTTGAGCTCCTAAGACAGACACATCCATCACACCCGTCTAGCTCAGGTGCTGCTGGTGTGCAGTGCCCCTGTTTTTAAGATCTGATTGGAAACACAGCATCTGGCAGCTTCTGCATGGCCACTGTGCACGCTGTGGTCTCCACAGCGCGGCGGAGCTCTCCCGCACAACAAAGCCACTGCGGTGGGGAGGAAAGAGGGGCACAAAAGTTGGTTTTGCCTCCCCCAAACTATGCAGCCCTTCCTCTCCCTCCCAACCTTTGATACTGTTAGCTTTCCCATACATCGTTAACATGCTAGAAAGTTATTCTCCTCTCCTCAGCTTGTTTTTGCTGCTTTATTGGTTAAATCTGCTCACAGACGGGCCTGACAAATCCCAGTGCCAGGTCAAGGTGAGCAAAGGAAACATTTTGCTGGGACTGGGGACAGGGAGCGTCTCCATTTCAGCAGCAGTGAAATATTATTTCATTTTATCCCAAACTGCACTAAGAGAGCTCACCAATCACCGGCAGATCAGCTGCAGCCAGTCTGACGGCAAAGCTGGCTTCAGGAGCACCTTCTTCCTCCCACTGTCTGACAGCTCCTCAGTCATACAGGCGCAACCACCTGGGGTGACCCCGCTGCGAGCCACATCACCCAACTGACACCAACAACAAACAGGAAAAGTGCCTTTTTGTTGTTTGGGTGGGGTTTTTTTTTTGGGCAAAGAATTTTTGTCAGAAGGCAGGATCACTTTGGCACCAGGCTCACAGCACAGGCCTCTCCCACGCTTGCGAGAGCACGTGCTCGCCTGAGCTGTGACCCCAGCTGAACTCCCCCACTGCAGGAGAAAAACCAAACAGTAAAGAAAATCACAGACGTAACAAGAGAGCAAAGTACACAACTTCCAACAAAGCCTTACAATTTGCTGAAGTCAAGAAACCACCTTATCAGTATTCCCTACTACATGGGGAACAAAGTTTTGGAATTCAGATAGTACCAGGGATAAATCAAGTGGAAAAATATATGAGCAACATATCTAAATTCTGCTTTCCATGTCTGTAAAGCCAGCCTGCAAAGGAAGGGCAACGTCAGTTTAATTTTGCTAGAATATTTTCAGACGAAGATTCAGGATATGTTAAAGGAACTAATGTGAGGGCTGTTTTTCCGTGGCTCAGGTGGGAGCCTGTTGTGTGCAGTATCATACATGACCATCAAAACGCTGCATGAATGCTCACACCTGTTACTGCACGGGATGCAGCCCAGCGCGGGGCGCGGAGCCCGCCGGGGGGTTGATCTCGGGCACGGGTGAGGCTGGCTGGTACGAGGCTGGGCCGCCGGCCCCGCCGCCCAGCAGCCCTTCCCCAGCCCTGCGCCCACGGGCGCCCGTGGGTGCCCGGCGGCCCTTCCCGGGGGGTCGCGTGGGGCTCGCCCGGTTCTTGCTCACCTCGCGAGTGGCAGCGCCGAGGGCCCGCGTCGCCGCCCGCCGCCACCGTCCGAGGAAACCGGCCGCTCGCAGAGTTCTGGGGAAATTCACAAGAAAAACACGCCTGCACCAGGCAGCCCCCGCTGCGGGGGGCCCCCGGCCCTGCCCGCCGCAGGCCACCACCCACGCCTTGACACCTGCCGTGGGGGGGGACCAAAGCTGGGTTTGGCCACTGGCTGGCACCCCGGCCCCCCCCGAGCCCCACATCTTCCCTCCCAGGCCCCTGCTGCCCCCTCACACCGCACCCCCAGCCCCCCCTTCGCCCCCCCACCATCCCCCAGCTCCCACTATCCCCCCCATCCCCCTCCGCCCCCCCACCATCCCTCAGCTCCCATTATCTCCCCCCCATCCCCCAGCTCCCCCTTCGCCCCCGCCATCCCCCAGCTCCCACTATCCCCCCCATCCCCCTCCGCCCCCCCACCATCCCTCAGTCCCACTACCCCCCCACCATCCCTCAGCTCCCATTATCTCCCCCCCCATCCCCCAGCTCCCCCTTCGCCCCCCCACCATCCCTCAGCTCCCACTATCCCCCCATCCCCCTCCGCCCCCCCACCATCCCTCAGTCCCACTACCCCCCCAGCATCCCTCAGCTCCCATTATCTCCCCCCCATCCCCCAGCTCCCCCTCCGCCCCCCCACCATCCCTCAGTCCCACTACCCCCCCACCATCCCTCAGCTCCCATTATCTCCCCCCCCATCCCCCAGCTCCCCCTTCGCCCCCCCACCATCCCTCAGCTCCCACTATCCCCCCATCCCCCTCCGCCCCCCCACCATCCCTCAGTCCCACTACCCCCCCAGCATCCCTCAGCTCCCACTATCCCCCCATCCCCCATCCCCCCCTTCGCCCCCCCATCCCTCAGCTCCCACTACCCCCCCACCATCCCCCAGCCCCCCCTTCGCCCCCCCATCCCTCAGCTCCCACTACCCCCCCACCATCCCCCAGCCCCCCCTTCGCCCCCCCATCCCTCAGCTCCCACTACCCCCCCACCATCCCCTAGTCCCTCCCCGCCCCCCCAGCGCCCCCACACCATCCCCCAGCCACTCCCTGCCCCTCCACACCGCACCCCCAGCCCCCCCTGCCCCCCCAACACCATTCACCAGCCCCCCCCACCAGCCCCCAGCCCCCCCCCGCCCGGTCTTCCCCAACCCCACTGCCCCCATCGCCCCCCACCGCACCCCCTGCCCCGCTGTCCCCCGGCCCCCATACACCCCCCACTACCCCCAGCCCCCCAAGTCCTGCCCCCGGCCCCCCAATGCACCCTCCATGCACCCCCAGCCCCCCAATACACCCCCCCCATACACCCCCCAGATCCCACCCACCGACCGCCGCCACGAGGCCCCGTGCGGCCGGAAGCAGGCGAGCCGGAAGCCCACCGAGCCGAAGCGAAGGCCAGAGCGCCTCGCGACGCACTTCCGGCCTCCCGCGGGCCTCCAAGCACTTCCCTTAAAGGGCCAGGCACGTCGCTACGGCGAGCGGCGGGGCCGGGTGGCGAGTGCCCCGCGCGGCAGGGCGGGGCAGGGCGGGGCAGGGCGGGGCCGGGCGGGGCCGGGTTTAGGCCTCGCTTTGTGCGGGTGGTTCCGAGGCCGCCCGTTTTGCCCTTCGCTTCCCGGGGCGCCGAGAGCTGCGCTCCCGCGAGCGGCTTTTCGGCACGAATAAAGGTACCTCGCTCATGCAATTTGATCACAAATCTCCCTCTAAGATGTTTCGGTATAAATAGCCCAACAAAAGAAAACCGCCGCAGCGCACGTGCAATAGCGTTCTCCCCGACGGCTCATTAAAAATGAATAAGCACTTAGTTTTATTCCTGCGATAACACATTTTAGCAGACCTTTTATAAAATACACACACAGATCTGGATCACGCGTGCAGAACCCGGGCGGGAAGGGCAGCCGGTAACGCCGAGCGCCGCACGGCCAGCAAACGCTCGCTGTCGGGCCGCCCGTAAAACCCGAGCGCGGCCGCGGCCGCTCGGTGCCGGCACACTGAAGCAAGGGGCTTGAGCGACACGGCGACGGCTGGGTGTCCCGGCAGCCTGTCCCCACGCCGAGCCGGTGATTCGGTACTCTGGTTTCCCGTTAGTCGGTGCGCAGCCCGTGCCGCGCTGCCCGCGCGCCGCTCGGAGCCTGCTCGGAATACTAAACTGCTCATTTTCTTGTGATTATTTTTCTTCCGGTGCTTGTAAATATACAGGTGGAGTGTTCTACAAATGCCGAGGACCGTCTTTCCAGTCCCTACGAAATCGGAGGTCGTGTTCCCCGTTTTGCACACGGAATTGTGATGCGAAGGGATGAACGAAAACACAAAACACCCGCAGATGTGAGGAGCTCACTTTGCAAAACCAGCTTCTGCGCTTTTCAGGGTACAAAGCCCTTTCCTTCAGCCCCTCGACCGGTGGTCGTGAGCCGGGAGATATTTGCCTCTCTCCCAACATAGCCCGGATTTTCACGTGTTGCTGGTTTAATGCTGGATGTGGTAATGCTCAGTAGTTTTTTTTTTCTTATTGTCAGAGTGAAATCCTTTAATGGTGCCAGAACGTGCCCAGAGCGTGGTGGAAGAGCCCTGCAGCCAGTCTGCCCGAGGCTGGACGCTGGGACCTCGCATGCAGTGGCCACACAAGGCTCCTCGCAGGCCTGGACGAGCCAGCCAGGCTGCAGCAGGCACCCCGGCGCACCCCACAGAGAGATGGGCTTTTCCAACTGAGTTAGAGGGGCTCCGAGACCCTCACAGCCTTGCTTTACGCAGCCTGGCAGGCAGGTGCAAGAAGCAACCAGACAGACACCCCCTTCCCTCCGGAGCTGCACACCAGGGCAGCGCGGGGGCTCGCGTGTGCAGAGCCTGAAAGCAAAAGCATTTCACAACGGATGCTGCAAACGGTGCAGCCCGCTGCATGCCTTTACCGTGCCCCCCTCCCTCTTTTGTCTCTGCTGAAAGGAGCCACAGGACCAGGCAGCCACCCAGCGCCGACCGATCGGCTGCCACACACGCTCATGCTTTCATTTTTCCTCGGTGTCATACTGCCAAGGCTGCAACCAGCTCTAAATGCTATGTATCTCGTTTGTACAGCTGAACCTGTGCCATCTGGCTGATGGCAGGGACAGCTCTGAAAACAATTTTTTTTTCTCCTTCCTTTTTGATAAAAGAAAACATTACCTCTCTGAGATTTACACACTAGATCAAGCATAAACCTGAATTATCTCCCTCTTCTTTTTTTCCAGGAAGCAGATAATGGGTAGATCTATCCATCCGTCTGCTTTGTTACACGTTGCCCAGCTTGGCAGCATTTCTGTTACTATTAAGCCGTGTTCATCCCCCTTGACATTTAAAGGGCCGTTATATGATCACTGTCACAGTCTCGTACGTGGATCCTTAAACCAATTCTCTCCTCCTCTTTCCCGCTGATGATGGATTTGCTCGTTTGTGCCGTAGTAATTTGTTTTTCTCGTGCTGCGCTCCAGCAAAATGCTTTCACTGTCAAATGTGGTTTTCTGTACAGCCCTTCCCTGCGGTGCCATGTTACAATCGAGCAGCTCAGGGCAAATTGGAGCTGCCCTGTCTTTCAACAGCGTTAGCAAAACAAAATAGCGTACGCCTTCGGGAGCCTGATTGCGCCAGGGTTGGGTCTTCCTGCGTTCGGAGCCACTGCTGCAGCTGTGCGAAACGTGGCGGAGCGCAGTGCTGCGATTCCTGGTGATGGGGCCGTCGGCTACCACGGCCCCGTGCAGAATGTCCTGTGGGACACGTGGACATCGGCTCTGCGGCGAGGAGCACGTGGTGCCCGAGAGCAGGGAGTCGAGGCTTTCCGCCTCTTCGGGAGCAGAGGGTGGGAAACACCATCAGCTCCAGGGTTTGCAGCTCATCCATCGGGTCAGCACACACACGGGGAGAACGTGCAGGCTGGAGGGTGCGCTGCCACCAGAGCTTTTCCAAATGATCTGCAAAGGGGAGAAACGTTTCAGTGCACCAAGTCCTGAGAGTACTTTAAAGTCCGTTTTGGCATCTCCCATGTTCTCCTGTTGGTAAGATCGGAAACGCCGAGAGGGTTGCCCAGCTATGCCAGGCGCTGGTGGGCAGTTTTGCCAGAAAGTTGGTGTCTTACACATCCAGGTGTTGAGTTAAATGGGTAAAAGCACCCACCAGAGTGTGAAACAAAGACGAGCCCTTGTCCCATGCATCAGTTTGTACTTTGGGTATCTCTGATGTGAAAACTTGGTTCCATATGTGCCCCCAGCCTGCTCCCACCACACACCTGCCTCTCCTAGGGCTGCTTATGCCGAGGGACTTTGCCTACCCTCGCGAGCAGGACCACCGATGTGCTCCGGTTCCTGCCACCTCGGAAGTGGGCCGTGAGCAGGGCTACCCTCGCCCACCTCGCGCTCGGAAAATGTGGCCAGCGGAGATCAAAATGCAAGCGTCCCCCTTGGTTGGAGAGCGTCACGGCGGGTCGCGTGGCCGGTCGTGTCACCTGGACGCCTGAGCCCAAGGCAGTCGAAGCATGCGTGTCCATCCCGCCATGCGGCTGCAGTGCTTCTGAGCTGAAAGCTTGGGGATCTCTGGCTTAACCTGAAAAACAAAGTGAAAATTTCCTACTTCACAGAGCTCAGTTGCTTCTAGAATTACTCCCATCAGCATCTCCTCTGTTCCCAATCCCCTGCCGCAGAGAAGGTTGCAGAGGTTCATGTATCTAATGAATTGCTATTCAAACCCACTTGCTTGTAGAGAAACATCCTCGACCAAACCCAGCTGTGCTGGGGAAAGACGGTTTCTCTCTCCGGCACTTGTCACTGTCCCCAGCTGGAGGTTTCTCTCCCATCAGCCTGCCAGCGGGGCAGTTTGTGTGCACACTTCACATGGAGCCAGCTGGGCTGGCGTCCGTCTACTCCTGAGACGATAAATCTGAGAGCGGGCGACCTGATGAGGAGCGCCGCGGTGGGCAGGCACGCTGCTGATCGCGGCACGTCCACGCTGCTGCCTCCCACCTACCGGGGGCTTGTTGGAAGAACAACTCATTGTGGCAAAATTTCTGCCAGATCCAGTATTATACAGCTGTGCTTCCCTCACATTAGCTGTACCAGGTATTATTTATCCTCCAGCAGACAACATCAAGCCACCAAGCCGTATATCACGGAGCTTGGCTAACTTCTCAAACAGAGACTAATTGTGCCCAGCCCCGAGCTCCTCTCTGTTGCCTGGTGGCTCAGCGTTGCGTGGGTGAAGTGATGCCTGCAGAACAACCATCTCAGACCTCTTCATACTGATGAAACAAACCCCAAAGCGGGACAGCGAGTTCTCCCCAAACTGCCCGACCGGCAAATCTGCAAGAGTAGCAGTGTCCAGCCACGATCGCCTGTGGGATGCTAACTCCTGCCACCAGCACAGCTGGATCTCAGAGGTGATGTTTCTTGGCTGTATGAGTGCCTGTAGGACAGGACTCAACAGCAGCAGTTATTCATTTGGCCCTCCCATGAAAACTGCGTGACAAGGACAGCTCTGCGGGCAGGCAGCGAGGCATTTAGCATGCCTGCAAACATTGGGGGTAATAACCATCTTTAACCACGTTGGACCCGTCTGAGCAGGAGGAAGGCTGGGCAGTGCAGAGACGGGTGGTAGCTGGGGCCAGCCCTGAAGGGACTGCAGAATTCCATTTTATTCTGTGCTCAGGTAGCCATGCTCTAAAGTGCCTTTGAAATACTCCAGAGCACTTGGTCCTTTTCCGCCTGGGAGCCTTCCGTACCCTTGAGAGAAAGGTCAAGTCACAGCAGCAAACAGGCAGCCAGAGGCACACCTGGAGCTCCGGTCACTGAAATTATCCCAAGGAAATTCCTCCGTATTGCATTCTGGGGACCAGCGCTGAGACCCTCTTGCCCTGCAAAACCCACAGCACTAAACGTCCCCCATCCCCAGGCAGGCACCGCCACTGCTCGCAGAGCCCCCGCGCCCCTGGCTGCCTCCCCACCGCCCCGACGAGCTGTTCTACACAGCTGCGGCCGCACAGGAGACGCTTCCAACGCAGGCGCCTCAGATTGCCCTTTGCAATCTCATTCTGTTGCATTACTGTAGAGTTTGGCCAATTTGCATAATAAACACGATATAAATGTCAAAATCGGCCACATCCGTACCTTATTTTCACTTCAGACTTTGATTGCATCATTTTAGCTCTAACTTGCCTTTGCAAATAGCTGGAGCCTGGCACGCCAGGGACGTCACCTTTCCGGATCCCTGGGGCTGTGCTCCGAAAGCCCAACATCCATCTTACTTACGGCTGCCCGAGAGCTCCTGCCTTTCCTGCAGATGCAATTAGCAGCTCTGCTACTGCTGCCCGCCACAAATGGACCCAGGGAGGAGAGAAAAACACATGTTGAGCCAGGATGCAGACCTGCACAGCAGCCCGGGGAGGCAGATGGCCTCTTCTGCGTGCCAAGAGGGAAACCGAGGCAGAAACAGCCGGCGTCTGGCTCTTCGTTGCGGATCCACACTGCAGATCTGGGTTCCCGGTGCCATCCTTCTTTCACTTTGGTTTGCACAATTTCTCGTGAAGTGCCATGAGAACTGATGTGCTCAGGGCGTTTTTGCAGATGCAGGGTGAGGAGGCACGGTTCCGAACCCTGGTCTCTTCCAGACTTACCCATGCACTCCATTCCTCCTCCTGCCTGGCTGTGGATAAACCCTATATAAACCTTATATAAACCTACCTGCTGCTCCCCCTGATGGTCCCACTGACTGCATCCATCGCCTCCTGTGGGGCACATTTTGGGCTTGTATCTAAAGGTTTCAGAATCCCTAAAGCACCACTTTTCATTTAATTCTGCAAATGCAAATGAGGCTTTGCAGGAAACCATTTGATTCACGGGTTCATCCTTTATTTTGGCAGATAGCATCAGTTAACGCCTGCTTATTTCTGCTTTGTGAGAACAATATACACTACTTAAGTACACATATAAGATAGACTGATCCATAAGTGCTTATGAGCTGTTTGATTTACTGCAGAGTCTTTATCTTTGCTGAGTATCTTACAAAGTCATTTATTATTTAGCAGTAAATTAAAGCAGAAGGTCTGTGATTTTCAACAACAGAAATTAATATCCCAGCACTCCATTGTACCATATATATCTATAATTTACAGCACTGAAATCGGCCAGATAGAGCTGCGAGACAATCCATTTCCCCTTCTCCCTTGTTACCTCCTGATTACAGCTGCACAGGGGGAAATAAAAAATGGACTCACAGGAGAGACGCTCAAGTCAGTGAAGGATAGTTTTAAATTAAAAGTCCAGTTTTTGTGGCTCTCATGAGATCCCCTTTGCTTCCCATTCTGCCCTCCCGCGCACATCACTTATGGATAATATATTGAACATGCTGCAATCTTGCCTCGAGACTGCTAATGTCTAATCTCACTGGTTCTGTGATAATTGTTGTTATTATTCCACCTGCAAGCCTCGCAAACACATGCCGTGGGGTGCTTTGTCCACCGTTCACAGTGGAGGAGCGGCCACGGTACCTGCAGAGCTGGAGCAAGCAGTGGCTATCCGAGAGACGAGTGACGGTGAGGACAGAGCTCTTCCCCCTGAGGCTCCACGGACCCCTGAAGTCCCTGGGTGATATTAGGAACAAGGGTGGGGGTGTCGCATTGGAGAAAAATACATCCTTTGAGCTGGCAACCCCTTCCTTTGGGTCTGGACCAGCTCGCCGCCAGCAGCCTGGTGCCACGTTCAAGCACGATAGCATGGCCAGAAAGTTTTATGGGCTGTGTCAGGCTCTGGCTGACACAAAGAAGCTAATAATTTATAGCAATCTCGTGTACTACAAAGGCAAAACATGTCCCTCTCGGATGTAGCTCTGTGAGCTGCAGGGATAAATCAGCTCCAGCAGGGACCAAGTATGAGAAAAGCAGAAAAATGACCCCAAACTTTCCACTTGGCTTCTCTGGAAGGAGGAGAGCGCAGGGGCCCTGCAATCGCCCTCCTGGCGTGGGTCGCGTCCCCGCCGGCCCGTACAGGCACCCAGGCTGTGCTGGGGTTTCTGAGCGCTGCCCGCAGGCACCACGGCGTGAATCGCTGCTCAGCTGCGGCTGCCGGGACACCCATCACGCTGCCCTCCAACGTCTCCTTGCATCGCCTTCTGCTCATGCCCACACGAGCCCCCCATCCTTCTGGAGCCTGCCTGGGCTGCAGAGGCAGGAGGCTTTGCATCCCAGAGATGTGGGGAGACGGAGGCTGCGCCCCGGGAGCCACGCGGAGCCATCTGGGTGGTGGCAGGGGTGCACTTACCAGCCTCTCCTTATGCTCACCAGCAAAATGAGGCATCTGTACAGCAAGGTCCTCATGTCTGGGGCCTCCACGGGGGCAGGATTTGTGCTTTTGGCTAACAAATCCATCTTCTGGAATAATCCCAGGAAACTCGGCGCTACCCTTGATGCTGCCGGCTGGGAGGGGCACCAAGGGCAGTTACAGATGCTTTCCCCCTCTCTAACCACGACCTAAAGCCAGCACAGCCATCTCCATGTTGGAGCACCACAAACCACCTCCCAGCATCTACCAGAGGTGTTTCTCCACACCAGCAACCAGGGTTTCACCGCACCAGGGCTGCTCTCGCTGTGATGCTGAGCAGCTTTCTGCCACGAGAACAGAGCTCCCCAGCCCGGCGGTCCTGCGGCATCGGACGGGGTGCAACACCCCATCGCCTTATTTTCACCATACTCGCTTGCTGCAGTTCCCCAGGCAGCTGGCTGGCTGGACCACTGCCAAATTATATGGGCGCCCTTCAATTTCTCAGCTAAATTAAGAGAGTCATTTGTCTTGCAGCGAACCAGATAAAAAGGAGGAAAGACACCAAGAAATTCAGCCTTTAACAAGTCACGCTTTCCCCCTCTCTTCTTCTCAATGTAGAGAAATTTCCAAGGAGAAACCGTTGCAGTATTATTTGTCTTTGTTTTGGGGAATAAAAGCAAGCTGATTAAAAGCAAACATAAAGCAAGAGCTGTGGGGTCCCAGAGGCTCCCTTGCAGGACTTCAAAGGAAAAAAGGAATAAAAATCTGGAAGCGTTAGATCAAGACATTTAAGCTTTGAAGATCGTATCAGTTATGGATGAATTAAAACACACAATAATTAGCACTGAACGCTACAATACCTGAAGAGATGGGGGAAACTGTTTTCTTCATGCTCATCAAGTCCTTCCAGGGATGCTCATACCAGGCTGGGTTTACAGTCCAGGCGCTCGCATCGTTGCCAGCAGCGTCTGCGCATCGCATCTGAGCCGCACCGGCTGGGATAAGGGTTATCATCGGGGAAAAATGCTGCCATTTGCATTGCTTGGGACCAGAGCCCACCCTTGGACCCCCTGCCTGGAGCGGGGATGGGGAGAGCAGCGCTCTGCGCTCCCCCCGGGGCCTGCACTAAGCCCCGAGATGATGTGACCTGGAGGTGGAGATAAGGTGGGAGAACAAAACCCCTCCATGAGCATTGGGAGGCCCCTGAAGCTTATCTCCTCTGTGCCTGTCAGTTGAAGATTACAGGCTTTTATTTTCTTCTTCCCAGTGGCAAGGAAAAAAAGAGAAATAGGGAAAAAAAATCCTGCATGCAAAACATGAGCCTCAAATAAATATCACGGCTATGTTATCCCATTAAAAAATCATTTAGCTTCAAGCTTTGAACACCTTGGGCCTTACAATGCTGGGCTCTGACTGCGGTGAGCAATGGGAATATATGTCTGCCAGCTGCTCTTGGCTCCTACCTCCTTGGCAAACCGTTTCCTCTTAGTGCAGAAATATTTCCAGCAGAGCCACTTGGCTTCAGACCTGTCTGGGAGTTAATTTGCTTGAAAATCAGCAAGTTAGATGAGATACCCATGTAGATCAGGGGTCATGGGCATGGAGGAGGGTCCCAGCTCTTCAAGGGTTTTCCCTTCCCAGTTTGGAGTCAGGTCAGGCTCTCCTTGCTCCATTCCTCCTGCCGTGGAGTCGGGAATGGGGCTTTTGAGCTGCTAATTCCTATCCTAGTTCTGCAGAAAAGGGACGTGCTCTGATAGTCCTCCAAGGGCCGTGAATTGACCGAATCTCCAGCAGATGAATGCGAAGGAACCACTTTCCTGTGTGCACACACACAACCGTGGCAGCAATAAGGATGTTCGACGGGAAGAAAAAAAAACCAGGCAGATTCCTATCAAACAACATGTTACCGTATAAGCGATTCTCAGCAGCGTGGAGGCTGAGTTGGGCACTCTGGTGCTTCGAGAGGGAAGTTCAGAACCATGGAGATTAAAAAAAGCCGTAAAACTGTATTTGCACTGCAATGAACCGAACCAGATTTGGGTTTTTTGGTGGAGGAGTTAAAACTTGCCCAGGCACCAAGGGCCAGCTTCAGCCCCAAGAGCCACTCCACCCGTGGATTGGTTGGGTTGCACTGAGCTGCTGCACCAGTTCAGGTTTTACAAACTGGGCTTGTGGGTGCCAATCAACATCATCTGTTGTCCTCGGCGTGGGGACGAGGCCAGATGGCATCTCAACCATCTCCATCAAGAGAAATCCATCTCCCTGGTGCTGGGCACATCCCAGCCCCTCCAGCCTCAACATCCTGCACTCTTCACAGCTGCCTTTCCTGCTTCTTTTTTCCCCACTTTTACAGCTTTCAGCTCAATTAGAGCAGATCGACGTTGACCGAGGCTAGCCCCTCCTGCCAAAACTTTTCATTCCTTTAGATGGGAAAGGTGTGAGAAACCCTTGTGACTGGTGCCTCCAGTAGCATGTTTCAAAACCCTTCCTTGCCCCGGAGGGCAGCCGTGCTCCTAGCTGCTGGAGGAGCACGGAGAAGGGCAACAGAGTGGTTAACCTGCAGCCAGCAAAGGTTTGCTGCTATATTTAAAAAGCCCTGGAGCAAGCCTTTTCACCCTGGAACATATATTCAAAAAGCCTCTTCACTCTGGACCACTTAATGACTCCAGATGTCCCCATCTGAGGCCGAGCCAAGGCAGTGGCAGGGACACTATTTGCAAGGTCCCTTGCCTGGTGTGTGCAGCGAGGGGGTGGCTTTCCCCAGGGCAGGGTGACATCCCACCAGGGATGGGGACCTGCAGGAAAGGTTGCACCCCACTTTTTGGTTCCTGAGCAGCCACCCCACTGCCAGCTCTAAGTGTCCCCATTGCCACTAGATGTCAGTGAAGACTGGAGCTGGGGCTTTGCTTGGGAAGGGCTGATCCTGGCAGCAGTGCTGGGGAAGAAAAAGCAGGGTCCTTGGGTATGGGCATCCCACTGTACCCCTCGCTGTAAGGCTTGGGGACACCTAGTGTGACCTGCCACCTCCAGGCATGGGTTTGGCCAGACCCCTCGGGAGGTGCAGGGGGAACCTCCGAACCTTGCCTTTAAGGGTATCAGGGGTCCAGATTCCCCTTCCCCAGCGCTAAGCAGACAGCGTCCTTCAGCCGGGCAGGCAACCGCTCCTCATGAGGTGGTAAGCAGCATGTGAAAACAGCAAGGGAAAGAAATCAGGCAGTTTCTCTGAAGGATGTGCTACAAGCAGCTTGTTATTGTGCAAGGAGTGGTGGGATGTGGGGTTTCCAAGGGAGCTGCATGGACCATCCCACAGGCTGGGCTCTGCACTGTCCCCAAAGCCCTGTTACCAGCAATAATGCATCAGCTATTTAACCTCTCCCTAAAAGCATCCACCCCTTCCCAAATCAGCTATTTAACATCCCCCTAAAAGCATCCTCCATTCTCCTGACCTGGCTCCACTGACCGAGGTGAACCTGCATCCTCCATCTTCAGAGGTCCAGACCGGGAGCTTTGCTGCTGCCCCGAGTCGCAATGTCCACATGGGAGTACCTCCCCTCTCCAGCAAGCTGGGCTCACTTACAGCATCGAAACGTAACAAATAACAAATGTCTTATTTCCATGGAAAGTGAGGAATAGTGATGTTACCGAGCCAAGCAGAACAATTTGATTTTTCACTTATTGAATTATGACACACTGGCTTCAACTTCCCAATGAGAAGTGGCTTCCCACCACCAGTGGACAATTTATTTAGGCAGAGTTTAAAATAACTCCCCAGCCTCCCACACCAAAACCCATCAAGACCAATCCCTTCCTCTGCAAATATCCCCTGGAATTACCATTTTCTAGTAAAAAAAATAAAGTGCTTTACTTCAAATTCTCAACTACCTCTAGTTGTGGGCTGGAGGTTCACAGACACTAAACACTACAGGAGGGTAAAAACCCCATTCTCCTGCCAGCCTTCCTCAATGCATATTTGGGGGCTCCCTTTGTCCTCCTTGTTTCCAGTCCTGACATCCAGCCGCTACATGCCCCATCCCTCAAACACAAAAAGTGCAATTTCCAATCCCATTTCTATTCTTACAAACATCTTCCAAGATCCAGAGGGCTGCAGAGGAGCAGTCCCTGCTCCGCAGGGCCCACACCCAGAAACCCACCCAAAAGCCCACGCTGATTAAAACATACTTGATTTTTCCTACAAAATAATATGGGGGTTGGGTTATTTATTTTTTTCCTTTGGTTTGGTTTGATTTTCTTTGGTTATTTTTAAATGGCCTCTTTGCTGAAGGCGTTCTTGCAGAAAAAGATGGCCTTGCACCCCCCAGGGTTGGATGGAGGTTAGTTTGGTGGGCTGGAATAATCTGTGCTGACCCGGGGCAGAGCGAGGTGGGATGCTCTGCCAGATTTCCCAAGGTTTTAGCCAGCGTGCGCAGGGATGTGAGGGTCTCGGTGCAGGGCTCAGCAGCTCCACAGTCCAGCCTGTCAGGGAAAAGCCAGCACCGAGCGGCTTTGCCACATCCACGGCAAGCCCAGAGACGCCACAGAAGTGCTGTAAATACTACATGGGATGTGCAGTGTATTAAACCACCTGAGACGTCTTTTGGAGCCACAGGGGCTGGGGGAGGCTCCAAAGAGACACGTTTGGTGAAGCCCTGGCTGACAGATTCCAGGGTGGCCCCGTGGCACGCGGGGGGTGACGCCGCTCCTCGCTGTCCCGTGGGGGACAGAGCGAGGCCGCCGGGCAGCCGGTCTGCCAGCAGCAGTCGGAGCCGCCTTGCCATTGCTGCATGAATTATGCATAAAGCGCCCACAAAATAATAGCTTCATCTTCAGCAGCTCCATCAGCCCTGCTCCTGGGCTCGAGTCGCGCCCGTTACTGGGAAGGGGTAATAAAAACCCAGCCACCACCACCAAATCCACGGAGCCCCGGAAGGCTGGGGGCTGCCTGTGAGTTAATTGCATGCAAAAAACCAGCTATTAGGCTTTCTGAAGCCTTCTGAAGAGAATTAAAAGGGAATTAAGTTGCTCACTTCAGCTTAGTCAGTACAAATAAACCTTCAGCTGTTGGATTAGCAACGCTGAAGCAGGAGCAGTGGCTGCTGGAATTTATTTCTTTCCGGTTTTGGTTATTTTTTTTGTTTGGTTGGGTTTTTTTTTTTTTTTCTATTCTTGTCATTGAGGGCAACATAGTGTCAAACCAGCCTGGATATTCTCCAGGAAAGCCCTGCCTCTGCGGCCGTGCTGCTATTGCTTTCATTCCTCACGTTAATAAAGGAAGAAGCAAAAAAAACCCAAACCAAAACCCCAATCCCAATTCACACCGGTATCTTTTATCGCCACAGGACTCCAATGCAGATCTCATTTTTGATATGATATTGGACAAAGCAGCATACCTGGCAAATAAAGAGCTGCTCTCTCCCCTGTCCGTGTGCGGTTCGCTCTGCACAGCTGAACTCACGCTGCACCCAACAAGAGAGACGAACCCAAGCAGAGAATAAACTGCCAAACAACCGCCGCCTGCAAACGGACTCGGAAATAAAGATGAGATTGGCTTAACGGCCAAATCCCCTGTCGATGGTGCCAGAGCATGGTTTGAGAGAGTAGCGACCCCCTGAGCACCATCGCACACCCGGTGCGGGTTTGTGACCTGAAAGTGTTTGCGAAGAGCCCAGCCTGATGGACGGGCAACGCAGACGAAGCAGGCAGGACTGGCATGGGGGCGGCCGGGGGGCCGTCTTTTCACTGGGGTAATCGAATAAATGTGAGGAAGCTTCATTTCTTCACCCACTGACTCCAGGTACAAGCCAGCTACCCTGTTCCTTAGTATCTCCACCTGCAAAAGCACACTTTTCTACAGAGCATGATTGGATATCAACTTGCAAATCTGCCTATTTTATACACACACACACACACACACAAATATACTACTTATAGTGGAAGAAAGGAATTTCTGGCTAAGATGCAGGACACCCCTCCCTCCCTACAGACATGCTTAGAGGGGGTCACAGCGTTGCAGCCTACGGCTGCATTTGCTGAGTTAAACCCAAGGCAGAAGGCAGGACAAACAGCCAGAAGAGCAGCTGGGCTCGGGCAGAGCCTGGGTGCTGGATCCGAGGCGGGTCCAGCGAGTCCCAGGGGGTTTCCATCAGCTGGGCCCGGCTGGAAGCAGATGTTTTGCAGCACATTGACAGATGCTGCATTTCTGCTCTGTTCATGTGCAGGCAGTAAAATGCCGGACACCAACCGGGGCTGCTTTAGCTGGGATTTTTATGGTTTCACTGAGAGGAGTTTTGATAAAGTTAGAAGTGTTAAGCAGAGCCTTGAACCGCACCAGCGTCAGGACAGCCGTGGTGCCGGGAGGGTCCCTGCAGGTCAGGTTTACCCATCTCCGGTTGCCCCCCAGCAGGATCCAGCTTCACCACGGAGCCAAACCCCACACCCGGAATGGGAACCATCACTTCAGCCCTGCTGATAGTCAGCTCCCTGCTCCCCGCTGCCGAATGAGGGTCTCGGGCCAAAACCAAGCATGTGGGGAGGGGGGTGTGACGGGGTGGGTTGCAGCGGGACAGGGAGAACAGGAAAGCATCAACATGCCCGAGCATCCCGGCTGAGCGGTGCCTTGTCGCCCCATCCCCTGCAAAACAGGTCTTCCCAAGGGAGGATAAGGAGCTCATGCACACCAGGGTGGGCTGTTATACCATCGGGCCTGAGGTCTGGGAGATGGCCCCTTTTGGGGGGGTCCTGTGGGGACCCAGGCATCCTGAATTCCGTCCCAGCTGCCAGGCATAGAGCAGAGGAACCTCACCAGAGAGCGTCAACCGCAGTGGGGTTTGCACCGATGGAGCTGCAGATTTCCTACGCCGCGCGAGCGAGCAGCCTGCCCAGCAGCGGCGGCCGTTTGCCCGTGCACGCCGCAAATCCTCGCGGCCTGTCAATCAGCAAGGTACTGAGAACGCAGGCACAGCTGAGCAAATACAATCACTACGTGCAGTTATTAACTGGACAAATCTCATATTTTGGTGCTTGTGGAGCTCCTTCAGGGAGGTTTCAGTGGCTGAGACTTTATTCCTCCTTGGGAGGAACTCCTCTGGAAGCACCCTGGGGTGCTTGGTGGTGTGGATTTAAATCATATCAGGACTGTGCTACACCCAGGCGCTTGGGGAATAAAGTCCTGCTGTGCACATATGCGTGAATATAATGGGCTTGTGGCAGAAAGAGGTCATGGGCTGGCAGAGACGGGACTTGCCTGAGGGCACAGGTTACCCACAACCCCTGCTCACTTTGGCTTCACAGCCCTGAACACAAAGGCTGCAGCCTGCTGTCCGCCACAACGTCCCAGTCCCCCAGTCCCTTTCCCAAAGGGCTATTCCAGCTGCTTTCCGTGCTGCTCCCTAACATCCCTGTTTGCCAATGTTTTCCTGAACACCAGTCCAAATGAGACGTTCAAAGACAGCCGGGGCAAACACATTTGAGAAAAGGCACAAGCAAATACCTGCAGCCTCGAGCATTTGCTCTGGATTAGGCAGCCGGCACGGGTGCTGACCGTGCTCCCCAGGACCCTCCTGCTCTTCCCTCTGCCCTCCCCTCCACATCCCTCCTGCTGCTGAGAGCTCCTCGTGCACTGAAAAGGAGGGCAGCGGGCCAAGAGCTGGCTGCACCAGAGAAAAACCCCTGCAAATCGTTCGTGCGGCAGGTAAAACCCTACGGCGCGGTCTGGGCTGGATGCTGGCGCCGCCCGAACGCCCCACAGCATCTCGGGGGTCAGCAAAGGGAGCGCTGCTGGTTTTCCTGGCCATAAGGGAACATCAGACAGGGGAAGAGTCAAGAACAACGCTCAAATGAAGCAGAAAAGGAGGGAGATGCCAAGCCTCACTCACCCACACACGCGGCATCTTTATGCACAGGTAACGACCTGCACGGGTCAGCACTCCCCGCCCCGGACCCGTGCCCTGATGGCAAATAGAACCAACCGCTTGTGCTATTAGCACTGTGTTACTCAAGCTGAGGGCAAAGCTATCAACCAATTTTCCTCTTACAGAGTCTGGAGACAAGGGGTGGGATGGGTAATTCCAAGCCCAGCATGCACAGAGAGAAGGCTGGCAGGGGGCGAGGGTGGCAGAGCAAAGGAGTGAGGCAGATCCCCCTCGGAGCATCTTTGCTGGCACCAAAAAGTGGTGATTGCTGTGGCTAACACCTCAGGAAGGGAGCACAGGCAGCCCCAGGCTGGGATCACCCCAGGTCCAGGCCAGTGGCTGGCTGGCCGCAGCAGGAGCATCACCCCAGGGCTTTAACAGAGGGATTCCCACCGGGGAGGAGAGGATTCACCCCATGGCTGACCTCTTACCAAGCCTCTCCACATTTCTTATTTTCCAAAGAGCTGCTTTCTTGTATGCAAATAACTCTCACCCCCTCCAACACTGCCACCGCAGAGGGAGGACGTGTCACACGCTTGGGGACAAATCCCAGAGCTGCCACATTCTACAGCATGAGAAGGAAGCTGACCCAGCTGGGCTGCACGGCTTGCTTCACCCCAGCACCCTGGGACAAAACACACCTGCACCGACCCCAAAATCAGTGGGAACTGCCCTGCCAAAATACGAGTTAAGACAGCAGCAACTGGAAAGGCTTTGCTGCTGCCACCGAGACGCCAAGCCCGGGTGCCTCTCCTGCTGATGCTGTTCAGCCTGACTTCATCTTTTTGATTAAATCCTCCCGCTTTCAGGGTGCTGCGCTGCCTGGCACATAATACTTCGGCTGTTAACGGTATGTTTCATCTCCGCCTTCCCCTCCTCTGTGCGGCTCCCCTCTGGGCAATATTGAGGACTACGGGTGCTCCCTTCCCTGCTTGGATCCACGCAGGCAGTAGATGTTTATCCTCTCCTCAGCTGCAAGACAGGGGTAGCATGGTCCTCGAGGAGGCTCAGCAGTATCTTGGGTTTATTCAAGGGTGGCAATAGACCAAAATTGCTTTGTATAAGCCCTCTGGGATGGATAGTACAGGGGAAAAAAAGGGAAAAACCAGGGCAGGTCCTGCCTCCTCCTGTGTGGTGTCCCAGTGGGTCCGGCCAGCCCTGGTGATACAGCCCTGCGTGGGTTTTGTCTTTGCCTTGGCTTTGTGTGCAAAGAAAGCAAAGCATGAGCTCGCTTTACCTTCAACACGCATTTCCATCGCTGCTGGGGCTGTAGAGAGCATGCAAAGCTTCTGAGCTCCTTTGCATGGGCCTTGCCCCTGCAGAGCCCAGCAGCATCCCCCAAGGGGTGGGTCGCATCCCCCCCAGGCTGGAGAAATTCGTGCTCAATAACTGCTGTGACTGCTCCTGCAGGCTCTGGCTCCGGGGTTTGCCTGGGCAAGATGTGCTTAAACACAAACAGGACAAAAGGACAGTGGCAGATGGGACGGGAAACACGGCAGGCAGCGTGGGACCGGCTTGTTCCTCACCACCCTCGCTGGCCACGGGGACAGGCAGACCTGGGCCAGGAACATCCCCTCCACCTCCCCGGGCAAACCCACGAAGGCGGCTGCAGAGCTGCCTGACAAGTGAGGTACTTGGCCCTGGCCTAAAAATGTCAGTTGATGTTCTCCTTCCCCGTGACAAACGTGCTGGGGTTTGTTGCTAGTAAAACCGGGGACAGGAGCTCAACAAAACCTCCAAATACAGACACAGCGACTGAATTGTAAAAAAAAAAAGTTTAACCCTTGATCATCCTCTGTTTTGATATATCATTTGTTTTTAACATAGAGAAAATAGAAATTCCTTAATTATAAGCAGCTGCCACGTGGCCCAGGCCAGCGGCGAGGGCAGATGCGGTTCCGAAGCCCTGGGAGGGGGGACAGGACCAGACCGGCCGCTCTGCCGGAGCGAGCAGCATCCGACCCCGCCAGCAGTGCCAACCTGCTGCATCCAGCCTGGAGCCGGCGCATGAAGTCACAGCGATGAGCCTTGTCTTGCTAATAAAATAATTGAACATGACCGCCTGCCCTACTCGGATCATGACCAATATCCATCACATAAACCTCATCTGCCAAGAGATTTATTTGTTAATTGGGGGGGGGAGGAGGAGGGGAAAAAGCCCAGGCAAGGCTCAGTCCTGCTCTGAGTGACCCATGGCTGCTGCTGCAAAACACAGCCCCGGAGCTCGTGTGGGTTTGTACCAAGTGAACGAGGATCAGAGGGCACCTGAACCCATCCCAGGAAGGCTTGCGCTCCTGCTGAACCAGGGATGGTGGGTTGTTCTGGGATGATAGAGCACTGAGGGTCTAAAAGAGGCCAATTAGGCAATACCTCAGTGCCCATCCTCCAGCTCTAATGGACAGGGTTCGCACCCTGCACCTTCCTTACCCAACCGGCAGGGAACAGCCCGGCTGCTCCTAAGCAAAAACAATGAGAAAGCAGAAAGATAAAAGTGCCCATAATATAACTCTGCTAATAAAAGACATGACAAGGATAATAAATGCAACCTCTCCTCAGCTGCCCTCCCTGCTCCAGAAGCCATCCCTTAATTCACCAGGTGAATTTTTTTCTCCCTTTTCAATACCAAGCAGAGTCAGCTGCCTGGCACAGCACTTTTTTTCTCCCAGCCTGATGCAAAGCATCTGGATCTGATCTTGGGGGCCAGACCCTCACAAAGGATGGAAATTTGTGGGCACACGGGGCAGATGGCTGGTGCTCCTCACTGGGCCATCAAGGCTAAAAAAGCAACTGCCCCAATCACTGTTTTGGGGGGATTTAGAAGTGTTTGTGTGTTTTCAGGTGGTGTCCTCCAGACTTGGCTCCAGGTGCTTTAGGTTTTGATATTACATATTAATTCTTCCTGGATGTTATCAAGGTAACCACTGATCCAGAAGCACAATCCCACATCCCTAGGCTGCAATGAGGAGTAAAGGATTTCAACCCTGGGGGGAAAATCCCTGTGTTCAAACACAAACCATACGAAAACCAGAAGTCTTGTTTGTACATGAGCAAAACCCCATGTTTCTGCCCCTCGGAGGTTGGGCACAACCTGGGATTTATGGGAGGTGCGGGCCAGCATCCTGGGGACGTCAGCTCTCAGGGTTCCCGGGGGAGCCACAGCCTGGGATGGGCCACAAAACCCCCCAGACAGCAAACCCACCACCCTTGGCCGAGTTCCCCATGCGCTAATCAACTAATATAGAGTATTTTCATGGAAATCAATGAGTTCAAGAACAATTTGCAGATGGAGCAAGGGGCCAAATGCCCACAGTAACAGCGGCAAACTCCCGTCACCGGCCCCGGTCTTTATGCGGCCACTTTTCCAGGAGCGCCCTGGGCTTTCCCCCATGTCTGCATTGCACGGACACATCCCTCCTCTCATCCCGGCCTGGTTTAGGCCACAGAAAATGATATACTAAATAGATCTGAAAAATCAATCCAGATCTTCTTTTCCTTCCTCAGAGCGCAGGCAGCTCTGCAGGCAAACCCTGCTCGGCAGGAGGAGGGCAGCCAGGCAAACCCAGGCGGATGCTGCCGCCACGGGTCCCCAGCTCCTCTCATCCCCCAACCTCCACCTCGCTGTTGAAGCTGAGACCAAAGGCAAACCTGCCTGAGATGATTTTTCTTTCTTATTTTCTATCTTTCACATTCTTTGCACAGCCCTTCTGTCTGGTGATATGCTAACACTGCCACCAAATTGGAGTTGGAAGATTAGAGCAATCAAATCCATTTCCACAGGATACATTTAACTGGACAGGTTTAGCTTTAAGCCTAAGTACCCTACTGGGGATTCATTACCAAAATCCATCCGCTTCCCATTTGTTTCTAATGGGAGGGAAGATGAGGTTTGAATAATTGAAAGCCAGCGCCTCTCTGCCTGCCTGCCGCTGGACAGAGCAAAAGTTGTGCCGCTGCTCTGCCCACTCACTTCTGCTCCAGGGTCTGAGCCCAGCACCAGGTAGTAACCCTACAAAACCCAACCTATTTATAGTATCACAGAAAGGTTTGGGTTGGCAGGGACCTTTAGAGGTCATCTAGTCCAACCCCCTGCCATGAGCAGGGACAGCTTCAACTAGACCAGGTCTAACCTGGCCTTGAACATTTCCAGGGCTGGGGCATCGACCACCTCTCGGGGCAACGTGGGCCAGCGTCTCACCACCCTCCTCATAACAAATTTCTTCGTTACATCTTGTCTGAATCTCCCCTCTTTTAGTATAAAACCATTACCCCTTGTCCTATCGCAACATGCCCTACTAAAGCATCTGTCCCCAGTAGCGTAACCCTACAAAAACCCACCTGGCTCCTACTTGCAGGACACACACAGGATCCTGGCTGGGACCTGAGCTCCCAGGATGGGCACTGGGCTTTGCAGTGCACCGGCTGCCAGTCACACCAGGCACCACGTGAAACCAGTGCTTTAAAAATATCTCCTTAAAGAAGGAGTGGGGGAACAGCCACTGATGTTTTCCAGCTTAAAGCTCTTCCAAATCCTCACGTGTAGTTGCATCAACTCAGAAAGGCTGGGCCTGGGCACGTCAGATGGTAGTCGCCTTCTCTTGGAAGGGCAGTAGAGGAAAGCGATGACAAATTCCTCCAGTTAATTAAAAAGCCCCACTTCGACAATGTAGCAGAGCTTTTGAAGTAATTTATGACCATTTATTCATTTTGTCCCAGCACAGTCTCTGTGGAAATGTAAAATTCAGCTACTGTATGATTTTCTCTTTACATTGACTGGAAGGAGAAAGAACGAACAGTTTCTGTTAAATTAATTATCAGCATTGATTTCTTGTCTTTTTTATATTTTTATCCCGAGACAGAGCCCTCGGTAACTTTGAAGAATCTCTAGCACTCAGGCTTGGAAAATTGATCTAGCAGTTTCTGTGAAGCAGCATTTCCAAGCTCCCCTTCCTCAAAATACACTCTAAATGTTAATTTGCATGCTCGAAAGGAACCGGGTGATTTGTCATTATATTTGCCTCCTCTCCCCTCTCCCAGATGTAGCTACTCGTTCCCTTCTTAATTGATTTTCATATTTAGATTCGGTTCTAGGAAAAGTAATTTGGGGACTGAATCAGAGAGAATTAATAGCTGACAACAAATGGGAACTTCGATGGGACTTCATTAGGCCATCGGAGCGCCCAAACTGGCCCTCTCTTCCTCCAGCAGTTTAATTTTCTTCATCTATTATAAATCATTCTATTGAAGAATAGCTACTACATAGAGAATCCTCACTGCTTTTGCAAAGCAGAGGCGAAAGCTGTCAGATAAGGGGGAAGAAATTATTTGCAAACATTCGTAGGAATAAAAGCCCTGGAGGGTCTCTCCCGGCTCCACCAGCCGTTGCTGGCGGCAGCTCAGGTGTGCAGGATCCGGGCAGCACTGCAGCCTGGGGCCGGGCCCAAAGCACAGGGGGAACGTCGCCGGCAAAGGCAGGTGCTGCAAAGCCTGGTGCGGTGCATGTCCCCACCCAGGCACCGCGGATTCGCCTTGGGATGTGTCCGCATCTCTGGCTGCATACAGAAGGAGATCCTGTGTCCTGAAGGCACCCAGGGAAGCACAGCCACAGAAACCAGCATGGAAATCTCCCAGGATAATTGCATTCCAGGCCTTTTACAGCTGGCACCCACAGCTTGTGGAACCCTTCACCGGCAGAGGACACACAGCAGTGCTCATGTCCCCTCCCTGCTCAGGGACCTCGAAGCACACGGGATGCTCGTGATGGCCAAATAGCTGCGAGCTTTGGTTGGAGGAAGCCTGAAGCCCCAAGACACCCTGGTGCTGGCGAGCCCTCCTGCCCCTGGGGCTGCTCCGAGTCTCCTGGGGCAGCCGCGCAGGCATGCCGTGGCTCCGGCAAGCCTTTGATAGCATCTCTCAGCCCAGAGCTCTCGTTAACATTAATTAGCGGTCACAAGGATACCAGGCAGTGCCGCAATGCTCCAGCTGATGGGAATTACCTAGCACCAGAAAGTTCCCTGGGCTGACCTACCCAGGGAGCTGCAATTCCACTTCAACTCTGGCTTTACATATTGCATGTTTAGCACCTGAAATTGTAAAAAAAAAAAAACACAACCCATCTTTTAAGGAAGACGTGTTTTTCCACCAGTATGTTTCATTTTAGGGCCACTCCAAAGCTGGCTGGAGAAAGCAGTTTCTTCCCCTCTCCTACTGTTCTAAACACAGTTAATTCTTTTATAAATTAACTTGCACAATGTCACAGTACATTACCTCACCTTGGAATATTTTTATTCTGAACTTTGCATGGCTGATAAATGGAACGATGCTTGGATTTTCTCTGGGGATGTTTTACCCATAATGTAACTTATTAAAATACAGCTGACTGCAGAAGAAATAGCACTTTTTCGACAAGGTCCAGGTTATCCAGTGAAACACAGATAATGAATAATGGTTTAAGGCAAAACTGATAATTCAGCAGCTATTATATAGACTGGCCCTGTGGTTTCCTTTAATCATTGGAAATTGCTAGGCAAGGTGCCACGGACCACCTGCTAGCTGAAAAGCAGGGGTCCCCAGGAGGGGAATGGCACAAGGTCACCTCGAGGGGTGACAACTCGGGCGAGCCCTGCCAGCCACGATGTCCCTGCCCACCCGCTGTGGCCAGGGAGCTGTTCCCACTTCCACAGATGTTGTGGTTTATTCCAGCATTTTATCCCCGGCTGTGAAATGCTGCTTTATTTATAGCAGGGGCCAAGAGGTAAAGCAAAGTGGTTCTATTTCTGCCTGTGTTTGCTTTCTCCGGCGTGCAGGGCAGGATGGGACAGCAGTGCCCAAGCCACAAGCAGGAGCCTCGTCTTGCCCAGCACGGCCGGCTGCTCCGCCGGATCCAGGGGTGCACGTCCCTTGGGGTGTCCCATCCCCTGCTAGCCGAGTGAGGGATCCCAGCCCTGCAGAAGGGTTTTCCCCCTCCCAAAAGTTCAAGGATGCTGGGCATATTTCTCCAGTTATTATCCACATTTACAAAGGCTGCCCCTCTTTTCTCCATCAGCTACAGCCAGCTCCAAAGGCATTAGGTGTTGCCATCAGCTGGCAAACATCTCCTGCCATTCAAGTCCCCCTGCCCACCCCAGGGCAGAGGGGAGGTGGCTGCTCACACCATACCATCCCATCCCTGCTCCCAAATCAGCTCCAGTTTTAGCCACCAGCAGCCTAGCTTGGACCCAGCACACACTAAAGGACAATTTCAGCAGCCAAGAAGAGAGAAGAAGGCCCCCACCAGAGCCAAGAAGCGGACATAACCCCTGATGCTCCAATCTTTCCAAATTTCTGGAGACAGACGTGTGCCACGTACCTCAGAGCGCCAGGGACAGCGGTGGCTCCAGACTGGAGGCACCAGGATGCCGCCAGCAGCATCACAGCTCCTCTGCAAGGTGGGGCTGGGGGAAGCCGTGGGGCAGGCAGCCCTGCTCAGCTGGGGCTGCCCTTAGCCCCGCACTGCTCACGAGCAGCACCTGCCTTTGACCTCCACCCTCCCCAAAACAGAAAGGAGATGCAAACCCTCTTTCTCTCTTTCCCTCCCTTTTATATCACCCTGAGCCAGGGAGGGATCATTAACCCTCCCCTGCCTGCAGGTCCTTAGCTGTAACCCAGCTGCCCCCCGCGGGCAAGCAAGGGGACATCATGGGGAGAGCTGGTGCCTCCACGTTGGTCCCGTCCAATTTCTTCCCGTTGCTACCCAGGATATTGCTCGGCTGCTACCAGCGGTGATGAGAAAAAGCAGATGGTAAATAGACTCATTTTCTGAAGCAAGGTTAACCCAGAGAATAAGCGGCAGAGGGGCAAATGGAGCTGTTTGAAGAATCAAGGAGTCAGGGCGGATGTGATGGGCAGGGAAGGAAGGTGCAATATGCCCTCAGGTGGAAAAAGGGAACTCTCTGGATCACTCCACCCAGCCAGCATGATATCATCCAACAGGCAAACTGCGTTGTGTCGGGAGGCTTGGGCTGGCCCCAGCCCCGGTGACATCCAGGGATGCTGCCGCGACTGCCACGGGCTCTGTTGGGTAACGCTAAGTGGCCACTTAAGTGCCCTGCCTCAGTTTCCCAACTTGCACCCCGAGGCTAACCTCAGTTATCAGCAGTGTCAGTAGTGACATGTCGCACGTCCAAAGTACAGTGAGAATCTCTGCAGAGAGATGTAAATCCAAGTCAAACGCTTCTTCCTCATATCTCTTGGGAAGATCAGATGGTAGTTAGCTCTGACAGCAGGACCCCAGCTGGCAGGAGGGCAGGAGCACGGTCTCGCTCACAAGCACCAGCCGCTGCTTGCTTAGAGCCATCTCCCTGGTCCTGCCTCGTGCCAGAGCATCCCAATTTCATCCCCGGTGGGGCTTGTAGAATCCAGGGGTTTGCACATGTGGACTCTGCCCAGTGTTTAGTTGGGTCTAAAATAACTTCTTTGTCCTGCCTGCAGCGGGGCCTGGCTGGATCGTCTGGGATGGAAGGAAGCAAGCAGGGTGGTTGGAGCAACAGGCTGCTAGAAGAGGGCGGCTGCCTGAAGAATTTAATGAAAACCTCCCTCTGCGTTAGTCACCCTTGTGCCAGACCCAGCACCGCCCGTTATCCACAGCGCAAGGGGCTGCAGCTTGCAAGGCTTTGCTTGAACTGCCCCAGACAGCATCCAAAGACCTCCCTTTTACTGATTAGCAGGCAGTCGTGCTTACAGCTCCTTGGGACTCTTCCTCCTCTCTTTAATAAATACCTCCTCTTCCTCCAGCGGCAGATCTGCCTGCGCAGGCAGGAGCCCCCGAGGCCCGACCACTGGAGCTGCTGGGGCAGAGAGGTGCCCGGGAAGCAGGGCGGCAGCCGCTGCTTTCCCAAATCCCTTCTTAATTATGCAGAATGAACACTTGAAAATCTGACCCGAGGTGGCTGTTGTTGAGTCATCCTCTGTTTAATTGCTTGCAAATATTACACTGTCTCGCAGTGTGGGCTGTAAATTACCAGCAAATAAAGTGTGGAAGCTGCTTTACAGCTAATATATTGCTTCTTGGGAAAGTTTTGGATTAAATGAATCTTTCTGCTGAGGTAACCACCCCTTGCCCAGGGATCAGGCTCTGGTGAGGGCTGCAGGGGGATGCGGAGTGGAGAGCTGGGACGGGGGATGCTGCCCTCTCACCGGACCATGCCTGCACCTTGGAGGTAGGAAGAGCCACGGGGAGGGTAAAACACAGAGGCATCCAGTCCAACTGCTGTGACAATGTTTGTGCCACTTGCTGAGAGCCTCAGAAGTGCCTAGTGCTATTTATCAATATTTCCCAATACCCTCCAAGGTGAGTCTTTCTGAAGATTTCAACATAAGAGTTTGTTAAGTGACTTCAAGTGAAAAAGAAAGAAAAAAACAAAAACCCACTATTCAGCAGTACAGATTTCCCCAGAGGCTTCTGTTATTATTGTCTTCCCAGTTATGAGTAACTTATCCTTGATGTTCCTGGCTTGGCATACGCTCTGCAAATTATTGCTCCAGTTGTGAATCCAGCCTGTCTTGATGCCTGGGCAGAGGGGATGCAGCCACCACAGGTGCCAGCATCCCTCTGTCTTCCCCGGCGGTCCCCAGGGGTCTGGGCTGTCCAGCTGCCTGTGCACGAGGCCAGGGCATCATCCATTAGTGACATCTCTCTTAAGCGCCAGCCATGGCCAGCCCTAGATGATTAAAAATTGTTGCAGGACATTTCGAGATTGGGATGAAGCTTGGATGTCTCTGCTGTGGGTTGATGAAGCATTTGGGACAACTTGGCTGGTGCCATGTGGATCTTCATGGCCACATTTGGTGGTGACCCAAGTCAGGCAGGATTTCTGCCAGCAAGCAGCCCCGTTAGGAAGCTCTCCAAGAACAGGACTGTTGAAACTGCCTCCAAATTCCAACCTGTGACAAGCATGAAACGATGACTTGGAAGTGGTTTGTCCGTGACTAACAGGAAATAAGATTTCACATCATTTCTAGACCCTTCTCTTAGTTGTGCTGAAAGGAAATGGTACTCTTTGAAGCAAAGTGTCCCCCCCAAGAAAATCAAGGTTATTTCAACGTTTTATAACTTCCCGTTGGCCATCAGAAAACAGGAGGCAAAATCAACAGCAGCCTCACTCAAACGTACCCCAACACACTGTGTCCTTCTGATTTCCCAGAAAAGGCAAAGTAAGTGTTAAGAAGAGCTACTTCTTTTTCCCAATCTTCCTCTGTAACTCCGAGACAAAGGATAATTAGTTGATGAAGGAGCCTCTTGTAATTAGCAGGCTTTTTTCCTTTCGGAGCGTGCAACCTGCGAACACTCTGCAATCCTCGGGGGCTGCTGCGCCGGGCAGTGGATCATTTGTAGGTGTTGAGCAGGGGTCAGGCCTTCAGGCATTTCAGCAGCAGCTGGTGGCACAAACGAGGATTTTTTTTTTTGAATCAGTGCGTTTAGCTACATTTCAGCTCAAAGCATCACCCTGAGGCAGAAGGAGATGTGTCCATGGTCTGCCAGTCCTGGTGTCTCCATCACTGATGGCTTTTGAAAGTCCTGCAGGTTCCCCCTCCTCCCCATCTGCCTAAGACACCTCACCAGGACTCGGGACTGCAAAGGAAAACCACAGTTCCTATGAAAACAGGTGGGAAATGAGATTTATGTTTATATCAAGGATGAAAAGATAGAAAGACTGTTTTGCTGGGGTGCCCAGCCAGGGTGTGCCTTCCCAGGGCTTGCCCAGCATCTCCTGCAGGCTGGTCCCTTTCCGGCCGGGCACCAGCTCACTCTTTATTTGGAAAACACTACCCATCCCTTAGAAAAAGCCTGGGGCAGCCAGAAAGCCATTTCCTGTACCAGAAAGACCTGGAAGGGAGCAAAAGAAGCAGAGAGGAAGGAAGCTATAAAGCAGAGGAAGCTGTAAGGCATTCAAAACCTTGGTACGGCGACGCTCAGGAGCTGGAAAGGAATAAAAGAGTATCTGGTCTTTGTTCACCCCTGGAGCCACAGCTTTGGCAAAGATGAGCAAGAACAATAAAACTTCCACCAGCCCTAGGTTCTCCTTGATGAATGTTAAGGATTTTCTCAACAGGAACTCTGAATAGTGTGAAAATAATAATGGAAAATATTTTTGTTGTCTCCAGGGAGGAAGATGCACATAAAGTGGTTTTTCCTGGCTGGGTCGTGCTGGCAGCAGCCCTGGGTGCAAACAGCTGCTGCACAAATTTCAGGAGCCACCCTTGGAGAAAGACTGGAAGGAAACGTGTCCTTCCCTCCTTCCTTCTCTCCTTCAGCTAATTTTGTATTTCTCTTTCTGGCTGTGCTGCAGAAAGTAATGAACGTGGGTGATTTGCCATCAGATAAATGGCATGCCATTAGCTGCCTGTTTAGAGACCATATTTCCTCTTTGTGATGAGAGCTCAATATCTTTCCAATGAGTTATTACTTGGAGATCTTCTAGACCTGGACTTTAAGTACTGAGCAATTACTGCGCCGTAATTCCAGGGCTGCTCGCCTCCCTGCTAGACACAGTCTCTTAAGCCTCATCAGGTTGACTGGAGGAAGCTTTTTTAGTTTTAAAAGAATGGCTTAATGGCAGCTGTTTCAAGCAGCTCCCTTTTCCCTTCTTCTCCTTTTCCAGCCAGCCTTTTCAGTCACCTGCTGCAATCTCCTCGCCCTGCCCAGCAATGCTGGGTGGTGCTGGAGGGGGTTGCTGGGGCTCCAGGGACCAGGGATGCATCCTGCAACAGGAGTATATTGGAAATAACAGAAAAGTGGCCAAAAGCTTGTACCTACACATGCATTAAACCGTGGCAGTGCTGCCCCGTTATGCCCAAGCTCTCCAAGGGGGCTGGCACAGCTGCACATCCCAGGCCAGCATCTCGCAGGGATGCAGCCCATCGCTAACCCCGCTCCGACCTCCACCACTGCCAGCCCCAACGGCCTCGGGCAAACTCCTTCCTGTTCTAGGGCCGCCTTCCCTATTTGCAAAGCAGGAAGAAAAGCCCTCCCCTCCACTTTGGGAAAAGCCCTTTGCCCTGGGACACAAGTCTGGAGCCACGTTTGCATCTTTAATACAGGCAAATATTGTGCTCCAAGCTCCCAGTCAAGGCCGGAGCTCAGTGTGGCAGCAGTGGAGGCTCGAGCTACTCAAGGCAGTAGTGGGTGATGTTGGGGGCCACATGTGGAGCTGTTTGAACAAAAGATTCCCAAGATATGCCCATCTTCCTCTCCTAAAAATGAATTACGAAAGTAGTAGGTGCTTCTTCAAGCTTTGCATGGAGCTGGAGTCGAGCCCAGCTCTTGTCTAACATGATCGTAGCATGGGTTGGAGGGAAGTGCTGCAGTTGTCAGAAACAGGTGCTCCAAAACTGAAGGAAAAGCACCAAAATTTTGCAAACAGGCTGGGCCAGCCCTTGTGCTCCCAACATATCCAAGCACAGGCAGTAACGCTGCTTCCCTCAGGGGCTGGAGGTCAAGGGGAGATGATGTACCTCGAAGCAGTGTCCCTTTTAGCGAGCACCAGCAGCTCCTCCACCTGCAAACTTGTGCAATCACTGCCAGAGATTTACTCCCCAAAAGCGCATTTCTTTTTTATTAAAGAATACAGCACAACAAGCAGAAAATCGAGGGCTAAAGCCGTTAATGCAGAGTTCACGGTGCCTGGGGCATCTCATGCATTTTTAAACGTCTCAACAGGCAGAAGTAGAAAAAAAGATGGCAGAGTGCCCTGCAGCCATCCTGCCGCCCACTCGACTCCTGCTCTGGGCACCTCTGCCTCTTTTCCCAGCCCCAGGGCACCCGGGCTCTGTGCTGAGTCCCCTGCAGCCTGGGCGGTGGGACGGGACAGGGTGCAGCAGGATGGGATGCAGCGTCGTGGGATCAGTGACATGAGATCAGCAGGGTGGGATGCAGTGGGATAGGATCAGTGGAATGGGATCAGTGGGATAGGATGCAGCAGGAGGGGATGCAGCAGGATGGGATGCAGCAGGACACAACACAGCAGAACAGGAGGAAGCAGGATGGGATGCAGCAGGGTGGGATGCAGCAGGACACAATACAGCAGAACAGGAGGAAGCGGGATGGGATGCAGCAGGATGGGATGCAGCAGGATGGGATGGAGCAGGACACAATACAGCAGAACAGGAGGAAGCAGGATGGAATGCAGCAGGATGGGATGCAGCAGGATGGGATGCAGCAGGGTGGGATGCAGCAGGGTGGGATGCAGCAGGACACAACACAGCAGAACAGAAGGAAGCAGGATGGGATGCAGCAGGGTGGGATGGAGCAGGACACAATACAGCAGAACAGGAGGAAGCGGGATGGGATGCAGCAGGATGGGATGCAGCAGGGTGGGATGCAGCAGGACACAACACAGCAGAACGGGTGGAAGCGGGATGCGATGCAGCAGGATGGGATGCAGCAGGGTGGGATGCAGCAGGACACAACACAGCAGAACAGGAGGAAGCGGGATGCGATGCAGCGGGATGCGATGCAGCAGGATGGGATGCAGCAGGACACAACACAGCAGAACAGGAGGAAGCAGGATGGGATGCAGCAGGGTGGGATGCAGCAGGACACAACACAGCAGAACAGAAGGAAGCAGGATGGCATGCAGCAGGATGGGATGCAGCAGGATGGGATGGAGCAGGACACAATACAGCAGAACAGGAGGAAGCGGGATGCGATGCAGCAGGAGGCGATGCAGGGGACAGGGTGCAGAGAGCCACGATGCAGCAGAGAGGCTGAGGTGCGGGTGCCTCCCCAGCCCTGCTGGGAGCCACGTCAGGAGCAGGCCCCAGCTCTTGCAGCAGTCCCAACCACTAAGTCTCAGCAAACAGGTTTATTGACAAATGACAAATTCCTATTCATTAAAGAACATTCCTGATGAGCAACTGAACACCTAAGTAAGCCTCAGGGGGTGGATGAATGGATGGATGGACAGACAGACAATGAGCACCATGATCCCCCCCCGATTTGCCAGGGCAAATGCTGTCTTACAGGAGAAATGATAAAACAGAGCTAGCCAGGAAACTGGCTTTTTTTTTTTTTTTTTCTCTCTTTTTTTTAGCAGCTCTTCTTGCTTTTGACATCACTTCACCTTCAGGGCTTGGGAAGTCTCACAATACACTCACAAAGGCATCATGTGCCTGATGGGCTCAGTGGGGTGACCTGGGCTGCTCTTGGCTGGAGAGCTGCTTGTTTGAACCAAAATCTCATTCTATTCTTCCTATGACTTTATTCCCACTATCAGATGCAGGAAAAGCACCCTGTCCTGGGACAAGCCAGGCAAGGTGTCCCACACCACGGTCGGGTTTGTCTCTCCCTTTCCCTCCTTCGGAAAAAAAAAAAAAAAGGATTATTCTTTGCATCATTGGGTTTTTTTTTGAATGACCAAGTAACAGCACAAACCTAAGGGAGGTATTTCAGCCTCCCAAACTGCTGACGTTGAAATGTATCCAGGAGACGAGGCCAATACTGGGAGTATTTTAAATAGATCAAATAATGACTGCTTTGCAAAGCCAGATTTTTATGTCTCAGGCCTCAGGCAGGTAGAGTTCAAGTGTGTTTCAATAGTGCATTAATAGTGTATTAATGAAGTTCGCATACGCCGCTTGCAATCTTCAAAGGCACTCTTGTTTTTGAACTGTAATTGTCCACTGAGAAATGACAAAACAAACAGCAATTACACTGGAAAAGGGATTTTAAAAAAATTATGCCAGTGGGACTGGAGCTTATAAAACAGCATTAGTGATATATATACACATTAAACTGTTGCCAATTACTGGAGAATTGAAAGCACAGAAGTGCCTTGTTTTCGTGTTTTCTTTCTTTTCCTTTTTTTTCATTATTAAATTTTTGCAGCGAGAGCGATGCCCAGGGACGAAGGCAGATGGTGCATCTGCAGCCAGACCCACGAGGAGCCCCCAGAATATCCCCAGGTTGAGATGGGGACCAGGGCAGGTCCTCTGGCATCCCTGAGCTCGCAGGAGACGCGGTCCCTGGAAATGCCAAATAATTCCCCCGCGCCCGAGGTGCCCGATGCAGCCGCGGCGCCAGGAGCTCCCTGCCAGCATTGCTGCCCTGTAGGAGCGGAGCTACAGGATGTGCCCTGAAAACTGGTCCAGCCTCTCCAGAAAGATGAGAGCTTACCCACCCGGAGAACACTTTTTATTAGCATTATGCTAATAACTCATTATTTTTATTAGGGTGGCGCTGTCCCTCTTTATGTGCAATCTGCAGAATTCTTTTCCATGAGGCAATATAACCCACACTGGACCCGGTGTGCAGAAAACTGTTGATAACAACACAGGGCCATTTATTTTGTGTGGTATTGTTAAAGTGAAGACACCAGCCAGGCAGCGGTGGCCAATTACTGTCAGCTCCTACCTGCAAATAGGGAAAAATTCCCCTTCTTTGATAGGAGAAAGAGAAGTTATGGACTGGACTTGGTGCTGCGACAAGGCAAATAATAATAATAACAATAACAATAATAACAACAACAACAACAATAATAATATCTAATTTATAAACAATATAAAATTATTATTATAATCATCATCATAATCATAATCATTATTATTATTTCTGTGTCTGGAAAGATTAGGAGCTGGAGTGCTCCCTGCCTGCTCTGCCATGTTGCGTTTCCGCCTTTATTTTTGGAGTGTTTCTACTTTCAGACTGTTTTTCTTTACCTTAAGTACACTTTTCTATTAAAAATAGAGAAGTGTATTGTTGAGGCCCAGCCTACTGTAATTTAAGTACCTTGTATAAAAAAAACGTTAAGCAACACATGGTTGCTGTCAGCTCTATAAAGAAGCTCTAAAACTACTGAAGCATTAGAAGGCTCTGGCTGAAGGGACAGATCCAGTGCCTGCCGGCATCGCTGCCCTCCAGAAATGCAGGCAAAAGAAACGCCTCTCTGCATCAACATTTTCCACTAATTTAGTCATTGCAAAACTGAGGAATTTGGGATGAGAAAAAATGGAAAAGCTCATTTGCTTTTTCCTGCCTGTGAATAAAACCTAAGTAATATATTAATTTCAAAACCACAAAGAATATGAAAATTGGGAACAAAGCGCTCAGCTCCCTCGTTGCAGATAGTAGTTATCTTGTTTAGGAGATCAGTTTTAAATGCATGCTCAGATAACCTTATTTTTTCGTCTGTAGCTAGCACATTTTAAATGGTTTTATTTAACTAATAAACCCCATTTTTTATGCTGGTTTTTAGGCATCTTAAATTGAAAACCAATTTCCATCTGAATAGACCATGGCACATGTTGTGAGTCCAAAATTAATAATAATCTCATAAAAAGGAAATGCATCATTCCCTATAGTATAACATAATAAAATGCAAACACAAAGAATTGCCATAAATATACATTAAGCTACATAACTGCTTAAGTAGCCTCACGTACATAAAGTGTTTTCTTCTGTTTAGCAAAAAAAGGAGTAGTAAAAAAAGTAAACCTGCAGGTTAGTGGTTACCAACCAAGAAGAATCAAGTTAAGAAAATAAATAAAATGTACAAATGAGAAACAAGATTAAAGCTGATCATTTAAACCAAGATTTCTGCTTTGCTAATTTAAATCATGATTAAAATGGGTGGCTGAAATCAATCATCTCTGAAGTCTTTGGTTTTAAAGCTCCTTCCACCCCAGGAAGGGCTGGGGAAGGGTGGGGGCAGCCCTGGCATGGTGGGGGATGCAGTGGGACACGGTGGATCATGGTGGGATGGTGGCAGGGGATCGGCCGAGTCTCACCCCGCCTGCGGCTGTTGGGCTGGTGCTGAGCTCGCATGGATTAAAAAACATGAATGACAAGTGCCAAGAGCTGCCCAGAGTCATTAAATCCTTCCTAACCCTGGCTGCGTCAAACGCCGCACGCTTGGAAAGACGCTTGTTCCACAGTTGTTCCTGACTGCATGGTCAAGAAAATAAGCCAGAGATTCAGGGAAAGCCAAGAGTATTAGAAAAGAAGTGGTGTGAAGATTGATGCACATCCCATGATGTTCAGGAAACGATGGGTGGCCCGGAGCCACGGAGTGGGGAGATGGTGTCCCAGCACCCAGCAGCCACCAAATCCATCCCCTCCCAAGTTTTATGAGAGTGGGATGTGCAAGTTTTATAGGAAAGCGTTAACAGGGATCCTCCCAGGTAGGTGTCCTACAAGCCGGAGAGGGTGAGAAGGGGCAGCAGACGCGTGCCCACCCCACAGCAGTGTCCCATCTGCTAACCCATGCCACTTTGATGGGAGACGGGAACCACCTTGCTGCTACCGTTGCTCTTAGGGTGCTGCGGGGAGCCCAGAGATTTGCTGTGTTCACAAAGCCCTACGGCAGCACCCACACCAGGACCCCCCAACCCCATGCATGGCCGTGCCACCATCCATGGGTTTCCCACCACTTGGGAGCAGCGAGGGCTTTGCATCCCTCCATGCCGGGCTCCCGTGGCCCTTCGCACTGCTCTCGAGGAAGAGTAGTATTTTTGAAGTGGGTGGGGAGAAGCTGGTTTGGGATTTTAGCAGGGCCTGGGGCAGCCCAGGGGCTGTGCAGGGACATGGTGGTGCAGCTTCCTGCTGGCTATGGCAGCATCCCGGGAAGATACGGAGTTAGGAAAAAATACAATTCCTTCCTGGCACCTCTTGCTCTGACTCACTTCCAAAGCGCACCCCCACTCCTGAGCGAAGCAGACCATCTTTCTTTCATATGAAAGAGAGGCTCAGCAAGATGCAGCAATAATCTGTCGTTTTCTATTCCACTGCTCAGTGAGGAGCCTCTGGGGATGGCAAGGAAGGAAAGGGACCTCAAAATAGTGGCAGACTTTCTGTGCAGCTGGAGAAGCTTTCTGGAACAAAGAAAAACCTGGAACAGAATCATAGAATCATAGCATGTCCTGAGTTGGGAAGGACCCACGAGGACCATCAAGCCCAGCTCCTGTCCCTGCACAGGACAACCCCAAATTCACACCATGGCTCTGAGGGCCTTGTCCAAGTGCTTCTTGACTATCACCAGCCTTGGCGCCGTGATGCCTCCCTGGGGAGCCTGTTCCAGGGCTCCACCACCCTCTGGGGGAAGAACCTTCTCCTAATACCCAACCTAAACCCACCCTGGCACATCTTCCTGCCATTCCCTCGGGTCCTGTCGCTGGTCACCAGAGAGAAGAGATCAGCGCCTGCCCCTCCTCCTCCTCCTCCCCTTGTGAGGAAGCTGCAGACCGCCATGAGCTCTGCCCTCAGCCTCCTCTTCTCCCAGCTGAGCAAACCCAGTAACTTCAGCTGCTCCTCGTACGGCTTCCCCTCTAAACCCTTCACCAGCTTCGTGGCCCTCCTCTGGACACTCTCCAGCGGCAGCTTTATCCCCTTGATGTCCTGCAGTGCCCAGAACTGCCCACAGCGCTCGAGGTGAGGCCGCCCCAGCGCAGAGCAGAGCGGGACAATCCCCTCCCTCGGCCGGCTGCGACGCAGCGCTCGGTGCACCCCAGGGCACGGTCGGCCCTCTCGGCTGCCAGGGCACGCTGTTGGCTCGGGTTCAACCTGCCGTGGAGCAGAGCCCCCAGGTCCCTCTCTGCAGAGCTGCTCTCCAGCCCCTCGCTCCCCAGGCTGTCTGTACAGCCAGGGCTGCCGTGCCCCAGGGGCAAAACCCGGCACTTGCTCTTGTTAAACTCCATACGGTTGGTGATTGCCCAGCTCTCCGGTCTGTCCAGATCTCTCTGCAGGGACCCTCTGCCCCCGAGAGCATCAACAGCTCCTCCCAGTTTTGTATTATCAGCAAACTTAATTAGTATTCCTTCCAGTCCTGCATCCAAGTCATTTATGAAGACATTAAAGAGTACCGGCCCCAAGATGGACCCCTGCAGAACCCCGCTAGTGACTGCCCGCCAGCCCAATATAACCCCATTTACTATGACCCTTTGAGCCCAACCCATCAGCCCATTGCTCACCCACTGCATCACGTGTTTATCCAGCTGTGTGCTGGACATTTTGTCCAGAAGGATACTATGAGAGACAGTATCGAAAGCTTTACTGAAATCCAAAAAGATCACATCGACTGGCTTCCCTTGGTCAACTAGGTGGGTAACCTGGTCATAGAGGGAAATCAAATTTGTTAGGCAGGGCTTTCCCCTCGTGAACCCGTGCTGGCTGGGACCAATGACCGCGTTGTCTTTCAGGTGTTTTTCAATAACTCCCAGGATAATCTTCTCCATAATTTTGCCAGGCACAGAAGTGAGACCGACGGGCCTGTAGTTACCGGGGTCATCCCTGTTGCCCTTCTTGAAGACTGGGACAACGTTTGCCGGCTTCCAGTCAACGGGGACCTCTCCAGATTCCCCAGAGCATTGAGAAATCAGTGAGAGAGGTCTCGCTATGACATGAGCCAGCTCTTGAAGTACCCTCGGATGAATCCCATCAGGGCCCATCGACCTATAGGGATGCAGCTGGAGCAGCAAGTCCCACACAAGTTTGGGGATGGTCAGGAGTTTATCATTCCCACAGTCATGGTTCTCTAGCCCAGGGCTCTGGGGTCCCAGAGCCCATCATGGGTGTTGAAGACCAAGGCGAAGAAAGCATTAAACGTCTCTGCTTTCTCTGTGTCCCTGGTTGGGAGGCAACCACGCTCATCAAGTAATGGGCCAACGTTATTGCTGGCCTGTCTTTTGCCATTAACATATTTTACAAAGCCCTTTTTATTGTAAGTACTGGCCAGCTTCCACTCCAACTGAGCTCTGGCTGCACAAATTTCCTCCCTGCAGTGGCGAACAGCATCTCTGTGGTCCTCCCGTGTCGCCTGACCTTGCTTCCGCTGGCCATATACTTTCTTTTTTTGCCTTATTTCTAGATGATCATCCCTGCTCAGCCAAGCCAGCCTTCTGCCTCGCATGCTTGACTGCCTACACTTGGGCTTTGCCTGCTCAGGTGCTCTTAGGAGGTGGTACTTAAAAAGCGACCAGCACCGATGGACCCCAGCTCCTTCAAAAGCTTTTCCCCAGGGGACCTTACTAAGCAGTTCCCTGAGCAACCTGAAGCCTGCTCTCCTCATACCCAGAGTTGAGGTCTTGCTGGCAGTTTCCTCCTGTTATCACAGATTTTAAACTTGACTGCTTCATGGTCGCTGTGGCCAAGGCAGCCACCAATCGCCACTTCACCCACGAGACCCTCTCTGTTAATAAGCAACAAATCGAGGAAGGCACCTTTCCCGGTCAGTTCCCTTAGTACCTGTGCCAAGAAATTGTTGTTCAAATGGGTTAGGAATCCTCTGGACCTGTTTGTCCCAGCCGTGCGGTATTCCCAGTTGACATCTGGCAAGTCGAAGTCCCCCATAAGGACAAGGGCGGATGACTTAGAGGCATCCCTTAGTTCCTTAAAGAATAACTCATCAGTGTCATCATCCTGGCTGGGTGGCCTATAGTAGACTGCCACGACAACATTCGCTTTATTTGTCTGTCCCTTAATCCTTACCCAGAGGCTCTCAACTGTGCCATGACCAACTGCAAGCTCCATGCATTCCAGCTCTTCTGCTACATACAAAGCCACCCCCCTGCCTCGCCTGCCCTGCCTATCCCTCCTGAAGAGCCTGTGACCATCCATCATGGCACACCAGTCACAGGACTCGTCCGACCAGGTTTCATTTATGGCTATAACATCATATCTCTGGGACTGGGCCAAGGCTTCCAGCTCCTCTTGCTTGTTCCTCGTGCTGTGTGCATTTGTGTAGAAACACTTCAAGTGCAGTTCATTGTGCCCATCGCCACATGGAGCAGTCTGAAGAATCTCGCTAGCACGCAGCTCCTCCAGCTTTGACGTGCCATCCTGTTGCTCGTCACTGACTAAGCTGGTATTGTCCCTTTCCCCCTTCCAATCCAAGCAAACATTCCCCTGCCCCATCCCTATCCCAAGGAAAGGGCTTGGGTGCAAGTGGCATGAAATGCCCTATATATTTGCTTGGTTGGGAATAGCTAGTAGGACCTGCTTGGAAGAGGCGGGAGGCTTCAAAGGGGCATCTACCATCATCAGCCAGCTGTGACATCCCAAGGCTGGGACTCCCCAGCACATCTACTTTGGAAGCTGGGTTCGCTTCTGCTCCCCTACCAACAGGCTGTGCAGCTTTTTGTCTTGGCGTCGATTGCTCCATCCATGGGACAGGCATCTCTGGCCTCGGCAGGGGACCGCTGTGCAGTGCCCTGCCGCTGCTGGCCAGCACGGCCCCGTGGTCCCACCTGCGCTTTGAACCCTCTGGCAGCTGATGGTTTCGGATTGAGACCAAAAAGGGCACTGGCAGAGCGCTGGGTCTGAAGGAGACACAATCCAAGAGCATGTCACGCAGGGGCTCCCTCCAAGCCCTTGCCAGAGAGAGAAATGCTAAAAATGCCACCGCCTCCTCTGGGAGGAGCACCCCCATGCCAATAGCCGGGTCTGCTCCAGGAAATAAACATCCGCTGTACGTGGCTGGCACAGGAGGACACCCCAGTCTGCACCACATCAGACCCTCCCTGCCTTGGGACTGCAGGAGGGACGGGGCCACCCATCCCCACGGGAGCCGCCGCGTGCCCGCAGGGTGCTGCGCTGACTGCCCAGGGCGCAGGGGACGTGGCAAAGGCATGGCCAGTTTGAAGCCCCTGTTTGAAGCCTGTTGCCTGCAGGTGGGAACACGCCAAGGTGTGGCTGCCCACTCCCGCTGTCGGTCCCCTGCCATGCCTCCAAATGAGACCTCAGCATCTGAGCTTCATACTCTTCATCAGACACTGCAGGCCTTCGTCCCCTCTCCCCATCATCCTCCTGCCCCCAGAACAGAGAGGCAATGCCTCAAGCCAGCACGGGTGAAGCTGCCCTGTAGCTGGGGCTGTGGGAGCTGCACTTTGCTGGCGATGGGACGACAGAAGGACCAGTACAGTGTAATTCCTTCTGCTGTAGAAGGCAAGCAGAGGTTTGGTCTCTGGGAGGGGTGAGAGGCACCTTTGCACCACCCAACCTTGAGAAGGGCTCAGCCCCAGGAGGGTGCAGACCCTGCAGCTGGTTCCCTGCCCAAAGAGCAGGCAGCAGGGACTGAGGTGCCGTGATTTTTGGTGCCTGCCTGACTTGAGCTCTGGCCACATCCCAGCTCAGTAATTTTCGAGTTCCTACCACTGCCTTGTTAAACCAAACTAGGAGTAAGCTGAAAGCAAGCTGTGGCAAGGAAAGTGTTTGCAAAGCACCAGCACCAGATGTCGCAGGTCCCAGGTGAGCCTTATCTACCGTAAAAAGCACCAGCTCGAGGCTTTCTTTGTCTTGCCAAAAAAACAAGCACTACGGCTAAGCATGGGCCTCATGCTGCCAAGGGGTATAAATTGGCACCTATTAGCCATCCTCAAAATAACTCTAACTTGTTTAACATAATGAGGTGATTAAATCAGCATGAGAAATTCTGCTTCTTGAAGCCAACAGGACACGGCGAGATAAATTGCTTTTCAAATCTCAGCACAATTAGGGAAAGGACGGAGCGCAGTTTGGGGAGGGGGATGTCTGCGTGGGCTTCATTGAGCTTGCTGTGCCATGCCAGCAGCTCTGGCCCTGGGCAAACAGGGAGTCCGCATTGACCCTCAGCCCTGCCTGCTTTGTTAGTGCTCTGAGGTCTGGGAAAACACAAAGATTGCCTAATATGCCTGATTTCACCCATTTTTCAGCCCCTCCCCGCCAAACCCATGAGGACATGCAAGGACACAGCTGCAGTGGGTGCCAGCTCTAGTCAACCACTTGCCACCATCTTCCACACCTCCCACCCACGTGTTTTCCTGCCACCAAACTCTTGCTGTAGAAACTCGACGCGTTAAAGCTGGTGTTAACACAGACGGACTCCCCTGGGACAACCTCTGTTAGCAAAGAGCGTTTCAGCAAAGAGTTTGCTTTTGCTTCACCAGATGGGGGAAATGAGCAGGAAAGATGCTGCATGGCATGTAGGTCAGGCAGTAAATGGAGTTTGTCTTGCCGGCAAGGAGCACCCGAGCAGCGTCTCAGGTTGGTGTCCTCAGCTGCTGGAGCAGGAGAGCTTCTCCGCACTGCGATGCAGGAGAGGATCAGCCAATCACGAACACACGGGTGAGAGCTCCAGAAATCAACTTTCTGCCAACAGCAGCCAACCCAGGAGCTCCCGAAGATCCCAGGAACTTCTCAGACGCCCCCAGCCCTGTGCTGGCTCGGGAGACCTCTGGAGTCTCCACATCAGCATAGATCTGCAGAGCTCCGCAAGGCATCTGCCTCCATCCCCCTGTACAGACGTTTCCAGCAGATTTTCAATGACCTTCAAAGGGTTGTCTCTGCTTGGCCAGCTCTCGTCTCCAGTGATTTGGTGCCTCTCCGGTTCCTGTCATGCAAATGGAGGGATGGTAAATCTTTGGGCAGCAGTAATTCACATCTAGACATCACAGGGACTGAAGATAATGAAGGTTTTTGAAATCCAATAGTCCCTAAACACTTTCAGGTGCTGCCTTTGCCTTTCTGTCTCCATGCTTCAGGGACAAATCACTCCTTACAATCTGTGTTCCTGGACCCTTTCGCCTGGACTCCAGAGAAGGATTTCAGTTAGGTCTAGCACAATGTATGGTCATTTGTCATAAAATTATTTTTGTTCATTTGTCTCCATTCTGCCTTTTCAAGTCCTTTTCTTGTGTGCCACTTCGGCCAAATTCCCAATTCCCTGAATTTATTATCACTATAAAATGGTTGCCTGCTCCACAGCATGACCTAGACGCACACCCCACTGCGATGCTTTAGAGGCCTTCGTCTGTTCCTATGGCAACTGGAAAAAGCAGCAAGCACTGCAGCCAGCGCAGGGACGGATCCTGCATGGATGCTGATATCCCTTCCTGGCTGGGAGGCTGCAAGAAAGCCAGAAGAACATGGGGAAAAATGCAATGCTGGGAGGAACGGGGCAGAAACACATTTTCCTGGTGTTTTCCCTTCCTTGGTCGCCCCGTAGCAGCTCGGTGCTGGGTCCGTGCGTGACCAGGAGGATGGGTGCTTGGTGCTTTGCTTGCTGCAGAGGGGCACAGCGTGCTGTGTTTGAAGCTGGGCTGGGCTGGAGCCAACAGGCCCTTGGTGGGCAGTGGGATGTGGATTTAACCATGGGGATGTGGCTATCAGCCCGCAGTGCTGCCCGACCATCAAAGCCCACCCGCTGCCTAAGGAAGCACAGCAAGCACAGCCAGGACGGTGCAGGGACCTCGCACCCCACGATGACATCCAGCTGGGTGACACAAAATCCTGTGCCCTGCTGGGCTGGTCTTGCTCTGGTTTCTCACTCTATCCTCCAAGTAAAATACCTCGCACAAACCCATTCTCTCCAAACCAGACATCTTTGCAACAAAAAGCTGCTTCTGCAAAATCTACTGCCTTTAACGTGTTGATAGACATTAATGCCTTTACTTTCATTTACTGATGTTATTCTCTTTTAATTCTTTATTAATCTATTCCCACATCAGCCACTCCATCAGTTTGCCCGGGATCGAAGTGGAGCTGACAGGCCTGTAATTATCCGGGTCACCTCATTTATCCTTTTTAAACGTTGGCAGAGATCTCACCTGGGAAATCAGTGGAGCAGATTCAGCTCTTGCTTTTGACACAGGCACAATTATGTTTTTCCTCCTGTGATGGGTCCCTGTCCCCAAGCTGGGGATCCTGACCAGCACCTTGCATCTCCTGTAGCATCCCAGCTTTCTTTAAAAACTGGGAAAACAGCACGGAAGAGCTCCTCATCCTCTCCGCAGCGCAGGGACTGGCTCCTCTGCTGCTTGCAGAGTGCGAGCTGGGCTATGGGTGTGACAGTTCTCAGGTGTCACCACGATATGCACTGTATTTACTAAGCATCCCCTGTCCTGGGGTCTGTTAGTCACTCCCATGATGCAGCGGCATGCTTCTCCCCCATTTCCCAGATTGAAAACAAATGTCCAAAAATAAAGCAAATAAAACTAGAGCAGGCGCTGGCCTTGCTCTGGGGACAACTGGGTTATTTCCAGAAGGAAGGGGGCTACAGATTTCCCCATCCTGGCTGTTCACTGTGGCTCCCGACCCAGCGTCCCCGTGCGGGTCGGGCTGGCAGCGCACACGAGCATCCCCGCAGAGCTGGCCACGCCACGGGGCTCAGTCCCAACGGGGAGGTGACCAGCAGGACTCGCAGCAGAGCGGGGCAGGAGCACTCAGGTGCCCCCTTCCCTACCGAGGGCAGCAGTGTCAGGGCCAGAAGCTGCCCCTGCAAGGACTCCTGGCCACTCTTTGGCCCAGGCTGAGCTTTCCCCAGTTGAGCAAAATACTGTGAAGCTGCAACAGCCTCAAAGAAAAAGAAAAAAAGAGCATTTGCAGGCAGCAAACGTTCATATTAGGGCTTCTCCAGCAGATAACTTACAGCCACCTATAAAAGCTACATGCAGCATGTCTTCCGAGGCCAGGCTGCTTTTAACACCCATCAAAAGACACTGAAAAAAAGTGAAGGGGGATGAAAAAAAGCGGCAACGCTACGGAGAAGCGCCCTGGCTGCATCGCACGGGAGGCAGCGCGTTTACACACACCGACCACCTTTGATCTGGTGCTCCTCGTTTCTGATTCTACACTTACAAAGGATGCTGCTATTCAGGCAGCACCTCGAGTGACCGGCCGAGCCCTGTGGGTTCCCACTACAGACGGTACAAAGCACTTGAGAGGTGGATGGGAAATAGCTTCTCCTCCATCTGCAGCCACGCGGTCGTGACACACTGGCAGGAGAGATGGGCAGAAAAGCCTTTGCTCACTACCATCTGGCAGCTGGAGCCCAGGGAGCCAGGGCTGGAGGTGAAGGAGAAAATAGCTTTTCTGTTTACCCGCTCGTAGGAAGGAGGAGGAGGTTAAATTGGGACCAAGAGCCAGTTCGCAAGCCTGGCAGGGAGCACAGAGCCACATTCGCGACCTCTGCTCACCTCTGCAAGAGTTTATCCCTGAAGGCAGATGAAAACACGGGGGTTTTTGGTGCTGGGATGCACTGGGAACCAGAGCAGACATCACCAGGCTTCATCCAATGTTGATCAAAACCCCTCTGGGAAGCGGCTTTATACCAAAGGATTTGTGTGGGATTGCTGTTCAGCAGCGGAAGGGTTTGTTATGAGCAAAGGCGCCGCGGGGAGGATACCAGGGGATGAAAAAACGCTGCATTTTAATGTCCAAGGCTGGCTGGGGCTCAGTGGCATTTCCCTCTAGCTGCTGCTTTGTAATCCTGGTTTGTGCGTCCCAGCCTCCCAGCAGGTCACAAGCTGGGGGCCAAAAGCCTGAGGCAAAAGGGCAGTCTGCTGCGTGGAGGAGGTGGATGGCAAGGGATGCTCTGCAGGGCTCGGCACCGCAGGGACTCCTCAGTGCTGCTGTGAGGAAGGAGACAGCAGCAAACCCCACGGCAGCGTTTGCCAGCCAGGAAAGCTTGCAAAAACTAATGGCCTCCAAGCAAGTGTTTGCGTGCGAGCTGCAGAGCAAGCGTTGCTGCAAGGCGCTCACAGAGGTTCAGCACTGCTCCAAAGACGCTGACGTTTGTGTCAAGGAAGGGATCAAGTCAACCGTCTTCCTTCCCTCCACCTGAAGAGGTGCAGAGTCCCTGGGCATGGGAAGGGACTCTTGCTCTAGGGCAGCCTGGAGGACATCACGGGGGCTGCTCCCATCCAACACATTGAGCTCCAGATGATCGGACCCAGGGAGCCCGCACTGAGCTGGCAGGCGAGCGGCACCGCTCCAGCACTGTCAGCAACCTACGTCAAAGCAACACCACTGTTTCCCACTGAGATTTCTGAACATGAGATTTCTGCCTGTGCTCAGGCTACTTCACTTTTCAACTCTCCTGGTCGCGAGCTGCTCCACTCCTTTCCAACTGACCTTGGGCTCCTCTTCCTATTTACTGCCTGCCCTGTCCTTTTACCACAGAGGTGGGACGTGCCTCTCTCTTTGGCAACGCAAGGGGACGGCTGGAGGCAGCGCGGACACCAGAGATGACGGAAACCCACCGGGTCCCTCTGCCCTCCATGGCCACGGCAGAGCCATCAGCAGGGAAGGGTGTGCAGGGCCGTGGGTTGTACGGCCCCAGCTGAGAGCAGCTTTGCCAGTGCCACAAGCCAGCCCCACGCTGCGATTTGGAGGACCGCCACCGACACAGAAAAGACGAACACCAAGCTCTCTCTGAGCATGGCAGGCAGCATTTCCACATGTCCCTATTTCTGGCACGAAAAACCCTGGCACGTTATAAGGAAGGAGCCCACTGCTGTCTGAAAAGCTTTTAAAAAGCTTTGTTCGATACACGTGTGGTTGTTAAAAAGCCCAGCATCGATTCTCCTTGCACATCCCCCCAGCCCAACCCACCCCAGCCTCCCAAACCCGCCGCTTCTCCAGCGCCAGGATCCCTTTGTATGGCAGCATTCTGTATAAAGCGCTCAGTATGATGAAGCTATGCAATAGGACTCACAGAAATGTCTTTTGAGCACACCTAAAGCTGCTTGTTAACCAGAAGGGAGATACAAAGAGCACAAACTACTTACTGGGATATTATGGCTTGCGTGTGCTGCTTGTGCGCAAGCCCCATCGCTACCCGGCAAACTTCTCGGGAATTCAATAGTGCCGAGGATTTAATAGCTGCGGGGATGAAGGTGTGAAAAATAAATGGGCTTTATTTGGTAGCTTCCTGCCAACAAAATGGTTTCAAATGCTGGGACTTTAAAGCTGGGTATTTTTAAAATAACAAAAAAAAAAAAAACAAAACACCAAAGGAGATTTCCAACCGAAATGTGAGCAGTGAGATGAGCTTGTTTGGGAATTGTTGGGGAAGGAGCTGGAGGCTTTAGAAATGCTCATCCCTTCTTCCCTCCCGTGCAAGCATTAGGACAAACTGAAAGAGCCTTCAGCCTCGTGGGGTCTGCATCTCACCGCCTCGTTTCTCAGCACTATGCTGGGCTTGGGTGGGAAATTACCACCAGGGTGCTGGGAGGTGAGATTTCTAGCAGGAGCAGAGGTGTGCGCCATGGGGTGAGCATCAGCCCCACTCGCCCCATGCCGAGGGATGGGGCAGGGCAACAAGCCTGCGACCCACAACAGGCAGGCTGCGAAGTGAAAGCCACTCACCTGTGGAAATACAGCCCAGCAGCTGGATGATGCATTTCCCTTATTTACAACAACTTCCCAGGACCCCATGTCTGAATTGAAAGCATTTGCTCGCTTTTCGAGAAGCTATTTAGTCCTCTACAGAGAAACGCACAGCATCTCCATAAATTTCAGCAATGTCCAGGGGGCAGCAGGATCAGAGAAAATGCCCTGACCACAAATCCATCAATCTCTTCAGGAAAGAATCAATTTTTATGTGCTTGTAGCTGTGGGGATTATTGTTGACCTTGTGAAATCATAAATAGAAGGTACTTCTGGCACAGTCCCTGCTTTCATCTGGCTATTTTTCTCTCTCCCCCACCTCCCCATTTTTGGAAGGTAGCTGCCTACTTTGCAGGCAGCCTGCCTAGAGCATCCTTGCTTGGCAATATCCATGCATTTTTTTTTCTTGCTAGAGGCAGAAGAGCCCCTTGATGCTCCTGTGCTCCATCTCCTGTCGGGGGGGACGCACCCAGCCAGCGCTCGGGTTAGCATCAGCAGGGCATGGCCAAGGCGGGCGAGTGTGGTGCACAGAGCTGCTGCAGCCTGCGAGGTGCATCCAAAGCCCTTGCCACACTCATTTAACAAATTCTTACAGCTATGCTTTTTCCACCACGTGCCCACAGGCATCATGTTCCCAGGTCAAACTGCTGTTTAGTTGTAGAGGGTCAAATAAAGTGTATACGTCCATAACAAATGAGCTCAGTTTTTAAGTCATTGCACTCTTAAAGACACCTGCAACATCAAATTTTGCTCTGAATATGCCCTCAACCCCCTCTTACGGGCTCTTGAAATGCCTGCATGCATGGGTGCACTTCTGCAGAAGCACAACCCCCCAAGAAACCATTTGGAAACAGAATCAGGAATCTAAAGGCTTTTGCAATGATCTTTGCCCTGCTGTCACACCTCCCAAGCCTTCCTGTAGGAAGAGCTATGGGGTTCTTCCTACAGCGGTGCAGGTAGGTATTACAGCATCTTACACCAAAAGTGTCTGAGCAAAACTCCATGAAGAAAACCCCTCCTTGTCTTTGGTTTTAACAAAGCCACGCTGACGCAGCGGTATGGGATGCTCCAAGAGCTGGTCCAGCCTTGGATGGATGCCTGGTACCCCCTGGGCTACGTTAGACAGACACCGAGGCTGTCTTTGGGCCATTTTCTTTTCCTGGCCAGCTAAGGAAACTTAGGGATGCTTTCATATTTGGTAATTACAAAGCTGCTAAGCTTTGAGAAAGACATGAATGAAGAACTAATACAAATTGAAAATGTTCTTTTTTTCCCCCATGCCTTTGGAGCAGCCCTACCAGCTTGCTTCACGCAGGCTCTTGCTTGGACCAAAGCCCCGGCTGTCAGCACTGCGACGCAAGGAGGAGCCAGGCAGCGCAGGGTTCTTCCCTCTGATGGACCCTTTTGCCTCATCATTAATCATCCATCTAAGGAAGCGGCAAATATTTTTCCTCATTATGCTTTGAAGGAAAATAACAATAATAATGATAATATATTTTGATAGAAGAATCTCTAGCACCCCAGAGCAGCGGCTAAACCAGACCTCTTGCCTCTGGCCAGTTGCACAGGCTCTGGACAGGGCAGCTGTGGATTTGGGGAGACAACCCCCCATGCCATGAGCATTGCCTGCCACCCCTTTTCTCTCTCCTGGGATTTTTTGGTGGACAGAAGATGAGTGCTGCTCATGCTCCCCTCGAGCATGCCCTGACATGGCTGCACTGTTCAGGGCATCCTACCCCAAGAGCTACGGAGAAGGAGGGTCAGGAGGGTCCTGGAGAGAAGATTTCACAGCATGTCCCTTTTGCCGTTGCCTCTTGGCAGGCAGCAGCAGGCAGTGCTGTGAGCATCTTCCTTCAGCTCCCTGCCACAGCTGCAAGCCAGTATCGCCCGGGACCCGCACTTATCCTGCCTGAACCTCATCTTTCTTTTTCTCCCCCATCCATAACAAACCAACAAATGTACCATTCCCACATGCAGCTTTTGGCCCCCAGCACCTTTGCAGACCCCATCCCGAGCTCGGTGCTTTCTGCAAGGCAGTAACACACTATTCCCTCATCCACACTTGCAATAAAAACAGGGCTCAGACCTTCAGAGGTTTTAAAGAAAATGAGAGCAGGATCTGACCCTCGCAAAGGACGGGACCAGTGCTGGGATGCTGGTCCCCTGCAGCCAGGCTGCCCGGCTCATGGGCAAACTGCGCTGCTGCTAAATGAAGGCAACATAGTGCCCTGGCAGACCATGATGAAATGAATAAACAAAATGCAAGGCAGCCAGCACAAGCAGCACTTTAATCAGGTCAGATGAAAAATTAACTTAAAAAAAAATCCCACATTGAAATCTAGTTTCTCAAATTGACAGTTCACGAGTGGCTCAGCTCCGTACAAGGAGCAAGAAGAGAGGACAAGGGCTCTGCAGAGCGTGAAGAGACCCGTCTGGGTCCTGTCCCGCTTTGCTCAGCACAGGAACAGCTCCTGGTGCACGTCCTGGGGGGCACGTTCAGTGCTGGGCTTTGTCTGAGCAAACCCACCTGTGACCATCAGAGCTGGTCCTCTCCCGTGGGGACCACAAGCATCCCACAACCAAGACTTAAACCCAGAATTGCCCTTCGCCAAATGCAAACCCAGATCTGGCAGGAGCGGCCCTGAGCCGTACCCCAGGCTCCCCACAGGCCCTGGACTGTGCCGATCCGAGAGCTCTCCTCCCCACTCATCTACCCTGGGCATCCAAGTACCGGAGCCGTTGCAACTGCTCCCGTAGCTCTCCCCACCTCCAGCCCCTGCAGCTGGTGGGACCCCCAAACAACAAGCAAGATTCAGTCACAGTCTTCATTAACTCACGGCCACTCTCAGAAAACAGGGAGAACGATGGCAAGCCAAGCCAGCGGGCGGCACAGGTCCCTCGGCCGATGGCCAGGGGTGCAGTGCCAGCCAGCCCTGCTCTTTCTCCGGATGCACAGCCCAGGGTTGCCTTTTCCTTCTTCTCCGGCACCCAACTAATTAACTAAAACAAGGAAACAGCAATTAACCCAGCGTTGGCCTCTCCAGCACCCTGCTAGCGATCCTCCCTGGAATGAAAGCTAACAGATTTCACTGCCACTCCAGACAGCTTGAGGGCATAAAATCAGCCTTAATTTTTCATGCTCTGCCCCCCTCCAGCATCCCGTCTGTTCTGCGGTTCGCAGCCCCTCCAACCTGCTGCCCTCACCGAAATGTGCCCGGCAGGTGGACGCCTTTTATGTGAAGTCAGACCCAAAGAACTTTGCTTGGCCCACCGCCTCTCAGCCGCTTGGCCTGGGAACATTCACGGATGCAAGTGCCTATGGGTGCGCCTCAAGAGCCGGCCGAGCCCCCGTGACACATGGCCCCTGTGGGGCCACACAGGTGGCCCTCAGCACCCCCAGGTCTGAGCACCCCTGGGGCAGAGCCACGTCCCTCTTCAGCCAAATTTGTCAGCTTTTCAGCAGTCTCTGTCCCTGATCCTATAGCTCAACCCAATTATCCGGATGTCTGCCCCATCCCTGGCACACCTCCAGCTCACCCACCGCTAGCGGCATCAGAGCAGACCTGGGGTCCTCAGCTCTTCTCGCACGTGGACACAAGCTGCAGCCTCTCACCGAAACGCCTCACCTGCTCCCTGGGAGCATCGCAGCCGCTTTATTGCTCCAGGATGAGCTGCAAGGCTGGATCGGGTTTCCCAAAGAGCATTGTGCCCTTACAGATCCCACAGGAATGAGGCAAGGCACAGGTTTTGTAAAACTACTAAGGGAAAAAAATAATAATATATATTTTACAGACCCATCTTCTGGACAGACAGGCAGCTCTTTGAAAGCCGGAGTGCCTTGTAAAATCTGGGTCAGTTCTGTGAGATTATTTTGAAGGAATGGAAAATCATTTTGACAACTTCAAGCTCCCTCATTTTGGCTTTCCCCGCACCCCTCCCCCAAATAAAGCGCCTTGGAATGACTTTTTGTCTTTATAATCTACTGAAGTTAAATCAAAGTTAAGACCCAAATAAAATGCCCCAAATGATTAGCGACAGAGCTCTGTGAACCCTTCCCACGGAGCCAGCGGGGAGCAGCCAGGTCTGTCACCCGGACCAGCACTGCCACAACTGATTAACTGAGTCAGTTAAATCACTCCTTGTCTCACTGATGCTCCTCATTTAAGCCCAATTCCCTCATATTTCCAGCCCAGCAGACATCACCCTGAGGGACAGACACTTGGGAGTTGTGTTCCCATCCAGGAACCGCTGATGCCCTGTTTATGGGATGGGAATGAGAAAATATTCACATTACGGAAGAAGAGCGTCCCCAGCTCAGGGACAGAGCTGGTTATACCCTGTCCTTAATGCAGGCTGCAGGTGCTGCCCCATGCCCTAAGGGACAGACTCACTGCCCAACCGCAGGCAGAAGCTGCCTGTAAAGCCCCTCACCTTCCCCATCACATGCAGGTGGACCAAAACTGCCATCCCCACATGTGATGAGACCCATCTGGGGACATGAATCTGGGTGACAGCAGCATCACGGCACGAGCGCCGTGGGTGCCACCGCACCAGGATTCACCTGCTTCAGCAGAGATCTCATCCTGGTCAGCATCACCTGCTCTCCTTACCCCCCACTTCTATTTCAGGAATAACTGACCAACATTTATTGCTGTGACCTTCCCTAAATACATCCCAAACGGTGCAAGATGAGACTTCGATGAGTAGAGAAGTGGCAAAGGAGGTGCAAGCCCACCCCATGGGCAGCAGATCACCCCCAGACCCCTTGGGGGGCTGCAACAGCCCCATCTCCATGAGGATCTGTTCCTGCAGGGAGGGCACCCAGGCTCGAGTGGGCTGTGCTCCCACTCCGGGGTGCTGGGTGCTCCCAGGGCCACCCAATCCAGCACCCTCCCCACGCAGCTCATCAGTCTCTGCGGCAGCAGGACAGCAGATGGAGCAGGCGATAATTTCATTTCCCTTGCAAATGAGGCCCTGTTCCTTCCCCATCCCCAGCACCTCATCAGCGGAGCCGTCATCTCCACCCCGCTCCCCACCACCCTTCGCCGCCTCCTCCACTTACTTCAATTTGTTCACCCAGCCCCGACAAACAGCCATTTCCATCTCAGGAGGAGCCCTGGCCATCGCTGCATTCTTACTGTCTTGTTGCAGTTGATCAGGCAGGTTTGCTTATTAACAGAGTGGTGACAGTTAACTATTAATAACAACAACAACTTGCTTTTCTAGAAAACATGGTTCCCTGAGACCTTATCCAATGCCAATTGCTGAAGGCCATTGCTGTATGGATATGCTGCTTAAGATGGGATGCTGCAACAGGCTGGCGTCTACGCGGAAAAGGGGCTTTGTAGGTGCAGGAAGAGTGCTGAGGTCTGAGATGTGGGTGCAATGAGTTGGAGAACCCCAACAGGTCCGACCTCAGCACAATGGTCCCCGCGAGCCCCCACACTTGCAACCCCACTGCTCACTCCTGGCAGAGAGTATTTTATCCCCCTATTTCGCCATACCTTGCCCTCCTCCATCAAGGCTTTCCCAACCCCACTGCTACCCTGTGCAGGGTTGGGGACCAACATCAACCAGCCCGAATCTGTGAGCTTTGCCAAGACACCATCTGTTTTGCTATATTTAAACAGCCCTGGGAGCACTCTTGGTCTCAACAGACCCATTCCCCAGCAAAGGTGCTTTTGAACTACAACGTGCCATAACAGAGTATTTAAAAGCAAGCCTGAAATCTTCCCGGGGAACTCAGAACACAATTAAGACTGAGAAAGCTCCAGAAAACAGACTTGGAGCTCCCGAGCCCCCTCCCAGGCAGGGGACGGGTGCAGGCACTGGGTGGGGGGCACGGCAGAGCAGCCACGGGATCACGCTACCTCCTGGGGAAGCGCCTGCCTCAGTTTCCCCGCTCTGGTCAATGCACGATCTCTTGCAGCATTGACTCAGATCACAGCAGTCACTGACCTTCCAGAGAGAGCTGCGCCCCACGGCCAGGATCCTGCATCGCCTCGGCTGGAAATCCTGCAGGGAGCAGAGAAGGAGCCATTTACAGGGGGTCCCACCACCCCCCTGGACCTCTCCTCAGCCCGACCCAACCCAGCACACATTGGTGCCCCCCCAGCCCAGAGCCAGCCTCTGCCCTGGCTGCTAACAGCACCTGGGCATTCCTGGGTAGCCCCAAGGCACCGGGGAGGGGCTTCATCCTCTCCCCAGCCCTCCTCCCTGTAAAGCAGATCAATGCCGGCTAGGAAAAGCCAGGACAGCCGGCAGGATCCAGTCCTGCTTTCATTAATTTCTCTTGAATAATTAAACCCTGGGAAGTTAATACTTTCTGCTTAAAAACTCAAATTGCAGTGTTTGTAATTACCATTTTATTGAAGCATTAAAAATTAAAGGGCATCCTGAGGTTGCAGATAGTGCGAGAGCTGCGTTCAGCCCTGGGTAAGAGGAAGCCAAGCCCTCGGGCACCAGCCCAGCAGTGGGGGGCACGGCCTCTCCATCCCTCTCCCTGCTGCAGAAAGCAGCTTTTGGGGATCAGCAGTTACAGCCTCCCCAAACCTGGGGCTCCCGGCCACAAAACCTGCCCAGCTCAGCCTGGCTCCTGAGACTCAGGCTGCCTATCTCAGGATGGGGGGACCCCTGACAGCCCCCAAACCATCCCTCCTCCCACAGCCAGGCTCTAGGACCTACCTAGAGCCCCCCACCCGCAGCAGCACAGCCCAACTCACCTCTAGCAGCCCTTTATAGTCTCCACCTGCTCCCACCCTCCCTGCATTGTGGGGTGGGCTCACTGGAGGCCAGGCTGGCTCCAGGCTGCTGCATATGGACCCCTGGGAATAGGTAATGAGGGCAGAAAGGTGCTTTTAGAACCACAGCTGCGAGGAACCCTCATCCCCCCCGCCCCAGGTCTTGTGTGCTCCCATCCCTTCGCCGTCACGTCATCCCATCACAAGTGGAGATAGTCAGTCTTGAAATTCGCAGCTAGAGCATCCGGTGGTCCTGCAGGGCTAGGGCATGTCTGGGGTGGGAGGATGTCCTGGCATGTAGTGCCTTCCCCCTGGAGCCAGGGGGCATGGCCGGAGTGCTGTGTCCGACCGGACAGCTTCATGGCAGATAATAAATGGCTGGAAATGTTGGTGGGTGTTTTCGTGCATGCAAAAAGGCAAGCGGGCGGCTTGGAAAATTACCAGCTCATGGCGAGATGCTCATCACCCACGCTCGGAGGATGCCTCTGCCAGCTGCCGGCGGGGAGATGCTGCTGGATGCAGGGGAAAAGTGGAGAGGGGACACGGTGGGAGAAGGCAGAGCTGCTTCTCCGCTGCCATTTGTGTCACAGAGGTGACCCTCAGACCCCGCCAACCCACGCATGCCAGCCTGGTCTGTGCCAGGAGCAAGGCTGGAAGGGCATGGAGTCATCCTGGGATGTTTAAAACACTGCTGTGTGGCACAGTGGGCATGGCCCATGGGAAGGGTGACAAAAGCCACCCAGTCCCCACAGAGGACAACTCTCTCTTGCAAAGGAGAGGCTCAGCCCAGGGATGATGAGGCCTCCTTTTTTTTTTTCCCCGAAGTCGTATTTTAGGAAGGAAAGCAAACATAAAACCCAAACAGGAGATGCTTTATCAGTTCTGGGTGGGGAGGAAGAGCTATTCAGCCCTATTCACATCACCTCGCTGCTGCCAAGCCAAGAGCATCCCCCATCCCTCCCCCTGCTCCCGCTGGCCCCTTGTCCCAGTCCTGCTCTTCCCTCCCAGCCTCCATGTAATTTTTCTTGGGAGATGTGGCTTGTGCCACATTTCAACCCTCAGCTGCTTTAATGTTTGTGTTTCTGCACAATTCGCAGTCCTGAGTGTTGGCAGGTTGTGTGTTCAAGAGCCCAGAAATATCCATCAGCTCTTTCCCCACCAGCCCGCATTACTCCAGTTTCGGCTGCTCAGTTCCCCAGTTTGGGGCTGCGTTACTCCAGTTTGGCTCCCTAATAGCCTATTTTGGGGGCTGCAGCGGGCCTCAGCCCCGCTCTAGAGCATCTGACTGTCCTGGTGTCGGGGTTTAGCCACAACTAAAACATCAGAGTGTTATCAACATTATTCTCATACTAAATCCAAAACAGAGCACTGTACAAGGTGCTAGGAAGAAAATTAACTCTATCCCAGCTGAAATCAGGACACCCGCCCATCCCACGCCATGAGGACCATCACCGTCCCCACGACCCGGGGACCAGCCTGGTGGGATGGCTCCACAGACTCCCAAACTGGTTTCCATGGCAGCCAATTTTCAACTATCTCATCGGTCTCCATGGCAATAAGATTTCTCCCTCCCCATCCAGGGTGGTGGGGCATTGCTCAGGGGTTCCCACAGCAGCTCCCCCCAGCTTGAGAACATCCCTCCGGGTTCCCCAGCAGCTCCCCCAGCCTCCCCAGCATCTCTGCCCTACAAGCAAACCAGTACAACCAGTGTAGCAATCTACACCTGCATGGGCAGCACTGCCTGGGTACCCAGGGGGACACAAACCTGCTGCGAGCACCAGGGATGGTCGAGAGACAACAACAATTTTTCTTCCTTCTGCCCGCTCCCCCCGTCATCCCCATCCCTGATGGTTCCTTCTCAAACTGAAACAAGCAGGGCTATAAACCATCCCTCTGGTAGGAGAGGGAGACAAGCTTTGTAAAACGACGCATGGCAGATGCAGATTAATTTTATTTTACAGTCCTGTTGAGGATTTTGAGCTAGTCACCGATACGGGACTAAAAATATCACTGGGGTCCTTGAGTTTTTATTCTTCCCGTTCAACGACACTTATAACAAAAACACCCGACCAAAATAGTATCTACAAAACCAGACCGAGCCCCTCGGGGGTGATGGCAGGAGCTGGAGGTGGGGAGGTGCGAAGGCACCAGCGGCGCACGGGGCGGCCGGAGGAGGATGCAAACAACATCACCCTTCCTCTGCGGCAAAACATGCTTTCATTGAAGATAACCCATGAGACCTGCGGTGGACAAGTTCTCTGCGGCTTTGGATAAAGCTGAGCCAAATGTAAGCAGGAGCATAATTCTGTATTTTCTGTGCTGCTGAATACTGGCAGTAATGATTCTGGGGACTGCTGCAGCAAGTTTGTCCTTGCTGGGGCATTTAACAGAACTTTGCTCAACTGCTTTGGTGTGTCCTGGACACCGGGCAACCCACATTTTCCTTGGGGCCACACTGGGAGCCAGCCTGTGGGGTGAAGCCCCTCCAAGAGTTCCCCTTTCAGCACCCCAGCCAGTCCTCAGTAGCCCAGGAAAGGTCCTGAAGCCAAACCAGTGCTGGCAGCATCTTTCCCAGTGCCTGGGCAGGAGGCAGGAGGGTTGCGGCTGCCGGGCACAGTTCTCGCCCTGCGGTCCCGAAAGCAAATTCCCCAAGGTAATAGCGAAGCTGTGCTGCGATGCTCCCGTGGGAGCTCCCATGAGCGGGAGAGGGGTGCAGAGAAGAGGTGTCGTGGGGGGTTTGCTGGGTGGGCTTTAGGGAGCAGTGGGGGGAAGCAGGGTGGGTTTGGAGCCGGGCCTGGGCTCAGTCCTGAGCTGCCGCTGGGACTCCAAGGGGTCCAGAGCCCACCAGCACCCGTGGGACAACAAATGTGACCGAGAGCGGTGCGGGAAGAAAGGACTGCTCCGTATTCCTGCTGAGATCAACCTGTCACAGGAGGACACTGCTTAATTAACATGCTCAGAAAAAGAAGAAGAAGCAGGTGTTTTCATTCAGGCTCGTTTTAGCATAAAACAGCAATGGGGAAGGACAAAAGAAGTCAATGAAATCTCCCCACAGTTTAGTTTTCTGATAGGAAACCGCTTGAACAGGAGCACGAGCAGCCAAATTCGCAGTGCTCTTGGCAAAGCGATGACGATGCAATCCAGCACATCACGCCCTGGCAGTCGCGGGGGGCTCACTGGGTCACACGGTGCTGCCCCCCCGCCTGTCCCCAACCCGGGGAGCAGCATGTCGAGGGGACCAGACCTGATCCGATGCCCCTGGGGTGTGCCTGCGTGGCAGCAGTGGCAGCTCTGGTGTCGGGGACACGTAACTCCACGCCCTCTGCTTTTATAATAAAGTTAAGGCAGATAGCGTGGTTGTCGCTTGGGGGGGGAAATGATTAACCACTATAATCCCAATTACAGCTTCTAATTGGGATTAATTTGTTGAGTTAATTAAGTGTGGAAATCTGTTGCCTCCCAGATTTCTTTTATGAACTTCTTGCTCCCAAGCCCAGTCCCTGCCTGGCCACACCTGGCCACAGCTGGAAGGGCAGAGGACTGGTCGCTACTGTGTGACGACGCAGAGACTGCTGTGGCACTGCCCCTGCCGCTGACAGCCAGCCAGGCTCCACTTTGGCATCCAGCCGCTGCTCTTCATTTGACCTCGATGGAGAGACGGCGAGATCTGGGGATGGGAACCAAGGTGGCTCAAACCTCAGCGCCAAACCTGAACAAGCCTTCGCAGAGGGACAGAAATGCTGTAAGAGGCTGGGGAGCGTCCTCGTTGCAGCTGCAGCAGAGCTGATGCTCCGTGGGGACCAGTGACGAGGCTCCTTACTGGTAAAACTGGTGCGACACCCTCCCTTCTTCCCAGAGCAAACCGGGCAAGGAAATCCCCGTGTGCCAGACTTGGTGAGAGTAAAGGACGTGGGGCGAAGCACACGCAAGGGGCCAGTGGGCAGCAAAGGCGTGGGATTGGCAACGCCGGGAAAGGGGAGACGCAGCGGTTCGAGTGCCCGGGCTCTGTGCCGTAGCCGGGGCAGCTGGGCGTACCTTTCCCCGAGGAAAGCGTGGCTGGAAGGGTGCGGACCGGGCTCTCCCCAGCTGCAACCGCCGTGCCAAAAAGACGTGGACCTGTTGGAGCGGGTCCAGAGGAGGGCCACAAAAGTAATCAGAGGACAATGAATGATAAATGGAACACCTCTCCTGTGAGGACAGGCTGAGGGAGTTGGGGCTGCTCAGCCTGGAGAAGAGAAGGCTGCGGGGAGACCTTATTGCGGCCTTTCAGCAATTAACGGGGGCTGATAAGAAAGATGGGGACAGGCTTTTTACTAGGGCCTGTTGCAATAGGACAAGGGGTAATGATTTTATACTAAAAGAGGGGAGATTCAGACTGGATATAAGGAAGAAATTGTTACGATGAGGGTGGTGAAGCACTGGCCCAGGTTGCCCGGAGAGGTGGTCGATGCCCCAGCCCTGGAAACATCCAAGGTCAGGTTGGACGGGGCTCTGAGCGACCTGGTCTAGTTGAAGCTGTCCCTGCTCATTGCAGGGGGTTGGACGGGGGCTGCCTTTAAAGGTCCCTTCCAACCCAGCCCTTCTGTGAGTCTATGATTCCCATCTGCCCCAGCGCAGCACGGCCGGGCTCGCCTCGCTCCCCTGAGCCACATGTACGGATCATGCCCCTGCTCCCACCGCAGCGAGACAGCTGGCAGAGCTGCTGCCGCTTCCTATTATTTTTCTCAACACTCTCCTGAAAATTAATTAATTCAATTAATTGAATAAATAAACAATCCTCCATGCTCAATGGCACTGAGCCAGCTGTGCATCATGTCACGCTACAAGAACATCACCCGCTCCCGGGCTGACTTGCTAAGCAGGAGTGAGGGGTCCAGGTCTCAGTGACATGAAATTGGGGTAATTTGGGAAGGAATTGGGGCTGGTGAGCGAGGCATTGCAATGCAACATTCAGCAAAAAGTTGCACGCACACCCCTGAAACGGCTGCATTTCCATGCAGGTTGCAAAGTGTTTCCTTATTTCTTAGAGATACTGTCAGATGCTTTGAATCCTTAGATGAAAGGAACTAAATTAGGGCAGGTCGTTATTTCCTGTTTTTTGACTTGTATTTATAGAAAAGCTGATACGTCTGCTAGCTTGCTCTAAAACTAAAAGCAAATCTCCCTCTTGTTCCCAGCTGGCCTTTACTGGGATCTGGGTTCCCGGGGGTGGGAGTCAGTGGGAGCCCTCTGAGAGACGGTGAGGACAGGGGCTGCACACCCCTTGCCTCCAGGCTTTCCAAAGCCAGCAGCCAGGTGTTGGGAATGGCCACATTATTAATGTATTTTTGCCCTCCTGAGGCCCTTTGCAGGCAGCGGTGGCACCTGCACCCAGGGGCCCTGGCTGGGGGTCCAGACCCACGGGGGCACCTAACCCTCCCCAAACACTCCCCCCTCTCCCCATCCTCCCAACTTTTAACTTTTTCCCCTTTCCAGACGACCTAGATGCCAAGGGCCGGATCCTGGCTTGGCTCCGACGCTGGCACGTCCTGCCCCCGCCATGGCTGCTGTCAGGAGAAGCTGCATCCTCAGCAGTTTTCCTCTGCTTTGTGGACGGGGCGTTGGTATTTCTCTGCCTGCCTGGGGAATAATATTGAATGGGCCCTGTCTCTCCTGAGAAAATATCGATCCAGAGTTTTAATGGCTTTCCGTTAACGAGCCACAATGAGTGTCACTGCTTGAGCTGATAAGAAAGGGAACACTCAGGCCCACAGCTTTGAAAGGGGGTTTCACACAACCCCCCCCAAGTCCTTTCTAATGGAAAAAAAGAAGAAGAAAAAAGAAGAAGAAAGAAAAAAGGCAAAAGATTTCTCTGCTCTTTTCACTCAGTAAGTCTGAGGACAGCTTTTCAGTTTGTTAATGGTCTTTATGGCTCTGGCTTTGCCAAAGGGATGGAGAGATGTGGGAAGGGGACAGGCAATTAAATGCATTAGTTTATTTTGGGAAGTCTTTCTAAAAGGGGAAAAAAAAAGTAATAATTTAAAAAAAGGAAAAAAATGCTTGACACCAGGGAGACAGGACTCAATTAAAGCAAGACCTTGAAATACATGAGCCGGTAGTCCTGACCACAGGTCCATCAAACATCCCTGTCAGGCGGTGTGCTTTGGTTACCGGAGGCTGCGTGGCAGCTAGATCCATCACCTGGGGAAATAACCACCGTTGCTGATATCTTCAGCAGCTCCTTGATCTAGCGATAAACCTGTTAGGGGAAATAAATGGGGTTCTCTTGCCTGGACTGTCCACATCATGGATGCAATTTGCCATTTTACCCAGCTGCTGATAAGCAGGGGATTGGGAGGGAAAAGCCGCTTAACGATTTCCTAATAAAGCCCCAGATAAGAGCGGAGCAGCACCATTACCTCCCTCCAGTTGTGATTTACAGCCCAGATTGCGGCTCTGGGAGCCAACGTCGGCTGAGCCTCGGCAGGGGAAGATGCTGGTGTGGGGACAGGCGCCCAGCCGGCAGCAGGATGCTGCGAGGGGATGCCGGGGCAGAGACCACCCACCCTCTCGCCAGACCCCCCCACTGCCCCAGCTGCACTGGCAAGGGAAGGTTTTGATGCCATCAACATTAAAACCAGAGGAAAAAAAAAAAACTTTGGAAAGAAAGTTCTGAGTGGAATTCCTAAGTAGAGCGAGGCTCAGGAACAAAAATCACCCCTGGCTCCATTTCTAGGTACGGAAGATGGATTTCCAGAACAGTATCATTATTTCGACATGCCTGTCCTGGTCTTACAGCTGCCAGAAGAGAAAAACAGGTTAAAAAACCCCAAACCTTCCAGGAGGCTCTGCCCGCTGCGATGCCACCAGAGATGCCATCAGAAGGTCCACGTCTCCCCTGAGCAGACCCCAGGGGCTCCCCACGCACGTGCTGTGGTTGTTAAATAAACTGGCCTGTCCATGAAGCTGACAGCTCCTCATTTGATTTTTAATTGTTTGATTTTATTCATAGTTTTGACACTGTTTCCCCTTCTCTTCCCCCTCCCAACTGGAGATTTATTCTTGGTAATTAGCTGCTGTAATTAGAATCTCTTTCATATGGCAGGGCTTCTGCTTCCCTTTAAATCTCTTCCATGCTCCTCCTTAATAAAATGTGAACTTAATGTCTGTATCATCCTCAGATCTCCCTTCCAGATGGAAACGTGTCTTGGCTGGGGAGACTGGGGGGGAGCACTGGAGACCTGCTCGGGCAAGAGCTCGGGAAGGCAGCAGGATGTTCCAGCGATCGCTCAGGTGCAGCTGGGGCCAGAAACAGGCAGAGAAAAAACATTTCCAGGTGACAAAGTCCCTTTTCTTTTATGACAACAACTCTGGGAGCTGCCGCTGACCCAGCAGCTCTGTCCCTTGCTGCCACCTCCGTGTCGGGGTGCCTGGGACCAGCAGCACTGCAGGAGTCAATATGCCCCACAGCCCTGGCACACGCACCCCCACATAACAAACAATTTGGTTCCAATTCTGCACCCAAAGCTGCTGTCAGTACCCAGCGTTGGCATTACTGAACCAGTCAAGACCCCACCTTGCCCCTGCATGGGATTTTACAGACTGAGGCATCCCCCTGCTCCCGACAGCTGGGGCTCCCCGCCCCGAGCACCCGCTCTCCGGTCCCCGTTACATCCAGCATCTGCGAGCCATGTGCAATCACCGCCGAGCCAACAAGAGAGGCTTTTCCCCAGGCAGCCCAAGAGCAGGACTCGGTGCCAGCTGATGGGGCAGAGACACGACAGGTAATACCAGAGCATTACTCAGCCCCATCACCCAGATTTACAGGCTGGCTTGATATCCAACAAGATTCCAGACAGATCATTATTTCCCATGACAGCAGCGAAGGTGAGCTAGCCACCTTTTATTTCAGCTTGGAGAAAAATGCTCCTGCCAGGGGATAATTGGGACTCTCTGCGGTGGGAGGCAGGCGCTGGGGTGCCGAAAGGTGAAGGCTATTTTAAAAGCAGCTGAGCAGAACCGGTGGAGAAAGCTGCCTGGGGAGCTGAGATGCAACGAGCGCTGCTTCAGGAGGCATCATGAGCCTCTTGGTCTTTAAAGCTCGCTTAGATCCCCTATAAAACCAGGTTTTATTTGGTCCTTACAACCCTGGGAAGTGAATCACTGGCAGTTCCTGCTTGCAAATCCCCTGTGCCTCTCCCCGGGCCGGCTCCTGCCCACCCAGCGCTTGCAGCAGCCGGGATGAGCGGCGCAGGAGCCTTTGCCAGGCGATGCTTTGAGACTGAGATGAAAGGTGCCATAGAAAGGCACAAGGTATTGTTGTTCAGCTCTGCAAAGAGAGGTTTGTGCTGCTTTTATTTATACACATGCTGGCTGCAAGACACAAAAATTACTTAATCAATCCTTCCCCTTGTCTGGTGTTGCAGGTGGGATGGAAGCTGCCTGTGCAATTTTGTGCTAAAGATGACAAATTGCTCCAGGATAACGGCAGCGCCTCCAGCTCCCGCCTCATCCAGCACAGGGTGCGGCCGGTCTCTCTCACCACGGTGGGCTCGTGGGCTCGGCTGAAGGGATGCCTGGAGGACACAAGCACCCTGCAGCGTCCCCCTTCCCACGGCCAGAGTGGGGAGATGGCGAGGGGAGCTGGGGGGAGCTGGGGTCTGCCCAGTGCTGTTGCAAAGCTTGAAGGAATGGGATTTTTCTCCCCAAATCTGGCTACAAGCCACCAAGCTGCAGGGAGGGCAGGCTGGAGGTGCCAGGGCTGCATGGCACAGCTCCAGCAAGTGGCTGGGTCACAGGGGAGCCCTCATGCACTCATCCTGCCATGCCACTGCTCTCCATCAGCCACCTCGAGCCAGGGGGGACAAGCCTGCCAGGGCCGGGGACCCTGCAGTGTCACCGCCAGGACAGACTGCCACCCCACCAGCATCCTTCACCGGCTGGGCCGGGAGCTCTTCCGGGCAGGAAAGAGCTCGGAGAGAGCTTCCAGCCCACAACTTTCCAGATGTGTTTTAGGGGATGGAGGAGTCTCACCACCGAGCAACAGGAGCACTGAGCACCAACCTCACAGCAACACACTCGCAGCCTTGCTCTGGTGAGCAACCCTACAAAAACAAACCAGGTCACCCCAGCCAGCTCTAGCCCAGCAAGGGGACATGCCGGGAGAGGAAACAGAAGCAGCAGTGAAAAATCCCCTAAAGCGAGATGAATGGCATGAAGAAAAGATAAAGAAGCGAAGACCATGCATGGAAGATGGTTGCTTGGAGCTCACCTCTTCCCATGGCTGCAACATCTGGGGCACACAGCGGCATGACGTTGCTTTCGCAGCTGCTGACTGGCCCCCTCTCCCCTGGCCTTGGTCTGTGCCCGCTGGCAATTCCTTTCAGCTGCTGCAGCACATCCTCCTTCCTGCTTGCTCATTCGAACCCTGAGCAGGGTCCCTGGAGGGACCAGCTCCGTGCACAGCCCAGCGGGGTGGAGAACAGCCCAGGGGCTTTGGGGGGGCTCGCTTTGGGCACCTCCGCCCTGCCGGCAGCACTGCCCCGAGGACCAGCATCCTTCCCGGGAGCCCTCCCCGGCCCCATCCTGCCCCTCGCTTCCCAGGGACAGCCTGGGGGCCATCCAGCCCCGCCAGCTCTTCCTGGGGGCACCGTGGGCACAGACCCCACTGTGTCCATCCAACCCAGCTGCTGTCCTTGGGCTTTGTCCTCCCCCAGCTCCACAGCCAAGGCAGGCACCGGCAGCCCCCCCTCGCCCCCCAGCACAGCTCTGCCCAGTAACTCCCAGAGAAGGGCTGGGTGTTGCTTCCCCTTTAATTTACCACTTGTCAGGGGGAAGGGTTAAAAAAAAAAAATCAATAAATAAAACAACCTAGGATGCTTGAAGAGGATGAAAACCCTGAAAATGCAGTCTGCTGGTGGCTTGTCCCGTTGCCAGAGGAGGGGAAGGGTGTCCCCGGCCCCCCTCTCCCCACCACCCCGTCCCAGTGCCACCAGGTCCAGGTGGGTTCGGATGCGGTCGGACGATGCTCCTCAAGAAGAAAATGGAACCAAAGGTCAGGACATGGTCATTCACAGTTGACTGGCGGATGAAACAACCCCCAGAGTCTGACGCTCCTGGCTCACCCACCGGGAGGGACCTGTCCCACCTCCCTTGGCTATTGCAGAAGCTTTGAGAAAAAGCCACTCGTTGCACATTGTGTGTCACAAACATGGGGAGGGGACACACCAAGTCACAAGCAGTCCCTGCACAGAGCCACTTGTCCTTTGCGGTAGTCGCGACAGGGGCAGAGGCGCCGGTACTTGGTGTTGTAGCCCGCACAGCTGAAGAGCAGCGGCTCCTTCTGGAGGTAGCACTCGTGGACGTTCTCGGCCACCGCCGGGTAGAGATGGTTCATCTCGTACTCGGTGCTGTCGCAGGGGATGCTGAGCCTGGGAACAAAACCAAAGGTGGGTCAGTTCAGGTGGGGAGGCTGCCTGGGGTTTCACTGAAGGGTTTTTAGTGCTCTTCTGTCCTTCTCAGGGATGTTCCTTCACTAAGTGTTGAGCCAGATCTTTGTTGGTTGCACCAGCTATGTTTGGCACCCTTTGGCTAGACATGAACCCTTGTCACCAGCCCAACACACCATGCGGGAAGGGGTGACCCTTGCAACTCAACCCTGCAGCCCAGAGACCACCCCAACCCTTGCGTGCGCCATGGACGGCTCTGGAAGTCATGCACAAAAGTCCACCCACATCTTCTATATCCTCCCGCTGACCAAGAGGTCTGTCCACTCTCCGTGAGCACCTCCCACAGCAACTAATGTCCCCTGGAAGGGTACACACGTTCAATGGATATCCACGTGTCCTCTGCTAGCCAGGATCAGCCAGCAAAACTGGGGTGGGCATCAGCAAACACCCTGAGGAGCAGCAGAAATGCCCGGTGCGGATCTCAGCCTTTCTCTTCTCCCCTTCATGCCTGCATCTGCAGATGGAGAGGCATTGCCGGCGTTGCCCTCCCACCAACCCCTCTCAACCGGTGAGTCCCTAAGCCAGGTCATTTTAAGGTCTGGAGCAGGGCATGGAGGGGAGAGAGTGAAATCCAAGCCCCAGTTCTAATTTATCGTATAAAAATGTCAGTAGGACTCGCAGCACCTGCCTGACCAGTGTGACAGCAATGGTAATGCTCGCATTTTCATTGCCCATGGAGCCCAGTGGCAGATTTATACTCTATTAAAACTTCAATGCTGTGTGTTCAAAATGCAGTTTTATAGAGAAAGACATTTAAAAAGAGAGAAAGGGAGAGAGCAGGGAGGAGGTGGAGAGGAATGGGGTGGCAGAGAGGCAGGAACAGGGTGGTAGAGAGGCAGAAACGTGCCTGGAAAGGCTATTGTTGCCTTCTGAAGCATGAAGCTGGTCAAGGCCAACACGTGCAAGCACCGGGCTGCTTTGCAGGCAGCACCCTGCCTACATCGCCTTGGGCATGAAGGTACCTCGATGGGGTTTCAGGAGGGAGGACACGAGGAAAATGGGTGCTGGGGATGGGGGGAGCAGGGGGAGCATCATCTGGCTGATGGCCCCCACCACCGCCTCGCCGAGAAGAGCACAACTCACTGGAGAAACACCTCCTTCTTGTTGAGGAACCTGAAGAAGGTGGGCTCGCAGACCAGCCCGTGCCGCCGGCACGTCTCAGTGCAGGCGTGCCGGGTCTCTGACACCCACACCTGCAGCGAGTCCACCGGTGGCCAGGCGCGGGGGTCCCGGCTGGCACTGGGGGACCACACCAGGTGAGTGGCATTGGGGGACAGGGCCAGCGGGCTCGGAGGGCTTTGCATAGCAGGACTCTTGGCCTTGGGAGGCTGATGAGAAGATGACGTGGTGCAGAAATCCTAGTGGGAGAGAAGACAACGGGTCAGTGCCTGGAGGGACAAGGTGAGATGTTGGGGATGGGGAACGGAGGCTGCTGGTGGGACAGGAGGACACTTGGGCTGCTGAGTTTGCTCCTCAGGTTGAGGTCACCTGCACGCATGGATGGCATCTCCTGCTGTGGGACATGAAGGCACCAGCCACCTCTTCTTCTGCCAGTGCTGCCTTATTCTCTGCAGCAGAAAGGCCTTGACCCAGCCCCAGCACCCCCTGCCACCCTCTACCAGCCCCCCAGCATCTTTGGTTCGTGACAGATGTCCCCCAACCCCCCACCTCCTGGTGCCCTCTGCCATCAGGCCACTGGCTGCACAGGGCTGGGACTCGGGGTCCCTCGCCGGGGACCTGCACTGGGTCAATGGTTTCTCTTGCCCAGGGGAACAGGGACCAACACATGGGAGAACAGGGATGGTCCCCCAGGAGAAGAGGGATGCTCCCCAACCTGGTGCTGAATGTAGGCATGGATCCGCTCCAGCATCCCCTCGCAGGTGTACTCGTAAGGCAGGTAAGGGTCCACCTGTGAAGGGGGAAGAGCAGAGCGCAGGCAGCAAGCGGGGACAGCCTTGCCCTCCCCCTGGGCCCGGTGGCCCGGGACAGCCGTGCCCTGGGCAATGCCTCCCCCCACCTGCTGAAGCCCACGGCTTGTGTCTGTCCACCAAAGCAAGCAGGGCAGGAAACTAGGGCTGGAAAAACTTCACAAGCCGCAAAGCACTTGAGAGAAAGAAGGATGAAGGATTCATTTGGGTTCAACCCATGTATTGGTGAAAATGAAGTCACCCTGTTCCATTTTAGTCTCAATTTTCTTCATCTTTGGTCAGTTATAAAATAAAATCAGTTTTTATGCAACAGATCACTTCCAATTAAAGTATGAACTATTTCAGCCCAAGAAACACTCCACAGCTGCAGGCAAGGGTGGGGCATAATTTTAAAATACAGAGGAGGAGTTAGGACTGGTAAAGATGCTGAGCAAACCCAGAGCAAGAGCATCCTGGTGGTGTCCTGGGTCTGGTCTGGCATCCCCTGTTCCTCTGCTCCCGTGTGCTCCGACCCAGGCATGGCTCTGCCTGCTCAGAGAGGAAGGTCCAGGCTTCACTGCCCTGGTGCTACGACCCACGAAACCCACCCTGTGAAAAGCCCAGGGCTGGGACTGGCTGTGCACAATCAATATGGGGAAAAAAAATATCTCTTTTCCCACTGCCACTTCTCTGAGGGTTTGCTGCCCAGCGCGGACGGCTGTGATGGGGTGGAAGCCGGCGTTTCTCCCAGCCTCCGAGGCTCGGTGCCCCGCACTGCCACCGGCACAGGCTGGGACAGGGCAGGGAGGCAACAGCCGGCTGCACGCTGGGACAGAGGAAACATTGAAGCCCACGTTGATGCCAGCCCTGTCGCTGCACCCCCACGTTGATAACCTCCTATTTATACAGAGCTGGCAGCACTTAAACCACGGGTGTATTTTTAGCATGGGTTATGAAACACCGCCAGTCTTCAGGAGACTTTTGCCTGCGCTCACTTCCCAGCGTTGCACCTCCCAGTCCCAAGAGTCACCCTCAGGTCCTGGCCTGGGAAGGCCCTTCCTCTGCACAGCAGCTCAGCAGCATCCCCCAAACGAGCATGTGCCGGCACGGTGGCAGCACACGGTCCAGGGCGAGCAGGCAGAAGCAGGCAGCCAGGCTCGCTGCCCCTGTGTGGCCATTGCCCCAGGGGCAGCGGTGATTTTCCCTGCGTTGCCTCGAGGGCTGCGTCACTGATGCACTCCTTCCCTCCAGAACAAATTATTTTTTAAGGAACTTTCTGCCCTGGGAAGACAGATTTTCCCACACTCCCTTATTTTTCAGAGAGACGTTACATAAGCCACAGGACATGGGTGCAGGGAAGGGGCTGGTCCCGGGACCCCTCTTCCCCCATGCATCTCTGCAGAGCTTCATGCAAAAGAAGGATTATAAGCAAAACCACCCCAAAGATAATTCATCCAGAAAACAGTTGCCTCTATTTTTCTGAGCTCTGCACCTCCAAAATAGCTATCTCTTTTTGAAGTACCTGTCAAGCCCAAACTCAAAAGCTCAGTCTGCCGAGAAGATCCCTCTAAGCATCTCCCTGCCATAAATATCCCACCTGAGATCTCAGCAGGGCTGGAAATCACAGCTGCTCTGTCTAATTACAGATGTGCATGCTAATCAGGGCTGACACAATGACAGGCACTGATCCTGCCTCTGAATTGCTGACAGGCGCTCAGTTAACCAGGGCAGAGTCCTCCACAAACCAAAACTGCCCGTCTCAGTGGCAAAAAGCCTGTGCCAGGCTGGGTGCTGGGTGCTGCCTGGCACCCATGCTGGGGAGACAAACCTCCCCTTGCTCAGCATCACCAATGCTCGGTCTCACCACTGCTTTCTTGGCCGCGATGCTGGGGGGCTTTTCCCCGTTATGCCAGGCGTGGTGCAGACCTAATTCTGTAAAACAGCCTTTTCCCCCCAAAACACTGCCATGGTACCCGGTGGGATGCAGCACATCCATAGCGGGGCGGAGGCAGAAAGCCTCCCTGCACCTGCACGTGTACCTGGAGGTGATGCTCCGGGTACAATCCCACCTGCCCGCAGGCTCCCAGGTCGGTTCCAAGGGCATCAGGAGGCTGCGGCCAGAGCCGGCTGCAGCCCCTGCTCCTCCAGCCCCGACACCCCCATATGCCCCTCTCTCCCCCGGGGGTTACCCCAAAGGCTCTTGTTCCCCCCTGCTGCCCTCTCCCAGTCTCGTTAGGATTCAGCTCGTGCACCCAGGACTGATAGAAAATGCCAATTTCGGGAAGATAATTGTTTAATTAAAATCTGACAGGCTTGGCCTCCTCTTGACAGCCACATCGTTAATGCTGCTCCCCGTGCCGGGAGCTCAGGCTGTCCCCGGAGACCTGGGAGGGAGCGGGGGGGGGGAGGCTCTGAGGTGGGCATCACTGCATCCCGCTGCCTGGCGGAGCGATGCACGGCGTGCCGCCGGAGGGAGCGGGGCCGGAGGGGGTCAGTGAAGATGCACTCTGCCACCCTTTCGCCCAGGCATCGGTGGGGAACACGGGGCCAGAGCAAAGGCACAGCACAGCGCTGCAAACCACTACGTGATCAGCCAGCCCCAGTGCTCCCCATCAGCCAAATGGGGAATTACTGGTGCCCCACAGGGATACTGCCACGACAGCCCTGGTTTTACAGTCTTCAGCAGGAATCCCAGAGGTGAAGAGAGCAATAAGTCTCCCTTGCTCAAAAGGAAAAAAAAAGAAAAAAAAAATCCAAGCATCATCAGCCAAATAAGTAGAAAAATAATGCAATTCTCTGCCAGCACGTAACAGCAGGCTGGGAACACTTTAACCAGCTATTTTCGCTGTGATGTTTAATACGTCACTCTTTCAAGCACAGTCTGAAATGTATAATTTTCCATTATATTCCTGTATGTTTGACTTTAATGTAATGAAGCCTTCTCCCTTTGCTACACCAGAATATTGGGTCTATTAAGTTGCTTGTGCGAGGACTATTTTTGACAATGGAAAAAGCTGAAGGCCAAGAAAATGGTGGTGCCTGCAAACATCTCTCCTTCTTCAGCCTCTAACCCCTGGCTAACGGCTGTAATCCATCACCGGGACAAGCCTCTCAGCATCACCTTTCCCAGGGGGACATAATTTGTCTCTTGACCCCGTGCGACTGCGCCGGGATTTGATCTCTGGGGTGGAGGGGTTTGGTGCTTCCATGATTTCAATTTTCCTTATAAATAGGTCTGGGATGCAAACCGTCAGGGAACTTAAAACTGCTCCAAGGAGGGATGAATGGCAGAGGCATGGTTTGCCAAAAACCTTCCCCTGCAGTTGCAGGGTGACCTGGAGTGGGTGCCACCTCTGAAAGGATGAGGGAGCAGAGCACAAGGGCTTTTCTTGGGAAAAAAAAAAAACATATTGCAAACCCAAGCCACATCCGAGCCATGATTCAGATCTCTCTCCAGAAGGGAGAAGTTTCTTCCAAGCAAATCTAGGTTGGCCAAGGACACCAGCTGCACCTCAACTCCTTTATTTGCAGAAATACGGCAGCCAGCCCTGCCAGCAGACCGAGCCGGCTCCAAACACACCAAAGGATGCTCTGCCAGCCCTGCTGGAACCAGGGCAGGGCTGTAGGTGCAAGGATGGCACATCCTGCCCCGAGCTGCAGCTCGGGGTGTCTGCGATATAAATCGAGACGGCTGTACAGCCACGCCGGCAGCGACCTGGCCAGAGAGCCACGGGCAGGCCGGGGCAGCCGCAAAGTAACGCTAAAATATTGCTGAAGCATCCGCAAATCCCCCAGAGCCACGATGCTCTAAACCAGGGTGAGCTTGTCTGTCAGCTTGACTGTGTCAGAATTACTACCAGGTTCATGAAACCAGCTCCCAGAGCCCTCGAGGGGTCCTGGCACCCTGGTTCCCAACAGCCGGCACCCTGGTTCCCAACAGCCGGCACGGCATTGCTGCCGCCGGGAAAAGCTGATGGCAGAGACAGAGCAAAGGAGCCATCTCACAGCTTCCCACAACATCCCATATCCCCAAAAATGTTTTACTGAGTTTTGCCTGGAAGATGAAAACCTAAAGCTGTGGGATAAGTATTTTTCAGTCACACAACAACAACAACAACAACAAACCAAACCCAAAAACTGTTTCAGGTCAGTTTTCAATTTCCAATGTTTCCACCCATCAAGGAGGGGAAAAATGCTGTTTCAGGTTTGGCAGTCTGTTTGGGTTGGTGAAGCAAAGGGAAATGCATCATTTCAGATGCAAGCCTTCCTTTCGATAAACTGGCAGGGTATTTTCAAACAAAGGCAGGCAGATGGGAAACAAAAACATATTATTTCATTCCAGTAATGTCGAAATGAAATGTTTTGACTGAAAAAATAAATTGATGGTGGTTATTCTGAAACACAGACAAATTTGTTAGATATTCTGGTAACAAAACACCCCATTTTGCCTTTGGGGAAAAAAGGAGCCAGTAAAATAGTTCCTCCAAGCTCCAGTACCTGGCTGGGAACAGCAACACTAAGCTGCCTGGCCATGGGCTTTCTGCTGCTCCTCCTGCTAACGCCCTTGTTTTCAATTCCTGCTGTAACAAACAGTATTTTAAAGACAAGACACCAAGGGATTCCTGAAGCCAAAGCCCACGATAAGCCTTTTAAACCTGTAAGGTAGGTCAATTTTTAGGCTTAATTGCCTTGACAGCATCTCTAATAAAGCAGACCTTTCTATTTAAAAGACAAAAAGCGGGGAAAAAAGGGGAAAAAAAAAAAAAAAAAGTTGCACTAAGTTATTCACACTCGCTCCCTGCTCTGCTTCGGGAGGATTTATACAGTATCTTTAAAAAAACCCAGAGAAGCGAGTTGTGGGATTAACCCAGCGCGCTTCTTGGTGGGAGGGAATAACTTCTCTCCAGAGTGACCGCACGTTTTCAATGCAAGCGGGACGTCAGCGCCTGGTTTTATTCATTTGAGGCAAATTTAGGACTTCAGCCTCCTGGCAGTTGAGGGTAATTACCGCGGCTGGGATGCTTCACGGGAGGGCACCTCGGGGTGGGGGTCCCTGGTTCCACGGAGATGGGTGGCAGCTTTAGCTGCCCCGTGGCCCCGCAGGAGACAGAGACTATCTGACTATACGTGGTGTCGCGCTGGGATGGAAAACAGAGAGCGGCCGCCCTGGGACGCCTGGCTGCGGCAGCCGTGCCAGCGTTACTGCCCGCACGCCGTGCCGGCGTTACAGACCCCCTTGTTCCCCTCCACCAGCTGTTTAGCAACTGAAGAAATGTTAATTAAGGGAGGGAGGCAGGATGTTTCGTGACTGCACCACAGCTGCATTTACAGGAAGAGTGGGAATGGGGAGAAGAGCAGAGACGGGAGCTCGTCTTTTGGCAAAACAGGGATCGGCACGGCAGCGGCACGCTCCCCGTGAGCGCCCGGTGCCGGAGGCAGCAGGTTCCCACACCGGCTCCTCCTGCCCGGTGCCCATCACACCACCCAATCCTTTCCTAAAATGCTTTTTTCTGCTTTTTTTTTTAACCATAATTATCATTAAGCATCTAAATGACCTGGTGGTGCACATCCAGTCGACACTGCAGCGCAACACAGCTGCTCAGGAGCCAGCAGAGCCCTTTCCCCCCCTTAATTCTCCAATCATTTTAAAATTATTTTAGTAGCACAGCAGCACCAGGCTTCACTATTTTCTTTCTCCTTTCTGGAAAAACTGAAAATTTCCTTCTCTCTCCTGAAACAGAGACTGGCAGCTCCCGGCCACCCGCCCATGGCATTGCCTTCGCTTTGGGGCCGTCTCTTCAGCCCAGATGGTGGAGGGTCAATCGCTGACAGCTGGCCCAGCAGCAGGGATATAATTATTTTTAATTTAATTTTAATCAAGATACCGGAATGAATGTGCAAAACAACAACTGTTTTCATAAGTCAGGTTTGTTCAGTCTTTGCAAACTCGTAATGAAAATCAGCGCGAGGTGAAGGGCTGCGGCAATCACGCACGATAAGGTGCGAGACCCGGGCAGATGGCACGGCTACACCAGCTGAATGAAGTCCCCAGCCTGCCACAGGCACCCACCTCTGCAGCCTCTAACATGAGGAAAAGCAAAGCTGACACCTCTCCGACCAGCATCACCCCTGTCCCCCTCAAAACCCCACCCAACACTGCGAACCCCTGACCCCCACAGCCCGACGCAGAGCCCCAGCTTCACAGCGCATCGCTGTCCTCACGAGGGGACGGCTCATCCCGAGCGAAACAAATTGCAAGCAAAATGGAGATCAGCACTTTTCTCCCCTCCAGGAAAATTGACTTTAATAATTTGGACAACTTGAAAGGCTCCTGCCGCAGGGCAGGAGGTAAATATTCATGTGGGAGCGGTCCCAGGATGGGCACAGCCGGAGCGCTGCCTTCCCGGGGGGGCCCTGCATCCTGCCTTCTCTCCATACTTCCCTTCATCCTTCGCAGAGGCAACTCCTGGGGCTATTCCTATCGATTTGCTCAATCCGAATGATAACAATGAACAGTGAAATAGGGGAACGGCAGGCGCAGAGGTTGGTAGCTCTCAGTGTGCTTGCAGGGAGATGCTCTCCGGGTTTATCTCTGCTTCACACCAGGTCCCAGCACTGCCGCGCATCACCGCCAACCTCAGCCTCCTGGTCCCAAACCTCATCCCCCTTATCTCAGCTTCCCCTTGCTCCGGCTCTGCCCGGAGGATTCCCAGGGGATCCCTCAAAGGCATGGCGCTGCCCTGGGGAAACAGCCATGACGCTTGGTACCAAAGCAAGGCGAGAGCATGAGTCCCCCTGAAGCTGCAGGAGAGGAGGATTTCTGCTCTGCACATGCAAATAAATTCCAAGGGGGGGGAGAGAGGGAGGGAGGGAGGAAGGAAGGAAAGAAGGAAGGAAGGAAGGAGGGAAGGAAGGAAGGAAGGAAGGAAGGAAGGAAGGAAGGAAGGAAGGAAGGAAGGAAGGAAGGAAGGAAGGAAGGAAGGAAGGAAGGAAGGAAGGAAGGAAGGAAGGAAAAGCAATTAATGCTCAAAAGGGACAGCCAGGCACCAGCAACTGCTGCTGACATCTGTCCCTGCAAACCCAGCAGTGGGGAGATCGCCCAGCCACCTCCTCTGAGCCGTACCTGGGTCCTCATGATGGTTTTGATAGCAGCTTCAAACTCCTCAGAGTTATTGTAGTCGACAGTCCACACATGCGGCTTCCCGATGAAGTCTTCGGCATATGGGTGTTGGGAGGACACCTAAAACATAGCAGCGTGAGATGGTTTTTTGCAATCACTGCCAGAATGGCTGCTGTCTACTGCTCGCAGTCGCGACAGCAGAGAGGAGCAGCAGGCTCAGGCACAGACACATTCCGTTTTAAACCACTGCACACAGAGATGTGCTGGAAAAAGAAGGTTTCCTCTGAACCCAGCTGCCCCTTGACATCAGGCTGATGCTCTAAAATTCCCACTGGGTTGGGATGCCCCATTCCCATCAACACTGAAATCACCTCTGCAGTTCTGAATATCTTCATCTCTGTAATAAAGGTAAAACCTGTCCTTGACCTGAGCCATTTGTGGGTCTGGAGTGGCAAAAATAGACCAAAGCAGCAAAGCTCTGGGAGGGCACCGTATCTCTAGGGTTTTCCAGCTCCAGAAACAAGGCAGAGAGAAAATCCATCATCACCAAAGGCTGGGAAAGTCTGGCACTGGGAGAAAGCAGTGCTGGAAGCTGCATCTCCCCAGTGCCACAGGCAGCACCATGCACTGGCACTCCGCAGCCACCTGCCCCTCACCAGGCAATTTTTGGGGATATACCTCTCTTGTTTCAGCCCCTGAGCTGCCTTTTCAGCCCCACATTGCTGCAAGGCAGCCAGGGCCCCAGATCTCCTCCCAGGAAGGGAAGAGAGAGGATGCTGAGCAGAGGAGGTGTTTTGGGGGCACTGTGAAATGTTGCAGAGGAGTCTGAAAACCTGCCAGCTGGAGGAGAACAGTGCATGCTCTCTATTTTATTCTCCAGCTTGCTGTCCTTTCCCATTTTTTGCCGACAGATTGATCACCTCCTTCCCCTCCTGCATGTAAACACCCCGGGGCATTTCACAGCCTTTGCCCCCAGCTGCCCTCCCAGCTCTGCACTGAAGCACAACCACAGCACCCACCCGGGGATGGGTGCTAGCACTGGCAGCTAATTAGGGGGGCGCATGGGACAGACACGGGGGTGCAGGAAAGCCCTACCCCCCCAAACCCACGATGGGTGCCACTGAGCCGGCTGCAGCAGGGCTGAGCCACACAGCCCCCCAGCAAAGCCCTTCTCAGCAGGAGCGAGCGTTGCACTGCATTATCCACTTTATTAATAATAAAAGAGGCAATTTTCTCAACCCTTTAACTTTTAAAGAGTTCCTGCTTCACTTAGATTAAATTCCCAATGACAGGCAAGCCTGGAAGGTATTTCATACTCCTGCAACACTGCGGAGGTCCCAGCACCCCTCTGGGTATACAAAAGGATTAACAGGGCAGCATCAGCCCTGGTTTGGGAGCAGGGTTCGGGGTGTGCATGGATCTGTGCTGATGGGCAAGGAGCTGGGGTCTGTGGTCTGCACAAGTCTCCTGCACCACCTTCTCCTTTGCAACCCCAAACCCAGGGCAGGGCTCCTTGCGTCCAAGCGCTCTGGATGGAGATGATGAGAGGATGGGGGAGGGGGCCCCATCTGCAGGTACCTGCACTTCTACGTTTCAAGGAAATGTCTCAAAGAAAAAAAAAAAATCTCAGTTTTGCAACTGCTCTTCCCTGGGCCAGCCCGAACCCCGGTGTAAAGGGGGTGACTCCATCCAGCCCATCCGCTCGCCTCCTGCCAGACTCGCCTCTCTCGACGTCGGCTTCCCGCGGAAGAACTCGTGGTTGAGGGAGCTGTGCGGCGGGTTGAAACGCGCCTGCAGGAAAACGCAGCCGTTGGCGATCGCCTCCAGCGGGGCAGGACCCTCGTAGGGGAACCCAAAGCCAATGAAGAGCTGTAAGGGAGCAAACCCGTGTGCTGGTGAGCGAACACAACCAACCCCATAGGAAAGTCTGCCGAATAACCCGCCAGCATCCCTCTCCGCTGCTCTGGTCCTGCACACCAAGCCTCTAAAGGCAACTCCTTGTGGTTCAACACCCCATAGCTTAAATGTCCTAAAACCTCCCCCTGAGCCGTGGCTCACAGCCCACTTGTGCAAAGCAATGGGGCGTTCAGGAGCTGCAAGCTCCCCTGTGGTGGCTACAACGGCCGGATTGGTCCTGTATGGAGAAAGAGTGGTTTGCCAAAGCCATTTGGGCTGCAGAACCAACAGCATTTCCCCCAGACACTGGCTGAAGGCGACCGGGACGTGCCTGCACCCTGCACTCTCGCTCTGAGAATCCCGTTTATTTTTATCACAGCTGTGGGGAGAAAAAAAACCCACCCCCCTCAGTAATAAATGAATTAATCAGGAAACTTTGCGCTCCATCTATGGACAGTTTGCAAGGAGAAACTCATCAGACACATCTTGATCTGAAATTATGTGCTCTGCTTGGCTCCTGGCTAATTAGCCCTGCTGATAGCGCCTGCAAGCCTGGGAGGAGCGCAGATAACAGCCTCTCCCCTCGCCCCCTCCTTTAATTAGGTTTTATTTCTCAAGGCAACTGAGTCCTCACTGCTGGCTGGTTAATGGGGGACGGTGAGCGTGCTCCCGCGGATGCCCCGGCTGGCTCTCGCCCACCTTTGCCTTCCTCAGCAGTTGCTGAAATTCATGCTGTGGTAGCAGCCCGTGGTTCTTCACGAACGCTGGGACCTCGGGCGGCCGCTGCGTCTCGTAATAAACCGTGCCGTGGATCTCCATGTACTTGTTGAGGATGGCCAGGAACTTCTCCTTGCCCTGGGCAGGAAGGCAGAGGTGTGAACTGCACCAGAAGATGGGGCTGACACCACCCCCCCGCCATTTATAGGGGGAGATTTAACTCCCAAACCGTTGTCCCAGAGCACTCACGATGCTTCAGCCCTACCCAGAGCAGTGCAAAACCCGCACCCTCCCCTCCGCATCCCTTGGACACAAGTCCTGGACCATCCCAGGCTTCCAGCGAGCCTGGACGGCTGCAGGATCCGGCACCCTGAACACTGGCACCTCGAACCCCTGCCTTTCCCACCACCTCGGCAGGCAAATTCCACTCTGGAGCTGCTGAATTAAAGGTTTCAGGGGATTCAGGAGGAACTTTGCAAAGACCAGAGCTTGCTAATGGCCTCTTATTCCAAGAAACAAGTCCCCAGAATTTTCTCAATCAGGTTTAATCCTGTTTCACTGACTGGAAAAAGCAAGGGGGTCATCAGTTCTCTTCTTTTGGAGGCTTTCCTCCTTTTGCCCTCCAAAGCAGCCTTCCATTTCAACAACTTCCCTATTGCAGATTTTTTTTGCTTGGAAAAACCACACAGGGACCATCTTTTGGATGCTGTATTTTCAGCTTGCTCCAGTGCTGTAATAGGCCCCAAAAGAGCAGAGACTGGGCGGGAATAAGGAGGTATAAATGGGGACTCTGCGAAAACTCAGTATGTTGCCTTAAAGCCTCTCTGAACACTGTACTTCTGCCCTCAGCCACGTGTCCCTGGACTTCTCTAAGGCTAAAAACCAGTGCTTTTGGTGGGATGAGGCTGCAGGGTGAAATCCTGCCCACAGTGCCACTTTGATATCAATTCCCCAATGCAAAGGGCTTGGGGAGATGGAAGTGAAACACAGCTTATAGTCCCTGGGTAGCGCCTGGCATCCCCAAGCATCACTGAGGTGGGGGGGCTGATCCCCAAAGCCCCCTGCATGGTGAAGGGGCTGGCATGGGAGACCCCTTCTACCACTCCATCTGAGCACCACGAGCCGCTTCGACCCCTGGAAGCGGGGCAGCAGCCTGATGAAAACAGCCTTTCCCAGCTTATTAAAACTTCAGCTCCTGTTGCGAGCCGGAGGCGAGAAGTTCAGAGGGTTAGGAAATGAGAAATATCGGGAAGGTAGGTTTAATGAAATGTTTCTAAGTGTCAAAAACATCCTGCTCTGGAGTCAACACTTCGTCCAAGGCTTGTAAATAAGCACCCGGCTCCAGAAAATGGAGGTGGTCTCTTCCTTCCTAGACCTCACAATCACTCAAAATAAGGAAAAGCCCCTCTTCCCCCTTATTTTATTACATGGGATGGCACAAGACACGAAGCAATGCCCAGGCAGCCTAGCCTCAAGGAACAGCCACCAGCAAGAACCAGCCCCAGCCCCTTCACCCAGTAATAAATTACCCCAATTATGCAGTTTTGGGGAAACTGATGTTACTTGTGAATTCTGGCTAAAAGGAGCAAATGTTCATAGCACTAAGGGTAGAGGGAAACGTCCGTTCTGAGGTTTTAACTCTCTTTAGCGCCTTCCCAAATTAACCAACTAAGCTCAAATGAAACTTCTGGATAAGAAAGGGTGGGGGAATAGTAGAAAAAGGAGACAAGATGCTACAGTTCCCCAAAAACGAGATTTAGTGGGTTTCAGTAGGTTTTTTAGGGAGCCTCCGAGCTAGGCGGATGCTGGGGGGATTTGCTCTCAGACATGGAAGGTCATGGAAAAGCCACAAACACCAGTGAACAGGAGACAGTGTGGCTGGATCCTGGCCCACCACAGGCATCCCTGTGGGGGCAGAGCCACTAATCAGGGAAGGTGGGGATGGGGAGGAGATACAGCCCCCAGCTGCATCAACCCGCATTGATCCCGGCAGCTCAGGAGGACCGAGCCCGCTACGAGGCAAAGTCGACTCCAGCAAAACCTTTTCTCTTGCGAGAAGATGCGCGGAGGTGAAGCCCAGCAGCAGCTGGTGCGGTACAGTACCTGCAACTGGAACAGCCCCAGGTGGTGCACAAAGGGAAAAAAAAATAGAAATAAATCAAGAGACAGTGAGAATAGCTCCTTTTTTTAAGCCTTGGAAGGAAAAGCAGCTGGCTAGCTCTGGGTGAGAGAGGGGGGAGTACACACATCCCCTGGCCACTATCGGAGGTGCAGGGGAGGTGTTTTGGTGGGGCTGTGGGTATTGTTGGTTTTTGCTCACTGCAGAGCAGTTTGGGACTGGGGGAAGAGAGCGAAGGGTTTTACCCCACGTCTGCTGGCCTAGAGGTGGCCTCAGCCAGGATGCACCAAACGTGGCCGAGTGCGGGGTCCCAGCAAGGACCAGCACCGGCCACCACCAAGGATGGAGCAAGAGCCCCCGCGCCGCTGCCCACCCCTCTCCCCCGGGCATTACAGGCATGGGAGGGCAGGAGGGCAGCACCCTCCTTTCACAGGGTACTTGAAAGCAGAGAAAAACCATCCCCATCATAACACAGGAAATCACCTAACGGCAATCATTGTAATTAATACATAAAATCATTGACACAAAATCCTCAGTCTAAGCAGCCTGTTGGGAGGAAGCATCACCTAGAGCAAAAAGCAGGGCACAGGGTCTTGCCAGCCTCTGCCTGGTTTGCTCGGACACGTCACATCACTGCAGCAGCCTCAGCTTCCCCTCTAACAACGCAACAAGGATGCTTCTCTACAAACACACCAAGATCTGTGCCTCAAAAGCTCGGGGTAAGAGCCAGAGGCTGCTGCTACCCCACAGCTCTGCCTGCGGCTGCCCCTGCCCACCTGGCTGCTCCCTGCAGCGCCGAGGACACCCACCTTCCAGATGCTGGCCTCCTTCCCGTACACCACCGCCATGCTGCTCACTTTGTTCGACTTGATGTATTGCCTCTCCGTCTTGTTGAGCTCCTCCGACACGAAGCCCATGAAGGAGTTGTCAGGGGTGTGAGCTGTGGACACCAAGGGGGCAAGACACATGGCTGGACGGATGTTTTCTGGGACCCCATCAGGGTTGAGGGCGCAGCCCCATTGCACCCACGGGGTCTGAGACGAGGCCGGCTCCAGAGCCTTGCTGGAGCTTGGAGGAAAAATGGCATGAATCCCCAACTGAGCAGCTCATAAACTACAGGCTTTGGAACTCACTCAAGTGACTCTTTAAGAAGTAAGGCATTTTTTAAGGCTGCCAAATGGGCTTTATCCAGCCAGGAAAAAGCAACATTTGAGTCCCCCAGTGCCCAATGGGTCACCAGGTTCCTTTCAGACAAGTACATCCCCTTTCCACGCCACAGGCAAGTCTGACCACTGAGCTGCCTCTTGCCTCTAAAACCCCAGCTGAAATAAAACCAGTCAAAACTGCCTTGCATTTCCTCTCCCAGGAGCTGGAAGCTCTTGACTGTGCCCTGTGTTTGGCCCTGGCTGTGCTGAGGCCAGCAACCCACCATGGAGGAAGGAGCCAGGTCTCTCTTTCCAGTGCATTTCTATAGCCCAAGAGATGGCCAAGCAGGTTCAGGAGCTCCTTGTAGGCAGCAGGCAGGCAGGGGGAAGCAGAAGTGGAGCCGGGAAGACAGCATTGCCCATGCATCACCTCCTAAAGGAGGTGAGCCCCCAAAACTGCCCCGCCGTGCCCCCATCCCCCACTCACGGAACATGGTCATGAACTGGGTGGGCTGCAGGTTCCAGTAGCCCCAGTTGGTGCGGTAGCCACGCAGCGTGGCGTACTCCTCGTGGTTGTAAGCCGGCTCCGTCCCAAAGGTATCGATGACCCGGACGCGGCACCTGGGAGAGGAGACAGGACCGTGGTCACACCTCAAGGACCTCGGTTTGAGAAAGTCCCACTGCCAGGGATATCTGGTGTCCCCAGACAGCTTGTCCCTTGTCTGCTCCCCAAGCAGAGGATGCAGGAACATCCCAGGCAGCCCTTCCCAACCCACTGCTCCCTCCTGTAACAAGCAATTTCCCCTTGCAGGGCCTTCATCTCCCTGACGTTTGTGAGAATGATATATCTCCTGAAGACTTGTTAATGCTTTTCCCAATATCCCGGGAATGCTGAGGCAGGCATTACCGGCACAAGACCGAGGAGAGGTGGGGAGCATCAAGCAAGGGAAGAGCAAAACATGCTGAATGCAAGAGCAAATGCATTTATAATAAAAGCAATAACACCGTTTGTCATTTTTCTCTCTAATAAAATTGTGTAGGATAGTGGAGGAGATGGGAGAAAACATAATAAATAGCAGGACTATCAGCACTAAATTAAATTGCATATTTTCCTGGCTGGTGATGTACCAGGGGATGATGACATTTGTCTTGATGCCAAAGGAGCCAGGGATGGGGCTCTGCTTCTTGCAAATAGAAGAGGCTCGCGCCTCCCTCTGTGGTGTGACCACCCCTGTCCGCAGGCATGGTGCTCGGAAGCACACACGCACCGCAGGCACACGCAGCGGGGTTTTTTCCCCAATTCAGCCTCTTCTAATGAGGTTTTATCTTAAACACGTGAGGCTCTGGAGCGAGTAGACCTCCTCGGGCTGCGGCAGCGGGGGACACAGCACGGCAGCAGCTGGCAAAGCCAGGCAAAAATCAAAGGTGCAATCAAAGGGTCCAACTCCTCGGATGTGGGGGCTACCCTTCGAGGTCATTAGCATTACTCTGTGCTTGCTAATTAATGAAATGGAGAGTAAGAGAAGGCAGTGGCTTTGCTTACCTGTATTTCTTAAAGGAGAGCCCCATGTGCTGCTTCATCTGTTGGAGACCGTGGTAGTCAGTGTAAATCAGGTCGAAAGGCAAAGGATTGGTCAAGGGGCAGTTTCCCCGTCCCGGAGGCACCCCTAAATGACTGGGGAGAAGCAGGAGGGACTGATCAGCCCCCCAGCACCATGAAAGCCCTGCAACACAAACACTCATTTCCCTGCCCAGTGTTTAACAGGGGCCATCAAACAGCTCCCCAGTTGATGGAGGGGGAGGAAGATCATTCTCCTCTCCCCAGCCTTTATTTCTTGGGCCAAAAATATGCGGTTTTGGGGAGTCCTGGTCCTTCCCCATCCTTGTACCTGCTCCAGCTCAGTTCCTGCTCCTTACACACGGATGATGAGGCTTTTGCACAGCGTTCCCAGCCAGCGCTCACCAGCATCTTATTCGACACACACACTCCCCTGGACCTCTCTTGTCAAAGACACCAGATTTTGTTTGCTTTTGTTGCAATCACATTAGTGACAGACTTGCAGAGCCACGTCTTTCCCCTCCTCCCTGCCTGTGAGGCTCCCAGCTTAGCCTAAATCTCCCTGTTCCCAGTCTCATATCCCTCCCAGTGCAAATGCCATGCATCCTTTCTTCTACACCAGTCCTTACAGGTCCTCACCACATCCCTGAGCACCCTCAGATTCTTGATGCTGGTAGCACTGCCTGTCCTTGGATGCTGTGCACATTTCATTAATATTTCTGACATTTTGTCCCATTTATGAAATAATTCAGTAAAGCCAGGGCAGCTGGACCCTGGGTCTCACTCAGTGGGTTTTCAGCCAGTTCCTTATAACAGCTGTACTCAGCCCCTCTTCCCTCCTCAAGTGGATAAAACGCATTATGAAAATCTAGATAAACTAGATCGACTGCAATCTCTTTAACAAGATCATCAGTTACCTTGCTGCCAAGGTGATATGTGATTAATCTGGCATGATTAAGGGGAAGAGCATCTTGGGTCACAGGCTTGCCAGGCTGGTGAAGAGGGCTTTAAACTAAAGTTGCCGGGAGAGGGGAACCTCAGTCCATCCCACTCCTACCAGTTTGATGCCAGTGCCAGCAATAGATGCCCAGAGCCTGGAGAAGGATCACAGGTCAGCAGGACCTGCAGAGCAGCACAGAGGAATTTCAGCCACTCCAGCCAGTAAGTCTTCGGGGGCCCAACTTAAATGCCTCTATGCAAATCCATGTAGCATGGGGAATAACCAACAGGAGTTAGAGACATGCGCATGCCTGCAGGGCCATGATCTTATTGGCATCCTGGAGACATGGTGGGATGCTCCTACGACCAGGGTGTTGGAATGGAAGGATACAGGCTCTTTAGGAAGGACAAGCAGGCAAGACAAGGAGAGAGTGTCACCCTGTATGTCAACAACCAGCTGGAGTGCATGGAGCTCTGCCTGGGGATGGATGAGGAGCTGACCAAGAGCTTATGGGTCAGGATTAAACGGAAGGCAGAGACAGGCGACATTATAGTGGGGGTCTGCTATGGGCCACCCAACCAGGACGACCGAATGGATGAGACCTTCTATAGACAGAGAGGAGCAGCCTCACGTACACAAGCCCCTGGGGGACTTCAACCACCCTGATAATCTGTTGGAGGGACAACATAGCAGGGCACAAGCAAGCCAGGAGGTTCCTGGAATGCGTTGATGATAACTTCCTTCTCCAAGTGATAGAGGAACCAATGAGGAGAGGTGCTATGCTGAACCTTGTTCTCACCAAGGAAGGGCTGGTGGGGAATGTGAAGCTCAAGGGCAGCCTTGGCTGTAGTAACCATGAAATGGTGGAATTCAAGATCCTTAGGGCACCAAGGAGGGCACACAGCAAGCTCGCTACCCTGGACTTCAGGAGAACAGGCTTTGAACTCTTCAGGGATCTGTTTGGTAGAGTACCATGGGATAAGTGATAAGGGCCGTTCCTCAGGGGTTATTGGGACTGGTGCTGTTTAACACCTTTGTCAGAGACATGGACAGTGGGGTTGAGTGCACCCTCAGCCAGTTTGCCAATGACACCAAGCTGTGTGGTGCAGTCAACATGTTGGAAGGAAGGGATTCCATCCAGAGGGACATGGACAGGCTGGAGAGGTGGGTCTGTGCGAACCTCATGAAGTTCAACAAGGCCAAGTGCCAGGTCCTGCATGTGGGTCAGGACAATCCCAAGCACAAATACGGGCTGGGTGGAGAATGGATTGAGAGCAGACCTGAGAAGGACTTGGGGGTCTTGGTTGATAAGCTCAACATGCCCTGGCAATGTGTGCTCGCAGCCCAGAAAGCCAACCGTACCCTGTCAAAAGCAGCGTGGCCATCAGGTCGAGGGAGGTGATTCTGCCCCTCTACTCCACTTTCATGAGACCCCATCTGCAGTGCTGCACCCAGCTCTGGGGCCCCCAAGATAAGAAGGACATGGACCTGTTGGATCGAGTCCAGAGGAGGGCCACGAAGCTGACCAGAGGGCTGCAGCACCTCTCCTATGAAGACAGGCTGAGAGAGTTGGGGTTGTTCAGCCGGGAGAAGAGAAGGCTCAGGGGAGACCTTATTGTGGCTTTTCAGCACCTGAAGGGGGCCTACAAGAAAGGTGGAGAGGTGCTTTTTGCAAGGGCATATAGTGACAGGACAAGGGGTGATGGCTTTGAACTGAAAGAGGGTAGATTTAGATTAGATATAAGGAAGAAATTCTTCACTATGAGCTTCGTGAAGCACTGGAACAGGTTGCCAGAGAAGCTGTGGATGCCCCATCGCTGGAAGTGTTCAAGGCCAGGCTGGATGGGGCTTTGAGCAACCCGGTCTAGTGCAAGGTCTAAGGCACCAGGGCAGGGTTGGAACTAGGTGATCTTTACGGTCCCTTGCAACCCAAACCATTCCGTGATTCCACCATTCTATGATACAAGGCTGGTAAACCTGCAGCGTGCCTCCTTCCATTTTCAGCTACCTCTGTGAACTGATGAATCCCTCTCTCCAAAGCTGTTCCACTAAGTGTACCACTGATGTCAGCCTGACAGCCCATCTGCTCGTCTGGGCCACGCTTCCCCCTTCTCAGGAAAAAAACTGTTGACACCTTCCAGCTTCAGTAGGTTTCTCAAAAATCCCTGTTACATGTACTTGTGATTTCTGAGTGCCAATTTGCTCAGAAGTACAAATGATCCACCCCTCAGTTTCACTCTTCTTGTATTTTTTTGTCCTCCTAAAGACAATAATTCCTCATCCTCACCCCCATAACCCCACCCACACCCGAAGAGCAACAGCAACATCCTCATGGAAAACCAAAATGTTGAGCTGATTTGGCTCTACCTCACTCCCATCACACAGTCACCCCATTTCATTCTCAGTCCTTCTAACAGGGCTGAGGAATTTATGTTTTATTTTGCAAGTCTGAGCTCAGACAGTGTGAAATCTCACCCTTAGCTCCTGCCCGCCAAGACGTCTGTCTTTGTTTTCTTCTGGGCTCTTCACTTACTCCTAGCACCTGTTTAGAGATGCTATCCCCTATAAGTATTTTCCCTTTTCTTAGGAACAGAAGGTCCAGACAGGTTTTAAATTCCCAGGATCTGAAGCCTTCACTCTATGACCTCTCTTAGTGGTTCTCCTAATTTCTCTGCATTTCCCCTTCTGAACCTGAGAATCCCCTTTCCAGCCCTACCTGGATTTTCTCTATCACTCAGCCGAAGCTCAAATGGGCCCACAGTCCAAGGGTCTGTCCTCCGAGGAGCACTTTCATAAGGTCCTCACCCCTTGCCCAGACCTACAACTATGCACAGCATTTCATCTATCGATCCCGTGGCTGTTTGCAGAGGAAACTGATGGCTCTCCCACCCGGGGAACACCCAGGTTATACAGTTATCACAAGCATTTACTCTTCAAGCTCTCACTAGTCTTCACCAACACCACCAAAAGGGTCATATGTAGCCAGTGAAATTGGTTGGTCATTATAGCTATGATACAGGGCTCTTGGTCTGCTCCTGGCCCTACATCCCTCTTCTTCTGATATTGCTTGCAAGCCCTTGAGCGATGGGCACCAAGATCCTTCTTCCAGCCCCATCCCAACCTGAGACCGGTAAAGGGTCATCCCAAATTCCTGACCATGACCGTGACTCCAGAGAGTGAGTAAACGTAGAACCACGTGGCTTGCCAAAGCCAGGAAAACCACAGAATTTCAATTTAAGGCAAAAAGTTGCATTTGCAGCTGCTTCATTGCTCTTGTCACAAAGAATGTAAGTGTCAGCTCAGGGCAGCCCGGCCGGGTCAGCTCCAGGGGAAACAGGTGGCAGTTTTACCACTTTTATGCACAATTGTACACGTCATGGCTGATTGGGAAGATGGCAGGAATAGAAAGGCTCTCACCTCCAACAGCCACCTCCGTACAATAAATAGGGCAACAAGGAGACCCACCCTTCCCAGGGAGGCTGAAGCAGAAGGGGAATTTTTAAGCCAATAAAACACCCCAGGATTTTATAGACATGCAGTGCTAAATACCACATTTGCTAGCACATGCAATGCTTTTTCCTCAGTCATCAGGAATGTGTATTCAACAGCTATGATTACTTTGCTGCTGGAGGATGAGCACACCTCTGCTGACCCCCCAAGCCGGGCAACTCCTCTAAGTGCTTCTCAAACCACCCCTGAATTTTGACTAATGCTGATCCATAAACCTTGTATTTAACTAAAAATCCCCCAAATCATAATGCTTCTCTTCCAGCATACCCCATCCTCTCACTGGTAGGCATCACACAAGCCGCTGTGTTACAAAATCATTCGTAATTTTAAAAACTCCTAACCAAGCTTGACGAGGGGCTGCGGGAGACAGCAATTAGCATATCTCATATTGAAGCCTCCAAAAAACTTTCCGCTGGTTGGTTAAAGCAGGTCTGGCTCCCCCGGCTCCCCTCGTCACCACAATCTGCCACATGTCCCCTCTCCAGGTTTGGGACTTTGCCATGTCCATTTATACTCCCGGGACCAAGGCTGTGAGGCAGGAATAGATCTAAAGGCAGGACTAGTGTCTTTGAAGCAGAGCATCTCTCTCATTCACCCCCCTTGTCCTTCCTAAACACTTTATAACCAGTGACTTTAATATTCCAGTCATGCAAATCCACGCTGCACCTCCGAGGTGGGGGGTGGGATTTTTTTTTCATTCCTCCTTATTTAAACATTCTTTATTCAAGCTTTCATCATTTGCCAGTTAAGTCAACTAATTTTCTACTAAACCCAATTTCACTCATGGTTGGAGTGAAATTTCCCTGATTTTTTCTCATGCCATGTACTATTAATGGCGCTTGAAATTATGCAAATAAAATTAATGAGCGCAAATGCCTTCTTCTCAGCCACTGTAGCCAAGAGATTTGTTTTTGAAAACCATTGATCCCTGCTCCTGGGGAAACCTCCCCTCCCAGACCAGCCAAGGATGGCCACTGGCTCATGCCCAGGGTCAGGCTCAGCAGCTCCAGAGCCCCGGCAGGTGACCGGGTGGCTTGTCCTATCCCAACATCCAGGATTAGTGCATCCGCTCAGCCCTTGCTCCTTTTTGGGAGAAAGCAGCCAAAGCGGCTTCAATCCAAGCGGATGCAAGTGCCTAGCTTGCCTCTCCACCAGCTGCCTCCACCAGCTGTGCCTACTCCAGAATAAATCTACAGCAGCTTCTTGTCCTCCTATTTTCTCCTTATAGGTACTTTAATCAACCAGGGGACGCATTCCCTTCCCGAGAGTGGTGCAGGCTCTCTGAAATCAGATGACTGAGGGGTTATCTTTACATCCCATTGACCTATTTTCAAATTAACCCCACATTTCCTTCCACGTTACCACTCCCAGGGCTGAAAAGTCCAGCACTAAATGGATCTCGTGGGCATTTGCTGGCAGGCTAGGCCAATGTCCTATATTATATTTAATTGCATCTTCTCTGCCCACATCTGCTGTCATCAGTAAGGCAGACTGCAGCAGGGGAAATGGGGGAGGGCTTCTGCCCTTTTTGTTCCCTCAGCTTCTCCCTGTCTCCAAGAGCCCAGCAAGCACAGGGCCGTTATCCATGGGATGAAAGGTGCCGGAGCAGAGCTCGAGCAGCTCCTGGGGGTCTGTGACAAGCCCATCATGAGCAATTTGAAGTGCAAAGCGGAGCCCATGAGATGAATGCCCCACTGCCTGCCTCTGCTCCCAGCTCCTCCTCCTGCTGGAAGGGACATGATGACCTCAAAAGCAAGGTTTTTCAAGCAATTACAGTATGCTTTTCAAGCCACCTGCAATGGTTTTACTTTCACAATGCATATCTGGACTGTTTCTCTGGCCCATCATTGATCCTGTGTGACACAGCCCTACCCGTCCAGGGGGTAAGGTTCAGCAATCAATTTATTTATTTCTGAGGTTCAACAAAACCCTGTTTTCCCATCATGGCAGAGTGTAGCACTTCCTGGAAACCTTTGCATTATATTCCCAGAAGACAGCTAATATCAAGTTTTTGCTGTTCAGCTGAGCAGCAGCAGCTCCAGTGGTTCCAGGTAGGGCTCTGCTGGGAGATCCTCTCTGTCAGGAGATTCCCAGGAAGGCATTTTTTCTGGACTGTGTCCTGGTGTCAGCGTGGGACACGGATGGTCATGGTCCCCCCAGGAAGATGGATGCCTGCTCTTCTCTCCAGCCTGGGTGCCAAGGGAGCAATGCAGCCAGCTGCAGGTTCCCAGGATTAACTGCTGTGCTGCTTTTGGCTGGGATAGAGTTAATTTTCTCCACAGTAGCTGGTATGGGGTTACATTTTGGATTTGTGCTGAAAACAGTGTTGATAATGTGGAGATGTTTTAGTTGTTGCTGAGCAGTGCTGACACTAGTCAAGGACTTTTCCAGCTCCCCGTGCTCTGCCGGGGGCACGAGGGGCTGGGAGGGGACACGGCCGGGACAGCTGACCCCAACTGACCCCAGGGACATCCCACACCCTATGGCTCATGCTCAGCACATAGAGCTGGGGAAGAAGAAGGAAGGGGGGTACGTTCGGAGCGATGGCGTTTGTCTTCCCAAGTCACCATTACGCGTGATGGAGCCCTGCTGTCCTGGCGACGGCTGAACACCTGCCTGCCCGTGGGAAGGGGTGAAGGAATTCCTTGCTTTGCTTTGCTTGTGTGCGCGGCTTTTGCTTTACCTGTTAAACTGTCTTTATCTCAACCCACGAGTTTTCTCACTTTTACTCTTCTGATTCTCTCCCCCATCCCACTGGCGGGAGCGAGCAAGCGGCTCTGTGGGGCTTGGTTGTCAGCTGGGGTTAAACCATAACAGGCTGCAGAGATAAGCCATGAGGAGTGAAGACTGGTGGATGCTTTGCATCTCATAAGGGGATTGAAAGCCTCCAGAAATGGGGAGTCAGTCTCATGGGGCTGGAGGCTGAGTTTGATCCAGGGGCTCCCAGTTCCTCCGTCCTCCCTGACCTCACCAGCCCGGAGGGGCTCTGGGCCCCCACAGGGAGGATCAACCCTATATAAATTACCCAGCGATTAATAAGGTTACGATAACCTTTACATGACAAAGCAGAGGTTTCTGCAATGGCAAAGAAGCCAGCAAACGAGTCGTCATTTGGCTACAAAATAAACATATTTCAGGAAAGAGCGTAATTTAACAGCTCAGTAATTCCTGCTAATTTATGCACCTTCCTCTCCTACAAAATGAAGCCCTCAAAAGTGGAAAAAAATCCCTCCCCAATGCTCCTCGCCCTGGCAGGGTGGCTCATACCCACTCCTCACGTGGCTGCTGCCAGCAAAGCCCCGAGCCGCCTCCTCGGAGGCACCAGGAAGCTGCTGTAATTAAAGGGAGCAGCTTTTGCAGTCTCATTTCAATGTACCCAGTTTTTAATTGTGGAGCTACACGGCTGCAACTCTGCAAGCAGCTGTTCCCAGCTGAAGAGGGGAGGAGGAGCCAGGAGGGTGATGGGATCCACCATCCTCCTGCAAGAGCCACCCTCCTGGCTGGGCAGAGCCAGACCCTGGAGAAGCGCAGGAGGGTGCCAGAGCGATCAGCTCTCTCAGGTTGGAAATTCAGTAAATAACGAAGAAACTTCCCAGGGAAGGGAAATAAGTACTTGGGCTGCTCTGGGGAGCAGCAGAAGCTGAGCACTCGCATGCTCGTGGCACCTGGGCAGACCCTCAGACTGCTCCAGCAGCTCAAAGTAAAGAGACAGTTTTAGCCAAATCTTTATGGGCACCACTAGAGTAAAGCTGATTTCTACCCACTAACGTCCCAGACTCCTGCCTAACCCATCACCTAAGATACATCTGCTGTAAGCGTGTCCCAATTAAACTACAGACAGAGTCCAATAAAGCTCAGACACGCGGTGGTAAGCCCGGCATTTGTGTAACCCCTTGGTTAAGTCTTCATCACCTCTGTCTTTGCAAGGATTTGCAGCAGTTGAGTACCCCCAATCGGGGGCATCGTCGTCAGACCTGTAACCAAACATCCAGCTTTTCTGAAGCCCACAGCATCCTGTATGCAACCATGTCCCAGCACGAACACCAAAGCCTGGCCAGAAAAAGAACACCACAGTAACCCTAACAGCTTACAGAAACACTCAGTCTCAAGTCACGGGAACATCTCATGGTGCACTAAAGGCCGAGGTTTCCTCCCCACCAGCGCGGAGCTGATAAATCCCACGGCCACGCCACGCAGTTCCATCAGCACCGCACGCGACTGGTCACTTCTGGCTATTTTCACAAGCAATTCCTGGCTCACCTGCACAATGTCAGGACTGTATTTGCCAACTGGCAAGGGAAGGTGAAGCCTGGAGCCTGGGCATCATGCGAGTTTTCATGTGAACAGATGCAAGACAGAAAGATGGCTTTTATCTGCCAGAAAATAATTAGAAATGCCTTCGTCTGGACATCGCGTTTCCATTTGAACAGCCCTTTTTGCAGCCTGAATACACCTCGGTGGAAGGCACAGAAAAATAGCAGCTATAATTAAGTATGTGCCAGGGAATGAGAGGAGAGCCATGGCAGCAGGAGCTGAGCCTTGTCCCGCTGCGGTGCCGGCCCTGCCGTGGTGCCAGCCCCACCGCAGCCCATCCATGCTGCCCCAGCACACGGAGAGCGGCTCGTCACCCAAACCACACGCTGGCCACAGCTACCGCTCGGCAGGGAAAGGGCTGCCGGCATGGGATACAAGCATGTGCTGAAAATTAAGTGCCTTGCCAGGGCTGGTATTAGGAGTCCAGAACTTGACAGTGGAGCAATTAAGCTCCGAGAACACTTCGTAACGTCCTGACCCCATGAGGCATCAAATCCTGTTTTCTTCGACTTTCTGTCCTGCCTTATGAGCAGTTAATTTCAAGGGGGCCATTGCAAAAAGCACCTTTCAGCGTTGCCGAGATCAATAGTCCCTGCCGCTGCAGCAGCTCGCAGCACTGCACCCCCACCTCCCTGAGCCTCTCCCTTAACCCCGCAAAAGTGGCTGAAGATGCCGACATGACCATCCCCATGACCTAAGGACGGGGGTAGGACCTGGAGGTCCCCGCAGTGCCTGTTGTGCCCCTTCTCCAGGGGGCATCCCTCCCCGCCTGCCCCTGGGGAGCAAAGAGCCTCAGCTTACTGTGGCTTTTGCACCGGTGCAGCCATCGCTCTGACGGCGCTGCTTGTAATTTTCCGACATCTACTTCTAAGCTGCCTCATTAGCAACCCAGCTCAGGTCCTGCAGGCACTTCCCACTCCTCCCCTACCAAGCAACACACACACACACCAGCCTTGATTCTCACTTTCCTGAAAGCACGTTTTGGCTACCAAAGCAGCACAAGGGGTCTTCAACAAGAATCAAGTGTTTGCACTCAGATTTGGGACCTTTCCTCCCTCCCTGCTTCAAGCCTGGCCTCAAAATGCTGCCGGCTCCCTCCGCTGTCCCTACCCATCCAACACAAACCTCTGATGGAAAACAGTTCCTGACTCCCCACTCCAGCTCGGCGCTTTGCCTTCCTCCCAGGGAGCTGCACGTGCCCAGCGATGCTTTGCACCAGCCCCCAAGATAATCCCGTGTTTCACCCCTTGCCTGTCAAGACGCATCAGAAGAAGCTCACAAATTCACTGGGAAATACAAGAGAGGAAAAACACCTGCACTTAGTGCAACTACAGGAGAAAAATTAGCCTCTGGTAGGACACAGCAGCAGAATTCACAGGTCTTTAAGGTCTACAGTGGGCAAAAGATAAGCTAGATAAACTAGTCCTGGAAAACCAGGGCTGAGCTCAGCTGCACTGACCTCAGACCTCACAGGGGCATTTGGACAGTGCCTAGCTGAGTCACGGAGCAAGCCTGCAGATCCCCAGAGCTCCTTGGCTTTGCTCCAGATTAGCACTCATCCCCCAAACCGGGAGAAGAACTGTTTAACACCCCTGCTATTCACCGCTTGGCATCTGCTGCTCTCCCCATTGGAGCCCCCCGGCACAGAGATGCCCAGCATGACATGGTCACACTCCCAACCTGTTTTCACACCCAGCACTTCATCACCAGCTTTCTGGATGAGGGACGTACTTTTTCTCCTCATTTGCCTGATCCCCAGCATTTCAGACCCAATCCTGACCACCACCTCTGGGCTCTGCTGCATTGCAATCAATATAGATGCTAATAATGAACAGCTCTCAGATAACTACCGGCTGAAGTGTACGCACGCAGACCCTCCAGTGATCCCTTGCCAGTGATTAATATGTGTAGAAAAATCAGCTCAGAAATTTGAAGAGACAAAAAATAAACTAAGAGAGAGGTTATTCCATGCTGAATAATTTATGGGCACCAGCCTTTGCTCCATGACGGCCATGCTGGGCGGGAGCAGCTACAGCTCTGAGCCATGAAAGGAACAGGAGGTGCCAAAGAAAAATGAACAAGAAGTGGACTCAACGTTTCACATTGCTGGAGCAAAATATCCCCAAACCCACCCAACATTGGTGCCTGCCCTGCTGCAAGCTCAGCAGGAGACACCTGGGATGGGAGAGGACAAATTTAGCTCCAGTCTACAGCAGAGTAAAGCTTTGCTGCTTCAGGAGGTTACACAGGGGCAGGAGGGGTAAGAACTCACTTGGGCTGACCATTCCACGGTGATACGGCTTTAGCTTTGCTTCATCCTCACAGGCCAGCTCCAGCCCCTCGCACAACCCCTGGCTCCCTGCATACCAACCCCTGCCCAAAGTTGTGGCTACAGGTAAAGTCCCCTCCAGGTTTTAACGAAGTTCCCAAGATTTACTATTAGCACAACTCAGGATTAATTACATGTGTTTCGCTAAGCCTGCCGCTCACTCACGGTCGGGCGAAGGCTTATCTCAGCACTCAGAGCCACTGCTAATGCCGTACCAGCCCGACGGCAGGGGTGCTGCCGAGAGGTCTGCGAGCAGAGCGCAGGACTGCTGGCACCTCTCAGTCCTCCCCTTGGGGGGGACCTCTGCTCCCCCCCGACACCCGCATTAACCCATCTCGACGGGCTGCAGGAGGGTCCCAGCAAACACTGGGCTCAGTCTCCAGAGGGACAGAGGGGACCCGGCTACAGCCCCAGGTCCTGCCTCCGCTTGCCCCAGCCCCATCAATGTGGAGACGGACCCACGACGCAGGTGTCCAGCATTTAAAATGTCATCAAAGCCAGGCACAGGACACGTGCTTGGGGAGGTGGGGATGGTTTCTATTGCTGGGATGGAGAGAAGAGCAACATGTGCAGCCCCAGCCCGGCTCGCTCACTCCTTCGCTACACAGGGGAAGAGATGGAGCTGCTGTTCCCAGGCATCCCAGGGGACACCTCCAAATCCACGTCAGAAGAGGAGGTCTCATCCCTGCAACGGATGTTGAAGCTCCTGCGCTTCTGAGAAAGGCAAAATACCACAGGCAGCAACACAGCTCTCTCCAGAGTCACTCGCAGAGGAAAACAGATGCTGCAAAACCCCCTGTAAGACTCAGCCAGCTCCTTCTCCTTGTTAAACGACCACCATGAGGCTCTTCATTAAAAAACATAAACAAGAACCACACAACAACAACACAACCCTCCCAGCCATTAACTTCTTTCATCCTTGAGTACACGGATATTATTTAGCACGTCAATTTAGCTCAGCACGCCACACAGAGATCGCTGTGATGCATGCCTGCCTCTTTGAGAAGCTGCTGCCTTTTGCATTAGGACCAGGATTATTTTTTTGAGTTAATTAGTCAGGAGCTAATTCCATTCATTAATTCTGAATGCCGCAGGGGCTAGGTTGGGGGTTTTTTTGGGTTTTTTTGTTTTGTTTTGGTTTTTTTTTGTTTGTTTGTTTTGTTTTTTTTGTTTTGTTTTGGTTTTTTTTCCAGGATTGGTTTTTTTTTTTTTTCACTATCTTTTCAGCATGGCTCATTATGTGGCCGATGCTGGCTTAGCATTGCCAAAAACCTGCCCAGTACCCAAGGCAGCTTCAGGCTTTTCTTGATTTATAATCCATCCTAACTTGCATTTTCCCTGGCACTTGCCCTCCACTCGAAATGTCTCAAAGGAGGCGAGGAAACCTTGTGAGGTTACAGGAGGCAGCAGCGTCAGCCTGGTAATAACAGAACTGCATCAGCAGAGAGGAATGCGGCACATGGTTATCCTCTCCCTCTTACTTTTTCTATCTAATATTTGTCCCTCTTGGAGACAGGGTGCTGTCTAGAGACACTTCTAGGGTGGCCCGGCGTAGCTGTTTGCACACTCTCACCCTGCATCGCCCCATATCCCAGGGCGGAAAACGCCCATCCCTCCGTGAGAAGTGCCCCAGCAGCAGCAAATTCCCCCGCAGGTCTCGAAGCCACCACCAGCACCTCCTGAGGAGGGACTCTTTGGTGGCTGCCACCCCCCTGCAAGGGATGCAGGTTATTTTTGGCAGCCGCCCCAGCTGCCTGCCTTGCGACAGAGCAGGAAGGGAGGGAGGGAGGGAGGGAAGGAAGGAAGGAAGGAAGGGAGCACAGTCACTGCTCAAACAACACCGGCAAAGCCACTGGGGTTGAGCACAGCCGTGCACGGTGGGAAGAGCCAGCGACCTGCACGACACCTGCATCCTGCAGCCCTGCAGAGAGCATCCCTGGGGAACAGCGGGGTAAAAGGGAGCCTTTCCCATACCCAGCCCTAGGCAGGCATCAGGGGACACGGATGATGCTGTGTGCTGACAGCAAGGGATTAATGCTGCTGAGATCCGGCGCCGGGACCACAGGGCAGAGCCCTGCCCCAGACATCTTCACATCAGCCCCATGCAAAACCCTGCTGCAAAGCTTTAGTTTGCACCAGTCTGCCTCACTTTCCTGGGATGTAGAAGGGATGGGATCGATCCCAGCCGTGCCGTGCCGTTGGTGGTTTGCACCCACCCAACACTTGCACCATCACAGCACCAGCACTGCCTGAGATGCAGGTGGGGAAAAGCCACCCCCAGGCCTTTGCAGACCTCGTGCTTTCACGCAAAACCTCGAAGGAACACACACATGTGCGGGGGGCAGACTCTCCTGGGGGGACCGCGCACCCGCAGCACCCACCTCTGCAGCTCCTTCAGGGAGACCGTGACCCTCAGGCTGTGTCCCAGGAGGAAGAGGGCAGCCAGGATGTCAGCCCACTGCACCATCTCACCCAGCGGGCCCCCCTTCAGCACCCGTGGACTGAAAACATCCCCTGACTCTTCCGTCAGGAAGCCGATATGGATCAAGATCTGGAGAGACAAGGAGAGGGGTCAGTGCTGGGGGAAAGGGACAAGTTGGGTTCTCCAGCCCAAAACGACTTACAGTCCCTGATTCCCTCCAGCTCCTTTGGCAGGCTGTGATTACTCAGGAAAATCATTCGGGTGGAAAGGCAAGCCATCTATTTCCAATTAGCAAAGACCCAAGAGTCAGAGGCTACCAGCTCCCACCGACTGGCACTCTGTATCTTGGGACCAGGCCCATGTTCCTGATGTACATCACGGTCCGTCCCACAGACTGGAGCCGCATCTCCCAGCACACAGGGACCAAAGGGCAGGGCACAGCAAAAACACAACCGGGAGGGCCAGCAACCTCGGCACCTCTGCGGAGGAGACGTGCCAACCTCCCTGCCCACAGCCGACAGCAGTCTGCCGGCTGAACGTCGTCTCCCACCCACCAGGACCTGCGTCCAAAATTCACCCCATCGTGCAGCAATGCCAGTCCTGCAATGTCCTGAATGCAGGCAGAGTCGCGCCCACGGACCCAACCCTGCACACCCATGTGCTTCCATAAATGAATTTTCCTCCCAGCCCACTCACATCCCAGCTGTCTCCGCTGCCCATGTCCCCAAGGGCTCAGCTTTTCCATTCCCCCCCGTGCAATTTGCTCGTACGTATTTCTGGTCCCTTTGCCGGCCCTTCAGCTTCTGCTTGAGGTGCCGAGCCGCCCGCAGCCACTGCTGGGCCAAGTGCCGGATCCTCTTCTTCATGAAGCTGAGGGACTCCTTGCCCGTGCCAATCAGCTCCAGGAGGTGAGCCATGTCGCTCCGGAAAGCTGCCTAGGAAAGGAGCACGCTCTGCGTTTTGAGTGTCGGGAAAGCAGCCGCCATGGGGGCTGGCGGAGGGTTGCTGGATGTCCAGCTGGATGGACAGCTTCCCCTGGTGCCTCCAGACCCGACACCAGAGCTCCTCCACTTAATGCGCCCAATCCCAGGGGCCCCGCTGCACCCAGAGCATCTCCTGACATCCCAGATTTCGCAGCACGGGAAGACAAGGGTTTGTTGGAACGGGACCAGAGGAGGCCACAAAAACGATCAGAGGGATTGAACACCTCTCCTGTGAGGACAGGCTGAGAGAGTTGGGGCTGCTCAGCCTGGAGAAGAGAAGGCTGCGGGGAGACCTTATTGTGGCCTTTCAGCAATTAACGGGGGCTGATAAGAAAGATGGGGACAGGCTTTTTACTAGGGCCTGTTGCAATAGGACAAGGGGTAATGATTTTATACTAAAAGAGGGGAGATTCAGACTGGATATAAGGAAGAAATTGTTACGATGAGGGTGGTGAAGCACTGGCCCAGGTTGCCCGGAGAGGCGGTCGATGCCCCAGCCCTGGAAACATCCAAGGTCAGGTTGGACGGGGCTCTGAGCGACCTGGTCTAGTTGAAGCTGTCCCTGCTCATTGCAGGGGGTTGGACGGGGGCTGCCTTTAAAGGTCCCTTCCAACCCAGCCCAACCCTTCTGTGCGTCTACAAAAACCCACGCATGGCATCGTGGCGCTGCTGACACCACTGGCTCTAGGAATATTTATGTCCAGCAGCCTTGAAGCCATCATCTCCCCCCAAGCCCCCCAGGAACAGCAGGACACAGGCTGTCCCCACCTTACCTGCACCCGGGGCAGCGGCGGGGGGGAAGGCAAAGCTGCCGTCCGGTTTCGCCACGGCAGGGGAGGGCAGAACCACTCGACTTCGCTGAGGTAGATGAGGAATGAGCACTCGGTGCCGTCCACGCCAAAAAACGCGTAGCAGGGGTCGGAGGTCCACCTGGCCCTCATCCACTGCAAGGGGGCAAAGAAACACATGGGGCTCGTCCTCCAGCCAGGAGGGGATGCGGCAGCCCTGCGAGCTGCCCCTGCTACGGGCAACCTCTGTTCTCCACCACCTTTCTCTAGCTGGGAGCTAGAAATGAAGGGCAGAGGGTGGATAAAGGGCTGCAAACCAGTGCGCACCCAGCACCAGTGCCGATGTCTGCCCGCCTGGTGCCTCCAGGGCACATGGGGCAGAGGAAGAGCCAAGAGGGTTTGCTGGGGGCTCCCTGGGTTTCTAGCACCGGTTCCAGCACCAGCACGTGCCTTCCCCACGGGCACAGCCATTAATCCCTAGGAAATGATACCACCACAGGGTTTTCTTCTCTTTAGCTTTGCTGTGGAGCAAGCCGAGCTGCTGATCTCATCGCCCCAGGTGCGGCGGGGCAAGGAGACAGACCCACCGGTGGTCCCCGGGGATGATTTCACATGAAGGAGAATAACCAGCAACTGGAGCAGCGATTTATCATCCCCTGCAATGGCTCTTGCCAGCCTCTTCCTAATTCAACTACAAAAACAAATCTACTCGGGAGACAGGTTGCTGTGCCCAGTATGTAAAACGCAGCAATCACCCAGACAGGAGATCAAATTACAACCTTCCACAATTAAATTACATCCTGAATTTACTCAAATGGTGGAAGAAAAGGATGCCTAGCACCAGGGGAAGAGGAAAATACAACCCCCCAGTATCATTTTAATATACCCTTCAACATCTTTTCAGGGAGACTCGGCCCTGCAGAAGCCTGAGCTTGAAGCAGAAGGCTGGGAAGGGGAGGGAAGAGGGAGATGCTTTTAATTAGTTCATGTAAATACGCTCTCTGACAAAGCACTCATGCTCTGGGCCAAATGCCAGGCTACATTCAGGTGTAAAGAGCAGCTTGGGTCAGGCAGGACATCCTATTTGAGACGGAGGTCCTGGCCACCTATACGAGATGCTCTTCTGTGCAATATTGAGATTATTCCCCAGACACTAGCTAACGCTCCAGATATTTAAAGACAATGTGACAGTGCTTTCCCCTCACCGCGCTTCTGTCATTAAACACAGAAACTACAGGCAAGGAGGGCTGCAGGCAGAGGTAGTCTCACAGAGCTGCTTCTGCTGCTGCCTGCACAACTCTGGGTAACGTGGCTTCAGTACTTCGTATAACTAAAACTGAAGGTCTATCCCTTGTTATTGCGGGGAGACAGTCACATTCGTATAGGAAAGGCTCCCAGAGGAGGTCAGACACGTCCTGTTTTCCACACCTTTGGCTCTGCTCCTCCTTCTGCACCAAGCTGTACCTTTCCCATTTTAAAGCAAACAGTTTTATTCTGGAAAGCATCCCCCTCCCCACTGCCCTTCCCAGTTTAACCCCCAGGGTCATTGCTTTGTGCCCTTCCCAGCAGCTTCCCCCCCAGGTTGAGACCCTCTCCCAGACAGGGAACCCCGACTCACCTCCACTTTCCCAGCACAGTCAGGGTACTTGGGGTCCCTGGGCACCTCGCACTGGTCTCTCCTGCCTTCCACCACTGCAGAAAGACAATTTGGGCATGGGGAGAGCCGGGACGTGCTGGCAGAGCAGCTAGAAATGCTGGGAGGGGATGGGGTGGGACCGCCAGCCCCCGCGCATGTTCATCGGCACCGCAGCTGGGCCGGCAGACAGCCCCATCCCACTTGATGGAGCCAAGATGTGAAGCAATCTTCCCCAAGGTCAGGGAGGAAACAGAGGAAACACCCCAGCCTTGCTTCAACGCTGAGAGTGCGTTCCCCTTTCCTAAATCTCACAAAGACTCTTTATAGCACCTCCCTGCTGCTCTCAGCCCGGTCCAGACCCCAGGTCCCACCTATCCACGCTCCTGTTAATCATCCGTAAGCAGGCTGCAGTATCTAAGGAAGTACCTGACAGCCTTTACACCGTAAACTTGCAGTAAAAATTGTCCTGCTGAGCTGTCGAGAGAAGGCTCAGCGCCCTGGACCAGCCCCAGAATAAGGCACAGAAGTGGCTAAAAATGGTAACAGGATCTTTTCTTCTTCTGTGGTTGGATTAATAAAAGACAACACCCCTCCTATAAGCCCTCCTTTGCCTAGAACCGAAAAAGCATGAGGTGGAAGAGGCAACGGAAGCATCTTCTACCTGATGATGCCAGCCCAAACCTCAGGAAACATGCAGCTGTGCGGAGAAACATCTGGAGAGCCCAGCTGCCCTCACAGCACTGCCAGGTTGGGATAGGAACACTTCTCCTGGCGCTGGATGCCAGCCCCTGGGCTTTGGATCCAAACCACCACACTTTTCTATCCAGGTGTTTGTGCTGGCTCTGCTCCTCATCTTTAATTCTGCATTTAATTCTGGGGCATTTATTTCTGACAACAATCCAGATTTTTCACCGTTCCTCCTCCCCCTTGCAGGCATGAGTTTCCCAGGTCTTGCTCCTCTGCAGATTGAAGCCCCCCGCTCTCGAGTCCTCCTGGGCCAAGTGAGGTAACACTTTTAGGAGTAGATTCTTGCTGTCAGAGGCCACAGAGAATGGTTCCCTATGCAGCCTCCTTTGCCTGGCTGTACTAGCAAGGTGAGAGCCCTGGAAACCGCTGAAAGGGCTCAGGCCACACTCAGGACCTCCTCTCCCTCAAAGAGATGGTCCAACCACCTACTGCATCCGCACAGAGTTGGACACAAACAGCCCTGGGAGGTCTGCTGAAGAGCCTCAGGTGCCCTGCTTAGTCCTGCAGACTGGAGTGAGTTGGGTAACCTCAGATCAGCATCCATTCCCCTGCATTTTTACTAAACTTTTCATGCTAGGCTTGGCTGGATCTCCCTATTGCCACTGCATAACACGTAGGCGGTTTGGAGCACGGGGACCTCTCGGGACACTCACCTTTCCCGTTCAGGAGGCTGTTCCGGAGAATCTGATCTACTTTTATTGCGATGTCCGAGACATTTTGAGCTATAGCTTGGATCCTCTCCATCAACCCAGCTGCTGGCTGGAACCTGGGGAAAAAAACAAAGAGACCCTGAAAACTTGATATCTCCCAGTGGCAGCACCCAGGGGTGCTTATAGCAAACTTGATGTCCTTGGAAGCTGCCAGCTTGCCAGGTTGAACTTAGCTCCAGAACGCAACACAGGAGCGCCTGGTCCAGCGTGTACCAGGCAAAGAGCTCATTGCCTTCCAAGAGGTTTGATTGAAAACCTATGTAAATCAGTATTCTGCCATTTTTCACAGCGTGCTGATAAACACAGATACATTTGTGCATTTTACACGGGGAAATATTAAATAGGCTGGAAAAAATTGTTTTTCTTATTTCAGATGTGCTATGTTTGAAAATCCTCTGCTCTGATTATTGGCCATGCAGTGCACGTAGGAAGCCGTGCTGGGGAAAAAAGGGAGAAGAAAACCCACAAACACAGAGAAAGGAAGGCAAAACCAGAGGAGGGCTGAGGAAGGCTGTGGGCCTGGAGCACACTGCAGACAGCTGCAAAACACGCAGGACATGCGGATGGCCTGAGCCAGCCCGTCCGCCAAAGATCCGGGCGAGCAGATTTCCAGGTCCCCCGGTGAGGAGCAGTGGCGAGGGCTGTGCAGGGACAGGGTGCCGGGGCGAGCGTTGGCGGCACAGCTGGAGCCAGGGCTGAGCTGGGTGTCGCAGCCCCAGCAAAGCCCGCAGGCACCTTCCCACCAAGGCCTGAAATCAGATTCCACCGGTTTGAATAGCTGCATATGCCGTCTAGCAAATTAAACCTCGAAATCAATACCGTCCTGGGTAAACAGCACCATTAAACTCATCTACATAATACATTGTGTAGACAGAGAGACAGAGCACTGTAAAGAGGCCGGGTGTCAATTAAAACCTGATGTAATATATAAAAGGGCAAGTGAACTCAATCCATCAGCAGCAGTGCCCTGCCAGGCTTGACAAGGAGCAAGCTCTCTACCTCCAATGCCTCGCCTGCCATTTCCACTGTAAACAACAACCACGTCTCGACGAGCGCGGTTATCGCAGTAAATAATTGCCCCTTCTGCAGCATCTGGGTCATAAGTTTTTCCTTCTGCTGCCACCAAGATCATTATAATACACGGAAATGCCATAAGCAATGAGCAAAACCAAAAGGGCTACCTTGAATACTCTTGGCACAAAAAATATGCGCTGATGTCAGGCCCTTCTTGGTGAAGTTTTATGCTTGTTCTCCAGCAGATCAGTGAACCTGAAGGCTGGGATTTAAAATACCTCTATCCTCAAGGCTAAAAAAATCCTGGTTTTATGAACCGATACTGCTTCGGTTGTTGATTTAAAGTCCATTCGCTAGCAGTGAGCAGCCCACATTTTTCCTTCTGGCATGGTTTATGACCATCAATACTCAACCTGCATACCTCCACAGGGAGCCACATATCTTAAGCTTTTAAGAAACAATAATTAAACGCAGAGGACACCGTCGCCCACAAGTAACTTTTCAACCTTTGGGAGGAGACGTGGGGTTTATTCTCTGCAAGCTATTGTAACCGCTGCAACAGGAAGGTTGTTCATGAGGCTCTGGTAAAACACAGGCACAAAAATGACCCATGATGAGCTCTGCTTCTGAGCGTGGCTCCAAGGAGATAACATGCTCCCCGTCTGAGGGTTGCCCAGCTCAGCCAGCCCTAAAAGCCCTCAACCCCCCTGTTTCTGCAACTCTTTTTCCACTGGCAAGCAGACATCAGACCATGCAGGTGACGCACGTGCGCTCAGTAAACAGGGAAAAGCCGGGTTGGGCAGTTTAGGAGCAAACGTCCCAAGGATGCGGTGAATTTAGAGCCAGCAAGCCCAACCTCCTGCTCCAACAACAGGAGAGGGACATCAGCTTGGTGGAGATGCTCCTCAGGTTTCTCCACCACTCATGGATAGGAGAAAGGATGAGCACAGCCACGGCAGCCCAGCTCCCGTGCTTCAGAGCACCAAATCAGCCCACGATCCAACTTCTAGCTCCTCCCAGAAGCTATCCCAATTCCCACTTGGGTCCAAACCAGCTCCCAAACACCCAAGTAATTAGGTGAAACCCAAAAGCCAACGGCAGCCTCAGTCCCCATCTGCTCTCCAATGACCTCCGGATGACAGCTCAGCCAGGGCTGAGCACCGGGCACCCACAATCACGTTCAAGGATCAGGACTGTTATCCTAAATAAATGGCTTTCTTCCAGGCTCAGCCTCACAGGCTGCCTAGGTCCTGCCTGAACTCTGGCCCCAGTGCCCGTTTCCACCGGGCAATGGACCTAGCCCAGCATCTATGCCAGCTTGCCCAGCTCTTGTAAGCTACAGATGCTCCCCAAACACAAAGGTTTCAACTCAGAGCCCTTTGATGTAAAACGTATGTTTGATCATCACACTGAGACAGCACTTCCAGTTCTTACAAACAAGACAGCCATGTCGCATGGGCTCTGTGAGGCTTTCCCTGAAACGCAGAGGGCTACTGAAAAGTGACACATGGTTCAGTGTTCCACCATGGTTCTTGGCATATATTAAGAAGGAAAAACTGCAGCAAAACATCCCTCCAAAACAAGCAATCAGGCTCAAATCTCCTGCCACCTGCACACTCATCACCCTTATTTGTCAAACCAGTTTTCTCCAAATCCCCATGACTTTGAATAAGGGATTTCACGCTTGAGGCGAAGAGCCATGCTCCACGTCGGGAGCACTGATGGAACCTTGGTGTTAGCACTAACGCAAGCAGCACTGAGTCAGCCACCTCGGTGTTTTTATCTGCTGGGCAACAAGGCTATCACTTGAGCAGCAAATTTCATTTAAGGTATTAAAGAGATGACAAGAAGGTTAAGCATAAGTTGCATCACCTATCATTACAAGTGATTTGTCACCTGGGCAGAGGACAAGAAAATAAGACATTTAAAGCAAAACCTTAAATGCAAAAAGGTTTTCTATAGCTTGTCAGAATTTGACGCCCTACTCTTAGCAACTAGAGACACTGGGAAGGACAAGGTAAGTGGCTTATTCCGCTCAGTGACAGCTAAGCAGAAGGGGAATATCCCACTGCGTATCTCCGTCTGAGCTGGGATGCCAGCACGGCCTCTGCCACCAGCCCAGTGGGAAGAAAACTCACTTCCAGTGTTACCACTGCACACGGAGCAGCGACGGGCTTTTTTTTTTTTCTTCCTTGTTGCTTTTTCAATTTTTCTATAGCGACAATATAAATGCCACCAAAATGCGCTGGGGCTGTGCCAGCTATTGAAACTATAGTAAATTACTATGGGTTTTCTAGCACAAATTTTTCCCTGGGACCTTAAAACCGTTTACTACAGCAAATACAGTACTTTTACTTCTAACCATCAATATTGATTCCATCTTTATTAGTTTCAGATTTATATTTCCCCATGTTGATTAAGATTCAGATCACACTATGCCTTATAATGCACTGTATACAGTATTCGTCTCGTTTCAAAAACTGCTATTAAGATGTATCTTTCCCTACTGGCAGATCATTTGCCATATAATATAGCCAGAGGTTGAGTTTTCCTTTACTTTTTCATGCATTAATTTGGTTCCCTTCACATTGTCTCTTGTCCCCAACCCTGCAGCAGCAGCTCAGATTCAGCCTGTTTATCCCTTTACAAGGCACTGTATTTTTATTGCCTTTTATAAAAGTGGCATTATGAAAAGATGAATATCTTTCTATTTGTGTGTTGTCTTCATAATACAAGCCCTAAACATATTTGCTTGCTCATCCGATATTTCTTGCTATTAACTGGTAAAAGCAGTGACTTTGGGAAGACCGATACAGATGGAGAAAAGCAGATGTTTTGAAGATAATACATCAACAAATGCAAGATTTGCACAGAGCAGTTTACCAAAGGATTTCAACTTGCTCATTACAATGTCTGCGCTGCCACTTGCCTCTTTAAAGATTTTCTTTTTTTTTTTTTTAATTTTTTTTTTTTTTTGCCTAAAGACCCAAAGCAGAGCAGAAAGCAGCTGGGAAAGGTGCCTGGGGCTGGTGCTGGGCTCCCACTGCTTCCCTGCTCCAAGGACAAAAGTCACCCCCCGACGTCCAGCCCCACGACAGCCTCGCTCACCAGGACAGGGAGCCAAAATCCCAGAGGCAGCACTGACGGATAACCCTTCCCAGCAAGGGGAAAAGGGCTTCCCGTCCTCCTGGCACCTGCTGCAGCATTCAGGGTGCTGCCTGTTAAAATAACTGGGGTAGCTCCTGGAGAAACGAACCCCTAGGGCATCTCCAGCAGGTCATGCCATGGGCTCAGGCTCCTCTCCGCATCCATCCACCCCGGCGGGACGAGCTCAGAGTCGCCCAACAGCCGGTGGGGGACAAGCTGAGGCAAGCCGAGGCATCCCCAGGGATGTGGGGAAAAGCCCTCATCCAAGTGCTGGGTAACTAAAAAAGGCAATTTAAATCTCCAAGAAGGTGGATCAATTACAAGCGTTGCTCCTCTAGCATGAGAGCGCCAAGTAAACCTCACTGATGCTGGAGGCAAAGCTTTTTTTCAGGATCCATGCCCTCGTGCACGTCTCTGCATCCTCTCCACCTCTCCGAGGTGGCTTGCACCTGAAAGGCCAGGAGCCAGGCTGCCCACGGGGGAGAGAGCAAGGACAGGAACGCGGGCACAAGGGGGTTATATCAGGCAGCTGATGCTCTCCCTAAAATCTGGGTCACGGTCCCCTGACACCGATGCTCCCAACCGGGGGTGGAGCAGGAGAGACAGCGGTGGCCAGGAGGGTGCCCCGCTCACCAGGCTCAGCTGCACGCTTTGTGTTTACTTGACTGGTAATCCTGGTTTTAATCCTCATAACTCCAGTGCCGGGGCTATTACCCTGTGCCTGGATAAACAACCTTGGCTCGGTTTGAGCTCATGGTCCATGGAGAAGAGCCGAGCCCCCCCCGGGGTGCCGTGATGGGGAGTGCGGGGAGGGTACCATGCCCCGCTCCGCTTGGGAAAGGTTCAGACCCCCAGGGAGCAGAGCAAAAGCCCAAAGCCCTGGCTGCTATCAGCTTGGCAGGAATTTATAGCAACGTTAGGGGGGAGAAAAAAGTGCTGGGGCTGAGGCATGGGACTCACTGCTTTGCTAGCCCCAGCACAGCTCTGCCAGGCTGTTCGGCTCCTCAGTGCCTTTCCCGATACCAAAGGACGACAGGGATGCTACACCCAGCTTTGCAACCTCCCGGAGAGCCACGTATGAGGAGGCCCATACTACTCATAAGCAGGTTTATGCTTCACAGGCAGCTCCAGCCAGTCAACTGGCTAAAAATTTAAAAATAAATAAAAATATTTTAAAAATCCCACAACAGCATATGCTTCCAATACAATTCCTGGTATCTCTGTATACTGCAATCTTTCCCATTACATCTCAGGGCTGAAACAAACAGCTCAGCCTCCCCTCCATGAACACCTGAATAAAGACGTGAGTTTGCTCTGGCCATGTTTGCACTCGTTGGGAATCCATCCCGGGCAAACATCCCAGAGAACATGTTTCAGGACAGGAACCTGCCTAGGAAACTCATCCAAATACCAGATATTTAGATATACAGAATAAACATAAATATATAAAATATAAAAATATTATATATAATTATATATATAATAAATACAGATATACATAAATACCAGAGCATTTTACTCACTAAAGTACTTCCATTTATTTTCATTTAGTTTACTGTGGGTGACATTTCTCACACAAATGCATTTAGAGTACCAGACCACGAGCTAACCCAAACCTCACGGCTGCGCACCCCAGGGGAGGATGCTGCCATTTTAGCGACCTGGCAATAAATTTCATGAAAAAAAATTATAAAAACCTACTTCCCAATCAAAGACAGTATCTCGCCAACATAGGGACAACTTGCCAGCAAAGTATAGCCAAGATCATTAATTAAAATGTTTTATGAATGCTACAAAGTGCTCTGAGATGCTTCCCAAGCAGAACACGAAGCCAAAGCCACAAGCCCAAACCCTTGCTTTCCTCCTTACACCCAGAGCAGTGCCGAGCTGAGCCGTATCCCGGGCAGCAGCAGGTTTTATTTATGTGAACACAAAGGGTCACAGACAGAAGGGTTACGGGATCGTCACTTTGATGTATGTTAATCTTCACTTGATTGGGGCATAAATCAGATATATTTGCATATGTGCTTGAGTAGCCTGATGCAGGCAGCGAGAAACTGCCTTTGGTAAGCCGTGAGGACATTGCCAGCCTCGGCAGTCTTAACTAAGAGGGACCTGCCAAAAAATTAGACCAAAAATACCCAGTTTTGACCGCGATCCGCAGGGCAGGGGATCCGCAGGGCAGGGGATCCCCCAGAAGAGATGCTCTCCTGAGCCCATGCTTTTCTACAGCCCTCAGCCTCACATTTGCTCTGCCAGCTGGGTATCTTGTGAGCTTGCTCCGCTTCATTTTGGAAGGGTTATTTTGGCAGCCTGTGTTTCCACCATCAGCACTACAGCCTCCCCAGACACCCGCCTCCATCGTACCCATGCCCCCCAGCTGGGAAGCCCCCAAGGCTGTCCCTCCAAGGGGGCTGCTTGCTCCCGGCTGCTCCCAAATCAGGGACATCTGATGGAGGGTTAACGGGATCTGATTTTCCTTGTAGGGTAAATCAGACACACAGCCTGGGCAAAGGCACCCTGGTGCCGCGCTCCTGCCCACCCCGCCGCAGCATCACCAGCCCCCCAAAGCCCTGGGCTCTGCTTGTCCTGGGGCACCGGGTGTCGAGGGCTTTCCCTGTGCAAGCTGCCCGAGACAACGCAAACAACCACGGCACAAAAATGCCAGCAACAGCACTTTGCCTCCACGTGTTAATGCAACAGGAAGCATCATTTGCAAAGCCCCGAGATAAAGCAGCCTCCGGCATATCAATGTTTCAGGCTGGAAAGGCACAAAATAAACAGAAAGCAAAGACTATCGCAGAATTAGGTTCAAATTGAGCTGGAGGTGCTGGGGGAGGTGCAAGCCTGGGAGCAGGCGGGGAGGGTGTGAGCGACCTGGGCGCACACGGACACATATACCCCCGCTGCGTTGGTGGTGCCGGTCACCCTGCAGCTGCAGGTGTCCCCCAGCGAGCCCAGATACCCTCAGGCAAGGTGGGAGCACACGGATGGGTCCTGCTTCCCTGGCCGCCCTGCTAGTGGTACACAGCCACCCCCCCGGCTCTGCCTTAGAGGGAAAAGCCATTTGTCTCAGCTGCCAGGCATGAATTTCCCCATGCATCTCCTCCCCCGACCGGGACACCAAAATTAAGGGGTCCTCACGATCCCCTGCGCTGTGCCCATCCTCTCCAAACACTGAAAGCATCCAGGACTGGGCTGCAGACATCCTCGGGAGCTGGCAAGAAACAACTCTCTGCCTCTGCTGGGATGAAACAGGTTGCAGGACCTATGAGGAAGGAGAGCACCAGGGAGGAAGGCTCCCGCAGCGCTGGCTGCTGGGCTCCCCTGCCAGCCATACCCCTCCCAGTCCCACCCGTGGTAGCATCAAAGAGAAGATGCTGCTCCCACAGCCAAGCTCTGCTCAGCAAAACTACAACTCAGCAAAGCTGGGCTGGATCGCAGGGCAGGCCTTACCTTCCCTGCGGGCTGCTTTGGGGCTCTGCCTGCTCTGGACAGCTTTCACACCACATAGCACCAGCCTCACCTTGCAGACGCCCTCGCTGAGCCCCACAGCGCACTGAGGAGACGGGGAGATGATGCATGGAGGGGTCACAGACCGCTCTGGGCTCACCTGGATAGCAGGGGACCGTGGCATCTGGCAGCAATTTCTCTAAAGCCAGCTTATCAAGAGTGACAATTCAGGAATTAATAGAGCCAGGCTGGCAGGATGCAGGAACATCACCCATTTAGTGTCATATTGTGAGACTTTTAATTACTGGGGGAATATGGAGTCGTGTAATCATTACAAGAACAAATACTTAAAGTGTGTGGAAATTAACTGAGCTTTGGCAGTAATTAAGCTTGAAGATTAATCAGTCGTTAGCAAATAACACCCTTTGCAAGCTAACCACTATGTGGGGAAGAGGGACAACCAGGGATGCCAGCACTGCAGACCCCAGTCTTCCCCGCCACCACCTCCCCTGGGCACAGGGCAGGTCGGGGACAGCCTGGCCCCAGAGAAGGGCTTCTCCGAGCCCCAGCACTGTTGGGTTACGGTGCTGGCTTGGGTCAGCCACTTCAGACCCCCTCCTTCCCTCAGAAGCACTTTCCAGTGGGGGACCAACACTTCCACTGCAAACCAGTATTTCCCTTGCCCAGTAAATAGCTCTCCAGGAGGCTTCCATAAGTACTTCTCATTTCCTTCCCCTCTGATGATTTACGAGGGTTGCTTTCAATTAACAGTGGTATTGATTTTTCCGCAGCTGACTGGCAGGCTGCTCGCCCTCGTTAGGGAACCCATCTCTTCCCTTCCCAGCACAGGCAGGGTGCAGGCAGGGGGGACCTGGGGCGGGCTGGAGAAGGGATCCAGCAGTGCCCGGGGCGGGGGCACAGCAGGCTGGTTTACGGGCGCAGCCTGTGTCCCCTTAACCCAGCGTGACATCCCACAAAATCCCTGGGCAGCTCTTCTAGGGGGGACGTTGGACATTCAGGTTTTCCAAAAGTTTTATCCAAAGCTTTGCAAGAGGCTGGTGGGCTACATACAGCAGCACCTCCAGAGTATTCAGTCAGACAGCACCCATGGAGCCAGGAAGATCTTGGAGTAACTTTCAGCCATGTAAAGCTGCCTGCTCTGGCAGCTGAGAATCTTCCCAAGGCAGGTCATTAATTACACCCCGTACATTTAAATTCCTCCTTGTATTTTCTGAGTGGGAAAGCCACCCCTGCCCTCTGCCGGAGCGGCACTGGAGGGGGACAGCACTCACGGGGGCTGCGAGTGATTAATTATGGGGCTATTCCATAAAGCCCACAGAAGCCTTCACCTCTTCATTTGAGCTTGGCAAACCCAAGCCCTCCTGATTTCATTGGAGATCCAGCCTTAAGCAGGAGAGCGCTTTGTAAAAACAAGAATTAATCCGCTTTTTCACAGGTGGAATTGCAAAGCCTTTGCTCATGGCTTTGCTGAGCAGGAAAGGAGATGAAGGCGGCCACCGTGTTAACCAGAGATGCTTTAAAGAATAAAATCCCTTTGAAATTAGCACCCTTTAATTGTATTATCTTTTGCTGACAGCTTCAAGTCAGTCACTGGTGATCAAAGAGACAGAGACAGGGAGGGAAGGTGGAAACAAGCCCTCGGTGGAATCCGAGGTTCCTAATCATGAACAGCACCAGGGCATCTCCACGGCCCCAGGGCTGACCTGGGTTGAGGAGGCACCGCTCGGTCCTGGTGCGGTTGGTGGTGCCTGCTCCCCCTCGGCACAGGGAGTCCCCGGGGGCTGCAGCCAGTTACCCCCCAAGAAACCTCAGCAAGCATCTCCCCAGCTCCGTGGGGTCCCAGCTCAGCTTTTGCTCTGCCTGCTATTTGATCCCCCCCAGGATGCTCCATGCAGCTCTGGAGAGCATCCATCCGAGCAGTGGGGTCAGCCCAGAGCTGGGCTCTCCTGGGAGCAGGGTGGCAGACGGAGCACACCGGCACTGCGCCCTTCCAGCTGCCTCGTGCACCCCGCAAAGGAGGGCAGGGACCGGGACAAGCCAGGAAAGGTCACTATGGATGAGGGAGCATGCCTGGCAGCAGACACGGAGCCGCTCAAACCTGCTGAGACCCAGCACAGCTGTAACATCTCCTCCGACTACAGACCTCAGCCAAACCTGGGGGGCTGCAGGGAAGGAGGGGACACTCGGGAAATGCTTCACAAGTGTTAGCAAGTGCTGCCAGTGCTTCATTACAGATCATCACAGCAGAAATCCATCCACAAGAAACCCCCCCACGATGGTTACTTCATCTGGAGATGCTCTGTCCCGTGACCAAAACCTGATCTTCACAGGCTAGGTGAGAACAAGATGACACAGATTTTGATGCAGGATCAAGTGAAGGGACTTGAATGCACTTAAGGGGTAATTTATAAGGAGCAAAATGTGATAAGCCAGTTGTCCCTGATTTTCTGTTCCTGAAAACTAAGACATCTGTAATCTCAACCGCTCAAGCCCATCTCAACACATGCACAAAACCTGAGGCTGTTTTGATGTGCTGGGTCCACAAGCTCCCATGCTCTCTGGTCTCTCCAAGCGATGGCCCCAGAGTCATGGCAGATCTGAAACGCGAGATCCCCATCTGTAGCGATTGCTGCCAGTTCACATTAAATGCTTTTAAGTTTATCTCTTGGCTGCTGGTGTACAGAAATTACCATCACCTGAAATTGCTGGTTCTGTTAACATGAGATTGGCCACGAAAATCATCAAATGTGAGCGAGCGCCTTCCACTTGCTGCCTGTAATAGCCCTGTCCATTCCTCTCCAGGATTACTGTTGTCCTCCTTGTACACTTGGGTACCAGCCAGCCTCGGAACAACAAAATCCCCAGCACCTGCCATTACCATTATATTTTTCAGTGGTTGAAATTATGTTACTTAAAAGGCAAGACCATGCACTCCAAGACTGCCTGTGCAGCTGTAATTCATGCATGCACGCAGTACAACACGGCAGAGCCTTTAATTACAGGCTCACTTACTCTATTTTCCATTATAGGCGCAAAAGAGACTCGTAAGAAAAGCATGGCAATGAAGACAGAAACAGGGAGGCACAGGAATCCCTGCCGGCTGTTGAGCACGGCCACGGCAGGAGGCAGAGGTGGGAATGCCGTTGGGATGCACCGCAGCTCCCGCGCCGGCTCCGGTGGCACAGCGCAGGGCAGAGGAGCCCTTTGCACGTCACATCCCTGCCACCCACTGCTCACGTGTCCCCTGTGACTCCACCTGAGCAAAACCTACACTGGCATTTTCTTTGCGTTGCCAAGTTCGTCCCAAGCGCTGCTCTTCGGTTTTTTCATCTCTGCCCCTCCACGTTCAAGTCGCTTTAGTTACCATTTTTGCAGGCCTTGGCGTGACAGCCAAACTAGTATCAGTAAATGTTTAAAGGCGCTCAAAGCAAAGGGAAATGTTTCTTTAGCAAGTCAGCACGTCCTGATGGGAAGGTCTGATGGCATCTCTCAAGCTGGTGGCCAGGAGGGATGCGGTGCATGCATTGCGGGGAGCCAGGATGCCAGCTCTGCGCAGCGAGCCTTTCGGGGCCTGACAGTTTCCTCCTCTCATTTTAAGCCTTGCTCAACTCCAAGGCTGAACATATTAGCCCTGGATTTCAAACAACAATCACTTCCACAGCTACCTGAGGAATATGGGCACAAAGAAACCAGCCTGAGTTTGCTCCGGGATTTAATGGCAGAAGGAGCACAGCCCACGGACCAGATACAGCTCCAGCCATCGGCAAGTCCCACCTCCAGCTCCACCACAACACGGCAGTGGAGAGACACCCTCCCACACTGCAACACTAGCAGCTGGGGCAGGTGCTCCAGGTAACCCCAAAATTCACACTAATTTCAGAAATCCCAGAAGAAAAGGTTTCCCGAAATAGCAAACAATAAGCCTGCAAAAGACGTGCCCAAGCCCCAGCCTTGCTGGGCTCCACCACCCCCACGCAGCAGCTCAACCCAACACCGCAGAGCGCACTGGGGTTTTTGTTCCTGCAAACCCCCGAGCCCAGCGCCGCTCCACGGGGTCTGCAGGGGGCATCGGTGCGGCCGACTGACCTGTCCAGAGGGAATCGCGCTTCATCCCCTTTGTGGAAGTCAGTGCTATTCTCCAGCCTGGCCAGGATGTCCATCCTCTTCATCAGCATCTCCAGCATGTCGCTCATTCGCCGCAGCACCCCTCGGGACTCCAGCGCGCCCATCACTGCAGGCACACAAAGAGCAAGCGAGACACGGTCACAGGCTGGGCACTGCCATGTCGGACCGAAAAAATCCCCCGCCCCACAGCTTCAGCCCCAAAGCTGCCCGCAGTCCTGCGCTCCCCAGCCCCGCTGATGGGCTCGGTGCTTTAGGGACCATCCTGGAGCCCTGCTGCCCCTGGATATCCCTTCCCCGGCTTTGCCGACAGACCTGCAGCCCCACATACATCACCCTGCCTGAGCATGGGCTAATCCCTGCCTGTGCCCAAATCCAGCTGGGCTGCTGCAGCTCCTGATGGCCAGCGGTTACACCAGCCCTGGACCCAGCCTCCTCGCCTCCCTCTCCAGGCATGAACTCCTGACTCGTCCACTCGATCCAGCCTGTCCTGAGTGCTTACAGGAAACCAACTTTATTCTCAAACACTAGCCAAACAGCCTTTCATTTTGCACTTCTATTTTTTACTCTCCAAGACCCACCTAGCCCAGCATCCTGCCTTTGACAGCAGCCTACAGGGGGTGCTTAAGGAAAAGCATGGGAAACGGAGCAAATAGGTAGTTCTCCCCCAACATATCCTCCCAGCAGCACCGGATTTTCCTGTTGCAGAGCAGAATTTCTTCTCTACCCAAATCTGCTAAAGGGTGGGTGCCCCAGCACTGGAAATAGCTCTGTCTCAAGTGCTGCATCTCAGCAACTGCCCCCCCAGCAGGGAAGGCCCCCAATTCCCAGCCCTGTTTTCCTATGGGTTTGCACAGCACCGACCCACTGCTGTGTTGAAAGCACCAGGGGATACACAGGCTCCCGGCTCCCAGTTTGATCTGCTGTCTAGTGACAGGCAGCCCAAAGCCAGGGAAGAGAAAATAAAGCTCCTGTTTCATCTCAGCGCAGCTCATTTCATGTTAGTAATAACTTAATCAGTGCATAATCCCCTGAACTTCTCCTGTTTAGCTTATCTCCACTGTTCCACTCACATGTGCTTTTCAAGAGGCAGCACATATTTAATCTGGGAGCAGCAGGAGCCAGGCAGGTGGTGCTGGGAAGGCGAGCGGCTGCCGGACACCCCAGGTGGCTATTGGGACTTACAGACATCTCATGCATCTCCAAACAGATGCAAAACCAGGTCTTGCAAAGCCAGAGGGTGGCTGTGCTGAGGCATCCCCTGGGTCCCGCAGCCCAGCCCAGCGGCCTGCACCCAGCTCAGCCCGGTGGTGGGATGGAGCGGGGCATCCCAACGGCATCACGTGCCGGGGACAGCCCCAACATGGGCTTCTCCCCGGCGCAGGAGCTGACTCAAGCCACTGCGCACATCAAACAGCACGGAGGCCAGCCTGAATGCGAGGTCGAGATGGTTTCGGTATTCAGATGAGAGCAGCGCGTGTGGCCGTGGTGGGAACCATCTTCACCGCGATGGCTCCCGGTGCTGCAGAGATGCAGCCCCAGCTCGCTCCCCTCTCCCCCAGTAAATCACCCGCTAACTCCAGCTCCAGATGCTGCGGCGCTGGAGCCACAGCTGCTGGGGGTCAGTTCTCCAGCTCTGAGGGAGGAAGGCTGCATCGGCACCGCAGCGGAACGGGGGGCTTCAGCACTCGCACACCCCTCGCCAGGCTCTCGCCCCAGCGAGCACTGCGAAAGCATCGCATCGCTGCGGCTGCCTGTCGCTGTCAGACACGCGGCACGTGAACACAGGGTTACAAGCCAACCCTTAACCCCACCAAGAAGCTGACACCAGGCCAGCCAGACCTCACCAAAGGCTGTATTGCATGCTTGGCTGAGATTATCAGCAACACATTATTTTTCCTGACGCTATCTAACAAGATGGAAGAAAAATTAAGAGCAAAAGCAATTCCTCAAAAAAAAAAAAAAACCAAACCACAAAAACCAACCACCACCAAACCCCAAGAAAACCCATTCATGGAGATTGAAACTGGGCTCTTCCCCAAACGCTCCCTGCACTCTCATGGCAAGAAGTCAGTGACTTCTGCTTGAATCGGTGGGTGCCTGAGGTCCTGTGCAGCCCCAGACCTCCCTGGATGAGTCTGGGAACGCAGGAGCCTCTGCCTGTCCCACCAGAAAGGTCTCCCAATCCCCTGGGTGGGACACAAGTCACAGCCTGTCCCATTAAAGTACAGAAGTGCTAACAAGCTCACAATTAAGAGATGCTGGGGGGGGGGGGGGAAGTGGGAACTTGGACCCTGGAGCTCAGTTTGTACAGGGGCCTCCCCAAACACAGCTGAGCAAATTGGGCAAAGACACAGCCAAGAAAAAATAGAAAATCTCTGAGAAGGGCTTAAGTCAGAAAATCCACATTAGTTATTTTCCCACGGGACTGAGCCCACTCGGGTGACATCCCTACCACAGCTGGGCTGTGTTCACGGCTCGCAGCCCCTGGCACCCTCCGCCCACCTGCCCCAGGAGGCTTCCAGGACTGACCGCCCCCCACACAGGGATTTCTGCTCAGGATTTGCTCCTGCTCTGACATCCCAGCACTGCCAGCGGGTCAGAGCTTAGACCTTGAACTCAGATTTTGAGCGAGACGGAGACTGCGTATCCTTCTTGCATGCTCCTGTGCTGGTGGGTCAGGAAAAGGACCCAATACAACCCCTACAGCTGGCCAGAAGGGCTTAAGCACAGCCACCACATTTCCATGGGCAGAATCCTGGCCCAAGGATTTAGATCTCAGCTTGTTTTGGGGGAGTCAGGTCATGCTGGTTTGCCGGGAAGATGCAAGGATCATGTCTGGGAAGGCAACAGAGATGACCGAGCGCCATTGCTGCCTTTGCCGCTCAGGGCTGGGCTGTCACCCCAATTTGTAGCCAGGCTGCATTCGTTTAATTACAAAGGCCTGTTTAGAGGTGCAGTTCATTTGACATTTAAATGACAGCTCCCAAAGCCCGGGCAGAGAAACAGCTCTGGCCCCTGATCAGAACCCAGACACAGGTATGGAGCTCATCCCTGCAGAAGAGACCTGGGAAAAGCCCTTTCCTGAGGGGTTTGGGATGGGTCCTGGGAGCCTCTTCAGCCCTGCTAAGGGAGCCTAATCCTGCCCTGGGCTTGGGGACAAGGGAAACTGAGGCATGGAGCTACACAGGGCTCACGTTTCCAGCAGGCAGCAGAGATCTGACATCCTTGCTGGGCACCCAGGGGTGCTCAGCATCGCATCCCCACCGCCCGGGGAAAGCTCCCCAGGGATCACCCCATGCTCAAGCAGGAGCAGGAGCAGGAGATTTCCTGCTGCTGGGCTACACCCACACCCCAGGCAATCCAGCTGAGGATGCCTGCTCTGAGTCCTCACTGCAGAAGCACCGCAGACAAGACAGCTCTGCTCCCAAATCGCTAAGGTGGGATGAGGATATTCCCACTGGGGAATGAAACTGTTCCCCCGGCTCCCGGGGAAGCTGGCAACGAGCAGAGGCACAAGCCCCGGCCCCGCAGCCGAGCAGCCAGCGCCGGCCCAGTCACCGCCGGCCCTCCCGCTGGCTTCGCTGAGATCTCCCCTCCAATTTCCCAGCTGGTTTCGAGTGATTGCAGGATGCTTTTCAATAGCAAAGCTCTGAGATTTGCTGTCAACAATGAACAGAGACATTCCTTCTTCAATAAAGAAATAAAACAAACACCCCAAATCCCAAGTAAAAATAGTAATAAAAAAGAAATCTCAGCCTTCACTGCGTTATCTTCTTGGGTACCCCGCCAGAAAGCAGAGCTGTCGCAAGGCACGCCTCCCCCCAGCCCTCCCCTGGCTCTTGGAGATGAAGTCAAAGCCCTTCCTCATCAACACCTCTCTTCTTCTGTTCTTGGTCTTTGTTGTTGTTGTTGTTGTTGTTCCAGAAGCTTAAGGAGGATAACAAGAACGATTTGACATTTTTGGCAATGATTATTACATCTCTTGCAAAGTGTGTCTCATTAAAACCAAAAGGAAGGCGGAAAAGTGCTGAAGCGACTCTTTTAAAAATGCAAGAGCCAGGATTAATTTGTTAACCTGAAGCACAGCCCCAGACACCCGCCGAACGGCTGCTCGGCTGCCTGACAGCCCGTGCCAGCGACGGGGATGTGGAGGATGGAGGCGAGCCCGGCCGGTACCCCCAGCTTCTCCCCTTAAGCCAGTGATGAAGATCCCCAGCAGACTTGCAAACAGCACTGCAGGCAGACAGGATAAACGGAAACCCAACTCGATAGCATGAAAACCCAGTAAAATAGTCCTGTAAGACACTTTTTTAAAAAGCAAGCAAGCTGCTAATTATGAAGTAGAAATATTCTAATTACCCTTGATAATCAGCGATGATGGGAAAGAAAACACAAGTAAAACTGCTCAACAGATTAATTGGAGTTTGCTAAAGTATGACAGGTTTTTGACAGTTTTCCTGAGTGGCAGCCACTCTTTAAAGGCAATCACTGAACCTGACAGAGGTTTTCATAGCAGCAGTAGGAAATAATGATTGCAATCAATCATATCTTACTGGATTTCATGAGACATGCTGGTAAACACAGCAGAGGGAGGAGAATTATTTATGGTGCTTCAGAAGAGCATACAGCCAAGTAATTGGATGAAATCAGGGAAAAAAACCGAAAGCATCCCCCCTAAGGGTGATGTCTAGTGAAAAAACAAAATAGCTTCTCTGCAAAACCAGTGGAAGAGCCAACAGCCAATATGCTCAAATTTGGATGGGTCAAAACCCTGGGGAGTTCACTAATGATACACTTGTCTTTAAAATACCTTCTTATAGTGAATACATCCCTGGGCAGGCGTCCCACCCCGTGCCATTAGCTGCCGCCGAAACCTCCAGGAATGGGAGCCAGGACAGATGCGCAGGCGAGTTGTGCTGCGTGTGCAGACTGCCCTGGATGTGAGGGTGAAGTTCAATGCCAGATGCCTCGGGGCCACAGCGCTGGAATGGAGAGCAGCTGAGAAAGCAGCATTTCATGGAGCACCTCCAGCACTGCCACAGCGCCAGGGAGCCCCTGCCAGGCAGCCCAGTGCAGGGCTGGGACCAGTGGGGATGATGTGGGGTGGCGCTGGCAAAGCCCAGGTTGTGCCACGGGGGAAGGAGCAGATAGGAAGGAGTTTCCTTGCTCATGCATCGTGTTTTGGGATCCTAAGCATCCTCCCCATGCCGCCCCACCATTGCTCATGCTGGAAGCCGTCTCCGTGCAGCACTTCACAAGCACGGAGGGAACATGTGGGATGTCACCCCATCACACGGGTTTGCGTGTGGTTCTGGGACGCTTGGGCTGAGGTTTTCAAAAGGGAGCTGAAACCCTTTGGGAGAAAAAATTTGCATTCTGGGGGCATGTTCCCTTAGCCACTTGGACTGATTCAAACCTCCTTGTTCTGGGGAGCTGCTGGAGCCAGATGGCAGCTCCCCATTCCTGGGTCACTCAGCCCCATCCTGCTCAGGGGGTCTGATGCTGCTCAGTGTCAGCTTCTTGCCAAGAAGACGAAGAAAGAAAAACATGTAGGGGAAATGGCTTTTGAGCTGCACGCTGGTGCCCAGTCCAATGCATCCCTTGTGTTTTCCTCCTAGCGGGTGCGGGACCCTGGTACCACCCCACAGGTGCAGAGGAAGCACCCCACCTCTGTTGCTTACAGGGAGCTTTTCCACCCAAAAACCAGTCCAATTTCAAGGGCAGCAAAAGCCTCCCTCACCCAGCGGCCACGAGAGCCCAACCCCAACTGTGCCAGGGGGAGACCAAGGCACAGCCTCGACCCACGTCTCCACAGACCAGGGAGAATGGCACCAAAACATCCCACTGACATTTAAAATGCAATTCCACAATATCTCCACTGGTCATAACATGGCTGATTTGTTGTTGATTTCCACACACTCACCCCCTTCTCAGACATAAGTCATATCCCTGCCTGGCTGTCTCGCAACAGCTGAAAGCTCCAGTACAAGAACAGAATTTGCTCAGAGATGGTAAGATATTACTTATGTCCATTGACAATACCAGCCAAATTAATTTCAATCTAAAGCATCACTTGCTTTGCTCTGTTTTTTTCTGTAAAGGACAACTCCAGGCTACTTAAACCCCCAAAAGGACAACGTACTCTTGAAGGATTTCTTGGAGAAGCAGCCAGAGGATCCCCACCACCATGCAGCTGGACGCAGACCTCAGCAGCCAGCTCTCTGGGTGGCTGGTACCTGGGGCTGTCCTGGGGACCCCATCCTCCCGGGAGGGAGCCCACCCCAGCACCTCCCCAGTTCCCGCGGAGCAAAGTACCAGGCCTTCGCTTCTCTCCTCCTCCCCCCATGCTTCTCTATTTACTTTCACTGTTGACTTTGATTCAAGCAGATTAAAAGACCAAAGAGCCAACTAGCCAAGGGCTCCGGCTAACCCTGACACATAATCCATTACAGTCACCAGCCCAGAGACCCAGCACTAACTGGCAACAAGAAAGGCCAAGGCCAGGCTCAGGCTGGCAGCAATGGCCACCTCCCGTCTCCATCCCTTTGGCACCCACCCTGAGGGGAAGCTGCTCCAGGGATGGACGAGGTCCTGCTGGGTGGCTGCACCTCTCGAGGGCACCCACTCACCAGCATGGGCACCCAGCCAGCTGTTGCCTCCAGCAAACTCACCTATGTTTGCCATTAAACTGCTATGGATTTATTATTTTAAGTTAAACAGACAAAATACGGATCTGCTGAGCCAGCGCCTCAACACAAAAAGCACGAGGAGCGGCACAGGGAGCTCCCCAGCAGCAGCAATTTGCGCCCGGAGGTGCCCATGAAGCAGCTTGGGGGCTGCCAGTGAAGCAGACGCTTCGGTACGGCTCCAGCTGCACTATCGATCCGCTGCTGAGCTGCTGGAAACAGCCAGCAACGAAGTAGTTCCCTGGTAATCAGCCAAATTAAGCAGCCTTAAGTCACCGGCTGGTAAAGTAGATTATGTCCTGCCTGCCTGCTGTTATCTACCCCCTAGATTTATCCATCCCCGCGTCCACTGTGCAATCAGCGGCAAATGTGCAGCCTCAGGGATGTTTTCGCTCCCTCTCACCACCTTCATAGGCAGGCAGAGCCCGTCAGACCCCACTACGCCCTGCACGGCCGGCTCTGCGGGGCTGGCAGCAACGTGCCACGACCATGCGGGGCAGGAGCTGCCCCAGGGCTCTGCTAACGCAGCCATGCGATAGCAGCGATTGCAACCCTGACACGGGCTCAAGAGACCCCCAGCTTTTCTACAGCCCCCTGCACGCCAGCGGTGTCTGGAGGCGAGACACCGCAGCGGCGGACTGATGTGCTGCAGAAGTTCCCCAGCTGAAAGCGAGAGCGGGCTCTACCGTGGCATGCATGTTGCCCAAAACAGCACCAGCAGACCAGAAGCAGCCCCATTTGGCCCCATAAATCGCTCCCGCAAGCGCCACGCCACCCCTACAGCCAGGCACCGCTCTGCCCACCCTGCTCCCGGAGAGCCACAGCAAAGCCGCATCCTTGGGCTCCGCTCTCCCAACAGCTTCACGAGCGACGAGCCGCACCTCTGCTTTCCTTCTGCAGCCCCGTGCCCCAGCATGCTGCAGGTCCTCCCCCGGGAGGGTGATGCTGCACTAGGTTTCACAGAGGAGGTTGGCTAGAGAGAGGCCACAGAGAGGTCCTGAGCAAGCCTCAGCCTCCACCCAAGGTCCCACCAGCCCTCCTCCATCCTGCTGCTGCACAGAGCATGGAGGGTAGCATCCCCGTACCAACCCCACTGGGTCTGGGGTCTCATTCCCTCCCTCAGGGCAACCCTTTGGCTGCAGAACCCCAAGTTGAGCCTGCAGAAGGGGCTCGTGCTGCTTCTCCACCCCAGCCAGCCCCCCCTACCCCACCATCGGAAAGGAAACGCCTGTAAGAGCAGACTGCAGCTCTCTATCTCCACCCTAACACATGTTCGCTCCCTATTTCCATATAAATAAGAAAAAGCAGGAAGCTGAGCAATACAAATGGACACTTAGGTCCACAGACAGGAGCATTTCATTACTGCAAGGGAGAGTGCAGGGCTGTTCCCCCCAACTTTTCTTACTCCTTACCCCCCAAACACACACCAGAGACCTGATGTTCCCTGTGGGACACGGGAACAGTCCCACAAGTCCTGCCACAAGCCATCGCTCTCCAGGCAAAATGAGCTTGGTCGTCTCCTCCTCTCCCCAGCAGTCCCAGGAGATGGGCTGGGGGAGGCAGGTAGCTGGGGAAGAGGAGACTAATATGCACAACCCCAGCACAAGCTGCAGTTCAGCTTTTAGTTATTTTATTGCTTTAACCCCATCTTTTTCCCCCCTTCTCATCCCCCTATCACGTTTTTTTCAAAAAGTACCAGCAGGGTATTTTTAGTTGCTCCTGTATTGCCAGCCAGCACTATTTTAAATTGCATTTTAAGCTGTTCTGCAGTGCTCCAAACACCTCACGCTGCAGGCAAGGCTTTCAAACTACAAGATTAACATCGATTTTAAATGCTTCCTAAAACACAAGTGCTCCAGCACAGGGATCGCTCAAGGGCAGTTGCCCGTAGCAAAGCCCAGAGGACACCAGGGCTCCGAGGGCACAGCTACACCCCAGGCCAGGCTGGATGCTGTCGGGGGCAAAGCTAGAGCCCGGTTTTGCAGCCGGGACCCCCAGCTCCAGGCAATGAGCAGCACACACCGGTCCCATGGTGGAGGAGCAGCCCCAGAGCAGCTCCACAGACCCATGGGCAAGGGACATCCCTCCATCACCAGCCCTCGTTTCAGTTCTTGGTCTTTACAAGAGAGGCATCACTCCAAGGGCATGGGCTCATAACTCAACTAGCTGTTCTCCTAACGGCCCCTGTTGCTGACCTGGGGAAACCTGTATTATCAGGAGCCAACGCCCCAAGGACTGCAGGAAGTCAGCCCAAACCACTCAGGCAGAGGAAGGATTCAACGTGGCCTTTACACACCCCAAGATCAGCCAGAGGAAGGCTTTGGGAGACTTGGCACCACCACTGCTCTGCACACCCAGCACTCGAGCCTGCAGCCTCATTTACAGCTGCCCCAAAGCGTTGTTTCAGAAAGAGCAAACTCACTAATTTAACATTTCCAAAATGATTACCATTTTTCCTTCAGCCAAAAATATTGGCCAAACAGTGCTGGGCATCCTGCCACTCTGTTTCCAGGGGTGAAAAAAAAAAAATAATCATCCCCTTTCTCCAAACCATCAGCCTCCGCCAAGCCTGGCGGCCAGATCCTTCCAGCAGCAGCAGAGCGGAGTCCCTGGGAGCTGGGGGCATTGGCAGAGCCGCAGGATAAGCCTCGGCTAATCTCTGCCCAAGCTGAACTGTGCCCTGGTCTCTCGTTTAGGCCAGAGAAACAAATAAATCAGTGGGAAAACCCAGCTTTTACAGAGGCTGCTATGGTTCCCACTATGCTAGTTTTATTTTCTGAAGTACCTGCTGCCTCCCGCGCTCAGGAAGAATTTTGATTTAGGAGTGAAGAGGGGTAATAAAAGCATAAAGAGCCATTAACATTCCTCCTGGCCGTGGCGGGGTGTTTGCTCACCACAGGTTGATGGAAATGCCATTTGACTTCCTTATGAGCTATAGAAAATCAATTAATTGATTTAATCATTCCCTGGGAGTCACTGCTTATGGAGATAACAGTACCAGGGCCAGCAGGATGCTGCTGCTCGTCCCTCCTCCGACACGGCAGCGGCAGGGAAGGGGCCAGCACGCATCGCTGCACCGAGATCTTCATCTCTGCTCCACCACACTTGTGAACTCACATTTCCATCTTTCAGTAAGTTTGGTGGCATTTTTTTTTAAAGCCTGCAGGCATCCAATTCTGAGCAGCGATTGTATCAAACGGGCACTTCTTCAGTAAGAGACGTGTTCCCAGGGTGGATTAAGCCTTAACCGCTACTACAGCAGCCCTTACACCACTTCTTACCCCTCTGTGCCCTGCAAAGCACCAATCTGCATTTCACTCCCCCAGCACATCCCCGCAGAAGTGGCCGGTAACCCCTGCTGTCGCACGGAGCCCCCACAGACACCTTCATTTTCCTTATTTTAACAGCACTCGTTTCTCTGCCTGCAACAGCAATTTAATAAGAGCAGTCAAGTTCTACGCTTCCACTTCAAGCTCCTGCATCTGGGCTCTGCCTTGCTTTGGCATCCCCATCGACCCCATTCTGCCCACTGATGCTTGGACAATGAGGAAAAGAGAACGGTCCCGAGCGGCGGGAGCTGCCAGAGCACGGCAGCTCTGGGCAAGCCGGAGAGCTGGCCTCACCACCCCAGCATTTTCCTGGGGGAGGAAAAAGAAAAAGCCCATCTTCCCCACTCTCAGTACCAGCCAGTTCGGCTTGGCACCAACCAGGCAACTTCTTATAGCATCAGCCGCTCCAAGCAGCCTCAGGGGCCGGGAGGGATGCAGCGAGGCTGGAAAGGAGCCCCAGGCACTGATGAGCTGCACAGCACACCTCTCCCCACGGGTCTCCCAGGGCTGGCACCCCTCCAGTGGCCCGCAGGCTCCGGGAGACTCAAACTCAGCTCTGGATGCAGCAGCAGAAAAATTAAGCATTGGGGCTGTGCAGGACCTGCACCTCCCAGCAGGTGACAGGGAGGTGACACGCACCCACTGACCCCCACCCTCTCCACAGGGACCTGGGGAAACACCCCGGCGAACGGCCCCGCAGGCGCTGCGGGAGGCGCGGGACCAAGAGGGAAGACTCCCGCTGCCCTTCGAGAGGGTTTTGCATAAGCAAATTCCGGATTCAGATCACAAGAACAGCCTTATCCCCCTTCCCGGACAAGCATCCCGGCCGCTGCCTGCGCCACCCGGTGAGACATGCTCAAGCAGCGGATCCTGACAAGCTGCTTACAAGCCGCTGCAGACAGTTATCCAGAGCTGCTCAGCAGACAACATCAAAACAAACACAAGCAGCCTGGGAGAGGGTTATAACTCACTCAGGAAGAAAACAGGGAATAATTAGTGCTGAGTTTGCACAGCAGAGTCTGCCCGGCTCCCTCCCTCGCTCTGCCTATGCCCTCCCCATCACCGTCATTTGGCGACACGAGACTCTGCGACTGGTTCTCCTGTCACCTTCATCGTGCGTTGAAGGCAACAAGATAAATTCATAACGTACATGACTTCTTGCAAGCAAAGGGAACACGAGCATCCCTGGAACCGCACGTCTGTGCGTCACGTCTCAAGGAGGCAGCAGCCCAAGCTCTCACGCCCGGCTGCTCTCTCCAGCAAGGTCAGGTAAGAAAAGGGGCTGTCAAAGCCATAAAGGAACTTCCAGGTATTTTGTCCAGCTCAAGCTCCTGTCAGAAGAACTGTGTGCTCTGCCGAGGAGAAATAACTGAGGACCAGATTGGGATCTGTCACAAGTGGCAGCAACCCAAGTTTGCAAATGGGAAAGGTAATTTCTGGACCCAAGAGAGAGGGAGCTGGGATGGGAGGATGAACACATCTGTGTTTTGCTTTAAAGCTGCTTTGGGCTGAGCAGCACCTCACTGCAGCCAGGACCTCGCAGGCAGAGCCCCGCCGTCCCCTCCTCTGCTGTCCTCCCTCACCATCAGCCGTACACGGAGGGTACATGGTGGGTCAGGATCACGCACACAGACCTCCTCCTCCTCCCCTCTCAGCATGGCCGACTGCAAGGGAGGATGACAGAGTTACTCAAGCTCACTCTGATCATTAGCAAATCTGAGCTTGACCTTTCTGCATCCTCCATGAGAACAAAGGGCGATGGTACCCTGCCACGCTGGGATGCTGCCGGAGCAGAAGGAAATCTGGCAGAGACAGGAGCGGGACCAAAGGACCCCTCTGAGGAGATCATGAAGGTTCTCGCATTTGTTTGGCCTCTCTGCTCTGCTCCTTGGGGAACCATTCAAGGGACTGAACTAACATGAGATCCCATTGCTTCACGGTACTGACTCTGGAACAGCGGAGGTGCCCTACAAAGCCCCAAGCAGCTTTCAGCATTACACCTTGCAGCACAATTCCTGCTCCTCCACCCCCATCATCCCTGCTTGGAGAGAAACAGAAGCCAGAGACACCAAAGTATTCAGTTGTGCTGCACAGCCTGAAACAATCTCCCTCTCTCTCCTCTTCTGTGTTTGTTGATGGAGGAAATTGCTTTAAGCAGGTAATGCTCTGGGAACCAGCACTCCAGCAGCTGGAGCACAGGAGGGGTGCTGGGTTTGGGGAGAGCAGGGCAGGATTTCCACCAGGTGATGTTAAGCACCTTTTCCAGTGGCCATTGTCTGCTGGTCCTCTCCCAAGAGTCCCGCAGCCCAACGCAGTGAGCCAGAGCCATTGTGACACCCCAAGAAAGCAGCGCTGCTCAGCTTCACCCACAGCCCGCATCCAGGACAGGGATGTCCCAACCCAGCAAGAGGGGCTTCCCCAGCAGGCTTTCTCCATAACTTTTCTGCATTTATTTTTCTTTCCCTGCAAAATTGAAGGACAAAATCTCAGAGGCTTTTGCAGCAGCAGCTGTTCTCTGGCCACCTGCACTTCTGCCGTGCCGCAGACCAAGGAAAGCCCCCACAGGCGCTGGTGCACTGCCCACCTCCAGGCAGATTTGCAGGCCAAGGCAGTTACCATCGCCCAGCTGCAGAAAGTGCCCGTGGTGTTGGGCAGCTTCACCTGCACATCAGGCTGACTGGGAAACCCCCTGCCCCAGTCCACAAGCTCTTCAATATCCCATCAGGGTCCGTATCCTGCAGCCCTGAGGAGATCAGACCCCAAAACACATCTCAGCAACTCAGGACAAGGTGCAACAGCCTTGCAGAGGATGCGTTTCCTCCCTGCTCACATGCATTTTCCAGCTTGCACTCTAAAATCGGCTCTCCCCCACCCCTGTCCTTCTTTCATCCCCTGTCCCCACTGATCCTGTTCCCAAGGCGGTTGAGGAAACAACGCAGGAGCCCAATTGTGGTCACCAACAGGAAACCAGCTGCAGAAGCTGCTGGGAGCTCGCTTTGGGGTGGAGAAAGGCAGGTGTCGAGCTCTCAAGCTGAGCACCAATCCAGGCAGGAAACACTTGAAAACGGGTTGAAAAGCCAGTTATGGGAACAGCAAACACACAACTCCAGTGCTCAGCAAACCACCGCTTGCCAAAGACATCGAGATTCAAGGACCTCAGCCAGCGTGAGAACTGCTGTTGCAGCACACAGACCCCAAGCGCCGAGACAGATCCCTGTATCTGTAGGAACCACTCAAAGCACTGGTATCAAAGCACCACCAAGGTCAGCTGAAATTAAATCAGTGCCCTCTTGCAAGAATCAGCAGCCCACAGCAAGGGCAGAGCTCAGCTCCGGCCGTTTTGGGACATCAGGACCTGTCCTACATGTCCCCAGGCCTGCAGCAAATTCCTCCAGCACCTCGTATCCTACCATGCAGGAATCAACAGCAGGACAAATCAGAAGTCTTTCCATTTTTTAAACTCGCTACAGCAGTTGCAGGCAATATTCCAGCCACATCTAATCACATTTTAACACTTAATAACCTATTTTCCTCCGCTAATCCCCCGCAGCAGCAAGCTCCACCAGCGGGACGTACATCACCACCGAAAGCAGAGTGGGGCACGGCCGCAGGCAGAGAGGCTGCTGCCAAATCCCTCCCCAGCCGCACTGCAAGCGCCACAGTTAAAGATTTTGGTGCATTTTCAGGATCAGCCCCCTGCCCCAAGACGGCTCGAAAGAAAGATGCTTGGGGTGGGGGAGAAGCAAACATTTTAAATTCTAAAGAGAAGGAGAGAAGAGGCCACAGAAAACTCAATCTCTTGAGTACAGAGTCATTCCCAAAGCGTCTCCCGCATTCAAAATTTATAGACTTGTCTGTTCTCCTTTTTTATCTAGATCTTTGCAGAACAAATTCTTTCAGTGGCCATTTCAAAACAAAGGAACTTTTGTCTGTGTTTATTTGACAGCAGCGGATTAGGATAAAATAACTTGTATTTCAGAAGGTTTTTTTATTTATTATTAAGATGCAAAGCCTCTGCTGCATCGAATCACCAAGCAAAGAATCCATCCGAGGAATGGTTTCTGGCACACACGGAGAAACTTGGCTTTTGGAGAGAGCCTCCAAGAAGGGGATTCATATAGAAAAATAAAATTAAAAATAAGATTAACTTTTGGACTGTGACATTCTCCATTTCTCGTTTTCACGGTCCTGCCTCACATCTGTCTTCATTTTGGTTTTGATTGGCTGCTCGCACAGTTCAGAAGCCAAGAAAGCTCTGGGCAAGTCTGGGGCATTTTCATAAGCTTCCCCTTGGACTGCGATATCCGAGGTTCAGCTGGGCTGGTCAGGACACTCAGGGAGAAATAGGAACAGCCCCAGCCTAGCCTGGGCTGTGATCCATGGGTTTTACCACTTATCCACAACCCAACAGGATTTCTCTGATGCAAATGATTTTTAAGTGCTCGGGTGCTGGGCTTGACCCCGGCTCTTTGCGGCCACCCCAGCCCTGCAGGCATTCAAGCACATGGGCAGCTCCACTTGCAGAGCATCGCTGCTGAGCCTGGCAGGACACGTGGAAACAAGGACCAGAGCAAACGGCCGCAAAAGCCAGGATCGCCCTCAGGAGCGGACACTTGCTAGCCACAAACGTACCTGACTAAATACACCAGCTATGCTGGTAAAGCAGCCCACACCCAGAGCATATGGGGAGAGGATGCTGCCAGCTTGCAATACAGAATGAACCAGTTAACGAATAACGCTCAAAAGGGCCCGTTAAACCCAACGCTTTGATGAGCACATGCAGAGAGGCGGGCAGCGGCAGGGAGCAGGCTCCTTCCCCAGGTGGGACCACCGGTGCGCTCCAGCGCGTTTCACACCGGGAGCCCGGTCCCGGCAGATATTCAAGCCCAGGCTTCGATGCACGGCAGACTGGGCCCACGCACCCAATAACTCCTCCAAAGCCAACGGCCCTGAACCCGTCCAGGTTTGTGCAAATACCGGCCCGATTCCCACCATTACTCACATCAAGAGCCAATCAGCCCAGCAAAATTAACCTGCTCCTTTGAGCTCGCCTTCAGACCAGCGTTGTGCACTTAACAGCAACGACAACAGCCAGCAATATTTCTTGCGTTTCCTTGGGATCCATAACGCGTGTTAATTAAACGCCAGTTTGTTATTCAAACAGACCTATTGAGACTTTGCAGCACTAATAAGAAGCATATCCACTTCTGTTCCCATCAACTCGCACCGACTTCAACGTGCGTTCAGCGTGCCTCCACGCGAGCTCGGCATCACCCCGGCCGGGAGGGACCTCTGGAGTCCCTTCCCCGACCTCCTGCTCCAAGCAGAGCAGACCTGGGGGTCAGACCGAGCTGCCTGCAGCCTCATGCCAGCCCGATGTGTTCCGAAAGTCCCCAAGGATGGCATTTCCCCACCTCGCCAGCTTCCCAGAGGCTTTAACTCCCCATTTCCCAGTGGCACCAGCGAGGCTGCCCAGCAGGCGTTGTCCCTCCTGCCTTTTTCCATGGGTGCGATAGCTGGGTTTTCCAGCCATCAGAGCCTCCCCCAACAGCCACAACCTTTCAAAGGCGGCAGAGGGGGGTCCGCAGCGATGTTGGCTGGCTCCTGTCCAGCTCCAGCCTTGTACATGCCCCGAGGTCTTGGCCCTGCTGTGTGTGCAGGGAGCCCTCCCGAGAACAGCCACCTCACCGCATGGGACTGCCAGTCCCTACATACCAGTATCACAGGAAAGGCTGAACCCCAACAGCCTGAACCCAGTGTTAAAGAGCTAGAAAAAGCCTCTCAGGTTGTGCCTGCGAAGTCCTGGGGACAAAGAATATAACCTTCCTCCACGGAACCTCCAAGGTTCCTCCAGAGACAGGAGAGAGGACGCTTTGTTTCGAAACGGTGTGCAAGACCGTGAACAAACCAAATCTTCCCCAACAGGAAACACAGCAACAGCCAAATTTGCAGCAATTCATCTGGAAGCAATACCTTGCTTGGCAAACCCATTCAATAAAGGAAAAAAAAAAGTGGTTTTACATTAAATTTCTGAGCTTCCTAACAAAGCAGGACTTGCCTTAGCCAGTTACAGACGTAAGACACCAAAAGCTTGAAAAATTAGAGGACCTAGGTCATAATTTTTTCTTTTTTTCCTCTTAAGTGAGACCAACCAGCCATCACCAGAAGCAACATCCAGACCCACACAGCCTCCGAGCAAAGCAGCAGGCATCTCCCCTGGCCAGCAAGGCGGGCGCTCGCAGCACACCCCTTAGCAGAGCCACCGTGACCGGGAGCTCAGATGCAAGAAGGTGAACCCATTTACACACCTTGATTTAATCACCTAAGGCAGTAAGTGTGGAGGACTCAGAGGTGTGCGAGCCTGAAAAAAGGAGGTCTCTTTTGATCCAGCTCCAGGACTGTGCTGACATTGCGCCCAGTAAACAAGAGACATGCAAGGTTGGGAATCAGTGGACTCAAAGATCTGGGTTAAATTGACAACAAGGATGGGAAAAGCTATTCCACTCCAAGGCATCCAGAAAGGGGATAAAGAAGCTGAATAATTGTCTTTTTGCCATCATTTCAGCACAACTTTAGAGTCCTCTGGGGTGGGACCAGGGGCTTCTGCAGGTTTCTGGAAATGTTTGCTGCTGTTTGCAGCACGACCTGTGCCAGCTCTGAGCTCGGGCTGGTCCCACAGTTAATCAGTCCCTCTTTGCCTTTCTCCTAGTTCTCTGCACACTCCGTGGGGACACTGAGGCTCTCCTGGGACAGAGGGCAGCTGTAACCAGTGACACCTTTTAGTCCAAACTAGGAATCTTTTCAGGACCCATCTCGTCAAAAGCCAAGTTCGGAGAAGGCAGTGGTCCGGGGGCTTCTGCCCACCCTCCTCACGTGCCGCTTCTCATCCCGAGAAGGAAGAAGTCCCCTATAACCAGGCTTCCCTCACCAGCCGTCCCGGGAGCTGCGCATGGTGTGGGGACAGGGACATTAACACAGCACCCACCCTCCTCGCAGGGGCAGGTACCCTGACCATGGTAAAACAGGCAGAAAATACTGAAAGGCGCTGATCCTGCAAGCTGTCCGGCTGAGGCTGAGGTCAGCCAGGCAAACGCCAGCCCCTTGGAGAAGGGGCTTAATGGAGTTGGTGATGGGAACAATCGGGGAGCACAGGGGGAGAAACGCCAGCCACCGCGTGTTCCATCCATGGGGAGAAAATGAAGCCAGCTGATGCAGGCTGCACATTAATCTCTCTGAAAGTCAACTAAGCAGTTTACAAGCACCATCTGACTTCTGGAAACCACCACTTTAGTCCTTCTGTAGAAAAGCAACTAGCACTTCTTCCAGCACCACAAGGAAAGGATCTAGTGCCCAAAAAAATCACATTCCAGGTGAGGCTGGGGAGCTCAAATCCCTCCACCTGTCATATGGAGAAGACCATGGTGGCCTGACCAAGCCTATCGCACCCTGCTCACCAGAGTTCAAACTGGGCATTTCCCTCTGTGCAATTCAGTTGTGCTGTTCCAGGCTGGGACTGCAGAGGAAAAGCCAGGGTGAAGCTCAATTCAGTGCAGCAGCATCCTCCCAGAGCAAGGGCAGGACACAACGCTCCCACCACGAAAGCTGTCTCCTGAGCTGACTGCACATCTTGCCAAAAAAGGTGTTTTAAGAAAATGTAACAGAAAGCACACTTGCTAAAAATCAGAATATTTCTCTCCTACATTTCGGTACCTGCACAAAACCACAAAGGCCTTTTATTTTCTCATCTCTAAGAAACAATTTCCACTCCCTACAGACCAAAACCGCCCAAAACCACTGAGCCCTCCAAGCACCTGAACCAAATCCTCAGCACATCAGACGAGGTGCAGCCCATGCAATCCACGCCACCGCCAGCAGTTGAAGGTCTAATCCCGTCAGCCCCAATCACTGGTGTTTTCCCATACCTCTGCTGCGAGCCAGGGTCAGCGTCCACGCTCCAGCACACACACTTCCCCACTGTGCCTGTACACCTCTGGGAGTGAACACAGCCAGGTTTTAGCCACGTGGCTGCAAAGTGCCCCATGCCATGGCAAGGGCCAACAGGACCCTGAGCTGTCCTGACATCCCCAGAACGGGCCAGGAGGGAGCCTTGGGAATGGAGGCATCCAAGCACCATCCTCCCTGCATACCTGCTGCTCACCAGCTCGGCTGGACCATGCACGTGGGGGTCACGGAGCATCACGCGGGGCAGGATGGGCACAGAGCTGCGCTTACCTTCGGTCCGGATGGTGAAGGGCGAGTCCCCCAGGCGCTTGGCTGAGAACTGCCCTCCCAGCGACGTCATTAGGAAGCACAGGGTGAAAAATCCAATGCCCAGCACGAATATCCTGCGGGAGGGAATGGAGAGCTGTAGCGAGGTTTGACGAGGAACTGGCTCGCTCCTGGGACAGCCCCACCGCCCTTCGCCCCCTGAGGTAACCCCTTCGCACAGCAGCGGGAGCTGCTTTGCTTTCGGGTGTCTGGAAGAGGCAGCCAGGACAACCCCTGCCTCCTGCCCGACTGCTCCATCCCCGTGGCTGACCCCATCCAGCCTGCGCAAGGAGCATCTCTGCAGCACCAGTCCCGCAAGAGCACACCAGTACCTCACCCAACCACAGCCAGACCCACACGCGCTTCACCGGGAGCCCCCAAGATGCTTCTGCCCAAACCCTGCCACTGAACAGGCGGGTTTTGCCTGAGAACACCCTCTGAAATCCCTGCAGCCTGCTCCAACTGGCAGGCCTCGAGAGGGAGCAGAGGACTCGCACCTTAGGTGAGAAAGCTGAGCCAGAGCACAACTGCCCTTACAACGCTCCACTAGATCCAGCCCAATAACCCAGACCACAGGAACCACTACAGTAAACAATGCCCATTTTCCTCCTGGGAGAGTCCAGAGAAAAGAGAGCCCTTGTACCTTCCCTTCCTCCCAAAGGGTCTAAAAAAAACCTGGGGTTTTTTTTGTTCCCCCTGTAACTAGGCCACCGGTGTTTGCCATTGTGTCTGGCATCGCCTGCACGGCGCAGGCAGCCCTGTGCACAGCAGGGCAAGGAGGGACCCACGCTGGCAGCACGCACGGCAGCCTGGGACCATCCCATTGCTGCTTTGTTCGTCCGGGCTGGCAGGAAAGCAGCTCCCACGGGGACGCACCAGGCAGGATGCCGACCTGCACGTCGCTCCCAGCCAAGCTCGTGGTCACCTCCAGCTGCGAGAGAGGCAGGAGCTCTCAGCGCTGCTCCTATTCAGGCCAAATTCAGGCCAGTAACTTTTCGGGGGGAGGGGGGGGGGTGTGAAAAGGCTGAAAGGCAGAAGCTCTGTGCAAACAGGGGGGTTATTGTGCGCCAGGGAGCATAAAGGCAAGCCTTCCCATCTCCCTGGTGTGCAAGGAGAGCACGCTGCGCCGTGGGATGGACGCCTGGCCTCTTTCCACCGCTCAGAGATGCTGCCGCTGCCTCCGAGTCTCCATGGAGGTGCAACATCCTCCAACAGACACACGGGCAAAGCCCCGGCAGAGTTGCTGCCAGGTGCCGCATACAAGAGCTCCCAGAGCCGTGGCTGCACCAGGGATCTCATCCAACCAAACCCAAGGAAAATTTCAAGGAGAAGCAGAAAACACAACTGCCAGCCAGCCTTGTGAAACAACGGGTTTGTCTTCAAACAGATAAATCCTATGTGGGATAGGGACCTGGGCAAGCCCTTAGGGGTGCCTGCTGGCATTTCTGCCTCTCAGCCTCCCCGAGCTGAAGGGAAACAATCCACCGAGGACAGGAACCAGTAACTCTCCTTTAAAGTTCACACCATTATCCACAGGGCTCAGGAGCCACGCACAGAAACACAGCACAGCCGCCCAACACCAAAACCAGGCTTTTCCAGAGAAAGGCTTCCAAAGGAATGCCACAGCCCTCCATCTAATCATTATTGTGTAGTTAAAAGGCAAAGGATTAGGAGCCAGCCATTAAGTCTGGGCTACAACATGCCAGCATTGCAATTATCTGTTGCTGGAAAGGGCTGGCAAATAAAGTAACCTGCTCCAAAGCACTTGTTAGCTACAGGAGATGTTGTGGAGAGCTGAAGTACAGTGTCAAGCAGCTCAAGGACTGGGCTGCCCCAGGGAGACCTGCTGGAAGAACTCCCAGGGCATGTCCCTACTGCCCCAGCACCGCACAGCCAGGCTTCTCCTGCCCAGACAGGCTCCTGGGCAAGACACGGTGCACTCACAGGACCCCATGGGCTCCCTACCTCCATCCCACCAGCTCCGATGATGCTCTCACACAGCCGACGCACACCCGAGCCCCAGACCCAGAGCAGCTTTGCTCTCAGCATCAGGCAGCTCAAGAGCAAAGGGTTTCCTCTCCCTGCTCCGAGGAGGATCAGCCCTGCCTGCTGCAGACAGGCATCTAACCCCCGTCCATCCTCCAGCCCCCATGGATCAGCCCAGCCCCATCCCCAGCTGGTCCCAGCAGATCCACATCACCTGGCCACAGGCTCTGAACAAGCAGCACCGTGCAGCTGCTGATCCCATTCTTAGCTCCCTCCTAATCAAGAGAAAAAGCAACACCGTGGGCTCATTAGCATTAATGAGCTCTGTGAGCAGCACCCTCAACCCAATGCAAACTCACTAACCCTTTTGGAGACCCACAGCCGGGCACCGGGACAGCTGACCCACCGAGGAGAGGGGACACTCAAGTGCATCAGTAAAACTGCCCAACATCCCTGTGCACGCACTCCAGGAGCGAAGCAGCTCAAGCCCCTTTTATTTCTGAATAAGCGTGCCCTGGGGGGTGGGAAGCAGTTTAAACAAGCTATAAAAAGTATTGTGCACTCAGCTAATCCAGACTCCTGCCCCCAAGGCCTGTCCATAGGCACAGCTGGCATGCCCTACGAGCAGCCGCCAGCGGAGAACAGCCATCCCCTCCCCGGCAGATGCTGATCAAGCTGCGGCATTTGCACGTGCAGATGACTATGGGCCTCAGCCCCTCTCCCAAAGGAGACCTTGGAGAAGGGTTTCCAGACATCCGTGGTCCGGCTCCAGCAGGGAGGTGATTGCAGAGGCAGCAGAGCATCCCTGATGGTGCAAAGCAACGTGGTGCCCCATAAATTGCTTGGGGAAAGGGGTGATGTGGGGACATTAGTCTGTTCCCATTATCACACCCTGAGCCCAGCGATGCGGCACGGAGCTGGGCCTGGAAGAGGCTCTCGGGAACACGATGGAGGGGGGATTGCAGCACCCATCTCAGCCTTGGAGGAATGAATTCATCCTTAGAGCAGGAGAGAGGGAAAGCTGTCTGCCATGGCACCTCCCTGGCAGGAGAGGACAACAGCACTGTAGAGAAGGCACAAGCTGAAGGAGGAGCAGGTCAAAGCCCAGCTGTGCCCCATGGCTGAGGGTCCTCCCTGGGAGCATGTCATGATACAAAACCCACCCAAAGGCCCCATCCTGCTGCCAGCTGCCTCCTCCCCCAAGGGACATTTTAAAGAAGCATCACCTGATTAAATAATCAGAGGTGATTCTGCTCTTCATTCTCACCCCTCCTACTGACAATATCTTCATCATTATGCAAGATCTTGTTTATGCATTTTAATCTTCATAATTATACTCTGTCAAGGAGCAAAACACTGAGAAGAAAGAAAAAGAGGAAGGAAAGAAAAAGAGGAAGGAAAGAAAAAGAGGAAGGAAAGAAAAAGATTCAAAGGTGATCTGTGCTGTAGCATCTCACCAGGAGACAATCTTTTTGATTTTGACTGGATTACAGAGAGAGTGGGGGAGATGCAGGATGCTCTTTTCCTAAGAAAAGAGGGATCAGAGCCTAACCAGAATTAATGTGCCTAGGAGAGAAGCAGATCCAGCCCAGCAGCAGCGCTCCAGGGAGCAGGGATGGGCTCTCAGCCTGAGGACCCAGTCTCTCTCACTTTATGCTGATCTTCTCCAGGTGAATAAAAATACTTGGCCCAGCCTTACCTGCGTGGAAACTCCTTGTGCAGAAAACAAACACCATGAAGCAGGTAAAACATACCAGAGCCCAGATCTTCCAAACTGCCCGTCAAATGCACTGCCCCCAAAATTAAGTCTCACTCACTGAAGACCATGGAGCTCCAATGACCAAGTAACATCTACTCTGCACACTGGCTTTGCCTGTCATCACACATCACACATCATCGCCTGGGCATGGGTCTGGTGCCAAGTGCCTCTCCACATCCTCCCCAAACTGAAATGTTCACCATCCTAGGTTCTGGCTTGGTGCCCAAAAGAGAAGGAAGCCAAATTCCCTGAGTCTTCAGTGAAAATGGGAAGTGATGCCCCAGTCATTGCAGACTTAGGCCCACGGAACTGAAAGCTGGATGTGGCCAGGAGAGTCTGAGCGATGAGCCGGCAGGCAATGGGGGGAGGAAGGCCAGCAGCACCCAGCGGGATGGGGCTGCAACACTGGGACCTATGGGGAGAATAACTACACAGGTGCACGGGGAACCCAAGGGCTGCAGGGAAAGGTAATATCTTTTATTAGACAAGTTTTCAACACTCAGGTCTCTTGAACCCAAAAGCTGAGCCACAATTTCTAACACCAGCAGCCAGACTAATAAAAGATGCTTCCTCTCCCGCAAACCTTGTTTTGCTCAGAGCCCAACGCTGTTGCGGCACTGTTGAAATGATGCTCAGCCACGAGAATCTTCCTCCACGTAGGGGACCACAGTTAATTCTTACTGGCCAATGTTACAGACACGAGAAGCCTGGCTTTGGTTTCCAGCTGACGAATTTGCCTGAACTCCCCATGTTCTGCAAAACCAAGAGCTGGGTGAGCTGGACCAGGGCACTCCCAGCCCCATGGTGAATTCTTGCCTGGATCCAGCACTGTCACAAATGAAACGCCTTTTGGTGCCGAGATGAAGTCAGAACCATCCTTGGACATTTCTACAAACGGTTTCTACACTGATTTGCTCGCTCTCCCCTTCCCATTTGCTGCAGGCACTTTCACAGCTCAGGGCTTTGCATTGCTTTGCTAAGCGTGTCTGGAGCATGATTAATGAAATGTTTTGGTGCAAAGGGTCAGGTTTGCTGTCACTGTTTGCTGATGGCACTGTCGCCAGGAGTGTACACCAGGCAGGGGCTTGAAGCGTGGGCTTCCGTAGAGCAGCGAGGCTTTGCTCAGCCAGCAACGAGCACCCAATTTACGAGACCCATCCTGATTGTCAGTATCTTCCACCGCTCCTGCAAGTCGTCCCTGATTCACATCAGCTGAGAACGTGGGGTGCCGATTTTAGGGGAGCTGATTTGCACTGGGTTACAGCTGGAGTGGGGCGGTGCCAACGCGTACCCACTCCGGGCTGGGTGCAAGGAGACACAGGACCGTGATGTGGAGAGCTCAGGCTCAGCATGATGCCAACACGGAGGAGGCACAGAGCTGGGCACTGTGGGACAGCTAGAAGAGGGTCTTGGGAATTTCTCCTCTTACACAGGGAGAGCCTGACTGGTTAACAACAGGGTAACCCCGCTGGTTCCAGTGGCACCCGTACTCGTCTGCACTGGTTTGAGAGCAGAAGCCAGCCCAGGGCACGCAGAGAGGACTGTGCAGGTGCTCTGCTCTGCTACGGACACCAGGGACCCTCCAGCCTGGTACTCTCCTGCCATCACAAACCCCTCGTCCACATACATCTTCATCTCTAACGGGACTTTGTGACCACCCTGCAACTCACACCCTGTGCTCCCCCAGCCTGATCCCAGCTCACTGCTGAAGATGGGCTTCCCCTGCCCCAGGAGCGACGCCCAGGGCATGGGGGAGAGCAACGCTTAGGCCAGTCGTTTCCTCACTACGGACTTCAAACCTACTTAAGAAAGCAAACAGCCAAGCAAAGAGCATACCCCTGGGGTGCACGTGTCCTTCCCACCTCTCTCACAGCCATTCCCCGCTCCACGCTCAGAGCAAGCCTGAGCCGTGGGGACCCTTTGTGCCCCTGCTCCGCCACTGCTTTCCAACATCACCTCGGCCAAGTCCCCCAGCCCCGGGGCACCACTGCGGTATCCAGCTGCAGGAATCCCTCCAGGCAAGCGGTGCAGAGCCAGGCAACTCCAGGGGAAAGGCAGACAACATCTCCAAACCTGAGCACAAGCAAGTGGCACAAGCACAGCCCCGTCCTCCTTCCCAGCTCCGGGCAGCGGCCTGGGCTAAGCAAAAAGGCAGCAAGCAGATCCCTCCGGTGATCCCTGGCCCCCAAACACAGTGGGGAACGCTGGCAGCTGCCAGGCTAGGCTCACCCCACCCTGTGCTTCGCCCCCCGGCACCTTCCCCTTCTGTGGGCTTTTGGTCCCTCTCCCCATAGAAAAAACAAGCAATTACCAGCGTCTCCCATGTGTCTCAAGCCTGGGAGCAACCAAAGCGCATCTCCGGTGAAATAAGGAAGCTGGAGAGCAAGGACTGGAGGGGAAGCAAATGCATGGAGGGAAAAATGGGGAGAGTTACACCAAGGGGAAAAAAGCAATAGGTGGGCACAGGCATGCTGGAGCCAGAGGGTTTCAGGCTTGGATATCAACCCCAGCCCTGCTGCCAGTGCAGGGTGGGTTTCAAAATCCCCATCAGCACCAGCGGATTTAAACCAGAGGAACCGCTTCCCCCCCGAGTACCAACATCTCCGAGAAAGCTATTAAAAAAAACCAGCGGCAAACAGCCCTATAATTAACCCCAAAAAGATACCGGCGTGACGAGTGAATTGGGAGCCGCCAGACAGCGAGCGCTGCAGGACCAGCACGCTGACCTGCGGGCAAACTTGCCTGGACCCCCGGCATCCTAATCTGGGCTCATTCCCTCCCCCGGCGAGCCACAGCCCCCCACGCAAAACGTGTTCCGACACCCACTGCCCACCCCGCCGGGGCCGAACGAGGCAGGGGCAGAGCCGCGAGGGGGGGGACAAGCAAACGACAACTTTACCTAAAGGGTCTCAAGGTGACGAGGCATCTTCTGACCATTATCTTCCCATCCGCGTTGACTGTGATCATCGTTCAAAGTTGCGGGGGGAGCGGGGAGGGGGCGGCCCCCGCACCCCCCCCCCCGCACCGAGGCACCGAGCGGGGCTCAGCGGGCGGAGCGCGGGGCTCCGCGGGGGCGCATGGCGGGGCGCGGAGGGGGCGCGGAGCACCTCCCCGCCCTACCCCTACCCGCTGCCGGCCGAGCCCATCGCCGGGCCGCTCCGCTCCGCTCCGCGCAGCCCCTGCGGGGCGCCGCGCCCCGCACCGCCCCGCGCCCCCCGCTCCGCCCCGCGCCCCGCGCCCCCCGCACCGCCCCGCACCGCCCCGCGCCCCCCGCACCGCCCCGCTCCGCCCCGCGCCCCGCACCGCACCGCCCCGCTCCGCCCCGCACGGCTCCGCGCCGCTCCGCGCAGGCTGCGCCGGGCGTGCCGTGCCATCTAGCGGCAGCCCGGCTCCGGAGCGGGGGTGCCCGGGGGGCGGCGGGGTGGGGGGGGGTGACCCCCGGGGGCTCTGCAGGGGGAGAGGCGTTTCGGGGGGAGGGTGGCCGCACCCCCGGGCAGGTGACAGCCCCCGGCGCGGTGACCTCGGGAGCCGGGGATGGCCCTTGTGGGGAAAAGGCGGGGGGTGCCAAACCAGAGGCGGCACCGTGCAGCCCCCGCGGGTGCCGTTTGCTTTTGGGGGCTGCGAGGAGCAGGGCAAGCCCCGCTTCTGGGGAAAAGGGGGGTCTGGGTCGGGCTCTGACCGCACCAGCCTGCGGCTTTGCTTCCCCCATCGCCCTGTTTTCTTTCGGGGGGGGTCACAGTCACGGCCCACAACGTGGCTTCCCAATGTCCCCGGGTACCCCTGGGTGCTGCCAAAAGGACCAGGGTGGCGTGGAGGGGCCAGGGCAGGGCGGCAGGGAAGCGTTCTTGGGAAGACAAAGAAGGGGCCATGAGAGCTGAGGCAGGAGAAGCAGCTGCTGAGCTCAGCAGAGGTGTTCCAAGCTCCCGGCTCACGTGTGAAAGGTGACAGGCACAAAAAGCCTCCCAAAGCTTGAGACTTAAAGGAGCCGAACGTGCACAGAGCCCGGAGGTGCCCCATTTCCAGCCTCCGACTTGAGGGCGCCCAGCCAACACCAGTGCACCCCACCAGCGCGGGGGGACGGGGATGCATCGCCCCGTGGGGTGAGCGCAAAATTGCAGGGAGCTGGAAGACCGTTGTGCTCGGTGCGCTCGTTTGGCCAGGCTCTGGGACAGGACCAGGCTCTTGTCTGGGGGGGCTGTGGCACAAACAGGGCCCCCTCGTGCCACGCTGGCCCCATGGCTGGCCACCTCTCTCTGCACCATAAAGCATAGGGTGACGCTGCGGGAAAGCTGCCCCTTTGCCTTCCCCGTTGTGGGATGCTCTCCTCCCATGGTCTTTCCCAGCCCTTCTCCATCCTGCTTGCTTCCCGGCCAAGAAACATTCCTCCAACCCCAACAACCTGGCATGGCTCAACCGTCTACTCTGCGAGTGCTGTGCAATTACAACGCCTTCCCAGCACCAAGCAGCCAACCACCCCCTCTTCTATAAACTAATTGTGGGCTCCTTTGGTTGTGCAGAAACCTGTTGTTTTCCCGTGAGGCTGACAAAGAGAAAATGCTGTAATTTATGACCATTGTGATACCGTAACTCCAATTTCCACAGGGATCCCAGGCACTCACTCTGCTTCCTTCTCCCTGATGTAAACTGGGGTGGCTTCAGTCAGCAGAGCTCCAGGTAGCATACGCTGCAACAGCATCAGCCACAGGTGAGCTCACAGATGAAAGACAGCTGGAAATTTTCCACGAAACAGCACTTTATTCCCATGAAACAGCACTTTTTGCCAAGGAGAAGTGAGAAGGAAAACCGTATCCTTTAGGGTGTCATAAATACAAAAGGATTTTTGTGTTCCTCCACCCTTTTCATGGGCAGGGGACGGGGAAAGAGTCATTGCCACACCAGGTCTGAGCAGGATAATACTGGGCTGAGGCAGACGGACACACAGACGTGCTGAGGATTTGCAGAAACGGTGGCTCAGAAGCAGCAGTCAGCGCTGTCAAGCCAAATGCAAACCCTTAGGTCAGCTCTCCCTGGTCTTCAAGACAGGCAGCCCAACATCTTGGCAAGGACATCTCACCCCGAGCCCATCCTGTGGGGACCTTATGGGCATGCCCCTGCAGACCCACTGGGCTGGACAGACACCTAACTGCAGCTGGGGTGCCTCAGGGCTTGCCATTTTAGGTGCAGTTGGGAGTCTTTTGGTGCATCTGGCCTTCTCTGGAAAAAACCACCTGGTTTTCTAAACCTGGCCTTTGGGAAAGGAGGGAAGCAGCAGACTAATGAAGGTGCTGTGGGCATCCTACTAGCCCTGATCTTGCTCCTGCCTGCGCCTTCCGTTCCCAGCTCCTGCTCCTCTGACAGGAGACCCTCCATCCCCATCTGAGCTGTAAAAACACCTTAAAACCTGGTGTTGCCCCACTTGCTCCTCTGGAGAGCACCGCTCCAGCAGCAGAAGGCAGAGCCTTTCTTTCACTCCGAGCCCAGCTCAGCACAATGGGCTGGAAACCTTCCTAATGCACGTAAACACACAACATGAGGTGGTCAACGGAGCAGCTCAATCACCGCCTCCCGCTGCCAGGAGCCGGCTGCGCCTTCCCAAGAGGTTGGGACAAAAACCTGTCCTGGGGGATACAGAGCAGGGGGGCTACAAGAGCTCCAGCATGGGGTGAATTTTGCTGTGGGACAGGATCCCTCCCCACACCTCTGCAAGGATAGTCCTGAGGTCACTCTGCGCACCCCACAAGCTCTGGATCGTGCCAAGCAGCAGCTCTTCCCTGAGGCCAATGGCAGCAGCGTCCCAGTAGGAAAAGTCCAGGGTATGGCAAGGCATGACATATTCATTTCGTAAGACTTAAGGGTGAGGGAGATCGGTGGGGAGAAGGGACTGGGGAGGAGATGGTGTCCCCCCCCATGCCTCCCTCCAGGGCTGACCCCGGGCTGGATAAGGCCCCCATCAGCCCCCCAAGGGCCTGGCTGTTTCTCAGGCAGGCAGAAGGCAGCTCAGCCTCCTTGGCTTCCTCCAGGTGCCTGCTGCAGCGCCAGCCAGCAAAAAATATGAAATAAAATAAAATGCAGAAATCTACTCTTGGCAATCCCCATTCAACAAGCTTTACTTTTGCCAGCACATTAGACGGCAACTGTCCATTACCCTGCACGGCAGCACACAGGCATTAGCGAGGCTGTAACAGCCCTATTAGCAATGTGCAAGACCCCATAAACCTGGTGACTGCCGGGGGAACACCAACGTGCAGGGACACCTCTGCGGCCAGGCAAGGGAGGGAGGGAGGCCACCAGAGCCTGCTGCTCTCACAGAATGGCGGGGGTCGGAAGGGACCTCTGGAGATCCTCCCGTCCAACCCCCCTGCTCCAGCAGGCACACCCAGAGCAGGGGCACAGCACCGCATCCAGGCGGGGTTGGAATGTCTCCAGGGAAGGAGACTCCACAGCCTCTCTGGGCAGCCTGTCCCACTGCTCTGGCACCCGCACAGGAAAGGAGTTTTCCCTCCTATTCAGGTGGAACTTCCCATGTTCCAACTTGTGCCCGTTGCCCCTGGTCCTGCCGTTGGGCACCGCTGAAAAGAGTCCGGCCCCATCCTCTTGACACCCGCCCTTCAGGTATTTATAAGCATTGATGAGATCCCCCCTCAGCCTTCTCTTCTCCAGGCTGAACAAGCCCAGGTCTCTCAGCCTTTCCTCCTAAGGGAGATGCTCCAGGCCCCTGATCACCTCCGTAGCTCTCCGCTGGACTCTCTCCAGCAGTTCCCTGTCCTTCCTCAACTGGGGAGCCCAGAACTGGACGCAGCACTCCAGATGTGGCCTCACCAGGGCGGAGCAGAGGGGGAGGATAACCTCCCTCGACCTGCTGGCCACGCTCCTTTGGACGCACCCCAGGACACCGCTGGCCTTCTTGCCCACACGGGCACGTTGCTGGCCCGTGGTCACCTCGCTGCCCACCAGCACTGCCAGGGCCTTCTCAGCAGAGCCGCTCTCCAGCGGGTCAGCCCCAACCTGTACTGGTGCGTGGGGTTGTTCCTCCCCAGGGGCAGGACCCTACACTTGCTCTTGTTGAATTCCATGAGGTTCCCCTGGGCCCAGCTCTCCATCCTGTCCAGGTCTCGCTGGATGGCAGCACAGCCTGCTGGCGTATCAGCCACTCCTCCCAGCTTGGTATCACCAGCTAACTTGCTGAGGGCACACTCTGTCCCTTCACCCAGGTCATTGATGAATATGTTGAACAGGACTGGACTCCTTGCTGTAGGTCTCCTGCCTCTCGTTGCAGAACATCCAGCCTCATCCCAAGTCCACGAGGCCACATGGGAGAGGGATTGTCCAGAGATGGGGAAAGGCTTATCCCATATGCACAGCCTGGGAGGGTGCTGGGGTTGGCAGGGAGCAGCACTTGCACTCGCAGTGCTGGCCAGGGAACCTCTGCCGCTCTCAACTCCCGCCAGCGCCGTCGCGTGCAGGATTCGTCACCCCATGGATAGAAACGTGGTGTTCACTGGCCCCACGGGGCCCTTGTCCCCGAGGGGAAGCGCTGCAGCAGATGGTCCCTTCCCTGGGCTGCTGCTTGAACCAAAAGCTTAATTACCTACCAGTTTGCTGTCTGCTTAGAGGGATAAATCTAAAATCCAAGGATGGTAATAAAGCGGTGAATTATCTTTTTCGGCAGCTGAGAAGCAATGGCCCCAAAAATCAATATGCTGAAGTTATATGTACACTCACACACACACGTATATTTGTTATTATTACGAATCAGGCAGCAGCGCAGAATGGAGAGAACCAGCTCAGCAGCCAGCTGGTACGAAAGAAACGAGTTTTCCACCATTTAGAGCCCCTGCCCAGCCAGAGGTAGACATGGAGCACCTCCGGTACAGGCTCCAGACAGCCACCTCCACAGTCCTGCCTGTGACCCAGGGCAGAGCTGCAGCTCCAGCTCCGACACTGCAGCATCCTCCAGCAGCCAGGGCTCACCCTGTGCAAAAGACCTCAGGAATTTTCAACTGATCTTGAATAACCACATTACCACGCGTCCCAGAGCTCCCTAACCCAATCATTGCTGGGCAGGGCATGATGGTTTAGACCACCACAGCTGGAGAAAAGGGGTCATAAATGCAAGGTGGGCTGTGAACCACCATAGGTAAAGTTTAAAATATCATTACAAAGGGCACAGACTGACAGTCATAGCCGCTCAGCTATGGGCAGCACACCCCTAGGCAGCTCCAGACAAGTCACACTGACAGCATGTATGTTGGCTTTTGGTGAGCGATGCCTGGTGCTGCTGGGGCTCCAAAGGACCCCAGATGGGTCCTGGGCTGGAGCGGGGACTTTCTTCAATGCTTTCCAAAGCCTGGGGCTCAGACTCTGCCCATATTTCTTCTTGGAGCCTCCTCTCGAGTGTCAAGCTACTGGATCTTCATGGAAAAATAATGATCACAGGGGAGGAGAATCACAGCAAACCACGGAGCTGTGATGTGCTACGACAAGCTACTTTCTCAAGTTCTCCCTGCACACTGTTTTGCCCTTGAGATAAGAAATATAATTTGATTGCAGGAGCTGCAATGCTCAAATGCTTTGGTCATAAGATCACTTAGTCACATAACTTCTCCGTCCCCCTCAAGCGACATTGCTGGGTACAAGGCACTCTTTATTGGTATAAAACAACTTAGCTCCATCACTGGCTCAGCCTCAATTACTGCATTCACGCCTCTGTCCATCTCTGTAGCAACAAGGCGGAAAGGCTTCGAGCCTGGTACCGCTCTTCTGCGCCGGCGAGCATCACCAGCCGCCCTGCCGGCGCAGAGCTGCCTGCCAGCACAGCGGTGTGCTCTCGCTGTACCGAGGGCTCCCGCAGGCACCGTAGGGCTGCGATGCCCGTACAGGCAGCCCCGCTCCACCCCTGCAGTGCATCGAGGCTTTCTGCCTATTCCCCCTACATTTGCTCGTATGTCGGTGTTTGGAGCAGGCACCGTGCAAAGAGTAGGGAGGGGACGGCGGTGTCCTGAAGCCACCTTTGCATCCCCGCGCACAAGATGCTCAGGAGCCAGGTGGGTTCCCAAAAGTGCTGAAAGGAACCAAGAGAAACTGGGAGGGACCGTGGCTTGTGGGACATCTCCAGCAGCAAGCAGCACGGATGGCCTTGCTGCTGCCAGAGCACTGAAGCCGCAGTGTTGAAGACTCGTCTACTGGCTTAGAGTCCCTGTGATTGCAGCCTCCAGAAGATGCAATGTTTCCCTTCAGAGCTTGAAAACCAGAAGCGCTGCTCAGCTGAAAGGCAGCTGTGAGAGGGCACCTGGCACTACCCTGGGGGGAGTTTTAGACACCGCAAGAGTCCCTGGGGCCGCTCTTTCGTCCTTGGGGCTGTCTGCATGGCTGAGGTCTCGGGGGGGGGGGGCAAAGTAACCCCAGGCGGACACTGATCTCCGCTCCTGTTCCCTGGGACAGCAGCTGGGAGCCCCCAGTGATGTACAGCACTTCTGCATTGCTTAAAGGTCAGAGCCAGCAGCACCCCCCGGGCACAGATCGGGCAGGGTTAGAGGCTGGTTGCAGCCCTCGGCACTCAGGCCCGGCTCTCCCAGCTCTGTGCCGCTCGGGGAGCAGGAGCAGCATTGCAACCCTCACCAGGCTGCGGCTGCGATCGCCACAGAGTGCTGCAGCCCCCGGTGCGGGTAGCACAGCACAGGACATACGGCTCGGGAGGTGCACAGCCAGGTCAGGTGTAAAACATGGGATCCTACAGCTCCCACCAGCACAGGGCAGTGTCAGCACAGCCTTGCGTGGGGAATTTGGGAAGCTCCTGCCCTTACAAGCCTGTCAGCACTGTGAATCCTTCGCTTCCATTAGCTGCTGATTCACTTACAGCCAAGGAAAACAATACAGGTGAGGATCACTCCTCAGCTCCCAATAGAATTATGTGTTTTGAGAGCAGAAGAGAAGCTGAATTTCTCCTTGTCTTCTTGGAGAAAGAAATTAGTGCATTTTTCTTACGGTGTTAATTAAAACCAGCAATGACCCTGGCTTCACAAACGCAAAAGGTGGAAGGAAAGCCCGAACAAGCTCTGTCAGTCAGAAAGGCTTCCTGACTGCCCTGCTGCAGAGGAAGATGCCCAGAGGAAACGAGCAGCAATTAAAAATTAAAGAGAGAGGGAGAGCTGTACAGCAGATTACCGAGATATATTTGTATCTCTGCAGTGCATTAATAGGGCTGCAATTCCCCTGGGAGGAACTCCTGACACCCGTGGGGAACAGAGACGCCTGCGGTTGTGACAGCAGTGGGCAGCGCTGCCCAGGTCAAGTCCAGGCAGGGAAGGGAAACAAAGAAGGGACCAAGCCTGGGGTAAATGAGAGCAACAGGGGACAATGGGTGGGAGGTGCTGAACCACAGCTCCCAAGCAGAAAAGAGCATCCTCCCTTTGGGTGAGGTTATTTGAGGCTAAACCTCCCCCCCCCACCCCGAGAGCCCCCTCCAGGAAGGGGATGGGGCAGCATGTTCCGGGTTGGATCCAGACACCTCAAAAAAACTGTCAGACCCAAGGGCTGGATCCGTCCCTTTGCCGGGCAGGCTTCTCAGAGCTGCCAGTTCAGCTTTGCTTCCTCCTCTGCCCTGCCGTCACACTCAGCTGAGCAGCGTTTTCCAGCCCAGTGCGGTCCCGGGAGGACACTCCATTGCTCAGCCATTGAATTAGCATCGAAAGGACATCGTGCAGGGGAGACCGCAAGAAAAACAGGCTGGAAGAGCCTCCCAGGCTTATTAAGCACATTGCACTGAGCCCCAGCAGCAAGTGCTGCCTCCCTAGACAGGGCATGTCCAGGGGCCACTGGTGCCACCCCACTGAGGATTTTATATCCCCCGTGGCCCCAAGGCTCAGCCAAATGAGCTCGCTGACCTGGTGGCATCAACATGTACGACTTGGAGAAGTGTTCGACCTCAAGAAAGGAGGATGCAAAGTGGTGCACCATGGAACTGGGAAGAAGGGAGAGCTTATCACCCGCCCACGACAGCCTCCCGCATGCGCATGGACTTACACAGGGCACGGACTTATGAGGGCATACGCTCGTATGGGCAGCCCAAAGTGAGCCCCGGGAGCCTGGGCAGGACACACACCCCTGCAACGCCTCTGGGGAGTGCCAGAGCCAGGAGTCCCCGCCGTTCGCAGCGGGCTGCTGGAAGGCTTGCACCAGCGTTAGCCAAATTAAGAGGGACAAGGCATGTCGAGCTTCAGCTGTCATTAAAGAAAATAAAGTTGGGGGGTTAGGAGAGCAAGAACTCTCCAGCCTTTTAGTTACTGCAGGAGAGTCACCGCTGCTGAACAGCGCTCACAGCCCTTCCTGCTGGGGTTTGTAAGGAGGTTGCTGCCTCTGCCCCGCACGCACGGTGTCCCCAAGCCCGGCAGCCACAGTCCAAGCACCCAAAGAGGAGCTGCAGGCCTGGGTCCCAGCAGCCCATCCCTTGCATCCCATCAGAGGGGAGAGAAACGTCGTCGTCTCAGCCAAGGCAGCCCCCAAAGCCCCCCCCAAACACTGCTGTACCCCAGACAAAAACGCTTCTCCTGTCAACATGCAAGCGCAGCTCTGCAGCCGGGCAGCGAGCGCATCCCTCTGCGATGGGAGCTGTACATCTTCATTTCACATCTCATAAAACCATGCTGCTCCCTTGCTTCTCCCTCGGCTAATGAAGTCCCAGCTCTCCGCTGGTGCTGCCTCGGCTGCCGCGTCCCGGGCAGGCTGGGGGGATGCAACGCTGGGATCCCCCACGCCAGCTCCCATTCCTCTCACCCTGGCTGTCCCCAGGGAGGGAGCCGGGGAGGGTACAGAGCCCACGCCGTTACACGCGGGGAGGTGATACAGCCCTGCCGACAGCCGGGGCTCCACAGGCCCCCGCGTTGCTTGTTAGCGTGCATCCATTATCCACAAACCAAACATTCATGCGCGACATCTCCACAACACTGACCCCGGCATCTCACTCCCCTTATCTCACATTTCTCACTGATAACAGGGAAAAGGGCTGAGCCATTGGTGCTGTTGGTCCCCAGGGGCCGGCAGGAGGAGATGGAGGAGGCGATGCTCTGACTGCCCCAGAGCTGGGTGGGAACGCCAGTGCTTCGCTCCAGTAATGAACTGAGCCTCATCTCTCTGGGAGAGCTGCCTATTGGGGATGCTTGGGATGCCTCTGTGCTGGGAACTGGGCGCAGCAGGATCAGATCCCAAACAGGGTCCTCCGCTGTCTTGTTTTGGACACAGCTGGTGGAAGGGGAGGAGCAGGAGAGCCCAGCGATGGGCTGAGGCTCCCTGGGGTGCCTTCATTGCAGCGAGGACATTGGGAGCCTCCAGATGGGTTTGGGGGTCCCTACACCTGCTGCACTTTCCTTCCAGTCACCCCTTCAGTAACCTGAGGGACAGACCCCTTCCCAGGCTCTGGATGCTACCCAGGCCCATCTCTCATGGGGCTCAGCCAAGCTACTGCACCCCAACAGCCCCAAAACTCACAGCAAGCACAGCAACCCAGCTCTGATGGAGGCAGATACAGATATGGGGCACAGGCAGCTTTTGTTACCAAGCTTCTCTCTTAACACAAAGCACCTGGTAGACCCTGGGAGCCCCCAGCACCTTCCTCACCTTCTGAGCCCCATCCAGAAAGCGAGGTCAGCTCCAGGCACAGGGCACAGCCCCAGGAGCTGGTGGTGCTGGGGATTATCTGAGCACAGAGCAGCTGGGGGCTGAGGAGGGGCCGTCAACCACAGGCCTCTCCAGCCAGCACAGGGGGGGATGCTTAAGGTGATTTCTTTGGGCACCCGCCAGCCCTAGCTATGCCGAAGGCTGCTACATCAGGAGGCCTCCTACTGCCTCCACTGTTCAGATAGATTGGGAGAAGTCTCATTTTGCAGCCCCATCTCTGCCAAAAGACTTCAAAAATCACTCAGGAAATCATATATTGTCCTGACTTATTCAAATTCATAGAGGAACAATTGGAAAGCCCCCAGCTATGGGCTGAGATCATGCAATTAGACCATTAAAAAATAAACCTCTGAAACCCTCAGACATTTAAACCTGATAGGCCGTATGAAGAAAAAATGTTCACTTTTCATATACAATGAGTGGAAATCATTTTAGATTTTTATTATTATTATTTTAGAAGGGAAATAAGTATATTTCAATCCAGTCAAGAGTGAAATTGAGTTTAACAACAAAGCAATTTCTATTAGTGGAGACCCAGGCAAAAAAAAAATACAGATGAATAGAGAACTTGCAGAGAAATGTGTCAGACAATGGTAGAATTAGGAATTAAAAGCAACTTTGCTTTACTGTTGATAATACAAGCACATAATGATGTACCTCATCGCTAATGTGCTCCCTGCACATATAAACACTGTAAAATCACAACAGCAGAAAAGATTGGGATATAATTCTGCCCCCCTCCCAGCAGGGAAGGGAAAGGGGTGCTGTGCTTTGCCAACCCCCACTAGGGCTGCTCCACCTTCTCCTAGAGAGCACCTGGAGCAAGATCCAGGCCTTCACATCCGCAGCAAGAGCATGCCTGCCTTAGTCTGGGCTGAAAACGGGGTGGCTTTCACCCCTGCTGAGCATCTGGAGGTGCCCCCTCCCCAAAAAAACCCAACCTCGTGGGCATAACCAGGGAGGCAGGGGGTGCCCTCCATGCCGGGCTGCTCCTGCCTGCCCTCCGGCTGCCTGGACCGTGGGCAGCGACACAGGCAGCAACCTGGCAGGGCCCGTGTTCCCAGGAGGTAACTGCTGTTGGGAAAGGGTATCTCATCCCTGGGACGTTTCCCGGTGTGCCTCTCCTCCGGCCCCTGCCGCCCGAGGGGACCAGTCCTTGCAAGTGTCTGGGAGCTCGGGCTGAGCTTCCCACAAGGGACGCGGAGCCGTTGCAGCCCTCTCCCCCAGCTCCCAGCCCCAGTAATCTTCTTGGTGAATAATAACCTGTAATTAGCTGCTTCGTTTGCTTTGCTTTGGTGTGTGGCTTGCTTTCAGGATGGCCTCCTGACCCTTCACCCCAGCAGGGACAACGGAGAAGAGAGAAGGGTGTTTCTGCCTCCTCTAGCCTCGATGCCCCGGGGTGGATCTGGCTCTCACAGGTGGAGGCTGCGAGAGAAGAGGACCCCCCGCACTCCCACCACCCGCAATTGCGGGGTCTGAAGCGGGGGGTGCTCAGCAGGGGCAGATACACAGGGCAATGAATGTGCAACATCCCTGCTCAGGAGACAGGCAAAGGGGAGGTCGCAAAGCCGGGCACGCCTGCATCACAGCCGCAGCATGGACCTGCCAAAAACCAGGCTGATGAACAGCAGCTCCCGGCCAAATCCTGTCCTGCCACGCCAGTTGTGCATTTTCCTTCACCTCCCCATATACCCTCTCCCACCCTACTCTTCTTCACCTTCCCTATTCACTGTTCACACTTTTGGGGACAGGCAGCATCCAGCTCTCACATGTCCCCCATGTGTCCCCTGCCACCTCTCATCCACGAGTGACCCTGAGGGTCCATGTCCCAGGGCTCACAGCATCACCACGGGTTCTCTCCAGGATGCGGGCAGACACCAAGGTGTCATTGCTCCTTGTCTTGAATCATCTCCGTTGCCAAGGATCTAGGTCATTGGGTTAAAAATTGGAAGTTTGAATAGTCTAAAGTATCAAATCTTAAAGCAATTCCACTGTCCTAAATCTTTATTTGCCTTCAGGATTAACTTCTCATCTCCAGCGTGGCAGCTCCACTTGTTTCTCCTCAGCAGGATTCACAATTTGGATATGGAGACAAAGGAATATTGATTGCACCATGTGTTACTAAATGGAATTTTTTGCACCATTTTCCTTCATTTTTCTTTCTTTCTATCATTCTTCTCCTGTAGATGAACCAGTGAAGGTGAACTGCTGCAGGAGCTGGAGACAGGGTCACCAGGCACTCCGTCACAGAGGCTGAGAGGAATACAAAACTCAATTTCAAGCAAGTCCTGTTCCCTTTGAAGTCAGTTAGGTGGCTTCCAAGGACCTTGGTTGAGAGGAGACGGATGGAGGCAATCAGGGCGAGAAGCAGTTGAGTAAAAAAGCAATAGAAACATGGAGCGATTCCCTAAAATATTGCTGATCCATCCGCTAGGAGAGTCCGCAAAGGAAGAAGGCTCTCGACACCTGATTTTATACCAGCCCTCCCTCCCCACCCACGCTGCCGAAGCCACCCTGGCCACAGGATCCCGATGCAGCGGGATGGCTGTGGCACGGCACACGGTGGCTTTTCCCTGGGGTCGGATCCAGCCATGGGTTAGGGACGAGCCCTCAGCCAGCCCCAGAGGGCACTTGTCCCCATCCAGCGGGGGGATTCCCCTTGCTCCAGGCTCAGGATCCCTCTGGCACAATATGCGTCCAGAAAGGGACACCACGAGGAACACGCGGTGGCATTTGTGCTACCCAGAGGGGCCCTGGCAGGATGAAAAGCCGACCAAGGGCAGGCAGTTCCTCAAGGTATGATGGTTTGGGTTTTTTTCCCTTACATTTACTTACACAGGAGGCAAGAGCGTGCCGCTGGCAGAGTGTGTGTTCCCACATTTACCCACGTCAAAGCTGTCTCAGAGCTTGTCTCTTCTGAATTTCCAAAACCAAGAGGATAAAATCAGAATCAGCAGATTGGAGCAACTGGAGCTGCGCTTGGCATTCATGAGGATTGATAAATCTCCTCCAACACCAGTAAATAACCAGACTTCACTCCTTGCTCAGTGGAGGGAGCATCCCCCCTCCAAACACCTGCAATAAGATACTTGCAATTACTGCTTTGTCTCCTGGAAACTAGTAAATAATTCAAACTCACTCCTTTTTTTACTTTTGTTTTTCATTTTAATTAATCCACATAGAATTTTGTCCTCCAAACACGATCACAGCAGCGCAGGAACAGCAGGTAGAGAATCTCATTACCCAGCTTACCAGCCAGATCCTAGAGCCATTATTAACAGAGACTTCACTGCGTGAGGAATTAATAAAATCCGACAGCAAGGGGGAAGGGAAATGCTCTTTCTGGAGTGCATCGCCCTCCCCAACTTGCCCCGGGACGCCCGATGGTTAGAGATGCCGAAGGGTTGCCGTGCTTTAGGGACAGCCAGCATCCTGCCTCCTGCAGCGCCCGGCTGCTTGGCCCTGCAGCCAAGCGGCACCTTCAGTGCACGTGGTCCAGGAGGAGCTGCCAGGTTCAAAGCAAGATGAGGAGATCAGGAAAGCTGCCTCAGCACTTGCAGGTCGTTGCACAGACTCTTGCCCGGCCGCTGGCGGGAGGCAGAGTCCAAATGGCACGTTCTCATGGTGCTACATTAATCCTTCCTTTCTCTCTCGCTACAGCAGTTACACCCACAGCAGCTGCACCCTCAGAGCGCTGCCTCAGCAACGGCAATTGCTCTCGCCCAGGGGTGGCATTACGGAGATGCAAACACGCAGGCGCTCCCAGGCACCTGCGCTGGGAGGAGAGCAGGACCGTGTCCCCTAGCACCCCAGCTGAGGGGGGAGACCCCCATGCCCAGCTGCTCTCGGGGGTTTGGATCCCGCCCCCACGCTCACGCCCACGAGCCCCCCGTGCCCATGGCTCTTCCGTAGCGAGCGCCCAGCCGCCCGTCCATCCCCAGGTGCTGGGTCTGCTCTCTGGGTGACCCCACGGGGAGGGTGTTTCTGTAAGCGCCCAGAAGAAAACACCTCCTCCTTGGAGCGCCCACTGTACCGATGGGTTTTTTCCTGACACAAGGCAGTCCCACTGGGGCAGCGCTGAATACAGGCGTGCACACAAGGGACACCTTTCTCCCGAGGGATACTGCGTGCACAGCACGCTCCTGTAATGACTGCCAGAGGGGAAAATGCCACTATTACCTGGAGCTGCTTGCTCAGAGACAGGGCATGGCGGTGGCTGGCTGCCAGCACGTGCTTGTTTGGCTCTGTCTTTCTTATCTGGCCTTTCTCCTTGTCCCACCAGACCCGGGGCTGAGGAACGCTGTGTTGGGCGCGCAAGCTGCTGCGCCGCAAGGCAGGGAGGTGCGATTCGCTTAGGCTCGATGGTTTCTCTACCTTGCTCAGCAGTAGACAAACAGCAGTACATCAATAAGCAGCTCTAATTAGAGGTGTTAATAGTGCTGGGAGCTGGGGGAAAGCACATCGAGGCAGGAGGGAGAACCCAAGGAGAACGATGGGAGGAGCTGGGAGACCTGGGATGCCCAGAATCCTCCTTTTCTGCTGCACACCCAGCAGGTGGGACAATCAAGCTCCAGGAGCCCACATGAAATTGCTGGGGAAATATCCCCCGTGCTGATTAGCTTGAATAATTTATGCAGATGTTATCATACATTCATATTTTATGGAAGCCTTGCAAAGCTGTAATCATGATTATTCACAACCACTTGCTCCCTTCCAGAAAGCTCCATCAGTGGCGGGTGCAGGGATGAAGCCGGTGTGCAGGTTATACCTCGGGGACCTCGGCTCCCCACAGCACCGAGGCAGCCGTGTTCCTGGGGCACTGGGTGGGTTTTACCCCTCCATCCCAGCATCCACCCCCCCCAGTACTCCAGGGGACGGGCAGCCCAGGGCAGAGCGGACAGGAGACGTGCAGCAGCACCGCTTTCACCGCGACCCCGCTCCAGCACCCGCCACCCCGCAGCCCCCTAGTCCTGATCCTGCGAAGCAAAGAGGCTCTGTGGCCCTGAGGAGGGAGCCAGGAAAGCGGCGGCTCCCGCAGCACCATCCCCTCTGCCCAGGAAGCCGTCACACAGCGATGCCAAGCAGGACAAGCGGACAGGAGCTGCTCCTGGGGGAGCGGGTCCCTCAGTCCCCTGATGAGGGATACAGGTGGGGGCGGAGGGGACCCCGGGGCACCCACTACCTGACACGTCGAGCTGCGCAATCCTGCCAGCTCCAGCGCTTTCACCGCTCTCCCAGTGGCTGTCTCCCTGGAAACTGGAGCCGGTGCCGAGGCGGGAGGCAGGAAGGGGCATTGCTTCCCTTTAGGAAAGGTGGGCGGCCGAGCTGTGCAGCGATTCCTTCCAGCGAGGGGGATGGATGGAAGGCCACGGCTCCTCTGCTGCCCGACTCGAGGCGTGGCGGGCAGGACCCTCCTGCCCGGGGGTCCCTGACGCCGTGGAAGGGCATGAGCCACCCCCGCATCTCCCCATCACTCCGCATCTCCATCTGCTTTGGGGTCAGGAACACGCAGCGCCTTGACTCAAGGCCACGTGGGGCGGCGATGGTTGCTGCAGGAGAAGAAAAGGACTTTGTGGGGAGCCGAGAGAGAGCAGGAGGAGGAAGGGGCAGGTAGTGGATGGGGTGGAGGGGAAAAGACAGGAGTAAGGGAAAATTTTGAGGAACCCGAGAGGTGCTCAGACCATGCTGGAGGAGGATGTGGCTGCAGGGAAGCCTGCCAGCACCCAGCAGAGCAGAAAGGCAACGATACTAAAGCAAAGACACTGGATATTTTAATTCCCTGTGGCTCCTGCTCCTCAGAGGACAGCAACAATGACTGAAACACAAGCAGAAATTAAACAAGAGGCGTCTTGCTCTGGTTGTTCAGCCTGTAAAAGGCACGAGGAGCACAGCAGAGACAGCCCAGAGGCAGGCAGAAAGGACCGGCACGTGTCCCCAGCCAGCCCCAGCGCCACCCCCGTGTCACACGTCCCTAGGAGGTGCCGCCAGCACTGCCCCCCCACCGCCTTGCTCTGGCTCCTGCTGTTATTTCTTTCCCTTCGGGGGCACCCCAGGAAGCCTTCGCTCAAGCCAGGCTGCCTCCGCCTGCAGCAACTTCCATCTATTTCAATTAGAGAGCCTTCCCCGAAACGGGGCCAGAAACCTCAGCTCCTGTGAGGCAGAGCAGGGGGATGCAGACAAACGGCCTCTGCCATGCTTGAATCCGCTGCTTAGAGCCTCATTTATCATTTACCAACAACACGGGCATGCCCAGCCTCCCCCGCACCGGCCAGGGTTAATCAGGTTTGGCCCCTGCCCACAACATCTTGCAGCTGGGGAAGGAGCATGCTGCATAGCCAAAGGCAAGCAGGAGCCTGGGGACTCACCCAGAGCTGAATTTCCTCCATGAGCTCGCATCAAGCTCAGAGCACTAGTGATTTATTAGGAGAGCTGCTCCTTGGAGCAGCTGCCAGCCGTAAGGCTGTAGTACAGGCACCTGCTTCACCAGGGAGGGGTTGTGAACAACATGGGGTGATTTATGGGGCAAAAGCTGCTGGTTTAGCACCAGGTGTACAGCATGGGGTGACCCTCGGGGCTGGCTGGGGCAGGAGAGCCTCCACAGAGCCTGAAGGGTCCCTGGGTGATGAGCCGTGGGTGGTAGTGCTCAGGGACTGGGATGACCCCACCTCCCCGCAGCCCAGCCGGCAGCACGATGCAAAGCAGGCCATGAGCCCTGCTGCCAACAAGTCGAGGGACAGAGGAGGCACGGAGGCCACAGCTCAGCTCTGAACCCACAAACAAGGCTTTTTTTTTTTTTTTTTTTTAACATCTTTTTTTAGGGAAACAGCTTCTCCAGTTTTTGTCTGGAGCAGCCAATCAAACCCAAAGAGTTGCATCTGACTACAAGGCAGAAAAAAAAAAATCCAGGTCTATTAAAAATGATGAAAGACACCTTGACAGTGTCCTTTTCATGTAATTAAAAACCTATTTAAATGCATGCCAAATGTTTACTAATGAAATGAGCTCTTCATTCTGTAGCCATAATGAAAGAAGTAATTGTGATACTTTTAGCAAATCCCAAGTTTTTAAAGAAATAATTACTTTATAGAAAATCAGTAACTAAATTAAACCATTCTTTACCCACTGTTATTTTTGTTCTTTCGCCCATCTTGTGCAGCAAGCTGAATCCTGAAATTACCTGGGACAGATTTTTATTCTGAATAATGAATAGTTGAAAGGAAATAGGAATAGAGACAGAAGAGAAGTAGGGACCATTAGTTCCCAAACCTTAATAGTGCCTGGTAGGAAAAGCGTGGTGTGGTTGGAACAGTCCGGAACATGCCTGCGTGACTGTGCACGTGGTGCGCTGACGGCAGGTCTCCATCACTGCCACCGAGACAAATGAGGACCACCAGAGGCAAAGCCTCCTCAGCTCCGGCACGGAGGGCGGGTCAGCCCTCCGAGAAAGATTGCCATATTGTTCATGGAGTCAGCCATAGACTAGGCTGATCACCTGAGGACAAGAGAGGTGGCAGAGTCTCCATCCTTGGTGATATCCAAAAGCCACCTGGACACAGTCCTGGGCAACCTGCTGTGGGTGGCCCTGCTTGAGCAGGGGCTTGGATCAGATGACCTACAGAGGGACCTTCCCAACCTCAGGCAGTCTGGGATTCTGTGACAACCAACCCAAAGAGCAGGAGGGCAGGAAAGATGGTCTTGTAGGAAAGGCAACGCTGCACACCACAGCCCTGCCTGCAAATCTCAGCTCCACACTCAGATGCCACTGAGAAGCATTAAGATCTTTGTGCCCAGTCTGCAAAATAGGGTCCTCAGCTTAGAGCATGAATTCCTCCAAGGCAGGACCATCCCCTTGGTGAGCATCTACAGAGATGTGATGTGCTGCGCTGCAGCTGCACAGCCCAGGGCTGCCCGGACACTGCCAGGCTGCCGATGCTCCCCCCCGAATGGGTCTGAGCTCCAACACAGATGGAGGGGGAAAGGAAACCAAGCGCTCCCACCCACGTCATTAATAAATATCCATCACAAGAGTTTCTCTGTGTCTCCTCCTTGCACAGACACTCTCAGAAGCAATCCTGGCCAAGAGAGGGCTCTTATTTCTGTACCAGAGCACACAGCACTAAATTGAACATGGCTCTATAAACCACCCGGCGCTTGTTTTTCAGCCAAGGTGCGTGCGTGTGCTTCAGCTCATCAGCTCTACCTGGCTCTTTCTGAGAAGAGGCACAGACTTTGAACACAAGCCCACTAATCTAAGATGACACTAGGTGAATCTAGAGAGAGGCAGGCAAAGGCGCAGCGGTGACCAAGCATCTGTGCAGGCAGGCAGCGGATGGCTGGCTCCCAGTTGTCGGGTTGCAGGGGCCTTTGATAGCAGATGGAGAGTCTGATTGCATTTGCTGATAATGGATTAGGAGGCTTATCTTTGATCTTGACTTTCTCCTGGTTAGCCGATTTCATGAGGGGCTCTGCGGGGAGGTGTTACAAGAGATTTATTAACAAGATGAACTGCAATGCCAGGAAGAGCTACTTCTGCAAAATGCACTTTCCCCCTCACGCATGCATAGGCTTAAACCCGCACCCCGTTTGAACGCACTCAGCATCTTTCCTCCTTGGGGGACTCTAGCAGATGTGCTCCTTCCCTCGCAGTGGGCTGGCAGAGGTTCATCAATGCGATGGGAACCTGCTGCTGTCCTTGCCCAGCCACCCAACAGCCTCTAAAATGTCCTTATTTGCCAACAATGGCAAATTAAAGCACCTTAAAACTTAGGCACCCAGGGCAGAAGAAACAATAGGTAGATGCAGCTGTGTCCCTGTGTCCCCAGCACCATCCCAGCCTTTCCCCAGGGCCAAACTCCTCTCAGCTGCTCTTGCAACAGGATGTGGGAGCCCAGCTCTTCCCAGGGCCAGGGAAACAGGCAGCACCTCCAAAGATGTCCCAGTAAGGTGAAGGATTGGTTTTAATGCCCATGGGTTTTTGGGAGCTGGGTCTGACTGGCAGGCCAGCCCCTTGGCTCAGCTTCTGCAGAGAAGGCAGATGCTCCCCACTTACCTTACGCAGCCTCCAAAAATAACCGAGCACTGCCAGCAGCACAGCCTGCTCCCGGCTGCCCCTCAAGCTGCAGGGAAGTAGCAGAGACCCAGTCCCCTCCTGGGTGCAAGGTGGTTTATTTGGGCTGCCTGAAGGCAGGCATCACACCTGGAAGCTCTGCCTGCCCCCGGTGTGTCCGATGGCAGCCCTGAAGCAGGGCTGTTCCTGCAGGGATCGCTCCCAGCCCTGGGAAGAGCTAGCTACTGAAGCTGCATGTTGCTGGCCAGCAAGTCTGAATATTAGTTTTCAATTGTTTTTCTTTGAACATGATCCACCAAGCATACCTCATGCTGCCCCAGAAGTGGCCTATTTTAGCAACAGTCCCATCCTGCAGGTGAGGAAGCCAAGACCTGCTCTAAGGCACCTGTCTAAGGCCAGCAAAGGAGCCAGGATTAGAAATTCAGAGCTCAAAGCTCAGCTCACTCGACTGCCTCATCTGTACCACACACAGACATGGCACAGGTGACACTGCTGAACCTTTGAGATAGCTGTGAGACAGCTACCTACCAAGCAGTAGCTACAAGGGAAGGAAGGAGCAAGGAAAAAAAAAAGTGATAGGGGAGGCAGGCAAGAAGCAGGGAAAGTAAAGGAGAGAGAGGAAAGCAGGGAGGTAACCCATACATTCATCACCCCAAGTCCACCATGGGAGTTTTTGTTGTTTTCTCTACAGGCCCAAGTCTTTACGGCTGCTGGGGAACAGGGTTGCCCTGTTGGTGCTGGTGTTGCACTCAAGCAGAGCGGTGCAGCCACGCACGACTTGTGCTGCCCGCTGCAGACCTCAGGCTGGACCGTGCATGGCGTTTCGGAGAGTATTTGGCTTTGGGGAGAAAAGAGCAGGCCAAAACCAGCCCCCTCCCACCCTCAACCTCAGGATCTCCCAGAGCACCTCCTGGAGCAGTGGCAGGAAGGGGAAGGTACCGCTGGCCACGCGTCTGTCCTGAGCTGCCTGCTGCTACCCGGCATGACCCGTCCTGACCAGCACGGTTTACCCCTACTCCCTTCCAAAGCAAACACAACAGGTGAAAATAAAGCAGACAACCCACCTGCGATGGATGCTGAATTTTCTTTGCCAGCAATTCTCATCAGCTGCAATTTCTCTGTGCTTTTGGACCTTGCTGCTGATCTACAAAAAAAACCCTTGGCTAGCGAGAGCGCAGAACTCCCCCTTCCACTGAAGTGCACATTCATTTTCCCCAACAAAGCCACCCACTGATCCACAGCACAGCTCTGCACAACAGGACATGCCATTTCACATTAACATGATTATTTGTATTGCAACAGCATTCGGAAAGCCTAGGCCCAGGTTGCACAGACACCGCTCCGAAGAACTGGCAATTCAACTCAACAGCCATTTATTTGTCTCCCTCTGGTGCTCATGCGATACGTCTGCGCTGCCCAGCGACAGCCAGCCCAAGAGAAGGGTTTCACGGCTGGCCCCAACGGCAGTGGTGAGGATTCAGCCAGAACCCAGATTCATACAAAAGGCTGCAATAAATGAGCATGGAAGTGCAGGAACAGGAATTGTCCTTAAACAATAAACAGCCTGCTGCATGTTTAATCTTGTTTCACTACAAGCTAAGTAAATCGGCTTTTTCTGAATAAACGGCCACGGTGCACACCGTCACTGTGCCTGGGAGCCTGACAGCATCTCAAAAGCTACGTCCAGGGTGAGCTGTTGAGATTATCCAAACCCGAGGTCAGATCAGAGCAATTGTGCTGCCTTTTAGCAGCCTGCTCCCTCTCCGAGAATTAACCCCTTACCTTGTAACGTTATCTCCCTGGGGAGCGGTGTTGGACTGTCCGGTCCCCAAATGCCATTGCAAAACCAAAGCATGGGTAACCCCTATGGATGCAGGCCAACAAGCCTTATTCTTTCTTTTCTTATCCATGTTGCATGTGGCATATTTGCAACAGATGAGGCGCCAGGCAGAGGAGGAGCGTGGTAAGTGTGCAGCTCAGATTGCACAGGAGCCATTCCCGTGTCTGCCTTCAGACCTGAGGATGAAAAATTAATTCAGCAACCAAGCCACAATTCATCTCAGCTGGCTAAGGTCTGCCTTTACAGCCAGGATCCAAGCACAGACACCACTTAGCCTGGCCAATTTCCTATGCTGATGCTTCACCCAAGACCCTGGCAGGAGAGACTCATTAATTACAGAGGCTGGAATTGTCTCTCTGCTAGATAAGGGGGAAGCCAAATGCAGGTCAGCAGCTCTGTGTGCCCAACAGAGCAATAAACTCCGCCAGCGAGTGCTGCTACAAACCAGCCCTAGCAGGGGACGACACGAGCGCTGCGTGCTCAGCTAACCCCGGCCACGGGCTGCCCCAGCTATGGGTCCAGCTTGGTGGGTGGAATATTGATGCCTTGGAGGAGGAGAGATGCTGCCACATTCAGAACTTTATTGCCAGCTGTAGCCAGCTAGAAAAAGCTTCCTCTGCTCCCCTCGGGCTCTTTGCACCTGCTTATTTTCACCCACTCATCTGCAGGTGCTTTGCAAAGGAGGTCAGGAGCTCCGCGGAGGCACCGTGCCCCACGGGCAGCCAGCAGCCGCAGGGACAGGACCGATTCCCACCGCGTAGTTGTGACACATCCCCACCCCAAAGCGGGGCAGGTAGGTGGGACCTCACCTCCTGTACCTGGGGCCCAGCTCAGACCCTGCAGCTTCATTGCTCCGCGCTCGGCCGCCTGTGCAGCCACACTGAGAGGGTGAAGGTGCCATCGAGGTCACGCACGAACCCCCTACCCCAGCCAGGCTTCTGATGAATCACGTTAAATGCAAAAATACCGCAAGGTGCCTCCCATTCCACACAATATTCTCGGAGGATAATGCTCAGAGGCTTTTAATCACCTCCTGAACCAAAAGGATGAAGCCGCCACCCCAGAAAGAGCAGGGAAGGTTTCCGGGATAAACCTCATCCAGACCAGCACCCTGTCTGTCCAGCAGTCCCTCACCAGCTGGCCACGAACTTCCCAGCAATACCACATCTCCCTATCCCTTCCTGTGTCCCTCTTGCCCTCTCTAAACCTCTCCCCTCCACAGCCAGGAGGATTTGCTCCAAAATCCAGTCCTTCCCAGCGGAGAGGTCAGCCCCACACCTCTCCCAGTTCCTCCTTTGGTTTCCCACCTGAGCAGACCCCAAACGCAGGACCTGCAGCCTCTGCAGCCATTCAAGCAGGGACAGCAGCTCCTGCTGGCTCTTAGCTGGAACAAGGAGGTACCTTTACACAGGGTGCTGGTGCAACTAGAATTGCCAGTTTGCTCTTCACAGGGGGCCCAGCTTCTCTCCCATCCCATCAGCAATTACGCCCTGTGACAACAGAACAGGGCTGCTCATGTTTAGCGCCTCAAAGCAAACAACATCACGTCGTTCCTTTCCTTTTGCTCCACACAAAATGTGCTACAGAGGCCTCAATTATAAAATAAAACACAACTTCCATCTGCTGTATAGCTCTGAGCACTTTCTTATTAACAGAGAGCAATTATAATTATTGACACACAGGTGAATGCGGAAACACCATCAGAAGAGCTCACATTTGAGAGCAGCTGTATCCCACATCCTGAACCACAAAGCACCACGATCAGGAGGATGCAAGAAACCCTTTGCAAACACACAGGACAACCTGCCCTCACTCAAGCCTGTTCCTGGTTTCTAGTACTTAGAAATCAGCTTAAATCCCCCAGCACAAGGTCTAAGAGCTCTTCTGCTATTTCTGTGGTCATTAATTATGACAACTGGGTCTATCAGGGTTGTACATACTGGAAGCGCTGCAGGTACAACAGCTAATTAGCATTACGCACACCCTATCACCTCTCGGTGCCCCCAACCTCCCACCTGAGCCACAGCTCTGCAGAAAAAGTTGCTACGGAGAAGGAAGGAGAAAGAAAAAAAAAAAATGATCTTGGCTCCCAGCCCAAGCCTTTCTCTGTTTAAGATGCATTTCAAGAATCTGCTGGCTGGTAACCTCCTTGAGTTACAAGGGAGGCTGCTTGTCAAGAGCTGACCTGAGCTGGATTTAATTGAAAGCCATTGGTGGGAGTGAGAGATCCGAAAGGGCACCTTGGGAAGGCTCCGCACTGAGCGGCAAGAGGTCAGGAGGGGCGCGAGCAGAGAGCACCCTCTGCTGCTGTGCCAAGGAGAGCCAGACCCTGGATTTGGAGAGCCTGGGTTCTTCGGGTCTGGGTTGGAGAGCCCTAGGCTGCTTCCATCAGCTCCTGCTGTTAAATCAGATCCAGCCCGTTTACTTCGCACTCAGCACGGACCGAGCCTTCTGCAGGGTACATCAGAGGGCAAAGCACCGCTTCCATACAGACCCAGCACTGAGAGAGCCCGTGTCAAGGCAGCAAGACCCAAAGGTCTGTCTCACAGCACCTGGACGCAGAACCCCATTTCAAGGTGTTTATCCACAGAGGTTTTCCCACAGCACTGCCAAACTCAGAGCAGATATGGTGCATTTCTCTCTGCTCCCCCAAACTGCACAGCGTCCTCCACTCAGGCTGAATGCCCACCCTTCTCATCAGCAGCCAGGCCAGCAAAACTAGGATGAGAGCCCAGCAGGGACGAGCCAGCGTCATCCCCGGGCTCTGCTGCTGCAGGTCCTCCAACAGCTTCACAAACACCAGCGAGTCCCTGGAGCACTCGCAACCTGCCTCTGTTTATCATCCCATAAAGATGTAATTCTTCCCACATCCCAGCCCTCAGACAGGAAGGCTTGTGTTAAGTGTTTGGACAGTATTTTACACCCCGGGGGGGGGGGGGGGGGGGGGGGGGGGGAAGAGCTGTTTACAGCTGCAAGCAGCTCCCAGGGCAGCAGTGCTGTCTGGGGATTTGCAAACTGGATTAGCTGGGAGCAACCAACTGCTAATCGCAGCTCCACTGCTGAGGGTGCCTGTTGCCTTGGGCATGCCACTTCACTTTGTTTCAAAATTCTCCTGTTTTGCAATATTTATCTCCTGCATGAAGGTTTTTTGGGGGAGGAGTTTATTAGCAGAGGAAAAACAAATCAAGTATTTCACAGCAGTACTTTGCAACAGAAAATATTGAGCAGTGTCCACATCTAAGTGTTATCAATAGCCTAAGCCTTTAATTCCACGAGAGACAAAACAAGTTCACGTGAGAGTTTCAGTCAGTGACCCAGGACCACTATCATTCTTGCTAAATATAGCCTGTCATAAAAACATTGACCATCAAACTGCACTTTCAGCTGCTTAGTACTTACCAGGGTATTCCCACTCCTTTTCTCCGCAGCCTAAGACCCCGCCAGCGTAAGACTTCATCACCATCTGAAGTTTAATTTTTAATGGTGCAGCATGACCCTTCATTCCTCTCAAAATAAAGTGACATGTGTACGCACACACAGAGTAAAACCAAACCACACCACGGCATGATGCGAGTTGAAAAGCCAGGGAAGACAGAGAGCTCTGCACCAGCCTGGCCCACAGCTTCATCTCCATGGACACTCAGAACCTGAGCTTTGCCGATCCCTCATTATCGCTATTTATCAACCTGTCATCACTCCCAGTTGCCTAAACATGAAAAACAATCCCTTTGCTTTCCTTCTATATATTTAAGCACTCACCTCTGCGTTTCACCTGGCTTGTTACCAACCTCGCCTGGCCACGGGTAGCTACAGCCTTTGGCCCCCTCGCAGACCCAAATCTTTTGCTTTGATCCTGCAGCGAATCCAGACCCACAGTGGGGGTGAGCAGGTGTTGGAAAGCAGAATGAGACCCGCTTTTTTTTCTTTCTTTCTCCAGAGTTTGGTCTGGGGTGTGTAAAACTGTCTAAGCAGAACCAGGTTATGCCCTGGGAACCCTTTCCCCAGCCCAGTCACAGATGCCAAGCAATACTTCACTTGCCTAGTGAAAAAAGCATGCACATGGTGGGTAAAAAACAAGGTCTGATTGTCCATAGTCCTGTGACAGCCGCAGGAATGCATCCATCAACCCAGAGCTCCATCCAGAGCAGAGCCACCGGGCTCCCCAAGCACACGTGGTTATCAAGGCAGGTCGAGCTGCTCAACACCCAGGAGCAGCAGAAGCGACAGCTCTGCAAGGCAAGCCGAAAGAATGCCATCACCAGCAAGGGCACAGGCCCACAGTACCTGAAGTGGGTCCAGCGACGGTAGCCACAGCCGGCGATCGCTGGACAAGGCAGGGCTGAGGCTAAGCCAGTCACATCAGCAAGATCTGGTGAGGATCAACACGGTAAGAGACCAGGCATGGACACGCACCCACTTTGTAGCTTAAGCAAGGAGCAACACAGCAAGGAACGGAGCTCAAACACGGCTCCAGAGGGGAGCAGGGGGTTAGAGCAAGGTGGCCAGGCAGGCTGCGGAGCTAGGGAAGTGGTGGCCATGCACAAACGTCCTCGTAGCTAGCCCCCAGGGGCGAAGAGTCCCTGTGAGCACCTCAGGGCTATCTGCAGTCACTGGCCCTTCCCCACGGGAGTCTGACAAGCACTTTCCTTAACTAATAGCGTTACACAACATGCCTGGGTCTCCCTCAGCACAAAGGTGTCTTGTCCGGGAAGCATGTCCTGAACATGAAGCTTCCAGTGTTGCAGCATCTCAAGTCATCCTCCCCTCCCAATCCCTGGGACGGGTAGTTTATTTGTTTGCTGCAGAACATCATAAATATTTTTAACAGCTAGCACACTTTTAAATCCAATTGCTTTCTGCATGAAATGAACCCAGTGTGCATAATGCCCTCTCCTTCCCCTCCAGTCATTTTTTACGCGTCTATCAAGTCACAGCAATGCTAGCATGAAAGCACGAAGCGTAGGCAAGCGCCGTTCCACGCTGATCCTGATGAACACCCGCAGGGGCACCGCGCACTGTCCTCTGCCGCTGACTGCAAAAGGGCAGCACTTTGTGCCTTACCGACACGTCTAAGAATTTGCAGAATTAAACTCTTAAGTATAATTATAATAATTACTCATAAACATCATTGAGATCTGCCTGTGAATTGCTGCTCTATTTTACGCTGCAACGAGGTAAGGATGGCACATGAATGCGAATGCTGGAACACTCATTTTTCAGACTGTCTCAATGTTGTATTTTCTCCAAAACTTCCAACTACAGCAGGAGTGCTCGCTGCACTGCTGAGTGTAGCACTGCCTCGTGTCTACCCGCTGCGTGCCCTAATGCGCCAACGGAGAGCTCCAGCCTCGCGCCCACGCCATTAGCAGAGGAGGAATCCCAGCCCTGCGGGGAGGAAGAGCAGCTACTTCGTCACGCTGCAAGGCTGGGTCACCTACACACAGAGGGGACACCTGCATGGAAGCGCCAGCTGATGAATGTGTTGGTTTTACCCCGTGTCAAGCTGAGCACAGGAATACATGACAGTGGTCATTTATATCCTATATAGATATTTTAGAGGAATAGGTATGATGGGAAGAAAGGTAGTTTAGAAATTTAGTCTGAAATTTTAGATGAGCGTTTGGAGAAACTTCAGCAAGGGAAAAGGCTGAGCACTCACTGCTGCCCTCCATCAGTCATGCTGCTTGGACAGGAGAGGGGCACTCTGGCAAGCTTGCGATTCTTTCCAGTGCCCCCTGCTTGCAGCACCAAACGCTCAGTCCCGTGGCACAGGAGCACAGCACGCAGCCCGGCGCATCCTTTGCTGTTTCATTGCTACAGAGGAAATAACTGTTCTTCCTTAGCACAATCATTCAGCACCGGAGCTGTTAAACAAATGCTCTGTACCACAGTTATACTTTTGCGAGCATGAAACAAATAATGATGCACGGTGGTGAGGCTCTTTTAAACAGGTTATTATCTGTGTAATTGGTTTTTTTGCAAAGATTAATAACCAAACTCTGCAGGTCAGGCATTACCACAAGATGAGTGGCTCTGACAATAAGCAGTCACCATGCAGTTAGTAAGGATGCTAATTGAAGCTAATTTCACTAAGTGACCTTAACAAATAGCAACTTCCCTTTAATATAACAGAATGATTTTTTTTTTTTTCATTTAAGGCACAAACCCTCTATTTTTTCCCCCTTCATCATCTTTGAAGCACAAACTCCTAAATGTCCTTTTATCCAGAGATTCAAAGGGCTGTGCACAGCAAAAGCTAACCTGAGAGGTTCTTTTCAATTTGTTCACATAAAGGATTCTGGAGCCAGCTATTGAATACAGATTGTCCCAGAAATCACAATACCAAGGCTGTCCAAAGATCACACTAGTGGAACACAGCGGATTTTGACAGATCCGCAAATTACCGAGTCTCGAGGGGAAAACGCAGCAGGCAGAATTTGTCTGTACCGGCCTCCTTGCAGGAGGCACTTGTTACCTTCCCTCGGCATCTTCATCTCTGCAATCATGTTCTTTCACGTACAATCCAGCCAAATGACAGCCAGCAAAGCTGTTCCCTGCTGCTCCCTCCGTGCCCTTTAATCGCAGTACGAAGCCAGGACTCGATCACGCCTTTCAGCCACACAGTTTCTGACTGGACAAGAGCTCTCCACGTCTACATTTAATTTTAGATAAACAGGACCCAAGTACTCCACAGTTCTGATGAATTTTGTGGAGTCTTTCAGACATACACTTGAGTTAGGAGAAAAATATCCAAAGTCATGGGGAAGGATAGCGGAAGAAACCACAAAACCAAACAACCCACACACACACATTAGACACATTCTCCTCTCAACGAGGGGTCAGTTTTCTTAAGCTGGGCTCTCAAACAGGACAGGGAAGGAAAACGGGCTAGGTGTGCGGCAGCCACCCTGATTTCCCCAAGACATTTCACCAGTCCACAGCCTGACTACAATGAAGTGGTTCGAAAGGGCTAGTTAGCACCAAACCAAACGTTTTTGTTTTCCTAAGCAGGACCTTAGAGGTGGCACAAAGCCCTTCCCAGATCCATCAGTTAAGACTGTCTCCCTTTTAAACAGTCCCCCCCAGGGGCTTTGGAAAACAGCACATGAGCAATTCTGACAGCTTAACGAGCATATTAACAAAAACGTCGTCTGTGATTCACTTTTATTTGCATGGCTGTGACCATGAAAAATATAGTAAAGAGTCAGGTACACCCACTTGAAATCAGCCTTTTCATCAAGATAATCGTTGTGAGCCACTTCTCAATTCTCACCAATTCTAACCCAAAGACACCTTTTATTACAGTTTTAAAAGTTTCATTTAAATTAAACTTTGGCACAGTGTCAAAATGTAAACAAAAGAGAAATGATAGCTTGGAGGAGGACATGTCAGCAGCTGAAATAACTGAAATAGCAGAGAAAGTATGAAACAAATAGAAATTGAGTCAATGCCAGCAGCAGCAGCTAAATGCCCAAGCTGAACGCAGCACCCCTTCACCTGCCCGCTGAGAATTGTTCTCAGCTCCAGATTTGCTCTATTGCACTTTAAGGCTTTTTTCCCCCCACTCTCTCATTAGCGCTTCTCTGTGGTACTAGCACAATCTCTGAAGTTAAACTTCGCAAAGCATCATTCCAAATTTATCCATGAAAGCTACAAAAACCAGTCTCAACCTTGCTTCTGAACCAGTGTGGTCATATCAGAATGGCAAGTATCTTGTTAAGCAGCTAACTTCTCAACTTCATCTCCATCTTTAAATTCCCCTATTTTTTAATATTTCTGCCAGCGTGTCAGAAGACCTACGAGGGAACAGAAAACATGGTATTAACTACTGCTGCCATCCAGTTCATAGAAGTGGGGCTACAAGATGTCCAAGGAAAAGCGTGGTGTAGATACAGTCTTTGAAAACACATTTCACTAGAAAAATTAAGTCATGGCTGTAAGATCCTGTCTTAACTAACATACTTGCACAATTTGAGTCAAAGTCGAGTATTGCATCTACCGGTGTGGTGTTGAACACAGTGGTTCGTATTTACACTGACAAACAATTAATCATTGCCCTAGAAAACAATCTTTGAGGTTCTCTTCGTACATGCCTACTCGCAAGCTGCTAGGCAACCGCTGTAGCATTAATCACTGGCACTTAGTCAGGTTGGTGTCCAGGGAACCACGTTCCCCAGCTGAAGTAAACTTGTCAAGCTCAAAGAAAGTCAAATGGAGCTTTCCCAGTCTGCTTAACTGACACACGGTCCTGAATTTATTGTTTTCTACACTTAACTTCATGGAAAAATAATTTATACTAGCAGACTCCACCAGGAAGTCCTCTTTCCAGCATAGTTTAAAACAGTCACACAAATTAAAAGAATATACCAGACGACTTCTCGTTTTTAATAACTGTGCCACAGGAGGGTTTCTGCTAAGCTATGGACCTCGGTAAAGGTTATGGTTTTGTTTGGTTTTGTTTAATTTTTTAATATCCCATATGAGTTTAGCTGTATCTGCAGAGATTTATAGATTAAAATTACTTATAAAGAACATTTTATAAACGGTTCTCTTCCTTATCTCAACTTGCTAACATAGGTTGTACCTAATGAAATTAGCACAACAAAAGTAAAAGCACTTAATTATGAACGAGGTCTACAGCTGTAGAAGTTTCCTCTTTCCATACTTGAATGTATCAAAATGAAAACCAACTGGCAAGACAAAAATATAGATATGCTTATATGCTATGCATTAAAAACTAATTTGTAGCAGCTTCTTTGGCACTCAAATGTTAAGAATATCAGTTTTTATTTCCTCTTTAGCATTTGTTTGAAAAACTTGATGACATGTCAAGATATTAAACCTTAGTAATAACTTGAAAAGAAGGCTTTCTTTCATTTGTTTGAGGCTTTTTTCCCCCTCTTCTCATCCTTTTAATAAACCCAAGCAACTTAATATGTTATTTCACTTATAAAGATAAAATCCCTAATATAAAACAAACCCACAACACCACAAATACAGCAAAAGCCTTTTTTTCAAATTCCACTTAATTTAACATCAAGTCCCCAATTCAGATTAACATGAAATTGTTCAAAGGCCAAGGAGGTGAAATGAATGGGGTGCAGACTCAAGGCTGATAAAAAGATTAGGAGATGCGATCATACATGGATGTCAGCATTACTATTCTTCATATTACTATCCCAAAAATTGACCGAACCAACAATTGTGTACAGCTGGGTGGATTTTTCACCTTCTGACAAATCAAAGAGATTGGAATAAGTGAAAAGCAATCATGTGTTATCATCAGCTTGAGTAACTGAGAACTGTCTCTTCAGATCAAATGTCAGAAGTGATACTTACACAGTTAATAGTAAAAAAAGGCTATCCATGATGCAGTTTTGAGAATTTCACAATTTCTTGTAGAACTTGTCACAGAGCAATAATACTTCATTTTAACGACCCAGTAAATAGTTCTGAACAGCCTTCTAACATTATCTGATACTGAGTCAGACCAAGCAGAAGAGAGGAAAAAAAAAAAGTAAAGCAGATTCACAGAGGTACTGAAAATCCACAACTCCGAGATCATTAATATCCTTGAAATGTCTCAAAATGCTTTTTGAAACGACAAACTTAGCAATTTTCTTTAATTTCTAATAAAATAGTTGATATAATTCTTACATGGCAGATGAACACAGAAGTTTATCATTAAAAGGAATCAATTTTAAAAGCAACCTCGAGAGCCATAACCTAGCTACAATTAAATGGCATCTGTTTTAAAAGCATTTATAAGTTACTCATCACCACAAGACCCAAAAATCGTTTTTTACCCCCATGTCCTGTAAGACAAAATTGTTGCCTGTGAACTTCCAAGTCTTTCTTCTCCTGTTGATATACAGCAGAGAACAGGTCCCAGGAAGAGCTTGGAGACAAAAGTCAGGAATTCCCCATCTTAAAAGCAGTTCTTTATCCCTTTTGGTACTTGGGAGAAAAACACAAACGTGTAGCAACAAGAGAATTCTAATCACTGGCAGCATCCTATCATCTATACCTTTTACAGTGCTCAGTATATAAAAAGTATGCTTCAAAATACAGGATAATAGGAGTGGATAGGAGAGAGGCATTAGAGTGTTGCTAGTCACACTAATCATATATATTGATTGAATACTGAATGCTTTTTCAGTTTGTCTGACAGATCGGAATGGCTTTGGCAACCCTTCGCTCAAATGTGTATTCTGTCTCATTTTCTTTTACATAATTCATTAAATTCCCTAGGAACACACAAGGCTTTCTTTCCTGGCCGTCCTCACAGATTTCTTTGCTTGCTAAACGCTCAGGTGCCCTCTCATCCTCCCTTTAACACCTTACTGATCTCACAGCAAAAACCTGCAGTGAATTTAAAAATCCCTTTCTAAATGCCTGTGAAATAACCCCCTCTGCTGTTTCACTGTGCACGAAGAGGGCTGTGCTCCGTGAGAGTAGTGTTACGTGCCCTGTGAGTGCGAGTGACAGCGAATGTCACAGGAGATATCGTACTCCCTCACCAAGTTTAACCTTGGGTACACCTACGTAGTTGTGACATACAGGAGCTACTGACACACACCGAGTCGACTTTTTTTTGTTTACTTGTCTTTAAAGATAAGACATTAACATTCTGACAGTGCATAAAAAAAGGTTGGTGAATGGTACTTTTCTCAAAATAGCCATGTGGAGTGTCTAAAACACCTTCTCAGTGCTCCATATGTACTCTCAGTTGCATCTTGTTAGTCTGCTAGTCAGAAACATAACTGCAAGTACTACAGAGTCATATGGACAGATAAAAATCAAGGTGAGTGGCATTCACTGCCTGTATTATACCACCAGTAACAGTTTTGGATTAAAACTTAGTTACTATGCTAGTATCTTTGTTTTTGCATTTGGCAGAATAAGATTACAGTACAGTCTTCCCAAAATATACTGAATGAAATAACTTACGCCAAGCATTTCAGGTATCAACTATGCAGTAGAATAAACACTGCAAGATTGTTCTTACAGTTCACATTCTGAGTCTATTTGTACTTTAAAAAGTTATATCTTAAGACAATGCTCCCATCACAGCTTGTGATGATAATTTCATCGAACTCAAAAGAACTATTGGGGAATCTGGGAAGGAAGCCATGTCTTACGGTCCTTCATATAGCATTACCCTGAGAAAGTTTCAGCAGTTATGCCGACAGTTCAATTCTGAGATGCTGAACCAAGAGGCTGTTTTCAATTATCAATACTTCACAGATCTCAGGAGCACATCCTTAAGATGGCTAAGGGTAGCTTCTTCAAAATTCTTGTAAAATCTTTCGTGTCACAATACAACCTGATCCACTTTCTTAGACAAAAAACCTCCAAAACCAAAAACAAACCCCCCCTTGCATCTGATACAATTTAAGCACGTGAAATATGTTAACAAACAAATGGTTGGGAAACAAGGAACTGGGTGATACAGAATAAGAAGGCAACATTTCCCACAGAAATACTTCTACATATCTAATTGTTGAAAAAGTCAATGACAAATTGATTTCTCAGTTGTGCAGACACTCTGTGATATAATGTACCTTATAAAAATATCACTCATCCAATACAAGAATTGAAGTGTCTGCAGAACTAGAATATAGGAAACATAATTTAAGGGGGAAACACGAAACTAATTCCATAGTACATGGCAGAGTGAAGTTAGGCAATTACATTCCGAAACGTACGTCTCGGAACAGACTCATTCAATACACAGATCTCTACATTTCCTTCCATTTCTAATACCAGATTTTTAGGAACATGCATACCACGCTCAGTTGAATAAAGCAAGAAAAAAAGCCTTTCAAATTTGGCATTTTTTTCCCTCCCATGTTTCATGTTCAGTTAGACTGATGGTAATTCAGTAGTAACTTCCTCCATCTTAACCTCTGCAGCAACTTGATCTTTTCACCTTCTCACATCACTTCACAATCAATGTGCTTTTCCTTACGCTGGACTAGGCACGGTATCTAGCTCAAATGCTGCTGTAGTCAGAGCCACGGGCAGCAAGAGCTGCTGCTGCTTCCCACTCCACCGTGAAGAAGGTGATTGTTCCAAAGAAGCCCACGACCACCATGATCAGCAGTTGCCACTGCAGAAGGAGGTAGTTGCTGTAGAAATATGCAACTGCAGCACAGATTGACTGAGAGAAAAAACACAATGTAAAAAGACGATTCAGTAGAGGTATCCAGGCTCTTATTACTACACAAGGATTATCAAACCGACATACACATGGTTTAATATGCAACTCATTAATAAGATTATATATCTTCTACAGAAGCATAAAGCTTCATTATAGCCTCAACATATCTTTTAATATGAAATACAACAGATGTAATTTTTGCTTGATATTGGAATAGCATTCACTGCAGAAAGTGAACACAATACTCAAGTGTTCATAGCACCACAAGTGCGGTTCTCTGGTATTTGAAAACAGTTTGTCTAGAATTTACACACATGTCAAACTATTTCCAGTTTTACAGCATCACAAACTATTCTATATGAGAATAGCTAGAGGCTTTGACAAGCAGTGTTGCTTACTTGCAATCTATCCCTTTCAAAGGTAAGGTTTTCATTAGAGCTTGTATAAAGAATCTTTATAGTCCCTGTCCATCTCAAATTCTTACATATCACTGAGAATGATATAAAAATGGAGCAGGGCACAAGGGAAAAAAGTCTTTTTGAAGGAAGTGTCCGTCATCTTTTAGACTAGACACACCCTGACCTCCGCTCCCAGCGCTGACTTGCTGTTGGTGTGACCATGCATGAACAGTTTCAATACTTTGCACCACCGTTTTTTCTACCGAGACCTCTGATCAAGACAGATCTTGACCTGGAAAGTTCAGTACCAAACAATATTAATGCCTGTGAGCGAGGTGACCTCTCCAAAATACAGCAGTTGTATTCTTATTGTATGAAGACTTTTCATCGAGTCCCCGCGTAGCATAGATTAATTTATTTTGGCATTCTGACAACTTAAGGACAGATAAACATTACTTAACTCTTCATCTGCGTACCCACCCGGTAACTTCCGGTGATACAGTACAACATCCACAACCTCTTCAACTACTACACAACTTGTTTCCTTTAAACTCAAATCCCTCTAAGTCTTTTTTGAGTAAATAAATTCAGTAAATGATTACTTAATTAAAATCCAAGTCTGGTTAACTGTACTAGCCTTTTGACTTTAAAATACAATTCCCAACACTTCTAACTTCCCTCAAAACTTGTAAGTAATAGCAGTTTGATTATATAAGCACAACAAGCTATACAATCGAGCTACTCCTACCTAAAAAGTTTTTTTGTTCCTGTGAAAGATAAAAAAAAAACAGGCTGAAATCCTTTGCAGAAACACAATAAATTTTTCTCAGCTCATTAAAAAAACCCAGCCCAGTATTTCAATAACATTCCAACAGTCATACTTTCAAAAGGCTGTGTCACATAATACCTGAACAAACTTAAAGATGGCAAAGGCAGGAGCACTGTCTTCTGAATACAGGAATCCTAAAATACTGAGGAGCTGGGTGTTGAAGCAGCTGTCCCCCAGGCCCAACAGAAAGCTGCAGAATATGGCCACCTCTTTGCTGAAGGAGAAAGTGAATCAAATTTAAAAACCATTCATTCAAACAGCTTATACATCTATAAACTATTTTTGGCAGACTTATTTGGAAAGCGAGAATGGAAAAAAGTTATCAAACTTAAAAGTTTCACTGGAAAAGAACTGGCAATGCTTGGCTTGGCAAAAAGAATAGTTTAACCACGTTTTAATTTCTTGTCTGCTAAGACTTCTGTTACTGTTACCTGCAGTCAATTCTGCACTGAATTAGAGCCTCTAGAACAACTCATTTCAGTGCCTGGAGCCACAAAACCCACAAGGCAGTGATTAAAAGCTGAGACACACATGGCAAGTTTATAAAAACTGCAGGAGTATTAGAGAAATACCAATTCATTTTGCAGAAAAATACTCCAGTTAAATAAAGAATAGTCACCAGCACAGGCACAAACGCTTATAACTGCAAGTTAGCAGCTGTGTCTGCACAAACTGACAGCACTGCATTTTCACACAAAGTGGCAAAAATACACCCCAAAAGAAAGTTGCAATGATGAGATAAGAAAGCTCCCTATATTCTTCCCCTAACACTGAGTGACATAAGAGACAGGCATAGCATGGCTGTGGTTAGATCAAGTGGACTTTGACAATGACCATTCAAAGACTTCGGAAACCAGTGCACCAGTGCAAGGCTGGTGCTCCCTGCTGTAGTAAAACTGAGCCCAACACTGTTTTAAAATAAACTGAACTCCTGACACCTAGTACAGTAGTTGCTGGTCTCACTATTGTACTAGATGTCAGGAATGTGACATCTCAAGTCACAGAATTGCTACCAAACATCCTCACGCTTTTTATTCTTACACCATTTAAATTCCTAAACTGGGTGCACACTGGTAGAATATCTACTTTTAATAAAAACAGAATTCCTGAAAGCCTTTTCTATGGAGTTAGTCACTACACAGAAAAGCAGCTTCAAGGAGTTTTCTATTAGAGGAACAAGCTGTTTATATACATCTTGAGTTTCGCCAAAGTAAAAAGTTTACGTACCTTGGAATCATATAAGCAGCATCATCTGTTCCTTCCATAGGAGCAATAGGGGCATCATTTGGCATGTTGAAAAAAATTAAATAAAAGGCTATGAAATGAATAACAATGCCTAGCATCACAACAGGGTTCCTGCCAAAGCGATTATTCTTGCTCAGTAAACCGAAGACTCCTCCACCTGTATGAGTTGAAAAGATTAGATAATTAAATAAGAACTGAAGATGTAAAGAACAGAACCAACCTTAGAATACTGTAATAAAAAAAGCTGAAAACAGATTATTAATTCCCCTGTATTGGGGTAACTGAAAGATTGACAGACATGAAAACAGTCTGCAGGAGTCTGCCCAATCTGCCAGCCCCATTTGCTAGATGACATAACCTTTGGGCTGCTAGAGATGTCTGGGAAGCGCAGGCAGGAGATCTACCAGATGACTGCCAGTGAAGACACTTAACCTGTTTGCAAGTATTTTCCCAGCAGCCACTGTTTCCTCCAGTATTGCAACAGTACTAAGTGAAAATGGATGGCCTTGCGCTTAGCTCTTCTAATTGCAAAAACATGCACCTCTGTGGATCCAAGTTGCTAGTGAACAAAGACAGTGGGTTTTTTTTACTTTGGATTATTTGTTGGGCTTGGTTTGTTTTTTTTTTAAACACTGCAGTACTTGAGTTTAAACAAAGTTTACTTAACGAACTTTACCTGTATTCAGTTTTATTCAAATATCGGTTCTCATTTAACACAAGCTAGCTTTTTTAAAGAAATCTTTCGTGTAATACTTTTTCATTAAATTTTAAATAGTTATGACACATCGCTAGAGAGATAATAAAAATGTAAACAGGTTACTATTTAAAAACAGAATATCAAAATGTTGAAAATTCCCTAATAACATTGTAGCCTAGTGTTTCTCTCATTCTAAGTCTTACATGTTTCTTTGCACTAACCCAAAAATAATGCAAAGTCTTCGGATTCATAGTCATCAGTATTTCACGTCCTAGTCCGCATTCACTTTACATGGTGCAATGTGTAATTCACAGTGCAATAAGGAACCACGCTGACAACTTTATTTCTAATATTCCATTTTTGTTTACATAATCATTGCTGGAAGCTTGAAAGACACTATTCAGCTAAATAAAAAAAAACATTTTGAGTAGCTACATCTTCATCTTTTTTGTCAATAGACTCACCCAGAATTTCTCCAACACCAATAAAAATACCAGAGAGACCAATAAGGCTTTTCTCTTCACTGCCAAACCTATTCACAGCACCAATACACGTTCCATACACTCCAGAAAAGAATGTTAATTCCAAACCTTTGAAGGAAACCAAACAAAATTGATAAATGAACTATTATGAAAGTTATGAAAAAATTCTTCATGTCTAAAGGCTGGTTTTCCCTAAACATCTTTCACATATATTTAACTGAGGTACATGTAATAGAAGCATACAGGGAATTTTAAACTATGCAATTACAATGTTCTCTTATGCCAGTTTACAAAAACTGTATTAGAAAAAAGTGTCACTAATTAGTGTCACATGCACTTAGGTTCAGTACTGCTTCTGTTGACACAATCCCTATATATAGTTTATATTTCTACTTTTCAAGAACTTTAGAATTTCATCCAAATTAAAAGTGCCATGTGAAATAATACAAAAAGTAACTGAAGAAATAAAGCACAATTTCAGTGTAAAATCACCCTCCCCCCACCACCACCCCCCGCCAAGTTATCGCATTCCTAAGAAAGTCCCTGCATCCCCAAATACCAATACGGAGCTAAGACCCCTAAAACAGACTGCTACTTTTCTATACTCACATAATGAACTAAAACTGAGAAAGAACAACTGCTAATTGTTTAAAATGCTTCTTTCTTTCTGTACTGTGAGGAAAGGTAACATAGCCGAGCCCAAGTACCGTGACTATAAGCAACCAGTTTAAAAGTAAGTTTCTTAATAAAAAGTATATTTAAACCAATGCAAAGTGTTATGCTTAAACAAAGAAAAACAGGCCAAAACCAAAACTTTCCAATTCACCTCCTTTGTCTTTTGCTATTGCAAAAATATTGTACACCATATCCTGGTCTACCACAGTAGCAGGCTACCTAATACGGTATACGAGCTGCATATACCCCTCAGGAAGGGATGAACTTTGAGTAGTCTTAACAATCCAACCACTAATTTCACACATAAAATGTTTTGTTGGCCTCATAGGATTTTGTATTTTCCTACATAAAGTGGCAATATTGGCCAAGAGCCACCAGATGGCAGCAGCTATTTTTTCCAAACTGGATTGATTTTTTTTCTCTGCCACCTTCAAGACCAAATTGCAGATTAATCAGGCAAAACCTGACTGACTCCCTTCTCCTGTTATCTTGCCTCACATTGCCATTGTCTAAGCACTTAAGAGGAATTCAAATTGGTTAATTTGGGTTAACACAACACTGGAGATGCTGTGAAGCAACTTGTAGCTCAGGTTAGCGGCTGGTGCGAGCTGACTTCATAGCTACCGTTGCTATTTCTCTACCAGAAGCTGACTGCAAACCCGCAGATATTATGGCACTGTTTACAGCTTGTTCACATCTAAGACTGTCTTTGCACCTACGAGAGCTAACAACAATTTTTAATTACAGTGACCCAGAGCTGAGGTTCTGAAAATGCATCTCTTCTTCTTAAAACTTAATTTGATCATGAACAGAACTGCATCTGAAGCCAAATAAGGAGGAAGAAACCCCCCAAAAATGTGTTAAAGGATCCCAGTAACATTTTGAACATTTTATATTATTATTGTGGAAAAATCACTTTAGTATATGTCAAAAATAAATTTTACAACTCATACCTTGGTCTAACAACGGCAGACCAGGTCTAACTAAAGTTGCTAAAAAAGAGCCACAACCAATACTAGTGACAAAAATAATTAAAAGTGGCTAAACTTTTTCCCAATAGAACCAAGACTAAACCGAAGACTGTTAGTAATCTCCCACACCTCAATGGAGGGGACACTGAAAGTGTATTCTACAAAAGAGTTTAATTCAAATGCAATGCAATTGCATTAAACAATCTACAACCTATCGATAGTGTAATGCCAAACGACAGAAAAACAGCTCTGTAAATTTTGCCTAACCCTCAGTTTGGGTGACCCAGAACCGTACTGAACCCAGCATTACTACTTCTGTCAGTATTTGCAGATTTAGGCGTACCCCTCCTCCTGTACAGAAACACATTCCAGAACACAGAAATCTTATGAGCTACTCGTTCAAAGCTAATTGAAATATTCAAGTAATGTTTGCAGAGACACGGAATTGCAGTCCTGCTCTGGGGTTAAAATTCCAAACAATGCCCTGACACTGCTACATGATTATACACCCTGCTTGCTTCATACCTGTGTAGGCTGTTGTAACACTGAGAAGCAGAATCTCCTTGGTGAAGCTCAGCCTTATAGATTTCTCTGTAAAGACATAATAATGGAAATTAATATAACTGATAACACTATTAAGACAATCTACACTTTCTTTTGCTTTTTGCAAAAATAGGTTAAAATTATGCAAACTGTGATTTTATCACAGTAAACAGAGTGCTAAACAAACCAACCCTGACTTGCCCTTTGAAAGAAATGCTGTTACCTGAAATCCTTTGTGTAAGAAATGCAAGGGGGGAAATATTAAAGAGGGGATACTCAGTTTTCAATTAGCAGACAATTTTCTGCTCATTGGATTTTTGTACTCTCAGTTCATGGTGACCGTCTCCTAAAAGGATAAGTAAATTCTCATTGAAGATTCCCATGTTCTCAAAACAAACTCAACAGTCACAGGCAGACCACATCAAAGTTCAATGGAAACTGCAGATGTTCCAGTTCAAAACTGTTGTTTTTAACTGCTATCACTTGGTGACAAAATAAAAACACATGTAGCTACTTCTTTATCTTATCTTAGAGAATTTTTTTTTTTTTTTTTAACTTTCATGCACTAGCTTTCCCAAGTGACAACCTGTTCTTTTTGAGCTTATCTAGTTAAGGAAGCTGTTATAAAGCAGCTTGCATCAAGGAAGCACTCCTCCAAGTTTCTCCTGGACTATACTAGTATGTAATTGAAGTGAAGTCTACTTCACTTGCTTTGCTTGCAGTCAAGGTTTATTTGTATGGTATGGTGACCTGAAAGCAGCACTTGTGAAGTGCAGACAGCCAGTTCATACCAATCACACATCAACAGTGATTTGCCCACACATTAGTTCAGTGCTTCCCAAACTCTTCCAGCTGCAAGCCCCATTTTGGCTAGGCTCAAAATCTCAAGTGCTCACAGAGACAACTCAATTCTTCTCAGGCTCAAAACTCAGTCCTGTGCCCCTATGTGAACTGTCATCCCTGGTCCAAAATACCTTGCCATCTGGCAGTCATTTTTCTAAGCAGGCTATCCCTAAAGGTCTATATTTGAAGTGGAATAACTGAAATGCATTCTTAAAACCTTATTTGTTCACAAACTTTTGGTCTAAGTGATTTGTACATGATCACATTATCAGCAGAATCATGGAGAGCTGAAAGGATATGTCAGTGTTTTTTTTAAGCAACTCTTACGTGAAACAGTACTTACTGAAGGCAGCCACTGCTCTCATCATTTTGTTTTGTGCAGACCTGGGTAGATAAATGACAGTCAAAATGGAAAAAGAATAACCACGCTGTATTGCTACGTTGGGAGGCAGCTTAATTTTTCAAATCTTCTGTACGTACATTTTCTAGCCCAGCACTATGTTAATACGTTATTAAAAGTTTCTGAGAATCTAAACTACTAACCACAAATTTTGTTTTCTGTGCTGGTGAATGCTGTTCAAAAATTAATCTGCTTGAAAGAATCCTTCTTCTGAGCATTTTTAGCTTTGAACATTTTTTCACTGGCATACTTACTGATCTTTTTCTAACATTGTCATTGTTCTTTAAATAAAGCAAAAATATTTAAACTGATGCCTCAGGCAAAACTGTACTGAATTTACCTATCTGTGTACCTGTGCATTTCAATTGTATTTATCAGGGTGGCATATATTATATATTTAGAGAAGATATGAAAAACGTGTTTCAGTACGTAAAAAATAGCCTATAAGAAGAGAGTAATTTCTGCTTATTCCAGCCTTTCAACAGGGCTGATGAGGGCAAGACAGACTATGAAAGGCAAATATGTGATTAATAACAATCAGTTGAGAAAAGAGGTAAAAGGTATCTTTCCAAAGGCACTTACTTATTAATGGAAAAACTTAATGTGCAGTACTGCACTCCACCATAGAAAATATGCCATATAAAGGACATTAATTCCCACTTGTTAAAGTAGAGACACTTTTCTATTAAAACTGTAAATTCTACAGGTTGTTCATAACATTCATGTTTCCAGCATAGAGGGGAAAGTGAATGCATGATGTTCCACTGAGGGGGAGGAGTACAAATGCGTACATGTGACAATATGTTATTGCCATAAGCACTTACGAGCTGTCCCCCAGGATTTCATTAGCAGAATCTTCCTCCCCTGGAGCTTTTGTGTCCTCTTGTTTCCTAATCAGAAAGAACAGAACTGTGCCCACAAGACTGATAACAGTCAGAGCAATGAAGACAGTTCTGCGATCACTCTCTGTGGAAAAACAAAGAAGAGTCATAACTAGATGTGCAAAAGCAATTCAAACCAATTCAACTACCTTCAAAGAACTAATACAGACATACTACGTAACAGTGTTTAAAATGCATACTAATTTTCTAACTTACCTTCCACATGGAGCAAAAGGTACCGAGCTGCTGGCAAGTTCCTGTCTGTTTTATGATGCTAATAAAATACCGGCATATTAAAGAGTGTCACTCACATTTTCTGCCATGCAAAGGCTATGACTAAGGAGGAGCCAATTAACAAATGAAGTGCATAAGTTATTAGCAGAAGAAAGTACATCTTTCAAGACTTATATAATTCAGAGTGGGCATAGCAAAGTATCCCAAAGCCCTTCAGATTTCTAAAAAAAGAGCTCTTTACCAGCATCAGAAATATTAACACTGTAACATCATGAACTAGGCTCGTAAACTGCAAAGGCCTTAAAACCACTGACACCTAACACAGCATACAATGTGCAGCTGGAGGAAGGCAATTGCTGCCCCATGCGCGAGCTCTGCTGCACTAACCAACTTGTTTGGCATGGGAAAGTCTGTAATACAGAAGTCATTCCCATTTACAAATATTAAGCAGGAAAAAAAAAGCCAAGAAACAGCTAATAGTTGTGATTGAACTAGCATATGATTCTGAAGATATTGCCTACGTTTGTATTTACTTCCCCTTTAGCTTAAAGGTAAACACAAAATTGCTCTACATCAACTAAAAATAACAGATATGATTACAGATCAAAAAGAATATGTAATTCACCTTGAAATGCCTGTAAAATTCTCATTTAGGTAGTAAAAGGAAGGAGGAATTGATTTTTAAACACTGTCACATCTTCTGATACCAACACTTCTAATAAAGAGGAGTCTCAAGACATTTAAAGATGGGGGGAAATGTAACAGCAGAACTCCCTGATAGTTAATTGTTCTATTCTGTGGTTAGAAAGAGCAATGAAATTTAGAATGCACAGAATTTCAGGCCCACCAGATCCAAACTGTCTCCAATACTTTCAATAACATTTAAGCCCTTGTGTTAAAGATAAGGGAATGTGGGAGCTGGCCTTTAAAAATTAACCTGTGCTGCACTACCAAGCCCATGCCTGTGGGGAACCTGAAAAGGCAGATCTAACAGACAATGAAAGCAGACTATTCATCTCAACGGGGCAGTATTTCTGAAGCCTAATGATTATCATTTAAAAATCAGCATCTTATTCCTGACTGGCTACAGCAGAAATATCCTCATCTTTTAAATTTCAGAAGAATTAACCGTTCTAGTAGATATTTTACTTTAACACTACAATAAAGAAAACTCTTACAGTCATTATAGAACAGGACAAGCAACCCTATTTATTTACAAAATGTTGGTTTTCCAGCAATACTCAGGTTTTATAATTGAAACCTTAGATTTTGCTCTATTTTCACCATTCCTGTTTTCTTAGCTGATACCCCCCCACGTTGCCTCACTTAAGTAGAAATCTCTGCTTTAAAACCGAGTCTCAACCACTATCCAACTTCTTAAGAACATGATTAAGTTTACTGTTGTCTCTCCTGCTCTTTACCAGTCTAGCATGATGTCAAACGAAAAAAACTACAGTATTAATTACAATCCCATTAGGAAGTTAGTCTTCATAAACTATGCCAAGAAAGGAAGACCGAGTTCTTTACACATGCTTCCAGCAACGCTGCCAGCTGAAGCAGCAGCAGCCGCCCGCTCTCAGTTGAGCTGCACATCTCAACCTCTACCTTGCTACTGCTTTGTGCCAGCACAATTAGTGCAGTCATGAAGAGAGCTGGGATGGTTTTCCTTTCTTTTCCTTTATTTCATAGGTTAATCAGTCTCCAATCTGATTTAGAAGGACGGTCAACAACTTACTTTGGAACAGGATACCATGTATATTAAACATATAGCCATTCCAGAATACCTCTCCCCCAAAATATGTGTATTTTGGCATAAGTGTGTCTGCACAGGGAAAAAATCCCACAGTAGCTGTTATGGAAAACCTTATTCTAAACTAGCATTCTGAAGAATTTCATAGGCAATATCCTAAAAGAAGGTACTCAAAGTGCACTGCATGCAGGAAAACAGCATATGTAATACAAGGGCCGTGAGTACCATGGAACACTGTATCAAAAACATACTCCAAAAATAACATCTATCTCACAATAAATTGGAAGAAAAAAGTCTGCTATCATATAAGTTTCTCACCACTTTCCAGTTCATTAACTCATCTGTTTATTCATGCTACCATATTTTAAAGGATAGCCTCCTATGTAAACAAGCAATACCCACCTGATATGCGAGTTTTTCCTTGCCAAGCGAAGTATATATAGAGGTTTCCAAAAAACAAGCTGCAAACAAGAAGGACAACAACGGTGAACAGCGCTTTTTGTGGTAAGGTTAAGGTTGTAGCATCACGGTAATACTATTCTATGCAAAAAATAGTACTGTGCAATTGTGAAAGAAATAAAGACACTAGTCACTCTCCACGGAAATTGCTTACTCTCTATAAAACTTCAAACACAGTAGAGGATTCTTCCCCATAAGGCTGGCTGTTCATTTTCAGCAATCAAGACGCAAGGTGATAGCAAAGATGAGGAAATCTGCATCTAAGTTGCCCCTCTCTGTAATTTTGGAAGGGTATAGGTTAGAAAGCTGACGTGTTTATGGAGATGTTTTTGTAATACTTCCTTAGAAGAGTCACCTGTCTTGTCTGAAGTATTGCCCCAGTAATACTAACAGGCTGCTAACAGCTCAAGAGAAATGGTGTGGCCCTACCTACAGTTTCCTGAAATACAGTAATTCTGAATGAATAGTGATTGAAAACAGCCTTAGAGTCAAGTTTCCTCGTATAAAGTCATGCATTTTACTCACTGTAAAAAACACATGATTAGTTGGGTTTGTGGAAATTGCTACTCTGATAACATACTGTTACGTTAATTCTGGTACCTGAAACCTAAGGAACACAGGAAGTATGCCACTGGTTCAGACCGATGTTCTACTAATCCAGTATTCTGTCCCCGCAAGAGCATTAGCAATGCCAACTAGTGCAGGCTCACCAGCCTCAGTACTTTCTGCAATTCATTCCCCTCCTCATCTCCCGATATCCAGAACTGCTGTATTAGGGGCGGTGAAAGGTATCTCTCTTCAGGAACCATTTGTTTGATCCCTTTTTGATCTTGCTGACACCATCCAACTCTACATCTTCCTGTAGCAGCAAGCTCCAAAAGTTTAATCACCCATTGTGTAAAGAAGCACTTTATCTGTTTCAGACCAATTCTCTTCTAGTTCCACCAAGTGACCCAAGTTCTAGTACAGCAGCATTTGGTGAGCAACAGTTCCGCATTCAGCTCCCCTGCTGCATTTGTGTTTTAGTAACCCATCAGCATAATCCTCCTCAGACACTTTTTCTCCCAAGGAAAGAGTCCCAGCCTTTTTAGTCTCCCTTCAAGTCAGCAGCTCTATCCTCTCGCACGTTTTTGTTATTTTTTCCCTATACCCTCATTACATTACACTCTCCTGAGAGGCATAAACCATATCCGCACAAAATGCTCAACGGCAGCAACACAGCATCCACTACCTTGTTCTCACCACCTTTCCCGATGCCAAGCCTTCTCAGTGCCTTTGCAGCACTCAAAAACTTAATATCAGAGAACTATCAACAAGATCTCTTTTCCGACTTCTGACTGCCAGGTCCAACTTTAGTATCTTCGCTTCAACTTGCCAGTGAGCAGCAAGGTCCAGCTGCTCCCTCGGGGAAAGAGGGCTGAGAGTCAATGGCGATAACACATCCAGCAGAGAAGGTGCCTCGTCAGCTAGAGCCCAGCCCCGCAGTACTCAAGCGGGGCAGGCAGGGCAGACCCAAAGAGCATAGGCAGGGTCAGCCGAGAGTCCAGACCATCATACAAGTTTGTGTTGACGAGACAGGTCTGAGATCAAGCCGGGAAGTCAGCCCCTGGACCAAAGTCAAGTCCAGCGATCACCACACAGTTCCGCAGTGACATGGCAGAACAAGGCCAGGACGGGAGGTCAGCCTGCAGGCTGGGGTCTAGAATACCAGGATCCATAGCCAGGCATTAGCATAGCTGTGGCTAAGCTGGAGACCAGTACTCCTCCTAAGCAGCTTCAGAAGAACTAGACTCCCAGGGCTGAGTTTAAATGGGGCTCCTGGGCCCATGGGCAGATGGGAAGGGTGTGGTGGAGGTCCCAGGTGAGGTTGTTCAGGACCATAGGGCTCATTAGTGCACTCAGGATCCTGACACAAATCAGCACAGCCCTCCACAATCAACAAGATTTCTGTTACATATGTCAAATGCTCCCCTAGCAGAAATGGATCTTTTTAGCATGTTAAGAGCAGAAGCTTGAAGTATGTAACTTTCATTCATTACTCTATAATGCACAATAGCAACAGAAATGTTGTTTCTAGCCTTTCTTCCTACCTCACTGACTGCAAGGTACTAGTGGAGTACTTTTAGATGCAGTCTCCCACTTATCAAAAAATGTAAAAATAGAATGTGTACACAACCAAAAAAAGATTAACAAATAAAGCTTACCTGGACTGTAAGAGTGCCCAAAACACTCCGCTGTTCCTTCCAATGGTGTTTTCATCAGAATTTACGGTCAAGCAATTTCCCTGTGCCGTCCAGAGTACTGAAATATAGAGAATATATTGCTCAGGAAATAAAAATATTTTAGAGGTATATTCAAATATGGCAAAGAACAGTAAGCAGGGTAAGAACAATGCTTACCAGCAGCTGCAATGCCAATAAAAACAGAAGCAGTGTAGAAAGCCCATGTAGCAGGTTGGATAAAAACTGCAATGTATAGGCTAGAATAGAACAGATCAGTTTACTGAACACAGACTTAATGTGGACAATGCTCTTTAACAATCAGATATCTCACTTAGCTTCCGAATCAGCTACTCTCTCTTAAGTGACGTTGGAAAATAGTTCAGGTCATACGTGAAAAAAGGTAATCTTTTTACCCCCCTAAGCACATAGAAATTTTTTTTATATACTCATTAATCTGAGACCACAACCTAAACTCCACAGTCAACAAAGTCTGGAAATGCTGTAGAAAAAATACGCTCTGTTTCCAGTAGGCTGAAGTACTCCGCAGTTACACATCTACTGATACAGACAGTTGCCTGCCTTAGCCAGTACAATTTCATGTACAGTATGGTAGCCTTAAGGGTGAAAAAATGTAAGAAAGATTTCAAAGGAAGCAGACAAAAATTCAAAATGAATACTTACCTATAAAATATGCCACTAACAACCATGGAGAGTTGAGGTCCTACTACCGCAACAACTGAAGGTGATATAAGATTTGATGCAGAGAATACTCCATAAATAATGGACATGCTACATAAACAAACACCAAAGATGATTAAGTACTTAAAATAAACTATAGGGTATAAGTGCAACTGATTTAAGAATGTTCAGTCGATTCCAAAGTATCAAGTTAAGTCCGTACGTAACTTAAGTAACTGCATAACTTTCACGGTCAAACATTTCCTTCCTTTTTCCTGTTACCTTCACCCCTTGCCCTCTGCATGGGAATATAGGAGCGTACAGTGTTTCCTGGATTGCTGAATGGAGTCCCAAAGTATTGCAGGCAAGCACGTCTTGTAATTTACGATACACGTTTGTCAAACTGTGCCTTAACAATAGTTACTGTATTTTGTGCCCAGTACTTCTAGAGGAGAATGTTCCAGCTCCTCGTTCGTCTATCAGTGCAGTTTTCATTTTCTGCCAAATACACCACAGAAATTTTGTAGATATATTTTGTGCCAGTTGTATTTTTAGTTGAAATTAAGACAGTAAACCCTTCAAAGCAGCAACCAGGTTTTCCTATACGACAGCTTAATTTGGGGTACGAAAGGTCCCTGATCTTGCTTGGCGAGTTTGGCTACGCCAGTGCAATAAACAAACAGAACGGCTTTCCGTGGCTTTGCTTCTTGTCTTTCTGACTGCTCCTTCCGCATTTATGTTGCGGTATTTCCTGGAAGTTGATCCACACCACCTATCCTATACAAACAGACAGAAGTGTACAAGGGCAAACCACCAAGGCCTTAGTTAGCAGTTTTATTTATCTTAAAACTTCCACATTCTTCATCTCCTAAGATAAAATGCCGAGAATGTGACGACCGTATGGTGTTTTTTTCTCCCTACAAAGAAAACATGCAAAACAGATATGTAGTTCAACTACAAATAATTCAGAGTAGAACTAGAGTGAATGTGAGAAGCCTACGTTTTAAACTGCTTTAAGTACGTTATTAAATTGTGAAGTCAGCAGAACACTACAATCTCTTGAGGGTACATCTCTACCGGATGGAATTATAACTAGCTTCACCCTGCAAGGAGCAAAGTAATAAGATCTGTGTAAATTACCTTGTGTAGCCACTGCCATGAAAATCAGTGTTGTTTAAATTTGTGATAACAGTTTGCTGTGAGGAGAAAATCATATGTTGTAATATGTTAGAACATATCTTGTAGTTTGAGAACACTTGCATCAGTTTGAAGTCAGTATTAAATGTTAGAATTAACCATTAATAGACTCTACAAAGTCCTTGAAGGAATTTAAAGTGTCGATTACAAGTCACAACACCTCCACAACGAAGGTGAAGGAGGTACCTGGCAGGGAAACATCCATGTTTAAAGCAGTAATTAGTACTTTAGGATTATATCATGATTTCCTCAGAGACCTTAAAATACTTCACAAAACTTTTGTTTCACAAAACACCTCTCTTAGGTAGATATGCACAACTATCTTAATTTAAAAAGTGGGGAAAAAAGGAGACGTTTCAAAATACTCCTAATTTGACCTAACTATGAGCTTCTGGTAAGAGTTTCCATTCTTTTTGGTTTCCCGTTATTTCCCTGTTCCTTTTTTTTTTTTTTAAGCTTGAATCAGCTTTAGTGATCATGAGACCATGTAATTAGTCGGATTGGCGGGCAGATCTGGTTGAAAGTCACATTTAATGACTTTAATGACAATAAATTACATGACTGCATGATCACTAGGTCCAGTTCAGTGAGGTGCTGTGAATTCATTACAGAACTTCTAAGACCACTGGGCTGTACTTACATACTCATGTACAGTATCACGCTGCACTAAGACTTTGAGAAAAACTATCCTAAGTAGTTATTTCTATAATGCAGTGAAGGACATTTCTATGTCTGAACCCAGAAAGGATTCTTCTTGCATGCAAGAAAAGAGAAGCTGTAAGACCTGCAGGCTCACGAGGTATGTTGAAATCCAACTGTCCTTCAGGCATATAACTAATACTGAAAGTAATGCCAACAACTCGGTAAGTTAGAGGATCTGGGCTAAGCGTGTCAGTAGCAGGATTCTAAAAATTTTAGTAAAAGTACAATCTGCTTTTAATAGTAAATTTGGATTATGTTATGCCCAATTTTGCTTCAGCACACAGCGATACACGATACTAAAGCAGAAAATTACTTATTCAGATGGAAGGTGACTTGGCAGTTCTAGCAATTGTGGAAGTCTGACTACTTGTCAGATGTTATCCTCATCCTCCCCCGCAATGTCTGGTTTGTTAGAACATAAAAATATGTTAGATTAGGAAAAACACTCTAGGTAAAACTCAGGGCACGGTTAATAACAACAACTTAGGGAAATATTTTGAAAGGGACTATAATCACAAATATGGAAGGTTCAATGTAATTCAGTTGCCAAATATTTCAAGTGTCAAAACAGACACTATTTTGAAGTTCAAACATTTGATAGGATTCATTAATTTTCTACTTTCTAAGCAGTCAGGCACACTTACATATGTAGCTATGCTATCTTAATGAAATAAACTGCTGAATTATCCGGTTAACCAACTTAATCTAGTTAACACTAAACCAAAAGAAAGGAGACAAAATGTCAAGGTGTCTTGCACATTAAAAAATCCCAAGTAAAGCAACTCTTACGTTAGAGTACACGAAAGACAAGAAAGGATGAATAACTGGTAGAAATGTGGCATGTTTTGAAATTCACACCTACCGCAATATTTCCACATGTTTGGAAAGCAGTGAATATAAACATAAATGAGACTCCCAAAATAATTATGTTGAAAAGTTTTTTTGATTCAGGAGACATTTTGTGTTTTCTCTCCAAGTCCTCAGCTTCAGTCTGGAAAAACTCTCTTTTCTTTTAAAAGTTTCCTCTTAACCTCTGTTAAAAACAAACAAGCAAAAAGAATAAAACAAAAAAAAAAAAAGCTTCAAAAATGATGATTACTTAGAGCTACTTATTAGCTGCTAGGACTTAACCATCATCTAATCAAGAAATCTGGTGACTCTCTTAAATAATGAACAGCCAAATCAGTAACTCGAAAAAACCCAAAGATAAAGGTCTAATACAAAAGGTGAAAAATCAAGATTCTCTCTACCTTTTCCCATGAAGTTAACAGAGCAGTCTGCAGCGTGTTACTTCTTCATGACATCTCCTTCCCCCAAACGAGGCAGTTTTCCGGATACCGAGCTAGTTAATCAGCTCAGTTTCTTGCTATTGTTCTAAATCAGAATTCTGGTCCAAAGCCTTTAAATCACCTGACGAAGGAAAGATGAGCCATTCGTACACACAAGTCATATCCATTCATGTTGGACAGGAAATCAGGAACATTTCACAATCTAGATCAGCTGACCCAGCCTAGCAAGCCCTTGTGCACTATGGGAAATGCAGTTTTATTGAAGTACACTGTTTCTACTTTAAAGGGTGGCAATCTCCTAATCCTTAAAATAAAAAGATTTGGAGTAGTTTTCAAGGATTATAATCTCTGTCCACTAAATAATACACAGCAAGATTTAAAAAAGTCCTAGACAGTTGTCTGAGAAAACTGTCTAATTAGCTGAATTCAAACACGCACAAAGTCATTCCAAAGGGAAAATGATTCGTACCTGGGAGAAACTAAGTATCTCGGTGCCACCAATACACATGCTCTGCACAGTGCTTCTGCCCTTCGTTGTCTCAGTGACTCAGGAAGGTCTTCATAATCTTTCACTGCTTTGGCTCAAGGAATAATTACATACCCTTAATACTTCACAGTATTTCTAAATAATAAATTTAAGACCAATCGATCTTTAAGTTTTGAAGATCTCTGTTAAAGCGTCAGCAAAACTGAAAGAGGATCGCACATCTTGTATTGACTGAATGGCTGCTTTTTACTGTTACAACCCCGTATCGATCCTGCTGGGCCTCCAAGTCAGGACTGGAGCGTTCAGCTAAATCAGCTCCACTTAACGGATGGCCAAAGAGGAAGGGAAGGAAATACAGAACTGATAGAAGTAAATCATCAAATTTTACCTCTGGTATCTACAGTAAAGGACTTAAATAAAATCCATATCCCAGCTATCATTACATATTTAACTCTTTTTTTTAAACTCCTGAGCTGTATTTTCTAAAATTGTAGATTGATTTATTTCTTGTGGAAGAAATTAGTATGATTATTCAGAGGCTGCTTTACAAAGATCCAGTTAGACTATCAAGGTGGGTTTTTTTTTAAAACACAAGCAAAGTTCTCTTCTTCCTTTTCTAGATTATGAATTTATAATAACAGATTTTTAAGATCCTCTAGGCACTGTGTCCCACTCACAACTTCTTCCCCTTGGGCCAGCATAAGCATTCATCCAGCTGCACGGCAAACCGGTGGGCTGGAGCAGTTCTTTTGGCAGCAGCGCGCATTGACTTGAAGTGACTGACTGTGGAACTATTGAACAAGGGGCACAGGAAACCCCGTCATTTTAGGGAAATCATTTAGAAGAGAAACTTCAAATTTTTCCTTAGAGAAAGGGTTTCAGCAGATGAATCAGAAAAGTTTTAATCAAAATCCTCTGGGAAAAAATAATGAACAACACAGCATGAAGCAATACAAAACGTGCAGTACTAGTTTATTTGACTTCTTAACTCTTTTGTAGCAGGAAACAAAACCGTCACGTCTAGGTTTGTATTGATGTCATTGCTTATTTTTGTACTTCAGTGCAAAAACTATTAAATATAATTACACTAAGGATTTAAATTTTGAGTTTGTTTTCTCACATCAAAACTATCAGAAACAAAAAACTGAGAAACAAATCAGTAGAGAACTGTCTCTTCTTTGTTTCTATTATTTTTTTAACACAGTATTACGAAAGAGATGGGTAGAAACATTTATCGTTGTTGTAAAACCAGAACTAGGTATTATAGTTCATGCCGGGAGTCTGGGCATTTTATTCAGTGCCTGAAACGACCCAGGAACAACTTCTGGGATGGGGGAGCAGCTCTCACCGAACTCCTTAGACAAAAACTCGGGGCAGCTGCTTCTCGCCCTCGCCCCCGCTCCCATTTCACCGCTCGCCGCCAAAGCCCCAACCCGCCGAGCGCGCTGCGTGCGGAGGGGCGCTTCCAGCCCTCCCCAGCCGGGCCCGCGGCTCTCCCAAAGCACCTGGCTGCTCGGCCGCTGCGGGGCTTCGCGTCCCCCGCACCGCCCCCGGCGGGAGGCGAAGGGGCCCGCGGAGCGCCCGCCTGCCCGGCACACGGCGGCGGCCGCCGCCGCGGGCTCCCCGCCCGCCTCCCCTCGCGCCGCTCTCCCTCCGCGGCCGCCATTTTAAACCGCCAACCCCCGCCCGCGCGAGCGGCGCTCCCCTTCGTTAACGCCTTTTTTTTTTTTTTTTTTTTTTTTCCGCGCGGCGGGGGCTTCCCGCCCCTCCTCCCCCCAGCAAAGCCACGCCTCGCCTTATTTCCGTTTTTTTACCGTTTTCGGCACACATTGTTCAAAATTTCCCCGCCTCCGCCGAGTCCTTCCGGGTCACGGCGGAGCCGCCTCAACGGTCACTTTCAGCGGCAGGCGGGGTATTGATTAAGAGGGCGATTTTCCGCGCGCGCGACAAGGCCGGCTCCCGGATCCGCGGCCGGTAAAGGGAAAAAAAAAAAAAAAAAAACAAAAAAGAAAACCGAAAGGCAAGGGCGGGCTCGGGGCGGCGGCGGGCGGGGCGGGCGGCGCTTTCCCTTCCGGGGCGCCGGCGGCCATTTTGTGGCGTTAAGTAGGCGCGCGCGGGCGGCGCCCCGCTCATTTCCTGGCGGCGGCGGCTGGCGCTGCGGCCCCGCTCCGGCCCCGGGCCGCCGACCCCGGAGGTGCGTGCCCGCCCGCCCTCCCCGCGGCGCCCCCCTCTATGCCCTGCAGCCCCTCTCCTCTCTGGACTCGGCTGGGCCGCCGCCCCGGCGCTGCTCCTCCGGCGTGAGGCGCTCCCGCTCCGGGCCGCGCCGCCTCCTGACTCGCCCCCCGTCCTCCGGGTTTCTTCTCCTCCTCAGCCGCCGCCGCCCCACGGGGGCCGTTGCCCGCCATGAGCTACGGGCGCCCTCCGCCGGACGTGGAGGGCATGACGTCCCTCAAAGTGGACAACCTGACCTACCGGACGTCCCCGGACACGCTCCGGAGGGTCTTCGAGAAGTACGGCCGGGTGGGCGACGTCTACATCCCTCGGGACCGCTACACCAAGGAGAGCCGCGGCTTCGCCTTCGTCCGTTTCCACGACAAGCGCGACGCCGAGGACGCGATGGACGCCATGGACGGGGCGGTGCTGGACGGCCGCGAGCTCCGCGTCCAGATGGCCCGCTACGGCCGCCCGCCCGACTCGCACCACAGCCGGCGCGGCCCGCCGCCCCGCCGCTACGGGAGCAGCGGCTACGGCCGCCGCAGCCGCAGGTGAGCGCCCGCGGGGCTCCCGTAAGCAGGCGCCGGCTTAGGCACGGCTTAGGCGTGCGGCGGGGCCCGCTCCGTTTTGGCTCCCTTCCCGAGCGAGGCTGGCGGCGGGGTTGGGAGCGGGGAGCAGGGGGTTGGGAGCGGAGGCGTGCGGAGGTGCCTCGGGGCGGGCGGGTTTCGCCCTGCGGTAGTTTTAGCCGCCGGCCACTCGCTCCGAACAATGGCGCCCTCTTCACGCTCATTTTCCTGCCCACGTGGGTCCCGTTCCGCCTCCCTGTCCCGGAGCACTCGCCGAGGTCTGTTGCGCCGCCCGTGTTTAACTTCTAACGCTCTTTTTTTTCTACCCCCTCCTGGTCTGTTTTAGCCCTAGAAGACGCCGTCGCAGCCGATCTAGAAGCAGGAGCCGCTCTAGATCCCGCAGTCGGTCCCGCTACAGTCGATCCAAATCCCGGTCTCGCACACGCTCTCGGTCTCGCTCCACCTCAAAGTCCAGGTCTGCCAGGAGATCCAAGTCAAAGTCCTCGTCTGTCTCCAGATCCCGGTCCAGGTCAAGATCCCGGTCCAGATCTAGAAGCCCTCCCCCTGCCTCAAAGAGGGAATCCAACTCTAGATCCAGGTCTAAGAGCCCTCCCAAGTCTCCGGAAGAAGAAGGAGCTGTATCCTCCTAGGAACATGGTAATGTACCTCGGGATCAGCACATGTTGCATGTTACTCTGTTGTAGCACTTAGGTGGGGTGTTGGGTAGTTCTTAGAGTATTAATAGCCTGAACCAAGTGAATCCTAACGGGGCACATTAATAGCTTTTTTTTTTTTCTTGAGCAGTGCTTTTTGGTTATTGGTGTAGGGAAATTAATACCGAAGGGCTTTCTACGGAGAAATTTTTTTTTTACAGAGACAATGTTTTATTGAGAGATTAATGGCTTGGTTTTAATAAGATATTGTATGAGACGCAACCTATGATGAAAATGACTATTTCTTACTGTATTTATCCAACATCTGCATTTTCCCCTTTAAAGCTGCGGTCTCCTGTTTGCTAAAAGAATATTGGCCAGTATTGCAGATTTTAACTGATTTGGCTGATCCTCCAGGGACCAGTTTCTGTGGGCGTGTATTGGAGCAGGTTTGTCTTTAAACGTTAAAGATACACTATCCTTTTATAACGGAAGATCGGTTCAGTGGCCGTTATACTGACTGGAGGTAATAACTGTTCTAGAAAAGTGGCAAATTCCTTGCAACGAGAAAACCATGGAAACTAGTTTTTCCTCGGCGACATCTTGAAGAGGCATCTAAGGATACACCGGGTGGGGAAAGGATAGTGTGTCTTTAACCCTTCAAACTGTTTGGTCCTATTTTTAAAAGGAGAGGGCCTGAGCTAGCTCTGAAGTTAGATACTTGTAGCAAAATTAGTCGCACTTTGTTTTGAATGCTAATTAGAGTTTAGTTAAGTCTTTATGAAGAAGTACTAGTTTTATAACTTTTACATAACTTTTAATAACTTACTGTTGAGCAGGCTGAATTGAAGTTAATGGTGGCTTGACCTACAGCCTGATGCTTATTCTTCTTTGTAACTAAATACTTTGACAGAACCTTACATTTGGCCTCTGAAGTAGAGCACCACATGGGGGGAGGTGGAACACTGTGGACATTCCTAAAACTTAATTAAATTAAATTAGGCAAAGCCAGTTGAAACACAACTAGAAGTATACCTGAAGTCATCCACACAACCAGAAGAGACAAGGTAGAAACCTGGCTGACCTTTTCTTTCTTCACACCTAGATGCATCAGATAAATGAGAATCTCCATAAAGGACGCCTTTGGGGGGAAAAGATCGCTTGAGTCTTCAGTCCGTTGGAGAGACCCCTGGCACAAGCAACCAGCTGTTGAAAAGGTTATTTTGTAACATTTTGTCTAACTTTTTACTTGTTTAAGTTGCGCCTCAAGTGGCAGATTTTACATTATATGTGCCATTTTGTTGCTGTTATTCAAATTTCTTGTAATTTAGTGAAGTGAACGACTACCGATTTCATTATTGGCTTGGATATTTGAGGTAAAACTTCATTTTTGTTCATATAGTGCTGACTTTTATTTGAAATTAAACTGATGGTAACTTGCTGCCTCCAGTTTCATACTGAGGAAACATGCAGCCATTATATGCTGAGTAGCTAACTGTCAAAAAGTATTCTCAATTTTGTCTTCGTTCCTTAAATAAAATTCTGCAAAACTTCAATTTGAAACTTACTGTAAATGCTTTTTTTTTTACTTTGAATTCAAATAGTATCTTCAAATTCAAATTGGTAGAAATCTTTTCAGGTGACAGTTGATATTTGAAAGGATTGTTTTATCAGACTCAATTCTAATCTCTTCTCTTATGTATTTTTGTGCACTAGGCGCAGTTGTGTAGCAGTTGAGTAATGCTGGTTAGCTGTTAAGGTGGCGTGTTGCAGTGCAGAGTGCTTGGCTGTTTCCTGTTTTCTCCTGATTGCTCCTGTGTAACGATGCCTTGTCGTGCAGAAACAAATGGCTGTCCAGTTAATTAAAATGCCTGACAACTGCACTTCCAGTCACCCGGGCCTTGCGTAAAAATAATGGAGCATACAGTGAGCACATCTAGCTGATGATATACACACCTTACTTTTTCCAGAATGGTAAAACTTACCAACCTACATATATGAACTTACATATGAGAAATGTAATGTTAAGAAAAGAAATGGTTCATTCCTTTGTAAGTACTGATTGGTGTATCTTTTGCTTAAGACATTCTGTACTATACCCACTGTCTCTCTGTAGTTAATATTAAACATTTTTCTGTGTTAACTTTTCTCAACTTAATGTCCGAGTCAGCTTATTTTTAGCTTGAAAAGATTTCTGCAATTACACTGTCAATGTTTAACTTCTATATAGTAACTGAATGCATTCTACCGCTTACGAATTTTATCCACTGGGGTTGCTTTTAAATTACTACGGGCAAAGTTAATTAGTATTGTGACTAACCCAAATGTTGTATGGCAAGAGTTGCACACCAGACTGTAGACACAGAATCAGAGAGGTCCGTTTGTCCTTGTTACGGAAGATCCGCACTGAGCAGTACTAATTGCATTTGCCGTGTGCTTGCCCTGACTCAACAGGCTGCTGCTTGATGGTAGCTAATCTTACAGTGATGATTTTTTTTCTTGATTTGGATACCAAATGAATTGTAACCTCAACCATCACGTGTCAAGGGTTATTGTAATGCCTTGTTAACTTTATGCATGTATGTTAAATAGGAATGGAAACATCTGAATACTTGCAGTCTGGCTTGATTGAGGATTAAAAGTACTTTTTTACAAACCTGAGGAGTCTGTATGTTCCAGGACTGCAGGGCTAGTGGCAGTCTACACAGATTCATTTAAAAACAAAGGGGGCCGGCTTTTGTTTGTGAACCTTTGGGAATGAGCTTCACTCCTGGGAAACGGATCTTATGGGGATTTTTTTTTTTATCTTGAAAGAGTGCAGTTAACTTTTTCTTCATAGCCGAAGTTGTGAATTTAAGTTGGATCTTGTGGATTGTCAGGCTGTGTTGTGTAGCGGCTTACAAAACGGAATGGAGCCTTTGAACTATTTCGTGGTCTTTGGGGGAGAAACAAATTTCTCAAAAGCCATAGCTAAACAACTGAACAGCTTTATTTTTACAATGCATGTTTTAGAGTCACTCTTAAGGAGACCTACTTCCCAAAAAATAAGCAGGTTTGCTGTAAACAGGGCTGTTTCCTGCAGGTCCATGCCTCAGTGAACAGTTAAGTATCATCTTGTATCGGAACCAACAAGTGGAATAAACTTAAGTACCATCTGACCTTGCTAGTGAGATGATCATCATTTCAATTGTGTGTCTTCCTGGTAGAGAGGAGCTGGCCAGGTGCTCTTTGTCTGCGCTGAAGGAGTGTAAGGGGATGTGGATGCTCTTCAGTTTCCATTTGCAGAGCAGAGCTTCAATCGACCAGTCAGCACTGAGGGGAGGAAATACCAGTGTGAGAGAACGTAATCCCAGGTCATAACTTGTGCAGCCATTGCAGGAGACTGTCACCACGCTTAAGTAGGACAGTTCATGAAACCGAGTTTGTAACAGTTTTCTAGTCAACGGGAAATTTGTGGTTCTTGGATTATTTTCGGGTTTGGCTGCTTTTGTCTGATACCCCTAGGATTTACTTGGCTAATGCCAGCCTGATTCACAGTCTGTGAGGAGCTTCTCTGGAATCAGTGCCGTGGTGCCTCTGAGAAGTTAAGGCTCTTTAACAAGAACTGAGACAGGAATTAAGATTTGACTCCTAAATATGCAAAAAAGTTTACCTTCGGACTTGATAAGTTGTCCAGAACTGAGCATGTGGATTCTTTTCCAGCAAGAAGTAAACTGTAGTTAAAATATCTTCAAAGTCTGCGTAGTTTGGGGAGATCAAGCAGTCTTGGTTAGTCTCTGGATTCTAGCTATAGGTACCTATGCCTGGTTAGATGACATGGTAATTAAAAAATCAATACAAGACTAACTGCATCTGGGACTGGAGAGGTGCGGCCTTATGCAGGTAGTTACTGCGTTTTCTGCTGGCCCACCCTCCAGCGGTGCGTTTGATGCCGTAGCGCTGGGGTTACCCCCGGGGTGACGAGTCCTGCAGCTCAGGGTCACCTCAGGGCTCTCCCCGATCTCTTGCAGCGTCCCGGGCGCTACTTGGCCGTCACCTCCTTGCGGTTTGTCACAAATCAGAGATACCCGGGAGTACCGACATACCTTTCGGGTCAAAAAAGACGTCCGATCCCAGGATGATATCTACAGGGGGGAGCGAGAGCAGCTGCGGGGCCGCCCGCCCCCAGGTGAGGCCCAGGACGGGCAGCTGGGGCAGGCCGTTCAGCCGGCAGCTCCGCCGGCAGTTCCGCAGGCACCGGGGCCGCTCCTCGCCGTCCGACAGGGTCACCGCCGCCCCGCACTTGGCGGCCACCAGGCCGGGGAGGCCGGTGCCCGCGCCCACCTGGAACGGCAGGGCACCATGGAGCGGGGCGGGGGCACCGGGGGGGGCGCGGGGGGGGGGGGTGCCGCCGTACCTCCAGCACTCGCTTCCCGGGCAGGCTCCTCCGGTGGGCCCAGAGGTACTGGGCCAGCACCACGGCGCAGGGCCACACGTGCGTGCCGTACTGCGAGTCCAGCACCTGAAACGCACCGGGCGCGGCGCTGGGACGGCGGACGGCGGGCCCCGCACCCCGGTTCTACCGCCGCCCCGCCCCGGGGAAGCACCTCGGGGACGCGCAGCGCCAGCGCCGCCGGCCCCTCGGCGAAGCGGTACCGCCGCACGCCGCCCCGCCGCTCCGCCATCGCCCCGCCGCCGCCCAATGGCGGGCCGCCACGTCTACCACCGGGCCGCGCGGGCCAATCGGCGCCTCCTCCGGGGGTGGCGTCACGCGGAGCGCCGCCACAGGCGGGAGCGGCCCCCCCTTCCCCGGTACCGCCGTTAAGGCGGGCCGCTCCCGCCCGCGCCGTTACCCCCGGCGGGGCTGGCCGGTCCCGCCCCCGCGGGCAGGTACCGTGAGGGGCACCGCGCGGCCCCGCGTGACACGCGGCCGGTTCGCCGCTGTCAGGAGAGCGGCAGGGGCAGAGTGCGGGCCCGCCGGGGGAGGGGGAGAAGAGGAGGAGGAGGCGGCGGCGGCGGCGGCGGGGTCCCGGTGCGGGCGAGCGGCAGCGCGGCCAAGGGCGACCGGCGACCGCGCGCTCCTCCCCGCCGCCCGCAACACCCGCCTTCCCAACATGGCGGCCCAGCCGCGCCACTTCCCCTCCGCGGCCAATCAGCGCCAGAGGGCGGGCGAGGCGTGGCGGAAGACGGGGGCGTAGCGAGCCAATGGGAGGGGGGCGGGGGCGGGGCCGCGGCGACAGCGGCGGCAAGGGGGTGAAATTTCTGGAAGGTGCGGCGGCCGGAGCGCGCCGGGCGGGACGGGACGGGACGGGGCGGCGGGCGGCGACAGCGGCCCCCGGTGCTGCCGCTCCCGCTCGCACCGCCGCCATGAATCATAAGAGCAAGAAGCGGATCCGTGAGGCGAAGCGGAGCGCCCGGCCCGAGCTGAAGGACTCGCTGGACTGGACCCGCCACAACTACTGCGAGACCTTCCCCCTCAGCCCCGCCGCCTGCAAGGTGCGCCCGGCCGCGCCCCCCGCGGGGAACGGGGCGGCTGAGGGGACTGGGGCGGGGAGCGGGGGGGGGACGACTGAGGGGACTGGGGAGGCCTGAGGGGAGCGGGATGGGGAGCGGGGAGGCCTGAGGGGAGCTGGGGCGGGGGACGGGACTGAGGGGGTCCTGAGGGGAGCGGGGGGGGCCTGAGGGGGTCCTGAGGGGATTGGGGAGGCCTGAGGGGAGCGGGGAGGGGCCTGAGGGGATTGGGGAGGCCTGAGGGGAGTGGGGGGGGGCCTGAGGGGGTCCTGAGGGGATTGAGGAGGCCTGAGGGGAGCGGGGGGGGGCCTGAGGGGGTCCTGAGGGGATTGGGGAAGCCTGAGGGGAGCGGGGGGGGGGGCCTGAGGGGGTCCTGAGGGGATTGGGGAGGCCTGAGGGGAGCGGGGGGGGGGCCTGAGGGGGTCCTGAGGGGATTGAGGAGGCCTGAGATGAGCTGGGGGGGCCTGAGGGGGTCCTGAGGGGATTGGGGAGGCCTGAGATGAGCTGGGGGGGCCTGAGGGGGTCCTGAGGGGATTGGGGAGGCCTGAGGAGAGTGGGGGGGCCTGGGGGGAGCCGGGGCGGGGGACAGGACTGAGGGGGTCCTGAGGGGAGCAGGGGGGCCTGAGAGTATTGGGGAGGCCTGAGATGAGCCGGGGGAGCCTGAGGGGATTGAGGAGGCTTGAGGGGGGCGGGGGCAATGTGATGGGAGCGGGGAAAGGGCCCTTTCCCGAGGGCGGGGCCGCCTCGGGGCTGGCGGGGCTCCCTGGGGGCGCTGGGGAGGGGAGGTCGAGCAGCCCCCGCGGGTTTCCCTCCCTCCCCTCCACGTGGCGAGGGGTGCGGGGGGGGGGGGGGGTCCGGGGCGGAGTGGGCACCCTGGGTGCCGGAGCGCCCACGCAATTCCCCGAGCTGGGTGAGGTGTGGCAGGGGAGGTGTCGGGGTGGGCTCTCCCCGTGGGGATTCCCCCCGCCGTGGGGAGCGCTGAACGCCTTGGGCCTGCTGGTGGTACTGAGGGGCGCAAGGAGCAGGGCGTGAGAAACGAGGGCTGGAGGCTTGGGGAGCTTAAAATAACACGTAGGCAGCTTGACACCCTCGTGGGGTGTGGAACAAAGTCTGGGTGTGAAGCTCCTCCGCACCGACTTAGAGAGCATGTTTTAGGATGTCGGTCTGTCCTAACGTCTCTTCTGTGTTCCTCTCTTGGTTTCACAGGATAATGTGGAGAGGGCAGATGCACTCCAGTTAACAGTGGAGGAATTTGTTGAGCGCTATGAAAAACCATACAAGCCCGTAGTCTTGCTGAATGCTCAGGTGGGCTGGTCTGCCCAAGAGAAGTGGACTCTGGAACGACTGAAACGCAAGTATAGGAACCAGAAGTTCAAATGTGGGGAGGACAATGACGGTTATTCTGTGAAGATGAAGATGAAATACTACATAGAGTATATGGAAACCACGCGTGATGACAGCCCGCTCTACATCTTTGACAGCAGTTATGGAGAGCATCCCAAGCGCAGGAAACTCCTGGAGGACTACAAAGTACCCAAATTCTTCACTGATGATCTGTTTCAGTATGCAGGGGAGAAACGAAGGCCGCCTTACAGGTATAGTACAGTGACAGCAAGATAAAGTAGGTATTTTCCATCTCATTAGCTATTCCTAAATAGGTACGATTGTCTTATATAAAACAAAGGAGAGCTTTACATTCACTATTTTGAAATGGGCATACATCCGTGACCCAGAGGGCGGGAAGGGCAGATTTGTGTATCACAGTTTCTGGTTCTGCCACCAGTGTTGCTACTGCCTGCAGTGTTGCAACTTGTAAAGTGTTTTCTCCTGTTTTTTTTTTAAGTCGGTTTACCACACTACGCAGATTTTTAAAAAATTACATAGTTACTGAAAGTTATGAAGATTAATTTCTTGCTGTGTGCGCCTTCTGGCTTTCAAATGTTACGTACCTCGGGACTAGCTCCTGGGTTTTGGACCAGTGGCTTATGTACATAGTGGGATTTTGTTTAATTATGGGTCAGTCCTTTTGAGGTAAAGATCTTAAGGTAGATTAGTATGCAGCGTGGAGAATAGTTCTTAGCTCCCCTTCAGATGATTTTGAGAGAGAACAATGTTTCACATCTATGTAGTCTCTTCAACACCTCTTTTTGTATCTGATTTAAAAAGGATTGAAATGACACTTCATTCCTGAAATCAAATGCAACAACCTTTTATTTGCGCTATTAGATACAAAAGGGATTTCTGTCTATGTTAATATAATGCTTCATAGGGGTACAAGCATAAGCTGAACACCTTCAAGTAATTAACATCTTTAGGGCCGCATTATAATTGTCAGAGAGTGTCTTGCCCTTTGAGTGACATGAGGCTGTGATGTGGGTTTTTTATTGTTTGGGGCTTTTTTTAATAAAGTAGAACAAGGAACGAATAATGGTACTCTTCTCGGCAGTCTTTCACGTGTCCGTAGTCCAATTGTGCTTTTGCAGGAGTGAAGCATGAAACTAATTCTATTTAAGATCACTGAAGTAGGTGTTTTTACAGTGTTGTAACGGACCCTTTTTATAATTTGCTTCTAAGAACATGCAGTGCTGTGACCAAATGCAAAAGCACTCCAGGTGTAGTCTCTAGTAGAATCTGAATACACTTACAAAACTGGGAATCATTTATTCACTTTATAGGTAAACTAGATAATCTGGTTGTGACTCACTGCTATTGATATCTCTTTCTCCCACACCCTCCCCGCCTACAGGCACATGCTGAGCTCCTTGCTTGTGATCTTGGTATTTGCAATTCTTGTACTTTGTTCTGGAAAATGTAGCTTTGTTTGAGCTGTTACTTTTTGAGAGATGAGGGGTGCAAGAGAGCACGCTGCCGCCTCCTGGAGCCTGGGGGCTTCCTCTAGGTGCAGAAACAGATGAAGAGTATCCTGTAGTTTAAGAGCATAATTGAAAATCCAACAGGAAGTGATGCTTTCTGATCATATGATCAGGATATGCGCTGTACAGATTGACCTCTGCAGTGAGAGGTGTGTGATAGCGCGTAGATCTTAACCAAAGAACTCGTGCTGTTTAGAGCATCCTTATTGGAGTTGTTCCCCTTTAAAATAAAGGCAGTCATTTTTGGAAGCCATTTACCAAAGCAGCTATTTTAGTTTGCGGGGGGGTTGGGGTTGGGTTTGGATTTTTTTTTTCTTTAAATTGAAGTTACAGGTTGTGAATTTTTAAATGGTAAATTTGATGTCTTGTGGCAAACTGGGTTACGTTCATTGTCAGTTAATGTCTGGAGGAAGATGCTGGTAATGATAGTGTCGCTAAATAAGGATTTTTAAGTCTGCGTGTGTAGATTCAGGTTATAGTCAGAAAAATGGTATTGAACAGCATGCCTGTCTGTGTACCAGACAGATCTTTATGTGTTTAATTTCTTCTGGCTGCTTAGTAAAAGCTTTGACTGTTCTGCTTGTGGTTTAATTAGCTTTCCGAGGCTAATATGAATCTATAGAGTGAATTGACAGTAGGAGTGACAAACGTCTGCCTATTTATGTTTTTATGGCTCCTTTGTGAAGTAGGAAGAGCACAGCTTGAAAACCAAACTTACAGTCCCACAATTGATGCTAGCAAGTGATACTTGGAAGACAGCTTAATTTACACCTGCACTGGAAAGGGGAGAGGGAGAGCTCGCTGACTTCCCATATTTTCTGAACCTTTGGAACTGCTCTTGCTGGGTATCACCTGCCTGTCAGTCACGCGATGAAGGGGTCTTGTTGGTGCTTTAGTTTCTGCCCTCCCCGCTGCCCAGTAAACAGTTATTGCCATTTTTTTTCCTCCTGATGCCTGATATTAAGGCACCTCTCTTACGCTGCTTTATCTAGTATGGTAGATCTTACTGTTCTGTTACAGGGGAAATGAGCAATTGAAGGTGCTGTTGCTGTTAAACAATGTGTAGCAGATAAAGTTCTCTATAGGGAGAAATAAACCTAGCAAATGGGGAATGAGAATATACGCACCAAATCCAGACTCCTCACTGGAGACTAAGCTCCAACTAGTTAAATGTTAGAATGAAAAGCCTGTTGTAAAGGAACAGAAGGCATAGAGGGAGGCCAGGGTTGCGTAACTTTGCTCTATTCCTTACTTATGTTGCCTTTTGTTTGTTCCTCATTGTTCTGCAGTTCTGGATCCACTTGAGTAGCAAATATTAGAAAAACATAGGATTAGGAGAATCCCCCTGTGTAGTAAGAATCCTAGTGCAGGCTGTTATGACTTAATAGCACTCCTAAACCTTGAAACAAGTATATACTTAATTGAAGAACTGTTTATATTCCATAGCTGTATTTTGTTTTAAAAAGCTATCTTTGCTTTCTTGTCCCAAAGTCATGCCTGTCCCAAGTCACGTTGGTTTTTTGGTTAAATCCACGTTATATCTTTTGCTGTAGTGTGAGCCTAACAGTCGCAAGAAGATAAATTGAGGAACTGTAACTACCTTGATTTCTAACTGTATGTGAAATAAACAGCTGTAATTCTCTGTCTAATCTGAAGAAAAGAGAAGGTAGCTACTTGCTTGCTCTATGACTAAAGGATTTTTTCCTCCCATGCAGATGGTTTGTGATGGGCCCACCTCGTTCTGGAACAGGAATTCACATCGATCCCTTGGGAACTAGTGCGTGGAATGCCTTAGTCCAGGGACATAAGCGTTGGTGCCTGTTCCCTACCAGCACTCCCAGAGAGCTGATCAAAGTGACACGAGAAGAGGGAGGGAACCAGCAGGATGAGGCTATCACTTGGTTCAATGTCATCTATCCTAGGACGCAGCTCCCCACCTGGCCCCCTGAATTCAAACCCCTGGAAATCTTACAGAAATCAGGCGAGACAGTCTTTGTGCCAGGTATGGACGAATCTCTCCAGTAAGGAATTCCAGGAGAGAAAAACATATTTTTAATGTTTGTGTGTAGCAGAGACGAAGAAAATATTTCAGTTTTCTTATATGGGCCGTCTCTTACAAAAGAAACTTTCTGAGCTGTTGGAAAAAGGATATATATTGCGAGGTGCTCTTTGAGACTACTCAGTTATTTTCTGAATGTCCTGAAACATATGTGGCCTGGAGCGTTGGATTGTTTGTGGTACAGATGACAAAACAAATGGGAGCTCAGGTGCAGCATCACAGGAATGTGATCCTGAACTAAATTGCAGTGATAGGAAACCATCAAGGCATAAAATAGAGATATTTGAGTACTAGTAACTTCTGAGACAAAAAAGTTTGAGTTTATATACACTGTAGCAAATTCATGACTGAATTTTGCAGCCTGGGTAGTCTGAATGCATATGAATTTTTCTTAGCTGTGGGGAAAAGAGCTACTTAAAGGCACCGACACTTTCTACCCACCTCTCTGTGGTTGTGCTTCGTCTTGCATTTGAAATCAAAAGCTAAAGAAAGATCTGATAAGGATGCCATTCTCTTGGAGTGGCTGCACATTGTGTGCCTGTTACAACTGGGAGGTGAGGTGGCTAGTGGGTAAAGCAGGTGAGTTCAGCGACAAATTCTAACCTTTAAATCTTGCACTGTTTTTGTGTAGCATGGCCCATAGCTTCTATCCACATTGCTTGTCTCTAACAGGCAGCTGACTTCATGTTTGAAGAGCGCCTTGTGATTGTATTGGCACTTATTAGTCACTCCTCAGTGTACCTTCTGTTAAGATTTTGTAGCTGTCGGGTTCCATTAAACTGTTTCCTTAGTCTTTTTATGAGGTTATAAGTGGGTTGTAAGAACACCACTGTCTATTTTTATCCTGTGTGGGGAAACAATTTTGCATCTATTTTTAAATGAAAGGTTAGTCTGTAGTCATAAGAACCTTATTAAATCAGCACAGAAAGTGCTCTCCAGCTTAACAGAGAGGGGTCTCTGTGTGGTCTGGGTTACAATGGCTCTTGCTATTAAATAGGCCATCAGTAGCCAGTGTTGTGCTGTCAAGTCAGATCTTCAGTGCTGTTTGTGAGCTGGATAATTTGGTCAGAGCGTTGGCCAGCCTTCTGTAGCAAGAATCTGTAAAGCATTGGAGCGAATGCTGAAATAAGACTGAGGAAAGACGATGTGGTGGCAAACTCACCTGGGTTTGGGAGATTGGGTCCAATATCCACCTGTGCTGTGCAAAAAGTGTTCGCGGCTCTTCTTGAACTTGCTTTCTGTTACGTAGCTAGAAACAGTCATTGGTGTTGTATTTATAGGTGGCTGGTGGCATGTAGTTCTCAATCTTGACACAACTATTGCCATCACTCAAAACTTTGCCAGCTGTACCAACTTCCCTGTGGTGTGGCACAAGACAGTAAGAGGGAGACCCAAACTGTCACGGAAATGGTACAGGTAAGAGATTTAGTAGCTTGCTTTTCATATTCTCTATTTAAAACAAAAATACCCTATTCATTTACATGCAGTGTTGCTGTTCAAAGGCTAACCCTGAAATTTCAACTGTGCTTAGGATCCTAAAGCAGGAACATCCTGACTTGGCAGCCTTAGCTGATTCAGTTGACCTGCAGGAATCTACTGGTATTGCTTCTGATAGTTCTAGCGATTCTTCCAGTTCCTCAAGCTCCAGCTCCTCAGACTCTGATTCAGAGGTAATGCTTTTTACCACAGTAGGTGATCCATATCCTGCAATTATATTGGTTTATCCCGTACCTGATCATGTGTCCTCATCCTAATATCCATGTCTTATGGAAGAAATTAATAGAAAGCAACTGAACAAATCTGCATGTTGGGGGAGCCTGTAGTCTTAGCAGGTTCTGTTTGCTGAAGCCTCTCTTTGTATTGCTAAATTAATTTGGTTCGTTTGATCTGTGGTTAGATCATGTATAAATCTGTGACTCGTTTACCTAAGCCATGCTTGTGTAAAATGGCTGCAAAATGAATGTTTTAAAAGTGGGGAGGGGGAACAAGCTCCAAAACCGAGACTGTCAGTTATGACAGGGGACTTTTCTAGGCACCTAAGTGCTTCAGAAGGCACTGAGTCCGCTCTCGGAAAATTAGGTCCTTCTAGGAACCAAAATGAAGGCATCAGTTGTCTCGCCCCAAGCCAGCTTAGTCAGTGATGAAATCTAAGAACATACCTGTTCCTGTTTTTTAAACGCTTGATTTAAAATGTATTTCATGTGTCTAATCTAAAATAGCACGTTCTTTGAATACTGATTATTCACGGTTGCTGAGGTAGCTCTTATGGCGAATTCCACAGTTTACTGGGTTTCTCTGAATTCTGGTTTCATCTCTTCACATTTCAGTGTGACTCTGGCTCTGAGACGGAGGGGATGATGCACCGGAGGAAAAAAAGGAGAACATGCAGCATGATGGGTAACGGTGATACAACTTCCCAGGACGACTGTGTGAGCAAAGAGCGCAGCTCCTCCAGGTGACCCGATGGCAACTCTTGTTTTTAAATAAGCAAAAGACAATAGAGGGCAGAGCTGGCAGAGTTCAGATAGGGTGACTCATCAGGACAGAGGGATGAGAGCAAGGGGCCCCTGATAGAATGTAAATCAGTTGGCCAGTGGTGATATCTTCCCTCCATTAATTGTTTTAATTGCTCCAAATTGAAAACTAAGATTCTTGATATTTTTTTAAATGAGTCTTTTTTACTTTATTAAATAAACAGTTTTATTACTTTTCCTAGTTGTCTCTTTTAACAGAGAGAGTATTTAATTTTTTTTTAATGGGAGAGGTGAGATATTTTAGCTGTGTTCTTCAGAGAGCACAAACGAATAGCAAACAGTTAAAAATGAGGAATGATCAGGCAAGACTCAGGTTTCAGTGCCTTGTTGTCCAAACGGAAAACCTTCAAGTAGTTGTATGGTTTCTCTTATTGTTGCTTGGATTACTTCAATTTGGCCTACTATTTTATCTGGTAAAGGCAAAATTAATCCCAAATGTCTGTGTTTACCTATTTTAAAAAAAAAAAAAAAAAAAAAAAAGAAAAAAGAGCAAGTTTTTAGTCGGTCTGGAGGGAGGGAACATTAATATTGCAGAACCACGAATAGATATTGCTGAGGGTAAAGTTGCCGAGGAGGGAAGTTCTCTGGACTTGCCAGGTTAAAAACAGTGAAACACTGGCAATCGAGGAGTGTACTGCAGGGAGGAACTTAGAAAGTGTTTGTGAAGTGAAGCATTTTTCCCACAGCAGAGGCTTGCAAAAATTCTAGCAAACTCCTCGCAGTTTGGGTAACTGATGCTGCTGTATTAGCTGCCTGCCTGTGTTAGGGTGCTGGCTAGTTACTGAGCTGTTGGATGCTCCAGGTTTGGCACGGATGCAAGTGCTGTGGTGACTCACCGTGTGGCCTGCTAAAGGAGGAGTGCAAAAGTACCTGAGGAAGTCCAGAATCCCAGTGTCATGCCTGACTTCCCGGTGTAGGGTACTGCCTAAAGACCTGTTTGCTCCTGACTGTGTTGCCATTTATCTTGCTGTGATATATTGCTCTCTTGTTTTCAGGAGTTGCTCATAACTGAATGCAATTGAATTACAAGTACAGAGAGCATCATTAAACAGCTAGGAGAGAACTGTACTGACTGCTTATTTTGCCCTGGAGGCTTTAACAATTTGTTTGTTATGACATTATCAAATCCCATTTCAGCAGCCAGTGTGACTTCAGGCAGGAAATGAACAGCAGGAGATAACAAACTTGAATGCAGACCCTGTTTTTAAAAAAAAAACAAAAACAAAAACAAACAAAAAACAACCAACCAGCTGTAGAAATGCAGAGCGCACATGCAGATCTGTTCTTCTGAAAATCCTGTGCATTTTTAAGTTGTTTGCACTTCAAATTTTGAAATGAATACCTTAAATATTTAAAATAAGCACATTGCCTAGAACTCTTGGTTTCCAGGTTTCACTGTTCTTCCTCCTGTATGTTGATTGTTTCACTCTGTGAGGATGGGTGGGCTTTGTGCTCCAGCTGTGTGATGGAATAGTTGATAGAAACAGTTCTAAATATAAAATCTTACCTAGCTTGTACAATTCTGTAGGAAGAATAAGCATACAATTAACCTGCATGCTGCAATCTTTTGTCCTGATATGAGGGGAAATGCTGTAGTTGCTGACAGGCAGTTGTACTTTTTTTGACAGGATTAGGGAATCTTGTGGAGGCCGCAGCTACCCCTGAGAGATAACAACGCCCACCTAGAGGCAGCTGCCGATCGAAGCTCTGTTAGCAGCCAGCCAGCTCTGTTCTACCCCTTCTGCTTCTACTTCTCACAGTCCTTAAGTGTTTGTCACTCTTCCTTGATCCAGACATCCGTCTTCATTATGTGCTGTCGAAGGTTGGCTCCTTAATAACTTCTAGGGGAATGCCCCGACTCTACATTATTGTGCAATGCTTTGTCCCCTCTGCGCCCCAAGTGAGTGCACTAATAACCCAGCTTTGGGTAAGGACATGCCAAGTATTTAATGGTTCACGTAACTGGCAAGGAAGACGACGGTCAGTTTTTAAAGAACTCTTTTTAAAACCAGCAGGTAAATGTAAAAACCTGCCTTGTTTTGACACTGTCATATGTTTACATGTTGTCCTGTACACTTGAGGAAAGGAACACCAGCCCTTTTGGCCTATCTGAACGTCCGGCGGATCTCGCAACAGAATTTCAGGAAGGGAAGGTGGTATGAATGCTCCAAACACTGAAGCAACTTCAGTGGAGGTGACCACCGACCTGAAGCATCTTTTGTGGTCTTAATCGACATGCGTACATCTAAGGTGCAACACCTTAACCAGCAACAGTCCATTTACTTTTGCTCTGTGTCTGTTATGATGACTGGTAACAAAGATGCACTAGCACCTTGCAGTAGGAAGCTCGATGGAGCAGGAGAATCCTGGAGTTTCTTCCACAGCAAAAACCGTGGGGGAAAAAGTCAGCCTTTGCCAGTAATTACAATCCTTTAGGTGCAGGCGTGTTGTTTAGCACTAGGCAACAACTGACAAAGTCTGGCTCTTGTAACAACAGTTGCTGGGCTCTAAATACCAAGCAGTGGTAGGGCCGTGGGCTCGTTCAGGCCAGTGCAGTTCACATACCTCAGTGGCTTTCCCGTGAGGTTATGGGTTCAGACGTTTCCAGAACTTGCGGTGCCAATTTGAAAGGACTGGGAGGGGGACACGTTGTTTTATGCTTTTTAAAAATGCAGTGTGTTGCTTAAGTCTGTGTAGATGCATTTGTATTATGCCAGGTAAAGCTCTCGTCCCCAAATCTGTTGGAGCTTCTGTTTTGTTTTAGCAGGGGCTTGTGCTGGTAGTGTCAGTGAAGAGGTCTGTCTGGCTGCAGGTGTGCTGCAAGGAAATGATCCTTCTTCTCTATCTGGACAGCATAGCCAGAAGCAGGCTGGGTCGGGGTGCTTCCTTGGGTGCTCTTCTGAGACCTAGGAGGTGGGTATTAGATCTCACTTCAGCCATTCTTCTTTGGGAGAGGAAATTTGAAAGCAGAAGTGATATGTGTGTAGGAAACTTGCAATAATGCCCAGGCACTGGTAGCAGAATTAAAAAGCAGATTGGCAGCCTTAACTGTGACTTTCTTATACATGTTGGGTTTGATGGAACCAGAACATTGCTTGTCTGGGTTTTCTGATCTTTTTTTTTAACCTTGTCTCTTTCTATTTAAACACTCTCCCTTCTCGGAGACTGGGCAATATCCTGTTGTACAAGGGAATCCTAAACATGTTTGTCAGGATCTCTGTTTCCAAAACTTCTGTGCCAGTCACTTTGTGTAGGAGCAGCCTGGTGGTGGAAAAAGGCAGCGAGTGAAGGTTTTTTAGTACATTCTTTAGCTGTCCAGACTCCTGAATTTCCTGTGATAGCCAGGCGTAAGTGAGCACACTTGCTGCGTAGACTGCTGCAGATTATTCCACAAGATTAGTTCATTCTAAGAAAAACTTCTCAAACTCCTGGCATTTCTGGCCGAGGTTGCCTTTTTTCCTGCCCGGCTGAGCAGCCTGGGAGCCTGCATAATCTGTGTGTCTTCTCAGACAGAGCAGGCTGCAGCTGCTGCCTTTTGGAAGAATGTGGGGGCCAGGAGAGGCGAAGGCTCAGAAGTCTCAGCTCTGTCGCCATCAGAGGAGCCCTTAGAGAACTGGCCTCTGCCAGTTCTGGTCCACTGCCCTCTTTGGTGGCTTAACAGTTAGTATGTCGGTAAGATTGCTTATGCTGTAGCTTGCAGTTGCATTTGGCATGCACGGTTCAGTTTTGCAGTCTTAAAAACTTACATATGTGCGAAAGCCTGATCGCTCTGCCAGGAAAGCCACACTCCTACCAACCAGAAGCACAGCGGGAAGATCAGGAGTGCAGAGTATTCTTCCGTGCGTGTGAACTCTTCCATGGTGTGAAATAAAACAATTTCGGATTGAAGCCTCTGTTTGTTTGACATCCCTCGCAGAAAAGCAGTGTGCTTGAAATGGACTGGAGACATCGTGATGCCAGCGACGCTATACTGACTTCTCCACAAGGCACTTTCTGATAGGAAACAAAGGTGTATCTGTTAAGGCTGCCTGGGAATTGGGACTCCTGGGATCTCTGGTTCTTCCGCTTACAGGCTCCTGCCTCAGCCGAATTGGTGAGCTTCTGTCTCTTTCAGTAGATGAGGAAAATACCTACCTCACAGGGGTGTTGTGAGGCTGAAATGTAATTACTGTGTAAGATGCTTTTGAAGTTGTCCTCCCACAAGACGTGTTCCAGACATCCTAAGCAACCTGAGACTTCCTAACCTGGTGTTAGCTTTTTGTAGCAGAGAACATTGGGGATGTTGTTCAGCTCTCTTGGCCACGTGGTGTTCTGTGGCGGCCCTTCCAGAATTGCTGTGTGGTACATAAATTGTAGCAGAACAAGGCTTTTTGTTTTCACCAGAGTTTAACTGTTGGCATTTCATGGCCTTCTCTAAACAGGAGGTCCTGCTAGATCGGGGTTGGTTTTTGTTTTTGTTTTTTTTTTTTTTTTTTTTAAAAATAGGACTAGAATAAATGATCTCTCATCAGGGAGTCTGCTTCACTGGCCTTACAGGAAGAGGGGGAGCCAGTGCTTCCCAGGCCCTCATTCTAGGCCAGATAAATGAGGAATAAAGTTAAAAACTGTGCTCCCCTTGTGCCTAGCTCCGTGCTTGTGGGAGGCTGACTGGGGAGAGTGGGTTTTGTGCTCTCACTTCTCCAGGCTTGTGCTTCTTGGGGCATCCATGTCTCTTGTTCCGACCCCACTGCTTCTGTGTATGGCGAGCCCCTGGATGTAGCAGACTGCTGTGGTCCAGCACCCAGACCCAGTGGGCCCCTTGTTTCCTTGAGCCCCAAAGCAGCAGTACTGCTCTGCCTCAGTCCCTGCCGGCACTTTGGGCTGCCTCGTTCCCCGGGGACAGGCTTAGAGAGCCGTGTGCTGGGTTTGGACTGTGGGCTTCCCGACTGTACTGTGTGTATTGGTGTCCTTGTCCTGCCTGCTCTGGCGAAAGGTAAAGGCGTTTGCGAGCTCTGGCCCTGCTTTTGAGTCTGGTCACCAGTACAGGCTTGTCTGCTATGACAGTTCAGGAGTAAATGAATAAATACCCCATCAGAACTGTAGATGTGGACAACAGGCACGCCGATCTCGGCAGCTGTTCTCTGCACAAGTGCTGTGGGAGCAGGTGACGCTGAGGAAGTACTGGCATACCTTCCTCCCCTTTCCAGCTCTGGTACGCTGGCTCCAGTTTGTCTTCTCAGTTACATTAAGCCTCTCCAAATATTTAGAAGAAAGACAGCAACCTCTTTCATAATTAACCTAGACCCTTTTCCTCCCTGAATCCCCAGCCATCATGGGGCAGGAAGCCAGACCGTTGACTGAATCAAATCTGAAATGCCTGTGTGGGCTAATTGTGTAATGGGAAGTTTTTGGCATCCCCCTTGCAAAGGGGGGAAGGAAAGAGCGTACTGATTCGTTTGACAGTCACACTGTCAGCTCCAAGCCCTGCCACTGCCATTAGCTGCTTTTATCGCCCCATCCAGCAGAGCTGGGATACTCTTAATTGTCTTGTTTGGATGATTGTGGTTTTTGCTTTTTATTTTAAATAAAATCAATTATTTTGCATTATCCTGTTGGCTAGTCACTTTTTTTCATATCGTGGTCTGAAAAAAAAGCTACAGGCATACCCCTCTGTTTCCCAGAGTACTGCAGTATGCTAAATGGTGCTCAGTTAATAGCTGCGGGGGTGCGCTGGGGACTTTCTCTAGCTCTTTCTCGTGTGTGATTAGTACGTCCGTATGGTGGGGGGTGTTTTGGAAGCTGCTGGGGCTGCAGTGGCTTCGGGAGGTTTGTGTCAGTAGCTTCGTTACCAGACTGCAACGCGTGCTTTTTGCCCCTTCCCTGTCCTCCCCAGGCTGCGTTACGAGAAGCCTCGAGTTGCCACCTCGTACCGGCAAGGGGGAGTTTATCTTCCTGGTGTCGCATGCTGCTTTCGGCTTAGCTTCCAGGCAAGGCGCACGGTGCAGGGAGTCTCTGTGGAAGGGCTGGGCTCCCGGCAGAGCTGAGCGACCTTCCCCGCCACCCCTGGGCGTTCAGGGAGACGAGCTGCTTCTGAGGGCGCTCCGGGGCGTCTGAAGCTGCCTCCAGGAATTCAGCTGTGCGGTGGAACAAGGATTGGGAAAGTGGAAAAACTTGTGTATTCTGTTAGTGAGCTTTGTTGAAACCAGTAACTGTAGATAAATAAGCTGAAGCAGAGTGTGGGACAGCAGCCTGGAGGCTTTTGAAATGTTTATATGAGTGTATTGTAGAATGAAACACCTTGAAGCGTAAATGGTTTTGTGGAGACAGCAAGTTTGCAGATTTCTGCATAAACCAGTGTCCTTCCTTTCCCAAACACTGATTTAAACGCTCTTCTTGATTACTGTCACCTATAAAACCAATTTTTTTTCTCCTTTCCAATTGCTCTTCAGGAGATCTCCCCCTGTGCCCTGTTCCCATCCTCTGCTAGATGCTGTCTAGCTCGATGCAGCCAGGCAGCCACAATCAGCGAACGAGCCCCTGCTCTCCGTGGGGGCGCTCTGGGCGCGTCCGTGCTTGGCATTTAATAAGACCCAATTCCAGAAAGCGGTATGAATCGTGGTGGCTGAAAGCGATGTAGAGCCATTGTAGACAAGCTTTTATGACGTACCTCCTTCTGCTTTTCATTCCCAAGAGAGGCGATTGTGCGGGCTCCCAGCTTTAAGGTAGTCCCACTGCTCTTCCTGATTTGCAGGTACTACTGGTACCTCCTTCAGTGCCTCTGCGGCCTTGCAATCCGGACTTGATTTATTTTTATTCCTCTGATTTATCTACCTATCTTCTTTTTTTTGCGACAATTGCAACCTAATACCTCATTTCAACAAGGAGGACGGCATGCTCATTTTTTTTTAATCGCTCCTGGGGAGCCAACAGGACAAGGTTACCTGAGTGGGAATGGGGAGGCTGGATTGTCTGCGCTGTACCTGTGCTGACGTTCTTGCTCCTTTCCTCCAGTTTGATGTAAAAGCAAATAACTACTGCTGTTTCTTTTGTGGCACTTGGAAAGCAAGTCACAAGGAGAACAGGGCTGCATTCCTGCGTGAGTGTTAGCCACAGCACTCCGTAGCTATGTGTTTTAAGACTGGTTTGGGATTAAACTAATATGCTTGCAGAATCTCACCTTTTTTTCAAGGCATGTAAAGACTCCTCTGTGGGAGTGCACCTCCTCTTTCTGGAGAAGTGTAAACTGAGGCAGGTAGAGGTGATTGGAAATGCATTCAAAAGGAAATAATCATTCCGTGTCCCTTCTGGTCTGAGCTGGCGGCTCCCACCTCTATGACCTGTAACAGTTGCGTGTCCTCGTTTCACAGAAGGAGCTGGAACCGGGGGGCTGCCACCGCAGCGAGCGCCCCTGCAGCCTGCTCCAGCCGTGCCCCAGCTGCGCGCGCAGCGAAGGCGTACCAGGGCTGGAGGAGAGGCTTTCCTGACGCAGCGCTGCCTTGGTTAGACCCACGGCTGCATCTTCTCTCAGCCGTTCTGCTGCGGTCGGGACTGGACTGGCTGCCAGTGTCCATGAGCTTTTGGTTCACTCTTAGGACTTTGAGCTTGTATCAGCTTGCCTTCAAGGGCAAGGCCAATGGTACAGCTGGCTCAGAGCTGGGAAGACCATCAACAAAAACTCGGGGCCTGCCCTAGCTCAGGGATTAGACTGGAAAATGTGTTTTAACGTGACGGAAGAAGAGCTGTCCTGGGTGAGACCAGAGGCCTAGCTAGCAGAGGGGTTAGTAACGAGAGCTTAGGGAGAAGGTAGAGAAAAAAGCACTCACAGGAGGGCTCTTTGGTAGGATCATCCCTTTCAGTGGGAGCAAGGCCGTCCCCACCGTGTGCTGGCTCGGACCTCTTGGTGAGCTGAACTCTTCTTGCGGCGTTCAGTCTTCTGCCACTCGTGAATTGAACCAGCTCTCCGGGCATCACTGCAGCATCGGGGCTAGCGCGCAGCCGGGTGTGAAAAAGCAAATGAACAGCCAGCCAGATAGGTTGGTGACCTCCAAGCGTGTGTCAGCTGAAGAACAGGGCGAGTACCGCGACATTTCTTGGGATAGCTTCTAATTTCTGGCATCAAGGCAGAACGTTGCTGTTCTTGGCAAAGAAAAAGTGGTAAAGGTGACTGGGAGCGTGACTGGGGCTTGCAGAAATGGCCTGAGTTTGGACCAGTTGCGAGACCAGTCTGTGCTCAAGCTTTATGTGGGGGGAAAGGGGTTCTCGGAGGACCTGGGAACGCAGAATCACCTGTCTGGGACAGGCGCTCTCTGAAGTCGCTACGGCCTGTGCAGACCAGCAGCCGCTGCTCTCCCCGCAAGAAACCAGCACGTATCTGCTCACCTCACTTCACAGGATCTGGCAGACCCGTGCTTGGGTTACAGCTCTGGTGGAGAGAGGGGCATCGAAACTCGGCTTGCTTCAGGTGACTTTCTTGCTTTGGGTGGGAGGGATGCATCTCTGGAAGCGGGGGACCTCGGAACAGCTACTCCCTGCACAGTTCATGTGCTGCGGGAGAGCGCGAGAACGTGCAACGTGGTAAATCAGGTCTTTTTTGTGCCTGCAGAGAGCTCTCCTGGCTGATCAGCACCTTATACCCAAGAGGCGGGGAGCAGCGCCGGCCATAGCGCTTGGGCTGCGGGGAGCCAACCCGGCTAAATCCCTCTCGCAGGCAGATTTGCAGCACAGCGATCTCCGCGGCGGAGGATGCTCCTCGGAGCAGTTGTCACCGCAGCCCGCCTGAATCCCCCGTTGTTGGTAAAGCTCTTCAGCTGTCCCCCAGCCCTTTGCTCCCCCCGCGGCGGCCTGGAGCTGACGGCCCTGGAGAAGCAGCTTTCGTGCGGGGCGGGTGATCGGCAGCCAGCCCCTTCCCGGGCGCAGCCGGTGCAGAGCTGGTCCCTCCCGAGAGAGGGCGGCGTGCTCATGCGGCTTCCCCGTCGCGGGCTGCCCGCGGCAGGGCCGGCACCCCCGGGCTTTGGGACGGCGGTGCGGGGGATGCCGCACCCGAGGATGCGTGGCTCTCCCCGGGCCGGGCCCCCTTCGCCGGCGCCCTCCGTGCAGGGGCTGCCGCATCCCCTCCGCTGCTCGCCGCTCGCAGAGCTGGCAGGCAGGAGCAGGGCAGAGAGCCCTGGCTGGGAGCCTGCCCGGCTGACCCGGCGTGTGGATCCATCCCCTCCTGGCCCGGAGCGTGCGGCTGCGTGGCGGGGGCCGCAGGCATTCATCTCGCTGTTGGGTTGCAGTCCCCTCTCTTTAGTTTTGGAGAGACTTGGTGACGGCCATCCTTTGGGAGTCCAGTCCAGCTCCAGGGAAGCACGAGAGTTACCACCAGCTTCCACAGGCCGCCTGCTCTGCTGGGCGTCAGGGTTTCCCACCTACCTTAGCAGTTCAGAGAGACAGCAGCATATTTTTATGAGTGAGTTGATGGGAGAACCATGCAGATACCCTCTGTCCCTCCCAGTGGGAGCCTTGCTGCATCAGGGCAAGTTTACTCTGTCCAGTTGCCTCCGGAGAGCCACGGAGGAGAGAGATATCAGAGAGGACCTGCTGGGCCTGGTTTCTGCGTGGGGGATCAACCCCCGTCAGATCGGATGATGTTCTGCAGGAGAATCCAGCTCTCACCCCATCTCTGGACACGGGAAGCCGAGCCCTGTTGCCGATTCTGCCACCTCGTTTCTGTCTGAAGGGAGCTGCGTTGGAGCAGCTCTCCTTGCAGATGTGCCCTTGATGCTCCTGGCTGCTGCTCTCAAGACCGGGAGTGTTGTTTTTCAGAGGTCTCTGCGCCCTGCAGTTCTCACGACTCCCACGCGTGCGGCAGGTTCCAGCACCCCGATGGCGAATCACTGCGGGTCCAAAGGCAGAAGCCGCTAATGCTCGTCTCTGGCCGTAGCTCCCGTTTGGTTCCCCATCAGTGATCCCGATCGTGGAACAAGCTGTGAGGGCCAGCACCTCTTATTTTAAGGTGGCGATAAACCCTGCTTGGGAGGCTACCTGCTGAAGGGCTCCGCCTCTGCACTGGTTAATGCACGCCACGTGCTGCTGCATTCCCGCGCAGGCAAACACCCTCTAACGGACCTCCAGCCGAGCGCCACGTGCCAGGGAAAAAGAGCAGGAGGTGTCCTGGGTGTCGGCAGTAATCGAGGGCCCTGCGGCAGCTGCAAACCTGTGCATCAGGGTGTAAGGCCAGAACACCCCACGTCGCCCTACTAGCAGGCCACAGTGGCTGGTTTCTGGCAGTCTCGCCCAAAATTCCTCTTTGTCCCCAAACCTGACAGTCCGCGTGAGCACAGGAGCAAAGACTCGGTCCCCTGAGCTTCCCCACCCTGGTTCTGTCTCTAGCTGCGAGCTCTTTCCAGGGCTTAGGGGAAGCCTCCGGAAGCAAGCGGTGCGTTGGATTTGGGACGATGCCTTCGTGGCTACTGCCGGTGGTCAGCTCAGCTCCAAGGTTACTTAAAAACCAGGAGAAATACAAGCCCAATTAACTGCTGATTCCCAAACTGCCTCTCCAAACACACAGTGATGGACCATGCACGCGAGGCAGTGCGGGGCTCCAGGCAGCGATGACCCTGTCCTGTCAGACAGGCTCTGCCATAAACCCTTCGGCTGAGGCTCTTTGCTCCTTCCGCCCGTGGAAGGGTCTTCCAGAAGCTGCTTGAGAGGGAATCTCAGTCTTGCTGTGCTCCGGACCTATTTATACCCCTTCGCACCAATCCGGCGGAGCAGTCCTGGCTGTCACATCCCCTGTGCTTTTCCACTTCCATCTTGCAAGTCAAACTTTTGGAAGCCGGTAGCTTCACCAAGCTAAAGAGTGGATTTGGACAGGAAGGGAAGAGAAGGGACCAAACAGACCTCAAAAAAGGTGCTGAAGCAGACAGGGCTGTGGCGCTACCGATCTCTGGGTGTTTTGGCTGAGCTCTGGAGCAGCCCTGACGATCGGGGCCCAGGAAGCGCAAAGCTGTGCAGGAGAAGGGCAGGTAGGTGCCATGGCTGGATGTTACTAAGAATACAGTTACCCACAGTTGCCTGCCTGATAGGATTACCAATAGCGACAAACGGCAGCGAGGATCATGGCTTCACTTCCTTCCTCCCACCCCAGGGATTTAATCCCATCTTTGCTCATGTTTTGTTTTTAGCCAGTCAATAAAAATCTCCGCTTCCGGAGACATCTCCCAAAGCCTTTTCCCTGGAGGAGACTTTGGGGGCGGATTCCCATGTCTGCTCCCCTCGCACACGGCTGGGAGAAAGCTCCGTGCTGGTTTTACCCTGGCAGGAATAGCTTAGGCCTTCTAATTTCAGCCTGCTTTGTAAAAGGTTGGCTAATCCTCCCGGCAGTCTCAAGAGGGAGGAAATCCTTGGTGGCAGAGGCTGGAAGGAGCTGACAACCCCTTGGCCAGTCTCCTTGCCGGCTTGCGATGGCTTTGGGGCACATCCCAATTTTTGAGCCTCCTGTTCTTCAGACGCCCCAGCAGCAAGATGCTCAGGGGGAGGCTCTCGCAGCCCAGCTACTCTCGGCACCCACTTACCCGGCGGGTGCGACAGCAGCTTATGGCACAAATACGCCACCGATATTGCCCGCAGCTCCTGGGGAAGGTGGAGCGACGCGCCGTGGCTCGGCGTAGGTGCGCTGCGAGATGCTCCTCGTGGGGAGAGCCAGGGTGGCCGCCCCTTGCTCTGCCAGCTCCTCGGCTGCCCAGCTGAGGCCTAACAAGGTGCAAATGCTCATTAAGCACTACCCGGGGGGCAGCTGGTGCCCCAGCCCGCGCAGAGCTCCCCGAGCTGTGGGGGCCCGTCTGCCCCCAGCGAGCACCCCAGAGACAGGGGACGGAGACCCCTCCAAGCCAAACAGCTGGGAACGCTTCGGGAACGGCTTTTTGGGTACAGGGCGAGGTCTAACGAAGGAGGGAGGCCGTCCAGGGCCGCAGCCCCGCGTCGGGCAGGGCCGGGCGGCTCCGCGCCCGAAGCCCACCCGCGGCCGCCAGCGGGGGCGCAGCCCCGCGGGCGGGGGGCGGCTCCGCGCGGGGGTGGGGGCCGGGGCCGGGGCCGGGCGGTGGGCCGGGCCCGGGCAGATGACGCCGGGTAAAGCCGGCCGAGAGCCGGCCCAGCCCCGCCGCAGGCCGAGCGGGCCGGCCTCCGCACCCCCCGCCCCCGCCGCGCACCCCCCGCCGCCGCGCAGTCCGGTCGGAGCGGGCGCGCTCCGGCAGCAGGGCGCGATGGACGTGGCCGTGGACTCGTACCTGGCCGTCTCGCTGCTCGTCACCGTCCTGGCCCTCGTCCTCGCCTCCGTCTTCGTGAGGCTGCGGGGAGGAGGCGCGGGGGAGCGGCCGCGGGAGCCGGCGGCGGCCGAGCCGGCCCGGGAGGGCGGCCCCGGGGCCCGAGCGGCGGCGGAGGGACCGGGACCGGGAGCGGGAGCGGCCGCGGGGCCGGAGGGCGAGGCGGGCCGGGTGCCGGTGGAGGAGGTCGGGGCGGGCGAGGAGGCGAAGGAGGCGGCCGGCGAGCCCCGGGAGGCGGCGGCGGAGCCGGAGCCGGGCCCCGCGGCCGAGCCCAGCCCCGCGGCGGCCGAGAGCATCCCCCGGCAGCCGCCCGCCGAGCGCCGGGAGCCCGGGCACCGGGAGGATGCGGAGAGCAAGGTAAGGCCGGCTCCCCGCGGAGCCTCGCCCCGGCCCCGCTGGCGCCCCGCAGCCGGTGCGTGTCGCGTGTCCCCACCCGGGTGTCCGTCCCCGCGGGATTCCGTCCCCGCGGGGCGGCGGCGCAGCGCCCGGGCTTTCCTCTAGAACGAGGGGGGTCCCGGCGAAAGCCGGGGTTTGCCCTCGGGCGGGGGCGAGCCCGTTGGCCCCGAGGGCGGCAGCGGTGGGGGGGTTCGGGCTCCTTTCCACCGCTGCCCCCCAAGGCATGCTTTTAAAGATAACTGAGATAGTGAAGATTTAAGGGAAGAGAAGCGTTCGTCGGTGCGAGCCTCTCCTGTCTGCCCACCCAACCCCTGGGAGGCTTTCCCTTCTCCCAAGAGTTAATCCAGGTGCTTGGGGGTGTGTGTGTGTGTGTGTGTTCTTCCCGTCTGCATCCTCTTTCTGTGGGTTGCGGCACACTGTCCCCTTGACAGCGCAGGGCTCCCCTTCGCTGTCCCACCGGCTGTCCTTGCCTGCCCCAGGGGAAGGGACTGGCTTCCCCCTCCCTCCCAACCCCAGCTGGCCCCGAGGTCTGACCGCTGGCTGAACTGGGGGGGCTGGGGGGGCACCGATGCCTATAAACGCCTGGTAAATCCCTCCAGCACCGGATCTTGTTTAAAAATAAAAGGGTGAACCAGTGTCTGCGGAAAGAGCTCGCTCTGCTCTTGCCCGGCTCGGGTGGGACTCGGTGACAACCCAAGGTGCCCAAACTCGCGGTGTTGGTGGCTTTCTCCTGGGGCGGACCCTCGTCCCAGTGGGGGGAAGCGAGTAATGGGGTGACTCAGAAATCCAGGAGCGATGCGTCGTCCGTGTGCAGGCAGCACGTTTCAGCTGGGGAGCGCAGGCCTGGGGCCGCAGGCGCCTGCTGGCTATTATTAGCAGCATTTGTAATCCTCGGCGACTGTATCCAGGCTGCCGGGCGGTGCGCAGACAGCCCTCGCCTTGGCAAGCATTGCTACTGACTCACTGGCCGGCCTTGGGCAAGTCCCAGGGGGTTGCGCACCCCCCTCCCTACTGCGATGCTCTGCAACACCCAGGGGTAAGCCCGGACCCGCTCTCGGGGCTGGGACGTGGGTCTGCCTCCCTGTGCTCCTCCTCACCTCCCCTTGGCGTTCCTGAGCCTTGGAGCTCGCGCTCTCTCCCCTTCCCGGCACCCCTTGGCCGTGGGTACGGCTCTCGAGCAGCCCCCTCCCTCATCCCAGCGTCCTGGAAGCCACATCTGTCCCTCTGCTGCGTGATTTATTGGTGCTTTTGAGCACAAGGATCTTTGTCAAGCTGGAGAGCCCCTGGGCTGCCGTTAGCTGGCTGCGTCCTGGCTAGGCTAGCTTGGCAGCAAAGCTGGCCACCCAGCTGGAGCCGCTGCGGGGCCCGGGGCGCACCCAGCACTATCTGATGAAGCGCAGCACCCTGTCGGGACAGACGGCTGTATGCAGTGCTGCCAGAGCTCACGGGTTCCTCTGCTGTCTCACTAGCTTGAGCCTTCTCAGGAATGTTTTCCCTCCCCTCTGGCTGCTCTTCAGTCCCGATTTCTTTGAACAGGCGCTGCTGCAATGCTTATTGCCTTCAGAGGTGGGCTCAGCTCCTTCATCCCCACTCAGGCACAGTGTGATAACAGGGTTTTGCGTGCCTGGAGGGCATGCTCAAGGGTCTTGTGTCCTCCAGAAGCCTGACTGGGCCCTGTGAATAAGGTCCTGGCCGGTTTTTCCTCCTGGGAATGGTTACCTCACTGTAGGAGAAAGGCAGGGCAGGTTGCCCTGGACCTGAGCAGCATCTCCTCGGGAAGGACAGGGACCAGGCGGTGGCTGTGATCTGGGTGGTGGTGGAGAACAGCAGGAAGGGGGAGGGATGCTTCTCACTGCTGCGTAAGTGTTTGGGAGCGCTGGCCCGCGCGTGATCTGGCGGCTGCCAGGACCGCTGGGTGCAGGCTGCCTGGCCGGGGCTGGCGGTCCCGCGGCGCTGGGTGGCACGGCGGAGGGAGTACGTGCGTTTGCAGCAGGCACCGCACATGTGTGAGCGGGGAGCAGTGCCCGGCTGCTGATCTGGGGGCTGACCCTGCGGGCAGAGTGGGGGAGACCTTTCACGGCTCTGCAGAGTCTCCCCTGAGTTCCCTGGTTTTGCTCCCTGCAAATAACCTTAAAATTGCTTCATCCTCCTCCTCCAGCGCTGCTTAGGCCAAAGCCCAGCAGATGTTAGAGGCACGGGTGGGACTGGCCTTGGGCAGAGCAGCGGGTGCTTTGCAGGTGGCTGCTGGTGGAAACGTGCCCTATCAAACCCGTCTTGGCTCGGCTGAGGGCTGCGGTCCCCGATGTGACTCAGCAGACGAGGCTCCCAGACGCCATCCGCTCCGCTGCGGGCTCCCAGCAGCGTCGGGACTGCTGCAGGCTCAGGGCTTCTTGGTTGACTCGGTGCATCAGGAAGCGGAGGGCTGTGCTGGGCACTTGGAGAGCTTTCTTTCCTTTCCCCCCTGCCTCCTGTTTGCTCAGCACATACTGCGCCGGGCTGGTTCAGATTCACTGCAGGCGTTAACCACTCGACCAAAATGCTCATGGATGAACCCGCTCAGGGAGAGCAGCCTGGGCGTATTTAATGGCTGGCTGGAGCTCTGCACCCTGCTGCCTCCTTCCTTCCCCTCTCCCTGCCTGTGCAAACCAGCAGCTGCTGCGCACCCTGAGCTGGGGCGGCTGTGTGGCTCAGCCTCCCTCCTGCCCCCACCTCCTGCCAGGGCAGCCTGCGACGTGCAACCGGCTGCTAAAACCAGTGTGGGTCGAGGCTTCCCTGCCCTCTCTGGGAGGAACGGACCATTGCAGCGTCATGCCCGTGGCTATAAAATGAAGCCCTGGCAGAGCAGGGAAAGGAGCCCAGGAGTCCTTGTTTCCATTAACTGCTGGTAGTGGTTCCCCTTGTCTCTGCTCGCTCCCATCACTGAAAAAAAGTTAATTAGTGTGTCGCTGTCTGTTCTCATCCCCATCCCCAGCTTGTTAATGGACGAGGCAGTGCTGTCAAAGCGATCCCCTAATGAAAAGCTGTTGGGTGGAACTGCAGCATCGCTGGGGCTGCCAAGTCTTGTTCTTGCAAGAAACGGTCAGAAAACCTCAGTTCTCTAATGAGTGTGTCTGTCATGGAAATGGCAGATGGCAGGGACGGGGCAGGGTTTTCAGCAATGGTCCAGAGCCACGGCTGGGATGCCATCCTGGCCGGGATGCTCTGGAGATGGGGAGGGTGAGCGGGCAGTGCCAGGCTCTTTGCCAGGCACGGCAGCCTGGCTGGTTTGCCAAGGGTTAACTGCAGCTGGTGGCTTCAAACAGAGCAGGGTCAAGTGGGTGACAGTGGGGAGAGAGGGGACAGCTGTGGGGCTGATCCGGCAAGGGGGGCCTTGCACTCGGGGGTGCCCAGCCCATCCTGGCCAGGGAAAGTCACGCAGACCCTGCTTGTTCAGGACAGTGTGCCGTGCTGTCACCCGATAGCAAAGGCACGAAGGGGATGTCACCTGCCCCTTCTGCAAAGCTCTCGGCACCCTTCCCCTGTGCCTCCCACCCCCATCTGTGCCTTCCTGGGGGCTCCCAGCGCCCCTGGACACTCCAGGCAGCAGAAGCACAAACCACCCAGCTCCCAGCAGGGACTCTAAGAAGTCAGCATCTCCCTCTCTAATACCTACTGCCTGCCTTCCTGGTGCCGGAGGGGAGAGGGTGTCTAATTAGTCTGGCTTTAACTGGCAGCTGTGCAGGCTGCCTGTATGCTGCTGCAGGGCTGGGGCAGGAGCTCTGCCATCCCGCAGCGCGGTGGGGAGGGATGCCGCGACGTGCTGCCCCTCATCGCAGTCTCGGCAGCAGCACAGGCCCCTGCCAGCGGGATGCGGGGCTCTCCTGCTGGACCCGTAACTGCTCGGATGTGCCCTGGCTCTCGCCCAGTGCAGTCTGTGCCGATAACGAATGCATCATCTCTTGCAGTGTCTGCAAACTGGGAAGCAAGGCAGGACGTGTGTCGCCCCCCTGGGGAGCCTGTGCGCATCGTGCCCTCCCCTCCATCCCAGTCATGGGGTTGGAGCACAGGGCTGGTGCTGGGACGTGGTGTGGGGCATGCCTGCGTTGAGCTTTACGTTGTGTCCTCTGCAGTGGGTTGGGGAGGTCGGGCCTCTGCTCAGTCCCCTCTGGGCTGGATATGGCGCCGGGAGCCCGGCCAGAGCTGGTGCGCTGCTGGAGCAGAGGCCACAAGGACTCTTTGCCTTCTGAAGTGCCCACCCATGTGAACGGCTGCCAGGTAAGGCTTCGAGGTGAGGGCAGGCTCTGCCTGCTGCTCCTCCCTGCCCAAGGATGCTGTCTGGCCCATCTGTGGCAGCAAGAGATGTCCCAGCGTTGGTGCCTGTGGCGTTTGCTTGCCAGAGGCCAGAGCAAAAGCAAAGAGCTCCGGACAAGCCAGCTGGGCACGCTGCTGGGGGTGCCGCTCTGGAGCGTGGCACTGCCTGTGGGGATGGGTGCTGCTGAGCCGGGACTCCTCACCCTGCCGTGGGACACGCCGGCGTTTTCCTAATCAGACCTGGTGCTGCCTGAGCCCTCGCCGGGGGCTGGATGGCCCCGGAGCTTCCGCAGAGCTCTGGCCACTCCGTGGCTCATCCTTGCCCGCAGCAGTGACGGGGGGGGCTGGTGGGAGCAGATGCTCCCTGCGCTCTGCGGGGGGCTCAGACCTGCAAAGTGCTGCCTCTGCAGGAGGCACATCCCCAGCAGGCAGCCCGGGGCTGGCAGGACCATCGCCCAGGGCAGGAAAACTGCTCTTGTTCTGTAGCAGCTGCTTCTCTGGCTGGTGGGAGGATGGAGAGCCCCGGTGGTGGGGTAAAAGGGAGTTGCTGACATAGCAGCTGCTTTGCTTTGCTAAACTCTGCCCAACATTATTATTTATTCTTTTTTTAAAGGCTTCTTCCTTCCCCTTTTCCTCCTGGCTTTTCTCTTTCTGGCTGGCTGTCTCCTGTCTGCTTGCTTTCCCTCTTGCAACATCTTGCATCAGGCTTGGAGCAGAAAGTGCAGCCATAAATGGCAACACGCAGGACCCAGGAGTTTAATCCAAGACAATTTTCTCCCCCTGCTTTGCAGCCTGGGATCTTCCCTTTTCCCAGAGCTGGAGTGGGGTGCTCATTTGTCCCCATCCTGCCCATGGATGCCAGGGCTGTCCCTATGACTGAGGACAGGGAGAGGAACACACCAGCCCCATGGGCTCCTTTTGTCCCTTCTGAGAAGGGAAACCCATTGCTCAGAGGGGTTTGCGCCGGGGATGGAGGAAGCGGGGAAGGAAATGGCCAGAAATGAGCTGAAAACCAGATGATGCTGTGATGGGGAGCCCGGCTTCCATCTCCCATAGGGCTGGGAGAGGGCTTATGTGGCAGCAGAGACACGAGGGAGGATTCTGGGGGGACAACACCACGCTCCTGCGTCTGAGCCATCTTCCACTGGGTAACTTGGGGCCGTCTGTGGTTGGTGCTGCCCGTGCCCACAAGTCCCTGGGGGTCTTATCCTCGCTCCTGAGTCAGCTTCACACGCAGGTGTCTCGCTTGTTGGCTGTGGAAGCTAAAGGGCAAAAATGTGTATCTGATGATCCAACAAGGGCTCTAAAGCCAAGAGCTGCCAAACACTGGGACAGATATATTGCTGCATTGGTATTTAAGGGAAATGACTTGTTGGATTTTTAACCCTGTGGTGGCGGGCGCTGGGCTTTCCAAAGCCCCTGGCAAGCTGTGTAGAGGTATGATTCAGATGTAAGCAGGCACGGAATGTGCTGTGAAGTGGGCTGGGTCCTTCCTGCCCGCAAGGAGGAGCAGGCAGGGAACGCAGGGCGCATTCCCTGCCCCGCGTGGCCTCAGGGCCAGGCAGCTGCCGCTGACCGCGTCCGCGGTGGCAATGCGATCTTTGTTTGCCGCAGCAGCTGGCCTGGGCAGCCCATGTCAAGCCTCCTCCAGATGCTCCTGGATGATGATATGCACGGTCTCCCTGCAGTGCTTCTTGTCACCCTTGTTTTTCTGCGGGGAGGCTTTCTTGTTTGGTGTGCAACCATGGAGAGATGATAGCTTGTGGGTTGGTGGCTGGAGCACTCGGGTCCCTGCTTCCCTCTCTCCCCACCTCTCAAAACAGTCTCCCTGTATTGCCCCTGGGCTGTGTTTCGTATAGGAGAGCAATGCTTGTGGTGCCTCCTTGTTGTTGTCAAGTCTCCCAGCATTGCCCCAACACGTTGCCCCTCCATTTTTCAGCTGCAGGGCAGTTCCCTGCTCTTGCAGAGCACCCCGTGCCTGGGGCACAGCAGCCTCCAGCTCAGCTGCTCTTACCCACGGCTGTAAGGGAAACCGGTGCAGCAGCACCCACCAGCCGCAGCAGGGCTGAGGAGCCCTGAAATTTGGGGCAGGCTTCCTGGGGCTGTCAGGATGCTCCAGGGAGGGAGGGCTCTCCCCTCCGCCCTGGCTGGCAGGGGCTGCAGGCACAGCCAGGCTCGGGGTGGGGGTTTTGTCCCTGCTGACCGTTTTTCAAGCCAGCCCAAAGGCTGCTCCCAGCCCGGCACTGGTATTTTCGCTGCAAGGCTGACGCACGCGATGTCCCCGCTCCCTGCCCACGTGTATCCTCCTCCGCGGCTGCCCTCCCGGCGCAGCCGGGAAAGGCTCAGCTGAGAAGCACTTGGGCTGGGAGAGGGCAGGGGAAGGAAAGCTTTGCATGGGGGTCGAGGCCATTCTGCATTCAAAGTTGATGTGGGGCTGAGAGGGCAGGAAAGCCCCGGCTCTGGGGTCGCAGCGGGGGGGGGGGGCAGGAGGGTTTCAAGGGGGTATTACCCTGTGATGGAGAAGGCAGCTGGCAGAGCAGGCCCTGCGAGCGCTAATGAACTGAGCATATTGTGCTGTTCCTCTCCTCTCCCCTCCTGCTAGCCCTGATCTGCTGCATCAGCATCCCGGGCAGCTGCCTCCAGCCCTGCCGGGGCAGCTGAGCCCAGTGCTGGCCAAGCTGCTCCCCGTCGCCGATGGCTCCCTGCAAGGGTCCTGGTCCCGCGGGCTGGGGCTGTCACAGAGGGCAGCTCATGAGCTCCAAACCTGGGCTCCAGGCCTGGGCATTGAAGGTCTCTGGTGTTCCTTGCTCCAGCAGCCATGCCATGGCTTGGCATACAGCTGGAGGCAGCGTGGGCTCAGGCACTGGGGCAAGGCGGGCTGCCGGCCACATCCAGAGATCTGTCCGTGTGTGCGAATGCTGCCGGGGCTGGTTGAGCACAGGGAGGACTCGGGGGTGTTTGTGCTCAAAGCTTTTGCCTTTTTTCCAGATATCACCTTTGGGTGCCTCACCTGGGTCCAGCCTCGGGCACACGGAACAAGCAGAGGATGGATGCGGCCCCGCAGCGCTTTCCAGCAAGGCAGAGGTGCGTGGGACCGAGAGCTGGCCTGGGGAGGGTGGCACAGCAAACAGTGTGTGGGTGTCCCTGCATGATGGGACGTTGTCCCAAGGCAGCAGTGGCCATGGGGGGCACAAAGCTTGCCTGCTGCGCTCCCTCTGCGGCAGAGTGGGTGGGCTTTTAATGGCTCGGTCCATTTAAAGCGGAGGGAAACTGTGCTCCAGGTGCAAATGTGCTTCTTGGATGTGCAGGGAGCGATGCTTGGCTCCTGTGGGGGTCAGCAAGTGGGGTCATGCTGAGGCAGCCTGGGGGGCTCTGTTGGTGGGGCAGCGATGGGTGCGAGGCAGACGGACGGAGGTGGCGAGGCCGGGGCTGCAGCACAGGGGGAAGGGAGGTGCTGGTATCTGCCTCTAAGCCATCCAAGCACAAAAATGTTGTGCTGCAGCGAGCTACCAGCTGCCGTGAGTGGGGGGTTTCCAGCACAGCTGTGGCACATAGCTGTCGCCTGCCAGCCTGGCATCCCTGGCTGCTCCCTCTCTGCTCCCATCAAATGTTTCTTCCTCTGGGTTGGAGCGGAGATATTTTCCTTCCTTGGAGGTTTGGCACCCAAATTTCCTACTTGCTTCCACTGTTAAATGCTCAGAAACGCTCAGTTCCTAATGCCTATGCAGGAAACAGGCTAAAATAGCCCTTGTGCTGGCTCCTGGAGGGTCGGGTCTCCCTCCTCCCTCACAGGGGGAGAGGGATGTGATGGGGAACCACTGCCCTGGGCTCATGGCCCAGTCCCCGGGGCTGGGGCTGAGCATCCCCTCCCTGTACCCTCCCTGAGGCCTCTCCTTCGGGTGCTGCCCTGCTCCCAGCCATCCCCGGGGGAAGCCCGGGTGTCCGGTGGGAAGAGCCCATGTTTGGAAGCATGGCCCAAAATAGCGGTGGCTGCGGGGGGCGGGGGTCTTGGCAGCGTGTCCTTCTGGGGAGCCCGAGAGCGGGTGGCAAGAAGAAGCCAAATGGCTGTGAATAATGCGCATTCCTCACTGATGACAAACTAACCTAGTTCTGGGTCGGGGCTGCGTACCGCGCTCCAGCCAGCACTCGGCTCTGCGCAGGGTCCTTCTCAGACCGTCTTCATTTCCCTCAGGTCTCCTTCACCCCGACTTTTCCTTTGTCCTCAACAGTGCGGTGGCTTGCCAGGCTCCCACCATGCTCCTTCCCCTCTCTCCCGTGTGCTTTGCCCTTTGCACGCCAGCCCCATCATTTCGAATCGAATGCGTGGGGCTGGGGAGGATGCAGGAGGACGCGTGCTCCGGGGTGCTGTCCATCTCCGGGCTCGGCTTGTGGGGGTTTGCAGCCAGCGTGCTGGGTGCTGTGCTTTGCAGGAGGAAGGCATGTACGTGGGGGCATTGCTATGTGTCCCTGTCTTATCTCCAGAGCTGAAGCAGTCCTCTCCCTCCCCCTTTGCCATTTGCATGACACTCTGCTGTGTGTACCACAAGGGGAAGGAATCTGGGCTTGATAAACTTGTTGTAGCTTGTAGGAGGCAACCCCCAAAAGTTCCAAAATTGCTTTGCATTTTTTAAAAATAATGTGCTGTTGCTGCTCCTGTGTTTGCTCCAGAGATCGGCTGTGCCACCGCGGTGTGTGGCTGGGGGTCCATGGGCAGCAGCCAGCGGTGTCTTGGGGGGCTGCTGCCAGGCGAGGCTGGGAGGGCTCCTGGCGGGGTCCCAGCACGACCCCCTCCCAGCGCTGCCTTCGGCCACTGGTCCCGGCTGGCGAGTGCTCCTGTGCTTCGGAGCAGCTGCTTGGCCTGTGGCTGCAAGGTGGCTTTTGCTGGGGACCTGCCTTTTCCTGGCGCTGGGCTGGTCCGTCCAAGCCAGGCCTGGGGGCATGCAGGAGAAGTCCCCAGGGCTTCTGGCTCAGTCCCCTGCAGGTCCCTGGGCAGGGTGGGGGGCGCAGGGGGTGCTGGCGGGGGGTGCCAGCCCAGGAGGGTGCTCGGGCACAAGGCTGTGCCTGGGGACACCAGGAATAGCAGGTTCTTAAAAACCTTAGTATCCCCTCAGTTACGGGGAGGCACTTGCATTTTGTAGCCTTTGCGTGGGAATGCAGTAAGCAAGGCCAAATCCCCCCCACTGACAAGGGAGAACTGAGCAGACTAACAAACCTCACTTGTTAATGAGCATCATTTTGGCCTATTCCATGAAGGAGGCAGAGGAGGGGTACCCAGCCCTTGCCCTGGGAGCTCTGGTCTCTGCCTCCCTGCTCTTGTGGGCTCTGGTTCCCTGGCCAAGCACAGGTTATTTAGCACAGCACCTTCTCCTCACAGCTGCTCTGTTTTTAACTCCTCCAGGAGGAAGATCCGGACTTGGAAAACGAGAAGCTGGTGGTGAGAGAGCCGGGGGATGAGGACGGTGAGTGCCGAGCAAGGCAGCACCCTGCGGGGAGGGTACGGATGGGTCTGAGGGGCTGAAGCCCTGAGTGCTTGGGGATGGTCTCCTTCCTCCAGGAAATGCAGAGGAAATTCCTACCCTGGCAGCAGCCCCTGTTTACTTCCCCAGATGCCCTTGGGCTGTTTGCCATGGGGTAGCTTTGTGATGAAGCTGCCCCAAAAGCTCCTTGCTCGCATCCAGGACAATCTCCAGGGGCTTTAATCAGAGCTGTGTTTAACTGATTAGCCAATTAGTTGATTGGAAAATGATTAATTGACTAATTGGGGTGACAACTGCTGCACTCATAAAATGAAACAGATGGTGCCGAGCACGAGTGTGTGTCTGAAGGGGACTCTGCTCTCCTGAGCATCCCCGGAGATGCTGGGCCGTCCCCAGGAGCCCCTGCCCAGGGTGGCTGTGGGCAGCAGGAGAGCTTGGGGCATTCCCCCTTCCCTGCCCCACTTTCTGTTTGCCCTTTTTAAGGCGCTGTGTGGCAATCTCCTGGCTCGGGAGGATTATGTCTAAGGCCACAGAGAATTGAAGTTTAATCCTGGTGCCATGCCCACAGGGTGGGGGCCTTTGGAGACAGGGTTCCCAAAAGACACTTATTCCACCCCTTTAGGCTTCCTTGCAGCACTGGTGATTGGGGATGTTACTGTGTGGGGCTGTGGGAGACCTGGTTTGAGGAATGATGGATGTATCCTGCCACATGGATGCTCAGTAACGCTGCTCTGCCAGGGTCTGCCTCCTTCGGTTCAGCCCTGTTTCAGGGCTGCTCCAGCACTGCTGTGCATCACCCCGAAGGGGCTGTGGCTCGGGAGCAGGCAGAGATGACAGCCCCTGGCCATGGGTCGTGGCTACCCCAGCATCCTCCCTAAGCATCTCCTGCAGACACCCACCGACTCCTCTCCTGAATTATTTATACCATTTCTGAGGTGTTTTAATGGGACTGGCGATGGCTTAGCTTGGTGACGAGGATGCAAGCGGTGTGAGCTGGGTGTAACGGTGGTGCCCTGGCTTTGCTGGGGAGAAACCTCGCTCCTTCCTTCACCGTTCCTGCTGTGTGTTGCTTGGTCCTGGAGCAGCTCAAGCCACTGAGCTGCTGCCCGGCAAGCCCGCGAGCAGATTCCCCTCGGGCACGTGGGGACAGCATGGGCCATCTGTCACCAGCCCGGGATGCTGCTGTGGTGGCCAAAACCACGAGAGCAGCCTTGTCCCCACGTCGGGCAGCAAGGCTCGTGGGGAGCTGCTGGGGAGGGGGCAGGTACTTGCTGCGTGCGCAGGGCGCACCGGAGCGAGCGCGTTCGGGGCAGAGGTGCGCTTGAAGGGCTGCTTTCATCCTGCAAGCCCAGGGTCATAGCGCTGGCAACGCAAGGGCACAGAGATGAAAGACAAGTGTTTTCTTTAATATGAACTCACGGAAGCTCTGGGTAAGTAGGTCACCTCATATTTCTGTAGTGTTGTTGCTGTCCACATGAAAACGTGGCCTCCCCTTTTCCGTGTGTTTCCTGAAGTTTTTTCAGTCTGCAAAGAAAGTTCCTGAGCTCAGAAAACATCCAGTGGTTTCCAAAGCCACATGCTGGCTCCTTCTTAACCACAACATGTGGGCAGGGAGATGGGTAGCCTCCTCGCCTCCTTCTTTCGTTGTCATTTTCTGGCAGGGTGGCAGTTAAACTGCCCTTTTTGGGACAGGCAAAATCCCAAATCTCAATTTACTTGGCAGAAAACCACGTGAGGGAAATGATCTTAATTGTCCTTGAAATCAGGCGAGCTATACAAAGGTAATGAAACGGCTCCCGCTCTGCAGCGGGGTAAGAAACAGGATGTTACACCCTCTTTTTTTTTTTCTTTCTCTTAATATCTCCCAAGGCAGCAGCCAGCTGAATTTTCTTTCCATGCACTTTTACGGCCACCTGAAGGGCTGATAAGCCGCAGCATTACTGCTTGTTTCCAGCTGGCCAGAGTTGTTTGTCTGCTGGTTCGGAGGGTTTTCCCACTGAGGGAAGTGGGATATGGCCAAGCTGAATGTTTGGGGCTGCGGGATCAGAGAATGGGGGTGCTTGTGTTGGGACACCTGTGAAGTCGCGAGGGAAGGGGTTTGCCTCGTTGTTCCCCCCGGAGCCTCAATGGTGTGCTGGGATTAGAGGGACACTCCAGATCAGTAACTGAGCAGTAGGCCACCAGGACTTCCTCGGGAAGCTCCCCAAGATCAGGGACGTGGAGATGTAGACAAGAAGGGAGGAAATGTGGATATCTGCAGGGTTTCTGTTAAATTCCCAGCCCACTAGCATCGCTCCAGGCACACTCTGTACGCCAGCGGCAGTGACCTTGCAGCAGTTGGCACGCTCGGTCCCGTACCTGCCCGCGCAGCCTTGCACGGCTTGTGTTTGAGATTTCAAGTCTCCCCATCTATAAAACGAGGCTCTGACTCACCTTTCGCATGGGGGTCCCCAAGGTCTGGGAGAGCTCTGGCAGCAGCTGAGTGCGTGCGTGAGCTTGGGGTTGGAGGAATTGCTAAATCAAGCAGTTGGCTCTGGTCAGGGGGAGAAAATCCTTATGGGGAGTATTGACTGGAAAATAAAGGGAAGCTGCTGCTGCTGAATCCTTCTGGGAGGGAGGGAGGGAGGAGAGGGGCTGTGGGGTGTTTTTCATTTGGGCAGGTGGAAGAGGAGTGACCGTCAAGAATGTGGTGCCTGCAGCAGCAGTGGCGAGGACTGGAAGGGGCTTCCTAGGTGGCTGGGGACAGGGAATAGGTCACGTACAAGTTGGCTTTCTCTCCTGCCACAGAAGACAGAGGAGTTTTACCACTCTTGGGGTCTTCCTGGTGCTGGGAGGTATCATCCCGGATATTTGGTTTGTGGATAACGTGCAATTTTATAGGGCCATACAGATCATATGGTAACATCTCTTTGTGGACCCCTTAGAGGTATCCCCAGGGCTCTGAGGGTTGGTGGAAACAGCAGATGTTTCTGGGTGGATGTGGAAACAGCAATGCTAGATGGCTCGACGTGAGGCAGCCGAGGCCTGCAGTCCTTGGGAGATAAAAGCTCACAGATAAACAGCCCACAGATAACCAATAAAGGCAACTACCCGAAGCAGCTGCTCTTCCTGGGCTGCCCTTTGGATTGAGCTCCACTCCTGTTGTTTTCTCCCATCTGTAGGAAGATAAAGCAGGAAAGAGGTTTTTAAAAGCAAATAGTGCTCAAACAAAATCGGATTGGAAAAGGATCGGCTTTGGCTCAGAGTCCGTGAGTGCTGGTGCTCTAATTAGCACAGGGCTGAGGCTGACGAGCCAGGGAGGAGAGCACCCAGGCCTGGAGAAGGAGACCTGTTTCCTCTTCAGGTCTGTCAGCTGGTGACAGAGGGACTTGGACCCAGCTGTGTTGGTGCTCCTGGGGCTGCCTTGGCTCAGCTCTGTTTGCAGCCCCTGGATTTGCAGTGTGGCACCTCCTTTTTTTCCATAAGCTTTGTCAAGGGCTGCAGGAGAGCTGCTGGGCTGCGTGGCCTGGGACAGCTCTGCTCATGGCATTGTCCGCGAGCCCCAAGCATGGGAAAGGGCCCCTGGACAAGGAGAGGGAGAGAGAAGGAATGCAAGTCTGGAGAGGAGAAGCGGAAAATGCTGTGAGCTAATCAGGGCAGGATTAGCATGTCTTGATAAGCCAAGATGGGCCTGCAAGGCTTTGAATCCAGAGAGAGCAATAGCATATGGTTCCTGTGCTTGTAGGATTTACTTGTATCTGCTTCCAAGCAGGGCTGCTCGCTTGCAGCAGTCCTCGCTGTTTCCAGTGCTAGCTGCAGCTGGGACTCCTGCCATCCTCTGGCCAGCAACACCTTGGCTCTCTACCGCAATCCACCCAGCTTCCCTGATGCTGCCCAGGCTTTCTGGAGACTGGAGCTGACTGTGGAACTATCTTTTGGGGTGGCCATAGCGTTTAGGGTGTGTGCGTGGGAGCAGGGGTCAGCGAGAAGCTCAAGGGAACAAGCCTACTGCTGTTGATCATTGCTCTTGGGAGGTCTCTGGCTCACACAGTCTCTTGCTCTTCTTTGTCTCTCCTTCTCCCTCTCCCACTCTCCAGCTGCAGATGAGACGTTTTCTTTTAAATACAGCCCTGGAAAGCTGAGGGGAAACCAGTACAAGTCAATGATGACCAAAGAAGAACTCGAGGAAGAACAAAGGTGAGTCTCCTTTTTCTTCTTGCCCAAGGCCATCTGGTTGGCACCTTCTTGAAGCAAGCGGGGTGTGTTCAGACCTCTCTCACCAAACTACCTTGGTAGCCTTGGGCTCAAATTCTCATTGCACCATGGTCCAGACCTCTCCCACCCAGGAAGACATGAGAACAGATAAAGTCACACTGTGGCCCTATATTCCCTTGGAGCTGTTCAAGTTCCTTCTCTGGATGCTCAGACCAAACTTCCCAGCTGATTCAAGCTGGTGTAGTTCCCCTGAGCCCATTAGTACCATGTTGATTTACATCTGCTGAGGACCTGATCTCTAGCTACTTCTCCTTCCCTTTACCCCGTGGATGGCCTCCAAACTGAGGACGTGGGCATAGCTAAGAAATACTGGAGCAGAGTGAGTGAGTGTGGAGCTTTGGAGTTCACCGTGATGGGACTGAGACTGGGAATGTGCGTACCTAGGCCTGGCTCCTCAGCTGTAAGTGATGGTGGGGATTTGCCACATAGCGGCCCTGGCAGAGAAGGAGAATTATCCATCTTGCACTTCTTTAGCAAAAGTTTCCTCCTGAGTTTGAGCCCTGCCTGAAGAAAGGAAGAGCCTGTCCCGTTACTGAAAACAAGCTTTTGGGCTAAAGATTTCCCAGCCTATACAAGGGAAATCAACCCCAACCTTGCACCTCAAGCTGCAAAGCCCTATCCAAAACCAGTCCTTGCTGTCAGTGTGAAGTCCCTGCCCATGTGGAGGGAGTCCTTCAGCCCACGGGCACCCAGAGCCCATGCTAAACCAGAGACACCAAACCCTGCAGCCAAGGGCTTTGCCCTACAAGCAGGCTCTGTGCCAGGCTGCTCCTCGCAGATGTGTGCAGCTCATACCCCTTCCCTCTTGGGTATGAGGTATCAGTTGGGTATCAGTTCCTGCAGGGAACTGATTTCCCAGTGATGGCTCGAGGCAAGCCTGGGAGATGATGTTGTTCTCTGCTGCTGTCCCAAGGCCTATGGGACTCAATTCTCTACCCAGTGGTGTGCACCTCCTGGGAGGATTTGGGGGAATTTGTCACCCCTTGCCTGTGATGCCGTGGTTTGGGTACCACCGCAACTGGCGTGATATAAAGGCCTGACATGGACTAAGTGGAAACTTGAGCACAGCAGGGAAGGCAAGGATGGAGCAAGGATGGGGGGATCACACCTTGCCCCTGGGTCAGGCACAATCCTGCTGGCAAGCCTGGCCTCGAGCCCTCTGGGTAACATCTCCGCATTGCTGGCGGCTGGGCTGGCCAGGCTTTCTCTCTGTGGCGTGAGCAGGGCACCGCAGTACGCAGCGTAAATCCAGAGACCTGCCCAAGGGCTGGTGCTGACATGTCCTCACTCTGGTCCTGGGGGGACTCGGGTGGTGCCCAGGGCTCCATGCAGGCTGCCTTCACTAGCTGAGCCTGCAGCCCACAGCCGTTCTCTCCATGTCACACCCGACTTTCCCATCAAGAGATGTCTTCCCTTTCCCCCCTGGCTTCTGGGCTCCCAGTCGTCCTCAGTGTCCCAGTTCACCTGCCTTGTAGCACTGCCAGGAGCAAAGAACTACAAGGGCTATGTGCTCTGGGGTCAGCAACAGAAATGAGCTCCGGTTTCCTCTGGTGATGGGTTGATTCTGCATTGGTGGCATCACGAAAAATGTTGTCTGCTTTCTTCCTTTTGTTATGTCTTTATCACGGCTGGAGGCCCCAACCTGTAAAATGCTAAGCAGGTCTGTTAGTGTCATTGTATTTTTCACTTGAGGGGGAGGGTGGAGTGAACTGAGTGAATGTGAGTGAAACCCATGGGGCTCAATGGGAATGGCTTTTCAAGGTCCTGCTAAGCACCGATTTGAAGAAAAAAAACAAACCAAACCTATCTACCTGAAGCAGGCTAATTCAAACCCTTTGCACAAACCAGCTGAGCAATCACTGCTCAGATTTTCATGGCCACAAGCCCTGTAGGGCCTTCAGCTGGTTCCTCTGTGGCAACAAATACTCCTGCCGTGGTCTGGGGACACTGAGGGAACATTGCCTGCGGACAGCATTGGGATGGGTTTTGTACTCAGGACTGTAGAACTGGCTCCGGGGGCTGGTGGACCTTTCCTGGGCATGTGGGACCTCCCAGGCATCGTTGATCGTGTCTGTCTGGAGCAGTCCCAGGGCAGGACAGTGCATCTAGGACTGATGGAGAGTGCCTGGACATCGGGATCCCTTGGGGGCTCTCGGCAGCCTTCTACTCTGAGGGCCATTGGCAGACATGTTTTTCCTACTGCTCCTTTATTTTCTTCTCTTCCATATTTGTGTTGTCCATTTCTTTAAGGCAGCTTTGTGATTTTTCTTTTTTTTTTCTTTTTTTGTCTTGCTTTGCTGCTGGCTTACTTCCCCCCCCCACCCCAATCTTCACTACAGCATCAGCAGTTTTTCCTTTCAGGCCTTGCAGGTGGTGTAAGGGGGCAGGGCTGCTGCCAGGTAAGCTCCCGAGCGAGCTGAGTGCAGCGGCTCAGCCCAGTCCTGCACCCTTCTCCCTTGGCAGTTCCATCCCTCTCCCCGACTCCATGCACCCTGACCATGCTGCTGATCTGCTGTGACCCAGGTTTGCCACCTTTATGTTGCAGGATTGAGCTGACCTCTGATCTCACATCTCTGTAGCAAGTACCTTAGGTCCTCGGCCACAAACATTCTTGCAAATCTTTTTGGTAAGGACACGCTGTTTCTTAGAAGTAGTGGTACCACTGATAACATCTGCTAATGTGGGTTTTTTTGCTTTTGGGTCTCATTTTCTGGGGGAGGGCTTGTTTCTGAGCTGCAGTTGACTGCCTGTCCCACCCCCCTCCCCACCTCCCTCCCCCTTCCCTCCTCATAACAGATTAATGAGTCTGCTCCCCTCTGCCTCCATCTCGCTTTCCATGAGCGCTCCAGGGGGAATGGGGGCTCACCTCTTCCATCTTGGATGCCTGAAGTTGGACATCTCACCACCACTTCTGTTTCCTGATTTGGAAAATTAGGGCTGCTGAGTGAGTGGGTAGTTAGTCCTAAGGTGTGTTGCCAAAGCTGAGACAGGCTTAGTCCTTGCTTTTAGCCCTGTCAGCCCTCCAGTATTCCTGTGGACCAACAGGTTCCCATATGAAGCAGCCTGTAAGCAACATCCCCAAAAATGCAAGTGAGCTCCCCAGACCCCCTTGAGGCTACTTGTTGTGGTGATCAGTAGTCCACAAGTCTTAGTTTAGGGACTCCTGATTTTGGAGGTGCCATTGAAAGAATTACTTGCCTTTTCCAGGAAAAGCTATAGGACTTCAGACGGGAGAAGACAGGCGTGGGGTAGATCGGGTTATTTAACCAAAAACCCACTTCTGCTCTAACCTGCATCACTCCAGAAGCTGCGGTTGTCTTGCCTGGTATTCACTTGAGTCTTGCGGCTTCAAACTGGTGCTAAATCTGGACTAAAAGGGGAAGGAATGTGACCTTTACCGAGTGATGCAACTTCCTGCTTCTGGTTACTTCAGTCTTAAAAAATAGAGGGATTTCTCAGTGAGGGAGGAGGACAGTAAATCTATTTGGGTAATACATCTGCTCGGGTGGTGGCTGTGCTTGATCACACCTGGTGGGTCACCAGTACTTCTAGAACAGAAGCACGTAGTGTTTGCTCCCCTGGGGGAGCAAAATAGTCTGGGCAGGAAGGGGAAGAGTGCAGGGGAAGGATGCAGCCCTTAGTCAAGCCAGCACAGCGTATTTCCCAAATCCTTCTCTTCTGCACCTAAGGCTTTTGGCCATCTGTTGCCAACTGTAGCTGCCATGGTGCAAAGCGCTAGTTCAGGTTGAGAAATATGACTCAGTGGTGCAGCTTGCCCCCGTTCGGACCGGGCTGAGGTAGACATGAGAGAAAGCCCACAAGGGCTGACTGTTAGGTGTTGCTGTCCTGGCAGATGAAGGAGGAGGAGGAAGGGCTCCCCAGTGTGCCTTCAAGGCCTGGCTCGTGTGGATGGATTGAAGTGGTCTCTGCCAGCTGCTTTTCAAACCTCTCTTGAGGTTGAAAGAGGTTAGTGGGGTATTTTTGCAGTTAGAAGGGGGTATGATCAGGACTGTGTTGATCACTGACAGCTGCAGCAAGGCTCCACTCAATGTAAAAGAGAAGACAATCAGGAGAAACAACTCCCTTGGGTCTCTGCTTTCTTTTCTCTCTTTCCATGAGGCAGAACAGGTCCCAGCCAAGTCCTGGTTGGCCTCTGTGATGCCAAGGGGTTGAGCTGACTGTGCTCTGTCCTTCTGCTCTTTGCTGGGTGTGTTGGCTGGAGAAAGGAGAGCAGATCCCATGTGATGGTCTGTGGAAAGGTCTCTCCCCTCTGTCCTTTCTCTTGTTTCTGGGGTTTAGGAAGAGGTGGGGGCGGAGAGCCAGAAGCTGCCCCATGAGGCCTCAGCTGGGGCACCCTTGCAAATCCCTTGAGCGAGGCCTGAGTGAATGGCACCAAACTGCTCGACACACTCTGCGGTTTGCTGGTGCACTCATGGATGGAGCAGGTGATTCCCCAGACCACAGTCTGGCCTCTGTAAGACTGAGAAGAAGGTAGGGATGGCTTTCCAGTTGCTTTGGCTAATGGGCTTAGTTCCATGGTGACCCATTCCAGGAGCAGATTCTCCTCCTGCTTCCCAATCCTCTCCTCTCATCTCCTGGCCAGCCATGGGTGGCTTGAGGAGACACTGCTTGAATCCAGGCTAGACTTAACCCTAGGGTTCAACTGCAAGCTGGGAATTCATGCAAGGGGAATTGCATGGCTGTAAGTCTTACACTCAGTCCTTTTTTTGGTGGTAATTTAGCAACAGAAATCTGTCTCCTCCCCAGCTGGGTTCAGAGTACCTCTTGGTTATAAGGCACTGAAGAAAACTGGGCTTGGACCCTGGAGTTTACGCAAGGTAGGGTGCCCCAGACAGAGCCTGGCTCTAGGGAATGACAGAAAGGAGAGACCTTTCCCTGCTCTGCCAGACATCCCAGATCAAAGTGGGGATGCAGCTGTGGCTTGAGGGAGAACCGTGCTGAAGTTCGGTTTTGAACAAGACAATGCTCATGATGACAACTCGAGCACAGAAGGGCAGGAAGCAGCTGCAGGGGTTTAATGACCGTGTTGACAGAACTTGACCTATTTTGAACATCTCCACTACTGGCCCTCCAAAAATAAGTGGGTGGACTGGGCTGGGGGAGATTGCATTTCGGGAGAGCTCTCCATCGGCATCTGTCCCTGTCCACCCCCTGCATTGCCATCACATAGCCCTGGCTTGCTTGCTTGCTCCCCCTCTATATAGCATGGGATCTGGGCCTCTTTCTCCTCCCTTCTCTTTTGCTAACCTTCACCCCCAACCCAGCGCCTTTGCTGTCCTGTCCTGTCCAGCATGGTGCTTCTTTTGGATGAGGGAAGCTGGTAAGTTTGGGCTTTCTTTGGGTTTTTATTATTTGTTTGCTTTTCATCTTCTGCAGCACGATAGTCATCCTGGGCCGCGGGAGGAGGATTAGCAGCAAGGGACCGCAAAGCATAGGGCCATGGGACTCTTCAGGTCAGGCTGGCCACTGCTTCACTGCGGCCACCAGCCACGGGGATGGCACCGACCGTGGGCCAGGCTGCTTTCAGCTGCAAAACACCCAGCACACGAGGCACGTTTCCTTCCCACCTGCCCCTTGTAGGAAAAGGGCACTGTGTTTGGGGGTCTTTGCTGAGCTCCCCCTGCACTGATGCTCCTTCCATAGGTGCCAGACTCCACTGGTATGAGGAGGGAGTCTCCTGGCGGCCCAGTGCTGTTCCCTGCCTCCACCATACCCCAGGGGAGATGTCCTCTGACCTACGAGATGTCAGTGGACTTGAGCTCTGGCCCTACTTATAGAGCATCTGATTGAGTCATAAGTCCCCAGCAGCTTTAAAAACTGAGCAAGTCAGGATGCCTCCCTCGGAAACCCTGGGGAAGGGGAGGCCAGGAAGCCCTGTCCCCGTCTCCTCCTCTCCTGCCCCAGAGAGGAAACTTTTGCAAGCTCCCCCGTAGCCTTTGCAGGGTGTGAATCTCTGACCCTGACCTGGGATGAGATTTCAGACCAGACAGCAACTCTGCTTTGAGCTCCCAGGTTTTTTCTTTTGGCTCAGGTCCTGAATTGTCCCAGCTTGTGGCTGCTTCTCCGTGTCTCCCTCACCCAGCGCTCACAACTTGTCTTCATCCGCTTCCGCTTAATCCTGTGCGGCATGGGCAGCTTGCCGTTCTCTATCTGCTAACTCCCTGGGAGCCTGGCTCTGCCTCTCCTGCGGCTCCCCCGTGGCTGGGGGAGAGCGAGGTCTGTGGGGAATCGGGGCATCACACCAGGCTGGCTGCAAACTGGTAGACAGCGAGCCGGAGCACAAACACTGAGCTATGGAAGAAGGCACAGGCTGGCCCATCCATGGCTTTCCCCACCGCTGCAGCGTTGGCTGGGCGGGTCAGGAGTGTTGCAAGGGCATGGACACACAACTGAAGGAGGCGACTGTGGCCTCTCGGCTGAGCTGGCTGGGAGCTTGAGCCACCTTCCTGGCTGTGCTCTGGCCTATTCGGCTGTTGCTGCTGTGGCTGGGAAATGTGGGAAGCTTCTGTCCTGAAACAGCAGTGAGCGAGGTCTGCTCGGGGGGTGATGCAGTCCCCGAACCCACGGACTCCTCACTGGCCCCTATCCTAATGGCGATGGGACTTGTGCTCCCTAGGCACGCAGGCTCTGGCAGCCTCGACTGCTTTCCTGGTGTTCCTCAGGAGCAGTAGGTATCTCCCGAGGTCGTGTGCACCTTTTGACTTTTCTGTCCAGCTGGAGGAGTTTTTGATTTGTATTGATAGAAGCTCCCTTTGGCACCTCTCACTGTCCCGCTCTTCTCTTTTTCTAAGCACTGACTGTCTGTCCCTGTTCTGCATTTAAGTCCTCTCTCTCCATGTTTTACCTATTAGCTGAAGGAACTGGCCCACACTTTGGGGACCACCAGGAAAGCTTAGATTTAGTATGTCATTCCTCATATTCTTCCTGCAGTACCCTGATCCTGGGGAAGACTGGGTTGTGGCCACTACCAGAAATGAGATGATAGCTGCCCCAATGGTAGAGAGATGGGAAGCAGTAGTGATGGGACCATCCCCAGCAGTGAGATGGGAGGGAACTGCTTGGGGAGAGCTTGACCACCCATTGCCAGGTCTGCCCAGCACCCAGGCTCTTTCTTCGCTGCTCTTGATCCTCAAGGGTCAGCTAGCCTGTCTGGAGCCAGGTTGCTATCTGCCCTCTTTGCCAGGATTTTAGACCAGAGGACTGATGCTCCTGAGAAGCTGAGCACCTGCTCCCTCTGCCAGGAGAAGGAGCTGGGAATGGTCTGCACTTCAGAAGATCAGCTTTCTGAGTGAAACTATTCCTGAAAAGGGCACAAGCGATTGCCAGAGGTGGTTACAGCAAGATAGTTTGGGACCTCCTTGGAGTGGGTCAGGGCTCCTTTGGAAAGCTACAGTCTATGGATGGGCTACAGGATTTCCTGACCTCCTGCTGCTGATTTTGCACGCATGAGGGATAATCACATATGGGAATGTTAGCAGCCCACCCCATTTGTCAGTGCTGGGATGCTGTCTGCTCTCAAAGGCAAGAAGCCCATGCCCTTGTGCTGATGCCATGGCTGAGCTGGAGTGCGGGGAATGCTTCTGAGGCCACCAGAGGGACATTCAGTTTCCATGCTTCAGGAGATGCATGGTCTTTTGAGAGCTTCAGTACCTGAGTCTCACTCGTAAGCCAGGACATGCCCGTGTCTGAGCTCCTTGTTCTCCAGTTGTTCCTTGCACAGAACCATGTCCAGCTGGCAAATCGTATGATTTACTGACTTGACCTTCAGCTAGGGCCAGAGCAGAGAAGATCTGGATAATTTATATCTGAAGAGAGGATACAGGCTTCCAGCAAACCAAGGCTCTAACCTGGTTTGATTGATGTGCTGCTAGGGGAAAGCATGCCAACCAGGTTGATCTTATTGTCCAAGGCAAATGGAAAGGGGGGGAGAGCCAAGGATAAGCAGTGGCTCAAAGCTCTCGGCCTCCATCCCAAGCTAATTAAGCCTCTCAGGCTCCGTGGCAGCAATGTCAGAGCTTCTCAGCCTGGGGGGGCTATATGGCCCTGATGTCCTCAGTGATGGACTGTCTCATGCTCTTTAATCTAATCCCCTTCACAGCTTGCTCCAAGAGCAGTAAGGGGTACCCCTGTTGTATAGATGGGGAATATATGGCTCTGACGGACATCCTCCATTAAGTTCATGCTTGGCTTAAGATCATCTCACCCCAGCTGTCAGCCTTGGCCCTGTCCTGGAGGTGAGTATCCCTGTGAGGGGCTGCAACAGAGCCCCATCCACTCTCCCAACGTCCTCCAATCCCTCACCGCTCCAACTGTGGCACACTGGAGGGGACGTCTCCTTCTGGGCCCCCGTGGCAACGAGCTTATGCCCTCGCGCGTGAAATCTGATTATGCTTGCGTGACTTGAGAGGGATGATCTGATCCTCAGAGCTGCAAATCTTGCAGAGTGATTATCCACTCCGGAGAATTTCCTTTCTTTGTCCTAATGGTCTGGCCACTGAGCCTCCGCAGCATTGCTTGAGTAACCCCGGTCCTACGTGATGCTTCAGCCTGTATGCCTCATCCGGGATCCGGGTCGCCAGCTGCACTTGTGAGGCTGCTGGAGGAGGAAACCTTTTGCAGAAGATTGAGGAAGAGATGAGGCTGCAATTTGCCTTCATGCGGTGGCTGTTGGGAGCAGGGGACTTCCAAATGGGGCTCAGGTGTTAGGGGCAGTGAACCCTACTGAATTCAGGAGGAATTAGGCTGGGGTGCACCTGCATGTGTCTGTAAGTGCCCAGGTAATGTGTGTTGTAGCTTCCCTCTGCCTTGGTGCAGGTGTCTGTGTCAGTGGGCAGCTGCCCAGCCAACTGTCAGGTGTTTCCCATTGTGGACAGTGGGCCATGAGAGATGCTGGGGTGGTAAGGGCAGAGTGTCTGAAAGGTTCAAGCTGAGAACAAGGGACCATGTTTTTTAGCCCTCGCTCTGCTAACAACATGCTGCAAGACCTCAGGGAGTGTCTGGATGTCCCCACCCATAAAACACATCGAATTATCTCACCTTCCTTCCCTGGGACATTGGGAGAGCTTCCCATCAAAAGGAAGCCCTGTGACCTGCAGAGAGTCTGGGCTTCCTTGCCCTCTTCCCTTTAACAGACACATCTGTAGGAAGATTGAGAAAGGTTGACCTGTTCAGGCACACTGCCCTGTGAAACCAGTACTTATTCCTGGCTCATCTGGCTGCAGGTGGGAGGAGGAATCTGGGCTGGACAAGGGTGCCTGCAGCCCGGGGAGGCTCTGCACAGGACCATGAGGCAGTAACCCCTGGAGCTAACGAAGGCTTCCAATTAGTTGGGCTTCTCCAGCTCTCATCAGTAAGTTAGAAGGGTTGTAACTTAGTCTTGGTTCCAGACAAGAGGATTTATACCCCTGACTGAGTTTTGACTATCCTGCTGCAGTTGATGAAGCAAAGTGCCTCCTCTTCAGAGGCAGGAGGTTTGCAAACAGTGGCTTGTTCTGCCCTGAGGTGGGAAGTTGCCTTGCCTTCCCCCCCTGCCACACCCCCTGAGTTTTCCCCCTGCTCATTTATGTGAATAATAATGAACCAACCTGAGGGGTGAAATGACTGAAATGATTTCTCTTCTCTCCCTGTTTCTCTTTGCAGAACTGAAGACTATATGAAGTTGTCCCTAGCCTCCTCCTAAAGGCATCCCTTGGCATCTTTAAAGGCTTGAGAGAAATACCAAAACCAACCAAACATACCCATAAGAGAAATCCATAAACCCTCAAAACATGGGATCCCCTCTTGGTCTGAAGTTGAGTTCTTCAAAAACTCCTGTGGTGTCAAGTTTGAGGAGATCCTGTTGTGTGGCTCCATGGATTGGGGCTGGGCCCAAGCAGTGACTGGAGTTGTGTTTGGGGGACTGGGATGTCCTAGGAGATGAACCTGCCTCCCTCTCCCCCAAACAGAACCCAGATTGGACACTAAATATACAGCAAGTCTATTAGTTGTGTTCATTACTATGTATTAGGCCTGCCATGAAATCTGTGTTGTTCCTTTATTGGGGTGGGTGAGCCATAGCTCTTCTCCCAGACCAGCCTGGACCTTATACCAGACTATGAAGTTGTTTCTTCCTGGGGCCAAACTTGTCTTTATTGCTGAGGATGGGGACTGCCTATGATTTCAAATGTTGTACAACGCTGCTTTATTCTGAGGGGTGGAGGGACAAAGTGGGGTCCCAGTGAGAGATGGCAGATGGTAGCTGGACTGACTCAAATCTTGCTTCTGTAGTTATTTTAGCAGAGAGCTGATTTCTGTAGGTAGACAGAATGACTTGAGAAGTGATGAAGATTGATAGTTTAGCTGTTCTGCTTGTGGTGGAGGTTTAGGAGACCACACTTTGGCTACTGTTAATATCTGGATTCTCACTTTTCCCTACTCCAGTTGCCAAGAGGAGAGACCCAAGGAGGTAGCTATGGGATCACGGGTTCCGTCTGGCTCAGGATGAGATTGTGGGCATCCTGGAAGAGACACCTTCCCCATTCCTCTGCCTGCTTGCTGTTCCAGTGCCCTCTTCTCTTGCTAGCCCTGTGGCTTGTCCACTGGAGCCAGAGCCCAGCATTGCTCCTCAGCTCTGTCGCATACAGGAGACGAATTCGGCTGGGCATGTATACCTGCTTCAGACATAGCGGGTTTCAAATCGAACCCAGCTGGTTTGCAAGAGAAGAGGGACCGTGTCCTCTAACGACGTTGTAGTAACACCAGGCTGTGTGGGAATGTGTCCTTCAAAATTTCTCTCTCACTGCAGGACAACTGCCTCTTGGCTAACGCTGCAAACATATCAGAAACCCAACAGGCTGCTTGTTAGTTTGGTTTTTTTTCTTCTCCTTTTTAATTCCTATGCAGACAATACTTGAAACCTTGTACACAGTTGTCCTTTCCAGCGCCTGGGGTTGGCAAACTCTTCATAAAAGGGCTTATTTAAAGAACAGCAGGAGGCTTCAGCTTTAGAAGAGGCTGGGCTGCCCCTTCCCAGCCGACAACTGCAAGCGTGTTCAGTGGTTTGCATATGAATTTAGGCACATCTGGACCCTCTGCTTCAACATCCCACTGGTACAGCCGCTGTCTCCCCTCGGTGCTGGCTGGCTGACTCTGTGTCCTGAGCACCCAACTATGCAAAGAATGCCTTATATACATTGTGTTTAAGTTACATGGCAATATGTACATCAAGCAAAGTCTATAGTTGAGTCCAGATTTTTGCTAGTGGCAGTGAGTCAAACTATTTCTTCAACTCAAATGGCTGTCTGGGTATTTTTTACTTTTGTTTGTTTTGTTTGTTTGTTTTGTATCTGATGGTGGCTCTTATACAAAGGACTGTAATTCTAGTGGCTTGAATCTGTAAAAATTGCCTTTGTTTGGTCCAATAAACCTTTGAATAGTTTATTTGGTTTGTGCTTGTTCTCCCTGCCTCCAGCAGCTTGCAACTTCTTCCTCAGGAGATTTATGTTGAAAATCTGGATTTTAGGTTAGAGGTACATTCTGCTCTCCTATGCCTTTTACCCCATAAATGATTCCGCTGGCTTCCTTAACAATAGAGTCAGACCAGTGGCAAAAGTCAGGGATTTTCCCTTATTTCTGCTGGAGCAACGCAGTGTTGCAGCAGGATCCCGGTCTTGTTTGGCTGCGGAGCAATTGGCAACATTTCCAAATGCAGAGCTCTGCCCGGGAGCTCAGCTGCTGTGAACACGGATGCCTAGCAGTTCCTGAAACGCAGATCTCCTTTATCATACCTATGGCTCACTGCCCCAAACCTCCAGTTAATCGTAGAATACTTGGACTGAAGTGTCTGAAAAAAGCCTAAGGGAGTTAAGTATGCAAATTCTATTGCCTATCAAGAAGAATTAGGCTGCTTTGAAAATCCTTAATTAATCTATTTCGTCAGCAATAAGTAAAATTCAGTTTGACCTCCTGAATCCAAGTGGTTTTGAGGACAGCACTTATGGGAAGAGAGAATGATTTTACTTGTGAATGGGGTAGGTGTGATCTGAAATAATAAAACAATCTGGAGTAGTACAAAGTTGTTTTACGAGATCGCCTTTGATAGGAGAAGCTCCTTTTTGAAATGTTTCTTCTTTTTGATGCCTTACTCTTCCTTCCCAGGCTCTTTTCTCTCTTTATCTTTGTTTTCTCTTTGTTGTAGATTATGTAGCACAGAGAAGTAACAGCAGTAACAGCTCTTTTTTTCTGTTTTTCAAATGCACAGTCCTGATATTTAAAGTTGAGAGGAGAGCTAAAAGGCATTGATGTTGCACTTAAAAAAATAGAGTGAATATTGTCTGTGATCTTGATTTTGGAGGTTTGGAGACAGGGAAAGGGGCCTTTGGGGACCTTTCAGCAGTGTTAATGTCCTGAAATAAAGAGCAAGGGATGCAGACCTGTGTGGAGTGCTCCCAGCTGGCATGCATTTCAGACACGTGAGGCAGAGCTGTGTATTGAATTTCTCCACAGCAGACTGGAAATGTGCCCTCTGGTGCCCAGTGGTGATCTAAAATAAAATATTGATCACTAACGACTGTGCTTCCCTTCCTCTCGTCTGGAAAGGGCGGTTGGATGCCATTCATGTGAGCACAAAAAATTACAGAGGAGGCAGACAAACCCGAGCGCTTGACAGCCTGTGGCCAGAGCTTTCCTAACCAAAAGATCCCACATCATTATCAGGATACGTTTGGCCTTAGGACAACTGCATTTTAATTGCAATAGAAAAGAATCGGTAAATGAGCTTTCTTTTGCCAGGATCCGCCTTCTTCCTGCCCTGCCTGCTGCAATGGTGCTGGGAGGACAGGCTGCTGTTCCTGCTTCTGCTGGGGCTTAGTCCAGGAGAGGGGAAAATGCAGAGCCCCACTCAGCAGGAGCTCAGCACGCAAAGGCTCCTCTGCTTGTTCCTATCTCCTTCCATTGATCTCGTTTGTGGCGTGGTTGCTTCTGATGTGTTGATGCTGTTCTCTCTTCTTTCAAGCACAGATTGTGTCCTGGTTTTGCCTGTCAATAGGTATTTCTACCCCTCCTGTTACTGGAACAGCTAATAGCTTGTCCACGGAGGACTTGCAGGAAGACCACCCCAGGTTAACTAATGGCGTGCATTTAAATGGATTAATTACAGTGTATTAAAGTCCTATGTTGAAAGCTGGCTGTGATGGGGACAGAGGACTCCTGACAGGGTGACCATGTGGAAGTTAGAACCAGAGTCTGTCTTTCTAGCCCAGGGGAGGTCTAAAGATGCTAAACAAGCAGGAGGAGCTGGGATTGCGGCAGATCTGTGCTCTGAGCTGCTGGGCTAACGCTGAATTCTGGCCCCACAGTCACGCAGGGGCAAAATGAGCCTTGCAGCAATAGAAACTGTTTCTCCCTTGTTACAGCCATAAAACACCACAACCTCATTAGTTCTTTTAATCTCACACAGGAGAGCCAGGTATGAGGCATGCTAGGCAATACGGCAATCTGATCCCAATCAGGTAGGAGTCCGGCAGTGAGAACAAACCAGCCCGCAGCCAGCCCTCGCTGAGGCCAAGGTGCACGTTCATTATGCCCTAAAAGAGGATTTTGTGGACATCAAAATCAGTTGCATCAGTTCATGAGCTACTTGCGAACAAAAGACCCTCCTGTGCTGCCCACCCTTCTGTGTCCCTGGGTGATGATCAGTAGATGTATCGCTAATATAAGCCCTCCTATAAAGCTTCCTCAAATAAAGCCCTGTGACAGACGGCAATCTTTGTGCTGCAGGACATGCAACAACGGTTAACTGCTTTGGGTTAGGGAAAAATCAGGATATCATCTATTATGGGGGGAAGGAAGTTAATCATCTACCATGGGACTTTCTAGGGATGAAAATCTGAGCTAGATGGCCGTCTGGTCAGCCTCTGCCCACCTAGGGATCACCGCGTTGCTGGACTGGCTACATGAGTCCATCTCACCATTTGACACTGGCGGATGAACTCTCAATCAAAGATTTCTATCTGTGATCTTATCTTCCAGTGGCTGATTAAAGTCATGTCCACATGCAAGGTAGTCTAGTCTCTAGTTCTAAGGTAAGGTATGCATTTAAAATTTAATAGCTGTTGCTGAATTACTCTGTATCTACATACTGTCATTATAGAATGAAAGGACACTGTGCTGATGAAGCTTAATCCCATTTCATTGTGGAGTCTGCTAAACTGGGACATGTTGGTCTTATGAAATTCCACATGTCCAGTTATCCTGAAACTTTGAGCATAGATAAGCTCTGAGAAACTCCAAAGCTGGTGTTAAAGAGGTCTGTTTTATCTCCATATTTAAAGAACTGCAGAGAGACGTGCAGGATGATTGGATAGACAGGAAGGTGGAGGAAGGAGAGCCAGAGGCTCTCTCTTTCTCATCTCACATGGGCAGATTTCCTGCAGTCAGTAGTGCTTGTAAAATGATGTGCGTTTGACTTTGTGTTTCATTTGACCACGGTGTTCTTGCTCAAAGTGCCTTCCGGGGACTGGCTATTCCTACTTCTCCTTTTCTTCTTGACAGGGTTCAGAGAGAGCAGCTGGCTGCCATCTTCAGGCTCATGAAGGAAAAAAGTGACACATTTGGAGAGATGTCTGAAGGAGACATGAAGGAGCAGCTTAGACTCTATGATATATGACCTTGCAGCCAGTGGAGACTATGCCCAAAAGTCATCTTGGCCCTTATTATGCAGCACACTGGAGACCGTAGTGCTATAAACATGTTTTGGTAGTTATTTTGCAGTTCCAGTTTGTTTTACAAACACATATAGGCCTGTGATATATATATATATTGCAAAAGACTTGTAATTTCTCACCCTTTGTATCATTTCTCCTTGAAGAGTTATCATGATATTTTCATCTTGGGCAGAGATTTTTACCTCTTTCTGGCTGGGCCATATGTCTCAGTCATACAAAGTAGTTAAAACTTGCAACTTTTTTCTGGCCATGCTTTATAAAAATGAATTTCCAAGCCTAGTCTTTATCAGTCTGATATCTGAAGAAAGCCAAAGATGATAGATGTAAAATGGATGAAAATAATATAATCATAGAATAACTCGGGTTGGAAGGGACCTAAGGAGCTCTGTAGTCCACCCTCCTGCTCAAAGCCACATCAGCTATGAGATCAAGCCAGGTTACTCAGAGCTTTATCCTGTCAGGTCTTTAAAACCTCCAAGGGTGGAGACTGCACAACCTCTCTTGGCAGGGAGGCTTCCAGTCCTACAGTTCTAATAGCCAAAGCCAAGGCATTAGTGTGCCGATGAGAGGTGAGCTGCCGTTCTCATCTCCTTGGAAGGAATGCTTCATCCTCCTTCACGCTGGCTTTTTGAAACAAATCCAAGTCGGTGCCAGCTGACCCCATTGAGCTCATCTTCACACCTGAGAAAACAGCAGCTAACTTCAGCCTGGAAACACAAACATCTCTTCGCCTCTTGGCACTGGTAAAAGCAGTGTGGAAAGGTGGCTGGCATTTTTACAAGGATGATTGTGTCCAATTCAGATCCTGTTCCCCTAAAATAAAAAATTATGTGGGAAAATGACTTTACTTTGGAAAGCTCTGTGAATTTGTGAAGTATTTTGCACAGTTCTGACCAACCCTTGGTGGTTTGGATAGAGTAAATCAACGAGCATTCCTAATTTTAACTGAATGTCTTCTGGTGTACTTCTCTTGCCTATGAAATCCTATTAAATACTTTATTATCAGGAAGGATTTTCTCAGTTTTAATAACTGCTGACAAAAGGAGGCAACATTTTCTGACCCAGCTTTAGGGAATGATCTCTTAAAAGATAAGGTTTGCTTTATTTTGTGCAATCCTTTTGGGTCTAGGAAACCAAATATCCCATTATCTGGTCACTGTTTCCCACTACAGTATGTTCTATAACACTGTACTGTTTGACTTCTAAGCGAAATTTTATCTTCTAGTTGTTTTCACTTAGGTGAAGGCATATTTATTAGGAAATCAAGCTGGTTTTACTACCAAGTCATGACTTAATCTAAATTTAATGGCTGGAAATGTCCTCTTCTTATTCAACATGAGGGAATGAAGCGGGAAAAGGAGTCTCATGATGTGAAACATCGTGCTAGCTTGCTGTGTCCCTAGGCCACCATTTCCTTTGTCAAGCTGTGCAAACGGAGAAATGTAGAAAATTTTCTTCCTAGTTCAAAACTGAAAGCAGGATCCTTCCCAAAGCTCTTTTTGAAAGCAAGCAAAGGGGAGTTAAGGTTTAGTTGATATTTAGTCTTTGTCTTGTAGACTTTACAATTTATTTCCAAAGTATTTTTATATTTCTTCTTTTATATGTGGGCAGAGAAGAACAGGAACAGTTCTGAAAAAAATTCCTCAAACTCCTCCGCTTCACATTAAGCTGGCAATGAATATGGAAGAGCAGCTGGCATTACACCTGTCCTGCCCATACCAACACTGAGCAGTGTCACCAAAATGTTAAGACGCTGTTGATGACAGGACAGCGGTAAAAGACCTGTCATTTACTAGGCCAAACTTTAAGGAAGAAATTAAGCTAAATAAAGAAGCTTGTGCCCATGACATGAAAGAAAGAGATGTCTAGATGTAAACCCCATGGATTTTAAAAGGTACGTCTCCTCTGCGTGCGGTGCAAAGCTGCAGTGAAGAGGAGCCCACTGGACACGTCTGCATGAGCTCCGCGGATGCAGCGGGGAGGTGGCGTTCGGAGGCCGCAGGCGCCGCGGAGACCCGCAGCCATGGGGTACATCCCGACTTGGCTGGCCAGCTTTTCATCGCCTTCCCCCTCTGGGCTCATCCATAGTTACACAGGAAGCTTCAGCAGTTGCTACAGCAGGATCTCCCCTCCTGGGTATTGTCCTCTGAGTAACACCGGCCGCCCATCCTCGGCCCTATGCAGGGTTGGCGGGTACGAGCGCGGCCGCAGGAACGCAGGGTCGCGGGGCAGGGGAACACCATGAGGGCCATCGGGGAGCCTTGCTCCCCCCGGGCAAGCTCTGGGGCTGCAGACTTGGCCGGGAGGGCCCGCATCAGCCCCCGCGTTATCCCGAAAAGCGTGTTCGCTCGCCCGGTGTGCAAAACACCAAACGACGCACGGAGCGGAGGCGTTTTATTCAGTTCATTTTTGCGCAAAGATGGGTGCTGGGTGGTAACCCACAAAGCTAGCACCCCGCACCGAGACACCACGAGGCATTTATACAGTTAAATGTGTCAGTCACAGCTAATATTCACAACCCCCAGCTAATAATTGGTTCATTTATTTCTCACTTCACCCTAAAGGCACAGCTCCCTTTAAATTTACCACACATGCTCGGAGAGTGAGGGGCTTATTGGGGGGGGGGGGGGGGTGTTCCTGGCCTATGGGCGTGATTTTTAGTATTATAACAAGGATAGTTCACGTAAAGGACACTTTAGTCCTTATCAACATCCCAATTAGATGTTCTCCTTGACTACACACTTTACCACCCCGTTCTCAGCCTCTTCTGAGGCGGGATGTTCCCTCCCTTCCATCTCTCGGCTCTCCTCAGGGACGGAGTCGTAAAACAAACGCTTCCCTGTCTCTCAGCTCCCTTCCCCGGCCGCCGCGGTCTGTTCTGCCGGGCTCACATGGGCCATTGTTACGGCTTAGAAGAAAATTCTATTTTCTTCGGGCTGCCACCCGCGCTGGGGCCCCTCACGGCCCGCCATAGCGTGGGGCCGGGTCTCCTGCGAGCGCCGGTCTCGGCCCGCCGGCCGGCAGCAGCTCCTGCCCGCCGCTGTCGCGGACGCTTCGGGAAGGCGACGGGGGACGAGGGGAGGGCGGCCCGGCGCGGCGGGTCCCCGAGGGAAGGGGCCCGCTGCTGCGGCGACCGGCCCCGCGCCGCCCTCGGCCGCTCGCCCCTGGACACTCGTGTCCCCGCCTGGCACCCGTAGGGCGACGCGAAACGCGCTGCCTTGTCCCCGCGCGGCCACCGTCAGCCGCCGCGGCAGCGGCGGGGCGGGAAGACGCGCCAAGATGGCGGCGGCGGGTGGCCGTGAGGGCGGTCCCGGGGGCGGTGGTGGCGGCGGGAGGGCGGCTCTGGGGGCGGCCCCGGGGGCGGTGGGTGGCCGGGAGGGCGGTCCCGGGGGCGGCCCTCCGGGAGTGCCTGGCCGCCGCCGCTCGGAGCGGGGAGGCAGCGGGGACAGGCCCTCCCCGCCCCCGCCGCGCCGGGCTCCCGGTCTGTGAGGCGTGGGGACAGCCCGCCTGCGCGCTGGCACCGCCGCCGGGTGTTCAGCCTGACCCAAAGCCCGCTGCAGTCGCCAGGACGTTCGTTTCCGTGGGCTGGGAGCGGGAGTGCAGGGAGATGGGCCGAGGTGACCGTGGTTTGAGCTGTTCTTCAGCAAACTCACGCTCCGTGACGGGCGTGGGATCCGTCCGTGCTGGCACCTCGGGACATGCATCTCCTGTCCGCCCGAAAGCGCCCAAAGCGCTGCGAAGTGTGTGGTCGGCCCCCGCTGGCACGCGTGGTGAGAACCGTGCATCCTAGAACTTTGCCAAGATGCTTTGTAGCCCCGGTTTTTTTTTTCTTGCGTGTGTTCCTGACATCCCACCAAGCATGCTATAGCGGAATCATAGAATCGTTTAGGTTGGAAAAGACCTTTAAGATCATCACATCCAACGGTTAACCTAGCACTGCCAAGCCCACCACTAAACCATGTCCCCAAGTGCCACAACTACAGGTCCTTTAAATACCTCCGGGGATGGTGACAAAACCACCTCTCTGGGCAGCCTGTTCCAGTGCTTGATAACCCTTTCGGTGAAGAAATTTTCCCTAAAATCCAATCTAAACCTCCCCTGGCACAACTTGTGGCCATTTCCTGTCGCTTGTTACTTGGGAGAAGAGACCAACCTCCACCTCCCTACAACCTCCTTTCAGGTAGCTGCAGAGAGCGAGGAGGTCTCCCCTCAGCCTCCTGACCTAGTGTTGTGACTCTTGGTCCTGCACGTCAGGAATAGGCTGTGTGGTCCTGATCTAATCTTGGGTAGATCACAGAATGAGAGTGTTTTGTTCTGCATCCTCAGTGTTCTTGGATGTGTTTCATTTCTCATTCAAGCTTGGGCAGTCTTTGAGCACCAGAGAGAGATCCAGGTTTAAAAAACGTCTGGACTGATTTAGTTCAGGAGCTTTAGTAGGTGGGGGAGGTGAAGGCAGGGGAAAGAGGAAGCAGAATTCCGCTCCTCTGGCTCTGTAGGTAGCTTTGATAGGGATTTCAGGTTTGGAGACTTTCTCTACAGATCTTTTAAATGAGCTTATTTGCACAGGTTGCCTCTGGTGTTGGTAAACCTTATGCCCTGTGATGCGATAGCATCTGCTTTGCACTCTAGAGCTGGTGTAGGTTACGTGAGTTGGGCTTGGCCCCCTGCATTAGCAGTGTAGGCAGAGTGGATGGCTGTGCCAACAGTATGAGGCGTTGTGCCAGTGAACCTGTCGAGTGTACCTGATAGGGAAGAGATGGGTTGCCACTGTCCTTTCCTTTGAAGGAAATGGGAATCGTTACAGACGAGGAAAGAGTGTGGCCCCATACTCACCAGAAACCCTGTGCTCTCTGCACCTACGAGGTTATTTTCCATCTTACGTTGCCTTCTGCACTCTTGAGGGGAGTTATGGGATTTTTGCAAACCATGTCAAATATTTTGAATAAATTCCTCTGGGGCATTTCTCAGAATGAATCAAAGGCAAAAGCCCTCATTAATATCCACCAGAGGAGAACAAGTAGGAGTTTCCAGACCTGCTTTGGAGTTATTATAACACCAAAAAAAAAACCAAACCACTCCTGTTTTTTGGGTTTTTTGTTTGTTTGTTTGTTTGTTTGTTTGTTTGTTTGTTTTATCCCCCCCCCCCCCCCCCCCCCCCCCCCAGTCCCTCATGTCTCTTAATTACTGTATCCAGGCTACATGCATTTAACAGGGAATTAAATCCACAGTCTCTGAATTTATAATAGACCGGGCTTATTCCCATGAGAATGGTGGGAACAAAGCTCAAAAATGATGTTGTAGATAACAGTCCATTTTAGAGAATATAATTTCCTCTGAAGAGTGAAATAACCAGTTCTGAAATTTGCAATAACTGGCAACTCTAAGGAATTTATGTAGTAATCAAGCAGTGAATGTGTGGCATAAGCATGTCCTGTTCTAAGGCGGCAGCTTCACCTTTATTACCACCCACACTTTTGTTGGTGAATCACATTTTGTTATAAGGACTATATAAAAAGGGGCCAAAGAGACAAATCGCTATAAAACCCTTGGTATTGTAGCCTTTTCCACCTGCATTCCTCTGGAAGTTGTCTGACCAACATAACCTCAGAAGTGGTGGAAAATGTACAGCGGTGTCTGCTACCTTCTGTTTGCAGCAAGTAAATGGTATTTTGTTTTACTTTCCTTTCTCCATAATATGACTAAAGCTTTTCTCACAAAGGTGAGTTTTTATAGGGATTTTGACATGTTCCAGGAATGTGATCTTTCTTGTGAGTCCTCTCTAAATATCAGGTGAAGCAGTAAAGATTCTGATCTGTGACTACCTGTTCAGAGGGAGGTACGGAAGCAGAACCAAGTGGTAAAAATTCCTAAAGATAAGCTCAGGAGATGGGGATGGAGTGCTAGTACCATGGAGTTGAGTATGGCTTTTTGCTACGACAGGAACAGAGCAAAACATGGAAGTCCTGATTTTTTTTTTTAAACTCTGAATATATTTATTGCACATCAGAAACATCCGATCAGTGGCTCCCAGCCAACACCTCTGGAATAGCTGTGGCACATTCCTTTTTCTGCAGGGGAAAATCTCTTGTCTGAAATGCTTTCCTAATTCCCGAAGTAGGTCGGGAATGCAGTCATTGAGATACATATGTGTAGTGAGTGAGTCATGGTGTGATCAGCTGTTGGGAATGCTCCGTACTGCTCGCATTTGTTAACTGCTAATTTGTATTGGCAGCAATAAACTGACAAAGAGGAGGTATTACATAGCTTGTTTCATCTTCATTTGTCTCAAAGTAAGGGGGTAATTGATTTTGTTTTCCCTGAGAGGGTAGTGTCAAACCTACTACGGGGATTGTGACTGTTTCCACACATTAAGCCAAATAGTTAGGGATGCTACTATAGAAGGAGATGAAACAGCCAACCGACGTAGTCCTGGGGAATCCACCTCCAAAATTGGCAGTGCGAACTGGGCCGAACAAGGCAGGGGAGGTTGTGTGCCTTGTCCGTGTGGCCACATGTGGGCTCACTGCAGCACATCTGGCTGTGAGGTTGTTTCCAGTGGGAGAATCCAGAGGTGAGGTATGATGAGTACTCGTGTCCATTTGGTTCAGTTTTTCCGCCTCTACAGTCGTTGAGTTTGCAGTCGGTGCAGGGAAAGGCAACGCTTAGAGAGAGACAGTGCTGCTGGCAGAAAGTATGATTCTTTTTAGAGCTATTTTTTACCACGCTCCTGAAACGTCTCACCTTTTCTAGCCCAAGGCTAAGGTAAATGAAACGCTGAAGTGCTCAGAATTGGAAGAAAGTGTATATACTGCATTTTCTGTAGATAAATGTAGGTAAATGTGAGATGGTGGGAGAGGAAAAGCGAGTACTGTTTATCCGCTGGATGGTGCTGTTGTTTTATGCAAACACCAGAGGGGTCCTGCATAGCTCTGACTGAAGACTTCAAGTACTGTTTTGCTTCAAAGAGAATTAAGAAGGGTATGCACAGTCCTTTTCTCCTTAGCAAATATCTCACAAATCCTGTATGTTGTGATCTGCCTGTTGTCCAGCATTCCTGAGACTGGCTAAACTTAGCTAATGACTACAGGTGGGAAGACTCATATTTTCTGAGCAATTCCTCCTGAACAGGACCAGAATTTTTCTAAAAAATCTCATTTAAAGCTTCCCTCAGTCCCCCAGCCCCCAAGAGTTAAGCTTTGTTTCACCTGCGCGGTGAGTATTTGTTGGCTTGGTCAAGTGCAATAAGCTAGCTAGCAGCTGCTGGAGGAAAAGCCTGTTTTCAGAGTCTGTGGTTATACTTTGTTGTGGGGGAAGAGAAGACACATTCCTCTGATGAAACCACCTTTTCAGAGGCCGGGACTTGAGTTTGAATTTTGTTTGCCTGCCATAGCATCAGCTAGCATAGCATCAGATAAGATCTGAAATAGGTATTTGCGACTTATGTGACATTATTCTAACATCCTTGTAACTTTTTATTGTATTTTTTTATAACCCTCTCTTAAAGATGTAACTGCGATCTTTAGGAAGGAGAGGACTTTGCGTATCGTTACCTCTGTAATTTGTTTTCCTTGTCAACACCGTTACAGACTTTTATTGGAACGGAAATAAAGAGTAGCCCGTGTGGTATGATAAATTGTTTTGCAAGCTCTGCCTATGACTCAGCTGTTGGAATTCAGCTACTGATAATTGACTGAATCAGGAGTTAACTCAAGGTGCTGATTTAAGGAAATGGGAGGGTAGGAAAGGAAGTGGTGAAAGTATTTAGTTTGTTGTAAGTGAAGATGGCTGCATCAGTTCAGTAACTATTCTGAAAGGTGATATTTAGAATTTTTAGTGCCTTCCACCATTGTAGGACTGGCTATCAGCTTCCTTCAGTTTCCAGATACCCCGAATTCTAGTAGCAGAGGGGAACTTTGCAGAGAAAACTGCTGTCTGCTGGCAGTAGATGTTTCTGATGACCACTGCTAGTCTGTGGAGTGCAGGTAGAAAACCCCTGCGTGATGGCAGTGGTTCAGCACACAGCATTGTGTTCTGTGTCACTGGCAAGGCTTTTGTCGGTACCTGTGTTCCTACAGCAGCCACCTCTGAGCTAACGGAGAGCTGATCTGGTGGGAGGCATGCGTGGATGTGACTAGCCAGGGCCTAGAGACCGGCTGCTACAAACGTGGGAGGAAGGCAGAGGTCAGAAGAGATCGTATCTTACTTTGAGGAGGCCAGTGGTTCATACATGGAGCAAGTCCTGACTTCAGATGAATAACAGCATCAGATTCATGCCTTGATTTCTCATCCTACTGTAAGCTGTTTGGACTCAGGGTGGTGGTTCCCCATTGAAGCACCGGATCTTTTTGATCCCTGCTGTCACCCTGAATTCCCTTTAACTGCCACTCCGTTTGCACGGAGTGTGTCCTTTCGTATCAGCAAGGACCGTTTGAAAATCCAGCTGTTCCCTTTTGGAGGAGAAGCATTACAGCCCAGCAGCTAATGGAGATGACCATGACCTTTTGAGGGAAGAGGGGCTTACTGAAAATGTGACTGGACAGATAAACCAGGACTGCCTGGGGAAGCAGAGTTGAGGGAGGTGGAATGACTGTCTGCCTAGGCTTGTCCCAGCGTCTGACGTTTGTCCTAAAAGTCAGAGCTATGTCTTCTGCGAAATGGAGGAGTTATAGTTTCTGTATACTTAAAAGATGTGGTCCGAGTGGCTGGGAGAGGGACCTACACCTGTTGATCTCTAAACTTTCCGTTTGTTTTGTTTTTTTGTTAAAGGATCTCTGTGTGTGTTTATACACTTCAGTTTCGATTGCCTTGGTAGATGTTGTCTGTTCCTCTTCCATGGTCTTTGTTTTGTTTGTTTTTCCACTGTGATGTGAAGCTACTGGATGAGTTACACAGGGTGTTACCTGCATATCAGCAATAGAAAGACCAGTGGAAACCGGATGGAGAAAATAGAAACCCCAGCTTTTCTCTGTACAGGCTATGCTGAAATTTGCACACCCACGCACTTAAATGAACTTTGTAGTGGTGAAGTTTGACTTCTGGCATGAGCAAGAAGACTTTTTTCAGGCAGTGCTGCATGAAAATTGTAGGTTGGGTATTGCTGATTCTTTCTCCTGTATGGGCTGTGTTTCTTTGTCCTGCAGTAAAGGAGTTTTGTGTCTCATCTGCTGTCCTTGTGGCCCGATAGAGCTGTATGACGTTAGTGCCAAAGCGGAGTATCGCTGTGTATGAACCCAGAGACCTTGAGAAAGGAGCAGAGGCATTCTGAAAACTTGTTTTTAGGGGGGGATTTTATCTTTCAGCTATTTTCAAGCTGCCCATGAACACCCAAGAGTGTTGGGCCTCAGTCCTTTACTCTCATTTTGTGTGTAGACCATGACAGTTTCAACAACCCTACAATTGCACTGTTAAATTGGCAGAGCTGCGTGTGGGTTGATGAGATGCTTCCCTAAAATTGCCCTGAGGAAATTGCCCATTGTCCTACACACCTCCTGTGCCTTGTTTTGTTTTTTTTAAACTCCTGTCAGCACCACTGAGGTGGGAAATTTTCTGTTTGGCTGCTTGATTTAACACACCATTCAGGCAACTGAGAGATCCAGCAGTCCTTTGTGCTGCCCCTGAGATCTGCAAGGGACTCAGGTCCCAAGCTTTCCCTTCTCCCCTATATCTGTTCTCACAGATGAACATCTACATCAGAGAGCAAAACTAGGGGGGGAAAATCTGATATTAGTGTAATTGAGAATGTAACTTATTGCAGCAGAGAGGAATTCCTGTGTGAACAAAGTAATAAAAAGAAAACCCTGCACCAGCAGCTCTTGGACCTGTGCGTTGACTTTGGGGCAATGCCTCCTGGGAGGCTTTCACCACTGACATGTTCTGCCTGGGGCACAGTGCAGTCACGGCTGTGAAGATCCTGTGAACTGTGGTGTTAGCAAGTGGTTTCCTGTTCTGAGGGCTGAGAATTTGTGCAGACAAAATTTGGGACCGTCCTTCTCCTCTTTCACTTCGCTATTTCTCCTGCAGCTCAGCAGTCATCTTGGCAGAGGTGCTGCAGGTTTATGAGAAGCCCCTTAATCCGTGCTAGGCTGCTAGTGGAGCTGCTCCACTGCTGGTACTGGTGGGGAGCAGCATCTTTATCACTGCAAAACTTTGAGTGCACAGGCAGGGAAGATGATGGATCTGCATCCAGTACTGGTTTCCAGCAGAAGTGCTGTCTTGGGAGGCCCAGCCGTTTCCAGGCTCCTTCATGACAAAGGTCTGTCTTTGCAGCCAAGCGATGCTGCCTGTCTGGGTGGGATCCCATGGAGCTGCAGGAGCATAACCTGCTCCCTCTGGCCCCCACCATCCTTTTTGCCAGCTCCTCCTATAGCCTTTTGTGGCAAATCGTTTCTTGGTAAAGGGTGGGATATCCTTGTTTGTACATCGATATTCTGTACCTAGGAATGATCTGCATTGTACATGGCAGTTTGGTAATATTTATACTGACAAGCCCGTGACGATGGTGTTGATGTCCCTGCTCACCTTCCTGCAACAAGAGATGAGGCAGACACCCTCTTGCTAATTGTACCAAAATATGGTGGGCTCTATCCCACCCTCTGCAGTCACAGCGACTGACTGAGCTGAGGAAAAAGTGACTGTTTCAATGTCTGTGGGGGCACACACATGCAGACACTTGGGGTGAGGATCTGGGAGCCCAAGTCTGATCCACCACGTTGTCCTGAGGTGGGAGAGCATGTGGTGACGGTAATGGCAGGGATCTGTCCTCTCAGCCTAGGGGGTCATCAGCACATGGTGGGATAGCAGAGCTGTGATCTGAGACCCCCTCCTACAAACCTTCTTTCTCTCTCTAAACAAATCTACTAGAGGACAGGACAGTGCGTTAGCTGCCTGTCTCGATTCTTTTTCCTTCTTTGTGAGCACAAAATACCACAGAATAGCCATGTGTACAGCTAGTTTTGGAGAAAGAGGTGTCTGGGGTACTGAGAGTGTGCTCCTGGGGTCACTTGGCTGAGGGTATTGACAGCTATGCTAAAGCTGTGTTTCAGTGCACGTAGGAAGGGATGGTGTAAGGATGGTCTGTTGTCTGCCAGTTCTGCTCATCCCTTCTCCGCGCATCAACTCCACTTGCCAATTGCAGTGTTGAAACAAAATTTGATCACCCGGACTCTGCTCTGCGTCAAACCAGGTTAATAAAACTGGTGGCCAAGGGTTTGCAGGCGTGAATGTGACTCGATTTGGCTTGCAGGAAAACCCTGGTAATGTTGGTGACCACCAAGCCTGTCTTGATTTTGGCGTTTCGGGCGCAGTTAGCAGAGCGGGCAGGCAGAACAGCTATCTGTGACTGAGCGTATGTAAGACAGGGTCCCCAGCACAAGATGAGGCAGCCTTAAGATACCATTTTTGTTGACTTTCCAGACTGGTGGTGCACTTCAAAGTTAGTAGCAGATGAACTTGCACCTGGGGTATGTACAGTGAATGGCCTTTTTAGTGAAGCATGCACTATTTATATACACATAAATGGAACTGCAGTCTTCTGGTTTGCTTGAAGTTGTAAGGCCAGACCTTGTCAAATGCTGATATTAAGAGAAGTGGGAGGCTGGCTGAATACAGCGTTCTACTGGGAACAGTAAACAACTGAAGGGATTGGCTTTCTAAAAAAACTGTCTTGCAATTCAGCTGCAATCCCTAGGCAATACATTGTTTTGCAGGCTAACAGAGAACCCAAAGACTAACTACATGATAGGACGGGAAATTTTTTTTTCCTGGATAGATTAGATAACAAACCGTGTGAAATTCCACAAGTAAAATGCCACCTCTTTATCTTGAAAGACAGAGTGTCCGTTTTGTAGATGTGAGTTACAAGTGAGATAAAGCTAATTCTCAAACCAAATTGCATTTTAGGGAGGACCTGAACTTCCATCCATGAAACAGGGTAGTTATTTTAATGTGTTTGTGGGGTACTTGACATATCCAAATGTTTTTAATAGACTGGCCTCCTGAACAACAGTGAAACACTTTGGCAGTGGCAAAACAAATAGCCTACCTTAGATTTGTGAGCTGCCGGAGCCTTGTGGCGTCAGCCATCAGGGTCCTGAGGTCCTTGTGGTGGAGCCACCAGTGTCTAGATGAAGTTAAAAACAAAAAGATATCATGTAGCTCTGGGCAAAATCAGGACTGTTGGCACCATCCTGGTTAAATTCTCATGTGATTAACTGCCTTTTACCACGCTGTCTCCTTTCTGGTTATTTCAGAGACCTTCTGTCTGGAGAAATGTGTGGTGCTGTAGCATGGCTTGTCATGTTCCTTTCAGCAATGACTGCCTTTCAGTATCAACTGAAGGAAAAACAGTAAGGTAATATGCAAGTGCTTTAGGGTAAATTACATAAAGTTTATAAGCTCAAGGGCTTGTTATTTGCTCTGGGATTCTCAGAGCACTTTACCACATGGTTTCACAGAATAACACACGTAGTTAAACAACCGGAAGAGTAATTTTCTACAGTCCTTATTTTTCTGCAGAGCTCTCAGTGTCCTCTTGCTCTTGATTGTTTTGTGCATTTACTCTTAAGGTATTCGTTATTTTAGTTAACTGGGCTTGTGTTTACTTACAGTTACAGTATCAAGAGGTAAATGTGAACTCAAACATTGACCAAGCTGGAGGGTGGGGTGGAGCAAAGGTGGTGCTCTAGGTGATGGTCAGTGGAGTATGATGCAGTGGTATGGATTGCTTAGGGAGAGGGTGGGAAACTGCAAGTGCTGAAAGGTGGTCAAGCCCCAACCGACATCTGTATAAAGACATAATGAATGTATGTTCATATGAAACTCATATACTCATAAAATTCAAAATGCAAATAAGAACAATAAAAACATAAACTCAACCCTGAGTCACAGGGTTGGCTTAGATATCACTGAAGCTTGGAGCTGCATGAGATGTCCTTTCAAGATGTCTCTTCCAGCCTTTGTTGCTGTGGCTCTGCAGTGTAACTCATTCTAGATGAATAGGTAGTGTCTCAGTGAGTGCAAAATGCCCGCTACGGAGGAGAGAGCTGTAAGGGCAGGCTAGCGGAGATTAGCACAAGGGCTGAACACCACCTGAATTTGATATCATCCTGTTAACAACACAGCTTAGACTGTTCCTGTTGTAGGCCTGATCGTTCTCATTTGGTAACTAAAAATGAGGACGCAAGGCTTGTGATGCAAGCTGCAGAGCTAGGAACAAACACGCTCAGTGTATGTCCTGCCTGACTTCTCCATGCCATGTTTTTCACTAGAGTGACACCCATCTTTAGGAAGTGCAGCTCACGGGAGGAGATGAATAATGTCGTTGTGCAGCATTATTAGAAACAGACTGGCTGATCCTCTTGGCCTCGGCTGAGACTGTGCAACAGGAGTGTCCTTCCTGGAGATGTAAGGCCTGTGAGACAAACCCCGATTGAACAGATGGTAAGCAGCTCCCAGGGAACCAGGAGAGAATGACATGCCCTTCCTGAGCACAAGGATCTTACATTTCCACTACAATAGCGCAGTGTGCTGCTCTCCTGCCCAGCAATTACTTTGCCAGGGGTTTTTCCAGTATGAGGTTGATAGGTGTTGTGCAACCGGGGTGGCAAAGAATTACCTTCTCTCCATGGCCGGGCAAAAGCCTCTGTCAAGTTAATAGGAGGAGGATGGAGGTAAGTAGCACAGGACCCTCTAGGTATCTAAATAAAGCAGGGGAACTGTTAAATAGAAGACAATAGACAGAAGGGAGAGAAGGGAAGAGAAGCACGTGATTTCCAGCAGCGAATCCATCTTGCTTCTCACAGGACTCTGTGGCTGTACTATTCTTGCAGCTAAAAATGTGACTGCACTTCTCCGATGCATCTGTCAGTCAGGAGCAGAGAGGAAGGCACTGTGAGGCCACATTTTTCCAAGTGCAAGTCAGGGTCATGATGATTTATACCACTGAAGAACCAGGCTTACATCTTGCATTCCTGTAGCACTTTTCACCCCAAAGGATGCCAAACGGCACATTTGTCCTGCCAGATGTCAAGAGGGATGGTTTCTGATGTTAAGTTAGTGGGAAGAGTATGGGAAGGACCTTTAGCAAGAATTATTTCACTTCTGGCTCTAAAATTAGTAGGCTCCTGCACAAATGTGATTCTGTGATTCATATTGGTGCAGGGCCTGATTTTTGCAGCCAGACGTGAAGTACTGAGATAATGTGCTTGCATTTTTTGCCAGGGGTACGGAGAGGGACTTGGGATTTGTGATTCTTGTGTTTCTTTCTCTGGAACAGTGGAGAGTCCTGGAATGTTCCTACTCCTGGCAGCTGTCAGGGACAGGAGCTGGAGAGGCTGCTTTTCTGATGGGAGGCCAGCTAGCCATGAGTTTAATAAATTACCTCCTCACCTGCCTGCAGTACTGCCCTGCTCCTTGGGGGAACAGCTCTCTGAGAGTTTCCTAGTCAAGGAACAGAATAATTTCTTCCTTTCCATCAAATAGATTTTAAAGGGGAAAAAAAACCCCACAACCCATATCAGCCCTGAAGTGGTGTCAGTTTTCTGCCTGTCTGTCAGCTCTCGGGTGATATGCGAGGCTTCCTGCTGGGATGGCACAGACAAAAGGCTGTTGAGGGAGGCATTTGGATAAAGGAGCCCTGGTTCTTTCCAGCCGATGTAACTCCAGCTGATGTTTCCAGGCATTGTTGCTGGGAGTGTATTTTTCTGGGTTTTTTTGGGTTTTTTTGGTTTTTGTTTTTAATTCTCTCAAATGAAGTTTTTGATTTTGAATTAAGAGAAGGCTCATTAGTCTTCTCAGCTTTGTGTATCTGAGAAAGGAGTGCTGGGACCAGAGCCATTTCAGTGTTGCAGCTTAAGCAGGATGGGGTGAATGGTGAAGAGCTCAAGAAGCAGAAAAGCAGTGTGATGAAAGACTTGGTCTGCTTCACTCAATACAGAGAGGTTAACACCTATAGCTGTGGCCACAGGGAACATTCTTAATAGCTGAGTAGTCACTATGCTTGCAGAAAGAACTAAAACAAGTTCCAGTGAACAGAGGCTGTAATATGGCCAAATTCAGAGCATTTATACCCCATCTCCCAATGATTGCTCCAGGCAAGGGCTTTCCCTGGTACATGGGAGCTGGCTGGAGGAGCCTGCCTATGTTCCCTTTGCTGTGTGGAAGAGGGGGAAATATTCCACAGCTTAGACCCACGTCATCTGCTGTTACAACATAGATTCAAGGCGGTTTCTTTACTGGGGCATTAGCTGGGTGGGGTTAGATACCAAGCAGACAAAACAGCATTAACAAAAACCAACAAGTTTTCCATTCTCTGCAACTCTGCTGTGTGGACACTGAGGTGGCGCTTGCTAGCGTTCCACCGTGAAAGCCACTGTCTCTTTCTCTTCTGGGGCATTTCAGCCCATGGAGAACACAGACCGATTGGCTCACTAAGCTGTTCCCCACCTCCTGGCACAGTTCTCTGAGGCTTTGCTCTGTGACAAAACTCTGGGTATTCTTGCAAGTGCAAGAGTGGAAGAGGTGGGGCCTTTGCCCTGATAAAAGCTGTTGTCTCTGGGTGTTTGTTCAGTTTTTGAGAGACCGTTTGGCACAGAAGAGAAGGAACTTGCTGGAAGATGGCCAATGAGGGTGGAATTAAGGAAAGCTTGGGAGTTGTTGGGCTGTCAGTTTTGTTTGGTGAAAGCAAGACAAATAGCTGTGCAGAGTTTGCTCTTGTAATTTCTTCCCCCGCCTGGATTCCCAGCCTGAAAGCATGTGCTTCTGAAGATGACTACTGAACTGGGAGGGGAAAACAAGAACCTCGCATTTCCAAGCCAAGCCTTTGCAAGCTTACCTTTGCTAACCCACAGGCATGACCACTGAGCAGTCGCCTGCTGCAGGCAATGACATTCTTTTTCTCTCCAAGTTATAACACTCAGTTCTTATCAAGTAATACTGTGAACAGGTCCAAACATCCCCAGCTTCATGAGCAGGTCCTTATTCCACAGGCTTCCAGTCGAGTACTGGTTTTGGTATGTTGTGGACATCACTGAAAGACAAGTTTGTCCTACAGTGAAGTTTGATCAATTCGTAGAACAGCTCTGTCCTTAAAGCATATCTTGTGATGCCCTGTTCCCTCACGCAGAGCCATGGGAAAGTGGAAAGCACACAGGGCACAGGCAAGTAAGCAAGATTTGATACATGATACACAGCCCTCTGGAGAACGTGCATGCAGATAAATTGTGGCATAGTTCAGACTCTAGCTGACACCCACAACACACACAGCTTAAGATCTAATGGAGCTAAAGTTTGTTTATAAAAAAAAAAAAAACAAACAAACAAAACCAAACCTCCAGAAAGGTAAATCTGCCTTTTTATCTGTCCAGGATGTGACTGAGGATGTAGTTAAGTGGATGTGGAGTTAAATGGACTGTTAGCGATGGAAAAGGGCTAACAGATAACCATCTTCACTTTATGGTCCCAGGTGGAGTTTGCTTAAAAAAAAAACCAACAATGTCTTGTTTTCACATCACTAAAGAATAGAAGAAATTCCGGTGTGGGCACTGATGTTGGTAGCTGGACACACTGAACATGGAGCAGCAGGGCTGGGCTCGGAGGCTCTGCATTGTGAGAGAAGCGGCATCTCCTGGGATTGCCAGTAGGACTGCCAGAGAAACATGCAAAACCTCCCTTTTGGAAAAGGAGGCTGGCATCTGGCCTGTGGCCCTTGGGAGGTCGCCAACCCCTGTGTTAGGTGCAGTCTTTACTTATTATCTCCCTGTCTGTGGACTGGGAGCCCGTTGTATCCCAGGAATCATATTCTTACAGAGCTTTACAAGGGAGCAGCTCTGCTCTTGGCCTCAATTTTCACCCGGCCATCCCTGAGGAGTTACAATACATCCCTGTTTCCTAGTCTGACCTCATGTTTGAGCTAACCAGCCTGGCTGCCTGAGCTCTGACAGACTGATTTCAGCAGTGGGCGTGGAGGATGATGAAATAATACTCCAAGGAAGTGAAAGCCAGTGATCTGGTAGATTGTGGTTTTGGGTTTTTTTTTAAGATTTTCTTTTCTTACACCAAGAAGGTGAAAAGCTGTGTGTTTTGCAGAGCAGGCCTGCTTTCGACTAATACGTTTGCCAGAGATTTGGATATTCCCCCAAGCACAGTCTTTCCTGAACATAGAGTACTACAGATATGTTCTCCACGATTGCCAGCAATTCCTTAAAAGCAAAGAAAACTGTCTTTTTCTGGTTGTAGAAATCTTGCTATCCCGTGTGGCTCTTGGTTTTGCAGTAATGTGTACATGGAGGAGGCTGAAGGAAAATGTTTGCTGCCTCCAGAATTTCCCTTTGGGACCCTATTAACAAAAAAAGCCTTGTAGTCACACACAAGCAGCTTCTTCCAAGCAGTATGCCTGAAGGTGCATAGGTCTTGAAAGAGGAAGGCTAAAATGAAGCTGTTGCTATGTATGCTGCATATCGGTGCTTCAGGACTGATACTTGTTCCTGTAAGAATGTCTTGTTGGAGATCTTGTGGGCGCAGAGTTGCTACTTGATTGCTGCACACCCAGACCTGGAGCCCACCTCTCTAGAATTGCCTGGAGCTAATGAGGGCTGCCCAGGAATATGGCAATACCTTGGCTGATCCCTTTCTCAGTGACTGTAATTGTTCAACAGATCTCCTTTGATCCTAGGCTCAGTTTGAGCAATAATGAAATATTTTGCTGTAGATGGAGGCAGAGTTGTACCCTGGACCAACAACCTCCCTCATGTTTCTTCAAGGGCTTTTCAAACCTGTGTGTTATTGTTTCATTTTTCTCTCCTAGGTCCTCTGATAACTGATGTCTTGCACTTAAATCCAGAGAGAGTAACTTGTTGGGAAGTATGGACGATAAAGAAACGCCGCTACTGCTGAGACTTGTACAGGGATTCCTTGCAGCTTTTTGCTGTGACGCATGGAGGGGTATGAGGTAGGTGTGAAACCTGTTGACTGGCTTTCCTGTAACTTAAAGCAAACATCTTCAGTTCTCTGTGTATTCAGTAACAGTGTGAGTACTACCTTCTGAGATTTGTGATACTGTCAACAAAAGCTTTTCTGTATCTGAGCTTAATTTTTTATAAGAGCTGTGCAAAAGCAGCCTATGTCGTAAAAAGCAACATGGCCATCTCCCCTTGAATTGTCAGGGCTAATATTTAACAGCTTCCCATGAGTTAAAATAGCTCTTTGCTGTAGCATGTAAAATTACAACTCTAGTACATGTAAGTGTTTCTCTGGCTGAGGTGTTCACCTCTGTTAATCTTTCCCTCTGCTGGCGGGGAGATGTATTCTGGACTGCCAAAGATCAATCTCCAGGCAGACTGCTGATTTTCATGACGAGGAGCGGATGAGATATGTATTGTGGAACTTGGGATGGGGAGAGAGATTGTAGGGTGCTACCTATCAATGAGAAGCAACATATCCCAGGTCTGAATGTGCTCATGGCTCAAATCAAGTGTAGTGTAAACCCCTAGGGTTGCAGCAGGGATTCATTACCCTTGGAGTGTTTCGTGTGCACATGGCATTAGTGAAGTTTTGTTTTAACTGACGCTGTTGATGAACAAAGCCTGGTTGTACTGTCCAAAACCTAAATGACCAGGGTCCCAGTAAGGGCAGTAGTGTAGAAGGCAGTTGTCTGTCTGTGCATGATGGCATGATTCACAGGCACAAGAAACTTGAAATATATTTTGGTGTTATGTGGAATAAAAATTCAGATATATTAGATGCTTCCTTGAAACCAATGGAATTTCAAGGTGCTGTACTATCAGGGTCACCAGGGTGATCTAGTTCTTTTAAATTCTACAACTAGCCACAGACTCAAATCCATCCATGTCCTGTTTTAGTGGCGAACTGACATAGCTGTCATTTCCTGGCCACCCAGTGATCCCTGTGAAGTGATGGGGCAAGAGTTCAAAAGCCAGAAGTAAAAGACCAGTCCTAGAGTTGGTGCTGGAGGAAGCTTGACTGAGAGCTCACAAAGAGCAGCAGCTGAAGAGCATGTATTGCCGCTATCTGTACAAGCAGCTCAGAGCTGAAGTGGCACGCTCCTGAGCCAGCTTGGGAACCGGAGCTGCAGGCAGGCCTGTGTAACAAGTTCGTCAGCAATAGCAGGGTTAGACTGTGGTGGAGTTGGCATCTTTCAGACAAGTGAAATGCTGGATGAAGTTTTTCCAGTTGCCCTAAAGGCAGGTCAGCTTAATTAGAGAGGCAGGGGACTGTCTGACTCTAAGCCCTGTCCTCTGATGCTTTAACCAAGCACTAATCTGCCTTTAAACACAAGCTTCCCCTGTTCTATGGTGGATTTGCAAGGAGTCTTACTTTGACTTGTTTCAAAGCAATCACAAGGTAAAATGGATGTGTATCTAGCCGTCAGCTTCTGGGGGCAGGGATTGCTTCTGGATTGCAGCTACAAGCAAGTACTACATAAAGATCTGTTTATGGTTATGCCTGGAATCTTGCCTGAGCCCTGGGGCAGGTGGTGGTTTGAAAGCTAATTACTTTGACTGTAACTATGGCTATTTCCATAATTCACACAAATGTTCCCGATGATGCTTCCACCAGATTAGAGGTAAAGGGTTTCCTTCTTACACCGGACTAACCTCATTAAGGGAAATATAGGTAACTTCCATTGTTTGCAGTAAAAGATGTTTCTTTCCCTACTCTGTGTTGCGCTAAGCTTAGGGTGATAGATGGGAACAGTACAAAGCTGCTGTCTTGTCTGAGAAACTGGTTCCATGTATGGAATGTCTGGGAATGTTGGGAGAGAGGGTGTGCACACTCTTGTAGGGAAATCCAGAGAGAAGACCAGCCCACTCATTCAACACACCTTTGGAAAGCACTGCCTAGTGAGCACCTCTGGGCAGCAGCAGCAGCAGCAGCAAAGCCTCTGTCACTCTCAGGCATCTCACCATGTGGTTTTTCAGGAGAAGGCTTCCTAAAATTCCCAGAGCCCTCCTTTGGCTCATTGTTTTAACACACTTTTGCATCTTCATTGCTAATTTCAGCTCCTTGTTTGGCGTGTCGAAGACAAGGATTTTCAGGTAAGAGACCTACTTCTTTGTGATATGTGCTGTCTGGATAGTGCTTTCTGTCTTTTTACCCTGAAACTTGCACTTCTGGTCATGAGTTAGATGACCACCTTGCTTTAACAGACCATGTCCTGTACAGTCAGAGCATGGTGTTGGAAGATCCACAGTCAAAAAATGCTTCAGCTGGATCACTAGTTTCCAGTGTTTCCTTGTGTAGCTCTTAAGAAAGCAGCTTTTGCTTTACTAATGCTACCTGTTCTCATACTTTGGCACTACACCGTATTTGCTTTTCCTGGTGGCTCCCAGAAGGACCTCATTCAGCCTGAGTCCAGATTACATTGCTGGACATTGAATTTGGTGGGATACCTTCAAATGTATAGCAAGTTCAGCCTCTGATTCCTAATACAAATATGCTGCATAGTGGGAGAACAATGTCATGCAGACATGAAATATATATATATATTAATTTTTATGTAAATGGTCAAGTAAATCCTATAAGAATGGGTGTGGAGGGAATTGCAGTGTAGACTGCAGTAAAATGTCTCCAGCATCGTTGGCAAGAAGCACTCCTTGCATGAGCACAGCAGATATCTGAGCCTTTCCTACTACAAGCATGGCTCACTTACGTGTTGGTGCCCTGTGCTGTGTGTAGGAAGCACAGCTCCCCAGCCTCCCCACCAGCCCTCCTGTGGTCCCAGCTCTCCGATGAGCTCTTCTGGCTTGTCTCGGTGGGGTTAGTTGTCAGCTGGACCTCTCAGGGCTGATGCTGTGGGGCAGGCAGGAGGAGTGAAGCTGGGAACACCTCCATCTCTTTGGAGGTGGCACGAGTTTAGCTCAGCTCCAGTGACTTGAGACCACACCTTGTAGACAGCTGTCAGTTTGGAGAGGTCAGAATCCACACAAGGGAAGCGGGGAGAAGGAAAAGGTGTAGAGAAGTGAGTCGTTCTTGATCACAGAGCCTGTCAGTGGCAGAGCTGGGACAAGAACTGACTCCATGCCCAGCTGCTTGAAGTCATTTCATTCTGCCGTAGTTTCAGATAATGGAAATGTCTGTATTTTTGCAACTTAAGTAAAACACAATTAGGCGTGAGCGGTATGTGGTTATCTGTGTGTCAGTTCTATTTCCGTACCTTTATATGCAACATACAATACACAAAGCGGCATTTTCATGGCTTTATCCTCTATTTGTTCTAGGGCTTTGTAAATGGAGAGGAAAATGACAGTAAATATCATTGAGCTTCTGCAGTTGTTTGCCAGCTGGACTCTAGAGCCTGAAATTTGATGAGCTGCTTTGATCAGTTGTCTGGATTTAAAATGCTAGTCAGGAGAGCAGGGTCTTGTGTAGGCACCAGTGCCTAGCCGTGTAGGTCTGACTGCAGGGAGCAAGGTTTTGGATGTGAAGGGCCCTCGGTTTTACATTTTGGTTTCTGTATGTTTGGCACAGTATTTGAAATTAAAGTGTAATAGAGCTGGGGTGGAATCTGTGCCCTGTGAGACAGCAAGTATGGGAAGTCTGGGCTGGGGGCTGGTTTGTCATACTGTCCTGTTTCATTTGTTCTCTGCCCTTTAATTTCAAAATTGTAAAAATCATCTTAAAAATACAGCAGAAAATCATCCAGGGATTTAAGATATGTCTGAGCTACCTTACCCAATTTCTCTTTACTTAGAGTGTATATATGAAATCTTTCTTCTTATTAGGCAGTAAACAATAACACAAGTTTATACATGGAGCACTATGATAGAAAGCAACTGCTGCATATTTGGTTGAAACTGGCTAATGTTTATGAAGGGAGGTAGAGGAAGAGCTGATAGGCCATTTACCACAACCTCTTTTTCTTAGAAGTAGCATTGGAATGGTTCAAGTGTTATGATTCTATGATTTATCTGATACAAAATTATTTTTAAAAGCTTCCTTAGTTGATAATTTCCTAATCACTTTAATGAATGCCGTGCGCACTCTGAAGCTTTGGCAGCAGTTGAACCGCAGTTGAACCGTTATCTACAGCCTGCTATCTGCAGAGGTGCTTTTCTTCCCATTTATCACCTCCTGGGAAGCAAATCCACAGCTCTCCAAAACAAATGCGTTATGCAAAGGGTGAATGGACATGAGTGGGAAATCAGACTGCCACAACTATGCTGATTTGTCCTGAAAAGCTTTGCTGTACATAAAAGCTCAGCTGCAGAAATTTTTCACCTTCCTTTTTCCTGTTCCACCCTCCAGCCATGTGCAGATAAGAGTGAATGTTTGGGACAAAACCCCACCACTTCTGCCTTGGTTTTTTTGCTGGGTTTCAGCCCAATCTTGTTGCAGGTGGCTCTTCTGCTGCTGGCAGCTGTATCCTCCTATGATATCCTTGTACCTGCCTGTGCCTCTGAATCAGGCAACAGGGCAGCTGCAATATTAGAGGCAATTGCTGAAAATGCAGTGATTTTACGTTTTTAGGCTTCAGAGTGTATTTTAATAGCTTCAAAGTGCCTGTCTTAAGACGTGTACCCTGGCAAGTGCTGTGTGATGACATTGCATTAGGTGGCCAAGGGGGAGGAGGAGGGGAAAAAATGCCTTGTGGGCCCAAATGCCCAAGAAGCGATGTATGGTAAAGGAGTAAGTTTCACTTCGTATTAGACTTCCCTTACTGAATTCTGGAAGATCTTCATGCTCTGTCACTGAAGCACTTGGCTCTGCTGGCAAAGAAGAGAGCCAGATGGCTGCCTTCATGGTGTGTGCTGTGTCCTGAACTCAGGATCTCCAAAACAGTCCTGCAGTGCTCTGGGGACATTGCCAGGGTCCTGCCCAGTGCAGGGCAAAGCTGTTCTGTGCTGTTTTGCAGTTACTGCCAGTGTGGATGTCTCATGAGCCAAGTGCTGAAGAGGAGTGCGTAGCCGCTGGGATTTGCTTAGTGGGAAGATAAGCAGCATTCAGGCCAGAATGGTGTGGGAAGTTGAATAACACTTTGGTGGCAAAGTTGAAAATGAAATTGAATTCATACAGCGTCCTGCAGAAACATAGTGGCTGTCGCCAAGGCAAGTCCTCTGAGTGTGGTGATCGTATGCAGTGGTTGCTCTGAAGCACAGAGAGGCGCTCAGAGTCAAGAGCGTGAAATGAGCCGGAAGGTGCTCACTGTTAAGGGGAAAGTGTGTGTGATGTGTCTGCTTTTCCTTTGATTGCATTCAGGCAGTTGAGCATTTCCCAGTGTGCCCCAGATACGCTACAAGGGGACACCCAAGAGCAACAGGGTTTAAACTGTTCTGATAATGGGAACTCAAGGAGCTTTTTAAAGGTGACTGTGGGGAGAGACGTCACAAGGCTTGAACAAGATATGGTTGAGAGGACACCAAGATGGGAAGGAAAGGAGGACCAGAAGAAAATGACAAAACCAGTTGCCAGGGTGGAGGAAGCCAAGGAGAACATGACTGTGAAACCACGCCCCAGGTTGGAGGGAATCAAGAAGACAACAGTGATAACAGCTCCGAGGGTGCAGGGAAACAAGGAGAAAACAGCAGTGGGACCAGTCCCAGGGGTGGAAGAAGCCAAGGAAAAGACAATAGTGAAACCACTTCCCGGGGTGGAGGGAGCCAAGGAGAAGGCAACAGTGAAACCATCCTCTGGGGTGAAGGGAGCTCATGAAAACAACATATCCAAAGATCAAACAAAGCCAAAAGAGCCTCATGCATCAGTGAGAGCTGTAAGACCTGTTCCTCAGGCTGCGGCAGTGACAGAAAAGGAGAAACTGAGAGCTGCTGACTTCACGTCTGAGCCACAGTGGGATTTCAAGGATAAGTACCTGCTGGACAACTCATCTCCACCATCAGTAGGTGTGATGGCCGTGTCTGTTTGCCAAGAATGATGCCTCCCTGTTGACCTCCTTGTCTGCTCTCCCTTGGACATGTGTGCCCTTTGCAGTCGAGTGTGATCTCCAAGCTAGTAGTCAACTCACCGATATAAGCAGATGCTGCTGGGACCCAGAGAGGGAGACCTCTATGTACGACAGCCTGGCCTGTCCTCCACCATGCTCCAGTATGGGAACTTACTGCAACTGCATGCATTTCCATGGGTTCCTTTGAAAGTCAGGCTGAGCAGCCATTTCTGGAGCTCAGGTGCATCAGAAGCTGGGGAAAATCTCTCCTTCTGGATGTGCTACAAGGTGGTCCCACTCTTAGGTGCCTTGATGTATTGCATAGGGGACTTAGGCACACAATGCAGCCTCTATGTTCCCTGGCACCCTATGACCTGGCACCCTAAGGTAAGTTGGGTCACACCTAGTCTTGTGATGCCTACAGGCAGGCATTAGGTGTCTGGCACCAAATGGCAGTCTTCATACAGGCATCCTGTTTGTCACCCAATCTCTTGGGAAACTGCACATCTGCATTCCTTTGAAGACTCAGGTTTACAATCCCCAGATTTGCCTTGATCTTTGTTTTATGCAGCCCAGCTAAAGAAGACAAGCAGGGTCATGGTGAGGGAACAGGAATGCCTCCATGTGCCTGTTCACCCAAGCACATACATACCAAAGCAAGTCAAAAGCTTTGGCAGCAGCGGGGCAGCAGTGATGCTTGTGCTGTGCTAGGCTGTGAAGAATGACGCTGGCAGTGATGGTGAGGGGGTCTCTGCACAGGAACCGATACTGGCATGGGTTGCTTCTCTGGTTCAGCCACAGCGCCTGTCATGGGGGTTGGAGTGGCCACAGCGCCTGTCACGGGGGTACATCTCTGAATGGTATTCTTAAATAGTTGTTTAACCCTAAGCAAGATGACATGAATTCAGGAGTCATAAGACCTGACACACATTCAGGAGACGTAGCAATAGGACCATGCTAGTTTGAACATCCCAAGGATGTTCAGAATTCTCAAGAGCTGTTGTAACTAGCCTGAAGGAGAAAGGGAAAGTGGAGTCAGGGAAAGTGTGCCCCCCTGTCTCACCCATAGATTGGTTCTTTGAGGAGAAAAGTTAGAGTGTAATTATTAATAGTTTCCAAGAGGTGGCCCCCAAGGTATGGAGATGACAGCAATGCTGAGTACAAATACCAAATTAGTCTCATGACCAGTAATTTTATCATATCATAAACCAGTGTTACACAGTGTAGCAAAATGATAACCTTGACCCAACTCACAGCAGTGATAAGGAGCACAACAGGGAACGTACGCTGCAAGTACAGTATTACATCACCCAACTTTGAGAGCAAATAAATCAACTTTGTGGCCCATGACTATTACACCAATATAATGAATGCTTATAATAAATATACCTTAACACACTCTGGTCAAATTTGTCGTTATCTCAACCCTTCATGTCCCACATTGGGAGCCAAAAAGGACTGTCGTGATTTAACCTGGCAGGCAGCTAAACACCACACAGCCGTTTGCTCACTCCCCGCCTCCTGCAGTGGGATGGGGAAGAGAATCGGGGCGGGGGGAAGTAAAATTTGGAGGTTGAGATAAAGACAGTTTAATAAGACAGAAAAGGAAAGGAAAATCATAATAATAATAATGGTAAAAGAATATACAAAATAAGTGATGTACAATGCAATTGCTCACCACCTGCCGACCTATGCCCAGCCAGTTCCTGAGCAGTGGTCGCTGCTGCCTGGCCAGCTTCCCCCAGTTTGTATACCGGGCATGACATCATATGGTATGGAGTGGCCCTTTGGCTAGTTTGGGTCAGCTGTCCTGGCTGCGCCCCCTTCTCACTGGCAGGGCATGAGAAGCTGAAAAGTCCTTGACTAGTGTAAGCACTGCTCAGCAACAACTAAAACATCAGTGTGTTATCAACATTATTCTCATACTAAGTCCACAACACAGCACTGTACCAGCTGCAGTGAGGAAAATTAACTCTATCCCAGCCGAAACCAGGACACCCGCCGATAGTGAGCAAGCAGATTCTTTACCCATTCAGAGCTCCATGACTCAGATGGTCCCAGCATGTTGGGTTGCTATCTAGGATTTTCTTGCTATGCATTGAACCATCATCACAGCAGAGCAAATAATTCATAGCAGATCTGGCATTCAACAAGTCTTGCTTTGTTCCTCTTTGTTAGATAGGAACAACTGTAGGCCTGGTCAGCACAGGTGAAGTATTTTGGTAGATGTGAAGATGAGAATCTCAAATGATAAAGTTGTACCTGTCAAAGCAGTACTACTTGCACAGCTACAGCTTCAAAGTTTTCTTACAGATCCTGTTTGTTGAGAGTGGTGTTCTGTAGGTTAGTTCTCGTGATCACCTGGGCCTGTGTAGGTCGTATTGCTGATGTGATCTTCCAAAATGGTAAGATGGTAACGGTGGTGGTGAGACCATCAGATTGTCTTAACAGCCATGGAATTGAAAGCCTGTTTTGCACTGAACTTTTGTCCTGACCATATTTTTGACCTTTCCTTTGTAGCCATGAGGGTTTGGAACTAATAAGAAATGAAACTTGAGCATCTCATAATTACTTGGGTCCAGGAACAGGACCTTTAGGAAAGTCATAAACTATAGCAAAGTTCTCAGGAAGCAGATGGGGCAGGCTGTGGTGCACAATAATGTCTCTGTCCCCTATCTTATGCTGGTAACTCTTTGTAAAACTTACCAAGAGGCATTTTCCCTGGCACCCCTGTTGCTGGAAGGCTTGGACAGGCGGGTAACCCTCTCTAGAGTGAGAAGGGTCTTTATACATGGGTGTAAGTGGCCTTTACACACTGCTCATTTGCTCAGGGAGGAGGGAGGATGTAGACACGTGAGCAGGGGATGGAAGTGCCTGCGCTAGCTTGGTGGTCTTCGATGAGCCATTTGCCTATTTAAAGTCTCAGTGTCGCAATCTTCCACCATTGCCACATGTCATTTTGGTGGCATTAGGGAGAATGTAGATGTTGCTCCAGGGGACCGCCAGGGCTGCAGGCACCATGTCATTCTGCTCAGACCTCTCCCGGTGGAGCAGGGGCTACTCTTGAAAAATTTAATCCCATTCCCCAACCCTAGGATGCCCTGGGAGACATGCAGAGAGCAGAGGTAGATGAACTGGGCTGATAAAAAAATCCTAGGATGAGTTTTATTGCTTTGATGTTTTATTTTTGAGTTCTCTCTCCTTGTGGTACTTTGATGTTGTTCCCCATTGCCCCTTTTGGCAGTGTGAGCCATTCTTTTCCTGACAGGATGTGCTCTTCAGTGTGGCATTGAACTGCTTGAGAGGAGCAGCTGGCCCCAAAGATACGTCTGTTATCCAAAGATCTGTGACTATTAAATGCAGAACTTGGCTGTTAAACACTGGAGCTCATGCACTGGCCTAGTCTTACTGAGCCACAGAACAGCTGGCAGATGATCCAGTCTGTGGTGCAGGATGTGCATCCTTCTTCCTCAGCTCCCCATGGTCTTGAGGCACCCAGAATACAAATTGGAATGGGCAAATTACATGGCTAAGAGTGTGTACGCCACATGAGACAGTACCTCACCCCTCCTGCCCAGTGTTACTGCCTGTAGTGGAGTTCACCAGGATCCTGCTTGTCGACTGCCAGATGCTCCCATCTTCTCATCTGATGAGCTGCAGAGCGTGTGCAGCCATCTCAGAAGTGCAGAGTAGGAGCTGGCGGAGAAATGTGAGACAACACTTCACAGCAGGAGGCTGAGAACATCCTCCACTGTAACTGAGGCTGCAGAGCATCTGGGTGTGCAGAACAGCTGAGACAGCGGGGAAAACCCCTCCTCAGCAGGGAAAGGAGGAGAAAATGCACGCAGAAGGGTCTTTAGTGAAGATGTGGGTCCAGACATCACATGTTGGGTCTCGCTTCCAAACCTGATCTGTAATTATGCAGAGAGGAGTGACTAGAAGCACTCCCACCTCCTTCACTTCCTACATGATTAGACTTTTCCCTAGTTCCTCTGATACTGATCCAGTCTAGCTGTGGAGGCACAAGAAGTACCAAGCCTTGGACAGTACAAAGTCCAGCTTGAGAAGGAAGGGAATGTCCCTGTCTCTGGACATGAAATGTTTTGCAAGCAAGATGATGCCAACATGAAACCCTCCACAATGTTCTTCTCGTTGCAATCCTGTTGTGACAGGCAGAATGAGGGCTGTCTCCTCAGGCTGTGACCGGATTGTCATCCTCAGTCGTAGGAGAGAGCCCAGCTCAGCTGTGCAGCACACAGCAAGGCTTTGGCAAAGCAGTCTGGTCATTGCTGGGGATTTGAGCCGGGCATGCGGGTCCACTTGGTCTCCTGTTTTGTCTTGCAGTAGGTATTTTGGAAAGGTGTCTAAGAAAGTAGGGCCTGAATTGACTCACTGGAAAATCCAGCGCAGTGGAGTTGTTTGCTCTCCATATGCACACACAGCCTAACTCTTGCCAGCTGCAATGAGACCCCTCTGTTGCTAGAGAGGACAAGCTGGCTTGGATTCTCCTCTCAGCCACACGCTTCTCTGTGATTGATTTATGACATTGAACAAGTTGTTTTTATGCTTTTTCTCATCTTTAAAAGGAGTGATAATGGTGATCTGATCTCACATGTTCCTCAATGTGTTTGCTCATGTGCACTCTGAGGCCAGGACCTTGTGAGGTGCGTTGCCAACAGGGAGTGCTAGCCTTATTTGGTATGTTTAGGTTAGACCTAGTACAGATATTAATTCGCATCAGTTAATGAGGCCTAAAGCCAGTAAAGCATGTGAGCATCACAGGCCTGTTGTTCCGAAGAGGAAAGTCTCAGAGACCTGGAGTCATTCTGGCTTCCTTGTAGGTGACTTTCCACCAGCGAGTTATTGATGTAGTGCTGAAATTATGCCTCATATTCATGGTGATGGGGATGCTGAGGGGAATGGCTGACATGGCACTGGAGTTCCTGTGCTTCTTTCCAATACTCTCACACACAAGAACACAAGCACTGTCACTCAGTCAGGTTTATCAGCTCCCTGCTAATCAGTTCCTATTATTTCCTTTTTGTTTTTCAAGACCTGCTCTGAATCAGTGAAGGCCAAAGCTGCCAAGTCTGCCTGGCTGCGAGATCTTCTCCTGCCCAACATCATGCTCTTCACAGACAAGAGATACTTCAGTGACACTGAGTGGGACTGCCTGGAGCATTTTGCACCTCCGTATAGCTTCATGGAGCTGAATTATTCACGTGAGTCCCTCAGGGCATGTCAGGATGGGACCATCAAACTCCTAACAGGAACCTTATGCCAAGTAGCTGGAGGTTTGCAGCATCTCCCTGTCAGAGGCATCAAGCTAGGTGGATTTCATGGTGGAAACTGGTGGTTTCACTGTGTACATCCCGAAGGCTCTCGATGTTAACCCTCCACCATGTTTGCTTCACAGTGGTGGAGGAGGTCATGTCTCTGCTGCCCCCAAATCCCCACCAGCAGCTCCTCCTGGCCACCAGCAACAGCAGCATGCCGATATGCATCAGCTGTGCTGTTGTGGGGAATGGAGGAATATTGAATAACTCTGGGATAGGCCAGGAGATTGACTCCCGTTACTGTGTCTTCCGGTAAGGCAGGCTTCCTTCTTAGAAGAAACACAGCTAGCTTATTCCAGCTAGCAGATAATTATGGCTGGATAACTTCACCTCGAGTATTGCACTGACTCCCAAGTGCTAAAATGACTGATGGCAGGAGACGATGAAAAACCAAAAAGGAATTGGAAAGTTCCTAAACACACAGGAAGAGCCTGGGCTCACAGATGAGCCATAAAGAGCCATCTCCAAAGCAGGGGCTCTCCTGCAGATCAAAAGGTGTAGCTCAAAATGGGCCTAATCCTCCTTTCCTCCAGACTAACACTGCCTTTTCCTGTTACAAACATCGGTGCGAAGGTTTTCGGTGGTCACCTGCTAACTCTGCTCCTCTTTTTGATTTCCTTGGCCAGGGTGAGCAGGGCTGTAATCAAAGGTTATGAACAAGATGTGGGAAAAACCTCCTCTTATGGATTCACAGCCTACTCCCTGGTGTCCTTTCTCCAGATCTTGGGACACAGAGGGTTCAGCAACATCCCACAGGGAAAAGTACGTCAGGCCCGTGCTGTATGCATGCACGGCTTTGACAGGATACTGTTAGTCTGTGGCCTTCGGTTCTGATCTTGCCATGCATGAGGAGCAAAGGGGCTGAGCTAACACTTTAGCGTTACCCTTAGTGAGGGAACCTGCATTGGCTTGGCTTGGAGTGAGTATTTGCCGTGGCAAGCTGCGTCAGTCCTACCCCAGCCTTTTGGCATGTAGAACTAGCTGCACATCAGATGTCATCTCCATTCTGTTTCTGTGGGATAGTTAAAAGCTGCAGACTGAAGATGTGCGTCCGAGAAACTCGGTGAGCCTAGATGCCTGCTTGCTTTTTGTTTTTAAATGATGTATCTGTCTTGTGCTCTTCATTAATGCTCACTTCTTTTCTTAGCATGTCAGATACATTCAATTCCTGAAGGGAGCTAGAGACTCTGAGTGTCTGAAGGCTCTTCGGCTGAACAAGAACATCAGGAAAAGATTCTTGAACCACTACAGGTAAAACTGGCCCCACCTCTACACCCTTCATTGTGGAGCTCTCTGTTGTGCCCTTGTCCTTTCCACAGTGCTCAGCCCTGCTGAGGTGCAGGCCAGGGTAAACTCTCCCTCCCCCGGCAGATTTGTCTGGAGAAATGTCTTATTTCCTTCACAGCTCTGAGCACTGCTGTAACCAATACACCTCCTTCCCAGAAGTAGCTGATTTCAATGATGTGTGGCCAGAATTCAGACAAAGCTTTGTGGTCTTCTGGGATGAACACATGCTGTTGTCTGGTCTGATGTCTGTACATGGTGGCCTACTCATGGAGGAAGGCCTGGTTTCACCAATTCCTGTCTATACAAACGCATGCTTTTGATATTCCTGTCTCCTGTTGTTGCCTCTCCTCCGTGATCTCTTCCTCTGCAATACACACAGGTTATGGAGGCTTTGTCATAATCTGGGAAGTGTTGCAGAATAACTTGACAATGTTTGTGGTTCTTCTCTTATCACCAAGTGCATCAGGGCTGATGCTTTCTAGCTGTGATGAAATACAGGAGCTTGTCCTGAGTCTCCCCATTCCTGTCCTTACGCAGAGGTCTCGGGAGAGATTTGATGAAGATTTCACGATGGACAAATACCTGGTGGTTCACCCTGACTTCCTCAGATACATGAAAAACAGGTGAGCTGGGGGTTATGTGCTCTAGCAGGCTTATTTTTTTCTGGCCAGCACCATCTCTCTGTCTCCGGGCTGTCTCCTCCCAGCTCACTCCCTCGTAACTGCAGTTTAGCCACACCAGCAGATCGGGGTAAGCTTCATCAGTGTGCAGCCAGTTAAAATTTTCTGTGGTGCTGCAGTGGGATGTTAGTGGTGGGTAGACATCCAGCATCTGTGAGCTGGAGAAGCGACAGCCATCGGGCAGTTAGGATTTCTGCATCCAAAAGAGGTCCTGGGCAAATGGCAACTTTAAATGTGGAAAGAGTGTTGCTAAAGTGCCAGGACAGTTGATCTAGTTCAGGACCAACCTTTCATGTTCCCCATTGCTTAGCACCTTGGAGGAAGGCTCTGTATCAGCTCTCCTCTCCCCTGATCCCTTCTTGACTCAGGAGGTTGTTTGTGCCCTCAAACATAGGCACTTCTTCAGTATCCCATTTGCCAGGCCTGGCTGCTCTCCTTTGCCTCTCTAATCCTTTTCACAAGCCTGCTGGACACTGTCACTGTAAGATCTGCCAATCATGGGCCACACGTGACCAAGAGATGTAGGAAGAAAAGCTCCTGTTGTGCCCTGCTTTAGCTGCGTTTACCCTTCGGTCTCCTTGAGAGCTGAGTTGTGCCTTCTCTGAGAGAAGGCAAATGCAGTGCCAGATGGCTTGCACCTCTCTGCTCATTCTGCCATCTCCCCTCTGACTTGGGTCCTTTCCAAGGCCAGGAGGGCTCGAATGCTATTTTTTCCTGGTGTGGACTCCTACCTTCCTAACAACTGCTGGCACAAAACACTGCAGCTCCTAGCGGGTTTTGTGACCCTCCTCTGCACCTTTCCTATGTCTCATTTCACTCCTAAATGTGGCTGGAGAGCAGGGTATACCAGCGAGCTTCAAAGCACTTCTGCACTGCAAGGCAAAGGACAGATTTAGAGTGGGCTTTAACATACTAGATTCTTTAATCTGCCCCCTCTTTATCCCCACTGTCTCAAGACCTACCACTTCCATAAAGCTGGGGCAGAGCTAGGCTTAGGCTGCAGTGCAGGTGACAGAGCATTCTGGACTGGCCTTGTGCTTTGCTGAGCACACAGCGGTACCCACACATGTGGGCATACTCGTGGCTGGTCTGAAATACCTCATATGGCCACAAACTGCTGCAACGAGGAAGATGCCACACAGGCCACAGGGGGACAAGGGGTGTCCAGCTTGAACCACCGTACCCAGCAACTGCTCTGTGCTTTCTTCTCTCCTGCTACAGGTTTTTAAAATCTAAAAGTCTGGAAAAGCCCTACTGGTGGCTGTACAGACCCACAACGGGGGCCTTCCTGCTGCTGACTGCCCTCCATCTCTGTGACTGGGTAAGAGCACGATGATTCTTGCACACAGCGCTGTCTGGAAGGGGGGATAGGATAACAGGGCAGAGCAGGGGAGGCTCCAACCCTGCCTACCATCTGCCTTGAGGGTATGTGGGTTCTTGTCAGCTGTGGAGGAGCAGATTGAAGACAAGAGAAAGAGCCCTAAAATAGTTCACATAGAGGTTGTGAAGCCTGCTGTGGCCCGAGAGCCATCCTGCCTCCCAGAGAGGCAGTGAGAGGACAGCAGGCTCTCTGGAGCCAGTGTTCATGGTCTGGTCCTTCTGGACACCTATGCAGGGTCACCCAGAGGAGCCCTGACTGGCATCCCTGTCCTGTGCTCTGTTTGGGAACTGTGTCCTGCATTTCACTTAACTCCCTCCGTCCTTGGTACCTCTCCCCAGTGAGCCCCCTGTTTTTCCCAGTGAGTGCCTGTGGCTACATCACAGAGGGTCATGAGAAGTACTTGGATCACTACTTGACAAGGACTGGGAACATCTGATTTTCTATGCTAACGATGACTTCAACCTGGAGATGTAGGTGTGGAAAAAGCTTCATGACGAGAATGTTATGGAGCTTTAGCAGGGATCCTGATTGTGTGGCAAGGGCCATTGCCTGGGAAATCTCAACAACACCTCACTGGGAATGGAAGAGGACCACCAGCACCAAGGTTAGCTCTGGACTTCCAGGCACACTTCATCCCCACAAAGATATTTCCCTCCTTCAGCACCTTTCTTCTCTCACAACATTTCTACAAATGTGCAAATGCTACAGACAAGGAGAAGAACAGCAAGAAAACGCAGCACGCCAACAAAGAAGTCCCATCTGTCTATCCTGCAAGACTTGCTGGTGGTTGTAGGCACTGATATTGGGAGACAAGGATCCAGGATGGATCTGGGTAGCGTATGGTCCAGCGTCCTGCATCTTCATCCAGGCTTTCTCTTTGCAAGGAGTTGCTCCTCAGGCTGGGGCTGCTTCTGTTCTGGGTGGATCCTCTCCATTAGTGGTGCCCATCTTGGAGCTGGGTGTATTGTCTAAGCAAGCTCCCTTGGCAGCCAGCGGATGGAAGTGGACACCCAGATCCTGTCTCAGGTTGACTTAATTCCTGGAGGTGCTGCTCTCACTCTGCTCCCTGCAGATAAAAAGGATGGACTGGACACTTCCAGGTGACTAATTTGAGAGAGGATGAGTCTCACTTCTGCTTCCCAGTGTGACCTCGTCATGACACCTCCAAAGGAGCATGGCCATCAGCTCAAGGGCAGGTGAATGCTCTCCATGGTGCAGCAGGCATGCCGGACGTGGTGCCTCTTGCTCTGGGGCTCCCCTGGCTGCAGGACTCATGAACGTTGTGTCGTGGTCCTGGTGTGCTGAGTCCTTGCTTAGCTGGACTTTGGCACGCTTGGCTCCCAGCTGTGCCAGCAACACTGTGTTTGCCCTCTTGCCAGGGGAGGTAAGAGCTCTGCAAGTCCAGGGATGGATGCTCTCCGTCCTTGCTGCTGGCTGGAGTGCCTGTCCCCCATTGCACTGAGAGGAGCCTGGTTGCAGCCAGCAAGCCTGCAGCATACTGGCCTTGTGAAAGGGGTTTTGCAAGCAAAATAAATGGCACTACTTCGGCCAAACTGATTTTTCATTGCAGCCCTCTGGGTGCTGGTTATTTAGTGTGCGTCCAAAGCAGTTGCTTAAAGGCTGAGATAGCAGACAATGAAGCCAGGAAAGGGCAGGACTGAGTGTTAATGAGAATACCTCCATCTGCAGGTGCTCTGCAGCTTCTGTGGACGTACCTGAGCATCCCCGACTTGTTCACCTTGCTATTGCAGGACGGGGATCAGAGCTGGCCAAACACCTTCCTGAAGAAGTGGGTAAACACCTGGCAAGTTTGTCCTTGTCCCAGCAACTGCTCTTGAAGTATATCAGATGCTGGAGACAAATGTGTGAAGAGCTGGATGTTTCCCCCATGACACTGCAGGCGAAAAGCCACTTCCAGTGTCCAGGCAGCTCCGGTGCATCTCACCAGGCTCATCAGGCTCTGGATCGGGGCCCGGCTGCACACTGGCTGGTCCCAGCGGACCCGCTCTGGCTGTGGGCGGTTTTCCTTTTGTGCAGCATTTCTGTTGGGGGCTGCAGCATCTCCAGGGACACCCCCTAGGCTCCAAGGGAGACATTTCAGCATGGATTGGCATCAGGGTTTGTCAGGCCTGATTTCCTTTGTCTCGTTTTTCCTTGTACTGAGACTCATGTCTCAGTAAGCCTGTTTGCAAAGGACAACTCCCCACATTGATAATCTAAACGAAGAATTCAGCTTATCTGGGAGAGGGTGCAGCCTGCGATGGCTGCTCTGCCCATGCAAGCCCCGCAGTGTCCATGGGAGCAGGGAGTTATCCAAAATGCAGTGTGCCTCTGTGAGGAATGATGCATTTAGCCCCATGTGAACACCAGACCCATGGGGAGCCACGGGCTTTGGAGCAGACCAGAAATCCTTCCTGAGCAGCAAACAGCCTCCCCATAAAGAGGGAGACAGGCAGAGGCTAGTTACCCTGCAGAGCCAACTGAGGACAAACTCCCGCAGCACCCAGGAGCTCTGGACACCACTGGGTGTCCCAGCCCCTCACAATGGCTGTGCGTGGCTGGTGTCCCCTGTCCCCAGGTCCTGCAGGCTCTCCCTGCCTGGCAGTCGCCTGGCTGGGCTCTTGGTGGGCAGCAAGGCAGCTTTGTTCCTTCCCATGCATCGGCCCTGCCGAATTGCTGCGGGTTGCTTAGTGACCAGCTCCACACGGGTATTCTTCCTGCCTGAATAGGCCTTTTCTCTTCCCAAGAAGTTGGGAGAAGTTTCTCTTAGACCTTTCCCTTCCCCCTCCTCCTCCTCTTTTGTTTCCCTCTCCTCTGGGAAGCGGAATGGGGCTAAGTCCCGCCGAGCGAGGGGACCGGAGTGGGTGAGGAGGCTTTGGGGACGGGCTGGTAGCCCCCAGCCCGCGCTTTCCTCTGGTGCCCAGCTCCTCTCTGCAGCTGAGGCTTCCCAGAGTCAAGGGAAGGAAACCTCCTGGGAGGCTTTCTCCACCAGCAGAGCTCGTTCCCTTCAGGCTTTCCTCTCAGCACAGCTGGCATAGTTTGGTGTTATCAGGGATAATCTTGGCTGGAGAAGGCCCTTTGCTGTGGTCTGGAGATTCCCAGCAAGCTCTAAACCACATCCTGTCTGGCCACAGAAAAGCAGCCCTGACCTGACGGTCCCCTTTGCCTCCTCACTTTGCTTCTGACCGCCCTGCACCAAGGTGTCCCATCCCACCGTGGGCTGGCCGAGGTGCTGTGCACACGGGGACACGTCGCGTGGAGCACAGGTCCAGCTGTGTCTCACCAGAGCTACCTGACCTTGCAACATCAGGTCCGGAGTGGCCACGGGAAGTTGAGGGGGTTTGGAGGTGGCATTTGCCAGCCGACTTCTGGCCTGGCACAAACGGGTGTAGTGAAACCTGCGGAGGGCGGATAAAGCCAAATCACCCTTGACCAGAGCCAGGATTCAGGACTTGGGTGAATTCTCCACCTGTGTGTGTGTCGCAGGGTGAAAGCAGCAATGCCGGGCTGTGCCAGAGCAGCCCCGGCCGCCCCAGCATAGCTGAACAGTCGGTGCCATGGTGCAGGGCCACCCCGAATGTCCCCATCCAGGTCCTCGCAGCTGGCAGGCCAGCAGGATTGTCCCAGTGCCAGCAGGTGGCAGCTCCTGTTCAGGGACCTGTCAGCATCGTGCCGTGTCTGGCACATCCAGGTTTGCCACAGGCCATGTCAGAGGGCTGTGCACAGCCCTGGAGCTGCCCACGCTGCATCAGACTATCGTCCCCAGGCGTCCTTTACTTTATAACACCTGCCTGCCCGTAGGATTTATGGCCCAGAAGCTCCTTGAGGTATATAGGGACGTGCATAGAAGAGGTTTGGTACCTGTGAGTGCCACTCTTGCGCTGCAAAGTGTGTGCACAGGTGTAGCCTTGGCTTGTGCAATGTGACATGGCGCTGAAGGCAGCACAAGCAGAGGGACCGAGGGCGGGATCGGGTCTGACATCCTGAGAGATGCCTCAGACACAGCGATTCCTCCTCGTGCATGGACGCGGCACCCAGTGCCAGCAACCAGCAGCGTCTGTCCCTGCTGGCAGCCAGGAGCTCCCGGGTCTGCCACACTTAAACAGAGATGTCTGGTTTGGGAAAGAAATACACAACTGTGCTTTAGCCTGTCCAGAAGCTGCTGTAGCGTCAGCCCTGCTTTTTTGTGAAGCTGTCCACGAGTACCGTGAGCTGTTAGTACAGCCGTGCCCAACTCCTCCCTGCATTGCCCAGAAGTTAACAGCCTCTAGATATTCCCTGCCAGGCTGCAAGAGACAAATCCACTTGTCACCCAGGGGCTCTCACGGTGCCACCTGCCTGGCAGGGCTTCACATCTTTTGTTTGGTTTCCATCTCTTACCTTTTCGCAGTGTGACTGCTCACCTGTTTAGCAGAAGCGGGGACCATGTCCTGTTGCGTGTTTGCAGGCACATAGCTCCTCGACTGGGGCTGGGGCCGAAGCAGGAGGTGGCGGACGGGGACTTGCTGGGCTGGGGAACAGGGATACGCCTCAGGGATGAGCAGGCGGTGCAGAGCCTGTCTCGTCCCTGCTCCTGGCCAGCCCAACCCTGCCTTTTGGGCTCCGGAGAGCAGGGTTGGGCTGACCGGGAGCGGGGACGAGATGGGCTCTGCACCATGTCCTGGGGCTTGGGGTGCCTGCCAGCGCTGGCAGCCAAGACCAAACCCAGCCAGGTGATGGAGGGAGCCACTGCGTGTGCCACACATGGCTCCAAGGCAGCCTTGTGCCACGGTGGCACATCCACATTGACACTCCTGTCTGCCTTCCTCCCAGGCAAGAAACCGAGGCACAGAGCGGCCAGAGCTGGACGCCAGCGCCCGGCTTCCCAGCATGGAGCGGGTGCTCCCTCCGATGCGTCGCTCTCAAGCAGCCGTGGCTGACTGGGCACTGTGGGAGTGTAGCAGAGGCATGTGCCTGCTCCAGGTCAGCACAGAAAACCCGGTGCTGGTGACTTACCAGCTGATATTTATGTCCCCCAATTGCAGAGAGGTTTGGGGCCGGCCATCGGGCGCAGGGGTAGGGGGTTCAGCCTCCTCACATCCCCTGTGTGGACTTTCTCCCTTTGTTGAGGATGTGGCAGCAGGGAAATCCAGTCGGACCAGAAAAACTATTGGTAATAGGAGAGCGAGAACAAGATAAAGGAACAGCCCATGGCTTTGTTGTGTAAAAAGCACCGATGACCTCTGAGCACCTCCCCTGCAGTGAGCCCTCACCGTCCAGGTGCTGGGGCACGGCCCTGCAGGCAAGCAGCTCCTGGGGCTGCAGCAGCCCCTGCTTCCCACGCCAAGGGGCTGTGGTGGTCCGGGCTCCTCTGCCAGGCTGAGCAGCAGGACCCTGGGTGCTGCGGGGCTTTCCCAGCTTGGCCTGACCCAGCCCTCGGGGTGGTAAATCCAGGAAAGACACTTGTTGAGTCCTGAGGACATCCCAAGGCTCCCTCCATCCCTCCCACGGCAGCCATGCAGCATCAGGTGGGACTGCACGGACGGACAAGGGGCTGGCACCCACCCACACTCAGAGACGTCCCCTCTCCCCAGCTGCGTGCTGCAGGGACAGAGTCCGGCCCGACCCCTGGCCCACGTGGCTTTGAGGCTCCCGTGTGTCAGCAGACCTCAGGGACTGTTTATGCTGCTCCACATCTGCTCTGCCTGGTCCAGAGCCGGCAAGAAAGGGGAAGGCAGCGGTTTGCATTGTCACCCTAATTTCTCAAAGGTGTTTCCCAGCCCTGCACCCCTCCAGGGCATAATCCAGAGCCTCACAGGTTGCCTCATGCCTGGTGGAGAGGGGACGGCCTTTGGACTGTGTGTTTGGCTTATCTCGGCCCCTGTCAATGGTTCAGGACCAACCAGCGGCTCTGCCACGCACAGACATCTCTGTGCAATAAAAACCGGGCTGGGCCCCGGCCACGCCGAGGGCAGTGAACCAACGCAAGTCACGCGCTGCCGCTGCATGTGGGACCCTGACCTGCCACCTCAGCCCACGGCTTCTCCCTGCAGCCTTCCTCCTTCTGCGAGGAGCAGCAGCGGGCTGAAGGGTGTGCTTGCCCGATGGGCTGCAGCCTGCCAGATTTGCCACAAAGATGGGGCACATCAGCTCGGTTGCGCTGCACAGCTGCATCCCCGAGCCCCTTTGCCTACCCACGGCGAGGGACCGTGCGCAACGCGGAAAGGCAGAGCCCGGCGCTCGGAGCTGCAGTCGTCACAGGGTGACGCTGAGCACAGCCCTGAGCGCCTCCGGTCCCGCAGCCGAGCGCTGCCACCGCGCTGCCATCACATGGGTGCCGGCGTTCCCATGTCCAAGCATCCACCGTGCGGTCACTTCCCCACTCACCTCCTGACTTTGGCTGCAGTAACACCTAAAACTCTGAGCAAAGACCATCAGGGAGGACCCACAGCACCGCCCAGGCAGCGTTAGTGCGGGCAGGCGCTTTGCCTGACCCCGTTTCTGCGGAGGACCTGGCGAGAGGAGGTTTGGCCGAGGCGCCTCTCGCTGCTCCCCCCGCCCCGTCGGGAGGGGGCTGTGCGTCAGCCTCCCGAGACATCTGCTGACGAATTTTTCATTGTGCGATGGCCTTGCCTCCGCAGGCAGCCATATGGCCCCACGTTCCCCGGCGGGGCTGACACAGCAACGCGTTCCTAGGTCCAGACTTTGACTTTCAGGGACATTTTCTATGAGCAGATTTTTGGCACTTTCTTAAATGCACCTCTGACCTGTGCTGAATAAATCAGGATATATAAATCCTCCAGGAGATTTTTGGAGATCTCTTTCTCCCAGCTGGACTGTTCATCATGGCAAAGGCCACAAGACTTTCCTCCACCAACCTGTGGCCAACAGCCAGCTGGTGCAAAATGCGCTTATTTTCCTCTCGCTCTCTCTAGCCATATGGATGGCTTGGGTTTTGTTTCCAAGAAGTAATCACTGGAATAAAAAGCCCAGGCTAAAAATGATGCTTGCTGGTTTTCATTGTAATTTCTTTTGTGTTCTTTTCCTAATCTTCATTTGGCAACTATCATCCTAAAAGGTTTTTACACTTATTTAACTTCTAAATTAAGCACCACTTAATTTTGGGGCAAGGGCCAAAATGCATTGTAGCACAGAACAAGTAGAGCAGATGAGGAACTGTGCATCTCATTTTCACCCTTTTGAAGAAAACCCAACAATAGAAAACCATATATCATGGAAACAGAGAGATGAGAGGGATGTGAAGAAACTAGTTCCTCCATCCCTCTGGGCAAATGCACAGAAGCCAAGCTGCCACTCCACCAGCGTTTGCATAATTGGGCCGTAAATGTCTCCAAATGGCAAATTCCTGACTAGGTCTTCCACCTCCAGGGTCAAGCCTTGCTATGTCTCTTGTGACTTACTAGAACAGTTGGTAATAATTAGCCACAGTTAACGAAAGGCCTGAGCCAAGAGCATGTGAGCCAAGGCGCTGGGTTGCAGGGAGCGAATCCCTCGGGTCAGAGCGAACAAGGGCAATCCCCGAGTCACACCGGGTGCGGACAGGCTCCAGGCTGGGGCACCTTTGAGCAGGACGCCAGACTCTTGTCCCCCCTCTGCTGGCCCTGAGTCCTCTAGACAATGCCGGTACCCCTGCACAACAGCAGGGCTTGTTCCTTCTAAGTTTTCTTTAAAATCAGCCCGGCCACCGTCCCCTCGTGGTGACCCGGGTCCAACGTCCGCTCTCCCAGTGGGACGAGGCCAACGCTGCTGCCGCTCCCAGCCACGGGTCACAGGCCTGCTCCCGTGTTCACACCAGGACATCACCACTGATGCAACCTGGGCACTTACTGGGTGCCGGCGCGGTGCCGTCCCCACCCAGCCGAAATTCCCGGAGGACCAGGGCCGGCAACTGGGGGCCTTGTAGTGGTGCAAGCAAATGGAGACTGAAGCAAACTCATATGAAATGATTTTTGCATTTGTCTTCCTTTGAATGAGCGGCATCATTGGAAACGTGTCTGGGCAGGCGGGGATGGGAGTGGGGGTGGTTGGATCTGGGGGTATGAAGCGTTGGGGAAAATGCAGCCGTGAACACGCCGGCCTGGGGGTGCGCGGGTGGGACTCGGGAGCAGGGATGGGGTTCAGCCCTGGGATTTCTGGGTCTGAATAATGACGGCGGGTATTTGGGGAGGGGCTGGAGGTGGGTGACATGCTGGGGTGACATGTTGTCGTGCTCGGGGAGCTGCGGGCGCAGGGCCGAGGGTTTGGGTGGAGCAGGGCTCACCATGCTGCTGCTCCCCGGGTCCGGCGGCTTCCTAAAAATCCACCCACCCCCCACCTCCCCGAAATCACTGCAGATCAACTGAAAACGCTTGTTTTCCTTGCTGCAACCCTTCCCGTGCTGGGACAAACGTTTTGGTATGCATATCCTTTAGTTCACAGTGCTGTTTTCTTTGTTTAGATGAGTTTAACTGAAGTAATGTCAAAATATTCTTTCAAAAAACAATTCCCTTCCCAAAATGTCAAAATGCTTTATTTGGATTTCCCCCAAAACCCCCCAAACCCATTTTTTTCCTTTCCCCTAGCCCGAACTATTTGTCGAACTTGGCACAAAGCCCTGAACGATTTTGTTTGCTGCAAAACTACGTTGTGGAGGAGCGATCTGTTCAGCCAGAAAGCGGCCAGGGACCCGGAGGCACCACCCTACCAGCGCTTCCCCTTCTCCCCTTTCGCACCAGATTTCCTCCGGCGGTGGCGGGTTCGCCTGCGAGCGGCTCGGTGCGGGTATGTGCTGCGGGGCCGCCGTCGGGCACCCCAGGGCCGGTGCGCGGCTTCACTTTGGAGCCTGGAGTTTTTGATAAACTTGTAATAAATAGCAGAGGCCGCCGGCCACGCTCGGCGGTGGCTGCACCGTGGGGTTGCTGGGTGTTGGCAGGTGTTGGCGTGGGCTGTGCCTGCCGTCGGTTGTGAAGCATCCGGTGGTGAAACACGTGTTTTAGCCAAACAAGAAAGTTACAGAAAAAGGGAATGTCCGTGCTTTGTGAGCTGTAGGTGGGTGGCATGAAAAGGAGGCAAAAAAAAAAGCAAAAAAAAAAAAGCGCATTTCCCTGCCGGTCTGAGTAAATGTTTAATCCCCAGCTCGGAGAAAAAGCAGCTCAAAAGTGCTTTTTTTCTCAGCAAGTCTGAACCAGTCAGCCCGGTGCCTCCTCCCTCCGGCTCACACCCTCCCTCCCACCGCTCCGGAGGAATATCCCAGCCTGCTCCAAGGTGCAGCTGGGCACCCAGGGCAGGACGGAGCCAAGCCGGGAAGTTTGCGGGGCCGCTCGCAGGAGCAGCGGGACGCGGCGTGCCCGGGGCAGGCGGTGCAGCATCCCACCCTCCCGCTTGCCCGCGCTGCTCCGGCGGTGGGAGCGCCCGGGATGGGGTTCCCGCACTGGAAGCGGCTCTGCCTTTTGCTCCTGGCAGGTTTAACCTCCTCCCTGCTCCTCTACAGTCACTACTACGCTACGGTGGAGTCGCCCACCAGCCCGAAGATCACAGGCAGGTAAGGGGCGGCGGCGGGCAGGGACGTGCAAATCCAGCGCTGGGATGGGGAGGGGGGACGGGGGTGCCGGTGTGGGCCCCTTCGCGCAGGTTGTCCCGGCTGTGCCCCCCGTTGTCGGCTGGTTTGAGAAGTGTGCTTGCCGTGTCCCGGGCACCGGCTCCCGCCCGCGGCTGCCAGCCCAGCCCGGGGGTGCCCAGAGGGGGACCCCGGCGCCGGGACGGGCTGCGGGGGTCCCCGCGTGGGTTCAGCCCATCACAGTGCAAAGAAACCATCGGTGGGTGCAGGGACGGCTGAGGGTGCTCAGCCCGCGGCAGGATCAAACCCTTCAGCAGCCGGCCACCCCTCGGCCGCGTCCCCCCGCTGGCCTGAGTCGGGGTCGGGGCCGGCTGATTGCCCTGCGGGGGGAGGTTTGGCCCCCACGGAGCTGCACTGATCCCCCCCACTGCAGGGGCAGGGCACGGCTGGGACCCCCGGGGCTGCCCCCCCCACCGCTTACGAACTCCCAGGGGCTGCAGCATTTCCCAGACTCCCGCAATTTGCATCCCCCCCTTTGCGGTCACGTCTGCCTTCCCTGCATCCTGCAACCTCCCCAAGCCCCTCCTGAGTCTCCCCGGTGCCAGGTGGGCGAGGGTGCTGGGGAGCCCCGGGGACCCCAGCTGAGCGGGCAGGGTGTGAGGGAGCCTGCAGGACCAGCCACCCTCCTCTCCTCCGAGCATCAGGTAATACGCCAGGAGAGTGCTACGGGTGTCCCTTGCCTCCGCGCTGGGTGCTCTTGGGTGCCGTCAGCGCGACAGAGCCCAGCTGCCTGGGTGCTGCCTGGGAGTGGAGGATGCTATGGGGACCGGAGCTGGTCCTGCACGGGGTGAGCTGGGTGCAACCAGATTTGCAGCGGGAGTTGCTGGGGATGCAGCTGGCTGGGCTGCCCTGGGGTCCAGACGCTCCTTCTTCCCCAGCTGGGAGCTGGGGGCTCTCCTTGTCCCGTCCCATCCCACCCAGGGCAAAGATCCCCTCTCCTGCCAGGCTTGCAGAGCAGAAATATCACCAGGAGCCTGGGCAGAGGTTGCCTGTTTGCACCCTCGGCCATGCTGAGTGAGCAGCGGTGCAGGCAGCAGCAGCGTTGGCCCATACTGCACGGTGCTCAGGACAGGTCACGGCCGGGGTGTGGAGCAGCTCCCTGCAAACAGCTTGATTTCCATGAGAGGGGAAACTGAGGCCCACGAGGGCAGCAGGATGTGCCCAAGGACCACGCTGGAGCTGGGAATGTAAACCAGCCGTGCCCTGGCGCAGGTCTGTGGCTGAATGCAGGAGCAGGGTGTGGAGGAGACCCGTGGAATGGGAGCCGGGAGCGGGTTCCCCTCACCGCATTGCAGGCTGCAAGTAACTCAGCCACTGCCTAACCCTGCCTGGACCTGCCCCAGCCCCTGCAGCGTGGGGTCCCTGTGCTGCGGAGCCAGCCCAGGCTCCTGCCCCGTGACTGAGCATCAGCTCGTCCAGCCCCATGGAGGAGCCCAGGGTGAGGTAACGGGAGCTGAGCTGCGCTCCAAAGCTCTCCTGGACTTTTCCTCTTAGTTTTAATTCAGCTGCTAAAGGTAGACGCAAACAAGAGCACATCCTGTTCGCTCCGATTCCCTGTGTTTACAAACATGCTGCCCCGTGATCGCTGCCTGTCCAGCCTGAACCATGCACCCGGAGGAATCGGTGCTGCCCTGCCGATGGACGCAGGGCTGAGTCTGGAGGTGAAACTGGGACGGCCAGTGTTTCACGGGGCTGGCACGCCATTGCAGAGCGCACACTTACTGCTTTGCCTGCCGTCGGGGCAGAAAGGGAGGGTCAGGGGTGCTCACGCATCGGTGCAGGCAGCCACGTCTCGGCAGGAAGGTTTGTGTGAGCAGTGCCTCCATGCAGAGTTATGGGGGGACAAAGGGGGTCAGGAGGAAGCTGATCCCCCAATTGATGATGGCTGCTGCCGGCACCAAATCACCCAAGGGCCAGATACCCACGGCAATGCCGAGTCCACCTCCAGTTCAGCACAAAGCTGGTGGCAGCGGTGAGGCCCCTACGGAGACGGGCAAAATGCCCCTGTCCCCACGGAGCCAGCCACTCTGTGGTCAGCAGGGCTGCAGGGAGCCGAATCCCTGGAGCCCCCTGGGTTCGGCTGGGCACAGCCCCCTTCCACTCCCTGCCCAGCCATCCCTCTGAAACCCCACTGGCAAGCTGCTGGCACCACTCGTGGCTTTATTATTAGGGCAGACAGGATGAGTGAAGAGCTCTGCCCAGCCTCGCCGTGCCTCTCTGGCTCTGCGCCAGGGGAAGATGCGTTCTGGAGCTCAGCCCTTTGCAGTGAGATGGAGCAAACACCTTCCGAGAGTGTGTTTGTGTTGCTGCTTTGGCTCCCTCAAATGGCTCTGCAGGGCCATGGGAGTGTTTGCTGAAGATAAGGTTGGAGTGTGTGCTCACAGCACTTATACACAGTGTTATCTTCTGGAAAGGGGGGGTGGCCGCAGACCAGAAATGTCATATTTGTGAATGCCATGGTGGTGAGAGGCTTGGCTGGCTCCGCTGCCGCAGCTGGTGCCAGAGCAGCCATGGGCCACTCCTTCTCCGGAGCCCCATTGTGCATTGGCCGATCCCGGCGAGGGTTGTCATCTTCTGAGTCAACCAAGCATCACAAGATACTTCCCCACATCCTGGCAGGTGACGTCAAAGCATTTGGCTCCTGACATGCTGCTGAGATACCATCTGGCAGGGGGGCCTGGCTGCCCCACGCCCTCCCAGGGCAGGGTTTGGGCAGTGGTCACAGCCAGGACAGCTGCCACGATGCTGGGGAGATGGCTCCAGCACCCACAGCTGGGATGCGAGTGCAGGGAGGAGCTGACACAGGGATTGGATTTATCAGGTCAGCACAAGTCCTGGAAGAAGCGATAAGCAAGTGCCACGCACCGTGTCTGGCCATGGGTGGCGGTGGGTGCCAGCTCCCATTGAGCATCAGCGGGAGCCAACCTGCCGGGCTGCCTGCGCCCACTTTCCTCCAGCCAGCCTGAGCCCCCCGTGCTGCCCCGGGTGCCCCCGCAGCATCCCTCGCAGTTCAGAAAGTAGCTCAGCACCCTCCCGCTGCCAGTGCCGGGGTCTTTGCCTTGTCCTGCAGGCACTGGGATGAGCCAGGGAAGGGGAAGGGAAGGGTCTGTACCAAGAAACAAGACTGGGAGAGGTTGGAGGGCTGGGGAGGGGCTGGGTGGACAGAGATGTGCAGCTGGGGCTTGTGAGCCTGACGGGGAAGGGCTGGGGAGGCAGAGGGGCTGGGAGAGGCAGCGTGTGGCTCCCGGGCGGCACGGTCCATGATGTGTGAGGGTAATGGCTTTTGGGGTTTGGTGGTGGGTTGTGCGTCTGCAGCCAGAAAAAGGGTGGGCGGCCAAACTGGGGGCTTTGGGTGCAGGGGGTGTGCGGCTCCGGGGAGTTCTGTGCTTTGCAGGAACTGGTTCTGGCTCTGGAGCAGGGAGCTTTCTTCAGTCCCTGGTCCATCGTTCAGGTGCTGGTAACACTGATAAGCTCCTGCTCGCGAGGCATGTGGGCTGGGGATCTCCTGCGTTGTGAGATGGAGGGAGCAAGCAGGGCTGGGGCAGCTCGCTGAGGGTGAGCTCCCTGGAGATCCCATGGCAGTTCGTTGCAGCTAAGCTGACTCTGGGCAGAGCTCTCCTTGAGCTGTTGCAAGACTCTTGCATGGGCGAGCTCTGCTCTGACCAGCATGTGCTGCCTGTACCTGGCAGAGATGGGCTGAAAGAGCAGCCTCCAGCGTAACCACAAGGTCTCATGCAGCCTTCGGATGGCCTTTCCCAGCCGGTGCCTCGCTCTGCACTGACCCTGCCAGGGCAGCTCCGCTCCCGTCCACAAGCTGAGGGAACAGGCAAGTTTGGTCAGGCTGGGTTTATTTAGATGCTCAAGGTGACAACACCAGAAAGGCCCAGCAGAAAGCTGCAGCTCTGGCATCTCCCTGGGATGGCTCAGTCCCACCTTGGAGGACCCTCCTGGGGATTTGCCCTCCCTCCTCTCCACCAGCTCGGGTGCTCCCGGGATGAGCTGGTGGCTGCGAGGGGAGGGATGTGCCCTCCCAGCTCCGGGGCCAGCCCCGGTGTCAGCACTCCTGTACTGTACGCAGCGGGACGGGCTCTTTGCACGTGTTTGGAGAGCAGGATGTGGCCACCGGGCAAGGCTAAACTGGGGACCTTGCCCTCGGCTGGAGCGTGTGTGTTTTAAACGGCGGGGGCTCTGCAGGGCAGCAGCTCTTGCTGGGGAGCTGCCTTTTTATGGGACGCCAAGGCAAGACGCATTGGCTTGATTTAAAAAGCTGCCCTGCTCTGCTGGCAGTGCGCAGCCCCCTGCGCAGGGGGGACGCCTTTGCCCTCAGCATTCCCTGCCCAGAGCTGGCAGTGCTGGGACAGACCGAGGAGGGAGCTGGGACTAAATCCTGCGTGGCCCCGACTCCCCATCCATGCCTGGGGAGATGCTCCAGCCCCCGGTGCCAGCACCCAGGCAAGGCGCTGGGCTGTCCCCCCATGTCATGCCATACCCTCGAGGTGGCACAGAGCGGGGTTTGGGTGACAAACGGGTCTGGATCCACTCCCAGGCAGGGCTTGTTGGTGCTGCTGGTGTTGACAGGGGCCGTGGCGGGGATGGAAACCCAATGCCCGCCGCGCCGGGCAGCATCGCGCCAGGGGGGAGGCAGAGGTCTGCTTCCCACCTGCCTCTACCTGTCCCCAGGCTCCCAAGCAGAGATCCCGTAACAAGGGGGCCCTTGTCTCCTCCACAATACCCCCCTTCTGGCCTGAGCACCTGCCGGCTGGGCTGGAGGCGGCGCCGGGGGGGCTCTGAAGGGCCCTTCTGTGCGGGGATGAATGGGAGCCTGTTCCCCTCCGGTGGGCTTCCACCTCCTGCTCGCCAGGCTGCGACCCTGCCCGCCCCCGGCCCCCAGCCCCATGCACCCCTGGGAGGCTGGGTCTGCTCTGCCTGGCCCCGCGGGGCTCAGGGCGCCCTGAGACGCTCAGGGTGGGAAGCCCTCTACCTCTGCCCCCCAGTGCTAAATGAAGGATCACGGCATGCCCTAGCTAGCCGTGTGGCAGAGGGGGGGTCCCCCGTACACTCCGAGAGCCTCCAGATCCCAGTTGCTGATTGCTTCTCCAGTGTAGCAACTAAATGTGTCCTGCTGGCCTGCCCAGCTTGTCCCAGCCGTGTCTCCGTCGGGCTCAGGAAGAGCCAGGGAGGCCTTGGCAGGGTCCCCCCAAGGCTGCAGGCTGGGCTGGGTGCAGGTTTTGGTGGCCTGGAGGTGGGACCCACCAGGAGACAGCGGCTGCTTTCTGCGTAAAGTCAGTATTTTGCAAATCCGTGGTTCCCCGCTTGCAGAAACCCGCGCAGGCAGGGGGTGGGTGGGCGCAGGCAGCAGTGGAGGGGAGCTGAGTGGAGCTGATGTGGTCCTGCCCCGCGGCTCTCGCGGGCTGGGGCGGTGTCGGGGTGCAGCAGCTCAGTGTCACCTCCCCGGCTGACCCCCTACCGGCTTCTTCTCCCAGCCTGCTGCAGCCAGTCCTGGCTCCTCCGGGCACATCACGCCAAGCCAGCAGCCGCGGAAGGGCCCTTGAAGGCGGCTTAGAGAGGTAAGGAGGGGAGGTGTGCACAGTGGTCCTGGCATGAGCCGGGAGCTCCCTGCCCACAGTGGGGTTCCCTGGTGCCCGTGTGATGGATTTGTAACTCCACTCTATGTTTCCCCCTTTCCAGTGGGAAGTCCTTCAAGCCTTCTGCCAAGCTGGAGGAGCCCAAGCCCAGCAGAAAGCAGGTAATCATTAGCACAGTACGGTTAGTGTCCCCAGTGCCCCTCCTTGCTGGGTTTTGTTGGTTGAAGGTCTGTGTAGGGAAGCTGAGGAGGAGCAGCATCGACTGGAAGGGGTTGTGTGTGTGTGCGTATGTGCGGAGGAGCAACCTCGTCCATCCATGCACGTGGGGCTCCCCCAGACTCCCTGCTGCGGTTGCAGCACCTCCCCGAGCAATTCCCCGATGTGGAGGTTGGAGCCAGTATCACCCGCTCCTTCCAACCCCGTGATGCCTGGGCCACCAGCCTGGGCTGGAGACTGGACCCAGTCCAGCCCAGTGAGGATGGAGCCAGGCTCTGGGAGGGACTGGTCCTGGGCACTGGGGCTGTTCTTATACAGCAAAGGCCTTTAGCAGGGTGCCCACACTAGAAGGTGCTGAATCTTTCATGAGGCTTATGCGCTCAGGTGACTCTGTAAGCCCCGGTCCTCCCAGCCCCAGTGAGCTGGGTACCAAAGGGTGTTTTGCAGCAGGAAGCCGAGGCATAAGGCAGTGCCCTGCCTGGGTAACCCAGCAGAACATGTGATGGGCAAGGAGCACATCTGTCCCTCGGTTTGTCCTCTCCTCGGTGCCTGCTGAGGGGTGGAGATGTCGGAGGGAAGGTCGACCCAGGCTGGAGACTGAACCAAGGTCCTCCTCCCTCCCAGCTGAGCAAGTGCCTCCACTTGGTGATGGCCAGAGCAAAGGCAGATCCCAAGTTTGGGGAGATGTTCCGCTTCGACACCCCTGTGCTGATGTGGGACCAGCACTTCACCCCAGAGACCTGGGACAGGCTGAAGACACGACACGTCCCCTACGGCTGGCAAGGCTTGTCCCATGCAGGTGTGGACCCAACTGGGATGGGGGTGGCAGCAGATGGGGCAAGGGGGGGTGATGGGAGGATGCAGGGCAGCTCGAGTGGCTGGGGAGCCCAGCAGAAGGGACTGAAGACATGGGGCAGGCAGAGAAGCCCTACAGAGGAGCCAGGATCCTTGATCTCTTCCCACTCCACCTCCCAGGGTGCAGGGCGGAGGGGACGGCTTTGCAAATGCCGCTTGCTGCATCTTGTGACATTTTCCCCGAATAAAAGCTCCAGTGTGTGCATGATTATTAACTGGCGCCAGAGGAGCTCGGACAACCCGCTCCATTGTTGTGGATGGAGATTGTTTCCCTTCCTACCCCAAACCCACTCTCTGCTCTTCCTGGCAGCCACCGGCTTCAGTTCCTGGGCTGGGAAGTGCTGGGGACGGCGGGGCGGGGTGAACCAGTGGCAGTTGCAAGGAGACATTGTCCGGAGGGGACTTGGCCAGTGCGGGCAGCAGCATCTGCAGGGCTGGGGCTGGAGATGTCCGGATGTGTCCCCGTGCCTTGCACAGCCTCAGGCAGCCGCTGTTTGGAGCAGGCTTAAGTACGTGGGGGGCTGTGAGGGGGCTGATGCCGAACCTGGAAGAGGAGGGTCTGGCTGGTGTCCCCCCATCCCACTTGTAGACCCCTCTCCTGCACGAGGATGGCATGAGCTTTCTTGTGTGCTGCTCCTGGATGTGATCTTGCACAAACTTGCCTCTGTGTGTGCTGTTGCGCGCTTAAGTGCTCATAGGGGCTGACACACACCTTTTCCCCACTGACCGGCCGCATCCTGCTCTGTTCCAGTGGTGGGCAGCACCCTCCGGCTCCTCAACATCTCTGCCAACAGGCAGCTCTTCGACAGAGATGCCTTCCCCAGGGGCTGCATCCGCTGCGCCGTGGTGGGCAATGGCGGCATCCTCAACGGCTCGCGGCAGGGCAAGGCGATCGATGCTCATGACCTGGTCTTCAGGTGGGGACGGGTCCCAGGCCGGATTGGGCCATGGGTGCTGGGGAGTGGCTGGCTCTGGACACATGTCCTGCCCTTCTTCTGCAGGCTCAATGGTGCCGTGATCAAAGGCTTCGAGGAGGACGTTGGGACTAAGATCTCCTTCTACGGCTTCACAGTGAACACCATGAAGAACTCCCTCATTGCCTACAAGGAGTACGGCTTCACCCAGACACCCCAGGCCAAGGTGAGAACGCGAGGGCTTGTTGGGGAGGTGACCCCAAATTGTCCCCTGAGGCTGCACTTGCCCCCCAAACCTTCTCTCCACCGCAGGAGCCCTCAGCCCTCACCCCGCTGGTGTGGGCAGTGCCCCAAAGCCCCCCCAAGCGCCATGTCTCTGTCCCTGCTGCAGGACCTGAGGTACATCTTCATCCCCTCAGACATCCGTGACTACGTGATGCTGAAGTCGGCCATCCAGGGCAGCCCGGTCCCTGAGGGCTCAGACAAGGGGGACGAGTGAGTAGCCCCCCAAGATCCCTCCAGCACCTTCGGTGATGCGTCAGAGGGAGCATGACTTGCCTGCCCTCACCCACAGCTGTCCCTGTTGGGACAAACCCCAAGTAACCCCAAGACTCCCGTGATGCGAATTCTGCCCTTCTCCTCGCCCTGCTGCAGGCCACAGAAGTATTTTGGACCGGAGGCATCTGCAGAGAAGTTCAAGCTGCTGCATCCTGATTTCTTGCAGTACCTGACAGAGAGGTGAGGATGATGAGGACCACGGCTGCTGCCTGGCTCTGCTCCAGGCTGGGCTCAGACCACCTGCCTCCTACCACTGCTCTTTCCAGTTTAGGCTGGTGGCTGCCCAGCAGCAAAGCACAGTCCCAGTCCTCCCCAGGCACTGGAACCACCTCTGTCCTCCTCTCTGCAGATAAAGCAGAGATTTGCGCCCCGCCGTTCCCATTCACTGTGCAGAGCTCACATCCCCCATGGCAGGGAGACTCCCACAGCCTCACTCTGCTCACCTCGCCTCCCATTTCCCAGAATAAATTTTTGGCCTAGTTTAAGAGGACCAGAGGTAGAGCCCAAAGGGGTTGTCTTTTCCTACCTTCCATGAAAGCAGGCACCTGGATTGGGGTGCTTTCAAACAGCAGGGAGGTGCCTTTCAGCAACCTGCAGTGAATGAGCTGAACGTTAGTATCAGCCATCAGAGAATCTACACGAACACTGCATTTTACTCTGTGCTCCTGCCTTACTGGGCACCGGCATCACCGAGTGCGTGGTGGGGGGCTGGACAGGCGCTGGGTGCCGCTGGGTCTGGCGCTGGGGGCCGCAGTGCCGTGCCGGCAGTGAGCCCCCCTCGACGTGCCGCGTCCACCGGCAGGTTCCTGCGGTCGGAGCTCCTGAACTCGCAGTACAGCTCGCTCTACATGCCCAGCACCGGCGCCCTCATGCTCCTCACCGCGCTCCACACCTGCGACCAGGTAAGAGGCCACGGGGCCACCTTCCCCCTGAGGACCAGGGCCCCCCCTTTGGCTGCTGTAAGGCTCGTGGTGGGGACCGGCGTGTCCCGGTGGCTGTTCCTACTTGTGCCCTGTCCCCGGAGGGGTGGTGGCAGTGGTGTGCATGGAGCACCTTAGGCTGAGTCCAAACCCCCATCCTTGGTCCATCCGTCCCACCTCCCTCCCCACAGGTCAGTGCCTACGGGTTCATCACCTCCAACTACGAGCAATTCTCAGACCACTACTACGAGCTGGAGAAGAAGCCGCTGGTGTTTTATGCCAACCACGACATGAAGCTGGAGGCGATGCTGTGGAGGAGCCTGCACCGAGCAGGGATCATGACCCTCTACCAGCGGTGAGGCCGGGTGGTGGCCCATGGGGGCAAGGCCAAGGACTCCTGGCTCTCCTCCTCTTTCCCGAAGGCCACCTTCTCCCTCCCGAGGGCTCTCCCCAGTCAGCCCAGCCCAAGGAGCAGACCCTCTGCACCGCAGCCGACGGTGGTGGTGGTGGTAAGGGGCAAGCTGAAGCTGGTATGGGGAAATGTTGCATTTCCTTGGGAATCTCTAGCAACTTGTTTCATGGTTCAACACGATTGAATGTGGCCTTTGGGGCACCAAGAAGCACCACAGCATGTGGCTGTGACCTCCCAGCCCCACGGACATGGCCGGGAAGCACGGGAGGGGCGGGATGATGCTGGAAGAGGATGCTGGAGATCTATACGTGGGGCAGCCTCTGGCTGGAAGATGCCCTTCGCCTTGCTGTTGCACCCCAGCTCAAATGCTTGTCACCACGTTGGGACCACACAGGCATGATGGATCCTTGGATTGGAGGGACTGGAGACTAGATCATCTAGCTAACAGGAAGGTGGTGTGTTTGGCGAACACCTCCCTCCCGGACTGCAGAAAGCCCAAACTCCAGCCAGCGCTGGGTTGATGTGTGCCGCTTTCCAGAAGGATCTGTTTGCCTCCACGATCAGCAGGAAAGCCAGCGGCTTGGCTGCCCTCTCCTGTGACAGACGCACAGTGTGCCCTGTCATTTCCCCTTCTCTAGGTCCTGGTGTTTTTCAAACAACGAAGGGTCTTAAAAGCCATCAGCTAAGAGTAGGGTTACTGCAGCTCAGCCGGGACATCCGAAACGCAGCTGGTCCTTGAGCATCCTGGAGATGAGCGCTGGCCTACAGCCCACATGTGTGTGGCAGTGGGTTTGTTGGGTTTTTTTTTCCCTTGCATGGGGACCAGGTGGTGCCCCCTGAGTGCTTTGAGAAGGCAGCCTCATGCCAGCTGGGTTAGGGAACCTGCTGGCTCGTTGGGTGAGGCTAAGTGATTGTCACTCTTGGGTTTTTCCCTCCCCCCCAAAAAAAACCCGAGGGAGGTGAAGGTCTTTGTCATGGTTTAGCACCAGCCAGCAACCAAGCCCCACAGAGCCACTTGCTCACTCCCCCACCGGTGGGATGCAGGAGAGATTCAGAAAAATGAGGAAACTTGTAGGTTGAGATAAAGACAGTTTAACAGGTAAAGCAAAAGCCACACACACAAGCAAAGCAAAGCAAGGAATTCCTTCACCCCTTCCCACGGGCAGGCAGGTGTTCAGCCATCGCCAGGACAGCAGGGCTCCACCACGCGTAACGGTGACTTGGGAAGACAAACGCCATCGCTCCGAACGTACCCCCCTTCCTTCAGCTCTATGTGCTGAGCATGAGCCATAGGGTGTGGGACGTCCCTGGGGTCAGTTGGGGTCAGCTGTCCCGGCCGTGTCCCCTCCCAGCCCCTCGTGCCCCCGGCAGAGCACGGGGAGCTGGAAAAGTCCTTGACCAGTGTCAGCACTGCTCAGCAACAACTAAAACATCTCCACATTATCAACACTGTTTTCAGCACAAATCCAAAATGTAACCCCATACCAGCTACTGTGGAGAAAATTAACTCTATCCCGGCTGACACCAAGACAAGTCTTGAACCCTTCAGCCATCCCATGTAAGGCAGAGCAGCTAAGGGAGACCTGCTGGGGAGGCTGGTGGTGGCCAGAGGGTTGATACGGCACAGCAGTGGGGGCGATGCAAACTGAGACACTCTCCCACTTTGTGTAATTACATAAATGTTGAACGATTGTTTTCTTTTATGCCTGTTCCTGTTGTTTTGGTGAATGGGGTGGGGGTGAGACCCCCTACCTCCTGCAGCAGAGGAGCTGTAGCATGTAGTAGAGCAAGCCTTCGACTGGGGAATGGCCCCAGAGGCAGGGATGGGGATGGGAGTGGGGTTAAACCACGGAGACCTGGGCTGGCAGGGTGGCCTGGTGCCTGGCGCTGTGCCCGATCTCTGGGAGCAGCTCTGAGCACAGCCTTTTTCCACTTGGGATGCTATTTGCTATACGTCAGCTGGGGAGGAACGACTTACTGCAGCGATGGCAAGAGATATCCTGACTGTGAGCCAGGGAACCTCAAAACCCCCTCAAGCTCACAGCAGGCTGCTTCCAGCCAGTTCAAATGAGCATTACAAAGATTAGTCTATAAGCCTGTTTCAGATGTAATCTCTAGCTTGGAGCCCATCTTCTGTTCCCAGGTCTCAAATTAACCTTTGTTCGCATCAGAGCCACCTTACAATGGTACCAAGGCAGCCTGTTAGGCCTGTTTGGGTTTTGGTTTTTTTTTTTTTAATTCACAAGCACTCAGCAAAACTTCTTTCATGACAAGAACAAGCCTGATCCTCACATCACTTGACCAAGACAGCACCCAAACCTCCTCAAACCAGCTCTGGCCAAGCCTCAGCACAGCCCACGCAGGTGACTTTGAACACGGCCAGCGGCAGCACCTTGACGCACAGGGCAAAAAGAACAGGTTTTCAAACCGCGCACTGTCCCAGTGCAGCATCCTGCCAGGAACCCCGTCCAGCTCATGGGCAGAGCTGTTTGAGCACATCAGAACTACGGCGCACCCTCTCCTTTCCCATTTCAAAAAGGCAGGTTTTCTAGCCAAGGGTGTAGCCCAGCCCTGGAGTTAAGCACACTCCATTTTAAGGGCTTACCAGACAAGGAACCTGATGGCTGTACTCCTGCCTCTCGCTTCTCCCTTACCTTTGATCTTCCAAGCAGAGCACAAGAACCATTTCTGTCACCAGTCCTAGCTTAGCCATAAGTAGTTTTGTCACATGAATTGCATTTCTTCAACATTCAGCATCTGCAGGCACTGAAGTCTTCAGGTATCGGGGAGGAGCAGGCTTTGCTAGGAAACGTAAGCTCACAACTACTTGAATCTCAGAAAGCATTTTAACCCAAAATCCTTTCTACCTGCTCAAGTAGATAACCTTTACCAAAAAAATCCAAACAAAAAGCAACTCCCAAGATTTTCCGTAAGTTATTTTATTCTGGCACAGAAGAACCACTTCAGAAGAAACCCTGGTTCCAGCAGGGAATGACTTTTTCCTCCAGCCAGCTGTAGACCAGGTCCTAGTGGAAAAAAGACAGTGTCAGAGCAAAGCAACCGTCAGCTGAAAAGTTCCTGATGTGTACTGTTTAATCGAGAGTACAGGTCTCAGGAGACAAAAACTTGCTCCCCCCCAAGCCAACGGCACCAGTACCCCAATCCTCTTTGGCTTTACTGGGAACTTACCCACGATGTGGTCGCAGCAACCACTGAGCAGCGAGGAGGAGCCTGGTTATGCGCAGGTGGCCATCTTACACTGTTTCAAATGACGTATCAGCGGCCATTTGCAAGACCCACTTCAGAACAATCTTCCTCCTGTCGCTTCTAGAGTTGGGAGACACCACAAAGCAATGCTGTAACCGCTTTCCTAAAAATGTTTTGTTCTGAAACAATTCCGGCCCCTCTCTATTCTCAAAGCACTGAGTAGCTTTTGCTTTTCCTGTTTATCACCAGGCTGCCTCTTCACTTTTTCCCCCCTACTCCTTGAAAGCCGAAAGCCCCAGGTGCTCTTCCCAGTGACAGGTCTTACCTGGAACACAGCCCTACTGACAGAGCAACCATTCCGACCGCTGGTTTGTAGCGCCATTCCCTCCCCTTCTGCACACCAACCTTGATTTCTTAAGGAAGTCCACTGTCGTCAAGGTTGCCGCTTCAGCCCGTCGGTAAATGTTATTGATCTTCTGCAAACAAATAAAAACTCTGTTAAATAAAGCGTGAAATTATTTAGCATAATGCAGCTGTCAGCTACCTGGAGACAAAGCGCTGTTACAGCGTGTGTATTCAGTGACTGTACATCACATGAGATAAAAATGCATTTCTTATCATCTGCCCTTCGGCCTGCCGTTGTGCCTCACTGGAGAAGCAACTTAAAAGCTCTTCACAGATCTAAACTGTGCTACGACAGCAGCAGCAGGCAGTGCTTATAGTCCCTGTACCAAGCCTTGCCGTATCTGGGCCCCGGAGAGCTGCCTGCTGAACAGCCGGGGCGTGTGGGACCGTGCTCGTGCTGCAGTCGCGCATCGCAAGGGCAGGAGGAAAGGGGACAGATGCTGCCTTTGCCTTACTGGTGCCACTCGCATCATCTGAGCCTTTGCAAGGGGTAGGAGACCCGCTCAGGGGAAATACATAAGCCTCAGTGGACAGTTGTTTCTCCCTCACAGCTGAGTTGTCAGACAGGGATAACAGCACATCACAGGCTCAGTTTCTCTCCGGCCCTTGGCTACGTAAACTCCTCAAGTTCTACAAAATTACATACAGCAACAACACCCAGATGCTGACATGCCGATGACCAGTGTTCTTCCTGATGGCTAGTATTTTTCCTGGTAAGCGTTCAAAGACTAAGTATTCTGCTCAGCAGATGACTCATGCTGCCTACAGATCTGACATATAATTAGTAAGTTGAAAACGAGCAGCGTGCAATACTGAAGCATTCTCTTACCAGCCTGAAGCCCAACTTAGCAGCTACCCTCCTGCCAAAGCTGTCTTTAGGAGACGGTACAACCCCAGGATTCTGCAGGACGACTTCCTCCTAAATACAAGTTGCATTGAACACCGTTAGCAACCATACTTCAAATAGCCTGCCCGCTCATTTCTTCTGCACCCCTTCTGACAAAAACCAGCACTGGGTCACAGAGCAAGAGTTAGAGGAAGTTCTCCATTCAGAGAGAAGCAATATTTGTCTCACAAACTTAGCACAGAAGAAAGAGACAAAGGACCGTGTTTGCCCGTCAGTCGTCTCACTCAGAGACAAGAAACTTGGGGAGGTGGATGCTATTTAAATCCTTCCTTAGAAAAAAACCCCACCGGCTCTGAGACTTCGGTGGTTTAGGCCCTTTGTAGTTGTTTCAAGCAGACATCCTCCTCACCATCATACAGAAACATCTTAATGCAACCCCCTCCTTCCACACAAGAATAATCCACTCATCTGGGATGTAAACTGTCTACAGATTTATCTTGAGAAATGCATTTAAGCAGACGTAAGACAGACACGTCCCTTCCACGGAAGGATTCTTCAGGGCATGTCCTTTCTAGGACGACCCTTTGGTGTGCGGTTACTGCACCTCCCCACCCCCAGCAACCTGACCCAAGTTTGAAACTCTCCCAGCGCACCGCCAGGTAGGCACACAGACCAATTATTCTTTCACTAGGTCTATTTCTGTGACAAATACAGTTATGAGATGAGCTGTGTCAAGTGTCTCCGTAATGGGCTGTCATCCAATCCCTCCTACTTCTCATCCCTTCTACTCTTGCTCATCTTTGACCACGCTGACAAGCAGCTGCTCTACTGGGCACCAACAACAGTAAAATTCCCATTCATTCTGTAGCACGGCAGCAAAGGGCTGTGCACTCGGGTGGCAGCTGCAACAAAGCTACAGCCTTGATTGGCTTAATTATATTAATCAAGCCACTGGGCTTTTCTATCTCCCCCCAGTAGCCCCAGGGACAGAGAAGGATATCATCTGACACAGCAGAACGAATCTTACTTCCATAGCCGGGCAACAGGAGGCAACTAGACCACGACAAGACAGATGCCGATGTTTCTCACCATCGTGCAGCTGGTGCGGGTTTACCCTCAGGCCAGTGAAGGAATCGGCCTCCCAGGCAGGTGAGTGCTTTCACCCTTGCTCCATGCCGCACCGCGTTCTGAAACAGAGGAAGGGGACAGAGAGTTAGTTCATGTAACAGACCGTTCTTTTACCTTCGTGTCTTTAACGCTGAGCCTCAGAGTCACGCTTCCACAGAGGAAAGGCTAATTTCAGACAGGGATAACTTTATCATCACTGGCCCAGCCTCCAGCCAGCCCCGGCCCACGCGGGGCCGCCCCGAAAGCTCAAGCCTGGTTCTTGCCTCTGCGGCTCCTCGGCCGGGCAGCAGCGACAGCCGGCGGGCTCGGCTCGGCTCGGCTCGGCTCGGCTCGCCCCGCCGGCCTCCTCCTGCGCGGGGCGCGGCGGGCAGCGCTGCCTCGGCCCGCGAAGCCTCGCCGCTTGCGGGGAGCGCAGGCAGGCCTCGGCTCGGAGCGGGCCGCGGCCTCGCCTCCATGGCGGCGCGGGGGGGGGGGGGGCAGCATTACCCCCACCGCGGGCACACATGAGGCCTCGCCGCACCCCTGCGGACAGCCGCGGCGGCGCGCGGGAGCGCCCCGCTCCCCCTGCCGCCATCCCCGCGCCCCTCGGGGCCGCCGTGCCCGCGGATGGCCGGCGATGGCGGCGCGGCCCGCTCGCCGCCCGGCCGCCATCCCGCGGCGCGGCGGGAGGCGGGGCGGTGGCCAGGCCCGGCCGGCGGCGCGGGGGCCGACGGGAGCTGTAGTCCCGGCCCTCCGCGGCCTGGGGGCCTGGGCCGCGCCTTGGGGGCCCGGGGGCCGCGCCTTAGGGGCCTGGGCCGCGGCCTGCGGGCCTGGGCCGCGCCTTGGGGGCCGTGGCGGGGCGGCCCGGGCCCCACGGGCTCCCCAGCCCGGCGCCGCGCCCGCCGAGCTTCGCGCCCCTCGCGGCGCGCCTTGCTGGCGGTTCTTCCTTCGTGTGCCCCGACTCCTGGGGAGACGCGCGTGGCCGTGCCCAGCTTCAAAAGGCTGAGCGAGCGTTAGCTCGTGTATGCAGGGGCACGCTTCAAACAGACTAATTAACAGGAGATTGGGGATTAGTCGGAGGTTAGTTGGTAAATGCATGGGTCGTGCTTCGAGTACGTGATGCTTCCGGCGCGTACGATGATTGTCCTTCGCCATGAAATCTATAGGGTCCTGTTTAGCTTTTGAACAATAACAATGCGTAAACAGAACCGGGGGGAGGAAAAATAAGACCAGCCAATATCCACTTTCTTGCCCCAAAGCCTTATCCACCCTTGTGGTGAAACGCTCCAGTGACTGGAAATGGAAAGCAGACAAACCTGAGTCTGAAAGCGGAGAAGCCTGACTACAGACGAAAGCCCTGTATTTAGCCAGGGTCACCCCAAAATGTCTGAGAAGTGGGGGATTCACAGTCCCTTGGGGCGTTTGAATTGAAGATGTGCCCGTGGGAAGTTGCCCGGCTCCCCACAGCGACAGCAAGAGTAAGCGTCCTACGTCGGCGTCGTACGGCGCGGCCGACTCGTCTGTTGTCTGGCCTGGCCGCCTGGGCTGTCGAGTCTGTGAAAACAGCACCTTGTGTTCTAGAGAGCGGAATCCTGTGAGCTGGAGGGAAGCGCTGCCAAGGAGCTCCTTGTCTCTCTGCTCCTGGATTCCTTCCGACGGCAGGGAGATGGCTCCGTGCTGCTGCCAGCACCGGCCGGCCCTGTGCTCCAGGAGGCCCCTCTCCGGGCAAGGCAGTCAAGTTCCCAGGGAAAGGCAGCATGACTTCATGTTTATTTTTAGTTCCTGGATCCTCCTGGCCTTGTCCTATTTTAGAACCTGATAGTTTGGGGTTTTTTTTTTCCAGAGCATAGATTTAACCCAGCTCGTGAGTCCTTTGCTCTCCAGAATGGCCCGTGTTGTTTCTTAAAAGTCTCTCTTAAAAAGTCAACAGACTGCAAGAGGCACTTTTTTACAGTGGTGCAAGAAGGCTGTAAAGAGATGACAATGTGCTGATAAAAATAAGCCGCTTCCAACATAAGTGGCTGACTCGAAGGTCTTCCCCAGCCCTCTGTGCCCTGCGCTAGCTGCAGGCTGCCCTGGCAGGTTGGGCAGGAGCCTGGGTGAAGCAGCCTGCAGCGAGTTCCGTGCTCTGGCATGAGGACATGAGAGCTTCAGCGCCTTCCTGCCCTGCAGGAGCCTGTGGCACGGGTGTTTGGCCTGGTGGGAAGGTGGACGATGATACAGAAGGGCAGTAATTAACACAGGCTTTAGTGCAGCGGCCTTTGCTCTGTGAAGATATGGCTGGCAATCTGCCTGACTACTTTTAGCTTTCCAAATAAGCAAATACATAAAACCCTGCAACTAAATTAGCCCTTTAAGTCCCCAAGGGACATAAGGTTTTTAAAATAAAACAACTAAAGTCCCCCCCTTGTGCAGAGTTCAGACCCTGGAAGGAGAGGAGATGTAGACTCAGATGTGCCAAGGGCTTTGCCACCATCTTGATTTTTGGGTGGAAGCTGCTCAGACTGTAGAGTAACTGTCTGCTTGTGCCTATGAACGGATGAGCTCTGTAAGGTACCAAGTAATGAACTGACTCAACAATTAAAAGCTCAGGAGAATAGCATGAGCTAAGTGCGCAGTAGATTGGCTGTAATTTTTCATGGTTGCAGTGCATAGATAATGTTTCCAAGCATATTTTAGAGCCAGAACAAAGACTCTGGATGAAGAGAGATGGTCGTTGCCTCACATATGCCCACATGCTCCTAAATCTCTGCAACTTCGAATCGAGTTTTCTCAGCTCTTCCCTTTAGAGGGCGTCCATGTCACACACATCTTCGACGTGCAAACTTCACCCGGGAGCTGCAGTACAAGGCAAAGCCTCCCAGAGGTCAGCAGAACATGGTGGCTCTTCTGAAGACTCTGTGAACCTTCCTAGGGATGCGCAGAGAGTTACAGTCTGGTTTGAACAGTTCTGGTTGAACATATTCTCCTTCCTCAGGCAGTTGCAATGCTGTTCCCAAAGGCAATTTGGACATAATTTTGATAGATTTCCTGTGGCCAGTCTCCATCAGTTGCAGTATTTTCTTGCTCCAGTCTTTGAAAGGACCTCTGTTTGTGTTGAGCAAGTAAGGAAAGCTATCAAAAGGGCAATGGAGGTCTACGTGTGGGCATTTTGGGGCTGCTCTCAACTTCCCGACAGAGGATCTGGAGGGGATTACTTCCTCCACCAAATCATATGCTACATTAAGCCCCTATCTTTCTGCTTTCTCAAGGCACTTCAGTATCTGTCCTGCTAAGCCACAGCATTACTCTCTACAAAGAAGTCTGAGCTCTGCTGTAGGGTATTTGGTTATCCCCAGAGCAGGTAACGGGAGAATGGGCAGAGTATGTGACAGGGAAGGGAAAGGCGGAAAGACAAACAGAAATCAATGACAGAACATCTCTAACTTCAGCTGGGCTTTGATCCCACGCTTGACTTGAATGACAAGGTCTCCTCCCAGTTTCCTACCCATTTCCCCTCTTGGCTGCCTGTAATTCCCTCCAGGGAGAAACTCTCCATGCTTGCTGATAGCAATTTGATTTCCTCTTGATTTTTCCCTCTCTGCCTGTCCTGGTCCCACCCTGCAGCCAGGGTTCCACAAAGCCTGGAGACACAAGCGTCTGTTCGTTCAGAGATGCCCCGCTGTGGTTATCGTCTTCAACATATGGCTGGGGGAAGCAACCAGGGTGTCCGAACACATTAAAAAGCGAGTCCCCCATTGCTCACTGTGTCTGGCAGCCACCAGCCCCCTGCGTGACTTCAGCGTAGGAAGCACGAGGAGATGCCGAGGTGTAGGGGGTCGCTGGATTGATGCTCATCTCTGTTACATATGCTGTGTGAACAGCAGTGCACAAAGAACAGTCCCCTGGGGTACGGCTGGAGATTGCTTGCTGATATTTCAGGTGGCAGAGTTCTGAGAGAAAAGAGCTGTAGTGTTAAAAAAAGCCTCCCATGAGGTCCCAAATCCTGGTGTCTGCTGCTTCAAACCAGTCCCAAGGAATACCAGAAAGGCGCTTTGGAGCTCAGCAGCAGACAAGCAACATCTTCCCACACAGGACAAGGCACACAGCAAACAAAATGTCCTTCCCTTCTCCCAGCAGCAAAGCTCTTAAGCCTCCATTTAATGTTAAATACATGCTTAAACCCATTCCTCCTCAGCATGTCCTGTGTGCTTACGTAGAATTTTAGCAGAATCAGAAATGCTCTGCTGTAACTGGGGCCTGTCTAAAGGCCGAACTTTGTACACTGAATTACAAGGCCTTTATCTTTACAGAATATCTGTGCAACGAAGGGATGGCTTTTCTGGGAGCATGGTGGTATCTGCAGGCAGGGCTAGGGTATGGATTCCTGCAGGTGGAGAGCAGAGAAGGTCCCCTTTTCTCCCCCGATGGTGCTGAGCAGCAGAAGAAATGGCAACATCAGCCACTGACTTGATCGGTTCAGGTCTGATGTCCCAGCTAGGCAAAGTGACCATCTTGTCAAAGCTAGCCAGATTGCATTCACAGCTTCGTTCCTTGGAGGAGCTGATCAGAACAGAGAGCACACAACAAATTGTTCCGATTGCAGTGCATGCATGGATAAATCCTGAGGCCAGACATATGCACTTGTTGAACAATAGCAGTAGGAATCCAGCTTCTTCATGGATGAAAATGTTTAATTAAAGTATATATCCTCAGAGCATACCCAGAGATGGAAGATGTGTACGGCTACACAAATGTGCTCAAAGATGGTAGGAGGAACTTAACACTGTAAGGCTAGTGAAACCAGGAGGAAGATTTCCATCACGGAAAGTCTTGAATGCCATGCTATATAAAAAATTACTGGAAACTGAGAGTTGGCCTTGCTTTGGGCAAAGAGATAGATCCTCTCTGTTTTCTGTGTCAGCCTGAGAGATGAAAGGCATGGTAAGCAGAAAGGGAGTGAGCTGGTATAAAAATAGCTAGGCAATATTAATGAGGAACTTCTCAGGTCCTCTTTTATCACAAACAGTATTTATGTTTGCCTGGATTAGTTGGCCAACCAGCCGTTGATTCAGTCAACCCAATCTGCACTGTCATATAAGCAACATTTCATCTATCTAGATACAAAAAAATATGCTAGGCACACACGGAGCAAACGAGCGTATTCTTGCAATTAATTAGCATAAGCTGCACTGAGGTCAAGTGGTTGTGTCAGAGTTGTGTTCATTTCTTCCTGATGAAGACTGAAAATGGAGAATTGCACATGCCATATCTCTGGCTCACCTCTAGCTTCCCATTGTTTATACCAGAGGAAGGAGATAATTGTTTTGAGGTACTTTTAAGAATAGCATCTCTGCTACTTTCATTGCTTAGTGGGAAGGAACGTGTTTAAATGATGAAAGGTCACATTATTTCAGGTCCTGTTAGGTCATTTTTCTTGCCCTTATGCAGGGGAAGCAGGCCTAATGCCTAATTTGACCAAGTTCAAAGTGGTAAACTGAGGTCTCACTAGATTACAGAGGGCAGTCGGTTAAAGCCTGCAGTGGTAAGAAGATCTATTGTGGGCAGCCTCCTGGCCACATCTCTTTGAGGGAGCCCTGCTGCAGGGCGTCAGACCAAGGGCTGTCCAGACTCATGTTTTTCCAAGAGCTGCCCAAAATGGATGCCTAGGAAAGTACAAGAGCGGGGTGATTCCATATGGTACACCTCCTAGTACCCTGCCAGCCACCAGCCATTTGAGGGGTGCGAACTTTGAGAGCCAGATGTCAGTTCAGTGCCTCCACTAACGGGTTTTCTCTGGAACAGAGATTTCGGTAACTTTCTTTTCCACGAACTTGCCCAGTCCTGCTGTGAACCCGTAATGGCTGCTCCCTCCAGTGGGGAGGACTAGCCCAGGTCAGCCTTCCTTTCATTTGTTCTGTGTCTGGCTCCTGTTAATTTTGTTTGATGGCCCCACGTTCTTGTACAGGAAGAAACCATGAATGGTCCTTCCTACCCAGCCTGCCTGTGTGGGCAGAACTTATGGATCTACTTATCCTTCCCTTCTCTTCAGGCTCCCAAGTCTGATCTCTTCAGGATAGATCAAAGAGTGAGGGTAGCATTGTTTTAAACCACTAGTTTCCTACAGAATGCGATCTATCCACTTGCAGATGGCTTTTATGGTGTCTAAAGCCTCCCATGGATCAGCCCACGGTTGACTGTATAAACATTTTCTCTATCCCACATCCTGCTTCCACAGCATGTCTCGTACTCACTTCTCTGTCCTTTCACTCAGTCCAAACATCCTGCAAAATAACTCCAGCTCTCCTTGACAGCCTTCCTCACTCTTTCCCCCCACAACCTCCCTACCCTCTGCCAGGTTGTAAATAAAACTCAATCAGCCCGATGCAACCCCCAAATTCTTGCAGTCCTGTTCACAAGGGAGAGACGCGTGTGCCTCTCTGATTTGACTACCAACACATGTACTGCTGCTTTGCTGTTGACCTAATGCTTCTGCTGTTGCATAAAGGTCGGTCTGTCTTCAGCCATCTCTCCCCCTGCACATTTCAAGTGCTCTCCTTTCTCCTTTCAGCTGTCATCTCGAGCAGCCTTGCTGCTGAAGGAGGTGGGCGGGAGAACACGCACCACGGGAGATGGCTGATCTTCCATAACACTTGTGCTCGGGGATGGGAGAACTCAGCCGCGGCAGCATCCTCCTCCACCTCTCCTCGCCACGTCAGGGGGAGAAAAGCCCCACCACGGCTGCCCGGCACATACGTGTGCACCAGCACTGGCGCGTGAGCTCTGCGGCTTGGGGAGTGCTGCTGGGGGGCTGGAGGGGGGGCTGTGTGGTGGGAGCTGGACATACACCCCTTTATCTAGTAAACCAGGGGCTGAACTTGCCGGCACTGCTCCCGCACAGACGTGCAGCAGAGCCTGCAGAGAGGGAGCCGCTGCAGCCCGCTGGTCTCTGGGTAACCCCCTTCCCTGGCAGCTGGTGGGGGCATGACTGAGGCTTAGGGGGGTTGTGGGGGTTTCTTCTGCCAGACCAGCTGGGGGGCAGGCAAGCTGAGGCAGGGGTAACCAGGACAGCGTGGGTGGTAATGTCTCAAACCACAGCACCTGATTTAGCAGAAGTTGTGTGCGAAGTGCTGCTGACTTGGAGCAGCTGGCAAAAAAGTAAAAACAATTTCCCCCCCCCCCCCCCCCCCAAATAATTATTTAAACAGTGTAAAGCTCTCTGTAAATGTTTAAAACAACAACATAGTTGGGAGGGGAAGGAGGAAAGACAAACAAGTTTGCTGTTTCAGCTTTGCAGAAACAGATCTTAATTTTTGGCAGGGTTTTATTCATCCAGAGGATCCAGCTGCCAGCGTGCTTTGGGAGGCTCCAAATTCATAATTGCTTCCCTAACATCTTCCTCCAAGAGGCTGCAGCTTGGCACAGGCACCACCTTTGATGTCTGCATTTGGCCAGCACCTCATGCCATAGGATCCCAGTTCACGGCCAGGGCATCTATGCTGGGAGTCAGTGGCTGCGAGTGCTCCTGATGATGTTTTTCTTTCCCAGACCTAAGGTTCATGGTGGTCAAAGCTCAGCAGGAGCCAGGGGGCTCAAAGGAGCAGGGTGCTGCGGGCTGGCTGACTGCTGGGGTACCCTGCCTGCATGTGAGCAGGGCAGGAATCAGGAGCCTCTCTTTCCTCTGAGCACCTCTCTCAGGAGATGGGGGCTCCCAGTCCCCGGCCTCCTGCCTCTCCTTTCTCATCTGCGCCTGGTACATTACTGCAGCAGAAACCCTATGTAATCCCTGTTTAAATACACAGCCAGCAACATGACTTTTACCAATTCAGCTTTTTAGTGTTGAAGAGCTAGAGCTGTATCCTGGTTTGGCTCCAGGCCGAGAGGGACTCGATCTGAAGCCCTGGGTATCACAGGCTACTGGAGATCAGTGGCTGCTCTCCAGCCTCCATGCAGATCCGACGCTCTGTGTCCCAGATCCCGAGCCCTGGAGCAGGACCATCATCTGTGTGGGTTCTTAGGGGAAGGGGGGCATCCTTCCAGCACGGGGGAAACTTTGGGCTGGGAAAATGAGAGTGCATCCATGAGGAGGATGTGTGAGAACAAGGTCTCTGGGGAGCAGAGGAGGACTGTACTCCCCACCAACCTGCCTGAGGTCTCAGCTGGTTGCCAGCCTCCAGACAGGGCTTGTTTCTGCCCAGTCCCACCTGCCCTGCTCCTGCCCAGTCTTGTGTTTGCCTTGGTCTCCCTCTGGCCCAATCCTGCTCAGCCCCATGCCAAGCTGTGGGGTATGTATCACTTCAGCACCCAGAGCTGGGTAGCTGCTCTCTGCTGCGAGATGGCTCGGCTGTTAGTTGCTCTGGCTGGTGTGTGCAACCTGTATTGTTGCCGAAATGTGCTCTGATCTGCTGTATTTGCTCTACACTCTCTAGAATTATGTTCCTGCTTCAGCTGCTCGGTCTGACAGTAGTGCTAAGCTGTCTCCTGAAGATGCCATTTCCAGAGGAGCCTGAGTACCTGTTGGGTGGTTTAAGAAGCTGACCTTGCTGCTGCTGACTTGTGTGTGGCCGTACCTCTGTGCAGATGCAGGAGGGAAGATGTGTGCAGTGGTTCCTCAGACAGCCAGTCCCAGCCTGGCTGTTGCTGCTTCTGTTGCTGGAGTGACCTGATCCAAAGCAGGAAGACTGAGCTCAGCTGGGCTGGCTTAGCTCTTGAGCAGGGCTGCTTCTGTTGCCTGGGGCTTTGTGCAGTTCGGTGGGAGAAGACCCTGGTGCTACTTTAAACCAAAGCCTGAAGAGTGATGCGAGGGCCGGGCCGGCTTACCTGCTGTCCTGCCTCCCCAAAGTCCTATTCTAGTTAAATCCGTAACTGCCCACAGATAGCACCTGGGAAGACTGTTGCTGGGGTCTCCTTTGCTTTTCCAGCTTCAGCCAGCTCCTGTGCAGAACCTACACTGAGATAAAAGAGACTGACACAGTGTGAAACCTTCCTCCGCTTCAGCAGATGGTGTTTGCGACAGTGGACTTTGCTTGTGTTGTTATAACAGAAAGGCCTGGTCTAGCCAAGAAACGGAAGGAGAAGCTGCAGTCTAGTCTTGCTGAGACTGGCTTGCTATGTAAACCTGGCCTGAAAGCCTGGATCACAAATGAACTCTTCCTTTTACAAGGATCAGACTTTTCTGCCAGCTTCAACTTACAAGCTGAAGTGCTGTCATGACTTGCCTGCAGTCAGTAGCTCTAGTCACTCTGCAGCAGTCACGGCAATCTCCTGGGACTCTCAGTGACCGAGGCTGTGATGTGTGTTGCAATGTGACCTTCGTGTTACCTTCGCATGAAACCTAAATGCATCTTAACTGGGGTTAACCTGGTGTCGCTGCCTTAGGCTTTAGCAGATCAGTGCTACATCTGTCCTAGCTGTGAACTCTACATGCTTCATGCCCAAACATCTTCACGGTTACAAGAACAGTGCCCCTGCTTGAGTGAACCACTGAGATGGTGGTGAGTTATTGGCTGGTACTGTTACTGGCTGAGCCTGTTCCAGCATGTCCTGCTAAAGTCGTGCACGGAGAAGGTGTAGCTGAACCTCCATCAGGCCCATTGCTGTCAGGCTGAGACTGCTGAGCACTAACTGCAATGGGTACTTTTAAGATAAACTTCAGAATCAACCAGGGTGAACAAGAAAAAGCATATTGCCTTGATATTGTCTGAAGGCTGCCTTCTGCATCGTGACTGAGGGTGCAATCTGGTTACCAGCAAAAACCACGTGTCAGCTGGTATAAGCCCTCCAAGAAACTGAGCTACCAGTATTCCCGACCTTATTCTATTGCATTCAAGATGTGAGCAAACACACAGCAAGTGTTGTTCCTTCAGCTGGAAGGGCCAAGAAAGCATGTGCTCTGAGGCTACTCGTGTGTCTCAGCTGGTCCCAGGCCTCCAGAAAGTCTTTCCTCGTTCCCTTCTGGCTGTCTCTGACTACCTCCCTGTTCCCGAGTAATGCTGCTGCTCCCGAAGCATTGCTGGAGCTCTGCCTGACTGCATCAGCTACCTGAGCTGCTCTGCTTACTCCTCCCAATAACCAGAGACTCTATACATCAGTCCTTAGCCTCCATTGAAAAACCTGCTGAGCCACAGCAATCTGAGAAGAAACCCATGGGCATGGCAGAGAGACTGTTGCAGGCTTTGTCCAGCATTTGGTTAATACTTGGGAGAGATATTAACCTTCATGGGGAAAGGGGTTATGTACATCTGTCAGCTCTGCTATTCAAGCATGCCGTGGTCCTGTGAACGTAGGCACCTCCGCCTGCAGTCTGAGAACCAGCTCAGCTCATGCAACCCCTGCGTGCATCGCTCCTTGCTAGTCTTACTCTGATAGCACCAGGCTTTCTCACCGCTCTTGGGGACAAACGTCACTTAGCCCTGACAAGCCTCAAAAGCTCTTTTACAGCAAACCATGTGTGAACTCGGCGTGTCCCATATCGGCACCATCTACGTGCCTCTGTCCTGCCCGGTCACGATAGGCACCACAGGCCCGGACAAGTAGGAGGACACTGGGCATGGTTGGACTTGGATGCTGGGGCTGAGGGGGTTCAGCCAGAGTGCACTCTTTCCCACAGCACTCTACCTTCAGCTAAAGAGATCTCTCTTTAGCTCCTCTTTAACTTAAAGCTTTCAAAGTGGTACCGTATGGATGCTGTCATGATGTTCATTAGTCTCTGTCTGAGCCCCCTCCCACTGCAAAAATCCCTGGAGGGGATGGGCTGGAGTGGGATGGGTTTTGCTGCAGCTGAGCTCTGGTAGTTTTTCCCCTGGGGTTTCAAGAAGTTTCATTCCACCCATGAGAAGTGCCAGGCATCAGGGGAAGATTTGTTTCTTGGCAGCTGTTCCCGTTTTGCTCTAGAAAACAGATGCTGTGCTAGGAATGCACCGTGACTAAAATTCCTCTGGGCTGCTCAGGTCAAATAGCAAATAGCAGCAACAGGGGAAACGGGGTGTGGGGGGGAGCGGGAGAGCAGCGCTGCTCAGCAGAGGGCAAACAGGAGGGCAGAGCCCTCTCCTTCTCCTTTCATCCTCCCCTGAGGCCAAAAAGCAGGAGCTGAGCAGTTTGAGGGAGAGGAGGAAGCTGGGGGTTAGCAGGCTGCCTGCCTCCCACCTCTGGCAGCCGCGCAGCACAGGCATGCACGCTTGGCTCTGCCTGTACCTGCTCGGAGGAGCTCTGGCATTGTCAGCCTCGTTGCTTTTGCAGTGGTGTCCAATCTCCTTGGAGAACAGACCACGCTCTCTCCATTTGTTTTGCAGAGGGCTCAGGGAAGCTTTCAGGGTCAGAGGTTTAAAGAAAGGGGTGTGATGAGTGGTGACAGTTTGGGAAAAACACAAGCAGCAAAAGGTTTTGATACTGTCAGAGAACATGACAGGCAAGTTCACAGCCCCTGCAGGCCTTTGGCTTCTTGTTTTCTTTTGCCAAACAGGGAAAGCAATCCTGTGTGGTGACAGAGTTGCAGGCAGTGACCCTGTGGCAGGCGGGGCAGTGCTAGAGATGCTGGGAGCAAAGCAGAAAGCCTAGGCACGGGCTGCTGGGGGGGAATGGCCTGCAGGGGCTAGGGGAGCTGGGCACCTCTTTTTTTGGGAGGATGCTGTGAGGCATCTGGAAACTCAACTCCTCCAATGTGCTCAGCTCTGTCCACTGCACCCTGGATGCTGAAGTTGCTCTTGGGGCATCTGTTCCCGCTGCTCCGGGGCTGCCAGGGCTGATAGGACCTCTGGGGCTGGAGAGTGGCGGGAGAGAGGTGCAGGCAGCCCAAGGTCTGCTTCCCTGCCCTTCACGGCTGAAGGTGCTGGGACCGAGGATGGGGCCGTGCCTGCCCAGCGAGCCCTGGGTGGGTGGTGAGTGCAGCCTGGACACAGCCCTAATGCTCCAGCCCCTCGACGCCACTACAAAATGGGTCACCCCATCAAAACAGACCTTGCCTTGTTCCCAGACTAAAAGAAGGGGTTGTGTGATAAAAAACTGCAGCTGGTCTTTCTAATCTCCCACCAGTGTCTGCATTAACTGTCAAGACAGTGACTTCCTTGATGCTGGGCAATTTTTTTCTGTGCACGCAGCCAGCTAATCAATTAAGTTTCTCAGCAGCTTCCTCCAGCATTCAAGCGTGGAGGGTGGAAGGAATTTGTTATTCTAGGCACTGTTGGAAAGGCATGAACTGTACTAAAAGCAAATTGGTTGCGCTTTCCAAGCGCTGACACTCTTCACTCGCAGCTTGGCTTTCTGGTCCCCCTCCCTCGACCTCCTCTCTGCTCTCCTGAGCACCTCTGGGTGCAGCCCTGGTCCAAGCAGCTCAGGCAGAGCTGGCCTGAGGCACATCTGCTCAGCACTACGCTGCACCCTGCTGTGGTGGGGCCGGGTGCTGGGGACGCTCCGTGTCCCAGACGGAGGCCTGGACGTTTGCCTTGGGGTAAAGCCTTCGCACAGCAGGTCAGTTTGATTGTACAAGGGATTAACGCGGCTGGGCTGCCTCTCACCTGCTTTCCCAGCTGTAGCTGGTACAAGCTGGCGAGCCTGTGTGCCATGCTGCAGTCATGTGGACATGCCGGGGCAGGTTGGTTTTCCCTTAGCTTAGCCCTCTGCTAAATAAATATTCTCTCTTGACGTATTTTCCCAGGCACTTGATTTTTTTCCTTTTCCCATCTTGTTTTCCTCCTCCTTTGCTGTTGTTCCTTGCCCTGCCCAGCCGTGGTCCTCTGCATCTGGGAGGGAGACGCTATGTGATGTATTCCCATCCGTCCCAGTAACCTTGGGCTTTGCAGAGCTGAGCACTGGGCTGAGAAACAGAAGTGGAAGGATCTGGCAGGGTGGGTGGAGGCACCAAGAAATGTGGGGTATTTGGGGTGATCTTGGGAAGATTTATGGGTGATTGAGAGGAACTGCATCTCCTGCCAGTTCAGCTACACCCTGGCTCTCTGCTAGTGGGAATGGGGATATTTTTTATGTGTGTTTAGCAATGCATTGGCTTAAGCATGAGAGCAGCGGGATTGCCGGAGTCAAGAGGGCCACAGAGGTTTGCTAGGAGCTCAGCCAGTTGTATAAAACTCTTTACTCTCCACACTTCGGCCTGTCAGGATACACACACACATCCTCCCAGGCCAAGGAAAACTTGGCCCAAGCAGAGCTGCTCTTGTGCTGTTAGCCGGGCGGGTAGGGATGGCCACAGCTTGAATCCAGCCTGGCCTGGAGGTGAACAAGGTCTTTTCCATTAGGTGCTGCCTGGCAGCCTGGGTGATGCCTGCTTAAAGGCTTCCCTGCGGGCTTGTTGCCCCAACGTGTCATCCTGCTTAGAAATCTCAGCCGGGAGGATAAGGAGGAACTGGGTGGAGAAAATGGCCTATGCTTTCAGAGGGTTATCTTTATCAGCAAGAGGATTTCAACTACCTCTAGTCCTGTTCTCTATAGCAGATAACCTGGTGCTAATGGCATTGCTTCTGTAGGATAAATCCCATAGTTGTTCTGCTCAGGAAGTAATTTGGTGAACCAGGAAAGAGAACCCAGGACGCCTGCTACCAGTCGTCTTTCCAAGCCGTTACACAATACTACTCTGGGGTTAACAAACTAAAAACATCTGGGAATAATCAAAGCTATTTATGCTCTGGGAAAGCATGGCTGGAGAGAGTTTGAAGGAAGCAACTTGAAAGCTCAGCATTGTTAAAAACAGTCTGGAAGCCCTGGAAATTAAAACTAGGGTAACATCTACAAAGAGTGAGGAAGCATCAAGAGAAGGATCTGGTGTCCTCTGAGGAACAGAGAGGAGCCAGAATGAATTGGAATGCTCGAGCCTCCACTAAGCTACAGGGCATTAAAAATTGCTTTGGAACAAACAGACCTGCCTTTCCTGTGGTTTCCACTGGCAGGGGAGCAGAGGGAAAGAGCAGGGGTCTGTTTTGAAAACAGCCTAGGGAGTGGAAGTACAACTTAATGACAGATAATCGCAATCCTCCAAAAGCCTGGTCACGCCGATGCAGAGCCAGCAGTGAGCGGTACCTGCCAGGGCTGGCTCCGGGAGGATGTGGGGCACACAGTGGAGGTTCGGGGCCAAACTGCAGCCCTGGCAGGGTGCCACCAGCCCGGGCACAGCTGTGGCAGGGAGGAACGTAGCCTGCAGGCTTTGCTTTCCAAGCGGCAGGATGCGTGCTTGGGCTGGCCGATGGCATCCGGAAGGGGAACGGGGTGGATCGTGGTTCCCGAGACACGTTCCCGACGGAGGGTGACAGCGCCTTGCTGCCTCCCGCCACGGGGACCATGCTCAGGCCTCCTCTTCGACTCAAATGACCGCGGGACCATCCTCTGAGCCTGGTGGATAATCCAGGGCTGGCAGCTGGAAACACTGTCCGTGGGGGCGTCCAGCTGGCAGCAGGGACCGTGGTGCTCCGCGTGCTTGCTGAGCTACCTGCAGCACTGACCCCGCTCCTTTTGCAGGAGGCTGGGGGGCTACTTCCCCACAGTGACTCAGAGAAAAGCCACAGAACCAGCTCTCATCAATGGAAATCCCCTCTTTTAGCATCACTGGGGGGGCAAGTCTGTTGCTGCGAAATCTCACTTTGGCTGATTTATAGAAGCTTTAATCTTGAAGGGCCTCTCTCAGTGCTTTCCATTCCCTCTTCTACCGCTTTACATCTCCTCCTACTTCTGCCCGTGGCTGGGGCTGTGGTGCAAGCCCCCAGCATCTCCAGGAGATGGAAAAGCAGCCTGGGATCGAGGAGGGTGGGCACACTGGAGGAAGGACAATGGGAAAACCAGGCACCACAGGAGCCGTGGAAATGGTTAAAGATTTGGGGAGTCTAGATCTGCCGCATCTTCTGTGACAATCTGGCCTCCCCAGCATCCTCGTAAATGAGAAACTGCCTAAGCCTCACACTCTATTATTGCTACGGAGCATTAGAGTCTCTCATTTAGGATAAACATTCTCATCTCCAGCAGAGCATGAATAACATTAAATGAGATAGTTAAAATGTTTCAGGCCAATTATAGCCCTGGTGTAACTTCGGCAGAGTTACACCAGGGATTAATTTGATCCGGAGAGTTCTGCCTCCTGTTCGGAACCGGGATTCCAGTGTGGGTAATTACATCCTGCCTCTCTGCACTTCCTCTAGAGTTTTAATTGGGTTGAATGGACCAAATCCGCAGCAAGTGTAAATCAATGTAATTGAGCTCTCTCTGGAGAGGAATCCTGCTGATTTACACCCTCAAATCTGGGCCAGCCTTCTCCCTTTCTTCTCTCTGCCAGGCTCCAGCTGCCTGGGCGCTGGAGGCTGCCCAGCAAAGGGCAGCATGGGCTGAGGTTCATGCAAGGAAACTGCCCCGACCCAGCACCAGCCGCCCTGCAAAGGACTCCACTTCCGCTCTTTTCTTCAGAAAGACACCAAATTTCCAAACCCAGGGCCGAGAAAGCTCTGCCCTGCCTCTCCGCTGCATTAGCGCAGGCCAGGTCTGCCCTGGGGTGCAGGCAGCCCAGCGTGGGGGCACCGCAGCCTGCACCCTGCCGTACCTTCTGCTGGGAAACCCGCCACCCCGATCGCATGCCGGGGGGACCGGCCCTCACCTCCCAGCCTGGATCCCAGACCAGGCTCCTTGTGCACTGAGACAGGCAGCTGGCCTGTCTCCCTCTTCCACTTCCCAGCCCTCTCAGTAAATCAGCATTAATGAGGGACATTTGACCCTCTCTTTCCCTGAACAGCCTTAAGAGGCATTTTTGTTCCATGAGATAGTAAAGCAACTTGAAGCAATTTCCTCTCCCTGCTTCTACTGTAGTTTTTTGGTGGATTTTTTTTTTTTTTTTTTTTTTTTTTTTTTTGAGAAAAGGCAAAGTTATAGGGCACAAGCAGGTTTTAGGATGTCTCAGAAGCAGGAGCAGAGGAGAGACAGCAGTGTCTGATATGGAGGGGAATGGAACAGACAGGCCAGTCGAGGTGGGGTGACCCCAGCCCTGGTCCATGTGGTCCATCAGAGCAACCATGTGTGCAACTGAGACAGGAGGGACAGAGCTGGGAAAGTACACTCGCTGGCTGTAATTAGGAATTTAATGTGAGGTGTTATCTTGCCAAGTTGGAGCCTATACAGAGCCATACGTCCTCCATAGCCAACTGTATACAGGGGCAACAGCAGAGGGAATAGTGCTGGGAATGGCCTCCCTCACAGATTTCCAGGACTTTCTGCTGGTGTGTGGTCCCTTTCCCTTCTCACAGAGCAATGATGAAAGCAGACAGTCAGATAAACCCCGCGGAGCTGGGCCTGGCAAGGCCCTGCAGCTTTGCACCTTCCTCCGGGCTGCGTGGGACTGCTGGTCTCACACCACCTCCACCACTTGTGTTTCATTTCTCCTTTGGTTTTTCCCAAAGTGTATTTTAATGGGGGCAGAGATGGAAAGAAGAAGAGCAGAGATGTCACAATCCTTCCTTCCTCCTCAAACAAACGGCATCTCCTCAGCGGGACCACGACAGGAGGACCGGGATGGTGGGACCATGTCCTTCAGCCTCCTAGCCCCGAGGAGACCAGCTGCATCCCATCCCTCGGAGAGCCGCCCGTGACACCACGCCTGGCCCGTGAGGGCTGTCACTACCAATTCTGTGTTTCTCGTAAAGCGGAGGGTGGTTTTGGCCGGCAGAGAGGACGCAGTTAGTGAGGTTAAGCGAATTCCCACTCCCACCCACCAAGGGCCTTGCAGGACCATCACAAATCTCAGCGCAGACAGCAAACACCTCATTGCGGCCAGCAACCCTCACGCAGCCGCTCGCTACAGGCAGACTTGCCTGCTCTTAGCTCAGCTGCTGGCTGCAGCCGATTGAGTAAATAAAGAACATTTCTCACAGAATCCACCCTCTCAAAGGTCCCCAGGCGGAGAGCTGGCCTTTCTGTGGCTCAGGAAACCTTTATCCCCCAAATCTACAACGCCCCCGTGCAGTCGATTTAGCAAGCAATGTTTGCATGCCCAGGTTTGCAGTGCGGTGACCCTCTTCCCAGCAGCACCGTGACATTTGCAGACGTCGCTTCCAGCTGGTCCCACTTTGTCCCTTCTGGGATTTTTTTTTTTTTGTGCTAGTCCAGATGGGGAGAAAGGTCAGTGTTGCTGATGGTAAGGTCCAGACTGAAATCTGGATTTTCCCTCCAGGATGACTGTGCCTGGGCTAACCCTGCAAACTGGGGCTCCAGTCAGCTACCCTCAGCGGGTTACACCGGGCTCTGCTCCTACACTTTGGGGCTATCATAGCGCCGGCATATGCACAGCTTTCCTGGGGTCCTCTCCAACCTGTTTCTGACCTTGCCTGAGTGCAGATCCTCCTCATTGCCCATCGCTGCCCACCCGGAGCTGAACAGCCTCAGCCCTGATGCTTCCTCTGCAGCTAAGCCCCTGACCTTTATTTTCGCTTAAATCAATACATAAAAGCCATGCTACAGCAATACCAGCGTGTCAGGGGAGTCCAGGTGATTTATATCATCTGAGGAGCTGATTCTGCTTTTGAAGCTTCAATCCGGATAAGCTTTTGTCTTTCCAGCCCCCAATCTCTTCTGTGCTGCCTTCAGCGCATGTACATTGTATTCATCCCCTGACCCCCCCTCTCCCAGCTTTATTGACTCTCTATCTTGCTTTTAATCTGCTATAAAATGAAGGCAGCTCCAGGTAAAACAGCAGTTTTATTCTTCCTGATGATAATATTTCCTTTACCAAAAAGAAGAAAAAGAAATTGTTTAAAGTGAGTTGAGATTGTAAAGGCTTAATTAAAAATCTTCAGGGGAAAAAAAATCTATTAGGAAAACTCGGTAGGCATTTGTGAAATTCTCACTGAGGAGAACCAAGCTGCTGGGAGCTCTTGTCTCTGTGTCTGGCCTTTCCTTGGCGGTGGGAAGGCCACCCTGCAGCCCCGGGATGGGGAGGAGGTGCTGCCGTCAGCCTGGAGCATCCCGGGCTTCTTCCCCAAGTCGCTGATCGGCCGCTCTCCTTCCCCCATCTCTGCGTCCTGCTCGTGGCCGCCAGTGGTGGTCTGCTCTCAGAACGGAGCAAACAGCCTGGTCTGGGTGCAAAGGGGGTGTATCTGGCACTGAAAATTCATGCCAGTCGTGATGAGGCTGGCGCAACTGTGCCCGCAGAAAGGATTCAGCTGTGTAACTACTTCGCCAAAAAAGCAAAGACCTGTCTCCTTCTGCCTTACATGTATTGGCAAAAGCTTTGGGAACTGCTTTTTCAGTTAGTTTGAAGCTGATGTTTGCAAGTCTACTGGTCCCAATAACGGGTCAATACACGCCGATAGCTTTTCCCATCAGAACATTTATTTTTCCAACAGGACACCGAGTTCTCAAACAAATGAGGGCTTGCACAAGAAATCGTCTGCCTCAGCTGGGCAGCAAACAGAAAACAGGAATATTTTTCTTTATTCTAAAACCAAATTTTTGTGGCTAAATAGAGCCAAAAATATATCTTCCCCCCCACTTCTCCCAGACACGAGACATCTCTGAATGCCGAAAGCAAATCTTCCCTTCCGCAAATGGACCAAATAAACCCAGCACGAGACTGGTGCTTAGTAGAAACAGATGCGCCTCTAATGCTGTCGTCTACAGCAAGCTGCGTCTGCAAACTGATCTTTTATTAACGTATTTGTATAGATGGGAAAGCTACAGAGGGTGTGCGAACCCCATGGCCGGGAGCAGGACGCCAGATCGCCCCGTGCCCTGTGTTATGGCTTGCAGAGGGCATCGCCGGGGGGCTGCCGGCCACTCCCCAGGGCTCAGCCTTAAAGACAGGCAAATTTCTATTCTGCACCAGCATTTAACCCGGTGCCTGGTCCCCGCTGAGCTGCGAGAGGGGAGCCGGCGCGTTGCGGGTTCGTCGGCGTGCGGGTCGGTGTCGTGGGTTGTTTTGCCGGGGCTTTCGGCATGTGCCGAGGCCGGGATGTGCTGGGTGCCAGCTGCAGGGCACAGGGGAGCTGCAGGAGGAGGACGAGTCACTGTTGATCAGCTTCCCGAGAGCTGGGACAGGGGAGGTTATGAGCTTTGGGGGATCTGCCGAAGGGAAGGCAGGGCAGGGTGAGTCCCTCAGCTGCCCGTGGGCATTCAGCAGTGCCTTCTGTGCTAGGGGGGGGTTAGGAAAGACAGCCCTGGCTTCAATTCCCCCCCCAAAACCCATGCACGTGCCCCAGCCCAGGCCAGCATCCCCTCACCCTCGACACCAAAGGTTTCCTCCCGGGGCCAAGACAGCGGCGTGGGTTGCCCTACCTTTGCTGGGAGCCGCAGACGGACAGCCTGGAGCCGGGCCTCGCTCCCTAGGGTCACTGTGCAGGACACAAAGCCACATCAGTCCGGAACCCCCACGTCCCCTGCTCCCCATCCCCACCCCAGCTGGACCACCACCGCCTCTGCTGCCTTTTCTATCCCTACGAGATGCTCCCGGCATCTGGGCAGCGGGTGGGAGGCTGCAGGGGAAGGGCTGGATGTGCCCTCACCTGGGAACTGGGCTGTTATTGAAAGTGCTGGAAAAACGGGCTTTTCCCTTCCAATCGGGTCATTTCAGGCCCTAATTTCCTTTCCCCAGAGCGAGCCACTTTTCTAGAGCCTTCACAGCCTCACCAGTAGACAGAGCCCTATAAATCCCGGGTGAAACATGAAGAAACCATCATTAAAATGCTCGTGGGGTCTGTGAGCAGGGCAGAAAGGCCAAGACCAAGCTTTTTACCCCAGGCTAGTATTTTCTTCCCAGAGTTTCCCCAGAGCTGCATCTGTCCCAGGTAACTGCTGCATCCCACCTGGCTTTTCCTCCGAAGCGGTGTTACGTGGCGCGAGGGTCAGAGCCAGCCTCTGTCCTGGTCTCGTCCTCTCCCTCGGCGTGCCTGAGGACAGAGCAGACAGGGTGACCTGTGGGCAACGGTGCCGATTGCAGCCCCCAGGCAGCTTGCAGGCAAACCGCTCTGAAACCTTGCCCTCAGCAGGAGCAGAGCCTCTGGACTAATCTGGCATTTTAAATGAAAGGTGTTAACTTGCTGCAAGCAAGGGTGGCTTTGCACTGAAGGAGCCGAGCCCTCGGTAACGACAAAACCCTCCTTTTCCCCACGTGCCCTGGCTCTGCAAGGCACCGTGCAGAGGGCAGGGGTGACTGTCCCTTGCAGGGGGACCAAGCACCTCAGCTCAAGTCCCACACGGCATTGCTGCAGCACAGTTTAGCCTGGAATATGCTGATTTTAGCCAACAATTCTCTTTCTCCTTTTTGTCAGGAAATAAATAAATGCATCATGCAAGCCCTCCGTCACCCACTCTCTCCAACCAGCTGTCCCTTTATCACAGCCCATCCTTCCCCTGGGCTTTGGAACTGGGTCAGTGAGCGACATCCAGCAGCGGTTGCTTCCCCCTGAAATCCATAGAAAGCAGATATGGCCCCTGGGTGCTTCTGAGCAGCCCAGCTTTGCCTTTTCGGCACCCATCTCAGCCAGCCCAGAGCGGGGTGGCCGGAGGAGCAGGCGATGCCCAAGCACAACCCTCAAAGGGACCCGGGGCTCTGCCAGCAACACTTCCCTGCATCCCTCTGCCATGCCAGCGCTCATGGCTTTGCATCTTCGCTACCTGGTAGGGACTGGATGTCTTTGAACCTCTATCCCCTGCCAAACTTGGCTGAAAAAAGCCAGCAGGCTCGAGAGCCATCTGGGGGAGCAGCCACACGCGTGTGTGCATGCACACACACACAGAGCGTGATCGCACAGCGCTTACTGCCTGTGGAAACCAGGCAAAAGAGGGAGCAGCTTCGTCCTGTGATTCTCGCCCTTGCTCTGCTCTCAGTATTATTCTCTGCTTGGTTACACCTGACGGTAAAAGGGAATTTGTGCTCGATGGGCTGGGGACCAGGTCTTGGGACAGAGCTCGTCTCATCCTTGGGAACGCGGCTGAAACAAGTCCGGGAACCTCCTTAAGCTGCCGAGGGAGCCTTGCAGAGATCAGAGAGGTGGGTAAAACCCATCCCCACCTCCAGATACCCAGCTGGCTTTTCCACTTCTGAAGCACAGCTCCTTTTCAGTGCTAGAATTTGGGGTCACTTTCAATAACTCGCTCAAAAATCAGAAGAAAAAGCTGGAGATGCTCTGTGAGTCACTGGCATGTTGTTACCAAGGACACTAAGGTTCCTGATTTTGAAGAAGAGATTAATTACATTCTACAAATAGACATTTTATCTGCACTGAAGAGCAGCAAGAGCTAGTTCTTTTAGCGTAGCTCATTATGTATCAGCAGGTAGTATTGTGACAGATGTAGGAATCCAGTCATATTGTCACTCGGGTTTAATCGTCGGAAAGCTGTCTTCCCCGGGTCAGCTTCTAGTGAGGATTTGTAATATTTACATAGCACTTGGGGCTGGCTTCTTTATTGCCGGAGTCTGTGTTCACTCGTCAGTCTCTCATTATGCATGTGCCAGTATTAATTGCATTTAGAAATGAGATTCTAAAGGAGAAGTGAGAGCTATTTAGACCTCCATTCAGCTTGAAAGACAGCAGCCTTCTGTGTGACAGCTCTCGAGATGTTCTTGTGCTCCGCTTTCTCTCCAGCTGAAAAGCAGGTGTTGGAGAGAGTTGGTGTTGGAGCCACTCTATCAGCACTGCCTTTTGTGCATGCCCAGACATTTATATAACTGACAGTATAATGACTCCGCAGAAGTGGCACAGAATTGACCCTTCTGGTACTGGATTCAAGCACAGCAAGTTAGAGAGTGGATCTGCTCAGCTGCTATACAGATACAAGGGGGAAAGTGATGCTAAACGTTGTCCTCCATGGAAAGAGGGGGGTTATTTTCTTGCTGGTGGGTTTGGGGGTTATTTATGGGCTCGGCTGTGCCTGCAGCACTTTGAAGCTGTGTTTGTGGCCTTGCTAATGTATTTAAAGCCGTGCAGAAATTCAGCTGACACTTGTCTGTGCATGCCTGCTGCGCGCTGATTGCTCCAGCCCGGAGATGCAGAGCCGTGTGCCGCCGCTGCCGGCTGCCAGCCGCGCCTGGGCAGTGGAAATGAGGAGGTCACGTCCTGCTTTCCAGAGGGGACTAAGCTGGAAGGTTAAATCCTTCCAAGGATTACAAGCTCCCAGCTCTGTTTTCTCCAGCCTGAGGTGCGGAGGGTGTGTTCTCACCTTGCAGCACGGTGCGTGGGGTGCGACGAGGGTGTCCTCGTGGGGGGAGAGATTGGCACAGGCATCATGTGCTTCCTCTCTCCATGGCCCTGGCTCCCAGTCCTAGGAAAATAACCCCTCTGGCGCCTGGGGGATTCGTGTCCAGCCTGTTGTGAGGGGGCTGAGCAAGCAGTAGTAAAGGCAAATCCGCATTTCACTTCCCCAAAGCACCTCCTTTGCTTTGCCTTAGTCCAGCCCTGCCCTACCAAACCCCCGACCTGATCCCGCTCCAAGAGCTCTCCATGGAGGACGTCTCCCCTCTCAGACCTGGCTCTTCCTAGCAGGCTCCCTAGGGTGCTCCTGTGCTCCCTTGGGTGCTCGCTGCCCTGCGTGTCCCCACGCTGGACTGGCACCGAGACCAAACCCCGGGCTCTGGGTCAGCAGCATCTCTACCTCCCCAAACCCACATATCACTCAGGAGCAGGCGGTGAGCAGCTCCCGCCGGGAGGGACCGGTGGAGAACAACATGAGAAAGGCAAACAGAGCAGGCATCCGCAATCAGCCCTGGCCCCCCGCCAGGACCTTCTCGTTAAATATTGCATAAAACAAAGAATAAATCCCTGCTTGTTGAGGTAAACCCACGCTCTGAAGCCCAAGGAGTCCCCCCTTGACCTTCCTGTCCCTCAACGGGGAGGTTAGTCCAGGGTAGTGTTTCAGTTTGCTTTTCACCTCCAGCGAGGCGGGGATAGCAGACCCCACAGACAGGCTGTTAGGAGGAAAACCTTCACACCTCTCTTTTTGAGATGGTGGCAGCCAGTGCCAGGGGCCAACCCTAACTCCACGCGCCCACCGTTGAGCCCCCCAGCCCTGCAAGTGTGAGCCAAGGACAACCCGTGCTGTCCCTGGCAGCCCCAAGGCATATAAATAGAAGATGGGACATGAAGGAGGTCAAGTGAGCAGGGGATTTCACATAATCTGATCTTGCCTGTGATGTTCATTTGTGCCCTTTGCCCAGGACGCACGCTCTGCTTCGCACACGGGGACATCAGAGCCAGAGGGACGTTCCTGTGCCGAGGCAGCTTTATCCCATGCAACGTGTGGGCTCCTATGTTTTTCTTCACTGTGTGCTGGTTTTCAGGGATGTCTTTAATCCAGGGGTCATCCGGACCAGTGCACATATGGAAAATCCTGGTCTTTGCTGCTGTATGGGGTCCTGGTGTCCGCCCAGCCTGAGCCTGGTCCTCCAACTCACCAAAATCCAGTTGGATCAAAACTGGACTGGGGCTCTGGTGCCTCGGGTCTGTTCATGGTCTGAAGGATGCTGCCTGCCCTCCACTGTGCCCATCTGAAGCCTCAGTCCTTCTGCCCTTGTCGCCTGTACCACTTCTCCCCAGTCCCTGCCTGGCAGCACTTCTTTCTCTTGCTTCTGCTACTTCTCCTTTCCAAAATATGAAAGGCTGGAGTCAAATTCTGTCCTGGTATAAAGCTGTCAGTGGGACTGCTGTGATTTATGCCAGCGCAGAGCAGGGTGGGTAGATGGGAGTCCAAAATAGAAAACCTCTTAATAGCCACTGGTCTTTAATGGTGAGAGCAATTAATCAGCAAAAGAACTAATCTAGCAGCATACGGCTTCTCTATCGGTTGGTGTCTTTGCATCTGGACCAGGAGCTTGTCTGAAAGCTGCAGTGGGGCTTGGAGGAAGCTTCTGCTGTCCATCCAGCTGTGAGTCTCCCGTGCCGGGGAGGCCTCAAGGTGAGGCCAGCCTCGAGCTGCCGCTGCTGGTGCCAGGCACGCTCCTAACCCACGCTGCATTCTGTCTCACCGGCCACACATTGATGATGATGATGGTGATGATGGCAGTCAGATGCGAGGTCTGACCAGGCTGCAGGGCCCGGGGTTAGATGCGGCAGAAGTGGTGCTGATCCTGTCATGAGTGGAAATAGCCAGGGCAGCCCCGGTGTCCCTCCTAACCCCATTTTTTCGGCTCCATGCTCCATCCTACCCCACCCTGCAAGGTTTTGTGCTTTCCCACTGCTTGCTCATAACAGCAAGGACACGGTGGCTGAGCCACAAACCACTCCTGCAGCCCTGACACCTTCTCCCACACCTGCGCGCTTTGCTTGCTCCTAAGAGGGTGCCGAGCCAGCCGCAGAGCTGCCCCCGCACCCCTGCCCCGGCCGCCCTGAAGGCAGCTCACGCCTGCACCCGCCGGGCAGGGCTTGTGCTGTGGCTGGAGCTCCCTCCCCGGGGCCGGGGCCCTGGGCTGCCCGCACGCTGCCAGCACCCGTGCCATTGCTCCAGGTGACCTGTCCCCCGGCCACGCTTCCCCGAGGGACAGACCTGCAGGCTGCCAGCTCCGCTGGCCTCGCCAGCCACCCCTGTACCCCCTGCCCAGAGACAGCCCCCACCTCTCCAGCGAGCACGTGTTTGCTCAGGCACTTAATGAGTCCTTAATTCAGCCAGTGCTGCAGGTAGCATGGGGAGGGCCAGGGGCATGCAGGCCACGAGATGTTTTCCCTGCTTCCAGTCTTGTTTCTCTCTCCCCTGACTTAATTGGCTCATTAAGTGCCGCTTTGACCTCCCCACTTTCAGATGTCTCCAGTCTCCGCTGATGAATAGATTTGCGTGTCTCCAGTGGAAACCCCCTCGAGCTGAGCCTGGTGTTGGAGCGGGCGGCTGCACAGCCAGCCAGGGCGATGCTCGGCCCTGCCGCGATTGTGGCCCCGCTGCCGCCGAGCTGAAGCCAAGCGAGTGCTGAACAGGAACAAAACTCCCTCCCGAAAGGCACGGGGACCTGCAGGTAGCGGAAGCCGCAGCTGCCGGCACCGTGCCCATGGTGCAGCGGGGATGCACCGAGGGGGAGCTGACCCTGCGCTCCAGTCACAGCTTTGGCATTGCCTTGCTGCGGGACTGCAGCAAGTCCCTTCCCATCTGCTCCCCGCTGTCACCTCGGAGCCAGGACGCGTGTGAGTGTGTGCGTGGGCACAGCACAACAGAGCCACGGCTGCGGGGAGGTGGCTGCTGGCTCTTTGGAGAGCCGACGCTCAGCTGATGCTCTCAAGCACCTTCTGTACCCAGACCCTCACCCAAGCTCCCAGCACCCTAGGGATGGAGCGGGACGTCCCCGGGGCTATTTTACAGCAGGTGAAGGTTTGCCAGCTGGGCACTGCTGGGGTGTCACTGGCAGCCTGGTGATGTCCCCGTCGCTGAGAACACTTCTCAGTCTCCTCCCCAGCCGAAGCATGAAGACAAACAGGCAACCAGGCTGCTTGCCTCACGGATAGCAGGATGCTGGACTGCTCCATTTGGAAAACACCTTGATGGGTATGTGTAAAAGCATCCCAGGAGTTCAGCCCTGTCCCTCTGCACCAGAAAGACAGGGGACCAATCCTGCATTTCCTCCTTGCGCGCACTGGTGCAACCGGGAAGAGGTGACAGCACATCGCAGAAGGCTCCCCTCTGCCCAGCACAAGGGAATGTCTCCTGGTGTCACCCAGAGGACCAACACTAGAAGGAAACCAAGTATCTCCAAGGATGGGTCTTAGGCTGAGTAGCGAGATCGTCCACCCCAGGGCCACCCTTCACCCTCCCGTCGCCAGCCCCGGGGCCCCGAGGGGATGGGAAGGGGACAGGAGAGGACATACGGTTCGACTTTGTTGAAGAAGCGGCGCCGCAGCATCACGACCAGCGTGCCGAGGAGCAGGAGGGTGGTGCACATGGCGCTTCCTCCATCACCACGCAGCGCCGCTGGCTCCTCGCGTCCCTCCCGGAGGCACCGCTCGGCCCGGGGCTGTCACCCGTGCCCGGCTCGCCCGTCACCCCAGCTGGCGGGCACCTCTCCCCAGCAGCCACCTGAAGGCTCTCAGGGCTGGTTTTAGGAGGAATTAGGGCAGGATCAGATGTAATTAAGACGCAACAAATGAGGACACTCTCCTCTGACCTTCGGATGGGAGGGAGCCAAGCGGCTGGTCCATGAGCCCTTGAGCACTTAATTGGTTTTGGCGTGCGGTGCTCCTGCCCGGGCTGGCCCCCGGCCCCATGCCTCGGCCAGGCGGGCGCTGGGGGTGATGTGTGATGGACCAAGCCCATTCCCACCCTGCCCACCCCATGGCACCCCAGCCCACCTTCCTGCCCCCACCAGCCCCATCACCACCAGGGCTGCGTGCTCCCCTCTGCTCTCCCCTTTCCCGTGTGCCTCCCTCCCCTCCTTGCCCACCTTCCCCCCACTCCTCCCTTTCTCTCCAGCTCCCATTTCCCTCCTGCTGCCAGACCTGCCTCCACCCGCTCCCCCTTCCCGGCTCGGGTAATCTGACAGGCTCAGACCTGCCTGTAATTCCCCACGGACGCATCTCAGCCAGCTGATCCCGAGACCTCTCTGCATCCTCCCCTCATCTGGGCTGGGTTTGCCTCCTCCTCCCCACTCTCCCATTGCTCAGCAGCACGCACACCTCTCCCCACAGCATGGCTCTGGCCCCACGGTCTCCCCCAGACCTCTGTGCCCGTTTCCAGTGTCTCACCAGGGAAGCCTTTCCCTCCCCTGTAAGTTCCTTAGATGTCCCCATCCACGGGCAGTGAAATGCCTTCACACACCTTGTCCCAGCTCAACCCTTTGCAATGCAAAACACAGCTTCTGGAGTCCAGTGACTTTGTGGATTTAGGTTAAAGAGATTAAATGGGGAAGAAACCTCTGTAAGAGAGAGGGCGAGGGGGAAGACAGCCGTGTGTGTGCACAGGCATGCCCATGAATGCACATGTGTAGGGTTTAATGGTGCATGAAGCTCCTGACCCGGGGAAGAGCCCCAGGGCAGGCAGGGAGCAGCAGGCACTGGGTTCCCAGGCAGCCATGGGTTGGTGCCCCTGTGGGGTTTTGTCCCCACGTGGGGTTTTGACCCCATGTGGGGTTTTGCCACGAGGGACCTCGGCTGAATGCTCTGCGCTGCCCACACCTCCAGCGCTGCCTCCCCTACACTGACACCGCCGCAGTGGGCTCCGAGCCACGGAGACCCTTGGGGTGTGTAATGCTGGTGCTCACCAAAGTCAGGACAGGTCTCTCTCTGGGGCCATGCCCGGGGGCTGCGTGCAGCCCCCCGGGTTCTCCCTCTTACGCCAGCTCCAGTTTGGCCCTGGGGAGCAAAGCGAGGGTTGACGTGGGACGGATGCTGCCTGCGGCAGGACAGCCAAGAAAAACCCCAAACTGGGCATTCCTGTAACTCAGCTGGAAAACAGCTTCCCCCTGTGAAAGCAATTTGAAACCATAACCGAGTCCAAGCAACCTGGACTGGTCCAGGTTCAATGACTGGGTCTGAAAGAGAAAGCAAAGCTGAGCTTCCAGGAAGCCTGGCTTTCCATCCCTGGCCGGCTGGGGTCGGAGATGTCCTCCCAAGTCCAGCCACGGCAGGGGCCTGGAACAGCTGTGGTTAATCCCCACTCGGTAGACGCGTCCTCTCAAAGTGCTCCAAACCCTAAAAACAACAGTCACGAGCAGCACTTGAAATGTCAGTAAAACCAAATCCCTCTAAGCCTGTCCTGAAAGTAAACAGTCCCGAACCCTGAACTTGGGGGTCAGCCGGGGGCAGAGGGGATGGATCCAGCCTTGCTGCTGGCACCGGCGGGATGGGAAGCCTTCGGGGGGGCGGTGGAAGAAACAAACCAAGTGTCTCCTGCAGCCAGATGGAAACAAGAGTGAATAAGTTCTTCCCGCGTGGCAGTCAGGCCGGAGGGTGCGGAGCTGCCTTACGCAAGGCACTGGGGAGCGTGTGGGGCGGCCGAGCCCGACGTCCCGGCCAGCCGCGCTGGAGCACGCTGGGCCCCCAGGAGCACATCTCGGTATGCTGTGAAGTCATTGAAGCCAAATAAACAGCGGCTGCTGGCTGAGCTGGAGCCCAAGACGCTGGAAGGACCTTCTTTTCCCTGGCAATAGGCAGCATGGCTTTCGTAATCCCTGGGAGGACATCGCTGCTTGCAAACCCTTCTCCCCTTGCCGAGACCCAGCCGGGCTGACACCAGGAAGGTCCCCAGCTCTCGTGCCCCAGATCCTGTCTGAGGCCCCAGGAAAGAGCAGCCACAGGAGCTTGCTCCTTCATGGGCTTCTTTATAACTGTACAGTCCTCCATAACCCAACAGAGGACCACAACTTGGGCCGCTCCACTGTGCCTCCGTGGGCACGAGCCCTGCGTGCTCCCCTGGTCCCAAAGGGAGCCCGGTGCAGGGGGCAATGCCTAAGTGCTGGTCCCTCCACTCGCTTGACATTGGGTGACCGCAGCGGCCGAAACTGGCCCCGAGCAGGAGGGTATCACTTCCAAACACTCTTGATTGACACCAAGAGATGCTCGGTTCAAAGGCAAAGTAATGTGAGCAGATTAGTTAATGCTTCTTGCCCTAGCCCTTGAGAGCAGGGCTGGAACAGCAAGGCAGACTTAATGGGTTTTGAAGGCTTTTCTTTTTAAGATATGAATCAATGAAGCTGTACAGGGAGCATGGATAATGTGATCGGAATAAAAACCAGGGCTTGTCTTTGAACCGGAGCGAGGTCCCTGACGGTGTTTACTTCATGTCCTGGCACCAAATGCAAGATGACACAAATATATTAGCTTGCTGGCTTTCCTGAGCAACCCCTGCCACGCTCAGACCAGCTTCAGGAAGGAAAAGAGCAGCAAAGAGAATCTGTTTGGAAGGGTCGACTTGTTTCCCAATAACCCTGTCATCCTCGCTTACCGCTGAAGGGTCCGGCTGTGACAGGGGCTGCGCTCCCGGGGGGCGGCCGGTTCCTGCCGGTGGGAGAGCTCGGCACAGGGGGCGAAGAGGAAGGTGGAGACACCGGAGGCTGTTCAGGGTCCGAGGAAGTTTAGCAGCCGGCTGATGCCTTGCCCATGCAGCCCCTTGGTACTGGATCTGTCTCCTGCTTCCTGAGCGAGCATCTCTTGCTTCATCCCTCCCGATTGCACCACAAGGTTTCAGTTTCCTCAAATCCCAGGGTGGGACTGGGGATTTTTGCAACAGTTCTGAGGCCGGGACCAGGTTGTTCTGGGTGGGAAGTGCTCTCCAGGGCTGCCTCAGCAGCTTCTCTGCCCTGCCCTGACCTGTCCTGCCCTGCCTGCAGGCGCCAGGCAGCACACAGCCCTGCTCCCAGGCCCCCTCGCTGCTTCCTTTTGTTCCCCCGGATTTCCTAATACTCGGGGGTTTTTTAGATTGTGGGTTGGTCAGTGGAAAGCTGACACAAGGTTTGAGAAGGTCACGGGGAGGCTGCGCTGTCCCCGTCCCACCCACCCGCCTCCCCTCTGCCCGCTGGTGCCGAGGGTCCTGCCTGGGTGTCTTCATCCCGTGCTCCCTCGCCGGGCATCACGCCGGCACTGCTGCAGTGCCGGTCCCCAAGCCAGCGTCCCCGGCATCCCGCACCATCCTGCTCCCACTTGTCGGGGTGGTGGGCTGCAGCTCGGGGTGACCCCAGGGGTTGGGGTCCCTCCTGGGAGCTGGGGGCTCGGGGCAGGGTCCCACTGAGGGGTTTGCTTTGGTGGCACCGCAGATGTCAGTCTCTGCACGAAGCTGCATCTGTTGGACTTCACCCCCAGAGCAGACGAACCCTATTTCCATGTAAGAAGGAGAGTCTGGGCTGCTTTGGTTTAAACGCATTCCCCACCAGCGCCGGCAGCACAGCCTGAGGTCTGGTTTCAGTCAGAGGAGGAATGTCTGCCCCGGCTTTCCGCTGCACGAACAGCCTGGGTTTCACTTCCCCAGGACTGCCCAGGCCCGGGGAGGGGGGGGACAGCAGCTCCCTGCGCCGTCACCTCCCTCGCCCAGCTCTTCCCAGCCATGTTGAGGACGTGGAACTGGGGGAATCCCAGTCTCTCTCGATACTACTGGTCTTTACGAGTAAATTAGCGACGGTGCATGCCAGCAACACAGACAACGGCTGTCCGATTAGACTGGGATCCCACAACATCCCGTGTAGGCTCACCACCCCCACGTGATGGAGGTGCAGGCAGTGATGCCACCCCAGCTGGATCTGGGGGGGGTCCTGTTGGCTGTAGCCCCTTTTAACCCCCCGGCATGTTGTCGTCCACCCTGTTCTGCAGTGACGGCTCGGGGGCCACGGGCGCTGCTGGCGCAGAGCTGGAGCATCGGGATTGCACACGGGTCTCCCGGGATCAGAGATGCTGGGGGAAGGAAACCTGCAATAAGTACAGAGCATTTGTACAGGCTTTAGGCTAAATCCTTCTCTCCCAGGGTGGCTGGCTGGAGCAGGCACTGCAAAGCCGTTTCCTAAAGTTTGTTATTCCTTTTCAGGCCAGGACTTTGCAGTTGGCAGCAGGGCTGGCTTAGGAAGGGGAAGAGAGAGAGGCATTGCACGCTGGGGGCAATGCTGGGTGAGCCGGGCTGGCAACCAGGGGCTTCGTTTCAGCCGTGTTCAGGGTGACAAGTTCAACATCTCTGGGTGAGATAGTGCAGCAGCCCAGAGTGGCTCCAGGAGGAGGATGAAGCAGGAACACCCAACCAGGCATGCACGCGTGTCCTGCAGTAGCTGTCAGCCAGCTCGGTGGGAGCGAAAATGACAACGAGCCCTATTAGCATCTTCCACCTTCCACCCTGTCCGGCTCAGAGGGAGAAGGGGCAGAGCCAGGGCTGCTCTTCTGGATGCCTTGGGCTTTACCACACTGAAGCCTTCAGCCTTATTTCACTTAAAATCCCAGGACTGCTCTTGTTCTGGCCAGGTTGGTGTCTCGAGGGTCTGGAGGAGCGGTCCTTGCTGGCCTCCCAGCATCACACCAGTGCCAAGGGCTTGGGGCAGCTCCTGCAGCTCCTTCTCAAAGCAATCCCGAGGTTGCTCGTGGGGTCTCCTCCAGGGACCACCCTAACTAATAGTGTTTGTCAGAAGGTCCCAGGGAGCTGGTTTTGCAGGGGACACAAGAAGTCACCTGCTTTTCTCCAGGAACTGAATAACAGGGCTGTCCCCACGCATGAGGGAATGTGGGGTCAGCCCCAGGGGTCTGGGTCTGGGGTTTCCACCTTCGCCCCAGAGACAGTGGAGAGGAGTCAAGGGTGGGGATCTGCATTCATCCACATCCCACACGCCACGGAGCTGAAGTATCTTTTTTTTTGCCTTCACCTCCCACTCGAGGATTGGGAGCCAAGTACATTTGTCATTGCACCCAGCGTGCGGGGAGCAGGAGAGGCAATGTGGGAGGGCACGGGGGGAGCGGGAGAAGCCATCGGCAGGTGGGTACAGACCCCGCAGGAACACGGCACGCCGCAAGCAGAGGCTTGGAGGGCCTGGAAAGCCATCCTCACCCCCTGCGGCCGTGCAAATGGAGGGCGGCTGGAGCAGGCACTTGATGTCTCCCTGCCGCGCAGAAGCTGCGGGAGGAGCAGGCTGGGGCTCGGCAGGGACGGGGCCCCGCTGGCAGGGCTGGCACCGCGGTGCCACCTTGTCGTGGGGACGAGTCCGTGGGAAGGAGGTGGAAAGCAGGAGAGCTGCGATGCTCAGCTGGAGAGGGGAGAGGGATCAGGGTGTTGAAATGAATTGGGAAATGAGAGAGATGGAGTGATTTCTTCTGTACAGATTACCCAGGCTGATCCCATCTCAGCCTTCCTGCTGGCCGTGGGAACCAAGTCCTCTCTCCCCGTCCCTGAGCACCGTGGCCCTGGGCCACCCTGCCATGGCAGCGGGCACCGTGCTGAGCTCCTCTCTGGGACAGAAGGCAGCGACCACGGGTAGCTTGGGCTGGGCAGTGTGAGCAAACGCCGTCCCGGCCCTCTGGGCCGCCACCTCCCTCCGCGCAGCACCTTGCACCAAAGGGACAGAGGGGTCACCTGGGTCACTGTGGGGCTGTACAGGCTGGCAGGGCGTCGCAGGGTGATGCTGCCCGCCTGCCGGTGCAATCCCCAGCTGGGATTTTGCAGCAACGGTGTCAACGCAGCATCTTTCTCCTTCTGGAACAAGTTGCCTCCTAACCCCAAGCCCTCGAGAGCAATAGTCACAGGAAACCATGGAAACGGGCGGCTGGCGCGTGACAGCGTGTGCCTGCGCTCCTGCCCCTGATTTATGTCTCACGTCTGGGACAAGACACAGAAGTTCAGGGCCGTTGGGTTTCATTTGGGATTTTTTTGAGGCAGCGGAGCATCGCCGCTGCTTTACTCACCGTCTCCTGTTTGCAGAGCAGGATGGCATGTGGGAGCAGGACCGGGGCTCCTGCCAGGGCCAGATGTGATGTCCCCAAAGAGGGGGGCAGAAACCTTGAAAAGGCTGGAGGATTTCTCACTTACTTTTCTAATATTTTCTAATATTCTAATATTTCTAAATGGAGAGTCTTGAGCCAAGGTCCGTTGACTCCCAGTGCCGGGGAGCGAGGCGAAGCGCCCGCTGCAGCCAGGCTCACCATGTAGCCAGGTACCAGGCTGTGAGCCCAGTATTGACTAAGGCACAAGGTATGAAAGCTTTGAAGGCTCCTTTTCTTTAAAGACACAGCAAGTAATAACCAATGTTCCACCTAGATTATCACCCAAGTGTTCATATTTGTCAGAATTTGAGTTTTTTCTCTTTTTGAAAGCGCTAGCGCTGCATTGCAGTTTTTCTCTGGTTTTAAGCTGGGTCTAAGCGCAGTGCCTCTTCCCCTGCATTTAAGGGAGGGCGATAAGCTTGGCCATTCCATCCTGGGTCCAGAGGGGTTTCTCTGCTGTGTGGTGGCCACCTGGGGACATTGTAGTTAATATTTGAGCTCGGGCTCATGGGTGCTAAACCCAGTGGCTAACGGACAGGAGGCAAATCCAAACTTTAAGCTGGCTGGTGAAAATCTGATGATTTGGAAGCCAGTGGTGCTGTGACTGGGGACCTGAGTGATGCCCGACCTCCAGCCGGCTAGGGTTGGCCGCGCTGCTGTATTTGCGTGCTGGTGGGTTCAGCAGCTCCCAGCCGAGCTGAGCTTTGTGTCCCTGAGCCAAGGGTTCACGGACGTGTGGGGCTCCCACTCTGTCCCAGCGCAAAGTCGATGGGGGACCCGTGGGCGGCGTCTTCTCTGCCAGCTCTCGTTAGATCTGCAAGAGTGAATTTGCTGACACCGCTGGTCTGGCTGCTGTTAACCGAGGCTGGTTTTGAGGAGAAATAACAGCGTTTTGCCTTCACAGATCTGCAATAACAAAGCTCCAGCCCCCAAAGGGTCTCAGCCACCCCCAACCCCTGCCTGCCCGGGTGTCAGAGCTGCACCCTTACCCTGTCCATCTGTCTGTCTGTCTGCCCTGCGAGTGTGCGCAGCGGGTGCGGGAGGCGGCTGTGCACACCAGGCTGCTTCTCTTGTCTCCGATCCCCCTCTGGGGGATTGTCGGTTATTACAAGTCTCTGTAGTATTTTCCTTCTCTCTGTGCAAATGGACTGTGCTGGGGGTTTAACATGCCGGATTGTCAGGGAGCTGGAAATGGCATTTGGGTAAAAAAACAGCCCAAAAGCGCGCACACGAGGGCAGCGGGAAGCCTGGCGCGGAGGTGTTCCCGCGCTCCCCATCCCTGCCAAGACGCCACCAGGAGTGATGCAATCGCATAACATTAATAATATATTAATTTCACGAGTGCCTTAACTCTGGATGCCTTTACAATTGGGTCCTGCCACGAGAAGGGAGAGCAAATCCTTGTAATTAAAAAAGTCCCCATGGGAGAGACCATGACCTCCTTCGGGTGGCAGAGAGACGCCCGTGGGTGGGGGTACCTCGTGCTCCCCTCTCGCCCCGACTCTCCGTGCAGCCCAGACATCAGAGGCAAGCGAGGGTCCGTCCTTCAAAACACGGCTGCCTGCAAAATAAGGGAGCGCAAGGGGGAGAGCCGAGGCAGAGCTCAGCGCGGCCAGCGGTTGGGATAACTTTAACTCGGCACTTTGGATTCTGAATTTCCTCTGAGCTGTTTACAAATGCTGAAAAAAACTTCCAGCCCTAACCCGCCCCCCCCCAGCACCGTCCTGATGTTGCCCAGAACATCGCCCTCATCCCTCCCTTTCGTGGAGAAAAAAAAAAGGGAAGGAGGGAGGAGTGGGAGAGAGGAGGAGAGAGGGAGAAAGTGAGCTCACGTTCACACATTGGTAAAGAGGCTGGTCTTGCAATGCCTTTGAATATTTTACTTTTAGGCAGTTCCCCATCAGTCAGCCACACACATCCGAGCCGAGCTGAAGCTAACTACAGCCATGGACAGCACTAGGAGATCTGAAATCTGATCGCATGCATCATACCTCCGGGATATTTTTTTAAATTACATATATAAACACGCCGACAGGCAGCCGCGCTCGCACACACACATCCACATCCACACATCGGCAGAGCCGCCAGCACCCGCACGGCCGCTGAGCAAACACCTTGTCTCTTCTCGCAGGATATACCCGCTCACACACATCTCTCTTTATCTCCTCCTGGCTTCCCGGAGGATCGTGCCGGCTGTTTTTCATGGAGAAAGTCCAGGGAGAAATGGAGATTGAGAGATGGGAAAGAAGTGAAGAGATTTCAGACGCAGAAAAAAAGGTTATTCAAGAGACATGGAGCAGAGTATATGCAAACTGCGAGGACGTTGGGGTCTCCATACTCATCAGGTATTTAAAAAAAAAAAAAAAAAAAAAAAGAAGCAGCAAATCGAACTAAATCTCTTTATAGCTGAGAAAGAGGCAGAACAATATATATAACTGAACTGAAATGAATGACAGCGAGTGGGGAGCTGGCTGGGTGTATTCGCTGGCTGGGAGCAGGCAGGGTTTCACAGCACTCCTCTGATTTCCACACCTTTGAGCCGGGTGGTGGCGGCGGCGGGGGGAGCCTTGCCGGGGACTTTGGGGGAAGCTGCTTCCCTCGCAAAGGTCACCTTAGCCCGCGGACGGAGCTGGGGGGCCGGGAGGCGGGGGAGAGCAGTGCCGGGCTCTGCTCGCCGGGCTTGGGTGGGTTGGGGATAATTTTTTTTTTTACCCCCCTCCCCCCCGGTTAGCTGCGTGCGGATGGCATCGGTACGTAGCAGGCTGGCGGGTGAAATAATGCAAGTTGGGAGCCAAGATAAAACCCAAGCAGGTGTGTCTCCGAGGGCACCATCTGTCCCTCCGGTGGCAGCGTCGGCGGGAAGGAGAGCGCTGAAGTTGGCGGCAGAAGGGGGTGCGGGGGGCACAGGCAGGAGAGGGGGGCAGCGGGGGGGGCAGGGACCCAGCCGCCCCGGGAGCGGGGTGCGGAGCATCGCCCGACGGCGTGGGGCTGTGCGGCAGAGACGGGCGGCTCATGAGCCCTGTGTCTGCGCCTGAAACCAAAACGGGGGAGATGCTCTTGAGGTGGGGAACAGAGGCAGGTGGGGTTTCTTGTGTTGTCTGGGCGTGCGACCCTTGTCCGGCTAGCCCAGGAAACTGCCGCACGGGAATCCCGCAGGGTCCCGCGGATGCCAGGAGTTTGGGGTAGCAGTGGGGTGCAGCACCAGCTGTTGGCAAACAGCAAAGATGCTCTCCGGAGAGAAAGGCTCCCACCACCCACCCCGGGGACCAGCAACGCAGGGATCCCCCTGGTCAGGCTCCTGCCTGGACCCAGCCCCCGGCACCCCAGATAGGAGACAGGAGACTGGGTTGTGTCCTTCCCGGTTTGCTCCTGCAGCAGGGGACTGTGGGTGCCCGGAGAACCCCTTGGATGGACGCGCTGTTTATTAATAATCATCCAAAAGTTTTCCGAGAGGCTGAGAGCTAATGCCCCGAGCCCATGGGATCTGCAGAGAGCAGAGGCTCCCCGGACATGCCAGTGAGCAGAGCTGGTTCCCCTCGAGGCTTGCTGCACTGCAACAGGATTTTCCTAGCAAGACCCCTCCACAGAGAATCCAAAATGACATTTCAGTCCCCTCTCTGCCTCCTTCTCAAACAGTTCCTTCCCTCAGAGCCAGCTGATGGCTGAGCCCATTCCCCCACAGCCCCCCGCTCCATGTAGCCGACCGGGGTGGTCTTGGAGGTGCGACAGCCCCGTGGCTGGGGACACCAAACACACCTGGGTTTGGGTTTGAAGCCCACACGTGGCAGAGGTCTGGGGGATGCAAATTTCCCCATCCCATGAGCTTTGGCACGGGGCTTCGCCAGCAGCCGTGCATGACTGGCTCCTTGCCTGGCACCCGGGTCACGCCACGGCCCCGTCTGCAAGCGCAGCCAGGGACCCCCCTGCCCGCGAGCGCACGGAGCGTGGCGGGGTGCCCGTGGCTGGCGCCGAGGGACTTGTGGCAATGCCATGGGGGACTCACCCAGGGCAGCTCATTGCTTTTGGTGTCCCTGTGTGCAGTCATGGGGCTCACAACAGGGCTGGGGACAAGTGGCAGCGGGGACCATGTGGCCGAGCTCTGATCCCGACTCAAACTTTCCCAGTAGAAGTTTCTGGTCCAGTTGTTTTTTTACAGGGAGAGTTGTGGCACCCTGATGAGGGGTTTCCCCCAGCTGTGCCAACAGAGCAGGACTGAGCGGGCTCCTAGCGTGAACACCAGCTCCTTGGGAGCCTTTACATGCTTGGCCATGGCACGTGCCCTGGCACGTCCCAGCTAAACCCGCCACCCGCTCCCTCGGCCAGAGCCTCCCTGGGGTACTTATAGTGAGGTCTGGACTTTCGGTGCCTGTCCCCAGGGATGGCGGTGTAATTTGGGAGAGCTGCTATCCCCTCCAGCAGCACCGGCTGGAGCAGCGCACCTGCCTGCATCCCCGTGCCACGGCTCCGGTGGGCGAGCTGCCCCCCCGGGCAGCAAACCCCATCCCCAAAGAGGGCTTCGTGCTGCTGCCCTGAGCCCCGCTCCCCCCACGAGCTCCGATGAGCCCAAGCTGAGCTCCCTGGGGAATCGCGCGCCTGGCGAAAGCAGGGCAGCCCTGGCCGGGGTTGGGAGCACCGGCGGCCGCTGCTCTCCCGGCTGCGTTTCCCAGCTGGCATCAGCCGCCGGGAGAAGTGGGTCATGCGTGGAGGCCGCCGGGAGCCCGGGTGGCGCGGGCGGGCGGCAGCCGCTTTCCAAGACATGATTCAGCAGCTCCAGAGGTCGGGGCTGGCGAGGAGGCGGCGGGCGGCCGCCGGTGTGGTGCGAGCTGACCTGCCCAGCATGCTTGTGGGTGCACACACATGCGATGTGTCGGGGGCTGAGAGCTGCCCCAGCCAGCCTCCGTGCTTTACTGGTCCAGGGCTGGTGTTGCTCATCGCCTTGCTAGGGAAACTGAGGCAGAAAGTGATGTGCACAAGGGTGGCCGGGGAGAGGGAAGGGGGATGCACAGCTGTGGGCCCCCCTCTGGTGCAACCCTGCTGTGCAGACCAGAAAAAGCAGGCAAATCTGTTAGCAGCCACATTTCTGTTGTTGGAGTTGCCTATGGCTGGTGGCAGAGGGTCTCTCCATGCTTTCCTCTTCCGTCCCCTCTCCATCCCTTTGGAGCTGCTGAGGGCAGGGGATGACTTTTTCCCATGTGGGAAGGGCAGGGGGTTTGCAGCACCTCTGGACATAAAGGGTCGAAATTAATCTGGGGCCTGATCCTGTGCCCCAAGGGCAGAGGCAGGGGGGCAGCAATGCCCACCCAAAAGGCAGCGACGGGGAGGGCTGCAGTGCTGGTGTCCCACAGGAACCCGGTCCGGCTCCCTCTGCCTCTCCTTCAGCCCCTGCCCAGTAACCTCCTCCTCCACCCCCAGCCTTTCCCCAGATGGGGAAACTGAGGCACAGAGCTGAGCACCAGGTTCCCAGCCCTCGTGGCTGCTGCTAGTGCTTGAAGCTACAGCAAAGCCCTGCACTCCTGCCAGCAGCATGGTGGGGTCCTGATCGCACAGGGCCTCTGGGTTCCCAGGGGACATAAACACGAATAATGGGGACTTCTGGCTGAGCAGCCACTGGATCATGGGAATCTGTGCTGTGTGGTTAAAACTATGTCACTAATGGACAATTTCCTCGGTGGGGGAGCCTCCCGCTGGAGGAAGCACAGTCTCTTCGCCATGCTCATCCTCCTCCTCCGGAGCTCAGGGGCCTCTGCAGGCTCCATCTCACAGCCGCTGCCTTAACCCTCGCTGGAGCTGGAACCTCGACCTGCACATTTGGGCCGTGTGTATCGGCTGGGTCGCTCCCAAGCGGGTACGCTGGCTAGCACGGCTGGGAGCCCTGGGCTGCAGCTCACCTGTAGCCTCCCCACGCCCCCGGGCTCGTTGCTGTGCCTCAGTTTCCCCATCTGTAACTTAGGAATCAGTCCCTGTTGAAAAACACCCCTCACTAAATTGCTCACAGCAGGGGAGCCCAGGCGAGTGAGAGGAGCAGGGCATCCTTCAGCAGCTCCAGGATCTGCATTAGCCCTTGCTGTGCAGCGCAAGAGCCCTTTGGGCACGTGGCTGTCACTACCCAAGCATCCCCCTTTCGCTAATGCCCTCGCAATGGTTTATTGCCGATAGCCCACGCTCCGAGACTGTGCTGGGGGATGCAAGCACCCGGGCGGCTCAGCCCTCCCGCTGCCCGCCCTCCGCGGCACGCAGGGGCTGAGAGCACCCAGGCGAGCAGGGGTGGCATCAGCGGGGGCTCGGGACCCTCGCTGCTTTGCAGACCCCGACTAAGCCTGGGACGCCAGGGCTAAAACTGCAGCCTGTCCTGACCATCACACGCGTTCGCTCCCACACCCACACACACGTACTGCGGCCACAGATGTGGGACCACATCTGTCCCGCAGAATGGGATTATGGGTCCCATCGGGGGATAAAACCCAGGGATAGTTTCTATTAGCTCCCAGGCAAATCCGCACCAAATGTTAATGCTGTGCCAAGCACAGGCAATGCAACCTGCCACAGCCACCACAGGCTGTGCCACGTCCACGGGGTTTCTCCATCACTGTCCCTCCATCCCCGCTCCAGACCTATCAGCTTTCCAAATTTCCAAAATTGTTACCTTCTCCACCACTCCTGATGTGCTCTTTCCCTCTCAGGAGGTGTAGGAGGGGAAGTGAAAGGATTGCCAATGCAGAATCAGGCCCTCAGATTTCAACAGCTGCTTAGTCTGAGCTAACACACCTGGACTCAGACAGCTTGCAAAGAGCTTTGAAATATAAAAGCACTCCTTGGATGCCAGACGTTATTGTAAGTTTTAGGTTAAAATAGCAAAGAGCCTGAGTAATGAGTCTGGCAATGCAGAAAACCCTTTTTTTCCCAGCTGAATCTAAAAAAAAATGGGTTGAATCCACCCAAAAAATGGCATTTCAAGAAATGATTTTGCAGCTACCCCCCAAAGCCACCATGTGTTTTGTGGAGGTGTCCGTAGCGAAGCAGTCCATTCCGGGCTGCTGATAGGTAAATTTCAGAGCAAAGCAGCTCAGCGAGATCCCCCTGCTGCAATATCTCGCTTTGAAAAGGGTCCAGTGAAAAGACTGGCTCTGCGGTGATGTCCCTGTCCCACGGCTTGTCACACGCTCACAAATCATTGTGGTCAAGCTGGAGAGATGTTTTTCTGGAGACAAGGAAAGCCCGAGAGCAGCAGGTCTCTGCTGACGAGGACACACACGAGGAACATTTTCCAAAACACCAGCTCCCTCCACGAGCGGTGAAGGGGGCGAGTGTGGGTTTCATAAGCTCTGTCTAGAAACAGCCCCTTTTTCTACGGCTACGTTTTCTCTCTGATCCCAGCACCTGGAACCAGCCCTTTCGGCTGCTTCGTGGCCAAGGCGGCTGCGTGGGGATCCCTGCGGCACATCCCGGGCCAGGCGCGGCCTCGGGGCTGTCGGCAGCTCTCAGCGTGACCGAAGAAGAGCCTTTCCCATGTCCCCTGTCCCAGGGCTGCCCTTGCATCGCTTGTGAGCTGTGCGGGGCTAGAAAGATCCCACTCAACAGCCCAAGAGCTGCAAGGACTTCCCTGACCAAGGGAAGCAAAGGCACAAGGGGGTCAAACGCTGTCCCCGGATGGTTCCCCTGGCTATGGCTGAGGACATGCTGGATGCGTTGGTACCCACCCTGAAAAATCCCTCCCCCGGAGCAGGAGGCGAGGGCCAAGTCTCCGCTCTGCTACCCGGCTCTGTTAATGAGGCTGCTGCAGTGGAGCGGGGCTGTACGTCCGAACGCGGCCGGCGAGCGCCCGTCTGCGGAGTTCCAGCACTCATTAAAGGCAGGGAAATGTCAGGACAGCCCTTGCTGGGCTGGCAGGCGCTGAGCACGGCCAGGGAACGGGGAGTGCTGGCTGGCTGGCAATCCTGCTGGAGCACAGCGCCGGGGGCGAGCGGCCAGCAGAGACGCTGGTAATGCTGAGCTGGCGCTGCTGGAAATCAGCACGGGAGCTTTGGAGAGGAGAGGCGGTGGCGGGCGCCAGCAAAAATCGGGTTCCCAATTTTGTCGGACGGATGGTGGGTCCTGGTGCAGGGACCATGTCCTTGTGGATCTGGGTTACCGCTTCTCCACCTGGCCGGGGGTTGTCTTCCGCCCCCAAACCCCTCCGCCATCCCTGGGGGTCAGGGACATGCAGCTGGGCTCCAGCGAGCTCCATCCTCACCGTGTGTCTGCCTTGGAGGCAAGAGTCATGTTTTAGCATCGTTTCCTGATACCCATGGGCCCTGCTGGGATGTGCTGACCCTGCGTGGCGGAGCTGTAGGAGGGGTGCCCGCTGCGCGGGAAGATGCTGGTGGCGGGGTGGAGGGGGCCGACGCGGCCGTCCCTGTGTGCCGCTTCCACCCAACGGGCAGGGACACAGGCAGGGACAGCGGTTTGGCAGCAGAGAGGGGCAGGGACACGCGTGTGGAGGATGAGGATGGTGCTGTGGATGAAGGCACTGAGCGAAGGGGATTGCAAGGGCCGTAAGAAACCGGAGGCGCGTGGGAAAGACACTTTGGCACTGTCAATTCATTTATCTGATGATAGCTGTCCTTACCCCTAGCCTAAAGGTTCATCTACGTGGCCAAGAGGCTTTGGGCTGAATCCACATACGTGGTAGGAGAAGACAACAGCAATGAGGACTTGGAGGTGTGAGTTGTGCACACACAAGCGAGCAGGACGTGCCCCCAGGAATTGCTAGCTCATGCCCAGATGTATTTGGCTGCATCTTTGCTGCTGGGTCCTCTCCCAGCCTCACTGGGCTGTCCTGGTGCCCCTGCCCTGGGGCTCTGCAGCGCCTGGGGCGTCACGGCCTCCGAGCACAGCTCAGCGTTGTGCTGGAGTCTGCTCCTGAGGCTTCGCAGCGGGACGTGGGCTTCACCTGGAGGAAGGCCAGCTACACCTCTTCTCCCTCAGCCGTAGAAGAAGTTGAATTTAGCATCAGTGCGTGGACCGGGGGCTTGGCCCTTTTCCCTCCAGCTCTCCTGTGCCAGAGCTGGAGATGCTGCCCACCATCGTCTCCACTGGTCCATGAGCCCTCAGAGAGAGGACACGGGCAGAGCTGTGCTGCAGGGGCAAGCAAGCACCATCCTCTTCTTATTCCAATTAGTTTTGCATTTTTCTGTCTTGCTGGGTGGTGGCATTGACGTGGCTGAGACCTTTCTCACCTTGGGCCGGGAGCTGTAAACACAGGCAGCAGGCAGCACCCCTGCCCCAGCCTGAAAATAGGACGATAGACTACAGGTGGCTGGGAGGAGCAGGGGGAACGTGCAGGCGAAGCGGTGAGACAGCCCTCAGCATAATAAATAGCAGCACCACACACCACCTGCCTACCCATTATCAGCTGCTTTGTAGGCACCCAAGCAGAAAGGATTTGGAAGGAGAGGTTTGAAAAGGGATGTGGAGAGACTCCAGGCGGTGCTAGAGAGAGTTTCTCCCACGTAGAGGGACGAGGTGAGAGAAAACATGAAAGGTAGGAAAATCTAGCAAAAAAAGTCTACAAGTGCTGGCTGGGGGTTCAGCTGAAGCCTCCCAGCATCTTCGAGGGCTCGCTAGCATTTTTTCCCCCCAGTATGCAAACAGGGTAAGTCAAGCATCAAGGGTTTAGGTGCTCAGGGGGACCAAGTGAGCAGCTTCCTTCCTCTTTCTAGCTGGGAAGGGAAGGAGATGGCTGGACTTGAAGATTTCCTCCATGTGGGGTTTGCTCTGCAGGGTCCAAGGAGAGGACGGGAGATGGGAGGAGAAGCGGCGTCTCTCGTCCTGAACAGAAAACAGGCTCCCAGTGACTGCAGTGGTTTTGCACCTTAATTATTTCCTTTGGCTCCGCTACTGGGAACGTTTGTGTCCTTAAAGTTGTTAAAAGGGCAAAAGAGAGAGGAAAAGCAATCCTGACATCCTGTCCATTGGGTCCAGATGTAGCTCACAGAGTACAAATTAGTGGGTGCAGAATGGAATTGCTTAAAAAGAAATTTAATGAGATTGGTATGCAGGCATCTGGTTTCTATCAATCATCATTTTGTGTGATATGCAATGGTAAATATCATCTTTTTAATGACTCCGATGAAGAAAAAGAGCCCAAAACACACACGCACGCACAATGAGCCAACAAAATTCCAGAGCCTGAGATGTTTGAACTCTTGAAAAATGTTCTGTAGATGGAAAAACCCCAACTGACACCTCTTCTAATTTGCTATTGTTTGAGTTTTTTATTTCTTCCTCTTTTTTTTTCCCCTCCTTTCCTCTGGTTATATTTAACCTTTGTGTTAAATTAATCTTCTCTGTTTATTAACAACTACCACTGAGCGAGCCTCCTTCCCTCTTTTTCTTGGTTCGACAACTCAAATATTTGCTCCAGGCCAGAAGCTCTTGCCGCAGGCGCCTGCCTTTCTCCAGCCCTGCAGAGAGGCACTGGCCAAGGAGAGATGGCTGCAGGTCTCTGGCCGGCCACGGATTTGCTTTTCATCTTGGAAGCCCAAAACCATCTTTGCTTCCTGTTTCAGTTCTCCACCGATGAAAGCGAGCAGGCAGCACACGGGGCTGGGCACGTGAGCCAGGGGTTTGCTGGTTTTACATCCCTCCAGCACCGCTGCCCTCTTGCAGGCTCTTGGGGAAAGCTGCTGGGCTCAGCTCCCACGGGGGCATCACCTTGAGGGTCTGCAAAGTGGGGAAAGGTTGGAGACCCGATATCTGGATCCTTCACTGGCCTGGTCTCACCCAGGTTGGGGACTTTTTTGGGGTTTAATCAATCTTTGCTCCTGGCATAGCCAGCCGAAAGCAGCAGAGAGGTGGAGGAGGTGCCATGGGAGAGGCACGAAGCCTCTGCTCCTGAAGGGCATCGGCCCCAGCAGCTCCTTTCGGTCCTTCTCTTGGTGGGAGAATGCTGCAAGTCCTGGCGATGCAGGGGTCGGTTTTTCTGCTGAAAGAGCCTGGCTCAGACCAGGAATTTTTTATCAGCTCATTCCCTCGGTCTTCACAATATCACGCCCTTGAGCTGAGATCAAATCGGGCTTTTCAGGGAACTTCCAATTGTTTGGGGCTCAGAGGCTTAGGCATGCATTTATGGGCTGGCAGCCTCCATCCCCTGCGTCGGGGTAGTCCATGGGCAGCAGGTCCTGCTTCCAGCAGCACTCCCCGCTCCCAGCGCCCAGGGGGACACCTGCCAGAGCCGGAGGCTGAGGGGGAAAAGATCCACGAGCAGGGAGGGCAAAACCCTTAGCTCTGACTTTGACAGGGTGTTAGCTGTCGATAGCCGGAGGCCGGCTGGAGCTGCAGGCTCAGGGGCTGCAGCAGCTCGCCCAGAGGTGGCGAGGGATGGGATGGGGGGAGAAGGATGCTGGGGCCGGATGGAAAAAATGGTCCCATTAAAACAGAGAGGAACATTTGTCCTTCTGTTGGGAAATGCTTGGGGCAGAGGTCTTGAATCCTGGGAACGGTGCTATCTGTGTGGCCCCAGCCGGCTCAGTGCCCCAGCCAGGGGAGCGGTGTCCATCCCCGACCACCTCTCCGACAGCTCGGAGCTGAAGGGTATGGACTGAGCATCTCTGTTGTGACAGGAGCTGGAGACAGCCGGGCCTGGAAATGATTTCTCCTGGCAGGGACCAGATGTGTCAGGAGGAGCTTTGCCTGGGGCGGGGACGGGGGGGAGGCTGCACAATAACAAGAGGAGTTTTGTCACGAGTCCCCTCCAGGTTTTAAAAGCAACACCTTATCTCCCCCTTTCCACCTTCCTTCCTCCCCCACCCTCTCCACGCACACTCTTCACACCTCCAAAACCTATTTTGGGCCTCCTGATGAATCCCAGACGCCTCAGGGAAGCAACAGAAGTGGCGGTGCACTCCAGGCGCTGCTTCACACCGCTTCCTTGGCAATGCCCCCAAGCTCTGGCAAGCCAACGGAGCGGGGGAAGGAAGGAAGGGAGGGGGGAAAAGGAGGATAATGAAGTGGTAAACGAGCCTGATCCTCAATATTGAGATTATTCGTGGTGTGGTGAGTGGGGAAGAGGATCCCACCTGGTCCTGGAGAGAGGTAGGGATGGTTGGGAAAAGGGGTGGGAGAGGTTCACATGGTTTGGGATGGTGCTTGGGGAGGGGGTTACGGCAGCCTGCGAGAGGGGAGGAGGCAGCTGGGAGTCTGTCTGGAGCCGGGGACAATGGGGGACAGCCTTGGGAGCCATCTGCCACCTCCTGAGCATCCTTCGCTGGCTCCTGTTAGGATGAAGGGGGCCCAGGAGGAGGCAGGGAGAGCCCCGTCGGAGGGAGGGAGCTGGGTGAAAGGAGGGAGCAAACGCTGCTGCTGTTCTCCCCTGTGTCAGTCGGGTGGAAGGGGGTGGTTCACACAACCGAGTGCCAGCTCCAGCTGCTGAGAGCGACCGGCTGCGGTGCTGGCATCGACGGTGCTGGTACTGGTGGCCCCAGACCTGCACCTCATCACCTCATGCCCTTCAAACCCCCCACAGCCCTCCAGCTCCCAAGGGAGCTCAGCATGTCAGCTGCAACTGCAGCTTCATTTGCTTCAGCTGCATTTCATTGGGGTTGATTTAATCCCACAGAAAAGAGAGCCCTCAGCCTTTCAGGGGGGCAGGCTGGGTGTTTGGGGCATCCTCGTGCTGGGGGAAAGTGGCTGCTCTCATAGATGAGCAGTGACATGAGCTCAGGGCTGAGATCTTGCTGGAGACTCTGGCAGGGCTGATCTGTGAAAGTCAGGGGCATCCTGGGCAGGGGGAGGCTATTTTGGGTGGAAATGCAGGAATAAAGCCCATGGGGCCAGGAAGCTGCTGTGGGACTGGGGAAGAGGGGCAGGGAGAGGCTGGCTGGGATAAAGAGAGGTTTTCATGCTCATCTCCAGCTCTCTGAGACAGGACATGATGTTTTGATGTATGTGGGCATGTATACAGCGTCTGGCATGGCTGGGTGGAGTCTCTGGGTATTAAGAACTCAGTCTTGCCTCTGCTTTGTAGATGAATATCTAGCTGCAATGCCCTTGTTGCAGATAGGGAAGGCTGGGGACAAAGGCATTAACCTGCTAATTTTTAGGCAGTTGAATGCCAGGGTTCCCAGGGAATTCAATGAGGAAAAGCAGCCCTGGCTGTGTTACATGCAAGGGGGTGGTTCCCAGCACCTCCACCACTCTGTGCTTTGCTTTAACCTCTCAGCCTGCTCTCACCCTCCTGATGGTGTTTTGTGTCTATTCTTTCTTGAAGGTTTTTTGTCAACTTCCCATCGGCCAAGCAGTACTTCAGCCAGTTCAAGCACATGGAGGACCCGCTGGAGATGGAGAGGAGTTTGCAACTGCGTAAGCACGCTCGGCGGGTCATGGGTGCCATTAACACTGTGGTGGAGAACCTCAATGACTCCGAAAAGGTCTCCTCTGTTCTGGCCCTGGTGGGCAAGGCCCATGCCCTCAAGCACAAAGTGGAGCCCATCTACTTTAAGGTAAAGGATGGGAGCAAAAAAAAAAAAGTCTCTGGGATGCTTTAGAAATTAGGAAGAGGGAAGGAGAGAGGGAGCTGTGGTGAGCTGGTGCTGCCTGTCCTCGCCTGGAGGAGGTTGGCTGGTTGTGGCGGTTGCTCCGTGGTGCTGTTCCGTGCAGACCACCTTTCCCAAACGCGGCCAACGCCGGAGCATCAAGTACCTTGCCCTGCCCGGGGAAACCTGCCAGCCTGTGCCCTGCCTGCAGCCCCTCTGGGATGGTTGTGGCCGTATGTCCCGTCTTTTAGAAATCAAGCATGATGGAAGGGACTAAATAATTTGAGGTGCCCAAATTAGGGAGACACCTGGACCTTCAAGCAGCACCCCATTGTGCCTGGGTCTCAGCCTCCCCCCCTGCCCGGGCAGGCTGGTTACCTGCCCTGTCCGTTCCCTGGGGTGTCGACAGACCTCCTGAATGTCTGTCTGTCCCGCAGAGGGTTGTCATTCCCAGAACTCAACCACAGGATTAAATTGGGTTTCTTTAGGAAAAAGCAAAATTTGCTGTTAGCATCTCCCTGGAGAGTTATTAACCCCTCACTGTCCGCCTCCCTCCAGAAACTCACTGGTGTCATGCTGGAGGTCATTGCTGAAGAATACGCCAATGACTTCACCCCGGAGGTGCACGGCGCCTGGACCAAGATGAAGACCCTCATCTGCACCCACGTGACAGCGGCGTACAAGGAGGTGGGCTGGGCGCAGTACCCCACCGCCACGCTGTGAGCAGCCAGCGGGGCCGGGCGAGGGGCAGGGAGGGCTTCGCTCACCCCAGGACTTCACTCTGGTCTCTTCTCAAGATCTTCGCTCAGTCTGGGGAGCCCGGTAGGGCCAGCTCTGTTAGCTGCCAAGTCACAATTTGATCTCAATGGGGTTTAAAAACAAAGTAAATAAGCCAAAAAAAAAAAAATAGAACCACGAAGGGTGTGGGTGGGTCGGGGTGAAGCAGTTGCAGGGGACGCTGGAAGGGGATGCAGAGCGCGAGGGGAGAGCGTTGGTTGTTGGCTCCATCTTACTGTCCTGGCCTGTCCATCACCACCTCCCAAATCCTGCACCCCGCTTGCGCCATCTCAAAGTCCCTTGCACAAGCTCTGCTGTGTGGCAGTGATGTGCAGCCCCGTTTGCTGACGAATGACACGACCCTTGTTTTCCATGCAAAGCCCCTAGGTAAACCTGGCTCCTTGCTTTTGGGGGCACGACGCTTATGGGGACCGCCGGCTGCCCAGCTGGCACCAAAACCCACTTTGCTTTGCACTTTCTCTACTCACCTGGCAGGGCTGATGGCTGCGGCCAGAGCCGCTCTCGACTGTCCATCACCCTGCACCGTGGGCCGGCAGCAGCCCTCACCTCTCCCGTCACCCGCAGTCCCTCTCCACGGCTGGCTGTTGCAAACCCTCCTGGGGCTGGAGGGAGCGAGGGGGTGGAAGAGATGCTCCCCCAGCATGAGAGAGTGGGGAAGGAGGGGGATGCCTTTGCGCTGCCTCCCCTCGTGGCTTGGAGAGTGGCATGTAGGTGGGATCCCTGTGCCAGATGCACGGAGCTGGTGAGCCCACCCGCCTGCCTTCAGCTCCCATGGCAGCAGGGATGTGCATGAGGAGGGGCTTGGGTGGCACCCGTCGTGCCATTGCCCTGGGAGCTTGTGTGCGTCCGTCTGTCTGTCCGGCAGCCAGCACTGGGGCGGTGCAGGGATGTAGGGCCAAGGCAGCTCTGCCCCACTTGGTGAGAAGCAGGGTTCAGGCTGTGATCAGGAGGGGGAAAGATGAAGTGGACATAGCAGGAGGGACTCCTGGGTGTGAAGAAAGGTCCCTGCTCTGTTAAAATTAATAAATAACTTGTTACATAGATCACATTTCTGCCCTCTTGGTGAAACTGGGTTCCTTCAAATAAAGTGCCTGGTAGAAATCAACCCATGCAGGATCTGCGTCCCTCCTCGGGGGCTGGCAGTGCTCCTGCCCGTGCCTGGCAAAGGGCTCTGCCCCCCGAAACGAGATGTGGCTGCAGGGCTCACAGCACTCATTCTGCCTCCAACACCGACTCCTGAAGCTGTGGGTGAGTCTGCTGCCTTTCTGCCTCAGTTTCCCCTTTGGTTACAAAAAAGGGAGGGGGACCCTCCTGCACACATGTGCTCTGCTTGATAGGATGCTCTGGGGACTGATGGGTGAAAGTTTGGGGATGAAGCATCAGATGTGCTAGGAAGCTTTGGCATCCTTGCCACCCAGTTATTTCCCAAAATGTCTCTGTGATTTTTAAAGCTCTAATGTTGTTAAAGGCGATATTACCTATTGCAGTGTGTGTGTTGGGGGTGTGTTCCCTTCTGAGACTTACTCTGGCCTCAATCCACTATTGCCCTGGAGAGCTTTCAGCTTTCTGGGAGAGACCAGCTTCTCTCCTGGATGTTGGCTTGATGGGCAGTGAGCCCATGGTCCCTGGCAGGGATCCCTGCGGCTGCCCTGGGGACATCCCCCCCCCACCCAGGGACACCCCCCGGGACTGACCTCCCTCATCCGGAGCAGCCAGCCAGAAACTCCTGCTTTGCTTACCCGCAGCCAGTTCATCTCTGCTTTTAATCATCCCCAGGGAATAGTTTTTTTTCCTGTTTCTGGTGTTTTGCTTCCATGCCAGGGGGCAACTCTGCCCCCCAGCCCTGGCACCACCGGGGGGGGGGTGGCCAGCACCGGGTGCCTGTGCCCAGAAAAATCTCTTGGTGGGGTTTTTCCCTTTCCTCCGCTGGCTGTAACAGCAGGTTTCTGCTCAGGATCCGTGGGAGCCTGTATGGAGGGGCAAACCCCGGCCCCCAGCACTGCTCCTCCCATCGCTCATGCCAAGGTGCTGGCACAGCCCACGCCTGGGCAGCGACCCTGTGGGATGACTGTTCAAAGTGGCGGCGGGGGAGATGTCCTCTCCTGTTCCTCTGGGCTCAGTTAGATGCAGCCTGGAGTTTGTGCCATTGCCTGGTGCCCTGGCTCTGGGCAAAGGGGGATCTGGGGAGGGCTTTAAACATCTTGCCTGTGTTCCCCAGTGCTCCTTCGCCTTCCTGCGGAGCCCTGGGACCAGGATTAGTCCCAAAATATCCCCAGGACTCCACTAATGCCACTACAGCCCCACTCTCTGGCCTTGCAGTTCTTTCCTCCCTATGTCCCGCAGTAAAACAGGCGGAGAGGAGCGATGGAGCCAGGAGCGATGGCACGTCCTGGGTGTACCCAGGGGGCTGGGTGGAAATAACCGCTCAGGGCACAGCTGTCCTTGGCATGGCAGTGTGCAAGGTCAAGGTCAAAAGGAAGGGACGGGCATGGGGTGATGCCGCTTCACTGATGGGGTGGGAGGTCATTTAGGGTCAGCACCCCCAAAATTCAGTCCACCAGCCTGCACCCGTGAAGGTGCCAGCAGCTGATGCCTCCGGCTCACGTCTGAATGTCAAAGCAGCTGCTCGTCCCTTGCACAGTTGGTGAGGCGTCTTTCAAACATCTGCTGCTGGCTGGCGTCAGGATTAGGCCCCTGCAGACGGGAAAAGACCTGTTCAGTCATTGATTTTGCTCCAGTGCAAGACTGGAGAGCAGTCGCTGGGAGCAAGACTGTTAGATTTTTTTTTTTGGGTGCATCACGGGACTCTCAAGCACAGCTCCACCGATTTCTGCCAAAACCTCGGGGCCAGCAGCACATATTTTCGATGAGTTCATGTACTCCCTATGCTCTGCTGATGCTGGGCCAGGGATGTTTCATCTTTAGACAAAGTTCACACATTAACCTTTGAGGTTAATTTTCTCCAAGTGGGAATTTCATTTTTCAGTGCAAACCCTTCCCCTCCTTTCCCACAATCAAAATCAGGCTTGGTTGCAGTCAGCAGGGAAGTGATTTTTGGGGTGGCTGGAAAGTTGCCACGTTCACGCCTGACCCACCCGAGTGCCTTGGCTTTGGGGGAGCAGCAGTGAGGTTCCCCCCCACCTCACCGTTGAATGGGGCTTGGTTTGTTCTTTTTTTTTTTTTTGGTAGTGTTTGGTTTTTTTTTTGCATCCCTAGAAAAAAACTGACCCATGACCAGATGTGCCCACGCGTGTGTGTGCTGGGCTTAGGGTTTTTTCCAGGCACATTTCTCTAAAGCAAATCCAGATGTGTGCAGCTGCTGTCCCTCAAGGAGCTCCCCCCCCCATCAGCCAAATTGTAGGCCAGTTGAATATATGCAAACAAAAACATGTTTATTTTTACCAGCTCTGTAGGAAGTAAAATGAAGCGGGGAAGGCGGCCGGGGCAGAGCTTGTGAGGGGAAGAGACAGAGATAAAGTGAACGCCGCCCGCGGCAGAGCAGGCATTGCTTAAATCAGGGAAAATTCTCATCTGGGGAGTGGTAAAAATGAACAGAAAAAGGAAAAAATACCATTCCAGAGTGACAGGGCTAATAAATGCTGTGTGGAAGACCAGAAAGGGAGGCCAGGTCTTGGCTCTGAGCGTGGCTCTCCGGTGCACACGCGTGCACACGCCTGTACAGCTGCTCCCTGTTACCGCCAGCCCCGTGGCTCCCCCCCAAACCCACTGCAGCCGGCTGGGGGCCCCCTTATCCCCCCTGCCCTTCAGCTCCTGCTCTCTGGGGCACAGCATTTCACCTTCCGGAGCGCTTGGGCTGAGGTAAGGGTGCTGCCCACGCGCACTCTGGGCCCAGCTTTGCTCTCCTTGGTGGTGGCAGGTAGGGACCGACTTGCAAAGTTGTTCCCCCAAAATTCACAGGCAAGAAGCTGGGGGCTCAGGGCACGGTGCCAGCATGTGCTGGGGACCGGCTGGTCTCTCTCCTTGTCTGGGGGGGGGACCCCTGTGTCCCCCTACCCCACTGCCTTCCCCAGAGATGCTGCCAGACTGCTCCTGCTCACTCTGCTCCTCCCTGATGCCCGTGCCATTGCGGTCGTCCCCATGCAAGCCAGCCAACCTCGGCTCAGAGCTGCTGCCCCCGTAACCAGGGCAGGATCTGGCCCCTGGCTCAGCCAGCGCCTCTGCATTTGTGTCAGGGCTGGGCTTGGACCCACGACCTGGGTGGGAAAGTCTCTGTGTCCCCTGCCAGCAGCAGATCAATGCTGAGTGAGGGGGATTTGGTGTCCCCAGGGCAGGGTTCCCCCCCTCCACGCACCCCGTCTTGGCTCCTTTTTGGGGCACCCACTCCTATCGAGCAGCTTGCGTTCCCCCATCCCAAGTTCGATGCTGCGTTTGGTCAGAGGGAGCTCAGTGCTGGAGGGAGGAGGAAGCGTTGGGGATGGGATGGGACAGAAATCCTGTCACCCTGTCCCCCTCCCCACGGCAGGTATAGCTCCATATACACCTGGCCAGCTAGAGAGACACCTCAATGCCACCAGAGCCGTTCAGACAAGGAACCCTTAAGGACCTTGTGCCACCATCCTCGTCTTCTCTTACAGTGAGACAAATCCCTGAGGCGGCCGAGCCGCAGGCTCTCCCGGGGGACTCCTCTTGCACCTCTGCCAGTTTGCTCCAGTTTGCCCCAGCAAAGGGGATCCCAGCGTCTCCCCGCTCTCTGGGGAGGTGCGCAGCGACTTCAGTGGGGACCAGATTTCGGCTGGCTGGCCTCTGGCACCAGAGCTCAGCCTTCCCTGCCCCTTGCCGTAGGGAAGCCGCCCTGGTGCACTGATGTCAGTGCGAGGACTGCTCGGGGCCAGCACCAGCGATGCCGGACAGATGGGTGGAAGGGAAACCCATGAGCTAACCTTGGACCAACTTATCAGAAAGGGAGGGATAAAACTACCCGCCTGGGTCTGACCTATTTAACAGACTGCGACGCTAATTATTTTCCATAGCTGAAGTTGTCTCTAATTGTTAGTATGTCTTAACCAGTCCCACCGTGACCCACAGACATGAGCCGGCGTGGTCTGATGTAACTCCGTGTCTTTCCTGTTACTGCTGCGGATACTGTTCATGTACGTGTTTCTCGGCGCTTCTGTGCTGGTTTTATACATGCCATTTTGTGTCAGATGGGTGTAACTTGTTTTTCTTTTTGCAGGTTTTTAGTATGTTTGTAACGGGACAGATTGGTGTTATTAAACCGAAACTTGTATCTTCAGTGGATAAATCAATCAAACCCCTCCAGCTCTTCTTGGTTTCTTTCCGGCAGGGTGGCTGCGAGGCTGGGGGGATGCGGGGGGCTGCCCCATGGCCAGGCACATCTGTGGGTGCCTGCTCGCTCTGGGGCACCGGCGGGGAAGCTTTGCGGCTAGAAAGGAGCAGCAAAGGGAGGAGATGTGCTCTCCGCTGCCCTTCTGCGCCAAGCGGGTAGGGGCATTTTACTGATGGGCTCAAGTGAGAAGGGTAAGGTCTGCTCCTCCTCTGGGCTCTTTGCTTGGCTTCCAGGTACGTTGTGCAAACCTCCGGGAGCTCTCCCTGAATCAGGAGCTGTTCCCGTGCCTTCGCCAGCCTGGCCAGCCTAAAATGCATGCAGGGAGGATGAGCTGCATGGGACCGGCCGGGGACTTTCCGTAACAGACATCCTATGGCTGATACGCAGCCTCCATGGCTCCAAGTTTTCCATGGCTCTGTCCTACGTGGCTCCTCCTGTGCCTCTTGCTGTGGCTGAATCATGTTGCAGTGGGATGTGTCCCAGCACAGTTGGGTCACGCTGTGGTTCCCCTCCGTGGGTCTTTCCAGCTCCCTCTTTTGCAAAACAGGCCCATGACGTGTTTGTAGACCTCTGTCAAATTTGGTTGGTGCTGGCCAACCTTTCCAAAGTTGTTGGCAGAGGACGGATGGACAGACAGACAGTGTTATGGTCCCGTAAGCCCCATTTCCTTGGGATGCAAGGCTTGGAAAAGAAATCCAAGCAATCCTTTTTATTTTGCTCCTCTCTGTTGATGCCAAGCACATCAGCACAGGTCGGAATGAGCTTTCAGGCAAGGGAAAGCTCATCCCACCGGGGTGGTATAAACCACCAGCACTTGGCCACGAGCAATCCCGGGGGAGCAATCCCAGCTTGGGACCCCAGTCTGAGGCTGGGGGGCCTCAGTGGGGTCTGAGAGGGAGGAGGGCACAGATGGGTGCCTTGGAGGCTGCCCAGGGTCTCGGGGAGCCTGATGCTGTCTTGTCTCCTGTTGGGCTGAGGACAACGATGATGTTCTCCAGCCCTGCACGTGGTGCAGCAGCTCTTGCGTGGACAGGCGCTTGAACTAGTTGGGGGTCTCCAAGCTACACGGACTGGGCTGGCCATGCAAGGGGAGCCTATTTCTTCCCCTACAGCTTAGCCAAACCAAGCCCAACTGGCCACGGCCATGGAGAAGGGAACAAAAGGCCAACCCATGTGGTGAGGGGAATAACTGCCTTGTTCAATCTGTCTTCTTCCACTGCGTCTTTTTTTGGGGGGAAAACCACTTGGTGCTGTTAAGGCAATTAATAAGCTGTCCTCGGAGTCTCCACCACATCCTGTATACACTTCCAGGCAGAAGCGAACAGTCAGCAAAGCCCACACGCTGCTATGCTCCAGATGGGAAACATTGGCTTGGAAACCACAAGCAAAAGGACTGGCTGGCTCAGGAACTGGGAGGTTGCGGTGGGGACGTGAAGCTCCCAGACCTTTGCACGCTGGGCTGAGACAAGCCAGAACCAGTGGTGGCTAGAGGGCACTGACACGGGGCTGGTTTTTCCAAAGGCTTGTTGAAAAGCAGCTGGAAATTTCAGCATTACCTTGCAGGGAGAAAATATGTACACAGCCCTTCACTTCGTACTAATATTTACCCCCAGATCCCATCTGTTCGGGGGCGCTGTGACGATCGTGCCATGACCCAGATCCCGTGGCCACGCTAGTGCTCTGCAAGCGTTGGTGGAAAAGGAGACAGGGTAGGAGGCTGAGGCTTGTGGCTCGCTGGAAAATTGGCCCAGGCACCAGGGTGATGGGCTTACACCCTCCTGCTGCCCTGTGCCCAGGGCGGAGGGCTAAAACCACCTTGTTTCCAAGTGTCACCGCCTGGGGATGCTGCTCTCCAGGAGGCAAACCTTGCCCCAGGGAGCCGGAGGAGATCCAGCTCTTAGACACCACCTCGGTGGCCCTGGTCACGTTTTATGGGCTGGGGAGTGGAGGGAGAGGGGAATTTGATAGCTAAGGCATGGCACGGGGTGTGCTCCCAGCCTGTCCCCTGTGCTCCAGCCGCAGGAAAGCCTGTCTGCCCACACTGCTGGCCACGGGGTCCGGCGCTCCCTGCCCAGTGCCTGCCACATGCTGGGGGAATTGCGGCTTCACAAACCCGATGCGGATTTGGCTCAGAGGTGGCACGTCTCCACCGTGTCCATATCCTGCCGGCGCCCACTGACAGCCAAGGGGAGAGCCAGGAGGTTACTGCAAGGGACAGACAGAAATCATCTGCAAGGGAGTGATTAAAAAAGAGAATATGCAATAACTGTGCCGCACAAATACCTATTAAAACCCAGCCTGCAGGAGCTGGCAGTGAGAAGTCGTCCTCCCTTGAGTGCTGGGTGGCACAGGGCAAGAAGCCTCGGGAGATCAAGCCCACAGGCTCCCACCGGCTTGAAGGACAAGTCCCTTCTCCATTATCTGCATCGAGATAACAGCCGGGAGCTCCAGACTTTGCTGTACCAACCACCCTATGGCCACCCTCACCAGTGCGGGTTTTTTGGTGGCTCCTTGCTCAGAGCAAAGCCCCTGGGGAAAAAAAAGGCAGGAAAAAATCATCCCACCCCGGTGGGGCTGACACTGAGCAGGAGCTGGCCCTTCCTTCCGCACCCGGCTCCTCTTCAGCTGCGCCGGCTGATATGGTTTATCTGAGCAGTGCTGAATGTAAACGCTGTCAGTGCTGGCCGGGATTAATTCCTGGGAGTTTGGCAGCCAAGAGATGAAATAACAGCGCTGGGGTGGGGGGAAGTGCACATCTCAGACTCAAAAATCCTCCTGGCTAATTTACAGCCAGGTTTCTCTTCTCCCAGGCACTCTTGAGAGAGAGCAAAGCTGAGGGCAGAGGGAGGATGGGGGAGAGGACCAGGAGGAGGAGGAGGATGGCTCCCGGGGGGGCAGGCTGACTCTTCCTCCTCTTCCTCCCCTCTGGGACCCAAGGGAGTGGGGGTGATTGGGAAACCACACTTGGCCCATGCGCAGGAGCTGGCCCCATGGTGCCCAATAGCGCTTGGCCCCACTGCCAGCGACCCGGGGGTGGTGGAGGACGCGACCCGCAGCCCCCAGCCCAGCCAAATCGCCCTCTGGTTTTGCAGGACCTCCCGGGTGCCGGTGGAGGAAGCAGCACCGAAGGCACCGAGGTGCTCCCGGACACCTGAACCCGGACAGCCAGCCAGCACCATGCCCGAGAGAGGAGCCTCCCTCTGCTTTCTGCTCGCTGTGGGTCGATGTGCGTTAGCCTGGGGGGCGATTGCCATCCCCACACTAACGAGCATCGGCTCCCCTCTCTTTGGGAGCAAACCAGCAAAAAGCACATTCCTGTTGCTCGGCGCATTAAACACCGCGAAATCACCTGAACCAAACAGCTTTGCTGGTGGGAAGATTCCCGTCCCCAGGCAGATGGGACATCTACTGCTGTTTATTACAAATCCTTTTTATTAATTGACAAGTGTATTTGCTTTAAGGGAAAGCTTTAGAAATCTGACTGTTTTTTGTATATTTGACCAGTCTTGAGGCTGATGTTCCAAACAACTCCTGAAATAAAATAATCATCGGGCTCTGCCGCGTTGTTGAAGTTTTATATTTATATAGCAGAGGGATTTGTTTTGGGGATACTTTTCCAAGCAATAGTGTTTTGCATTTGCTTTCTTTAGATATTTCAGTAAATAACTACAAATACTTTCATTTATTTTTATTGTTTTCTTGGTAGAGGAAAAAATTGGCTGGACAAAAAGCCCAGCAGTACATGGGCAGGTAAATCGGTATATTTTAAACTTCAGAAAGCCTATGTCTCATCTGCCTGCCAAGAGCTGTGCATCTGTCCGGGCTCTGCTACCAGCAAATTATGGTTATGCTCAGGATTTAACAATATATTTTATATCTACCTACATATAACGTAGTCCTACAGACATACTTTTGAGGTCTCGGTGCTGCTCGGGAGGCGCGTGGCTTTGTGTGCCTCGTGGTGCTGCTGCTGTTCCCCGGGGGCCGGGGCCGGCTGCCTTGCTGCTCGCTGCCCTGCCCGTGCCCTGCCTGCTGCCAGGATGCGGCCGGGCGCTTTCTGCTGGGCTGCTTTCTGTCCCTTGCGACAGGGCATCCCCGGGCCGCCTCTGCCGGGGCACCGGGAGACCCCCGCAGCGGCTCTGTGGGTGACGACGGGGTGCAAAAGGCAGGGAGCAGGTCCTGGAAATCGTATGGTCAGCTTTGGGAATCTGATTTGAAAAAATAATCCTAGTGATGAATGGCTGGGCGGGGGGTCAGTGAGACAGGGGCCATCCCCCCCTCCATGAAAACCCACCCGTGCCATGGTCCACTTTGGGACCAGACGCTGGCAGAGGGGTCGGAGTGACAACAGAGGGGGGTGCCTGCAGGGCTGGGGTGTCTGCATAGATGTTGTGCCTACAGATACTGGGGTGCCTATGGAGAGACAAGGGTGCCAGCAGAGATGCGGTGCTGACAAGGATGTGCCGGGGAAGCGGCTGTTTTGGCAGTCCAGCCTTGCTCTCTACCAAGCACCCATCTCCCCTGGGGTCCTGCATCGAGGGATGCTGAACCCTCCCTGGCCCCAGCCCTTCCCCGGCTAAGAGGGGCCGAGGCTGATGGAGGGCTGTGGTGCACGGTCAGTCAGAGCTCTGCTCCCCGCACCATCCTGGCTGCGGGATGCGGCTTGGCTCGCCGCCGGCGGCAGGCAGGTAACCTCTCCGAAGGTGAATGCAGACGGCTGTGCAGGTAAACACCGTGCTGCAGCCTCTGCTCAGCCGGGCGTGGATCCACTGAGCCCGGGCACAGCTCATCCTGCAGTCCAAGGAGCAGCAGCGGGGAGGTAGGCAAGGCCAGGGGGATGCTCGGGGACAAACGGGTGGCTTCTCCTCCCAGCTCACCTGCCCAAGGACACCCTCTTGCAGAGCTGCTGTTCCAGCAGTAAACATTGCATTCAGCTCCACAAACCAGAACCACCCCTGGACAGGAGGCAGCCGCAGCTCAGCACCAGGGCAGCCCAGCATCTCCCAGCCCAGCCTGTGCGTACAGGGTCAGGCTCGGCAGACGGAGCCGCTGGGAAGGCTGGATAAATAGCATCGGATGAGGAAGATTGCTTCTCAAAGGTCACTGCTTCCTCCGCACTGCTGTGAATTCAATGCTTCAATCCAGCCTCCGCCCCCCCCAAGCCCCTGTCCCAGCAGCTCCCACTGACCCCAGCCCCAGTGCCAGGGGGCGAAGCAGCCTCCCCATCCAGCCAGGCTATTCCCAGCCTTATCCTCTGACTGGGCAGTCATTTCTACTGGAAGGAAAATTCCCAAAGCCAGACCATCGTCCTGCGAGATTTGCCAAAGGGAGCAGGCGGCTCCCGGCCTCCTGCCCTTTCCTGCCCCACTAAATCACCCCAGAGCCCTCGCAAATGTTTATTCTTTGGGAAAGCAATAAAAAAGAAGGAAACCCCAAAAGACAAACTCCCACCAGCCTGCCTTTGATTGCATTTTATATGGTTTTATTTCTTAATGCTTTCCCACCGCAGGCTGGCTGAGGAGGGAGGGAGGGAAGGTGGGAGGAAACAGCGCCTGAAGGGGGTAAAAATACAAATTTCCCACTAATATCTGTGTCTGGAGGGGTCTGTGCGCTGCTAGGGTGGCTCGGTCAGGATCTGGGGGTGACGGTCTGGGTCCCCCAGCTCCCCATGCTGCGGACTTGGAGGTGAGCAGGAGCATCCCCATGTTTGCAAAGGTGACCGAGCACAGGGCAGCCGCAGAGCACGGCACGGGTGGGCGATGGATGCTGCTCCCCATCTCCCAGCCCCTTGATGGCTGCGGCAGGGAAGCAGCAGAGACGGGCAGGTGAGGACACCGTGACAAGCTCCATCTGCCGGACAGCCGGGTGACACCACTGCCACCAGCACTTGATGCTGGTGGGAAAGGCTTTGGGGGGGCTTTTCCATCCGCTCTTCCCTCACAGAACCAGACCTGGGTTCCCAGTTTGCCTGATAGGAAAAACTTCCCCCGTCTTTGCGTGAAGCACCAAGCCAGGAGGTCCCAGGGTGCCCCGTGTCCTCAGGGGCTGGGCAGAGGCGACAGCCGTGACACCCGGCGTGGCACCAGCGGCGATGGGGCAGCGGGGCAGCAGACGCAGGTGAGATGGAGGCGAGAGGGAAGGGAGCGCTGAGCCATGGCAGAGGCTGAGCATCCTCTGCCGCTGCTGGGAACAGCTTCCACCCTGCTCCCAGCGGCACCGAGCGCGGCCGCGGCCTGGCCTCTGCCGTTCGCACCGGGAACGGCAGCGCTGCAGGCAGCCAGCTCCGGCACCGGGCTGCTTTTGCGCTGGCACAGCAGGCAGCTGCCTGCCAAGGGGCTGTGCTGGCTTGCAGCGGGCCGAGGTGATGGTGGCAGCGGGAACAGGCATGGTTTAACCCTGAGTGAGATGAGACAGAGTGAGAAGGGGACATGGGGGGGCTCAAACCGGTGGTGAGGGCTGGGGCAAGACGTGTCCCCTCCACAAGGGGCTTTTCCCCCAGGTTGTGTCCCGAGAGGCCAGGGGACAAGGGGATGGGGAAACAGGCACCCAGACAGGCTGCGGGGACACAAACCCATCTGCCTGCGTGTGGGAGCAACTCAAGACAACCCAGGGGATCTCACACCTGGGGGTGGGGGGGCTTGCGAAGAGCCAACAGGGGGAAAAAAACTCCTGGAGAACCTGGACTGAGATGTTTCAGGAAGCGGTTGATGTGTTGGAAAGACAAGGAAACCTTGGACTGCAGCCCCAGGATGGGAGCATGGGGGTTTTACAACACAAAAACTACAAGGTTGTGAAAACCAGGATCTTTCACCCGGAGCATCCTCGCATCGCTGCCTCTGAAAAGTCACCGGAGCTGGTGCCAGGCTGCCGGAGCCCCTCCGCAGGCGGGGGCCCACCCAAAGGGCCGCTCCCCGGCTCCATCCAGGCCCAGGACATCTCATCATGGTGATTCCATCCACCTGTGTGTCCCAGCCAGGGGCAGAGGGTGCCTGGCGAGCAGGGAAGGCCAAACCCCGCGGGAGGCAGGGCTCCCTCTCCCCGGGGAGCAGGCAGCCTCCCGGCTCCGTCAGCTCTCCTGCAGCGGGACGGCTGGGCTCATGCCACATGTCACAGCCCCGTTGGCAGCCAGGTTTGTGCACTGTCATCCTTGGGAGGAAAAACCGCAGCTGCCCTGAAAGCAAATGCCCTCTTCCAAACGTTCTTGAATTATCTGAGAAAAAGTCCTGCTACAGGGATACCAAGGCCAAGGGAAGCGGGGCTGAGCTTGCCCCTGAAAAGCCTCTTTAAAACGCCCTGAAACTTTGGCTTTGGTTTCTGATGAAGCCCGATGCTGCTCAGATCTCCTCCCCGGCGGGCACTGCAATGTGTCTCCCCGTCCAGAGACTGGACCTACCCTGGCAGCAGCCACCTCCCAGCCTTCAGCGGGCAGTGAGCAGCAGGACCTTGCCTGGCCCCGAGCTGCTGGGGACGGATCTCACGCGGGAGGATTTCATAGCGTGACAGGGTGAGATGGCTCCTGCCAAGGTGTCCCAGCCCCGGGCCTGGCACATTGCACCGGGGGCTCCCGGCAAGTCACCCAGCGGCACCGCTGCGGGGTGCACCCTGCGCAGGACGGGTCTCCCAACGCCGGGGTGTGCAGCGCTGTGTCCCCTTCCTGCTTGCCTTTGGGGACAGGCCAGCCGGGACACTTTGGGCCAGACCGGGCCGCGGAGCGGTTTGCACGGCAGAGGGAAGTGCTCTGCAGAGCATCTCCCCGGTGCGCTGATGCAATGCCCTGACGTTGCTGCCTTGGGGGTTTTTCGGTCATTTCTTTCACTTCCTTATTGCCAAACGCTCCGCGGGGTTTGCAGTCACCGTCCTCTCCTTCCCTCCGTGGGCCTCGCCAGCCCACACGGGGCTCTGCCCAGCTCCTCCACAGATGGACACATCCTGTGGGTCCAAGCCTTGGAGCGGGGCGCGGGCAGGGCCACCGGAGCAATGGTTTTTGTCGGCCGTTGTTTGGCCCAGCCAAAGACAGGCTGATCTGTCCCCTCCCAGACACAGGGAGAAGTCGTTGCCTGGCATCTTGGCACAGGTCCCTGCTTGCCACCTGCCCCAGCTTGCAGCTGGGGACACCCCACCTCACCCCTGAGTCACAGGCAGGGATCATCCACCACCCCACGGCACAGCCCGCCTCGGGTGTCCGTGCCCAGCCACCCACGGGGCACCTACCGGGCTCTCCCCTTCTCCACCCGCTTCAAAACAAAACTTCAAAGGAGCTGGGGGAAACCGAAAGCTTCTTCCACCCTTTCTCCTACCAGGAACCGGGAGCAGATTTGTTGAGCAAGCACCCGTGGAAGTGGAAGGTGGAGGGCCACCGCCAGCATGAGCTCAACACCCTACTAGACATCAGTGAATCCAAGCTGGACCCGAGCTGCAGCACCCAGGGACAGCTTTAGCGCAGCAGGCTTGCTTGAAGTGTCCCTGTCCGGGTAAGTTTTGAATAGCAAGGCAAAGTTAACTCCTGGTCCTTGCCTGGTCCTGGCTGCAAATTCAGTCCGCGCTCTCCTGAGCCCTGCAGCTCCGTCAGTCACAGATTGATTTTGTAGCAAAACCCAGGGCGTATTTTCCCATACAAAGGCCTCAGCAATACAGCCACGCCAGGCCAATCTATAAACTTCTCTCCTTAGCCCCCAAATCCCGCCGGCATCCAGTCTCCTCCGCAGGGGTGGGAAGAAGCCGACGGGAGGCTGTTGCGGAAGCCGAGCGAGCCGGTGCCGGGGGCGGTGGGAGCCGGGGCAGCTCCCCGAGGGGTGCAGCTCTGCCAGGCTCCAGAGTCACCGCTGCGAAAGCCAACGCGACCGGCTCGGCAGCTGCGGCCCGCTGCCCTCGCGAGGCGTCCCCCGGATCCGGCCTGGCCGGCGGGCCGTGCCCGTGCCCACCGTGCCCCCTGGGCTGTGCCAGTCCGCACCCTGCCCGCCGCGCTGCCCGCCGCGCGGACTGGACTCAGGGGGCTACACCCTGGGGTCCTGATAGTGACCAGTCCTAACAATAGCTGGTCTTAACAGTGACCAGTCCTGATAGTGACTGGTCCTAATAGTGACCGGTCCTAACAGTAGCTGGTTCTAATAGTGCCCAGTCCTAACAGAGCCTGGTCCTAGCAGTGCCCAGTCCTAGTAGTGCCCGGTCCTAGTATTGGCCAGTTCTAACAAAGCCTGGTCCTAGCAGTGCCCAGTCCTAACAGAGCCTGGCCCTAGTAGTGCCCAGTCCTGACAGAGCCCGGTCCTAGTAGTGCCCAGTCATAGTAATTCCCAGTCCTGACAGAGCCCGGTCCTAGTAGTGCCCAGTCCTAGTAATGCTCAGTCCTAACAGAGCCTGGTCCTAGCAGTGCCCGGTCCTAGTAGTGCCCAGTCCTAACAGAGCCTAGTCCTAGCAGTGCCCAGTCCTAACAGAGCCTGGTCCTAGCAGTGCCCAGTCCTAGTAGTGCCCGGTCCTAGTATTGGCCAGTCCTAACAGAGCCCGTTCCTAGTAGTGCCCAGTCCTAGTAGTGCTCAGTCCTAACAGAGCCCGGTCCTAGTAGTGCCCAGTCCTAACAGAGCCTGGTCCTAGCAGTGCCCAGTCCTAGTAGTGCCCGGTCCTAGTATTGGCCAGTTCTAACAAAGCCTGGTCCTAGCAGTGCCCAGTCCTGACAGAGCCCGGTCCTAGTAGTGCCCAGTCCTGACAGAGCCTGGTCCTAGTAGTGTCCAGTCCTAGTATTGGCCAGTTCTAACAAAGCCTGGTCCTAGCAGTGCCCAGTCCTGACAGAGCCTGGCCCTAGTAGCGCCCGGTCCTGACAGAGCCTGCTCCTAGCAATGCCCAGTCCTAGTAGTGCCCTGTCCTAGTATTGGCCAGTCCTAACAGAGCCCGGTCCTAGTAGTGCCCAGTCCTAGTAGTGCTCAGTCCTAACAGAGCCCGGTCCTAGTAGTGCCCAGTCCTGACAGAGCCCGGTCCTAGTAGTGTCCAGTCCTAGTATTGGCCAGTTCTAACAAAGCCTGGTCCTAGCAGTGCCCAGTCCTGACAGAGCCTGGCCCTAGTAGCGCCCGGTCCTGACAGAGCCTGCTCCTAGCAATGCCCAGTCCTAGTAGTGCCCTGTCCTAGTATTGGCCAGTCCTAACAGAGCCCGGTCCTAGTAGTGCCCAGTCCTAGTAGTGCTCAGTCCTAACAGAGCCCGGTCCTAGTAGTGCCCAGTCCTGACAGAGCCCGGTCCTAGTAGTGTCCAGTCCTAGTATTGGCCAGTTCTAACAAAGCCTGGTCCTAGTAGTGCCCAGTCCTGACAGAGCCTGGCCCTAGTAGCGCCCGGTCCTGACAGAGCCTGCTCCTAGCAATGCCCAGTCCTAGTAGTGCCCTGTCCTAGTATTGGCCAGTCCTAACAGAGCCCGGTCCTAGTAGTGCCCAGTCCTAGTAGTGCTCAGTCCTAACAGAGCCCGGTCCTAGTAGTGCCCAGTCCTGACAGAGCCCGGTCCTAGTAGTGCCCAGTCCTAGTAGTGCTCAGTCCTAACAGAGCCCGGCCCTAGTAGTGCCCAGTCCTGACAGAGCCCGGTCCTAGTAGTGTCCAGTCCTAGTATTGGCCAGTTCTAACAAAGCCTGGTCCTAGCAGTGCCCAGTCCTGACAGAGCCTGGCCCTAGTAGCGCCCGGTCCTGACAGAGCCTGCTCCTAGCAATGCCCAGTCCTAGTAGTGCCCTGTCCTAGTATTGGCCAGTCCTAACAGAGCCCGGTCCTAGTAGTGCCCAGTCCTAGTAGTGCTCAGTCCTAACAGAGCCCGGTCCTAGTAGTGCCCAGTCCTGACAGAGCCCGGTCCTAGTAGTGTCCAGTCCTAGTATTGGCCAGTTCTAACAAAGCCTGGTCCTAGCAGTGCCCAGTCCTGACAGAGCCTGGCCCTAGTAGCGCCCGGTCCTGACAGAGCCTGCTCCTAGCAATGCCCAGTCCTAGTAGTGCCCTGTCCTAGTATTGGCCAGTCCTAACAGAGCCCGGTCCTAGTAGTGCCCAGTCCTAGTAGTGCTCAGTCCTAACAGAGCCCGGTCCTAGTAGTGCCCAGTCCTGACAGAGCCCGGTCCTAGTAGTGCCCAGTCCTAGTAGTGCTCAGTCCTAACAGAGCCCGGCCCTAGTAGTGCCCAGTCCTGACAGAGCCCGGTCCTAGTAGTGTCCAGTCCTAGTATTGGCCAGTTCTAACAAAGCCTGCTCCTAGCAATGCCCAGTCCTAGTAGTGCCCTGTCCTGCGGTGCTAGTAGTGCTCAGTCCTAGCAGAGCCCGGTCGTAGCAGTGCGCAGCCCCCGGGGCAGCGGGCCGGGGCGGGCGCAGGGGCTCAGCCCCGCCGTGGGGCCCGGTGAGCGGCCGGCGGGCGGGGCGGGGCGGGGCGGGGCGGGGCCCCGCGGGAGCACCCACGCGTCACGCCGTGGGTGGGCACTCTGCGGGGCGGATCCGCGGGTGAAGCCACGCCCCCAGGAAGCCACGCCCCCCCACCACGCCCCTCCGGCCCCGCCCAGCCCAGGTGGAGGCGGCGGCGGCGGCGGCCGGTGCCGGCGGGACCGGGATCGGGACCGGGACCGGGGCCGGGAGCGGGGCCGGGGCCGCGCCGAGGTGAGCGGGGCCGCGGCCGCGGGTGGGGCTGGGAGCGGGGCGAGGGGTCCCGGTGCCTCCGCGCCGCGCCGCTTCGCGGCCGCCCGGTTTGTTGCTGCTTTGTGCCCCGCCGCGTCCCGCCGGTTTCCTCCTCCGCCTTCCTCCTCCGCCCCGGCCCGGCCCCGGGCACCGGCCCCGCCGGGGGGGCCGCCTGCCCCTGCGGGTCCTATTGCGGGGGGCGGGGGGGGCGGCGCGGATCCCCCTGCCCGGCCGTGCCCCGGCGCCCCCGGGGCGGGCAGCCCGGACGGGAGAGACCCTCCTCTTCCTCCTCTTCCTTCTGGGGGGAAGCGGGTGCGTGTCCCGGGGGGGGTGACCCGACCGGGGGAAGGGGAAGCGGCGGGGGGGGCCCCTGCCCGCTCCCCTGCCCAGGCCCGGGAGGAAAGCCCTAACCTACTTTCTGGAGCCGATGGCCCGATAACCAAGCGGGTGGGTGGTTTTGTTTTTGTTTTGTGGGTTTTCCCCTTCCCAGGCGAGCGAGGCTGGCAGCGCCCGTCGGAAGCGGCAGCGGCCTCGAAGCCGGGTGCGAGGGCAGGTGAGGGCTGCCCGCTCCCGCTCTGCCCGACAGCATCGTCCGCTCTCCCGCCTGCCCGTGCCGGGCTTTGTTGTCGTTGCTGGGTTGAGGTTTGGTTTAAAGGCTCTGGCACGCTCACACGTGCTGCCTGAAGTGGTGAGCGTTGCCACCAGCTCTTTGCAAAACGAACCAAACCCGTCGAGATGGGAAGGGTCTGGTTATCCTGCGTCGGTACGTGCGTCCCACAGGGAGCAGAGGGATGCCGGCTGTGGATGTTTCAGCCAGTTGTTTTTTTTTTGCTGTTGGCCCTCAGCGGTTTTGGGGCAGAGGGGTGAGGCTGGGCTTTACCCTGGTCCTGCCTTGCTGCCAGGACAGCAGGACCAGGCAGAAGCCATCCCTCCGGGCTTGCCCACAGCGGGCCAAGAGCTCTGCTTCTCCCAGCTCTCGCTCGGCTCCCCGTGCCTGCACTCTGCAGGGGGAAGGGGACCTGAGAGGCTGCATTGTTGATGCTGGGTCCCTGCAGCAAGAGGAAGTGCCTGCCCTCTTCCCCAGCGCAGCATCGTCCTTCCCGTCGCAGGGAGCCGGCATGTTCGCCTCCCTGCCTGTGCCTGGGTCACTCTCAGGGATTTCCAGAGTGAGCTCATCGTATCGGTGCTGCCCCAGGCTTGCAGCCCGTTGGCCCGGCTGGAGGGTTTGGGAGCATACCCCACCACCATCCCATGGCTGTCCTGAGCAGGGAAATGCTGCCTGGCTCAGCTCGCTCCATTTTGCCCTCTGAACAAGCGTCCTTTGGCTCCTGCCTGTTTTCCAAGTGGAAAACCTCCCATAGCTTGAAAACTTCCCACCTCTGAAATGAGCTGGAGGATTCAACTGCAGCCATGCTCTGGAGAAACCAGGGCTGCCTCTGCCTGCTCCAGCCCAGGTGCCCTGGGCTCTGCACCGTGGCTGGCTTCGCAGGTGGCATCCTGGGCTCCGCTGTTCTGAGCTCCTTTGCAGTTAGCGGGGGCGATCGACACCTATTGCTGCTTGCTCTTTTGGACGGCAGCTTCTGCCTGTTTAGCTCCTGTCTGCTGGTGACCAAAGCAAGCCTCAGTGGCTTCCCCGCTTCCCCTGGTCAGAGGTTTCTTTGGCACTGCTGCAGCTGCGCTGGGAACTGCACCTGGAGGTGCTGCAAGCCCTGGGGTGAGAAAGGGTAAACCACAGCAGGGGGAGCAGGGTTTGACACCCAAACAGCTGCCCCGGTACAAATTCTGCAAGACAGGGCCGGGCCTGATGTCGCTCTCGCGTGCACGTGCAAGCACTTGATGCATTTCGTGCGCGCTGGATGCCGGCAGGAGGAACAATAGGTGCTGGTGGGCACTGGGAGAGCAGCTCGGAGGCTGGGGATGCGGAGCGCGGGGGTGCGAATCTGGTGGGGAAGGGGGCCGGCTGGGTCGTCTCTTCTCGGGGGAGCGATATTGCTTGGGATGCGCTGGGGGAGCTGGGAAATTCAGATGGTGTTTGCGTTGTTTGGCTGCACTGGGCTGAAAGACGAGCACGTGGCTCTTCTGGTTACGGATCTTTTTGCCTTTGATACAGCTCCTGTTTAACTCTTCCAGTGAACCTGAGGGAACCCCCAAATAAATCCTTATTCTTTCCCTTGGGTTTTTGCTCTCGATCCGAAAACAACCCTCAGGGTGAGCTTGGGTCAAAACAGCGCTCGTCACCGAAGAAAGCGAGGACAGGCGATGGAGAACTGACCGGTGGGGGGGGCTTGCAAGGGGGGTGTGTGGTGGGAGCCCTGGTCCCACATCCTAAAGCTTCTGTGGCATCGTGCCTCGCTGTGTGAGGAGGGGGCTTGTCCTTCTCCTGCTGTTCCTTGCCTGCCGTGCGGGAGCTGCCCAGGCCAGCACGGGGCTCCTGAGATGTTTCCACATTTCCCGTGGGCACTGTACTGGGAGCCCTACAGGGACCTGAGCCCGGAGGAGCGAGCATGGGCTTGGCACTGGCAGGGGCTCCGCACCAAAGGAGTCAATTAGTGAAGGCTGAAAACTAGTTACTTAAATCTATATGAGCCCACAGGTGATGGAGTGATAAACTCTCCTCCTCTTCAAGAGCTTATTATCTAATGACCACTGGTCCCCACTGTCCTGCTGGACCGGGAGATATCTGGTAACGTGCCGAGCCCCCAGCGGGGATGGGCACAGTCCCTTTTAATTACGAGGATCCAGGAGTTGTGGTCGATTGGGAACGTGCAGTGCTTCGAGTTACGGTCGGTTCCCAACCTCCGAGTGAGCACCGAAAGCTGTGTGTGTGCTTGCGAGTATGGAAGAAACCCTTGGCGCTGGTGCGCTTTTTTCTGACTTAATCCCTGTTTCTTACAAAACAAACCAAAAAGCAGTTGGTTGGTGGTGGTTCTCTTAATGAGACGTTTGGGGTGGGGAATGGACCCAGGGAGGATGCCCTGGGGAAGGTCCATGTGTGGCCCTGGGACCAACCCTGCCCTCTGCTTGGCCCCCGTGCAGGACCCCTGTGTCCTTGGGGACCTGCACCCCGAGGGCTGGCGTCGTGAAGTGCAGGTCGCGTTGGCTCGGTGCAGGGCTGGGGCAGCCCCTGAATAACTGTCTTGGGCGGGCAGGGGAGCAGCCTGCACCCCTCGTGGAAATCAGGCTCTTAGGGGTTTTGCATGTGAGGGCTTCCTTCGTCCTCCAGTAGCTTAAATCTGGGGGAATTGTAAGGACTTCATTGAATTCCTTACAAGCTGCCTGGGGATGGGACCAGGTCCCTGCCCGCCGGGGCAGTGGCGGGGTGAGAAGGCAGGGAGTCTTATTCTATTGAAGTGCTTCAGTTTCCCCACCTGCGAAATGCCACAAATGAGTCAGAAAGCGTGAAGGTCTCCCGTGAAACCCACTGCTTATCGCCTCGAGGCGAGTTTGAGCAGCCACCGGTGCAGGACTCGTGGCTGCGGCCGTACCCCGAGACGGGGGAGCGTGGGTGCAAATCAGCTCGCTCGACGCGTGTGGTGTCGGGGGCTGCGGCAGGGCACGGGGCACCCCGGGGCTCTGCTGCCCCTTGGAAGTCACCGGTGCCTGCAAGGGGAGGGAGCAGGGCAGCGCCCAGCGATGCTCCTCAGCCTTTTCCCAGGCTGCTGGGATCGGGTCGGAGGGAAAAATTGGCCGGTGCAGGAGGGATGTGGTCTCTGCCCTGGATGTCCAGCCCTGCGGTGACCTGTGTGGCCGGTCACTCCTCAGTGGGACGCTCCTGCTCTCCACCCCCATCCTGGGGCCGCTGCATGCCTGGTGATCCCGCAGGGCCATCCCTCCCATCTGTAGCCACCTTTTTGGGATGCTGCAGCTCCCAGGGCGATGGTCCCCTTCTTCCAGCAGTCTGTGGTTTTGGTTTGTTTTTAATTGGTCTTTTATTTAAAAATAATAATTCCTGATGTGTTTGTCTGGTCTGACAGACCTGCTCAGAGCAGGGCAGATGTGCCTGGTGCCCCCCAAGATGCCCAGTGTGCCGGTGTCGCCCTCCCGTGCCATGGGGTCGCCACCGGCCTCGCGGGGCTGCCTTCGCTCCCCCGTGCGTCATGCGGCAGCTTGTGCCGGGGATTTGACGCGGTTATCCCTGTAATTCGCCGGCCTGTAGGAATGCCGGGGCAGGGCTGGGAGCGTGTAAGCCTGAAGGCTGTATGCCACACTTACGGGCGGCCGGGACAAATCCCCAGTGCTCGGTGTTGGCGTGTCCTGCCCTTTCCCGTGGCTCCTCAGCAGTGTGAGAGCCTTGCCAGGACCGGCACCGCGCTGTCGCACAGGGCTTTTCCACGGGTGATGCCGTAACCGGGGCTAAGTTGACTCATGCACGTGGTGGCTTAACCCAGGCTGATCGCTCCGGGGGAAGGCAGAGACGGCTCCTTAAAAATCAGCATCTCCAGCCCCTGCAGTGAGCTGTGCAGCCTCCTTGCAGGTGCAGCATCCCTGGGGTGGGATGGCGGGCAGGAGGAGGATGAGGATGGTGGGGGAGACCCCGCCACCAGCTCTTGACAGCCAAGAGGCTGCAAAGTGCATCGCTGGCACAGGTCCACGGGGATGCTGCGGCAGGGGGAGAGAGAGCATCACACGGTTTCTGCAGGCACCGCTGAGTGTAGGATCCCCTGCGCTGGGCTCGCGCTGTGTTGGGTGGGGATGAGCTGTTCCCGGTCGGGCTTTCCTCTGCAGGGTGCGGACCTGGGCGCTTCTGGCCTCGCGGCAATCGGGAGCGAAGGGAGCGAGACCGAGGAGTGGCCCACATTTGGCTGCTGGTGCAGGGAGGGGTGGGCAGGGAGCAGCCTCCTTGCACCGGGGCCAGGGGAGCACCAAGGCTTTCGGGGGGATTAGCCTCTGGCTTTGCTACTCCCCGGGGACATGGTCCCTTTGCAGGGGTGGCTGGAGGGCAGTGAAGTGGGGAGTCCGAGGGGCAGCCCCCAGCTCTCTGCCAGCAGAGATGCCACCTTCATCTGCGGCACAAAGGGGCGCCCCCCTGGCCGGGTGCCGTGAGGTCCTTGCCCCCCCTCGGGGAGCTGCTGGCCCCGGGGGGATCAAGGGAGGCTGCTGGCGTCCATCTGGGCCTCTCCTGTTGCACGGGGCTCCGCGGGGCGAGCAGCCCTGTTGTATGGCTGCGTTAAGATAAGGAGCCTGATCCCAGAGATAGGAAGCTTTAGCCAAGGGGGTTTGTCCTGCCGCCAGCCCAGGGCTCATCTCGAGCCCCGGAGGAGCCGAACTTGTGCGTGGGGCTGAGCACCGGCTCCCGCTGCTGCATCCCACGTGGCGTGGGCATGTCCAGAGCTCACGGCGAGGGGGGCCCTCTGCAAATATGGGGCACTTCTCCCAGCCCGGTGCCTCAATGCAGAGTATTGAGGAAGTCTGCAAGTCCGACCTGAGCCCTCGCGCCAAGTTGCTGTCAAAATGAGTGTTTTGCGGAAGAAACGCGTCCCGTTCCCCCATCCCCATCGTCCTCTCGCACCAAGAATTTTCCTTCCAAGAGGGAGGCGAGAATGAACTCAGTAATGACCTGCGGCATGGGGATGGCGGGCAGACAGCCTGCAGGCAGGCTGACCACCCCTTGCCTCAGGGAAGTAACGACCTGGGACCCCTCAGCCCCTTCCAGAAGGCGCAGCCAGGGCGGGAGCGCTTGCACCATCATGCCCGTGCGTCCTGTGTTTAAGCCAAGCTAATGAGGAATTGGAGTGGCTCTGAGTAATTACGCAGCTCTCAGATCAAACCAAGTTAAATCAATCCTGATAGCCCGGGAAGTCCATGCGGTGCCTGGAAAAGAGCTTTCCTTGGGTCTGGAGAGTGCTGTAACGCTGCCTGCAGTGCTGCCAGGGGGCAGCCGACCCCCTCCATGCTTTCACTGGTGGAGCCGCCCTTGCTTCCCTCGCTGCCGGAGGAGACTTTCGCCCTTCGCTCTTTCCTTGGGGTGACTCAAAGCCTCCGCGTCCGCGTCCCCTGCTCGGCTCGGGCTCCAGCACGGGGAAAGGGCCGGCAGCACCCACCGCCCTGGCTGGTGCGTGTTCACCGTGGGAAGCAGAGCGGGTTTGTGCGGTGCTGTCTGTTCGGGGTGGTTTTGCGGTGAGGGTGCGTGGACGCCCTGGAACCCCCCAGGAAGGGGGAGCAGGGAGGTGTGGGGTGCGCGGGCGGGTGGGAAGCGGCACAGAGGGACCCCGGCTCACCGGGGCTCACCACCTACCGCAGCAGGTCGGGAAGCCTTTGGGTGCCAGCACTCGCTCTGTCGGGACGGGGGCAGTTGTTGTTCTGGTCAGAATTAACGAGGGTGGGAAACAGGCCGTGCCTGGGATACGGGAAATCCTCCACATGGCTTTTTCCATCTGCTCCCAGATCCTGCAGGTAAATCCTTCCCTTTCCGTGCCGATACCGGCGGCGGCACCCAGGACCGCCAGAGACACCGGGGCCACGCACGCTCCCGGCGATCAAGCCCTTGCAGCAGGGAAGCCCAGCACGTGGCTGCCTTGTGCAACCATGCGAGCAGCCATGCACCCTCCCCGGCCCTCGCTTCCTTTCCCGCAGGCAGGGCTCTGCCCGCTGCGCCTTTATCAGCAGCATCCAGCGCAGCCCCCCCGGCCGGCGCGCTCTATCTCCCCTGGTAGTTTTGCTTCCTTCCAGGGCGTGCCGCGCGCAACAAGCTCGCCCAGGCTGAACAAACACGCTGCGGTTGCCCAACGTCCTGCCCGACGCAGAAAATGGGAGAGGATTTCCTAATGGCAACGCGGGCGAGGTGCGTGTCGGCTGCCTGCGCACCCCGGGGAGCGGCTGAGCTCTCGCCGCCCATCAGGCATCCATAGCCCGTCTTGCTACCCCAGCAGCCGTGCTGGAGACAGGGATTAAAGCTCCTGCGGGTGTCCGTGCCGACTGCATGGCTCAGCGATGCAGGAGAGGGAGGGGGCAGCTTAAAATACCACCTGAAACACAGCGGTCCCCTCTCGAGACTCAGAGTGAAACCTTGCATCTTGCAGGTTTGCCGACCGGTCCCGTTGTGGTGGGGTTGGCACACGTGGGGAAAAGATGGAGTGGCCTTCTCTGTGGTGGGGGGAGAAAAAAATCAGCCTGATGTCCTGGTGCCGGGGTGTGAAATGGCCGTGTGTGGGCTGGGGGCGGGGGTGTCCTGCCCCGTGGGCATGGGACCACCCAGGGACACATAGTCCCTAAGGGACAGGAGGGTTCTGGCAATGATGCCATAAAGTGTGTTTTGTCCTTTTTAAAAAATAATAATAATAAAAAAAAGCCTAAATACTCAAAGCACAAAAAATAAGCGGAGGTTGAGGGGATGGAGGCAGCGGATGGAGCCTGGCTGCTCCTAGGCTTGCGGGGTTGGTGCTCTCCAGGTCTCCCTGTTTGAGCGGGTCCGTGAGGGACTGAGACACACGTGGGGTCTGGGCTTTCCAAGAAGAAAGAAAAATACTAAGGTATTTAGTTCCCTGCCCTAGAAATAGTTTTCCTTTTTTTTTTTAATAATATCTCTTCACTTCAAGAGCTGTTGGTCTTGGGCTGCTTCTCTCAGACCTGAAATTTGAGACTGGAAAATGGTAGAAAGCTTTTAGAAAGGGAGCAGAAGGGGGGAAGGTGCTGGGGGCTGCTCGGGGTCCTCTGCTCGGATGTGAGTCCACGGGGACTCGATGCTCGGAGCGATTGGACCGATTGACTTTCCTATCCTGGGCTCTTAATAACTGGGAGCACCTTTTAACGAGGCTGCAGCCTCGAAATTGGTCTTTAACGCGCTTGTGAATCATTTATGGGCAGCTGTTAGCGCTCTGCCTAATGTGTGATGGCTGCCGGGGGGGGTTTGGGGGCTCCGCAGCATCGCTGACCCCTTTCTCGCTCCCCTATGGAGATGGAGAGGGAAGGGCAGGGGCTCGTCATGCTCAGGGTGATGGGTGCTCGGGTGCTCACAGGGGTCCCGCTCCTGGCCCCGCACCCTCAGGTGCCTCAGAGCTGCTTTCTCCTCCCGGCTTAATTGCACCAGCCTGATGCACTTTTATTCCAGCACCGGTAATGCTGCCTCCTCCCACGCCAACCAGCTCGGGAGAGCGATCCCGATCCTTCTCTGAGCCTCTCTGCGCTGTGTGCTGCGTACATCCCCCTCTGACCAGGGCTGCTCTGCAGGGTTGTCTCTGGTGTCTCGTGCGATGGTTGTGCTTGGTTGTCCTCAGCTGTGCTCTGCAGGTTGCCGCTTGGCCTTGCTGACGGTCCCTTTGCATTGCTTGGAGCATCCCGGCGTGCCCCATGGTGACGCCTTGTATGAGCCACATCACTTTTTCCATCGCTTTCTTCCTTGGGTGTGCTTCCTTGGGTCAGCGTTTGTCATGATTCACCCCGGGGCTGGGGCTGAGAGCCAGCCCTGGTCACCCTCCCTGTGCCTGGCCCGGTTAAAGGCTAAAACCCTGTCCCAGTTGCTCACCAGTGCCCCACCCACACCTGCCCTCTTAAGAGGGGATGGGGGCTTTACCCGCTTGGTGCTGGGGTGAGGGCAGCATCCCTCGCTGCTGGATGTCGGGCTTTGGTGAGCTTCGGTGAACGCGACAGCTTTAAGAGGGAGGATAGTGATGGTGGGGGATCTCCTCTCATTTACCACACCAGGTTACCCCCCTCCACCCCTTGCCCATTTATCGACCGCCTGCGGGTGATGGCAACATCCCCAGTGCATTTTTCTCTCTCTCTCCAGAGATCTTTTCCAGCCTGAAGTGACACTGTGCTGTCCTGGGACCCCTATTCCAGCTGGAAGCGCAGCTCCTTACCAAGCTTGGGATGTGGTCGTAGGTGCCAAGTCCCCTGTCTGTCACCCTGCTGTCACCACTTTGTCCCCACGGCAGGGTGTTCATGCGGCTCTCCCCCCACCAGCTCAGCGCGTCGCCTCTCACTTCCCTTTTCTATCCCCAGGGCAGAGCCACCGTGTCCACCCCGAGCGCCTGGGGACCGGGCTGAGGCTCCCTGGGGACCCGCAGCCACCAACGCCGAGGGGCAGCCGGGCTGTGCCCTGCGGATGGGGCTGCCGGTGCCGCCAGGCAGAGAGCGATGCTCCCGGTGGCTCCGTCCCAGGGCTGGAAGGGCGAAGGGGACCCGGGGAGCTGAGCTCGTCACGGGCTTGCTCTGGATGGAGACGCCAGCTTGCCTGTTCTCACGCCGAGCGCGTGGGGCGAGAGCGGTGCCAGAGCGGTTGGGTGCCAGTGCCAAATGCCTTCCCAGCACCGTCCCTGGGGATTTTTCCAGCTGGTGCAGGGTAGAACTTCTTGTGGGTTAGGATCTGTGCTCGGGGGGTGGCCACTGCCCCCAGCCCACACGGCCAAGGGGACTTCAGCCCTCGGGGACTGCTCCCCTCCTCCCTGCTATCTCAGCGCCAAATATTGCATTAATGCAGAGCCGTGAAAACTGCTCCAGCCGCGCCGCGTGACCGGGACGGCAGGTGCCCGCCGGATTGTGCCAGCTCCCCCGGGAGCTGCATCACCTCGCCTGTGGCTCGGGGGAGGCCGGGTCCGTCCTTCCACCACCGCTGCGTGGGGAGCCGGTGGGGAGTGGGACCGGGCTTTTGAATGTGCTGCAAACCTGCTTCGCCAGGGAGCACGGAGGTCCTTGCTAAGGGCTGCCTGGGGTGTGATATGAGCAACTGGGAATGGGATTTCGGGGTAGGGGTGTAAGAGCAGGGTTGTGCAAGAGCGCTGTGTCCTCTCGCACCTCTTAATGACACAGTTTGGCTCCAATTTCTGCAGCCCTGGCTGTGTCAGCTCCCACCACTGAGAGCCATTCCTCTGAGCTGGAGGAGGATGAGGGTGTCCTGGGGCTTGCTCTGACCCCAGCATGTTCCCATCCCTGGCTCGCCGGAGCAGCTGGCATCTCGAGCTCATTGCTGGCCGCCCTGGGAGGAAAACAAACAGCGTGTCCAGCTCACCAGCGGGACGGAAAGTTTTGCTTGCTGGGGCCGGGCCGCCTGGCTGGCATTCTCCCAGCTTAGCAGCTATTAAATACCGCAGCAAGGCGCTCGCATTCCCTGCCCGCTCTTTGCGGGTGTCTCGCTTCCCAAGAGCTTTGCCCGGCAGCAGTGGGCGAAAACCCCCTGCCCGCCCCATGCAGTTCCCCTGCCGTGGAGCGAGGTGCGTCGCTGCAAATGGCAGCTTTTCCTCCTTCTGCCGCCCTGTGCCAGCGGCTGGTCCGTGTCCCTGGTGTCCGGCTGCCGGCAGCCCTGTCCCCAGGCCCGGGGAGCTGTTGAGCTCGGCTCTCCCTCCAGCCGGGATGCTCCTGCAGCCGTTGCCTGCTTTCCCTTCGTGGCTTTTCATTGCAGCCTCTCCCCGCACCAGGTGAGGCAGGAGGAGCTTGGCTGTGCCCCGGGGCTCCCGTGCATGAAGGACAGAGGAGGAAGAGGAAGACTGCCACGGGTGTTTGCCATTGAGACACGCTGCGTGGGATCCCTGCCACTCTTATGAGGTAGGGAAACCCCAGTGGGGACTGGCACCGGCTGACCCCCCCAGGAGAAATCTGGGGGCTGGTTGCTCCCAGCTTTGGTGCTTAACGGCAGCGAGGGGTGAGGCAGCAGCTGAGCTGCCAGCAGCACCCAAGGGTGCTGCTTCGGTGCCTCTGGGGAGGAGGGGAGGCAGGCAGCGTGCTGCGATGCTGCCTGTAATCACAGGTGCTGCCTCCAGCAGCATCTAGCCTGGTTCTAGTGGTGTCTGTGTGGCAGCTTCCTCGCATCTTCCTGTCTGGATCCCCACCACGAACAGATTTATTGCCAAGACTGGAGAGGAGCAGGGTTAATTTGGGAATGGGGACCCTTCCCTGCCACCAGCTGGGGCTGCTGGTGCCCCTCAATGGAGGGATTGTAGTGAAGCCACCGCTCAGGTTGCATCTGATACGGCCCCTGCCGCACGCGTGTCTCCAGCGTCTCGCCCCGTCCCTGCCCTGCGGTACCCCGGCCAACCCAGCACCCATTTTAAGCCGTGCAGGGGGAGGCAGGAGCAGCAGGCTGTCACCTGGCCCAGGAGCTGGCGAAGGGCAGCAGTGCCCTCTAGTGCCACAGCCTCTGGGCTCACATGTCCCCAGGGAGCTGGTCCCACGGCGACACCACGCTGCTAAAGCCAGGCTTTGCTTGTGGGGGGGTCTGAGGGGAGGGTCGTGCTCGGGACTTGGAGTGCTGGGTGAGCTACAAAAGTGCCCCTGTGCCTGCTTCCTGCTTGGGCACGTGCTGCCATGGGGGGGACCCTGTTGCAGAGGGGGCTGGCGGGGGTCTCGATCGCCCAGCTGATTACTTGAGCACCCTCACCAGGCGAGAGCACAGCAGGGTGCAAGGCCATATGGCTGCACTGGTTATTGGGATCCTGTGCAGAGAGAGGGGCCAGGCCCACGGGTCGAGCTGGAGTTTTGCAGCCAGTGGCACTGTTGGACTCTGAGCTGCAACTTGGTGGTGGTGGGTGGCAGCAGAGGAGGCCCAGCGGGCCGCCTGGTCCCCCCCGGGGACTCAGGTCCCGTCTACCCCTAGGACCAGATCCCATGGGGATGCTGGTCCTCATGGCCAGCCCATGGCAGGTCCCGGTGCACGCCGCACGGGATGAGCGTGGCAGGTGACACCATCCCTGTGGCCGTGATTGTGCCAGGGGAGACAAGGGATGCTCCTAAGACCTGTGCAAGTCCCCTGTGTGCTGGCATGTGGTCAGCGGGAATGGGAAGAGGCTGGGGGGGCTGTGCCTCCCTTCAAGATTGCTCGAGGAATTAACCGCCTCTCTAGGCCCTTAAGCTTCCACTTCCTTGCACGTGGTGCTGGGGAGGATTCTGTCTCCCGGCCTGGGGGGTGTGTGTGTACGTGCCGGAGGTGAATGTCCTACATCTTCCCTCCCGCAGAGCACCCTGACACGTGGTGGGTCCTGGCTCCGTGGCTGGAGGTGGCACGGGCTGCCCCAGCCCCTCTCACTGCAGCAGGAGCCGTCCCCCACCTGGGGGCTGTGGTGCAGGTGGGGATGGGAACTGGGTGTTTTCAGGCTTTGCGTGTCCCCTGCCTGGCTGCGTCCTCTCCCTTCCCACCCTGCCCTGCGCGGGCAAGGTGAGCTCTTTGCAGACCCCTCAGGAGCACTGCGATCCCCCCCACGGCTCCCTCGCTGTGCCAAGCTGCGGGGGCCGGTGTCTGAGAGCCGCAGCTGTGTGCCGTGAGCCTGGCCAGGGCTTGCAGGGATCCCCCCCATGTCTCCCATGCATGTGCCGAGTTGGTCAGGCACATCCTGAGAGGGTGTGAAACCCGGGTGTCCCACAGGTACGTGCCAGGGTGATGGGGATGCTCTGACCCTATCACTCCTGCCATCCCTCGCTCCGCTCCCGGCAGGTGGAGGGGTGGTGCTGGTGGTCCTGGGGGACTGGGAGCGAGTGGGTGATGGAAGCTCTTCTATCCACCCAAACCCAGGGAGGGAGGTGCGGGTTTTGGGGACACAGCGGCTGGGCTGATGGTGGCGAGGTCTCAGCAGCACAGCCAGTGGCACAGGGGGCTGAGGCTGGTGAGATCCCACTGGTGAGGCCCCCATGTCCCACTGGGACCTAGCCTCTCCCCACGTGTGCGCTCCTGGGGGGATATTTCTCCCCCTCTTGCTGACTCCTTGCACCCTCCCAGCCTGCTGACCACCGCCGGCCCGAGATGTCAGCCGGCGACAAGAACGGGGGCAGCCGCTCCAACAGCAGCCGCCTGCAGAGCAAGAAGCCCCCCAACCTCTCCATCATCATCCCCCCCCGGGAGGCGGAGGAGGATGGCACCCGCAAGGAGGTGAGCGACAGGGAGCTGTGTCCATCCCATGCTGGACTTGGGGGGCCGTCATCCCCAGGGGACCCCCCACATGCCATCCCATCCCTAACACCTTGCTCTGCCTTCCAGCCCTCCAAGGTCCCCATCTACCGAAAGAGCAAGAGCCTGCAGGAGCCCCGCACGAAGGGATCCGATGGCCTGGAGCGCCGGCCTGGCTTCCGCCGGCAGACTTCCCTGTCCCAGAGCATCCGCAAGTGAGGGCCGGGGAGCGGTGGCATGAGGGCAGGGTGGGTCTGGCAGCAGTGGGGTCACCGAAGGGCTCCCTTGGTCCCCGTCGGGGTGTTGTGGCTGTGGGTACTGGCAGAGGGCTTGGGATGAGGATGGAGAGTTGGGGCTTGGAAGGGAACGCCTTGGAGGGTTTGATGGAGCTCTGTTTTGACTCGCTGGTGTCTGCCTGGGGATAATCCTGCAGCAGGATTGTTTAGTATTAATTCAAACCATTGTTTTGCACCGTGGGAAAACTTCTCTGCCCCATTTATGTAGGGCCTTCAAAAGCACCTTGAGCTGGACGTCTGCTGCAGCCCAGAGCTGATGCTCTGTCCCATGCAAGGTGCAAGTCTGGATGGAGTTACCTCTCCAGAGAAACCCAAAGGCCAGCGACCCCTCTGCAGCATCCCTTCCCCGACCCATAGCCAGGTCAAAACTTGCCCTGCTGCGGGCTGAGCTGAGACACCCCAACACAAATCACCTGCCAGAGGGGATGCCCGGGTGGGATGGTGGTACCTGGGGTGGGGGGAGCAGCTGGGTGACAAGCGTGCCCCTCGTGTGTCCAGGGGCACGGCGCAATGGTTTGGCGTCAGCAGCGACTGGGAGGGGAAGCGGCAGCAGTGGCAACGCAAGAGCTTGCAGCACTGCAGCATGAGATACGGCAAGCTGAAGCCTGCCTACCGCGACATGGAGCTGCCCAGCCAGGAGGTGCCCTCCTTCCAAGGCACCGAGTCGCCCAAGCCTGCCAAGATGCCCAAGGTAGAGCTCGGGGCACGGGGTCTGGCTCCCAGCCTTGCTTTCCCAGCACCGACACCTCTTTCCTCCTCCAGATCGTGGACCCGCTGGCCAGGGGCCGTCCCTTCCGCCATCCCGATGAGACCGACCGTCCCCACACGCCCCACCACGTCCTGCCCCCGCTCACCCCCGGCGTCGTCTCCTTGGCCTCCTTCAATAGCATCCGCTCCGGCTACGGCCGCCTGCCGCGCAGGAAGAGGGAGTCCGTCGCCCACATGAGCTTCAAGGCGGCCGCGGCCCTTCTCCGTGTGAGTTTTGGGGACCTGAGGGACATCGTCTTTTTCCTGACCTGGGTTTCAGCTCTGTCCCTCACCCATCACCTTTGCTTCTTGGCTTTTAGCTTTGCACAGAGATTGCTGTCTCTCCAGGGTGGGTTTGAGGGGGGAGGTTGGTGGGTTTTAACCCGAGCTCTGCTTAAAAAGAGAAGTTTTGGTGAAAACTGGATGTCCTTAGAAAAAAACAGCTGCTGGGTTTCCCTGCTGAGGAGCCAGGAAGCTTCTCCAGCAGCTTTCTAGCCCCTGAGGAGCCCTGGGCAAGCCTTGGGGACAGGTTTGTGGGACTGAGACCAAAGGGGATTCAGAGTTCACTTGTCATGCTGACTAACATGGTCACGGTCCAACGCTGGCCCTGAGGAGCTAAAGGCAGCATCTGCTGCCAGCTCCTGCTGCCTGCCCTTCCCACATGGAGGGATATGGTGGTCGGCTGGAATTTTAATCCTTGCCACCCAGCCTTGGGGAGGGAATCTATGAGAAACCCTAGGTGCTGCAAAAACTGGCGGGCTTCTGGTTGCTTACCCTCATTTGCTTCCCCTGCCAAAGGGACGCTCTGTCCTGGAGCCGCTGGCTCCCAAGCAGAGGAGCAAGAGGAGCTTCATGTACCCCAGCTTCATGGATGAGGACGTGGTGGATGCTGCCGATACCCTGGACTCGTCCTTCTTCAGTAAGGCAAGCGCCATTCCACGCCAGCCGCCGGAGCGGGGAGGGGTCCGGTGCCCCTGCACGGGGGCTGGACGTGGAGCGGGGCTCTGACGGGGAACCCCGTGTCGGTGCTTCGCCCTGCCTGGCAGCAGGGGCATCGCTGGCCACTGTGCCCGGCGCTGCAGAGCCCTGGTCTCGGTGATGCTCCTTGGGGGTGGCAGGGAGCGATGCCGCCATCGTGGGCACGTTTCACACCCTGTGACGTGCAGTTAATGGGGTGTCGATGGGGATCACCACCTTCCCAGGCTCCCTGGCGATGGGCATGCTCGGTCAGGGGGAGGCTTCTCACGCATTGCACACATCCAAGAACGCGTCTCCATCCTCCTTCCAGATGGACATGCACGACGAGACGTACTCCATGCCCGATGATGTCTTCGAGTCGCCACCTCTATCAGCCACGTATTTACGCATGCACCCGGTGGGGGAGGATGCGACGGCATCCCCCGAGGCGGAGCAGCCCACCCCGTGAGTACCAGCTCTCCGTGGGTGCTGCCCCCGAGGCTGCCCAGGTCCCCTGCCGCAGTCAGGACGATGTCCCCAGCCATCCCTGCCGTGGGGCACTTGGGCACTTTTGGCATGCTCCTAGGAGGAGGAAGCCAAGAGGTGCCCCTAGCCCTCGTCCCAGGCATTCTCTGGCCTTCCCCAGCACTGGGCTGTGGCTGTGGGGTTGCATATAGGGGATTTCTCACCGTTTTGTGATGGGGTTCTCCTCTCTCTGCAGGCGGGAGGGTATCCAGCTCGCTGCAGCCTCCACTGGCGCCGGCCCAGCTCCCCGGCGAGGCAGGCGCATCGCTTCCAAAGTGAAGCACTTCGCCTTTGACCGCAAGAAACGCTACTACGGGCTGGGGGTGGTGGGGAAGTGGCTGAACAGGACGTACCGCCGCAGCCTGAGCAGCATTGTGCAGTCGCAGCTGGAGATCACTGACAGCCACCGGTGAGGGGGGTCTGATGGGACCGGGATGGGCACGGGGCTCCTTGGGGCTCCCCAGCTGTAAACGCAGATGTGTGTCCCCCTCAATGCTTCGGGGACTGCAGTGTCCTTTTGCCCAGCCATCCTTGAGCTGCTTAAATTTTGGGTCCTTTCCTCCACAGGCCATATTTCACATACTGGATCACCTTTGTCCACATCCTCATCACCTTGCTGGTCATCGGTACCTACGGCATCGCCCCCATCGGCTTCACCCAGCACGTGACGACAGAGTTAGTAAGTTTAAGAGCTACCAGCCAGGGCCATCCCCTCCCAGCTCTCCAGTGACACGCCTGGCTCTGAAATGGCAACCAGCTAGCTGCCGAGAAAACAAGGCTGGTGTCTGGGAGGTGCCTTCAACGCCTCGGAGGGATGATCCTCCGTCTGCGGTTGTTGTGGTTTAACCCCAGCCGGCAGCTCAGCCCCGCACAGCTGCTCGTGGGTGTGGGATTGCTGGTGGGATGGGGGAGAGAATCAGAAGGGTAAAAGTGAGGAAACTCATGGGTTGAGATAAAGACACTTCAATAGGCAAAGCAAAAGCCGTGCATGCAAGCGAAACAAAACAAGGAATTAATTCGCTATTTCCCACGGGCAGGCAGGTGTTCAGCCATCTCCAGGAAAGCAGGGCTCCATCACGCGTAACGGTGACTTGGGAAGACAAACTCCCTCCGCTTCCTCCTCCTTCCCCCAGCTTTATATGCTCAGCATGCTGTCATATAGTCTGTTGGGGTCAGCTGTCCCGGCCGTGTCCCCTCCCAACCCCTTGTGCCCCCGGCAGAGCACGGGGAGCTGAAAAAGTCCTTGACCAGTGTCAGCACTGCTCAGCAACAACTAAAACATCTTCACGTTATCAACACCGTTTTCGGCACAAATCCAAAACACGGCCCCATACCAGCTACTGTGGAGAAAATTAACTCTATCCCAGCCAAAAGCAGCACAGCAGTTAATCCTGGGAACCTGCAGCTGGCTGCATTGCTCCCTTGGCACCCAGGCTGGAGAGAAGAGCAGGCATCCATCTTCCGGGGGGGACCATGACCATCCGTGTCCCACGCTGTCGTGCTCCCTGCTAGGGCTGGGAGCATCCAGGGGTGCTGCTGGCTCCTGCTGTTTGAGAGGCTCCATTAAATAGCCAGGGTAGGGGTGCCGCGTGTGCTGGACAAGCAGCGGTGGGCTGCAGCAGCATGCGTGCCGGCAGCAGAGCTGTTCCCCCTCCCATGTTGCTGGTGGGACCCAGCAGCCCTTCCCCTCAGATGAAGGGGGCTGCTCAGCCCCCCACGAGTGGAGGGAGAGGGGGCTGCACCCCACACCGCTGGCCCCCTCGGCGGGAGCTGACCCTGGCTTGGCTCGGCAGGTGCTGAGGAACAAGGGCGTCTATGAGAGCGTCAAGTACATCCAGCAGGAAAACTTCTGGATCGGTCCCAGCTCGGTAAGGGCTCTGCCAGCCCACTGCCCCTCGCCCCCCAGCCCGAGGCTCTGCTCCCCCTGCCCTAAGCTGAGTGGGGTCCCTGGGGTGCTCCAGTCCTGGGGGAGCTCAACCCCTCGTCCCAGCCTGCTGCCCTGGGCCCTCGGTGTCCCCATCCCTTTGGGACCTGCTGCATGGTCCCAGCCCAGGCTGGGGGCTCGGCAGCGCATTCTAGAGCTGCAGCATCATGGTGGGATGGTCAGAAGAGTCCCCAGCCCCTTCCCACCCGCCTTCCCCCACTGGGGTAATGGAGGCTCAGGGCGATCACCTCTGGGGACCCCCTGGCCCTGCTGAGCCCTCCTTGGGGCAGCTGGAGGGAGGGGAGGTACGGGGGGGCTGCAGAGCATCCCCTGGACTGGCATCTCCCTCCCAGATCGACCTGATCCACCTGGGGGCCAAGTTCTCCCCCTGCATCCGGAAGGATCAGCAGGTGGAGCGGCTCATCCAGCGCGAGCGGGACCGGGAGCGCGGCTCCGGCTGCTGTGTCCAGAATGACAACTCGGGCTGCATCCAGACCCTGCCGCAGGACTGTTCGGTGCGTGCCAGCTCCGCCACGGGCACCGGGAAGTCCTGGGAATCCCTGGGGAAAAGGGGGAAACCGTCTCCACCCTGCACGGCACAAGGGCATGATGTGCGTGGTGTCAGAGCGGTGCATTCGCTGCCGCGTCCTCAATCTCTTCGTCGTCCCCAGGAGACACTGGCGACATTCATCAAGTGGCCGGGCAGCAACGCACCAGCCATGGCTTCGGGCAAGAAGCGGACGTCGGGGGCTGTGTGTCACCAGGACCCCAGGTAGGAGCGACAGCTAGGGAGAGGTACCGCGGTCAGCCGGCTGCATGTGGGGCACGGCGGAGGTGCTGCGTGGGGCTGCGTTTCCAGCTTGGATGCCTTGAATCCTCTTGTCCAAAGGGCTAGGGGGCTCTAACACACCGTGGGAGAGTGATAAGGAAGAGGGAACGAGTGGGGAAACTGAGGTGGGGTCTGTCCTGAACGTAGGCAGCAATGGGTGACACCGTTGTCTTGCGCTGGCCCCTGCCTGCCCTGCTCCGCTGGGATGGGTGATGTTGCGAGGGGGCGTCGATGGGGTTGTCCGACAGATGCGAGTGCCGCGGGGTTCACCTGCGGAAGGTGCTGCTGTGGGGCGTTGTAGGACACCGATGTGCAGGATCCCTCCCCAAGCCAGGGGAGGGGGCAGGTCCCGGGGCTGTCTGTGCCCGAGGTGGCGGTACTAGTCTGCAGGGAGGGATGTGCTGGGGGGGACCCGTCCTGACACCCCCCCCCCACCTCGTCCCGCCAGGACGTGCGAGGAGCCGGCGTCCAACCCACCCCACGTGTGGCCGGACGACATCACCAAGTGGCCGGTAAGAGCCCGGTGCCACTGCGAGCTGGGTGGCACCGTGGTGGCAGCCTCCGTGGGAGACACAGCGGGTGACAAGCCAGGCACGGGGGCTGCGGGGAAAACCTCGGGCCCCAGACCCTGACCTTGGCTTTTCTCCCTCCTGCTTGTAGATCTGCACCTACGAGACCAAAACCAACCACACAGGCTTCGCCCACATGGACTGCCAGATCAAGGGCAGGCCCTGCTGCATCGGCACCAAGGGCAGGTGGGTCACAGCGGTGGGGGCACCCGGCCCAGGCTTGGCTCCCCTCTCTGCCCCGCCGCCTGTTGTTGCCCTGTCGGCGTCCAGAGCTGTGCCGGGGGGAGAGGGCGATTATGGAGCCTCGGCGGGTGGGAAGCACGGCGGCAGCAGGACCGGCTGCCGGGAGCGGAGGGGGATGCTCAGGGGAATGGGGAGCGAGCCCTGCCCTGAGTGAGCCCGCTGCCTGTCCTCCACCCAGCTGCGAGATCACGACGCGGGAGTACTGCGAGTTCATGCACGGCTACTTCCACGAGGAGGCAACGCTCTGCTCGCAGGTGAGCAGGGCCGGGGATGCGCCGCTAGCAACCGGGTCACGCGTTGCCGTGCTGATGCCAAAGGGTTTTATAGTATCCTGGGATGTGGTTGGGATGGGTGTGAGCAGAGGGAATGCAAAGTGCAGGGGCTCGCCCAGCTATCGGCTGCACTCCTGCTGCTGCTGCGTGCCTGCCTTGCTGGTGTGGGGCAGGAGGAAACGTAGGACTTGAGCCAGCCTGACCCAGGCAGCACCAGTGTCCTTGGGAAAGGCACATCGTGGGCAGGAAAACGGCCCTTCAGCATCTCCTGGGGCACTGGGGATGCTCAGTTGCTCCCTCCCCAGCACTTGGGCAGCACGGGTGCCCCACACCACCCAAGGTCCCCCCCACAACTGACACGTGGCATCATCAGCCATGCGTCCCTGACCCATCCGTTGCTCCCTGCGGCTCCGGGGTGTGGGCCAAGCCCCCCGTCACCCCCAACCCCGCCTGCCTTTGCAGGTGCACTGCCTGGACGAGGTCTGCGGTCTCCTGCCCTTCCTCAACCCGGAGGTCCCCGACCAGTTCTACCGCCTGTGGCTGTCCCTGTTCCTGCACGCTGGGTGAGCCATGGACCTGTGCCCCCAGGGGATCACGGGGGTGACTTGGGACCGGGGTATCCCTTGGGATGGTCTGTGATCCCCAACGGGCTGGGAGAGAAGAGGGGAGGACACCCCCAGACTACAGCGGCATGTGCCGTCGGTCGAGGGTGTTTTGTAAGGTGTCTCATGCCCCAGGCGGCGGGCAGGGGGCTCTAACGGGGCAGGGGGCTCTAATGCAGGGTCTCTTCCCCCAGCATCATCCACTGCCTGGTGTCGGTGACTTTCCAGATGACAGTGCTGAGGGACCTGGAGAAGCTGGCGGGCTGGCATCGCATCTCCATCATTTTTATCCTCAGCGGCATCACGGGCAATCTGGCCAGTGCCATCTTCCTGCCTTACAGGGCGGAGGTGAGGGCTGGGGGGGGGCTCTGCTCACACCACCCCGAGCCCAGCCAGCTCCCCAGGGACCAAAGGACACCCCTCCCCGCCCCTGTCCCAGCAGAGGTTTGGGGAGGGGGCTGCAGCCGTCGGCACAGAGCTCAGCCCCCGGCAGGTTTTGCTGGTGCCCCTGTGGTGGTGGCGGCGGGGGGGGGGGGGGGGCGGGGAGTGGGGTGTCTCTGCCCCACGTGTGGGGTTCACACATGCCACGTGGATCACGTGTCACCACGTCTCGGTGTGCGTGCAGGGTCCCCGGGCGGGCAGATGGCTAATCTGCTGGCAGTGAAACCCTGCCGGGCTTTAAATGAGATCACGCCGAGCACCCTAATCCCCCCCGGGGTGCGTCGGGATGGGGACTGGGGGGGGGCTGTGGCCTGGGAGGGGGTGATGCTGCCTGGCTGCTGAGTCACCGAAAGCACCGGCTCTGCCAAAACAGTGCCAGCATGCTCCCTCCTCTTCCTCCCGTGCCAGGGCTCCCACCCTTGAGCACTGATGGAGCGCAGCCCTCGAGGGTTGCAGGAGCCAAATGCATTTTGCAAGGGGAGGATACAGTCCCTGGGGACACGGGGATGTGTGCGGGGTGATGTACGCAGGGTCTGGCAGTGACTTCCCCCATCCCCGCAGGTGGGCCCTGCCGGGTCCCAGTTTGGCTTGCTGGCCTGCCTCTTTGTGGAACTCTTCCAGAGCTGGCAAGTGCTGGAGAAACCCTGGAAAGCTTTCCTCAACCTCTTCGGCATTGTCCTCTTCCTCTTCATCTGCGGCCTCTTGCCGTGGATCGATAACATCGCTCACCTCTTCGGCTTCCTCAGCGGCCTCCTCCTCTCCTTCGCCTTCCTGCCCTACATCACCTTCGGCACAGTGGACAAGTACCGCAAGCGAGCCATGATCATCGTCTCCTTGCTGGTCTTCGTGGGGCTCTTCGCCTCGCTGGTGGTCTGGCTCTACGTCTACCCCGTGAACTGGCGCTGGGTGGAGTATCTCACCTGCCTGCCCTTCACCAGCAAGTTCTGTGAGAAGTATGAGTTGGAGCAGGTCCTGCACTGACCCCACCGGTGGGGACGGGGCTGGGAGAGGCTCCGGCGGTGATGCTTTCCAGGGGGTGGGTCTTCACCAGCCTGCAGGAGGTGGTGGCTGCTCCGGGATGGGGCAGATCCCAGGCACGGCTTCATCCTCAGGGCTGCGGGGTTTGGGCTCACCCCTGTTAAATGTTGGGGATGCAGTGGGGAGTGGGGCTGGAGCCAACCCTGCCTTGCACCCCTTTGGGGCTGCCTCTTTGTGCTGAAAAGCCATAACTGGTTTGGGGACCAACCCCAACTGCTGCCTGCATGGGGAAAGGGCCGAGGGAAGCGGGACTTCGGTGCGTGCACGGCCAGGCTGGGCTCCCGGCCCTGGGGCTGAAGCTGCTGAGGTCTCCTGGCTGTGCCCCTGCCTGCCCGGGGCCCCGTCCCACCTCGGTGCCCCAGCTCATACTGTGAACACAACCCCCTTTTTTTGCAGGGGCACTCTTTTTTATCCACAGCTCTTTAGGCAGAGGGTTTCCCCCCGCTTTGGACTCCCCAGGGCCTCTGCCGCAGCTCCGAGGTGTTCAGAGCTGAGCTTCAAAGGTATTTTCCAGTCCTGCTGTCGCATCTGATGCTCCCCTGAGGCCCTGGAAGGAGGCTTGTGCTTCTCCACGTGGGCTACTCACTGGTTGGAGAGGCAGGACTCGGCACAGAGGGGCTTCTTTTCCCCTTATTTCAGTGAAATTCCCTTTTTGGAAGCAGAGAGGTGGCACGTACCGTCTTTGTAGTGCCATGCTGGGAGGCAGGCTTGGATAAAAACATCCTGGGGGGCTTGTGTGGCTGCTTCTGAAGCCCACAGACCCTTCAGGAAGCCATCAGTGCTCCCACCGTTCACTTCTGCCTCAAGTCCCTGCTGTTACCCCATTCCCCTTTTCAAAGCGTAGAGACCCAGGTGGCCCTCTCTGTGGCCTCAGACGGTGCTGGACAGACGGAGGAGCGCAGGATGGGGGCAGTTGCCTTCCCCCTTCCCTGCCCAAGGCTGCACGTCCCTGCCTGCCCCCAGCCCTGGGCTGCAGCTCCCCAGCATCTCCTCCTCCCTCCCACCGGCCTCAGCGCGAAGGCAGGTCCTTCCTGGGGTCCGGGTGACTCTGCTGGGCTGGTTTGGACCTGGGCTGTCTCTCCCCTGGTGTGTGTTTCTTTGGTACTGGTGAGTCTCAGTGCTATTGAGTGAGGGAAGGTGTGAATCCCCCAGCCATGATGTCCTGGGATGAGTATTCAAGGGCTGGGAGCTCAGCTCCCTCTTTCACAACCACTCTTCAGGTGACTGCAGGAGCTCTGTGGCACCTGCATCCCTCCCTCTACCGTGGGCCAGTTTTCAGCCCCGCTCTGTCCCTCTGGTGCTGCTCCCACCAAAGGCAGACACTTCATTTGTCTCCTTTTGATACTTTTTTAAAAGCTGTGGGTTCTCCCCCCGCCCCCATAATAAATTTCTACCTGTATTTAAAGAGATGTACAAGGTCTCTTCTCCCTTCTTGGATGCCAGGACGTGGCACTTTTAGGGGATTCTGTTTGTTTTGGTGATGGTGTGGCAGAGATGGGAGTGCTTGGGGCTGGTGCCCTGATGTGCAGGGCTGCACTGTCCCCTGGTAACCCTCAACCCTTTCCCTGGGAGGGGGACAGGGTTTGGAGGGTCTCCAGTAGAAGGGGAAACCAAATGCCTGGAGCAAAAAGACCTACGGCGCCTCCTGACGCTGCCCCAGGGCAGAGCCACCCCTGCCTGTATCCCACCCTTCATCGAATGTCCCAGGGCTGGATTTGCCCCATCTCCCCCCAAAGCCGAGATGCCCCAAGGGCTGTTGGATGGCTCCCGTCGTGCGGGCTGGTACCCTGCCTCTGGCTGTCACGGCGAGGGGGTGGTTGGAGCGGGGCAGGAACACACAGAGGCTGCGTAGAAAACCGCTGCCACATCTTTATTTGCTGCTTCACAGACAGACTGAGGCGTTTGCAGAAGGCTTGTCCTGGGCCACTTGTGGGTCTCGGGGTGGGGGTGACACTGGTTTGGATGGGCCTCCCGGGCAGGTTCTGCTGGGGGTGGCTGTGGGCTGGGGGTGTGCTCCAAGGGGTCTGGGGGGGGGGGGGTCTGCAGGCAGGGGGGTGGCTGCCAGGACCCCTGCCTGGTGTGGGGGCTGCTCAGGGAGGGCTTGGCTGTGGTGGGCTTCACTCGTGGTGCTGATGGTGGGAGGGGGTGCAGGGCTGGGGGCACGTGTATGTACGGGCTCTGCTGGGTGTCTCCGCAAAACATGGCTGTGAGTGCCCTTAGATCGGCAGACCCCTCCCCAGCTGTTCCTAGGGCAGTGCCTTTCCATCCCCCTGGGGCATGTGGCCCTGCAGCCCACCCAGGCTTGCCAGCACAGAGACCGGGGGGTCATGCTTCCAGCGGGGCCAGGTGGGAGGTTTCTGTCCCCAGCCCTGGGGGGCTGGGATGGGACCTGGCTGATCTCCTGGCTGGAGATGTGGCAGAGGGAGTAGCTGTAGCCAGGGCCAGCCAGGGATGATGAATAGCTGTGGCAGGGATGGAGAGGGGTCGTAGCCTCTTATCCTCCTCCCGCAGCCTCTCTCCAGCCCCCCCTGGCAGGGCTGGACCGGAGGGGGCTCAGCAGCCGCTGTTCCTGCGCATGAAGGCATGTCCCCGCACGGGATGCTGCATCTCGATGAAGGCCAGCTCCCCCACCGTCACCTCGCAGGGACCCAGCGCCTCGAAACCGCACTTCTGGTAGAAGGGTACGAGGAAATCTTCGCACATGAGCAGGGCACGCCGGGCGAAGGGCAGGCACCGAAGGTACTGCAGGTACCGCCACATGAGGATGGAGCCCTTGCCCTGCTGCCGGAAGGTGCGGTGCACGGCCAGCACGTGGATGTGCACAGCCGTGCCCTGCGGCTTGTGCAGGGTCAGCGCCGCCTGCCGAGGGGGGAGCGGGGTTAGCGTGACCGGGGGCTCCCAGCCTGCACGTGTCTCGGTTCCCCACCCCAATGAACTGGGCTCCACGTTCTCCCCCAAATGGAGAAGGGTCCCACTGCCATCCCCCTTCACCTCCCCCCATCACCCCTGCAGCCTTTTTAATTTTAAAATGAATGTTTTGGGGAATTACTGAGCATATTTTTCAACAGCATCAGTAAAATTAATTAATGAGAAAGTTCATTTCCACCAGAGCAGCCCTGTAGCAATTACTCTTGGAAGTTTAGTGAGTAACCTCAGGGCCCCAGGGGGCTTCTCCTCGTCCCCAGGCCCCGACAGTGCCTCTCCCAGCACACAAGCCAGGAAGAACAGGGTCCAACTCTTACCTGGCTGAGCCTGTCCTGGTCCCAGAGGGAGCCGATGATGAAGGCCACGAGTCGCCCTTCCTCAAACCAGCCGAGGGAGAGCTCCGGGCACAGGTTCAGAAAGTGGCGGATCTCATCCAGGTGGAGGGGACAGTCCCCGGAGACGGATATGAAAGCTGGAGGGGGATGGTGGTGAGCATAGCGAGGGGGACCCAGACAGCCCCCCGGCACTGATGTAGGGGGGGAGAGGGGGCTGTGATAGGGAGAGATGGCATGTGTCCTGCTGCCTACTTGGCCTAAAGGAGCTCTAAGGGGCAGGATGGCTCCGGGGAGCAGCTCTGCTCCTCCAGAGGCAGCCCCCCATGGCCCAGGGACTGGCCCCCCACTCTCGTTGCTGATTCCAGGGCCACAGCAGCGGGTGCTGAGATGAACCCTCCCTCCTGGCATCTCCCTGGATGCCTTTGCCCTTTGGAGAGGAGGGAGGAATGGGCCAGGTGAGTCTGAGTGAGCAGAGCTGGGGGTGCCGGGGCTGGAGGGGAGGGGGGAGGTTGCTGGGGGTGCATCTCAAAGTGCCCTTGTGCAATAGGAGGCTGAGCATGGTGTCCTTCCTCCCACCTTCCCCCTCTCCTGTCCACTCCCCTCTGGCAGGGCTGTTTTGGGAGAGCTGCTCCCCACTTGCCTGGTCCTGCTCCGGGATCGCCTCCCACCATCCCCACCCCGGTGAGCTGGGGGCCATGGTTCTCCGCTTCCTTAAGCATAGCCTTCCCCACCTCGTTAGGGAGCCCGTGGTGGCCTGGCCGCAAGTCATGGCCAGTGGCTCCCTCCCTCATCACGCACGAGGGCATGCACAGGGGTTTTGCCACAACAGTGTGCCCCCGAGGGACCGGTGGAGGGAAGGGACGGGGCATCTCCAGCCGATGCCGCCAGGCAGGACCTCCCCAGCGCGGCCCCTTACCTTCCCGCTCGATCTCGAACACGCTGACGGCATCCTCGGGGCTGAGGCAGCGAAACTCGCTGGCGGGCAATGTGTGGCGACGCTGGCCCCCGGGGGAGCTTCGGGGGGACCTCAGGTGAACGGGCTTCAGGAAAGGTAACGTGCTGAGCGCCGACATCCTCCTCCTCCTTCTGCCCTGCTTCCCACCACTCCCTCTGTTCGGGGCAGCCTCTGCCAGCTCCTGACCCCGGCACTGGCACAGCACCCTTTATTTCAGCCAATCTCCTCCAGCACTCTGAGCTGCCAAAAATACCTGTTGATCACGCATGGGATTAGGCTGCTTGCCACCCTTTTCCTATATGTGTGTGTATGTATATATATAGCAAATACCCATCCACGGTGACCCCATTGCCGGTCTGCCGTCACTGTGAGCTGGGGCTGGTGCTTGGGGACCAGCAGCCTGGCACCAGCCGTGGGCTGCAGCAAACCCACGGCCCCAGGGACCGGGAGGGACAAAAGCCTGGTGACCAGCTAAGGGGGCCGAGTGGTGGGACAGAGCGGGGACAGGGGCTGTGAGAGCTGGAGCAGGCATGGGGCTGAGCATCCTGCCCAACATCTCCCAACCCATGGCAAAGCCAGGCAGTGGGATGGGCAGGAGAGCCCTGGGGCAAGTCCAGCCGCTGCCCTGGGGGCAGGCAGGGTGGGATGTGGCTGTGGGAAGCCAAGAGGCTGCAAAATAAGCCTCTCTGGGCGAATGGTCCCTGAGACCCTCTCGCCTTTGTGGTGCTGCATGGCTGTACGCGAGCAAGAGATCAGGGCCGGGCCGCCATGCACGCACCGCGGTGCCCTGGCACGGACATGTCAGGCAGCCAGAGCTGCTGGGATTTACTCCCTTTTCCAGCTCGCTCAGCTGGTTGGTGACACAGCTTAGTCCCTGTTGGGCTCTTAGGTCACGTCCACGCTCACAGACAGAGCTGAGGTGGGTCCATGGCAGGATGAGTGGGTGCCTGTGGCCACAAGCCTCGGGCATCCTGCCTGGGTGAGGTGCCCCCAGGCTTTGCCCCCTGCCCCGGGAGCTCCAGGCAGCGTGATCCCACCCGGCACAGCCCGCCCTGGGACATGCCGCCTGTGACATGGGACCCCAGACCCCTCGGTTCCCCCAGGAGGGTCATCGGCCGCTGACCTCACCCGGCAGCACCCGTCCGGCAGAGCCCAGCCAAATCCCTCATCCTGGACCAGAGCCTGTAGCTTCAGTCTGCCTCTGGTTTCATGTGTGAGCAAACCAAGTTAATAAATCCAGAGAGAACCACAAACTGAGCAAATAACTGAGAGAACTGAGCACCGAGAGAAATAACTGAGTGAGCTAAGCCCAGGCAGACTACAGGCAGAAAGAGCGGGAATTGATCCCAGAGCCATCCATCCATCTGTCCCTGCTCAGCCCAATATTCAAGCAATTTGCAGTGAAGCCAGGTCATTTTTGATTATTGTTCGAGAGGTGCTGGCTTTCCCTGCTAATTATAGGCTTGCCTCCAGCTAATAGGATTTATAGAAACAAAAGCATTACCAACACAAACATTACGCAGGGCAGAACCGGCGCAAGCTGGGAATTTTCCATCCTGAAATGCCGAGGGCTGGGTGCTTGAAACGCCCGCTTTATCCAGTCTGAGGCGAGATGGGGTGTCGTCGTGATTTATTTTCAATCAATTGCTGTTCTGGCGCTGGATTTGTATCTAAGGGATCGGGTCCATCAGGGAGATTGGGTTTCTTTGGCGGGAGAATTATTTAGCATCCCCAGTGCTGGTTCCAGTCACCAAGGACTAACTGAAATGGTGCTGGGAATGGGTGGTTCATGCTCCCGGGGACAACGTATGAGGGAAGTAAAGGGGCGGCTGAGCTGGAGGGGAGAGCGGGATGCTGGGGGGGCTGTCGTGTTTGTAGAGCTTATTATCAAATCTTCTGGAACTCCTCATCCTGCTAATTGGATTAGGGGCTCATCCACCTGGGTAAACCCCAGAGCAGGCAAGAGGGTAGGCTCTGGGCACCTAGAAAATGCAGCGGCGGTTTGATCCTGGGCGGTGCTGAGCGCCTGGGGCAGGTTCTGGGGCTGCGGCTGGATCAGGCCCAGGGACGGCTGTGTGGGATGCCAGGGCAGAGCGGCCGGCTGAGCACGGCCTTGGGCAGGGCTGGCGGTTCCGCTCGCTGCCGTGGGAATTAGGGAGCGGGAGGTTTGCTCGCTGACAGCCGCTCTTAGGCAGGTCACTGTTCGAGAGCAAGTCTTAATCCCGGACCATACAAAGGCTGTAAAGAACTGAGCACTGGGAAGTCTCTGCGGGGACGTCCACAGAGCTGGGGGGGGTTCAAGACCTCTTGTGTGAGTGGCTGCTCAGTTCCCGTTAGAGATGACCAGGAAAGGGGAATCGGATCCTTCCAGCTATTTTTAGAAATTTCTTGAGACCCCAACCAGCAACAGCCTGGAGCAGAAGTTGGCGATGGGGAAAGGCTGTTCCTTAGCTTGTTTTCCTTGTATTTTCTCCCCTCCGGCTCTTTATTCCTGCCCATCCAGGTTATACAGCTGGAGGGCTGATATATTTGTGGTTGTTTTCTGGAAATGAACTTTTTGCTTTGCTTCTCAGCTCCCTGCAGATGCAAAAGTCTTCTGCAGGGGGGAGGGGGTACATACAGCCTGCAGAGCGCAGAGGAACCAGCCACCCTCCCCAGCCCGTCCCCGGAGCCAGCCCTGGGCCCTGCCATGGCCATGGGGGTACCAGCAGTGCAGTTACACCTGGGAAGCATCTGACCTGCAGAGGCGAAGGAAAATAGCCCCAGGTCGCGGAGTAAATAAGAACCAGAGTAAGGAGGAAAAAAAATCCTCTCTCCCTGGCTCAAGACATCTGTCTTCCATGCTCCAACACAGCCTCCTCTATATTGTTCAAGTCACTTACACCCCAGGATAAATTTTGTGCTGTAGCTCCTTACCAGACCTGCCTGAGATGAGCCAGATACATTTGTGTGTACGTAGCAGCGTACCAAAAGCTCGCGCTGTAAATTTCCCCCCCCCCAACTTGTGTTTGTGCACTAGAGATCAAAGCATCTGCGTGGTCCGTAGAGATGCTCACATGTAAATAAACAGGCAAGTCCGCAGTACCCCCCTAACAACCTCTTTTTATTATGTTATGAATGTCTGCCTGGATTTGGAGCTTGGATTTTTAAATGAGCTGGTAGTAAGGAGTTATTGACCCAGTTTTGAAGCCAAATATCCTTTGCAAAAGAGCTGGTGTTCTTCCCACACCCCAGACACGGGGGGGTTTCAATGAGAAGAGTCCCCTCTACAGCAGGTTTTGATAGCCTGTGTTTGAAGTGTAGGGATGGGGCAGGGGCTGTGATAAGAGTCACGCTCTTACCTCCACCAAAGTCATTTTTCAGGCAAGCGAAGCTCCATGCGCCAACCTCCCTCCCCTCAGGGGCAATTCCCCACATCCTGTGATACTGGGGCTGGCAAGTCGCAGTGGCCTCGGGACCACCAGCTGTCCCCAAGGCTGTCAGTGCCACCGGGATGCAACAGAAACGTGGGTGCTTACCGGACGGGGACCCCGCGCCGCTCCTCTGCCCGGCTGGCTCTGGTGGTGCTGCCTCGCAGCTGGCAGGAGAGGAGGACCCGGGGTTTTGCCTCCCCTCCCCTTTGTCTGCCGCACGCTCTGCAGCCTTTGCTTATATATTTGTTATTTATGGAGCACGTGATGACATCCTAAGGAGTTTATAACCCCGATGAAAGACAGGGAGAGGTGAGAGGCTTTAAGGTGACAGGCCAGCAAAAGGATCCCATCAGGCTTTTATTTTTTTTTTTCCCCTGGCGTGACTACCTGCAGAGGGATAAAGCATTTAGCTGATTGCTGTGCGCTCAGTCCCTGCTGCGGGCCGGGCAGGGAGAGCAGAGGACTTAGCTAGGAAAGGGGAGCAACATACTGTGCCTGAGCCAGGCCTCTCTGACGGCATCAGGAGCCCGTAGGAAGGTGAAGGCAGCCCTGCCGAGCATGGATGAGCTTTCTTAGTGTCAAGGATGGGGAGGCTGCTGGCTGTGCCAGGTGTGAGCATCCCTTGGGCTTGAGCAGTGGGGACTTTTTCAGGGGAACCGGCTGGGTTCTTGTAGGATGGGGGGCCAGACCTAAGGTTTCTGCCGCAAGGAGCTTATTCCAAAGACCAAGCATCTCTCCCCCGCGTGCCTACGGTCCCTGGGAGCTATGACATAAGAAACTGCATAGGCAAAGCCTGCACTATTTGTCCCCCTCAGGACATGTGTAATAAAAGGGGGATTATGCCAGGTGTGAGCTCCTAGAAAGGAAATGACTGGGAACATCAGCAAAAATAACAATTAAAAAATGTTGGCATCATCATTATCATCAGGAACCAGCTGCAGCCCTGAAAGAAGCCCGGAGCAGGAGGCAGAGCTGGCTTTGCCCCGCTGGAGACATTTCCAGGGGAGCTCAGGACCTGCTTTAGTTTCCAGCCATGGGCAAAGTGACCTAGGGCTACACCCTTATCTCCCTCTTTTAAAATTTTTTTCATGGAATCAAAACAGAAATACGACCCAACAGCTTTCTGTTCTTCAGAAATGGCATTTCAGAGCAACTCTCAGCCATTAAAGCTGAGCCCAGCAGAGCAGAGGCTGGCCCATGGCTGGAATAGTCAAGCAGGGATGCTGCATTCGGTGGCTTTAGCTGGGTCTGTCTCTCCCTGCCCCTACACAGCTACAGAGAGTCAAAAACTCCATTAAATGAGAGCCACAGCACTGTGCTGAGATTTACATATTTAGCAGCTCTCTCAGCATCTTCAAAGAGCCTCGAGCTGTCATTCCGGCCCCGCAGCCAGGCTGGTCCCTCCGTTGGGGTGCCCGCTCAGGAAGGCAGCAATTATCTGGGTAGGATTTGCAGCGAGGGATGACACGTGGGAGGCAGCTGAATTGCAACTCGTGTGTGTGTCCCCCCCACCCCGCCAGGACTTGGGAATGAAGCGACACACATGCAGCCCAGGGGCTCCTCAGCTGTGCCGCACTCTGCCTCCGTCCCTGCCATGGTGCCCGGTTATCCCCGTGCTCAGGGGGATTAAGCTGGTTTTGATGGCTGCAGCCTTCACAGTCCCTTGGCCCCAAGGGGCAGGGTCAGCCATCACAGGGGACACACGTGACATCAGGGTCGTCCCCCATGTGGCACCATCAGGGAGGTTTCTCTCCCAAACTCACATAATCACTCACATAATCTCCAAGCTGGACGCTCTGCTTCACATCCCTGTTTTACACCTTCCGCTGGCTTAGCCATGGGGACCCAAGAGGGTGATGCTTTTCTCCCGGCAGGAGCATAACAGGGGTGGCAGCAGGGCTCTGAAGTTTGGCATCACTGCAAGGTCAGCCACAGGCTCTGATTTCATTCTCCCTCGTCTCCTGCCTCTTCATCAGCTGCCACGGACGGGCAGCGTGCGAGTGCTCATCGTTGCTGTAACTTTACAGCAGGATGCAGCTCTTTGGACATACTCGGTATTCTCAGCACTTGCCAGGCTGGCTACCTGCTGTTTTTATCCCCCATTGCTCCCCTCTCACGTTGCCAAGAGCAGTTCAAAATCACCAGCAGGTCCTGTGAAGCCAGCGTGCCTCCAGCCTCTCCGCTGCAGCGGGGCATTCAGTGTGGCTTAGGAGCCTGCGAGCTGATACTCTTTTGAAATAGCAATATAGGGCTCCTACGGACAGTGGCCAGACCCCAGCCCCAGGCTCTAAATAGACCCTAGAGGGGCTGATTCTGCTCTGGGCTCTGAAATGTGAATATATATACAAAATATGCAAAGATACGTGTATGTGGATTTCCTCTGGCATATTCCTTTTGGCCCATCAGTGCAGTTGATGCCTCTTCTGTGAGAGCGCAGGGCTGACTCCCTCCGCAGACAGTCACGGGGAGCTGGGGAAGGGATAAAGGGATGTTACTTCACAGCTTATTTGGGTTCCCAGCGATGGTCAGAGGAAACAGGCTTTGAAGTCTGGCTTTGACCTGTGCTACATCAACACATGCCTTTGCAGGGCTGGGGTATCTTGTTACTCCTCTACATGGGCCGTTGAGGAAAGAGTACAAACAGTTCGGCGGACAGTTTCACCCACGTCTGCTTGGCCATGGCAGCCTCAGCCAAAAGCAGGAGGTAGGGGAACGGGACTGGCGGGGACCTTGTTTATCCCCTCCCTAGAGCACAAGCCCTGGGGGTGATTAGCCTCCTTTCCTTCTCTCTGCTGGGCTGTGGCAGTTTGTAACTAGGTCGTGGCCACTCACGACACAATCCCTGGGGGGAAGGAGGATGGGGTTCAGTGCGGGGTGCAAGGGCTCCTCTGGGAAGAGAGGCCGGGCAGGAGGGAGGGGGTCTGGGAGAGGCAGCCCCCACCCTCCGGTCCCAGATCTCCAGGCGGTTCAGATCCAGCTCTGACTTTGGGACATGGCAGCTGGGGGACATGTCGCTGGGGCATCCTGCTTTCCACAGCTCGGCAGGAGCTCCCCTGCCTGCGGTCCAGCCCTGGCACACTGCTGGTGGGAGCCAGGGTGACCCCAGGGAGACGGCTGGGGACCAGATGCCACCTACTGGGAAGCCAAATCCTGCATCCCAGAGGAGGGCTGGGCCTGGACCAGCCCCATCGCGGGGGTTTGTGAGGTCTTGGTCTCAGCAAAGAGGATGAGGGGAGGGAGTGGAGGAGGGCTGCGCTTGCATAAAGTTATACATATGCAAGGTGATGCCATTTGTGGGGAGGGCCAGAGGTGTTTGCTCAGGGCAGCACAAGCAAGGAAGGAAGGGCCGGGTAACCCTGTGCAGGATGGGGACACCGGGCACTGCTGGGGGACCCTCTCGCAGGAGAGAGGCTTTCCCCCGCCCGCCCAGCCTTGGGAGATTTGCTGGGCTCACCGAGACGGGACGGAAGATTGCCATATGCTGTGTCACTTGCTAATATTTCTGTTCCCTGATGCGAGCAGGACACAGCGATTCCTGCTAAGCTGTTTGCCTGCACGATGACAACTCCCAGCCTGTCCCTGCGGGATGGTCTGGAGACATCCCCCGGGAACTGACTCCAAACTACTTTTTCTGAAGGCGCCAGCTCTTCTGAGCAGCTGGTGGGGGTGGTCCAGGAACACGCGTGTCTCTGGGAAGCGGCAAAAGAAGAAAATACCGGCAGGCTTGGCCAAGGAGGAGCTGCCCAGCAGAGCAGAGGGGTGCCGAGGGCTCGCCCGCCTCCGGGCCGGGAGCTCCGGCAGCCGCCCCGGCCGCCGGGCTGGCCCCGGGTGCAAGCGCTGGGGCTGCCGGGCAAGGCGGCTGCGCCCCCGGGCCGACCACCGGGAGGCGGCCCCTGCCCCGCCAGGCCGGCAGCGCCGGGCCGGGCCCTGCGGGCGGCGGGAGGCGGCGGCCCACGAGGGGGCACCAGAGCCCCGCCGCAGCCCGGGCACCGGGAGCGGGCACCGAGCACCGGGCACCGGGAGCGGGCACCGAGCACCGAGCACCGGGCACCGAGCACCGGGCACCGGGCACCGGGCACCGGGAGCGGGCACCGGGCACCGAGCACGGGGAGCGGGCACCGGGAGCGGGCACCGAGCACCGAGCACCGGGCACCGGGAGCGGGCACCGGGAGCGGGCACCGAGCACCGGGCACCGGGAGCAGGCACAGGGCACCGGGCACCGGGAGCGAGCACCGGGCACCAGGAGCGGGCACCGGGCACCGGGCACCGGGAGCGGGCACCGGGCACCGAGCACGGGGAGCGGGCACCGGGAGCGGGCACCGAGCACCGAGCACCGGGCACCGGGAGCGGGCACCGGGAGCGGGCACCGAGCACCGGGCACCGGGAGCAGGCACAGGGCACCGGGCACCGGGAGCGAGCACCGGGCACCAGGAGCGGGCACCGGGCACCGGGCACCGGGAGCGGGCACCGAGCACCGGGCACCGGGAGCAGGCACAGGGCACCAGGCACCGGGAGCGGGCACCGGGAGCGGGCACCGGGAGCGGGCACCGGGCACCGAGCACGGGGAGCGGGCACCGGGAGCAGGCACCGAGCACCGAGCACCGGGCACCGGGAGCGGGCACCGGGCACCGAGCACGGGGAGCGGGCACCGGGAGCGGGCACCAGGAGCGGGCACAGGGCACTGAGCACCGGGCACCGGGAGCGAGCACCGGGCACCGGGAGCGGGCACCGGGAGCGGGCACCGAGCACCGGGAGTGGGCACCGAGCACTGAGCACCGGGCACCAGGAACGGGCACAGGGCACTGAGCACCGGGCACCGGGAGCGGGCACCAAGCACCGGGCACCGGGAGTGGGCACAGGGCACTGAGCACTGGGCACCGGGAGCGGGCACAGCGCACCGAGCACCGGGAGCGAGCACCGGGCACCAGGAGTGGGCACCGGGAGCGGGCACTGAGCACCGGGCACGGGGCACCGAGCACCGGCAGCACACACAGGGCACCGGGAGCGGGCACAGGGCACCAGGCATTGGGCACAGGGAGCGGGCACCTGGCACCGGGCACAGGGTACTGGCACCAGGCACAGGGCACTGGGCGCCCTCCGGGCGCCTGGCACCCTGTGGTTATCCCCAGTACCTGGCAGGCATCCCAGTACCCGGTGGGCAGCCTGGCACCCTGTGGGCATCCCGACATCTGCCCCTTATCCTCCACAAGACCCATGCAGAGATGCCCCACGAGAGGCGCACCCAGCACCAGCTGGGTCCCAGGGAGGAAGGACAGGTCTTGCTTTTCACCAGGATCTTGGCGCAGAGGCAGGTGAGGCGGTTAGATCGCACAAGCAGCTTGCTTGCAGGGAGGACGTCCTCCGGCAAAGAGAGTAAAGGCCAATGCGTCCTGAAACAGCCTAACGCCAGGAATTGTCCCTGAACAGGGGAGGAAGCTGCTTGATGTGTGTCACTTTGCAGAAGTCCTGCGTGTTCAAGACCTCCTGCTGAATCAGTCTCATTTTCAAAAAAAAAAAAAAAAAAATCATGCATGCAAAATGCTTCTTGGGTTTGCCTCAGTATTTTGCAGGGTGGTCTGACTTGCTGAGGTTCCTCAGCGGAGATCCGAACAGCCTGCCTTGTTGAATGGGAGACGCTCCCTTCGACACCCAGGGACTGTAACGTGCCCAAAGCACGTCAGCGTTGTGGCAGGCCAGGCCCCGGGCTGTTGTGTCCTGAAAAAGCGATGAGTTCTCCTTCAGTGCCACTTCTCGATGGAAGCACGTCGGAGCCCCAGCTGGGATCACAGTGCAAAAACACACCCGGCTCTGCTCCTGCTAACGAGCAAACAGTCCTGACTTGTCCCCATTAAAATCCCCCTGCCGTGAGGCTGGCTGGTTGTATAATGTGATTGTTTGCACGGCTATTTGTGGCTACCTGAAACCCCACTGCTGCTCTTCAGCATGTAATTGCTCTGAAGAGGGACAGTTTCCATCTACGCACACGGTTATGCCCATTACGTGTATCTGTATTTTATTAGTGGCTGTTACGATGTACACGAAGATGATGAGAAGCATCATCACCATGCTGGATAAAGCTGCGCGTTGGAACCTTGAGAAGAACGTGCCGCCGATTCCAATGGAGCCAGAGGGCGGCCTCTCCCCATCCCAAAGGCCTGATCCTGTTCCCACAAGGGCACCATCCTCCCTGGTTTCGGACGGAGGGAGGCCGGCACCTCGCCCCGGTTGGAGGTGGGCTGGCTGTAGCCCCCGGGGAGACGTGCCGCACTCCGCGCTCCAGCACAGCGACGGTCGGAGGGTGAAATCCTCATGCTGGAGGCACTCGCGTGCTCAGCGGGTGCTGAGCGCGGCCTTTCTACTCTCCGCCTCATGCACTTTACAGAAGCCATGGCTTGCGGACAGAGGTCTGTACTCCCAGAAGCACATCCCTGTAAGCAGCTGTATAACATGTGGCACCGCATGGATATTTAAACTGCCTGTCCCCAAGTGTACGCTGCTATTTTCCCACCCAACGGTCCCTTTTAGCTCCATTCTGTTCCTTATCCCTGGGGATGACGCTGAGAAATGCGCCAGCAGGGAACCACATCGACACGACATCCCTCCGATTATAAATGACGCTGTAGCAAGGGATCAAATGCTGGCGTGGAGGTCGGGCTGACCCGGGCCGCGGGGGAAGGCAGGCGCGGAGAGCTCTCGCACCACCTGCAGCTCCCGATTCGGAGGCAGGACGGGAATAGTTTGTACTTCACCATCACTGAGAGCACCCCGCCGCCCTGCCGCCCACGCCTCGGGATAGCCGAGGAGCCGGGCAGAGCTGGAACGCCGGCTGGCTCCCAGCGCACCCCTCACCCACGCACCACCCGTCTTGCCCCAGCCTCTTCCCAGCTGCTTCCCAGGGTTTTAGGGCCACTTGCAAGGTTGGAAAATCCCAGCGGGCCTGAGGAGAGGGTCCCTGCTCCCTCGTGGGCAGGGCATCCCAGCGCTGAGCACAGGCAGGCCTTTGTCCCGGTTGCCTTTCCTAAAAGGAGAACCCTCGGAAGGAGCGGCGAGAGCCGGCTGGTCGATCCAACCGAGGCAAAGCAGCCCCGCGTTGGTGGGAGGGAGAGGGAGAGAGGGAAAGCACCGCTCTGTGGGCTCCGGCACCAGAAGAAGTCAGGCTGAGGATTTGGGGCATTTTCCTGATATTCCAGCCAGCGCTGCACTGGTGGGGAGATCCAGGGAGCAAAGAGCCAGGATAACTTTGGGTGAAGGACAGGCAGAAAGGCTGGCCCGGATGCCTTTAAGCCCTTCGCCCGCCAGAGCAGCGGGACCCGCTCAAGGAACTGTTTTATTTCAAAAATCCCTATAGGCAGAGGGGAAAAATACCAACGTTAGAGTCACTGAAGCCAAATATTTGGCTCATTTGCACACCCTAATGAGGGCTTCCAGCAGCCATAAAAGCAAGACCGGGCTCTGCCGTCGGCTGGAGAGCACCTACGGCAAAGGGCAGCGCGGGGTGCCGGGGCGGACCCCCACCCCATGCCCAGGGCGGCCGCCTCGGCAGGGCAGGGAGGGCTCGGGTGGGGGTGAGGGGCGGCGCGTGGGCTTTGCACCCCCTCCTCGGGCAGATACGCGCACCTGGGTTGCGGCGTCGAGGGTTTTTATAGCAGAGGCACACACGCTTCTGGGGTGAGACCCATCGGGCACTCCAGCCGAGCACCAGGGCTGGGGACACCTCTGCGCCCCCGGTGACTGAGGGGACCCCGGGATGATGCGGTGCAGCCCCCCACAACCGAGGGGACCCGGGAATGACACGGTGCAGCCCCCCACGACCGAGGGGACCCCGGGATGACGTGGTGCAGCCCCCCACGACCGAGGGGACCCCGGGATGACGCGGTGCAGCCCCCCACAACCGAGGACACCCGGGGATGACGCGGTGCAGCCCCCGGTGACCGAGGGGACCTGGAGATGACACGGTGCAGCCCCCCACGACCGAGGGGACCCCGGGATGACGTGGTGCAGCCCCCAGTGACCGAGGGGACCCAGGGATGACACGATGCATCCCCCCACAACCGAGGAGACCCCGGGATGACACGGTGCAGCCCCCCACGACCGAGGACACCCGGGGATGACGCGGTGCCGCCCCCGGTGACCGAGGGGACCCGGGGATGACACGATGCATCCCGCCACAACCGAGGGGACCCCGGGACGACGTGGTGCATCCCCCCATGACGGAGGTCACGCGGGGATGACACGGTGCAGCCCCCCACGACCGAGGGGACCCCGGGACGACGCGGTGCAGCCCCCCATGACGGAGGTCACGCGAGGATGACGCGGTGCAGCCCCCACGACCGAGGGGACCCCGGGACGACGCGGCGCACCCCCCCATGACGGAGGACACACGGGGATGACGCGGCGCAGCCCCCCACGACCGAGGGGACCCCGGGATGACGCAGTGCATCCCCCCACAACCGAGGGGACCCCGGGATGACGTGGTGCAGCCCCCCACGACCGAGGGGACCCCGGGATGACGTGGTGCAGCCCCCAGTGACCTAGGGGACCCAGGGATGACACGATGCATCCCCCCACAACCGAGGGGACCCCGGGATGACGCGGTGCAGCCCCCCATGATGGAGGTCACGCGAGGATGACGCGGTGCAGCCCCCACGACCGAGGACACCCCGGGACGACGCGGTGCAGCCCCCCATGACCGAGGGGACCCTGGGATGACGCGGTGCAGCCCCCCACGACCGAGGGGACCCTGGGATGACGCGGTGCAGCCCCCCACGACTGAGGACAACCCGGGACGACGCGGCGCACCCCCCCATGACGGAGGACACACGGGGATGACGCGGCGCAGCCCCCCACGACCGAGGGGACCCCGGGATGACGCAGTGCATCCCCCCACGACCGAGGGGACCCCGGGATGATGCAGTGCAGCCCCCCACAACTGAGGACACCCGGGGATGATGCGGTGCAGCCCCCCACAACCGAGGGGACCCCGGGATGACGTGGTGCAGCCCCCCACGACCGAGGGGACCCCGGGATGACGTGGTGCAGCCCCCAGTGACCGAGGGGACCCAGGGATGACACGATGCATCCCCCCACAACCGAGGGGACCCCGGGATGACGCGGTGCAGCCCCCCATGATGGAGGTCACGCGAGGATGACGCGGTGCAGCCCCCACGACCGAGGACACCCCGGGACGACGCGGTGCAGCCCCCCATGACCGAGGGGACCCTGGGATGACGCGGTGCAGCCCCCCACGACCGAGGGGACCCTGGGATGACGCGGTGCAGCCCCCCACGACTGAGGACACCCCGGGACGACGCGGCGCACCCCCCCATGACGGAGGACACACGGGGATGACGCGGCGCAGCCCCCCACGACCGAGGGGACCCCGGGATGACGTGGTGCATCCCCCCACAACTGAGGACACCCGGGGATGATGCGGTGCAGCCCCCCACAACCGAGGGGACCCCGGGATGACGTGGTGCAGCCCCCAGTGACCGAGGGGACCCAGGGATGACACGATGCATCCCCCCACAACCGAGGGGACCCCGGGATGACGCGGTGCAGCCCCCCATGATGGAGGTCACGCGAGGATGACGCGGTGCAGCCCCCACGACCGAGGACACCCCGGGACGACGCGGTGCAGCCCCCCACGACCGAGGGGACCCTGGGATGACGCGGTGCAGCCCCCCACGACCGAGGGGACCCTGGGATGACGCGGTGCAGCCCCCCACGACTGAGGACAACCCGGGACGACGCGGCGCACCCCCCCATGACGGAGGACACACGGGGATGACGCGGCGCAGCCCCCCACGACCGAGGGGACCCCGGGATGACGCAGTGCAGCCCCCCACAACTGAGGACACCCGGGGATGACGCGGTGCAGCCCCCCACAACCGAGGGGACCCCGGGATGACGCGGTGCAGCCCCCCCATGACCGAGGGGACCCCGGGATGACGTGGTGCAGCCCCCAGTGACCTAGGGGACCCAGGGATGACACGATGCATCCCCCCACAACCGAGGGGACCCCGGGATGACGCGGTGCAGCCCCCCATGATGGAGGTCACGCGAGGATGACGCGGTGCAGCCCCCACGACCGAGGACACCCCGGGACGACGCGGCGCACCCCCCCATGACGGAGGACACGCGGGGATGACGCGGTGCAGCCCCCCATGACGGAGGACACGCGGGGATGACGCGGTTCACCCCCCCACGACGGAGCGCAGGTCCGGCCCCGCCACCTCCCGCCCCTCCCGCGCGGTGGGCGTGGCTCTCGCGGGGGGGGGCGTGCGGTGGGCGTGTCCCCGCCGAGCCCCGCCCCCGGGCCGTTACTTGCGCGCGGCCCGCGCCGCCCCTCCCCTCCCCCAGCCTGCGCCGGCGGCCGCGCGCTCTCCCGCTCAGCCCGGCGCCATGGCGGACCTGCCCGCTGAGGCGGCCCCGGCCCCCGCCGCCCCGGCCCCCGCCGCCCCGGCCCTGCCCGCCCCGCCGGGCGGCTCGCAGCGCCTCCTCTTCTCCCACGACCTGGTGTCGGGCCGGTACCGCGGCTCGGTGCGCTTCGGCCTGGTGCGCCTCATCCACGGCGAGGACTCGGACTCGGAGGAGGAGGAGGGCGGGCGCGGCACCGGCGGCGGCGGCGCCGCCAGCTCGGGAGGCTCCGAGTCGGGCGGCCCCGGCGTCGGCGGCGCGGAGGAGGGCCGCGCCAGCCCGCTGCGGCGGGGCTACGTGCGGGTGCAGTGGTACCCGGAGGGCATCAAGCAGCACGTCAAGGAGACCAAGGTAACGGGGGGGGGGGCTGCCCGCCGCCCGCCGCCCGGCTCGGCCCCTGCCGTGTCCCCCCCCCCTCCGCCCCCGTCCCCCGCCCCGCCCCGGGGCCTGGCTCCGGCTGCACGGCCGGGCGCCGCCTCGGAGGCCTCCCGGGGCCGGTGTGCGGGGCCGCCCCGGAGGGGCTCATCGCCCCTTCTGCCCTGCCACCCCCCCCCCCCCATCCTGCCCCGCCGGCGGGGGCTCCGGGGCGGGGGGGCGGACGGGGTCCTGCCCGGGCTGGAGGCCCTTTCCCTGCCTTCCCTCGGGAAGCCCGGCGCGGATGTCGCCGGTGGCAAAGGACGGCTGTCCCGCTGGGAGCGAACGGCTTCGGGAGAGGCCTGCCTGCGGAGGGGATCCCAGCGAGCCCCAGGCCCGGCTCGCTCGCTGGGGACGCGGCCGGTGTCGGCCTTCATCGGACCAGCGTCGTCATCGCCTGTTTTAGGGGATTCGACAGCCGGCTAGGGAAACCTCGACTAGATAAAGATTTCGGCGGCGAGTAACCGTGGTTTGGATCTGCCCCTGTTTACGTGAGCGTTCACCTCCCGCCGCCTCGGCACGCGTAAACCCGTGCCCTCGTCGTTATATCCGAAGAGCCACAAGGTGCAGGTCCGCGTGAGAATATTCCCACTTCCCAAAGTTCGTCTGGCGTGGGGTTTTGCGCAGACCGACTGACAGTGCGGAGACAAAAGCGAGCGAGGGGGCACTGTAATGTAGCACAAAGGGGCCTGCGAGGAATGGGCGTTGCACGGAACAAAACAGGCGGCCTGCACTGTCCTTGCAGCGGAGCGGGTGCGAGGGCTCTTCTGGGGTGGCGGGCGAAAGCGGGAGGCTTCTGGGATGCCGGCCGCTTCGGAAATGGCCCCGTACGTACGCCAGAGGAGAGAGGGGAGGCTGGGAGGAGGAAAGGTGTGTTGCAGTCCTGCAGGCATCGGTAGGATTGCAAGTGCTAACAGAATGAGCTAAATTTAGGTGGTCGTGTCATTAGGCACGTGACCGGTTGGAGATAAGGAAAATGAAAACAGGTATTCGGAAGAGAGATCGCCACATGATGTATTTCTACCTTAAAAAAAAAAAAAAGCCTTCTTTCGCTAAAGAACCACAATTCAGTCGCTGCAGCCTTCCAATGAAATCTTCGTGTGCTGTTGCAGCAAAAATTTGTCCCAAGCTGAGCGTGGTTTTTGGCATCTAAACAAAGCCGTCTCAATTTGGGTGAATAAACACAGACTTAGGAGTTGTTACTGGGTCCCCAAATCCAGAAGTGTTAGCTCTGACTTGAGTCGCTTGGTAACTGTACCCCTTGCAACACTAGGAAAGGCTGGGCTGGAGAGGGTCAGAAATCAGACAGTTATGTAAATAAACAGTCGGTTGGTCTGTCTTTCCTTTCCGTGGTCCTTCTCCTCTGGTGTAGGCATCTTTATCACTCGGGTAGTAGACGCTGGGGAGAAGAAGTCTCCTAAGTGCCTGAGGAATTTAGGTGTACTTATCATATTGATTTTTCCGTTCAAAAAGCTGCCCGCTTACAAAATTGAGAGGCATTGTGTATGATCTGCACTGCAGCTCGGGGTTGCTAAAACCAAATCTGATGCTGTTGGAAACATGTTGCGGGACTTACCATTTCGTGGTTATAATCAGGTTTTCAGCTGTCTGCTGACCCAGCCCTTTTTGCGTTACGCCAATGTGTCAGAACCAGCCAGGTAAGCCTGACGTGCTTGTCATTGTCTGCGCTGGGAGGGGTGCAAACGTCGGCACCACATCCTTGTCCTGGGCCTAAAGTTTGTGGGTTCTGGGTGCTGCTGTTGCCTGCTGTTATCTGCAGATACATTTTTTGGCCGTGACTCCGACTCGAGCATCTTTGGCTGTGAGATTCTTGTTTGACGTCCTTAAAAATGTTAACTTGTCCTGGTCACAGCCAAACCATGGATTTGAGAGGGTGCTTGTTGCACCCTTCTATTGCCTTTTATTTCCCTGAGCTCTTAATTCTGCAGTGGGCAGAGCGTAAAGGTGCTCCTGGGGCCAGAGCTTTCGCTAGCCCCATCGTGTGCCTGTTCTGTGTGTTAGATCCTGCTTTCGTGTAGAAGGCTGGGTGCCTGTCTGTCTCCTGTTTGTCAGGCACTTTAAGATCTACGAACCGTGGCATGCGTATTGGATAGAGTGAGCGTTATAACCGAGGAAGGGGAGAAAAAAAGTTGTTGAAAATTTTTGAGGATAGTGAAACAGCACGTTCGGCTCCCAGTGCGAAGGTCAAAAGCAGCTTTCTGTACCCAGCTGTAATCCTAGACTTTCCTGCCTTTTCTTTAAACTATGGGCAGTTAATTTTTTTTGTCAGCGAGGGAACAGGTGGGCTAATCACTTTTACCGTTGCTTCTAGAAGTTCAGTGCTTGCTGTTGCTCTTTCCTGTTGGAAGTGGTAGGCAGACTGCCACTTAAACCCAAGCACGCGATTACCGAGGTTACTAAGTAATAGACGTTTTTCTCTTGAAAATGAGCTAGCATTTGGTACAAAGCCCCGCTAGCTCCTCCAACGAGTAAGTGGTTTATCTGAGTGCATTCCTGCCTTTTGATTCCTGTGTTGATAGTCATTAGCAGTATCAGGACAATGATGTGAATAAAAGAACCACCAGGATTTCTTACCCTCTGGCTCCGTGTGCTCCTTTCCTGCCTTCCGTGACCACTTTCCCCGTTCAAAAAAACACTGGGAAATCATTGTTGCTGAACATCGTAAAGCCCAAGCAGTCCTGGAAGCAGAAAACTTCCCTTTCCAAATATGTTTGCCATCCACGTCTTGCCTGACCCAGCATACCTGAAGAGCAGTTCCTCTTCTATGGCTAAAGCCATCTCTGGTCTTTGTGGTACTGTTTGAATGTCAGATGTAACTTGCAACTCATGTTGTGAAACTGGTGCAAACTGGTGTGAGCGCTTGATGCTTTTTCTAACAAATTAGCAGCAGTACTTTTGAGACCCAGCTGAATTTTAATTTCGGGGTTTCTCAGCTGTACGTTGGCATTCCTGCTGCGCACTTGAGCTGCCTTTGGGAACTTTACAAAAATGCCCCAACGTATTCGATATTAGGTTCATTGGGTGCTTTAAAATGCTGCTACCCTTCCTCATCCTGCCTCCCACCTGAAAGCCTCAGAGCTCTCTGCCACCTTTAATTTTCACAAAGCCTGTGCGGGGCAGATACGCCTCTTCTGCAGCTGGGGAAATGGGAAGTGCAGGTGTTGTGTTTCAGCACCTTATCTGAAGGCCTTCAGCCAGCCAGGCTGCTGCGTTCCCTGCCTCCTGCTCTGTGTCTGCCTCGGGGAGCGAATGCTTGCGCTCGCGTCTTGGTGCGATGCTGTGGTATGCACGCGTGGTGCTGACTGATTTACGTGTAGGGGACCCTATAGGGCCCCAGGATTGCCGTAAACGTCAAGGTGCAATTTTTTTCCTAAGTTTTTGGCAGCCTTTTTTTTGTTTTGTAAGGTCCGGAATACAGCTTGGTTTGGGTGGCTCTCTTACTGCATTCAGCTTTCCTTTGGAAACAGATTCAAACTATCAGGGCTCATCAGACATAATCCAGTGGCTCATCAGCTTGTTAGCTGGAAATTATCTGATGTTATCTCCACAAGTCTCTCCATGAATTCAACTCTGCTTCGTCCCACGCAGCCCTCTGGTCCTTCCCACCCTTCACTGCTATACTTTCTTGACCTCAAATATTGAGTCGTGAATATAAGGTTGCAGGAGAAGTTTCTGAAGATGTTACACTCGCATCATTTCAAGATTTTAATGAATATTTTCTTGTGTGAATTCTGCCATGTAGTTACTGCCATGACCTAAACTTCTAAGTTGCGATCTTTCTGTGCTTATACTATAGGAGAAGGGAATACTTCCTTTTACTGAAGGTCTGTGTTTTCCGTCTCGGTCCCTTCACAGCCACTCTCAGCCCTCACTGCTGGGATCCCAGCCCACCAACTTGCGCTCTTCAGGTGCTAATCCTAGCTAGTGACTCTGAGGAACCTATTCATGATTGAGGGATCAAAACAGAGGGTCTTAAAAGTCTTCCGTCTTCAAAAGGCAGGGCGTTCGCCGTCCGGAAGCGCGGCGATGCAGCGTAGGTACGTTGCAGCGGGTGAAGAGGATAGCTCTGCCGTGCACGGGCAGGGTCCTCGTCAGGAGCCGCGAGGAAACGCTGGTCACAGTGCAGAACTCTAGTTTTGTTGCAGCACACAAATTCAGTGCCCGTAAACTATTAATACCGGGTTTTATTGTGCGAGGAAGCTGTATCTAACCCTCTTCTTGCATCTGACATTTCAGTTAGTCTCCCAGGGGGGTTCTTTGAAACCACCTGACGTTTGTAGCTGTTAAGAGATGGAAAAGGCTTACTGGAATTTTTGCAGTTCTGTGTAAAATAGAAGCACTTTAATGGGTGACCTTTCCATCCTGTGAGTATCTGCTGCAAGGTTATGTACCCTTGAGTCGATTCCCCCGGTTTACTTTGATTTGTTTGGCTCTTGCAATGTAGACTTGGGGATCATCGTTAATATTTTACTGCAAAAGTGGAATCTGGCACGACTCGCAGTATGGAAATCTCAGGCGTACTCAATAGCGTACACTATTACTGTATGGAGGATTGCTGTGTGTACGGCATGCGGAGTGAATTGGTAATTCAGGAGTTGCAAGTGGCCACCTGGGCGAAGCAATTAATTGTAACTATTTCAAACCTAGACAGGAGTGTTATTTTTAAAATGGATGAAACCTCTTCCCAAGCAAGCGGTTTTTGTGACGCGCGCTCTTCCAAGGTGCACTCACTTTCAGTGTGCTCGTATAGCTTTAAAAAAAAAAAAAGCTAACTTGGTAATGCTCTTAGGACTAGTAAACAAACTAAGGTGCACTAAAAGCTTTAGAAGGAATCAATCAAAGCCCGTGACAGGCTTCGCAATACCTGCGCGAGTGAGGCGTTTTGCTGCGACTTTCTCATACGTGTTTTTCCTTTGCTGATGTGAGGCAGCTCCAATGCAGGTTTCTGCAGAGAAGCAGCTTTAAGCAATTTTCTGCAGTTACTCTTTGGGCTGAAGATTCTTCACTGAAGTTAAATGGCAGAAGCTTTGATAGACGCTCTTTGGGGCGAGGTCTTGCTTATGGCAGCCGTCCTCTGCTCCGCTCCTCTCTTCAGAGGAAACGCACTTTTTAATGTTCAGCATCTGTGTTGGTGCTGGGAAATAATTGGTGTTTGTGAAGCTAAAAGCCTCCTCTTGTTTGACTGTTTAATTACTTGGGGGATTTCAAAGGCTCAGAAGGTGATGACACCTTCCTAAATGCTACTTAGGAAAAACCTGCCTCATTGTTTCCACTCTACTCTTACCTCCCACCATGTGCTGGGTTTTTGCCCAAATGGGTCATGGTAAGCACGGGAGCTGACACTTTCGTCTGAAATCTTTGCATTTACTTCTGAGGTTGTCAGTCCTGAGTTTCCTGGAACTGAGAGATGCGAGATGATGGCTTGGGGTTTTTTTCTTCTTTTTATGTTGCGCTCTGGAGCACTTGACCTGTAACTCAGTTCAGGCTCTGCCTCGCACAGGGGGTGTGTCCCACTCCTGACGGCTTTACACCTGTGGCAAGTCAGGAGAATGCCAACTCCGTCTTCTGGAACAAATGCAAAAGCAAAACAAAAACCCCACCAAACCCATAGGAAGACTCCATGGTAATGTTTGGATTTTTTTCTATTTGCTCCTGGTTGTGCTAGGCTGCTAAAGAGATGAGTGCGTGTTTGTGGCTGAAACCAAAACATTCTGCTAACTTGAATTTGCAAAGTTAAACTTCAGCAAAAGTCAGTTTCTGTTAATGGCAAGGTCCTGGGCCTGGGTGGGGGACTTACCTTTGGCAGCTATTGATATGGGTTTTTTCTTTCTGAATGTTAAGTGTTCCTGTGATGGGAGCAGGAGACTACGTGGGGGTAGAGCAGTAATGATTGTAAGGGGTGATTAGAAACATCAAGCACTATGAAAAATGTGGTTTTGGCAGTGGAGGTGGTGGGGATTACTGATAACTGTAGTAGCTGCAGTGCTTTCAGATGTGCCTGGGTTTCAAGTTGACAGGTGTCCTTCTAGTTTTATTGCTCTTCTTGGTCTGTGCTGAATGAGTTGCACGGAGGATCCTCCACCTGCGGTGGTAAGCCAGAGCACACGCAGCGCGGCTCTGTGCGGGTAGGTGTGCTGTGGGCTCGGCTGTCTCTTGGTATCGGGTGTCTCTTACTGTGCATTTCGGGATTGTTCTTGCCTACGTTGTGTGTTTGTGCGTACGGAGTGATGTCTGCTGCGTGCTCTGCCCCAGCCTTTGGGGAGTGCTTGGCCCAGGCAAGGGAAGTGGCCCAAGTGGAAACTGGGAATGTTCCCTGGGCTGAAATCTTCAGAGCATGGTGTAGATGGAAGCAAACGTATTGGTGGTGGATGTGCACTTGGTAACTCTGTGTTGGATATGTGCTTGTGAGAGAGAGGTAAGGGGAGGTACGGGTGATGTTACACTTGTCTTCTGCCCTTAGTTGTGTGGGGTTTAAAGCAGCTTAACGGAGAGATCGATCCAATAAGCACCTGCAGCTGGAATTCCTCCCCCTTACAGAGTATGACATGTAGGTTGAGGCCAAAAACATGGGTCGAGAGTGGTCAGATTTTAAGACTAAGAGATCTGTACCTCTGTACACTAGACTGTGCTTTTTGGGTTGTTTTTTAAAGAAATTCCATCACTTTTATGCTTCGTTCATCCTTCTGCATTGGTCAGGGGCGCGTTGCACCAGAGAAGCTCTGTGACTCTGGACGGGGTTGCAGTGCAGTTCAGTTCAGGCTATGGGGAAGCCATAAGCTAAATAGTATGGATGCCCGTATGCTGTGAGCTTAGAGCATGCACCAGATATCTGCTAACCTGCTGGCCTGAACTTTAACGAATGAACAGTTAAAGATGCGTGGAAGTCATGTCTAGAGCAGTATCTCAATGAAACTCTAGTCTTTGGGGGTCTTTTTTGGACTTGCTTGCTCTCTTAGCTTCTGGCACGGGGTAGAAGGTTGCTTGGGTATATAAGGGGAGCAGGTGGAAGCCAAGATACAAAATGTTTTTTGTGCATATATGCTGACATCTTGGAAGTGGGACACATCAAGCCACGTCTTAAATAATTTGCCCAGTTTTTCTCCCTGCTACAGAGATGTTGGATGCTCTAGGTAGGCAGGCAGGCTTCTTTGTGATTGCAAAGCTGCATTTGTTCCCTGCTTTTGCTGTCGTCTTTAAAATCATGACCTCTGTTTCTTTCCTCAACAGCTGGTGCTGTAACTCTTAGTGGAACGTAATGGGCAGTGTGAAGGCTGTTGGTAGGAGGTGAGAGCAAGGACTCGCAGGGAAGCAGGCCAGGAAAGGACAGGAGCACTTGGCATCTTACTGTGGCTTCCAGGCCAGGAAAAAAATTTAATTCACGGGAGTAAATTTGAAAGAAGGAAACCCTGCTCAGCTTGCATTTGCAGCGGAATCACTTACCAGCCTCTGGTTACAGCCTCTTGAGTTGAAGAGAAACTAGGTAGCTATGCCGTTGGTCCATTAAGCAGCATTCATTTTGTACCATAAAATCGCAACAGTGGTACCATGTGGTTCTGTATTCAGCACACATCAAACGCAGCCTCTGTGGTTTGTTCTTACCGCTGCCTGTAAAGCTATTAGCTTTTCTGCTTGCGAGGGAGGGGTTTGGAGGCTGCCAAGAGGGCTATTTAATCCCCAGCTGAAAAGATGAGGAGCTTAAGGCTTTTAACTGTGTTTCTTAGCCCAAAGCTGAGAGTTTCTGGTGCATCGTTCCTGTTGAAGTGCCTGGGTACAGTTTTCATTTGTCGGTGGACGATGAACCTTCTGCTTAGCGAAATACGCTAATACTGGGAGAGCTGGAATTAGTTCCATCACGACTGATTTATTTTTTTACCTATTTTTGAAAGGATATAACTTCTTTGAGAATAAAATAATTTTGCGTATGAATCATTTTGGTTGTAAGAAACGGTGCTGCTTCTCTGCTGATAAGAATACTTAGCAAGTAAGTAGCACTTCTCATCTTCAAAGCGTTTTCCGGGCTCTGATGTGGCAGTGCCTCTCTGGCTGCGTGTGTTGGAAAGGTGACAAAACCTTTCCCCCTCGGGTGGCCCTGGGTAAGCCAGCCTGCATCAGTGCTGCCAGGCCCCCGGTGGTGTTTTCCTGGCGTGTGCTCAGTGCCTTCTCGCTTTGACCCGTCCTGATCAGGGCTGGAGAGCATGAGCTGTCTGGGTGGGGGAAAAACTTTTGACGTTCCTCAGTGCGGCTGTAGCTAGAGACTTCTGTCTGGGCAAATTATTCTCACCCCAAACCATAATACTTTGGTTATTCAGCATATCTGTAAAATGGGATGCTTGGAAACTAGACGGCATGCTGTATCTCCTGCTATTGAGGAACTCAAGTTTGATTTGATTTTACTCGTCTGAGTAGCTGAACTGAGTAACCTAGCGTTTTTAAAAGTTAGTTTAGGTATAAATCTAGTGAGCTGTGAGTTTTGCAGGGCTGGGTTAGAAAGAAATGTAGTTGGCGAAGAGCAGCCTCGATGTAGGCTGTTAACTTAGTTCATAGCGGTCTTCTAGAACCGAGTGGGTGCCTCAGGCCTCTTGGCTCAAGATATATTGTTAAATAACTGGTCCTAGATCTCAGTCCTCGGTGAAATTGTTGGCAGCGGCTACACTGAAACGCAGTTGGAGCTCGAGTAGCACTCTGATCACCAGGGAGCCCTTGTATTTTCCTTCATCCGGCTTCACTCCACATGGCACTAGAGTGGCCACTCCTGCCTTCCCTGCTGCTGGGAAGTGGGAGCTGCTGCCCTTCCCGGCTGCTGCCACGTCTCAAGTGGCCGGTGCCGCTGCTGGCCGCTGTCCTCACACCTTTGCTTTTCAGTATTTGAGGTGAGCGTGCATGGAGCACGGCTTAATGGTTTTGTTCGGAGTTGAGCAGATTTCCAGCGAGGCCCTATTTGTCCTTTGGCTTTGCCCTTCTGTCTGCTTTTGAAGATGCAAGTTGGTTTTTTCCCTTGGAAGGTGGGTTGCATGTCTGATCCAAGTGAATAATTCTCATGACTATTGCAAGAAATATTCATGCTTCTGTTTGGCATCTGAGTCCAAGTTCCTTGAAACAGCATTAGTCTTGAGACAAAATAGGGACATTTTCTAAATTTAGAGTTACTACGCAGTTGTGTAACTGGCTGAAAATGGTACTTAATGAACCGCCTCTTCATAGTTGTTTTGTCCTTAACACATGCGACTTCTGTCAGGAGCCTCTTCTCTCTCCTTGTGCCGCAGGTTGTAGAAGTTGCTCTGGTTTCCCATGCTGAAGTACAATCTTGTCTTAGGGAATTGTCTGTGGGCTTCAGTTTAAAGCAGAAAACGGGAGCTGGGGAGAGGGAGGAATCTCTGTCCTTCCTGGAAAACTTCTGGTTTTGGTTTTTTTCAAAGTCTGCAGATGTGGATGATTCATTTGCTTCCTGTAAGAGGTGGGCTGGCCAGCATTTCGGGTGTATTCCAAAGAGCCTTGGAAGCTCTTCCTGAGGAGGTGTAGTAGTATATAATGTTTCCTCCTTGGGGTGTATTTAATGCAGCTTGTGATTGATGAACATAGACCTGAATTATCCTGACCATGGAAGCTTTCTGAACTGGAGCAAACTTCACAAGATGAAGCCAGCTGCGTCCTGGATGAAGCGAGTTGTGTCCTAGACTATGCACCTCTGTATATTGCTGAAATATAAGAAAGAAAAGAGCACCTTGCAGAGTTACACAGCAGGGGAGGTGACGCTGCACAGGAAAAACCAGAATTCCTGGCTGCTTAGATGAGGAAGAAACCTCAGGATTTTTTTAATACATTAACTGATATTTTTATCATCCTAATGTGCCAGCTGTCAATGTTTTGAGAACTTGCTTTATGTGTAGAAATTAGATAATCAGATTCAGAGTGTGTTATTGGCTCAGTAACTACCTTTTCACCCAGAACATCTGACCTGTGCAGCTGAATTGGCTTATTTGCCCTTTTGACTCTGGGGCTAGAAACTTCCTCTAGTTTTGTGTGGTGTTGGGGATTGTGCTGGTACATGACAGAAATGTCTCATTTGGTTCACAAATGAAATCTGCCCTGTAATGATAAAGCAAAGTGCTAAGTACAGGGTGACTTTAGAGAAGTGTGTGCGGGGCAGGAACTCCCTGTGATTACTCGTGAGCACTCCAGGCCAGTACTGGCGAGGGCGTCCTGAGCCGGTCCCTGCTGTCACTACAGCAGCAGCCTGCTTGTGTCTCTGTCAGGGAAGGTCTGGCATAAAAAATTAACTGTTTGTTTTGATTTCTTGAGTTAGGAAGCTGTCCCAATCTTGATGAGAAAACTTGTAATTTCTCGCATAAATGTGCAAGCAATTTACACCCATCTCTTCTTGTAAAAAGCAAACCTCGCTCCTAAATAGCTGCTTGTCTTTATAAATGTTGCTATTGTGGTGAAGCGTGATCTTTTTCTCCCTTTTCACCCTCAGACTGTACATCACTTAGAGTCAGATAGGCTCTTTCCCTGCTCATCCTGTCCGCACCTGCTGCAGCTCGCAGCGTGCTTTCTCGATCAGCATTGACTCTGACTGCCTGATCAGTACCTTGCCGAATGGTATTAATGTTTCCTTCCTGGGGCTGCTTTTATCTGAGCCCAAGTGTTAGATGAAAACTTAACACTCCCCATATTGAGCACTCTGTATTTCACAGGAGTGTTATGTGCTCAGCTCTTGTATTTCTTGTTTTGTTGGGGATCTTGGAGAAAGATTGATAATTTATAGGAAATCAGTATCACAAGTATGGTAACAGCTGTGGTCACTGTAATGCATGTGTAAAATCTTTAACTGAAGGAGTCTTTCTGGTTTTTTCAGTGTTGACACTTTAAACTTTGGAATAAATCCAGGCTAAGTTCCTGGCTTCGTCTTAATCGTGCTGTCTGCATTTTTTTCTATTCTCAGTAACATAATTTAGTACCAGATTGCCGTCCGTAGATGCTGGTTACCATGTGGAATCTATCTGCTCTTGCACAATGGTTAAAATAACTGTGAATTGAATTACGCCTTATGTTAGTGTAGTGAATGTGGCCTGAGTGTGTGGTGCACTAATTCTGCGTATCCTACCGTTTAGCTGGCATTCAGGTGCAAGCACACAATGTGTATTCACACCTAATGTTGTCTCTCTTTCCAGTGGTGCTTTGGCTTCTTTTGTTTCTGCCCCACGCAGTTGCTTTCTCTTCAGATTACAGCAGCCTTTCTGATTAGCATATGTACAACCATGCAAGCAGGCAGTTTTGTAGAGAAAATACTCTTATCTGAAACCCGCATAGCTGGCATACTTGCTGTAAAGTGAGCACTCGCTGCAAAAGCTATTTTTTTTCCTTTAGTGGTTGTGGAGATGGTCAGAAACCGATGGTGAGCCCTATATGTTGGGTTTGTGTTGTGATTTAGCCCCCGTCGGCACCTAAGCCCCACACAGCCGCTCGCTCACTCCCCCCACCCCAGCGGGAAGGGGAGAGAATCAGAAGGGCAAAAGCAAGAAAACTCGGGGGTTGAGATAAGAACAGTTCTTAATAATTAAAATAGAATAGTGATAGTAATAATAATAATGATGATTATGATAATAATATAATGAAAAGGAAAATAATGAGAGAAATGATGAAACCCAGGGGAAAAAAAAGTGATGCAGTTGCTCACCACCCGCTGACCGATGCTGCCAGTCCCCGAGCTGTGATCGCTGCTTCCCCCGGCCAACTCCTCCCCCAGTTAATATACTGGGCATGACGTCAAATGGTCTGGAATATCCCTTTGGTCAGTTGGGGTGAGCCGTCCTGGCTGTGCCCCCTCCCCTCCCAACCCCTTGTGCCCCCGGCAGAGCACGGGAGGCTGGAAAAGTCCTTGACCAGTGTCAGCACTGCTCAGCAACAACTAAAACATCTCCACGTTATCAACACTGTTTTCAGCACAAAGCCAAAATATAGCCGCATACCAGCTACTGTGGAGAAAATTAACTCTACCCCAGCCAAAAGCATGTCCGTTTGACAAACAGTGTTTGACCTTCTTGGCCATAATCAGTTGGGTAGACCGGTCTCATCACCCACCCCCCTTCTGATGGTTACTATTGAGCGTACTTCGCTGCCCATGGTGACTGACATGAACCTTAACTTTCTCTTGTGATAATCTCTTCTAATCTGGCGTTGGTAAGTGTTTGCTGTCAGAGCTGTGATGAGAAATTAAGTGACTAAAAAGATCAGCTTTTAAAGGTGGTGTTTGTGGGGCAGATTCCTGTCTCCGTGCTCCTGTACCTGCTTCTCTAAATGTCTTTTGGGCGCTTATGCTGCTAAGGGTGAGTGTGCGGGAGGGGGCAACAAACTTGGGGTGGAAAGCTCTTGCTTTCCAGAACTTGGATCTTTACGACTGCTTAGTACCATTTGGGCTAGCAAGCCATTTTGTAGAAGCATTTAGGAGCAATCTTAGAAGTCTGCTTTGTGGCTTCTATCTGCATCTCCTTAGAATCGTGTTGATGTGATGATGGCAGTGAACTGAACACCCCAGGAGCTGGAGAGTCTGTGATACTTGTTCTGGAAAGCAGCCGAAGAAATCTCTATGAAATACCATTTGTTCTCGTTAGTGCTGCTAACTTAGCTCAGCTACAGTTCGGTTCAGAGTGCCTGCCTCTGATCTACAGTGCTAAAAATGCCTGAGTGAAGGCTTAAAACAAAAGATCAAGGATTAGACACAGAATGACATTCGTAGCATCATTGTCCAACCTGTATGCGCTACTGAGCGTGGTAGGAAAGACGCCACATTGCACTTAAGTATTTGCTAGCTTGGCTCTTAGCTCATCTGGTTCCTGCTGTGCTCTAAGAGGATCAGGTGTGTTACTGCTGCTGTAGACAAAAGTGTGTTGTGGTAGCAGGTCTTTTTTTCGTAGCTCTTTCAGTTTTATAGCGTGTTGCTGCTTCAGAGGCCCTGAAGTGTTGATGCCCTTAGGTTAGGTTTAGTTTTCTCTCCATGCCAGGATCTCTGGTGCCTCAAACACCCTTTCTCCCCACCCATTTATCCTCCCTTATCTTTGCTATTTTCATTTTTCTCGGAGTTAAGTTATTCAGGGCAATAGCATGTTCATTGCTCTTAAGAGAGTGGTCCCTACCCTGCTTGGGACGGTGGCACACCTCTCCAATGCTTTGCCTCCCTGGCTGGCAGGGCATCCATTTGCCCTCTTGTTTCTCCAGTTTCATCAGAAAGATCCCTGGGTATTCTCAAAACGTTCAATTGGTGAAGTGTGACCTTCTAGCCTGGGAGTGTTGCATCTGAACTGAGGAGTGATGTTGAGCTGGGTTTTTAGGTTTTCCTGCTAATGAACGATGGTAGTATGTGAGCTAAAAGGGCATTTTTTCCACCAAAGTGTTTTCGAGTATTTGAAATGAAGCAGGATTATCTGTGTTCTGAAGAAGCGTAAAACAAAGGATGTTTGTTAAGTTCCCACGTGGAAATGAGGCTCCGGTAGGAACATTGCAAGGTTAGTACGTGCTATGTGCAGAGCCGGTACTGCTCCTTCCAGCTTAGCCCCATCCAAACATTGCCTTTGAGTTTATCTTGTGCTTTCAGGAAAAGAAGGCACCTGTCATGTTCGGCTACGCTGTGATTTAGCAAAGTGGCAAATCTCCATTAGAGCCCAGGAAGAGGAAGAGCTTTTAATCATAAATGACAACATGTGGTCTGTGATTTGCACCCAGGCCTCAAGTGATGGGTGAAATTACCCTTCTTGACACCCACCTTGCTATAAATAGCGATTTTAACTGGGGGCAGGTGCTACCAAAGTGTCACTTGGGTGAAATCTGTGTGATGTGTTGAATGCATGTCTCTGAGCAGAGAGAGGCATTGTCTTGATGTGTCGAAAGCTGTGCATCTCTGCCAAGAGATGCTGTGATGGTGAGATAGCTATTTATCAGAGCTTCTGTTTGAAGTGTTTTGAAACTAATATTTTCTTGAATCATCTCAGTGCTTCATTCACAAAAGCTGCTGCTGCTGTTGTTGTTGTTAAAATGTACGCTGATAGAGATGTATTGTTTTTATCCCACCCTACTCCCCCACGAGTGATTTTTTTGTTTGGTTTTTTTTAGGAAGCTCTACGCTTTTTTAGTTCCCTACTTGCGTGCATATCACATGGGGGGGTTTGCCATTATTATGAAAAGAAGTGTTGTTTGAGTGCCCAGGCTGTTGGTAACATCTAGCAATATGCTTTTCGGTGCAGTATTCAAGTATCTTCACAATTCTCTTTTCATAATTGTCCTCTGAAAGAGTAAGCTGTGGTGACTTCCCCTTTGAAATACTTAAACATCGCATTCTGTGGTGTTATTGTCATTACTGTATATATCTAGATATCTAATATATATCGTTATTGTCAATGTTCATACTGTCAGATATTGCTGTCTCTGCAGTATTCCTGTGGGACTAGGCTTCCGATGCTGAGGTTTTCTGCAAGAGGAAGACTGCAGTTTGTCCTGATCCGTTCAACCCTGAAGTGTTACTTGAACTTTGTGGAGCAGTCTGTGATGGGTGCATGTGGTAGAAGTAGGATTCAGTTGCAAGTTCTGCTTGCCTGTATCACGATCGCTTTCTGAGATGAACTCTACCAATCATCACGTACTCTTGAGATGGGAGCAGCAGCTTCTTTTTAAACGTCATTGGCGTCTTTTTTTTTTAAGGCTCCTGTATCAAAAGCATCTTTGCTAGATGAAATAGATCTGGGACTTCAGAATTACAGGCTTTGACTTTTAAGCCAACTTCTGATGTTTGGACTGTTGCGGTTCAGCAGGTGTGTGACATTTAAATGCTTTAACACTGAGATGCTTAGAGGCTTCGGGTGGCTGGATGGTGACTGGAGAGTACCTATTTGCAGTTACCATTATTGCTTTATTAAGTGAGCTAGTGAGGTATTGGTAAACATCTCAAACACCCAAAGCCTGTGGAAGTTATCTCTGCATTGCCCAGCTTGTGACTCTGAGAGGGAGGCTTAGTGCTGATGCCTGCGGTGACATAATTGTGGTGACAATATAAAAAAGGTTCTGGAACGCGGCTGTAGCGGAAGACTCAAGCACTGATGGACAAGCATGTACCACACCACCGTATAAGTGATTTTTAGTAATTCCCATTTTTCTGTTACCATCTCAGCCTAGGTTGCTGACCAGACTGAAAGCTAGGAAGAACTCTGAGTCTGGGGCTGAAACAACATGTATGCTTTGTCCGTGGAAGACACAAGTGGGGTAAGAAAATAGTTGCAGGCTCCATCCTGAGGGGTGCAGAAATCAGGGTGGCAAGAGTTGGAGTTTCTTTAAAATCATTTCACCCAAAAGGTGGCATTTGCCTCTTCTCTTGGGTTGAAAATGCAGATTTCTGATAGGAGAACTGTATGGTTGTCTGCTATTCAATTAATAATTTACTAATTATTGCAGTGCTTCAACATAAACCATCCATCAGTACAACCCTTGCAAGCAGGGCGTGGTTTCAGAGGTGACTTGTATTTCTGCCGGGACTCTGCCGCAAATGGTTTGTGTTACTGCTGATCAGGTGCACAGAAGGGGAGACCCTTCTTGTTATGTTTCAGCTTAAATATAAATGTTGACCTAAAAATCTGGGGTTAAACTTTGCTTCTAAAACAGGTAAGTGTTCCACTATGGGCTCTTCATATTTTTAGGCAACTGTGAAAAGTAAACTTATCTTGTTCTAAGGTCTGAACATTGGCAAAAGTAGAGAGATGAGATCAGTTTACGGTGTGCTTAAGTTCATTAAAGTTATTCAGTGGCCCTCGGGGATGTCATAAACAGGCTCCATAAACCCTTCTGCATGGATTGTCAGTGAGGTTGGTTATTTTTTGTTGGAGATAGGAGTAGCTCTGTGGGCAGGCGGCCCCTCATGGGTTGAAGCCTTTGGAAAATCTGCTCGTCCCGCCTCCTCCCGTTGCTTGGATTCCAGGCCAGAAGTAGTTAGTTAATGGCTTTGTACTCCCAGGTTATGCTTCTCTGGCTGAGATTTGGAAAAAAAAAACGCTTAAAAATGGCAAGGGAAATGACAGTTCTGCAAAGGGCTGTGTGAGGAGAGAGGAAGACGAGCAGACTTCACCTCTTCATCCCTTGCTTCCTTGCCGAGACTGTCACACTCTGGTAGAGCACAGAGTGACAGTGCACGCTTGCAAACGGCTGAGTTTGGGATCTTTGTTTCATTTCCCTAAGTCTGGCACACAGGATGGAAAAGTTGGAGAGAAGGTGCGATGCTGAATGGCACCAGGATCTTGGGAGGTGCCGGGGCTGCGGTGAGGAAGTAGGATGTGGTCGGAACGGTGCCCATGGTGCTGGTGGGTCCTGCTGCAGTGCGAGGCGAGGCTCTGCCCTGCCGTAGGTCGCCTGGATCTGGACGGGGTCTGGCTGCCAGACCTGCCCCGACTGCTGGCTTAGCACAGGCAAGGCCCTCTTCACTAACACCCACCTGCCTGTGTCTCAGTAGAGCTGTGCTTATGAAGAAAAGGAGGTTATACCGTAACAAAGGAGAGGGTGTGCTTGTTTCCTTCCAGTTGGAGGGAACTTTAAGCCTCATCTCTCCTTAGTTTGTTCTGTTTGGGATGACGTGAACAAAGGGGAAAATCATGGGGTTATTTTCATCTGTGGCTTTCTTACCACACCCCTGGTGATCTCATATCTGTTTAAATCTCAGACCTCTCTCTGTGCAACACAATCCATGTCGTTTTGTGACAGCTTATTGTATGCACGTTCTCTGTGCACCTCCTGATCTTAACTGCTTAGTATAATGGAGCAGGAGTTATTTTTACCGCTGTCAGTATTGTTGAGCGTTGCAGCGTTGGGCGTATCCTGTTCTGCATCATGCATCAACAAAGCTAACAACCTGCGGAGGTATCGCGGATCTTTATTGCTGATGGTGATGGGGAGGGCAGAAAAATGATGTGATTTAGCATCCAAAAACTGCTGGTTTTTTAAACATCTAAAACTGGTACAGGATTGAAAAAGTGTCAATCTGAAACACGTCCTGATGGGGAGAATGCATTGATCGAATTAGTGTTTTCCAAAGGCTGTGGCAGTGAGGTGTGTTATTCTGTCACTGCTTTTTCTAGCCCTTCGCGGTTCCTCTTGCAGCCCAGATGCCCTCGGAGTGGGCTGTTGTCCCTGTAGCCGGATGCCCTGCAGACAGGCTGTGTCTGTGTCAGTGCTGTGCCTGGGGGGAGCCCGGAGCAGCCCAGGCTAGAGCCCTGAGGGATGGCCTGGCTGCCTGGACACACTGCTGCACAGCAGCTTTGCACAAATTCCTTCTCTTTTGAGCCTTCTGTGGTTCCTTTCTGGGTTTTCTTAGAGTGGGGCTGGGGCGGGGGGGGGGGGGGGGGGTGTTTTGGGGGGTTGTTTTTTGCTGGCTCTGCATTAGTAGAGAGGAGAGGCTGTATCTTGGCAGCAGTTTGAATTTCCCAAAACTTTTGGTTAACAAGGGTAAGGTGTAATCCTTACATATGAGTTGCTGCTCCCTTTTTGTATTTTAATGCAGCCGGTGAGTCTGCCTGTCTCTGTGTTCTCTTTACTAATGGCACATAGGCTCCTTTCTTGTGGAGACAAGGTTGCTGACTGCCCCAAAGACTTCTGATTTTTATCTTCCTCCTCAAACCTGACCTTGACTGCAGTTTCACCAGGAGACAGCCCCTTGCGCAAGGTAAAGCAGCTGGCCGGGCTCACTGGGGGAATGTGGAGGCTTGGTGTTCATCGACCCCAGCAGTCTCTGGAGTGGAGGGTGCCGCTCAGATCAGGCTGCAGATACTGCCTGCCCTTATTTGAACTTGGTGGCTTTTTTACCACTCTCTCCTGGAGCTTCTGTAAGCTGTGTGTTATCTGAAGAGACATGAGGCTGCTCCATCCATCCATCCCTGCCGAACCCTGAAAAAATGCTGGAGCTGATTAAAGAGGCACGTTCCCTCTGGAGATGGGCCTCCTTCGAGCAAAGGAATGTAGGTCATGGTTAAGTATATAAAATGAAAAAAGACTCCATTGTAATTGGTAGCATTTCACCTAGATAATCTGGTGAGGTCCTCGCACTAATAGAAAACCTGTTCTTACATATACGCTGTTTAATATGACTCATTAAGCAAACCTAATTAAGTAGCAGCTTTGGCCCTAGTAAATGCCATGGCACATGCGATTCTTAAGGCTTTAGGGCTGGCATCCTGACTAGTGCATCCTGCTGTGCTGTGTTTTCTCTGTCCAAATCGGTATTCTCAGCCTTCGGTGCCCAAGGCACAGCTAAGGGAGGAGAGCAGCGAGGTGTGAGGCACCGTTAAGTACCTGATAGGATAAAGGTAATGTTGCATACATGGCTGTCTGAGCCAGGCACATAGCTCCGGGGTAATGAGAAATGAATCTGGACAGATGAATTAAGTGGGATGGAAGCTGGCTCTGTGGGGAAGGGGGTGCTCTGTGTTCACAGCATGAATCTGTTGCAAAGGCGCGTCGTAACGTGCAGGAGATCTCCTAGCACACACCTGATAAGGGGTGTATCCAAAGAAAAATCTGGCAGAAAGACAACAAGTGCAGCAAGTCTAAGGCTGGCCGTTATATTATGCAGATGGTCATGGTTGAGGACCTTTCACTACAGGATTCTGCCGCATCAGGTGCTTTCTGGATTTTTTTAGTTTGTGGTAAGAACACAGTGTGTCATTTCATATTCATAGCAAAAGTACCCCTTTTGCTACTTTTTCCATGTACTCAACATACTCTTTTAATCTTGACAGTATCTTAAGTATATGAGTATATACTTGAATATACGCAGAGTGCACGCCTTCAGATGGAGAAGTGCCTTGTTCTTGGCTTATTCTTGTCCACTGTTTAATGGTGCACTGGATTTTTCATAGCTACCGTGTTCAACCCCAGCGCTAGCTGCATTTCGGTGGCTGATGACAGTACCTTTGTATATGCATAGCCTGCAAAGCTGGGGAATCTTTTTCAACTAAAAATCGCTGTTGTAAACGTAGGAGCGTCCTGGTAGTGGCTGGTCTGACTGGTTTGAGTTGCTGCTGGAGGTTACATATCCTATTCAGGAGCCTGCCAAATCTGAGGAGTATACGGTGGCAATTAATGAGTAGGGGCAGTTTTAAGGAGGAGCCTAGTTTGTATGTTTAATTAGGAACGACAGGCCATATAATGCAGCCTAAGGCTTATCAACCCATGGACTCTTCCCAGAACACTGCTGGGGCTGAGCACCTCGGAGCGGTTCTGCTTACGGCCGTGCTAATGCTGTTCAGTTCATGCCACGTGGCTTTTCGGTGACTCTGAAATCTGCTGTCCAGTCACTACTGGCCTGCAGCTTTGTCCTCCTTTCAAGGGTTTGCAGGACAGTCCTCACCATGGCATTCTGGCAGCGCTGGTTAGAGGCAGAGTTCAGTTAACCTCCGTTTTGCTGGAAGCAGGGAGGAGGAGGCAGAGCACTGCTCCAGCTGTCAGGGGAGCAGAGCTCTCTAAATCATCTTGCGAGGCTATTTTTATAGTGTTTGCAAACCTACTCTAACTGTGTTTATGGCTCAATGTTTCACTGGGGTTGTGATGGGCTGAAGTCCCTCTATTATAACTGAAGTCATTAAAGCAAAGAACATGTTATGTATATAGCACATAACAAAGTCTGGTGTTAAAGCAAAATACGCACTTTCCTACTGTGTGTGTGTGAATAGCAATATATCCTAAAAAAGGACACTTTAGGAAGTAGACATCAAGTGAATTACAGTTCCAGGAAATATGGGGCTCCCATATCCCAAGGATAACTGAGTTGGTTTAAGAAGGTAGGATGTATTTTGCAGATGGGGCTATTGATTAGTTGTTCATCAGACTGTTTTTATTCTTCAGTGTGTAGACGTGAAGGCATCCAGATGTACAAAGCGTACATTTGGAGTCATGGCACTGTAGGGACGGGGATCGGTGGCTTGTAATTGATTAGCTGCATCATTTGTCCCTTGTATTTTTTTCTTAAGATATTCCCAAGAGGCTGTTAGCACAGGTACAATGCAAGACTCAGTATTGCATCTGCACTAGGAATCTAGTGCCTTTCTGCTCTGAAAGGCAAATGCTTTTTTTCTTTTAAGGGGGGGGAGGAGAAAAAACTTCTCACTGACTAGCTGTGTGTCTGTTTGGAGGCAGAACTGCTGACTTCAGGCAATCAGGCTTTTACTGCTTTTTGCTCATGCTGCCTGGAGTGAGCACTTATTCCTCTAAGGGCATCCTCAGTGGGGCTACTTACATCCAGTCATGTTACACCTGAGAGAGTCCATGGAGGCAGTGAAGATGCTTAAGATGAAAGATCTCAGCTCATCTCGGACCTGGGGCTGAGCAGGTCTGACGGAGGGGTGGGAAGGATAGGAGCGGAACAAATGCACTTTATAAGGGTGCTATATTTGACAGAGCTGCTGAGTCAAACGTGACATCCCTTAATGCCATTTTAGCATCTTTTCTAACCAGATCTGCACTGAAATATCTTACAGGTGATGTTACTGTCTGATGTTTGTCATATCAGGCCAGGAAGAGAATAGACATGTTCCCATGTTCCTGCTGAAGGTGTACAAATTCAGAGAAGGCTTTTTAAAAAAACCTGCTAGGAGTAGCCTGCTGATCTATATGCAGAGGTGAGGTAGGCAGCAAAGCATCCCTTAAAACAGTTTTAAACCCTGGTTAGGAAAAGTCTGAGACTTTAGTCTTTGACATTTATGGGAAGATAGTCGGCTCCAAGGTGAGTTCTGTTAACAGTCAATCTCCCCTTGCATGCATGTAAGAGGTGACCTTTTAGAGATGTTTTTAGTGAAGGGGCAGTTCCAGGTTTCTCTGAGACACTCCTCTCGTTAAAAATGGAGGATTTCATGGTTTTCTGGTTGGCCTAGAAGTGTGTTAGTCCCCTGGGGACTCTTCTGATGCTGGGTCTCCTAATGCCTAAGCCATTCTTGAAAACTGGATTTGAGCATCTTGGGAAATACCTCTTCCCAGAAATCTGTGATCGCTGTACAGCTGTTGGGCTGTGTTGTGCTGTAGAGCGTGTGTGGAGTGGAGGAGCGTAAAGATATACTCCTGGAAGGAGTTTACTGTTGTCTGTATGCTATGTCCAGAGGAAAACCAGGCTGGTGAGGATTAATGTAGGTATAAAGGATTTTACCCTTAAAACCTGTGTACAGAGAGGTGCTTAATAATCTAACTTCAGCAGGTTTAGCGAGCTGTGTGTACTTCATACAAAACCAGGGAACATCTGGTTTTCTGGAGCTCCCCTGGTTTCCATGCCATTGCTATAAGTGTTTACTTATACCCATGGCACAGTGACTTCTGCGAGCCTTCTATATATGTGCTTTTTGGTTGCTCAGTTGCCAGGGAAGGGACAGGGGGAGAAAAGAAGATTCCTCGAGCTATAATCTTGAATTATTGTCATGTCAAATGTGCTGCTGAATAACTGAATGGATTCCTGCAGAGTAACACGGAGAAGAGAGCGGTGTTTCCATGCAGATGTTGGATGTTCTCTGGGCAAATGCCGTGTTGTCTTAGATTGCTGGCACAAATCTGGAGAGCTGCTTATAAATGGTTTAGAAGTCAGCCTGGAAAACACCTGAAGGCAAAATGATATGGTAGTGTTGTATGATTGCACTGATGGTTTTTAAATATGATGTTGAAAGCTTTGTGCCCTGGCTGAGATGGTAAGGAGGAAAAAGTCACTCCACTAGACTTAACCTGTGCAAGGGGGGTGAAATGGTGCTTTGCTCCAGGAGTATTAAGTCAGACTCTGAAGAGCTTTTACGCTTCTGTCCCTATTGCATCATTGCTGTCACCAGTCCTGGTGAGATTTTCTCAGTTATTGAAGGGAACTGAAGGTTAGTTGCTTTTGTATTATAGGATGTACAAACAGGAAGCAATGAATTCAAACTGCCCTGTCTAGATGTTTTAGTCTTCCCTCAGCCGTTCTGCAAGTGGTGAATTCACCCCTTGAATAAAAAGGCATGTAACAGCGCAGGCGTTGCAGAAATTCAGTCGTTAAATAGCTGGGCTTCGGTAGCCTGGCATATGGATTCGGTAGGGGCTGTTCCTTCTTTTTGTAATGGCCAATACAGCATTTATGTATGGGGGGGGATAACTGAAGCTCGCTCAGTGAATAGAAAATGCAGCTGAGGTTTTTTGGGCAATGATGCAATTGTGCTGCATTGTCCCAGTAGCATTCACACACTCTTCTGCAGTGTGAGCTGGGGGAGTGGCTTTGCTCTTCATCAGAAATAAATGCATGCACGGGGTACCCACACTGTCACTGAATTTTGGGTGGATTCTCTGTAGCATTCCAGAGGTTGCTTGAACTGGTCGTAAAGGCTTTGATTTTTTTTTTAAAACCAATGTCTGACTTAACCGTGGATACAGCTGGTTCAGACGGCATGTTATTTAATAGAAAGCCTTTGCAGAACACTTGCTATGTCTTGCAGCTAGCGTTAGCCTTTGTACCTCTTAAAACAGCGCTTGCCTTCGCCCCGTGCGAGGAGGGGCTGGAGAGATGACCCTAGACCTCCGCCCTGGCTGTGTCCTGACAAGAAGGCAGTGACACTGGTTTCCTTGTGAGCTAAATTTCAGAGTCTCCCCTGAGCACTCTTAATCACTAGCCATGGAAACTGCCCCATCTCCAGCCTGAGCGTCTTACATTTCCCACCTAAGCTGGCAAATTTACCCAGGTCCTGATCCGTTTCGTTGAACTCGCTGCTCTGCCTCTTCTCCTTGGGCATAAGACAGCCTGTCTGTCCGTGCAGCATTCCTTGTATGTAGCAGAGCAGCGAGGCGCTGCAGTGTGTTTGGGGAGTGTGTTCTGCATGTGAGATCAACCAAGAATATTGCTCCTGGGAGGTGCTCTCGTTCCAGAGCAGGCATGAAACTCAGAAGCTACACGAGAGACGGGTCAGCTCCATGCACTCGCTGCCCGGGACTGACTCGAGTGTAGCATGACACAGCATTTGCTGGGCGTTCAGCTACAGCTATTTGTACATTGCTTTTCCGTGGTGCGTTGTCTCCTCTAGGAGATTCTGTACTTGATAAAATAATCCTGCTTAAGTTTATTGAATTTGCTACAATTCCTAGACCTAGATGAGTATTTTGGCTCTGTGGCAGTGCTGTACCTCTAGCTCCAAGCATGGCTGAATGTGAGGGAATTTCATCGTTAAGGTATGTTTGGATTCAGTCCCCTAAAGCGATTTGGCCTGCAGACTGGACTTTTGTTGGGTCTTACGTGTGAACCAAAACTAGTGTGCTAGGGATTTAAGGATAATAGGCTAACATCTTCCTTCTCTCCTTGGAAAGAAAATTGCGGCAGTTGTGAAACATTACTGTCTGTGTCTGGGGGAAGGGACTCCTGTGAGGGTGGTAGTGGAGGCTCTGGGTGAAAGAAAGGGAAAGAAGAGTGGGCTGTATTACAGTAACCATCCTGTGTCAACCTCCTACGTTCGGGTGTCGCATGGCTGACATCCTATCAAAGAGCTCCGGCTGTGTCCAGAATTTTAAGCAGCTTTATAAATAGTGTTGCTTAAACTGCCTGTGTGTGCAGAGACTGTGAACGACTGGCGTAGACCAAAATATTATTGGTTTAATTTTTGAACCAGTCCAAAAACTGGAGCAAGAAAGTAGAAACCTGAAGAGTAGAAACCCCCATGGGTTATCTTCCTCCGATGCGTGCAAAGCACACACCTTGGGGGGGGTCTGTTACAGAGGCAGCATTGCTGGAGATTGCAGGCTGTGAGACTGGCAAAGCATGAATATATGAATCTTGTTAAGGCATCTGAAACCATTCTTTTTCTCCTACTTGCCTGTCGTCTTAAAGCTGCTTGCAGGTTGTGCTGTCTCTGAATAATTGTGAACAATTAGAAGCTAATTTAAATGGCTGGTTTGTATTCACAGCAGCAGCATATGAGCTAACCAGCTGGAAAGCAGACATGGTGATTTTCTGTTGATATGTCTCCCTCTTGTTGTTCTGTGGCAGTTTTTGCAAGGTGGGTTTTTGCTGCGGGCTAATGATGAGTTCCTCTTGCACGCTGCTGACCTGATTGCAAGGGGAGGAGGAATGCTTCGTTCCCTAGCACAGTTACCACCAACCCAGCAGAGTCCAGTTTTGGCTCAGCAGAAGAGCCTTCCCTGGATTACTCCAGGAATGGAGCAAAGGAATATTTATCTCTTTATTCCTACTCCCAAAGATGTAGAAAGGGGCAGTGCACGTATTATGCCTCAGGAGTGAATTGGTCAGCAATAGCCACACAGATTTCCTCGCAGCATCCTTTTTATCCTCTGGAAAGGCAGATGGTGGTTTGAGCAGTCCCACTCTTTCCTCCAGGCCTGGCAGTGTGCCCCAAATGCTGCTCAGGGTGGTGAGTGACTAATTTCTACAGTGGTGATGCTGTCCAGATGGCAACCCCAGCGCGGTCCAGCAAAAAGGTGGAAAACCTGTTGTGTAACAACTGCCATTTTCCTCCCAAGGTGACAATTTGAGGAATGCTTTTGCTTCAGGTAAATGAAAGAGCTACTGGACAGACTCTTTGCACACAAGGAGGAACACAGCTTAATTGGCAAGTTAAAACAGTGGGCTGTTGGGAATCCCAGGAATCTAGACTGGTCGCTGAAATGGGCTTCTACCCCTCTCCCTGTCACACCGGTTGGTGTTAGCATCCAGGTGAGCTGCTCCTTAGGGGAGTCTCTTCTAGCAGTCAAGTGCATCTCGCTTAGACCCTGGTAGATACTGCCAAAAAGAGGAGCACAGCCATTGCTTTCACCCTGGGTGGTTAGGTATTCACCAGGGTTTCCACAGCTGTCCCTTTAGGTCCTGTTTGAACTGGGCATCTCTCGACAAGCTGGGCTTGGGTGTCTGTAAAGGTGCTGTGCTCCTCAAGGCTGTTTTCTTCTTGGTGGGGGCTGCTAGCTCTGACCTGTGTTTCAGATGAGGCTTTACTGAGGGGGTGTTGAGACAGCCTGTCTGCGACAAGTGTTGGCCGATGTATAGGCAAAATGTTGCCTACTTTTCTGCTTACTGCTTCCAACCAGCTTCTCCTGTGTCTTTAACTGTGGTCTCATGTGGGTTTTTTTTCAGGTAACAGTGCCATCTGGTGCTAGAGCGCTGCTCTTGATCAAGCTTTTCTCAAATTCTTAGGCAGAGGTAGTAGGACAGTATTGCTTTTAATCAGCCATCTTACTGTAAGAAAATGGGAGGAGGGGTGTCCTGTAATAATCTGCGCTGTTGCGACATTGCACCTGGAAGAGATCCTTTAGGCGTTTCTGTTAAGCAACTGATTTTCCCAGAACTGCTATACCCAGAAGGCTGGGTACATGGAGCAAGAAGTATAAACACTGAGAAGGGGGATCATATCTTTTACTGTAAACTGCTGCTGAGAAGAAAAATCCTATGTTTAGATTAAATCCTGTGACTGGAGATGTCTTTGAAAGATTCCCCATAGGACTCTAAGTGGCTTGCTGCTAGACTTACTAGTCAGTAAATCTTCTTTTACAAGATCTTTCCATATTTTGTAGTTATAGCCATGTATTTTTAAACTTTGGCCTTCCATATCGTGTTCATTCTTTCTGAATTATTTTTCAGGTCTCCTCTGGGGTTTTGTAAACCTTTTTGCGCACACAGGGTTGTTGGTTGATGTGAGTATATGGGGTGTAAGCCTGTTTGAACAAATAACTCAGCAGCACTTGATGACAAGGTTGGACAAAGTCAAACTTTTCTGTATCTCTTTTCCCAATGGCACTGAAGGTCATTCTTGCCTGTTGAGTCTAGAAAGCTCAGTAGGCTGTTGAGCTCCTCTTCCTTCAAGCCAGAGCTGGCACTTTAGGTACCAGGTTGTCTTTGCTGCTTTACCCCTTCTTCAGGCACCTAACCCAGGCTCACATGCGAGTGGGTTCCCTGTTGCCGCATCCCTTTTGTGATCAGTGGGGGTGCTCAACTTTTACACACATGAGATAGACACGTGACACTAAGGATGCCAAAAAGCTGAGAGTTGCTGTTGCTGGTTATAGGTGGGATTCACCTTCCAAGTGAAGCGCAAGGTGGATTTGTGCAGCTCTCCTTGTTCTACTTCCAGGATCATCTTCTCTCCCAGCTGTGTTGCTGCCCCTGCTGGGAAATGCTCCCAAACCTACTTAGTTTCCTTTAAATAATAACCCGGTAACCTTCCTGTTGTCATGTCTTCCTTCCTCTGAATTACTGCCTTGTACTTTGTCTCCGTTTTTAGATTGGTGCGTTCACCAGGCCGGGGAATCTGTCTTGCAGTGTTTTCCAAAATGTCATGTAAACTTGCAGAGCTACAGAAGTGATTTGTTGCTAGTGTAATAAATAATGCTTGACAGTCTTGGACAAGGGAAATCCAAGTAAAAGATTTATGTTAAAGCCAGATTCCTCTGCTCCAGAGCACAGCATTTACCCACATTATAATCAAACTGAACCTTTGTTGCATCCAGTGATTTGTTCAGACTTTCTAGCCAAATTCCACTTCTTGGAAAAGGAAAGTAGAGCCTTTCAGTGCCTTTCTGCTAGAAGGCTCAAAGGTGGTATTTGTTGGAAGGGGTGAAGATGCTGCAGCATATGGCTGAGAGTGAAGGACCAGAACTGTGCTGCAGAAGGAGTTTTGTACTTCCAGAGGATGGAAAGATACTCTGCCACCAAAGAACTTTACTACCCAAAAATAATGGGGAGGGTAAGAAAAAAAAAAAACAACAGGTAGGGTGATCGGAAATGTAGATGGGGCAAAAGTAGCTACAAGTCCATTGCAGGTAGATGTGCAGAATAGGGGAGGCTCGGGAAGCTTCAGCCTGAAGTTGGAAGGAACTCAACTGAGTGGCACAACTTCAGATTTCTCTATCTCCATAATATGTCATAAAGACAAATTAAAGAGCTGTCAGTTTGTCTTACGAGAGCTGCACGTCCCTGGGGAGGCTCAGTGTTGGGAGATTATAAGAACTAATGACACAGCTGGGTTTTGAAGCTGTCTGTGTAGCAAGCCTTCCTGCACCACTAGCAGTGTTGAAAGGGAAGAGTGATGTGGAGCCAGTGACTTGATTCTCATTTTTCAGATTGCCTTATCTCCTGTGGGTGTTGCAAAGGCTTTCCTCCTCTGCTGCCTTCCATGCAGTCACCTGCCAGGTGTTTCCTAAATGACTCTTTAGAAGATTGCAGGTGTGTCATTTGATAACAATTCATGTCTCCTTACTACAGGGGCTTTGAAACTGTTGTAGACACTCAGCTGGTGATAGGCAAGTTCATTTCAGAGTGGTGTGTGATGGCCGGGGGCTGGAAGCTGCTGGGTTCACCCTACCAGCAATGGGATCTTCATGAGCTAAATTAGGAAATCCTACTTCAGGTCATGCCTTTGGCTTGTTTTCAGAAAAAAGTGTTATGTCCACACTGTATAATTAAATCCACGGTAGTTTGCTGGTAACAGGCACAACTTGGGGTAGGCTTTGGGGTGAATCTTAGTTTGTGCTGCCAGTTGTGAATGTGCTGAAGGTCAGATGAGATGATTGGCAGATTCAGGTCTGTTAGTTGCACGAACAAAAGAATTATAATACGTTATCAGTTGACTGCCTGCAGGTAGTGCCGCATGCAATCCAAAGCGGTCTTGATTTCATCTTGGCTTCTGTGAAGTCCTTTAAAGCATTTATTTCAGTTTTGGGGAGCATTTTAGCACCTCCCTGCCTACCCCAGTTATGTTCTTCCTGCAGCTCAAGTTAATTGTGAACCTGACCTTTTGCAGAATGGTGTTTTGCACTGCCCAGAACAAGCTTTTGGACTCTTTTGCACTGAATATAGGAAACAAAGATCCTGCTCACTGTCCTTCCCCAACTTTGACCAATCCAAATGGGGAACTGCGTGTTCCTTGACTCACTCAAGATTTTTGTGAGTTCGTTTAACACGGGCCACGTTGAACGATTTTATTAATCTCCTGGTGCAATTCCTAAGTACCTCTAAATATTTTCTCCATTTGTAATTCTTTGAGTGCTTTGAGATGACAAGTAATATCATGATATTATGAAAATGCAGAATGATATTAAAAAGCAAAATGGCTAAAAACCTAAATGCACCTAAAGGCATTAGTTACGTGGCAGAGCGGTGACTGTGTTCTGTAGTAGGGCGTTGGGAGCCACATACCACTCTGACATCTACTACTCGGTGTAGGCTTCTGCCTGACCTTGTCCCAGAAGGGTGTAGTTCTTCTCTAAGTAATGTGGGAGTCTCCACAATCTCCTGTCTCAAACTGATTTTGAACTTTTTGTCTGGAAGAGCCACAGACTACATGTGTTTGCCATGTAGGAGTAGTCAGGAGCTGCCATGGGCAGGACTTCTCTGCCAGTCAGTGCAGAAGACTTATTCTCACAGTTTTGCAGTTGCATCCCTCAAGGGTTGTTTTTAAAACCCTCTGTATTGTCTAGCTCACTGTTCAGCTCTTCTGGGTAGTAGAATTTTCCTTCTCAGGAGTCTTAAGTTTCCAATAGTCTCTTCTGCCCCATTCTCCAATCTTCCTTCCCCATAAAACCCAGTGTGGTTGGAAACCTCCAGTTGTTAGAAGTGAAGCAACGTGTGCCACTTCCAGTGTCGCAGTGTGAACCAAATCCGAGCTTCCATGGGATTCCCTGCTCTGGCTGCTTTGTCCTCTCTCCTCCCGCTTTTTAGGCGGCTCGTGTGCAATGCAATATGATCAATGTAACGGAAGTCTTTCAAGGGAAGTGAACTTTGTATGTGGAACATATTGTCCCAAGAGTAGTATGCGATGCCGCTGGTAATGTGTTGATACTGAAATGATAGGAAAAAAAATATCTTGGCTTCAGATCTTCTGGGTCTTTGAATTTCTGAGCCTTTGTCATCTAACTCTGTATCCATGCTATATTTGGACACCTGACTTGCTATTTTAGACACCTCATTTGGATTTAAATTAAAACAGCTTGTGTTAAGATGACTGCTACACTATTGGTTTAGCTGAAGTGAATTTAGGTGCGTAATCAGACTTTAGAGTTTAAAAAAAAAAAAAAAAAAAAATTGGGGGATGCTGCCGGGCTGGCTGCTGCCGAGCCTGCTGCCGGCTGTGCTCCCTCCTGTCCTACCTCCACGAACAGCCGTCCCACAGCCAGCCCCGTGCCGAGGCTGCTGCTGAGCTGCTCCCCGTTACAGCCAGCCAGAGCATCAGTTGGCACCGATTTGTTTTCTCTTAGAGCCCGGGACTGGAGCTGGTGGTGTACCAAGAGCTGTTCCCTGTAGTAAGGAAGTTTCCCCTTAACCTCCAGTAAGAGCCCTGCAGTGGTCCCAGTCACGAACCAGTGCTACCTGGTGTAGGTTTCTGAACCGCAGCTTTGGAGAAAAGGACCTAATAGCTTTCAGGTCTAGAAACCAGGCATGGAAATACGGTACGCCATGTCCCGATTCGCATGGACTTCAGGTGCTGAGAGGCCAGGTCATTCGAAAGACCTATGAGGAGCCTGTCTGTCAGCTGAATGAAGCAAGATTATATCTTTTCACAGCTTCAATTTAGCTTTCATTGATTATGGAGCATCCTCTGAGTGTGTTCCGGGGTTTGGAGAGCTCTGCGGTGCCCTATCTGTTGCTGCAGTAGGCTGCTTTCCCTACAGTTTGCTCTTAACCGGTGGTTATTCTCTTTCCTCTGAGCATTGATGCTACAAGTTTCCGTGACAACTTCCAAGCAACATGTAGGTGCTGTCCCTTCAAAACAAAAACGCTAACGTGGGGACTGTAGGACACTGGCATTCGGAGCTGGTGACCTGGAGGGATGTCCCAGGGAGGGGATTAGTTTTTAACTCCAGAACAGATTCAGCCAGTTGACTTGCCAGGAGCACTCTCCAGTGCAGTTTAAAAAAACCTTGATACGTGTGAGACTAAAATCCTAACTGTTAAACTTGGACAGACATCAGATAGCTAGTTGATCTCTCCTCAGTCACGACATTTGTCCATTGGCACAGAAAAGACAAAAGTGTGACGTTTTCCATGTATAATACCTTGGCTTGACTAAAAAGGAGACCATAGAATGGTAATAGATCCAAAAGGCATTATTTATAATTTTTCCCCTCACGCTTTCTTTTAGTCCCACTGAGAGAACTCACTTTCCCTATTACAAGGCAGGCCTTATAAAATTGCAGGTAACTTTTTCTTTTTTTACTTTATTGTTTGCAAATGTAGGAGAGCCTGGGAACAGTGGTTTAAATGAGATCAGTTACGCAAGGTGTATGAGGAAGGTGCTAGGACATGTAAGGATGGAGAAGTAGCCCAGAATGAACAGCGGTAGCAGGTCTGTGCAGGGCAAAGCCTGGCTTCCCTGCCCTCGTGGTGGTGACCACTGCTAGCCAAGTCCTCGCTTAACTCAAATGGCAGAAGCAACTTCCATAATAGATAGTTCCCTTCTGACTCTTAGTTGCATAAACATCTCAACTGTCATATAGCAACGTGGGCAAATGTATGGAGTTTTGTCTCCAGCATTGTGCTTTCCTCCGTATTTTTTTTTGCAGTGCCTTGTATTCCCACTTTTATAAGCAGTTACCAAGGGAGGGTGGGTGTGTGCTGCTTTTTTTCCTCCTCCATCCTTATGTGCTTATTCCCAGGGCTCTTGTTCTGAAGGATAAAAACTGGAAAGCGTCTGGAATAGAAACTGATGTTCTCCTCACCACAGTGATTGCGTTGGACGTAGAGGCTGTGGGAACACACTAGCACCCTCGAGCAAATTTTATTCTTCCTTGGTCAGACATTGCGGTTATGAGACAGCACTGACTGAGCGTGAACTTTAACAGTTTAAGTTGGTATTGGCAAGCTTTATACGGGATCAGGTGTCATCTTCCATAACCAGGGTGAACTCTGTGTTGCTGGGTAGCTGAGCTGAAATGCGGCGTAAAACCATGGCTGGCCCAGGTGAAAGGTGTGCTCCGAGTCCACACGTCACTGGGTGCTGAAGGTCAAGGAACTGTGATCTGAAGTTCAGCCTTGGGCTGTGACGAGTCACAGCGACAAGGTCTCCTGTCCTTCCTGGTGTCCAAGCGTGGGTTGAACCTGCAAGGTCCACTGAGCAGTCAGCTCCTCTGAACGCTGGTGAAGGAGCCTGTCCAAAAGGTGTGTGCCGGCGTATTTGGGACTGAACAACCAATGACTGCACGTAGATGCATTCAGCCTTTAAAACTGTGGTTCCCTTCTGTGTTCAAGCTTGTTCCCCACTTCTGTTCTTGGGTTGCTCGGAGCAGGGGACAGTTTGTCCTAATTATCTCCTGTGACAGCATTGCCCACTTGGAGTGAAGTGTGGCAGTAGCAAAACAAAATGCTGCTATTTGCAGGCAGAATTACCTTCTTTTATTTCTCCTAAAGTAAAACATCAAGACTCCTGCCCCAGGTAGAAGAGACTGTATGGGAATAGGAAGGGAAGAGATGCGCTGGCAGTAAGCACGTATGTGTTGTCTTTTCCCCTTTGTTGGATAAAACATTGCAGGGGGACACAACACTGGTAGCTGGAGCCTGTGCAGAGGCGGTTTTGTCCGCTTTTGGGTACTGGTGATGTTACAAGCAATCCTGACCAGCTCATTAGTGAATTTAAGCTCTGCTTTTAAATATGCAGATAGTGACCAGGGGCTTATGCTGCTATTGAGCACTTCCAGTGCTGGTTTTGTTTGGATACACACCAACCAGAGGTAGTTGTCTCAGAGCAATCTCAGCAACTCTTATTTGTCACTAAACTTCAGAAGCCATTGCTACTTATTTACCTGCCGCAATACTTGGCACTGGTGGCTAGTCTAAGTCATCAAAATAAATTACTGCTTTTGATGTCTTGTCAGAAGGTGGCTGTTGGAGAGGAAAACTGGCCCCATGTCTCCCATTTGCTTTATGGATTTGAGGGGTTAAACCCAGGGAGTTAGTGGAGTTTAACCCACCCCTGCCCAAGGGTGCCTATACCTAGCTGCTGAGTTGTTTGCTAAAGCGAGGATCCAGCTTACTGTCACAGGTGGTATCTCCCAATCTCTGTAGTTAAGTTAAAAAAAAAAAAAAACCACAAAGTTTTTTGCTTCAACTGATGAGTTTATTTGTGATAAGAAATTAAACAAATGGTTTGAAGGACTAAGCTACCAAGGCTTAATGAGTTAATGCTCAGTGGCTAGGCAGAAATGTTTGTCCTCCTCTCCTAGTCTACCCAGTTTCAGGTGAGAGCTGTTGATGGCTACCTTATTTCATTTGAGGGGAGGTGACTCAGCTGAGGAGGGGAGCACGCTCCTGTTGGTGCTTGTTCTCTATGCAAGAATCAAAATGTCTGTACGCCTCCTGCTGCGTTGGTATGAGAGCATCACCAGACCTGGTGAAGTATCAGATGTTCTCTGAGTTGCAGCTGGTGCCTTTTGACTCGTAGATCTGCTGTGGAGCTCAGGCGTTGATTCAGTGCTGAGCACCCAGAGAGTATCTGAATAGCGGAGGAAATAAACGGGTGCCAGAGCTATTCTGCCTCTTCTTTTTGCAGTCGGTGCGCTAACCAACGTAACTGACTCCTGGGTGCGTGCCGGTCGTCCCTTTTTGCCTGGGTTAAATGTGTGTGCGGTGATGAGTGTCTTTTGGTTTGCCTTATTTAACATACATAAACGTGAATTTATTTTTTAAAAAGACAACACAAAACGTGCCTTGCGTTTGAGGTGTTTGGAGGGCGTTGAGCCCAGCTCGGTATGCAGGAGTGCAGGACTAGCGCAGAGCATCTCTGGGAAACTGGTATTTCTCATTCTTGGGGCTATTATCAAGGTTCATGGTTAGGACATAAAACTACTCATGTTAATACTGACTTTCATGGAGGTAAATATAGTAACTGAGCTGTAAGTACCTATTTTAAAAGTGCTTCTCTAATATTGAGTTCCCTCACTGCTGATTGAGAGGCTAACCTTTGGCTGATGATCACATTGCTATGGGTATAACAGACAAGAGGAGGGATGACTGAATGTGTTCAGCAGCAGCCATTCTGGCTTCCTCTGGTCGGGTTTCTTCTGGGTTTTTGATAGTCTTTTGTGTGATGACAGACCTAAGCATTTATTGTTGATGCTGGCATTCTGCCTACTACTTGGCTTGCTTATCCTAGCAACTGAGGCAGGTGGGTCTGGCACATGGAGCTGAAAATAGTTGTGCTGCCTTTAAAAATCAAGAGATCTGAAAACAGGTTAAATGTAGTTCCCCTGCAGAGAAAGTTTTAGGCCTTGCTTTGAGAAGAATTTGTGTGATTATATCCTTTGGGAAGGATCACAAAATGGGAAAGCTACTCATTTTCAACTTTTATGATTTACGAGAGTTGACTAACACACAAATATCGCTGCTGCCAGGTAGCATCAGATCATCTTGTCAGTCTGGGTTCTTCAGATACTGTTTAATACAGAACAGAGAGGTATGGCTCAGTGATATGTTGAAACATAATGCATCAATTTAAACACCACGTGTCAGAGATTAAATTGCCCTAATGCATGTTGAAATGAAAGTATCATTATACACTTGGAGCTCTGCAGCAAGAGAACTCCAGTTAAAATACCCAAACTGCTGCTGCTCACGCATGAGTACTTACTGGAATGTGACTGTTGCTGCCTGCTTCTGGATGTTAAGAGGCTATCTACACAGTACTTATTTTAACAAATAATTTTAGAAAGCTGTATAAAAATTGATGTGTATCTTTATGCCCTGGTGGGATGTGGGAGGCAATGAAAACCCTTCCACAATCTGGAAATGGGCTGTGGGAGGCTTCAGATTTCCCATTCCGGTGGAGTTCTGACTCCAGAAGTTGGGTCTAAAAGCCTAGCTGGCTGGCTCTCTTCCTCTTACTGAAACATGCAATCAAGGAGGCAATAAATACTCAGGTACTTTGGTTTGATTCCGGATCCTGTCCTTGGATTATAGATTTATGTCTAATTTAGTAAAGCAGGCTGTAAGCCAGGGTGTGGGTTAGGATGAAATGCTGACAAAGCACCATGGATTTTGGGCTGGGGATCAACAAGGAAAAGCAACGAATGCAGCAGTACTGGAGAGAGAGATTCTGAAAGCGAGATGTGAAAGAGGCTCTGTCCCTGATGCTGTGTTCACATGGTGCTTCCCAAAACGCATGGTGTGTAATTAGATTATTTGCAGGGCTCAGAGTGGTGTACCAATGCAAGTGTATATTCTTGACCACTGAAATGCGGATGAGACTTCTCCCTGTTTGGCAGAATGAAATCTTAACTGAGTTACTGTGAGGCTGAGCAAGCCTGAAATTGGAGTTCAGGCTTGTGACCTCCCTGTTAGTAGGCTTAGGACATTATCCCTCGTGTAGCACTGTCGTATTGGTGTATTCGATGGCAACTGCTTTTGTGGTTTTGAGCTTGCTGATAACGCTTAACAGAATAGCCTGCAAGTGGTCTTCAGATCACTGAAACAGCTTGGTGACGGACCGCTCTTGGAAGGACATTGCCTTGGTTAAGTGGCCAGTAGTCGCTGGAGATTCAATCAGGTGATACCTCCCCTTACCGCTAATGTCTCCTGGTGCCCACAGCTCTGCATGAACCGATGTAGAATATGTAGTGATGGTCCAGCCACATCTTTTGTTGCCAGCACTAGCTCTTCGCCAGCAAGTGCTTTAGCAGGAGCTGGAGTATGAGCAGTGATTTGACTTCATCTGTGCTCTTACCGATGTTTTGTGTTACCTGCGTGGACCTGGGGGCTACTGAGTGCAGCAACAGCCGTTTCTTTTCCTTTTTTTCCAAGGCAAGTGCTTGCTGCAGTGGATTTGGCACCAATTCCCCTGCCAGCTAAGACTTCTTCAGTGTACAGTACCTTGCTTAAAATGTTCCAGGCCAGACAGGATTTCCACAGATATTTGGGGGTTTCTTGGGTGAAAAGCATGCAGGATGAGACACAGAACTGTGGCGTGATGCGCTTCTTCCTGTTGTCTCCTGTCTTTTCCAGTACATAGACTGGATGTGAGTAGGAAACGATGCAGACAGAGGAAGAGGCGAGTTGAGACTTGAAGCGATGAACGAGTCAGAATGTCTGCACCCTTTTTGATGTGTCCGCTGACTTAGAGCGCAGTCGTGGATGGGTCACCTGGTTGTTGTGTTTCAGATCTGTCAGCTGGATTTTGCAAATGTGCCAAGGGGTTGACTGTATATGGAAGTACCATCCTCTGCTGAAAACCTCCTCAGTCCGGAGGAACAGGATATTGTGCACTTGTATCTGTCATGTTACTTCTGACCAAGTATCATCTGGGGTCACTAAATCCAGTGTCTCTCTCTTCCCTTAGCTGAAGCTTGAAGATCGCTCGGTGGTCCCTCGAGATGTGGTCAGACATATGAGCTCCAGTGTAAGTGCTTTTTTCCTTTGTCCCTTTTTGATCGTGATACTGCAGCATGGATTTCTAAGACTTGCCAAATTGCCGGAATGGAACTGAACAGTAATGCTTTGAGCATGTTCTATTTTTAGTGTGTTTGATAGACCTAGCTGCATCCTTTGAAAATGAAATGCTGATAAGGCTGCCTCTCTACTGTTGCATATCTGCAAAGGTCTCCTAAGCAAGCAAGCCTGACAGTATCAGGTAATGAGACAAGAAGCTTGTCTATCCTGCCATCCTTTAAGTTTTAAATCAATCCATTCTGAGATGCGGGGAGCGTGGACCTGCTCCCCCAGACCTGACAGGGAGGCTGGAGTGGAGGTAGATCACACTGCCACTGCGTGCCTTTTGGTGTGCTGCGGTAGAGAATTTGCAGGAAACGTTTTCAGGGAGACCTCTCAATCTACAGTGAGCACCATCTTGTCCAATTTCTCCCAGAAATACACCAAATCCCATCACTACTGAAGCAAGACATACGTTGAAGCATCTGACACAGCTAGGGCAGCAGAAAGCAAGCTGGTTCTTAATCAGCAGCCGGTAATAATTACCTTTACTCTTTCCAGGTACTATTTTAAGTCCTAGTTGTTCTGTTCTAGTTGTACAGCATTTGTGCGTATCAGAGATGAGTGGATTTGTTTTTTGTGTAGTGAATACTGGGAATGTTGTTCAGATCGATGATCAGATGAGATGTGGTCTCTTTAGGAGCTTAGCTAGGTTGGCAATTTCTTGCTGTTGCTCACCCCTAACCTCTAACCCCAAGCCATATGGCCTGCCATGTGCACGCCTGGATCTTCCCTTGACTTGATTCCAGCAACGTGGTTACCAAGGTTGTGATGAAGCAGGCAGCTGGCCACTAACTGCTGCAGTTGCCCCACATGGTGTGCAGCCTGGTGCAGGGGTGGGGAAGGCCATTCTCTGACCTGGGTGTTTTGGTTTTTTAAGTAAAGCCTTTTTGTCCATTAGAAACCAAGAGTAAACCCACCCCTTATTCATAGAATGTTCCAAAGAGAAGAAAAGGGGAAAAAAACTTGAAGGGTAATTTGAAGAATGTTGAAACAAAATATTTCCTTAAGAAATGTAACTGTTGTTTGAAATGGAAATTTGGAATCAACATATCTTACTAAAACTGCAGCTTTATGAAAGCGTTTCAGTTCAAAACAAAGAACCACTAGCAAATTGAAATATCAGCTGTTCACGCCGTTGTACCTGGCACAGCTGGACTCTGTGGTATATCCTTCTTACTCAGAGGGATTCTTTGAGTCCTGCCTCTCAACTCTTTGTTCTCCAGTGCTGCTTAAAGTCATTTTAAGCTTTCAGGACAGCAAGTCCTTCTCCTCTTAGCAAACATGGATGTGCTGCTTTTGTTTGCAATTTCCATACTCATCTGAGCAGAAATTGGCTTCTCTGGCTTGCTGCACATGTTTCAGTAGATACATTGCCCAGCAGTTGTTTTGCATGCTCCTCTCTTGTCTGTTTGCTTGTTTAAACACTGGCTTTTGCTTGCTTGACTATTTGTATTAGTGGCTGATAACTTTGGTTTTTTAATTGATGGAATGGTGAGGGTATAACTCAATTTCTTCTCTCTCCTCTAGTCAAAAGCATAGTAAATCAGAAGATGACTTATACTTCACCTTGCCCTCAAATATGTTCTAAGTGTCAGTGGACACTTTCTATCCCAAAGAAAACCTTCACTTGTTAATCAGATGTATTCCAAAAATTAGAAAAGCATTTAAAACAGAAAATCTGCAAGTGTCAGCCTGCCAAATTCAGGATGTGGGATGGTTGCCCTGCACCAGTTGGCCTGGCAAATGCACAATGTGGAACTTATTCTGTATTCACCACACTCTCTTAGGGCTTGTTTTTAACCTTGAGCGGGAAGGACTCAAAATCCTCTGTTCCTCAAGGGAAGAGAGCTGACTCAAAATTCGTGTGCTTCTCATCGAGTGCTGAATGTGGAGAAAGACTGCTTCAGGGGGTGATGCATAAAATGAGATCACTTTCTCTGAATGCAGTTGGGCCTGTGAATCTAATCCAGCTGGATGAGAAGTGGTGAAAGTGGCAGTGTTCGTTTTTCCAGGTGATATGCTAATTTGGGGGAAGGATTAGAAGTAGGTCTGTAATCTGTCAGACACCTGGATTTTGTTGCTTCAAAGGGTGCTGGGCTATGCTGTCCCTTTTAAATAAAGGAATAAGAAGGTGGCGTAAAGATCCCTTTATCAGAAAAGAGAGCGTTGAGGGAAGGAGAAGGATGGGAGGCAGAAGATATGGGACTGCAGTCTTCACCTGCTGAACGGCTTTTATCTCAGGTGGGAGTTTGCTGGTCTGCCTTAAAGCCTTGTCTCTGATGGGGAAGGAAAAGAGTCACTTCTCTGTCCGTTCACTGCTTAAATACTCAGTATCTCCAGCATGATGCATGCCGTCAGGGTACCGGAAGAAGCAGGAAGAAAGTAGAGGGAGTGCCCTTAATTCTGGTGTGAGTGGGGCTTGAACCCGTCAACTCTTCTAAGGAAGGTCAGTCACCTCCCTTTTTCCAGTTCTGCTCTTGGAGTTGATAGAAATTGGTTTTTGTAAGAGAACTGTGAAATGTTAGCTCATTTCATGTGTTCCCTCCTTTAATGGGAGTGTCTAATGAACGGGATGGGACAGTTGTGTTTGAGCAGGCTGGTGGGGAGCCGTGCTCTGGCTGTAAACCTGCCCTGGAAGACGAGACAAGTTGGCGACTTCTCTCTCCGGGACTGCGTTACTGAGTGCTGCTGTAATCTGAGTGATTCAGCAGAACCCCTCAGTCTGCAAATCTGCCTCCTCTGTCGCAGGCTAATGTTTCATGTGACAGTGAAATAAACAAACTCATAACAAAGGTTCAGTGGCAGGTGAGGGAGGAGAGCTGTGAACCAACAGCCCTGTAGCTTCTGGGGCTGCTCACAACACTGATCTCTGCTTTCTTAATCACAGACGGCACTCTGTGCTTGCTCAAGTGTCTTGCAACTGGAAGGAGAAGCAAGCTGAACTAAACCCGGTGCTCTTGCCCATGACTAGGTGGCACCCGACTGTTAGATGGGAGGCAGGCTTGTAGGGTGGTGCAGGCACCTTCTCCATGGGGAAACTGTCATTTAGAGAATGGGCAGAGGGTATTGGTGTATGTCAGTTGCCCCAGTCCTGGTTTTATTACTTGTTATTCTTTCACCATCAATAAAAGAGGGTGTTTAGGCCCAGACAAGATGATCTGCAGAAGCTGCAGGCATTCAACTGTATCGAGTCTCAGAGCTGCTGTTGTGTTGGCTGCTGACAGAGGAAAAATTAATTCTGAAATGCTCAGTGTAGGGCAAGGGATTTGTTTCTTGAGATTTCTTTGGTTCTGACTACTAAGACTACTAAGACATCCAAAACACAGGGCCTGAACTGCAAAGCATGGGCAGAGGATGGACTGGGTATACTTTAGCTTAATGTAGAGGAAAAGCAGGGTAGGTGGCTGTGCTCTGGCCTTTAGAAGCTGTGGGTTTCGATTGAGCAGGTGCCACTTCTGAGCAGGCCTTGCTCATCCTACAGCTCGAATTGTGCTGGCAGCAGCTGTCGTGAATCCGGCGTAGTTCTGGCAAACCCTTTTCAGGTGAGAGTTACGGTACAGCTCTGCTGGGCTCTTTCCTGGCAGCCTGTGCAGGCTACAAGCTACGTTAGGCTTAGCTGCTGTCTGTCACGATGGAGCTATAGCTGGGAAAGGCTTCCTTTGCTTCCCAGCCTTTCTAGAAAGAAATGGGAGCGATATGTGGAGCAGCTGAAGGGAACAAGCCCCCCCAGCTTTGGGCGCTGCCAGCCTGGCTCTCCCAGCCCTCCTGGCCGTGCTGGCACAGGCGTGAACAGGCGATGCGTGGGGCAGGACCCGCTCTCCTCACCGCCGCCTCCTCGGGAGCCGGCAGGGCTGAGGAGCACAGAGTTGGTGTGATGTGAGGAAGAGGACTTGCAGCAGGCGGGTGGAAAACAAGCCAGCCAAATGGGCTGAGCAATCTGTCTAGGAATTATCCTGGACTGCGGGTGTCTGTAGGGTGTCTTTTGCTCTAACTACCAGTCCCCGAGATGAGACTGGATGAGTTGAGCACCAGCAAACTCCTGAACTCCCAAAAGGGCTGCCCAGGGCTCTGAGTGAAAGCCGTGAATAAATATTTAAAGTGTTTGAAAGAACAGTGTGTTTATAGGTGGACTGAGCAAACAAATCCATTTCTCACAGGGTATAAGCCCTTCGAGTGTTGTGCTCAAGTCCTGCTGGAGCAGAGACCTTGATGTTTGAGATAAGGACAGCTTCAGAAGTTGCTGATACCAGGGCATTTGCCATGCTGGCCCTCAGTCAGCTTTTATAATGGACTTGTGGTCTTTAATAAATAAGAATATCGATTGTCCCAGCTGTCAGGAGGCCAGGGCAGCTGCTGCATTTGACAGTGTTTGGGTTAGCAGCCCTTCCTTGCAGGCCTCCACCATATGTGTAAGCAACATGCATATTGTGATCTCCCTGCCAAACTATGCCCAGAAGGCTCTTGACAGCATGCGTTATTTTCTCGGGGACAAAAAAGATTAAAACTTTGCTAAAAAGTGAGGGAGATAATGACAACCATCTCGTAATTGGACCAACTGTAAATTATCTGGCTTGAAACCCTGAAATCTGACGAAAGGTGCCAGATTTTTTTTAGTAGGGCAGCAACTGAAGACCATTTGTATTGTCCTGCAAAATCAAGCTTTATGTGAGAAGTCACAGATAGCTTTAAAGGTTTTCCCTTGTGTGCTGGGGTGGATGGATGATCTACCCCTGCCTTTACTGGCTCAGGGCAGTACCTGCAGGACAATCCTGTGGAGCTGCAGAGATCTGCTCAGTTGGATAGACCAAGGAGCCAGGCAGATGTTAAAGCAAGTCAGTGCAATCACCTGACATAGTGTCATCTTATTTGACCAGATGCAGGAGTCTCTGGGCCGCTGCATTAGCAGCCATTGCAATTTTTAACTAGGAAGAAAACATTGCGAGTCTTTAATAGTGATCTCACCTTCTGAGTTGTCTCAGGGTCATGTGAAATGCCCCTTCAGAACGAGGGCCTGAAGGGTACGAGGCAGGTTTACTCTCGAGACTTGTCTCTGCACTTCCCATCTGTACACAGAGCACATATGTGTGTATGTAGGACCTTCCCTAGGAGATAAACTGTTTTTCCCCTTTTGTGTTTTCAGGACAGCCAGTGTGGAACTGTAATTGATGTCAACATAGAGTGTGCTGTGAAGCTGGTAGGAACCAACTGCATCCTTTACCCTGTCAACAGCAAAGACCTGCAACATATCTGGGTGAGAACATAGCCAAAATACACGTGGGAGCCAGGGCTTGGTGGTTTGGAGGGATGCTGCTGTATTCCAAGTAACACACGCAAGGGAGGCATCCATATTGTGCAAGATGCATCTGCGGTTTGGTTTTATTTTAAACTTACCGAAAGAATCCTCCCTAGAAGAAGATGATGCAGCATCACCTCATCTCCCCATCTGTTCTGTGTTTCTGATCACATCGCTGAGACCAAATTGACTTGGAGGGCTAGGTTGATGTTAAATTGTGTGAGAACTTCTGCACTGAGATGGGCTGATGTGATGACCTGATTGGGGCAGCCCTGTGGCGGTGGCACCGAGCTTCTGAGCTGCACTATTGTTATTGTTTAAACAGGCTATAAAAATGCTGGGAGTCGTCGAGTATCTTTCTGTTGAGCTGGAACAATCTGAAATGTACCTGGTTCTCCTTCATGGGTGGGTGATTTCCAGAGACCATGTGGGATAGGATTTCATCATTCTTTTTCCTTTGAGAAGAAGATAATTCGGGAGTGAAGAGCAGGAGTGTCACAACCCTTCTCAAGAAACAGCTTGTGGAAAGGCAGTGGGATACAGGCTTTTCTGCTTGGGATGGAAAATTAGGCTCTGTAATAAAAATTAATTGTTAATATTGGCTGAAGGCAAGTGTGACTTAGCAAGTTTAAGATCCGAGGAAAAAATCGCAGAAACCCTGAGCTGTTTAAATGGAGAATCCAGGGTGTATGCTGACTGTCAAACAGTCTCTTCAATGTACATTTATTCTGGTTTATAGTGAGATCTGCAGTTGCTGTCATAAATCCCTTTGAGATTGCTATCTAGTTTGCATTGTCTGAGGACTGACTTGATGGCTCAAAGTACAAGGGTTGATGTTTGTAAGTCTTGTTTTCTGTTTTCTTCATAGCCTTTCATGTATGGTGACTACATAGCCTATGACTGCTGGCTGGGCAAGGTCTATGATTTGAAGAACCAAGTCATCCTCAAGCTTTCCAACGGAGCCAGGTACTTCTTTCTGTTGAAGACTGTCCCCCTTGGGTTTCATGATCCTGATCTATTTTGGGAGAACTAAAAATAGGCTGGGCTTCTCACTTGCATACTGATAAATAATCTGCCTGCGTTATCTTCAGATGTAGAGTAAGACTACATCTTTCTCTGAAAACATTGAGATTCGTTGGTCACCCTCTGGAAAAGCTGTTGTCTGAAAGGTGGCAGTTTTTTTTCAGTCCCAGCAGATCAGTCCTCCAGAACTAAAGTATGTTGGTTTTTAAGCTGCACTTCTTTCCTGGAAAAGAGGCTGTTTAAGATGGATTGCATATGCCAGTCTTTTTCTCAGTAGGAGTGCATACCTTCACTGAGATGCAGGGAGGGAGGATTCTTACCTTTAAAAAAAATAATAAAATAAACTCTGTGAAAGTGCAGAAACCACTAGGCTAGTGTTTTTCATCAAAGATGAAAAAGCAGCCCAAGACTGAACAGCACTGCTTTATTTTCACTGTTGTTTGCAACTGTATTAGGAATGTTTTTTCAATGAAGACATAATCCAAAGTCGTATCTCTAGAGAGCTTTAACCAGTGATACTGAAAGAACTCTCCAGTTAACTTATTCTGTAGTTCTGCAAAGCCAGAAGAAGGATCTGAATTCTATTCCTTGTGCATGTTGGGCAGTTACTTGAGAACTAAAACCATCTGAACTCGCTACTTTCACTCTGTTACCGAGGCCTGTCTTGTCCAACAAACTTTTTTATTGAGAAGGAAGGAAGGAACCAGTGGAGGGCCAAGAGGCTTATGGGCCTGGCAGCTGGGGGATAACCCATCTGTCTTGTAAATTGAGTGTTGACAGTGATGTTTTTTAAAAAAAAAAAAAAAACAAAAAAAAAACCACCCACAACCCCGCAGCCAGCTCCGAGTCTTTCTAAGAGAAGCGAGTAATGCGAGAGCTGTGACAGATGATTGGTGGATGCGCCTGTGATTTTGATTGTTTTAGCTTTCGATTAACCCAGACTGAAAGGCTCTTACGCATATGTTAAACTGGGAGTGAAAAATAGCTGCCCTTCTCTGTCTGTATTGCCTGCAGTTACTGGTGCAATTTAAAACCTTGCTTGGTTGCTGTTACCAGCTCATGCATAGCTATGTAAAATGAGGTAACTGTTTTCAAAGATCTCTTCCTAATGAATCATTCAAAATCTCTACCAGAAGTCACTCTGGAAATGAAGCTTTTACTGAAGCAAGTATATCCAAATTGCCTTTAGGTTCCAGTGTTGGTGTGAATAACAAATGGGACTTTTGCAGCAGACAAATCTTATCCAGCACCCTGCACACTACTTAATTATTTTTTTTACATGCTGAAGGGAGCCTTTAAATACCAGGCAGTGCTTTTATAGCTTGTCTACAACCAGATTTGCTGTGGACCATAAAGGCTCGGCAATATACTGCTGGGCATACGGACAGACCTGCTCAGGCAGTGTCAGTTAATTTGGGGCTGTTTCCTTTTGAGATGGATGGCTCTGGAAACGCAACCGTGTCTCTTGTCTGTTTTCCAGGTGTTCTATGAGCACAGAAGATGGAGCCAAGCTGTATGATGTTTGTCCTCACGTCAGTGACTCGGTGAGCTTCTGGTTCTCCCGAGAGTCTTTTTGATCAACTTCATCTTGTAAGCTTTTTGTGCAGGAGGGAGGGGGAAGGCAAAACCATAGGCACTTATTAATACTAAAAATTAAACGATGCATCACAGCTGAAAAACACTTCACTAGATCTTCACTTGAAGTAAGTGTAACAGGATGTAGCTTAAAGGTAGTGTTAGTAATGAGCAGGTTTTGAGAAGGTATTACAATTAGTATATCCAACTGCTTTCTTTGCAAACAACTTGCATAACATGCAGTCAGATGGCTGATGTCAAGGAAGTTCACTGTCTGCTCATTATATCTGTACATGTTTGAAAAGGCTCTTACTCCATTTAATGCTTTCAAAATTGTTCCCCTTCTGGAAAAGGGCATATTGTTTAAAAGGTGTTCTGCTAGAAGCACATTTCCAGATCATGTAAAATACCGTCTCTCTTGCTATTGTAATCCATCGCGTTCCCTGAATGGAGACCTGCCGCCATCCTGGCATTTTCCAAATCACACGGCAGGGAAGGTTTTGCTAGCTTTTGGGTAAAACATAGTTCCCTGTGTGATGATGGGATCTAACTTCTCACCTTTATGGCAGCTTGCTTGTTTTTCCAAACAGCATCAGTAGGGCCTTGCTGCACTCCTGGCAGGGGTATTGGGAGTTGGCTTAGAAAATGGCGAGTAATTCCTAGGAACTAGCAATGCAGTCAGCCCTGATCCTTCCCAGCCTTCAAAGCAAAGGTCCCTTTGATCTAAAGCTGCACTTCTGTTAAAATTTAATGCCTGTTTCTTGAAGAGTAAATGGAATATCGGTTTAATAGGATGTGCTGCTGCAGTTTTCTTGTTCCGTACAGAAAAGGTGTGGTTTGTTGCTCTATATTCTCCGGTATCTTAGTCTCTTCTACTTTGGGTTGTGCAGTATGTCTTCTACTTGCTAAATGGACGCTGTAGCAGCATCCAGTTTCTGGGTACCCAATTTTGAGATACCTTGTTTTGAGTCAGGCTGCCTTTAAAGAGTACATAGTCCTCCGCAGACTTGCGGTTTGGTCTGAAACATGAGTTGTCTCCAGTGTTACTCTTGATCCTGTACTCAGAATTGCTGTGCGTTAGATACTTACCTGACTTAGATCTTGCCGCACGGTTCTTATCCTTTCTGACAAATTACAAGACTCGATATAGTTTTGTACTCAGTGTTTTATCTACCCTAAACTGCTCTGTCCGCCCCCACTTTAAGTCACTCTAAATAGCAGTGGGAAAGAGCTCTAGGACAGCAATTGTTTACCATCCTGTTTTGTTTTCAAAGAACTGGCATATTAACTAATGCACTGCAGACAGTAATACTTACAAACTTAATTTGACAAGCAGAGGAGTGAAGGCAGGCATCCTCTGGCTCTGAAAGCTGTACGTGCTTGAATTAGAGCATGGAAAAAAGATGGGTGTCCTTGCCCAGGACTCAGCCCACCTTGGCTACCTTGTTATTGAGAACATTTGTGTGGAAATCCACATCTTTTGTTTCCTCCAAGTACCTTTGCTTCTCCCCCACTGAGTCATAGTCCCCTACGGATGTGTGGCAGAGTGGGTTGCTATAGGAACTGCTGGGCTGACTTCAGGAGAGGGATGAGCTTTAAGAGACGGGCAACTTGCAGACTTTTCCTTTATGGTTAATCTTACTGAACACGAATGACAAAAGAGAAATGCTGGAATCTTAAATCTCTAAGAGCGAGAGTCCTTTATGCTGTTTTATTCCCTTCCCTTTCCCCCACAGGGTCTCTTCTTTGATGATTCATATGGCTTTTATCCTGGGCAAGTCCTCATCGGGCCTTCTAAAGTCTTCTCCAGTGTGCAGTGGCTCTCGGGTGTGAAGCCTGTTCTGAGCACAAAGAGCAAGTTCAGAGTCGTCGTGGAAGAGGTAAGGACTGACAAGCTGACACACGGCCACCTTCTGCACAGAATGGTCCCTGGCTGGCATTTTGGAGCAGAGTCAGCCTGCCATGGTAACCTTCCAAGAACAAATGCACTGTGGCTCTGTTGTTCTGAGGTGACAAATTCCTCGTTGTGGACTGACAGAACTTTTGAGCGTGGCTTGGCTTTTACTCCCAAGGGTTTCTGCCAGCACCCTGTAAGGTGATCATGTGCCAATACACTTAGAGGCCTGTACTGCTGATCATTAGGGTAGTAGAAGCACCTCTTCTGTTGAAGCTTAGTGTTGCTTGCTATCCAAAAGGGGAGAAACATTGCTGACTCTTTGCTGAAAGAGGGAGCAGCTCCAAGTCCGTTAGCATGTCTCTTTGTGACATTGGACCACTGATTTGTATGTACTATAGCTTCCTTCCCAAGTCAGATGTCGTCTTTCTTGAAGTTAAAAACTTTGTAGAAGCTCTCGGTGTTGCCAAGAGCCATGCTGTGGGAGCACTGTAGTGGTCCTGGATGAAACTGCACTTGGCCATCTTAAATGATAAAAGCAGGTTTGCAGCTTTCCTGTGCATTCAGATCCTAGACACTGGTCTAGGAAAGCTTCTGAGAAACTAAATTGCTTTCTCTCACTTTATATTGTAGGTACAGGTGGTAGAACTAAAAGTTACTTGGATCACTAAAAGCTTCTGTCCTGGAGGTACTGACAGTGTGAGCCCACCTCCCTCTATAATCAGCCAGGAGAACCTGTCCAGGTGAGACAAGTTGAAAACCCCTTTTCACTCCCAGCACCCGGGGCCTGCACAGACTGTGGGTAACATGCCTGCCTACCAACTGATTAGACACAATGCTGCTGTTTCCAGTGGGTTTTTCTTCTTGTTGTATGCCTGTATATTCCAGAGCTTCAAAAATGTGAGAGAATAGCTTCCAAATTAGTTTAGGAGCCACTGGAGTTACCAACGCAGGGGCTAGCATCCCACCAATCCTCTCCGAGTACTCTCCAGGTGACAAGTGCATAGAAGAGAGTGATGTCTGGCAACAGCTCACTTCTTCCTTTGTCCTTCCACTTGTGTCTGGAGCAGGCTGCATCTTTTAACTGTGTGTGTGTGCGCTAGGTCGGGACAGCTAAGGTGTCCTGCTCTGGACCCAGGCTGGTGCTGAGGGAGCATCTGGTGCCCTCTGCAGGCTACAGCTGCAAAAATGGGCTGGAGAAAATTCAGAAAGAAAAGTCAGATGAGTAATAGCACAATGCAGCATAGTTCCTGCCTGGAGCTCATAAGGAAGCTGGAGGAGAGGAGCTCTGGGATGACAAAAACCAATGCCAACTTCAAATGCCTCTTGGCAGCTGTCTCTGGGAGGGGGAGCTAGAGGGAGAGGAGTGACTGATGTCCTACCCAAACCCTTCGTATCCCACCCAGTCCCTGGTGAGATTTCCCACTCCTCCTTTAGAATTGTGTGCCTGGAAAAGATTTGGTGTGGTGTTGGCTTCTGCCACCACAGAAGAAGTGCTGTTGGCATGAGATCGTGCCAGCCTTGTGAAGGCCCTGGTCAATTCTAGGTTCTGTTACTGCTTTTGCACTTTGCTCATGGCTGTCCTCCCGTTCTACCAGGGTAAAGCGTCTAGGGTGCTTTGACCATGCCCAAAGGCAGCTTGGGGAAAGGTGCCTCTATGTGTTCCCGGACAAAGTGGAACCTGCAAAAATCACCTGTGAATGCCCCGAGAGGAACTGTGTCCTGGGTGAAGGATCAGTTGCCAAAAAGGTGAGCTGAGGGGTTGCGGGAGGCATTGATTTCTCTAAGCATTTCTGGTCGTTGTGGCTTTTAAAGCAGAAATCTTCCTGGTAGTCATGTGGTCTGAAATGTGACTCCTGAAGTGGTTGTTGTAAAGAGTAATGGCTTGTTTGTTGCCAGCAGCTAAGTCACCTTGTAGAGCAGTCTGACTGCACTGGGTGAAGCATGCAGCTAATGCCATGAGAGCACATGAACAGGACCTTGAACATAGAGGTGTCGCCTTGCAGGGGTCAAGCTGTGTCAGAGCTGGTGTGCTATGACAGCCGGGACTGTTAGACACATGTCGTTTTCATTAGCGTGACCTCAGGTTTCTCATGGAGCTGAACTGTTCGGTTAAATCCTTGCTACAGTGAGACAAGAAAGAAGTCTTTGCTTCCTAGGCCAAATGACTCGTGCTATGGTTTCTACATGCTGGCTGTAGAGCAGCAGTGTTCCTAGAATAACAGGATATCATCAGTGTTGGATGGTGACCTCCCTGCATAGCTGTGTCTGTTATGTAGATTAACTTGTGCAGCCTGTGACCTTCTGTAACAAAAAGTTCAGAGCATGCTTAAAATAGCCTTAAGGAGCAAAGCTCACTTTCCTTGGACTACTCGAGTGCTGCTCCTGAGTAGAGCAATGGTGAGATGCCAGTTTGCAGAATACTCTGCTGCAGGTAAAATGAGCAGAGGCCCATGGGGCGCTATTTTCCTGTGTGTAAAGCTAACCATTCCCCAGGCTGGCTGGCAGCTTGCTGAGTGTACAGGTATATCTTCTGACCCAGATCTGCTTTCTCCAGGTGAGGCGGCTGCTGAAGAAGCAGATAGTGAAGATCATGTCATGCTCCCCAGAGTCTCAGGGTACCAGTGAAGCCCCTGACAAAGAGTCTGCTGCAGCTGCTGACCAAAAATCAGAAGAGCTTAAGCCTGGATCAAAGTGTGAGCTAGATGACTCTTCCAACAGTGCACCGAGTCCTGGGGAGAGAAAGGAGGAGCAGCCTGAAGAAACAGGGAAGGAGAAAGGGGGAGCAGCAACGCGACAGCAGCAGCCTCCCTTTCTGCTGAAAGACGAAGGGTCATCTGACTACCGGCTTCAGTCCATGGAGCAAGATGCTGATGATGAGGCAGCTGATGACACTGATGACACTAGCTCTGTCACCTCTTCTGCTAGCTCCACTGCTTCGTCCCAGAGCGGCAGCGGCACTGGCCGCAAGAAGAGTATCCCTCTTTCCATCAAAAACTTGAAGCGGAAGCACAAGAAGAAGAAGACCAAGATTTCACGAGAATTTAAGCCAGGAGACAGGTGAGTTGGATTTCCAAACCCAGGTACGCTTGCCAAAATATCCCTTATCAAAGTTCTCAGATGTAAACCATCTCCTCAGCTTGGGTGGAGGATGACGGTGTGCCTCATGTTAAAACACCCCTTGGTGGTAACCAGCAGTGATTATCTTGTGGTGACTATGCAGTGGCTTGGTTGAAATCAGCTTGGTCTCAGTCCAGCTTCTGATGAAAGTGGGGCCGTGTGACGTGACACTGATGCTATTCTATCTCAGCTGCACCTCCGGGCACTGACAGAATATCTGCTGTGCTAGGCTCTGTACGCAGAGAAAGAGACAGGTGAATAAAGATCATACAGCTTAAACATGAAACTAATTGGTTACATCATTGGCAGCTTCTGCAGAGAGGCTGAGGATAGACCATGCTGGTGGGAATGGACAGCTTACCCTCAGAGAGCTGCCTCCAGATCAGCACGGAGGTCTGTGCTGGCAGGGCTTCGTACTGCAGTGGTCTCTGTTATCCTCATTCTGCTCTGGAGAGAGACCTGCAACTTTTGCCAGCAGTATAGCACTTATTGAGTTTTCAAAATGCACTCCGTGAGAGCCTTGGAGAAATTTATTTCGGTAGCCTGGGGGAGGGAGCATTGCATGTCTCTGTCCATTTCTAGATAAAACTGGATCTCAGCAGCTCTTACCTAACCTGAGAATGTTTAAGCTGTCTTCAGCAGATGCAAAGACATCTGACAGCTGGCTAGCCTGTCTTGCTGGCTTCCCTGGGCTACTTAGTTGTATACGGATCCTGCGTCAGAAATGAACTAGTGCAGATAATGTGAGAATCCTCCCAGAATACTGACATTATCAGGATTCAAGGGATCCAGTAGTTTGAGAAGGCCATGAACTCCGTTCACATGTTGTTTGGGTATTTTAGTTTTGCCTGTATGCAAGGACAGTTGTTCCTTTAGTCCTTGTGCCTTTTGGAGAAATTCGACTTGAAGGTCACAAACATGAGCAGAGCAGTATTTGAGTGAAAGAAAAAAAAAAGGGAGTGCATGATAGTGAACTGAAAATCAGTTCCCAGGCACTCTTTTCAGTTCTTACCCCCCTGCTGAGTGCCTCTGCTTCATTAAAGGCTTTGCAAAGGAGAGCTTGGCTAGTAAACCTGGTAGCTTTCTGCACCATACAGGCAGCGGGGAGAAATCCCTGTGACAACACTGAGAGACTCCTGCGCTGGATCTGGGCAGCTCTCTACAAGGAAACGCAGAGATCAGATTGAACACTTTGCAGAGATGACCCTGTTGCAGAGAATAAGAAATACAGGGTTTTAAGCGCAGAATGTGAAACTCCAGCTGATACTTTGAAGGGTGTATGTGGCAGCTGGTCACAGCTCAGTGTGAGGGGTCGTAACTGTTTGAATATTCAGACAAAGCTGGTGAGACCATCACTAGGTGTGCTGCCAAGTGCTGCTGAGAAATGCAAAGCGGATGGGCTTGCTGCAGTTAGTCACCAGATCTGATGTGTCAGCTCATGGGCATCTCTGACTGCAGGGGGCCAGCTCAGCCTGTGGCTTTACCATCATTTAGTGACTTGCTGCAGCTCTCCAGGCAGCACACAGGCTTCTGGTTATTTTTTTTAGTGAGGATATACAGGGATTTTTGCTAATGCTAAGTTGTGATTTTTGTTTGTGAAGCAGCATAAACTGCACTGCAGACAGGACCGTATCGTTTCCTTGGATGGCCTGCCTTTCCACTCTCCCATCCTCAGCTGCACATGCCCCCACTTCTCCCACGGAACCATCTGTTGGCATGTCACCCACCACACTTGACCTGTTACAGTTTTCCTTTTCTGATAATTTCTGCTGTTGAGTGCTGGCCCTCCTAGAAACTTCACTTTATTTCTACTTAAAAATATTTCTCTGACACTCATAAGAACAGCACTGGAGGAAAACAGTTGTATTTGCCTATTGTATCTTCTTTATGCTTTGACTTGAAACCAACATAAATGCAGCACTTGTGTTATGTCTGGAAGGCCTGGCCAGCAAAATAAAGACAAAACTTAAAATCAGCATGGGGTTCAATTTGTTCTGTGCTGTAGGTGGCATGAAAATTATTGAGGGCTCGTTGGAAGAGCCTGTCCAGCTAGACTGCAGCTCTGTTCCTCCTGCCCCCGAGGAACTTGTCTTTTCAAGCAACTCTGTCAAGCTCCACAACAGAGTACCAGCATGTGGTCCATTGTTGCATGTTTGGGTTTCATTTCTGAGCTGCAGAGACACTCATGTATGTGTTTGAACAGCTGGGAAGGAGACTTGTCTCTTTTAAACAACATCCTTTTGCTTTACCCACATTCAATGTGTTGCCTATTTTTTTTTTTTCTTCTTTCTGGAAGGGCTGAGATGGGTGTTGCTTGATCTTTCCTTTCCAGTCCCATGCTCCTAGCTTCAAAGACTCCTCAGAGCTGCCAGGCCAGAAGGTGCTCGAGTGGAGAAGATCTTAAGTTTCAAAGTATTTGAAGCTCCTGTTGTGCATCTGCCAGGGGTAGAAAGTGGGTGCTAGTAGATGTTAATTTGCTCCACTAGGAATAAAAGAGAGCTCAGCGTCCAGCTCCCTGGAAAGTAAGTCCTCCTGCAATATAGACTTGCAGCTATGTAACATCTGCAGTGATTGAGAACCCGTCAAAACAAAGCCTGCTGTGTAGCTGCTTCCACTGGCACTAGATGGGGTTTCCTGACTTGCTTCCCAGCCTGCTGCTACGCGTACCCTTGTGTTGCTGAGATCCATCTTGATTCCTTACGTTGGCAGCATCACGTTCCGGTTGTGCTCATGCACGTTCCCTCTGGTAACTCATTGCCTTTCTGTGTTCCCAGGGTTGCTGTAGAAGTGGTGACCACGATGACTTCAGCTGATGTGATGTGGCAGGATGGCACCGTGGAGACAAACATTCGCTCCAATGAGCTGATTCCAGTCCACCATCTGGACAACAACGAGTTCTGCCCTGGGGATTTTGTGGTGGACAAAAGAGGTATTGGGTGTCAAAAGAATGCTCTCAGGGAACAAACATGCTCTTAATTGTGAAGTATTCTTCTATCTGGATCTCCTAATGTAACCTGTAGCCCTTTTTACGGTAGCTGTTAGTAATACTCGCTTGAGGTAGGCACAGGAGCCTAACAAGGGACAGACAGTGATTCAGGTGGCTTAACATGAATGTCAGCAGGGATCGATTATTTAAATAGCAAGATTGAACTATGACAACAGGCAGAATGTGAAAGGAATAAATGCCAAGGAACAAAGCTAGGATTCTCAGTATTTCTGTAGAGTAGAGGTGGCCCACCTTCTCCTTGGAAGTGCAAACTGCTCTGAGCTCTCTTGCAGAGTAAGGGGAGAAGTCAACAGCTTGCACTGCTTTCTCTGTGTGGCTTACCAATTGTGACCCTCACTTTTTTTCTTGGAGGGTTTTGGGATCCAGAGGCATCTTCTTGCATCCCTTTTCACCAAACCAACTGGTGATGCTAGTGAGGGTCACAGTACAAGTTCAAGGAGACTTTCAGCTTTTGGATGTGAAATACTGATGGCACACCATCTGGCTCTCAGCTTCTCTTCTGTTCTAGCAGGGGTAGACCCTCAACGGTGGGGAGCACAAGATACTGTCAGACTGGGAGGAGAGAAAGCTGGCTTCTCAAAATAGATGCTGTTTTGTGTGGCCATTTCTGATGACTAATAGTCTGACTGGTCTTGTGAGTGAGACATGGTTTGTGGAAACTGAAGTTATCAATCAGCTCTAGCTCTGCTCTTCTAGTTTGGCCTCTGGAAATCTGTATTCCTGTGTTTGTCAAACGTACTCTCCAAGCAGCCTGGGGTGCCCGCAGTTCCTTGCATCCCACTGCTAGGGATGCTGGGAGGTGGATCTTGTCAGCCAGATAAATCTGAGAGGTATTTGGATACCGGTGTGCTGGATAACAGCCCAGGCCTAGAGAGGTGGTCCAGGCCCAGCTCCGGTGCGGTTGGATCCCCGATGTGTGTATACGCACGTGTATGCCTGCATGCATCCTGCCTGCCTTCCACCTTTGCTGTCCAGTCCATTTTTCCAGAGGAGCAAAACTGTTGTGGGTGGCACATTTCTAGATGAAGAGCTTGGCAGCCAGGGCTGCTCTCGGGGAGCTCTTGAGAGTCCAGAGGCTCTGACAGTCCTGGTGCAGAGCTAATTTGGAGAGCAGAGCACTAAGGTGACAGTGTGTTTTCTCTTGGTGATAGAGCTCAAAAGTGGTCCCAAAGTGAATGTGTTCACCCAGT